>CM057004.1:68586397-69958958 GCA_029891345.1 Dryococelus australis | reverse complement strand
AAATTAAGGTTTTTAAAGCACTATTGTATTAATTTTTTTGGCATGTAGTGAATGGATTTTAAAAATATGTTCAGCAATTTACAGATGCCGCCTTCAGTTATTCGTGGATTTCACTGGTCAGTTATTTTAGTAATGTCAGCTAGTCTGCTGAAGGCACTGATGGTCGCATCTGAGATGTACCCTGTGCGAGGCTATAGCCTATACTGATATTGCATATTTTACTGGCGCTGAAAACGTCAGTGTTGTCTGGCAAACCTTAGGTTTGGCGGGAATTTGAAATCGTGTTCGAAGAAATTATACTCATGGACGGTACAAGTGCTGAGGCAATCTCTTATAGTATTGTGGTGCCGTCAGAGGTTGCCCAAAAGCAGTAGAAGGTGAGTAACATTTTTACTGTTTTAGTCCAAATGCTGTATGAAAATTAGTGAGGTTAGTGTATCCACCATACTTGTTTATATTTTCCTGCACTACAGCCAGACGCTCTGAAACATTCAATTTACTGATGAAGAGAAATATTTGTTGCTTACTGACGACTGTTCCCTTATTGCTGGTGAACACTGATAAACCATCAGTGATTTCAGTGCTCATCAGCAGTAACGGAAGGCGGCCAGAGCATGTCGGCACATACGTTTCCAGCCAATGGCTAGCAATGTTTATGTTTCCAGTTTCCAACCCTCCCGGTGAGCACCGTTGTGCGTTTTCTTTTTTCATTCATCGTATTTATACAATTATCTTGTTGGTGGTGTCGGAATATTTTGTCGTTAATTTTTTTTATTTGCTTTCTTTAAGCATTCTTGGTTATAGGTACCATTGTAGTGTGTTTTCTTGAGTGAAATGTGATATTAATCATTATATGTTTACCGCTTCATAAAACTGCTTATTCCGCCAATTTCCTTCCCCGTCCGCAATGAAGCATCACAAATATAATTTATGTATCTAAGTTTAAGTTTGTTGGTTTCAGGAAACGTGTGCAGTGTTGATTTTACTGAATGATTCTGCAAATTAATTATTTAATGCTAGTGACAAACAAACGTCATTTTAGTTAAGTAAACTTACAATGGATTACTATAGAAAACACGTGTTCAAGAGGTTGCGAATTTTACAAACAGTAAGTTTTGTGTTTTGTAAATAATGTATTTGTAAGCTGTTGTTATAATTATTGAAATGCACGTGGCCTGAAAACTCTGCACTCTCAACACTTTTGTAGTGTGTGATTAATATTTGTCGATATCCAAAATTCAACGAGTGTAAGGTTAACTTCGGTCAAAGTGCATGAGTGTATATTAGTGATGGCCCAATACTGAAAAAACCAGATACTGATGCAGGTTCCGATATTTAGGATTTTACCAATCCGATACCTGTAAACCAATATTTTCAATTATCATACTGTACACAGACATTTGTCACAAGTGTATGAGAGGAAACAGCTACCTGGTAAAGTTTGGTTTGCATTAAGCTAAAAAAAACATGCTGTTAAGTGGGATTTACTTTAAGGCCTATGCCTGGAACATTAAAACAGCAGAAAAAATAATTTAGCATATTTACAAAATTATGGCTTGCTATAACCTATTACAAAACTAAGTTAAGTTTGAAAGTAGGCCGCTAGGTTACCAAAAATATGTAAAAGACAGGAATTCAAGTATTGACAGAGTAGTACTTGACAGGCACACACACAAAGGATGACACAGGCCGTGTCCTAAGTTTTCCGAGTTTAATAGTGTTGAATTCAAGAGACGTTTTGCCACTGCGACCCACTTCTTTAGAGCAATGGAAGCATACGGCTTTCATTTTATCACGGAATTTCACAGTGAAATGCAGCTAATTATCACTTTTTGGGGTCATTGTATATTTGTATAGTTCAGTAGTTGTGATTCACACAATCAATTCGCACTAAAACATTTACACAATTACTACGACGATGATGATCTTGGAAGCATTAAAATAATTTACTTTCTGAAAAATGGTTAAACTTTTGCCACATTCCAACCTTTACCACTAAATATTAGAAAATATAAACATAAAAATAAGGTGGCTTTTGTAAATAAAGAAGTCTGAATTTCTGAAGAATTGCCAACCTGTGTAACATTACTGAACATACTACTGCACTCATCGCTGTGCAACGCTACGTGAGTCTTGCTTCTGGAATTTTTAATTCTTGCGTAAAAACTAAAACATTAAATGAAATTTACTTAGTTGTAACATTAAACTACAATCTAAGCACAAAACCAATATTAAAATACCATTGAACCACAGGTATTTCTTTTTTTAAATAGTTTTCAACAATATTTTCTTTTAGGACACAATTTTGGTATTCACTTGTTGGTACTATAGAGAGTCTCACTCTTAGATTGCAGTGTGCGGTGTAATGGACATCCTTTCTCTCTTTCCAATGCACAATTTCTGTCATTAACGCTGTCCTCGTTCCTGCGGGGTCCGATAAGTTATTTTTTGCAACTTCGAAAAAGAAAACTATCTACGTTGCGTGCGCACCGTCCAATCACAATGATAGGATTTCTCACAGGCTTCAGTTCCAAAGGAGCTGCTTAGCTTTGCGTCGCAAGATTAGATTCCTTTACGAGTTGGGAGGGAGGTAAGCAGATAAAAATGCTCTTAATCAGGCTGTTTCCTTCACCGCCCATTTGTTTCTCAGTTTGCCAGTTATGTCACAAAGCTGAAGCAATCTGGCAACAATGAGCGCCATAAGCCCTGTACTGCAATGTAAGTGTGAGACGGACTATAGTCACGATCATTTAGTTTACCTTGACAAATGTATGTCGAATGTAAGACTGCTTTACCAAAAATAAAAATTTCATCCAACATGAAGTGAAAAATAGTGATATAGCATGTACATTCTAACTAAGTGTGCAGTAGAGGAGAGAAAATACTTTAGGTTGAGGTTAGAAAGGCCATTGCCGATGTGCCTATATTTTAGTGCCGTTCTCCAATAATGGTAAATGTACCAATAATACCGATATCTAATATAAGTTATCTGCTATCGGGCCATCACTAGTGTATATAGTGCTGCGTCTGTACGAATACGAACAGCGACATATGTATCGCGTTTAGTTTTTTTCATTGAAGTTAATATTTTTGGAGTTACAATAATTTAAATGTTATTTCCATACAAGTAAAATTTAACAAAACAATGTGCAATTCAAAATGCCACACACTCGTAAGAGCATCAAAACAATGCAGTCTCATGAAATACGTTAAACTAAAGCCCTCCATCCCCTCAGTATTTCCTTTTTGCCCTCGAAATAAAATAAACGGAACCCCAACAAAGTTAACTTGGCAATTACAAAAATAAAACAGGTTGGAATGCCAACCTGGCTATAATATCCTACATTAATTACTGGACAGAAGTTAGCAAACTTCAGTCTTTCAGTGGCTGCCATGACTGGAAATGTGAGGAAAGAGGAAAATGCAAGTGTGCATTAGATCAAACATAAGTTTTACAAACTTCTTTTTCTTCAGTGACAAAACAGCTGTGGTGAAAGGTTACATTGTGGCTGTGCTTACAAAACAGTCAAAATTTACTCCAAGTACATGAAATGGACAATGTCAATAATAAAGGAATGGAACAGTCTCTGTGCATTTTTGTAGAAGACAAAGATGGATATCAAACAAAATTAAAATAAATTTGACACTCCACATCATTAGCTCAAGTAATTTAATTATGTATACTTATGCAAAGTAATAGAACCATATTAATATTGAATCACACTGTTTATATACACAATTTGAATAAAGAGTAGTTACATAAAATAACTACTGGGGTGTAAAACATGAGCAGTCGAATTAATTATTCTGTTTTGTATGATCCACACTTTGCTGAAAGAATTTTTAGTTTCTTATTAAGAAAAAATAATTAAGTCTTTAAAATAGGTATATTTTTAAATATTCTTTAAGCCTGGATTAATTTTCAGTTTGTTTAGATTTGTTTAGCATGTAAGGCAATATGAATACTTACATGTTTAAAAATTATGACATTTTTTTTTGTAAATCAATGGAAAACAATTTTTTTTTTATATGCCTTTTACCTAGCTTGAAAAAATGTATGTGTTTGTTTAATTAAAAAAAATAATAATTGTTGCAATGCGTACTTGTCAATAAAACCCCTTGATTAGCTATTCAATTTGAATTTGCAAATATTTTAACAAATTCACCTCCAAATGAAATTTCCAGCTTCGCCCACACCTACAAACTGTCTAACTTTAATTTGCAATACAAAATGTGTACTTTCTCTTTAATTGGTGCTCGATGCACATTTCAAAAACTCATCAAATCAATTATATTTTATGTTACAAACATGATGATTCAAAGTTTATCGATCAGCGACATGTTAACTGTGACCCAAAAGATATTCAAGAGTAATAAAATGTTTGATGATAAACTTAGCTTTTACTTCTCCAGGCGAGTTGAGCATCTGGAGATAAAGACCTTACTCCTGATGCCGAGGCAAATTGTTCTCAAATTTAACAGGTCTTCCAAAATTTGAATCCAAAGGGTTTTCAAAACTAATCTTCCCTTTGGAACCAATTTAAATATAGTAATTGCGGAAATTAATTACTTGTTCTAGAGTTAAACAAGAACATGGCACTTACTAGTGGAGATAAGACTGGTGCTGTACACACCCATCTCGGAGGGAAGAGAAGAAACTGCGTAGTATTATACAGGTTAAGCACAAATTAAATTTCCTACATATCTAATCAACTATTTCGTCTGCTCTACACTACATGACGCTAATTAAAATAATCTGCTGCAAGGGGGATTGTCCTCCTGATGCAACCTCCCCGAACACATGAGTACTCAGCGAAAACATCATACAGAGACAGCATCTGTGCAGAGAGTGAGGCAGAAAAGCGGTTGGCTGTGGCAGAGTAACAAAAAATGTGTGCTGCACGTCGATACAAAGGCTACTTCAGCAGCCGTTCCTAGAGTGCACTGGGGGTTACTAAAAATGGGCCACAACTACACACAACTGGTCTACAGTGAGAAATTGCATGCGTATCACCTGTTGCATGTAGCGCAGGCAAAGTGCAGCTCGAAACGTCCCACTCTGCTGGAATGCAAGCATGTCAGCTGTCATTGTGCTTGCAAAGCAACTACTTCTTGCCAGGCCCAGCAGTGACACTAACCCTTGTACTAACTGAACTGAACATCCAATGTATGAATACCAGACTGAAATAAAACTTCTGACATAATACAACTGGCCTAAAATTGGAATAAATTAATATTGCCCAAAACTTTACCAAAATATTGACACCAATAATTATACAATATGTTAACACATTTGCTCCCATATCCTACTAAGGTCGGATAGATTTTATTTGGTTCAAACTCTTGTATCCGAATATAGTCGGATAATGACACACAGCATCTTTCGGAGCATGGCCGTTGTTGTCGTAGTTCAAACTATGATCGCTAGGCAACAGCACTGACCAGTGCAGTTTCTTTAGTTCACATTTCACTCGCTAGATGGTATATACATTAGTATTTCACAGTATTTGATCTTGTGTGTTGGCATGCACTTCTGCGCGTTTATTTTCCAGTTTAATGAGAATGATGAAACGGAGAAGTAGTAGAATTTGTGCCGCTAGTGAAAATAAACGTAAAATGCGTTCCGGTGAAGATGAAGTTGCTGAAATATGTGTTATGAAGATTCAGATGCTGATTATATTCTACCTGACAGTGATACAAGTGACACGGACAAGGAAAGTGATTCTGAAACTTATGTCAGTAATGTTTTACTGCCTCGCGTGCCGTCTTGTGCACCTCCCTGTTATTTATCTCCACTCTTATCACCCACCCACGCTCGAGTTCACTGCAAAACAAGGGATGAATACACCAGTTCAAGATAGTGGTAATGTTATGGCATTTGACGACATATTTTTCACAGAGGAATTCTTCCAACATGTAGCTGATCAGACGAATCTTTACGCAGCACAAGCTGTCGATGCAGCACCACACCCTTTTACCAAGTATTCTTTGTATCAAAATTGGGTTCCTGTGACTGTACAAGACATTAAAAAAAATTTTAGGGCTAACATTACTACAGGGATTCTAAAGAAACTGACCTTGAAAATGTATTGGGCTAATGGTCCAATTTTTAGCACACCAATTTTTTCCAAAACAATGCCTTGCAATTACTTTGAAGCAATTTTGGCATTTTTACATTTCACTGACAGTAGTTTGCAGAAAGATAATTCCAGTGCTCTCTGCAAGATACAACCTATCATAGAAATGCTCTGTGACAAATATTCACAGGTTTACACTCCATCACAGCTGTTGGCTTTGGACCAGGGAATGTTGGCATGGAGAGGTCAATTACGATTCAGGGTTTATAACCCAGGAAAAATAGTGAAGTGTGAGATAATGGTTATTTTGGTAATTTAATCTTCATTATTGATTTATGATGCTAGTGGATTGAAACTGGAGGTGACAGTTCTAGAGTTACTATGGGCTTACACCAAGGGTACAACTATTGGAACAGCACCAAATTATTGAAGGATCTTCATGCAAAGTAAACCTCGACATGTAGTACAAACATAACAAAAAGACAGCTGCCCAAAGAATTCAAGCAATAGTTGTCTTGTCTTCAAAAAGCGGAAATGACATTCACGAGAGAAGGACCTGTACTTCTTATTCCATGGTGTGATAAGACTGTAATAAATATGATCTCCATAATACATTCTGCAGATATGAAGGAGATTGTAAATAAATATGGAAGCAAAAAAATGAAGCCAGAGTGCATTGTTGACTATAATAAATACATGCATGGTGGGACAGTGTTGATCAGTATCTAGCTCTTTATCCTTTTTTCAGTAAAACTGCCAAGTGGCCTAAAAATTGTTCTTCCACATTCTGCAGTGTACACTTTTCAATTCATCTGTGCTGTTTTGCAAGTCAAATCCATCTAAACTGACTTTCTTTCAGTACATGTAATCTGAATCCAGGCACCTCATTCAGCAAGATGATATTCCTGAAATTTCTTAATCACCTGCTTCAACATCAAGTAATGTTTCAAGTTCTTCGAGGTTGGTAACATCCCCTCCCCACTCGAGCTCCAGCTAAAGACTCGCCATACAGACTTGATGGAAAAGGGAAAGAACATGTTTTGCTGCATTTCCCTGCAACTAAAACTGATAATACACCTACAAGAAGATGCAGTGTGTACTAGAAAAACTGTAAAGTTTGTGAAACATGATGTTTTTGCAAAAAGTGAGGCATTCCATTACACCCTGGCATGTGTGATACAAGGTATCACACACTAAAACAGTACTACAGTGTGTGTTTTATAAGCTGAAAAATTTTTATGACCATAACTCTCTTAGTTTGTATAAAATAATAGTTTTAGTTTTGTGTTTTAAAATGTGTACATTTTTAAACTGCTCAGTCACCAATACACAGGTCTGACCAGGTACTGGAATTGAACATGTTAAAATATACTAAATTCTGTGAAATCCAGTAAAACATTGTGCCACGAAATTTTGGAAAAATTTCACGACGCCACAACGTGAGTGTGTGCTGATTGAGTGGTCACCCTATTTCAGTGTTCAGCGCATAAACGTAGTGAACAATGACAATCAGGCTTCGCCGTCTGCAGTCCCTACACATGGGTGTCTGCTCCAGCCGAGTCTTCCCAATCCAGGGAACGACCCCTTCCAGCACTGAAAGTGCGGTGGAATAGGGTGAGCACCAAACTGACAAGTTGGTCTGAAAGCAGAGTACCTGTACGTGGGCTCTACCATTCTGCTTACTGCGGTATGCAGAAAGGTTGGCCGCTGCTAGTGCTTGTGGGTTAGCAAGAAGTATCTTGGTTCAGTTGAGTAACAATTTCCCGGGGTCACCTGTATTTCCCTCAAGGAGTAAGTTCAGCTGGGAAAGGTGCTATGTTTTCATGAACGTGGTACTCTGGGATAGGTTCAGACTCAATATTTATTCTGTGTGATTGGAAGTAAACATGTAGTGTCGCACTACCTCTTATGTTTATCAAGAGCTAAAGAGGAAGCTAAGGCTATGCAAGCCAGGTAAAGATGACCTGGTTCTGCACTGGGGAGGTGAGGGGGCTAGTCGAGCACTGTGATAACAACTAAAAACTGGACTAAACTCCCTAAACCATTGTTGCCCAGAAGGGGCCACAGTGTCTTGTGTAGGCGATTTGGCATTAATTTTCTTATTCACAATGCTTGGATTGCTAAGCAGGGCATAGAAGGAAAGCAAGGATTAAGTGTCCCTTCGGTACTGAAAGTGCAGGGAAGAGGGAAGGGTATAGCGAGGAGCTAGGCCGGTCTCCAGCAGCTAGCACGGTGAGAAGTTGAAGCAAGTGTATGTGAAGGCTGAAGGTGCAGACTGGTCAGTTCTGGCAGCGTGTGCTCTGGAAGACTGAAGACTGGCCCTGAGTAAAATTCTGACTCAGTATTTGTACTCTGCCAGGCAGCTGTCTCAACATTCATTAGCTGGTGTCTCTTGGAGGAATGACGTGGGGGGGGGGCATAGTTTCTCTGGCGTAATGTCACCGGCCGGCTGGGAGAATGGAAGACAAACATACTAGCAGTGGCATCTAGTGGTGGTTAGTAGTACTCTATGTCTTGAGGTGCATAGCTTCTATGGGCCGGTGAACAGTACACAAGTTGTGACTGGAACATCCATTCTTGCCGTGGTAGACAGTACACTATCTTGCGTCTCGTGGCCAACGGTAATGCAAACTCCGTGGAAATCAGATGCAATGCAAGTTATGCTGTCAAGCTGAATTCCTCTAATTAACATTGTTTAAATGTGTCATCCATCAGTGTGTGGGATGAAGATTGATGTAATACTGTATTTGTAATTGTATTGTGGTGATATGAATATCGTCACCTAGGAAGTTTGGTTTTCTGATCATATTATGCAGTAGTTGGTACCCTGTTTGTAACTAATTTTAAATAAGCTTTTAATATGTGCGTTTTTAAAGGCCGGCCTTATTTTTCCGTGTACTATTCATTATCTATAGTTTTGTATTTGATTACAAATTATTTTATTATGCATTGTAATTTAGTATAACAATATTGGATATTTATTCTTATTTAAAGATGCGTGCAACTTGTAACTGTAATGTAAGGGGTCACCACCGTATTTCACCACTGGCTCGCGGGTGACGTCACCTGGTCGGTTGTGTATGTGCTGCTCCGGTCAGTGTGGCAGATGAGAGAGACGCGAGTAAACAGTCAAAAGTGGTAAATCGAGAGCTGCATCGGAAGTACCTTACGAAGCGTGCCAGTGGTATAATTAACACATTACCAGGAGACGTTCTACAACTAGCCGCCAAGTGTGAAGGCCCCGAGTGCATGGTGTATGCGTATGTAAGTGCAAGATCGCATAAGGCCATGGTAGTAGCCGAATAACTTTATTGAAAACAGTCATGCAAATTACGGCCGGAACTAAAATAAACATTTGCAAACTGCCTTTCGTTGTTTGCCTGAACATATTACTTTTCCGTGCTAAAGTGGTTAATATTCATGGCGTGTGTATATCCCGATTGAGAATAACTACATTTTTAGACTTGCGAATACTGCCCGCTTGCTGTGAACATGTACATTGGTAATTTACGCGTGAGCAAAGGATGCATTTCGCAAAAAATTATACAGGTGTGAAGAGAATAGTTACTTTTGTTAATGTGCTCTGTGCATTTCAATATGAGCATGCAAAATATTACGTGTGTGTGTACTGGCTTCTGCGACCATTCCCTGTAGGTCAGCGTTTATATGCAGCGGCATGTAGTGACAACACTACTTCTAAAGCAAACAGCTGTTTCAATTTGACAATGGAGCGGCAAGCTGAGGTTGTCTGCGAGACGTCATGGCTGGCTTACAGATTGTAAGACTGCAACATGTTTTTCTACTGATGTTTTTTCCTGCTGGTACGTATAACCTCCTACCTTTTCTCATCATCGGATCTGACAGAGACAGCAGAAGATCGGGTTTGCTCTTTCCAAAACTGCACCATCATCATACCAAAACATCCTTGGAAGGCCACCCATTCTCTGCCCTGTGCAGTGAACGGTAGAGCCATGACACTAGGATACTGTCCCTTGGAAAGTGGCTTGCCATTTTGAAGTTGCCTCACCGCTCACGTAGTGGTGCCGAGGAGGGGAACTTCTTCGAACTTGGGGAGACCAGTGACCCGGGGACACTCGCCTTACCAATATTGGAAGGCCAATCATTCCTTGCACCCAGGTGGGAGGAACGGTAGAGCCACAACACTAGGTATGCTTCTGGTGGGACCGTCTTGCTGGCTGGGGTGAACTTAACTCACCGCTCACTTCATGGTGCTTAGAGGGTTTACACTCTGGTGCAGAGGAAACCAACCCCCCATTGGAACAATCCTGTGTGGTTCCTGCACCCAACACTTTGCAGCTCGAGTATTCCTCACCTCCGCTGGGGAAGTCAAGAGTGAGGTGCGGTGTTGACGGTAGCAATTGGCACCTACACCTGAACTTGTTTGACATGTCGACTGCGTATCTCCTGCAGACCCGATCTTAGGTTAGTGCATGATGCCTTACACCCATATGGGTGGTGTTGAGAGAAAGGTTAAAAAGGCTAGGGCTATCTCTAAGAATCCACAAGGGCCTAGCATCCTTCCCAGCGGGTTCGGGTTATTGAGTCCACGTGAACAAGAGCTGCTTTACTGCAACGGCTACTTTTATTACGCCTACCACCTTGTTTTAACCACCCGCACCTGTTGTGGAAGGATACCATCCAGTGGTGCGGGAGATCCTGTTCGGCGAAGGGTCCACCTACTCTCCAATTGCACCTAGCAGCTTTACGCCAATAACAAACCCTAGCACCTCACATGTACACCCCACCCTCCAGGCAAGTGTAATTATTGTTGAGGGAACAGCGCTACTAAAGTTACCTGTAGGACACACACGTCGCCTAGCTAACGTTAACTCCATCTAAGCTTGCACCAAGCAGAGTAAAACTGCCAGAGCTGAACTTTGTACCAAGCCGGCGTCCAACCAAGCCAGAACTGTATTCTGGTCGGGCTCCAGTGCCCAGAGACACTGGCAGCCAGTCAGTTGAGACTGTCGTGCGTACTGACTCCTTGAAAAATGTTAAAACATGGTTCTACTATACGTACGTAAACAGATATGGCAACTTCCAGTTTCTCCTGTTGTAGCTGGATTAAACAATAAAAACACTCATTGCAATCCTTGTAATTTTTGTGAACTGTACTTTTGATATAATGTAATACAGACTGGAAAATTGTTAGTCAATAATTTTTTATTACCTGAGTAAGTATGTAATGAATATTCGTATTACGTTGCCTATTTATGTAGCCGTTAACAACTCTAGGTTTTAACTGAATTAGTAACTGTTTTTACAGGTTCATTCGCAACTGCATCGTGCATGCAGTGCAGGCACAAGGTGACGGCAGATGAAATCCGTGGAGATATTTTTGCTCAAATGATTCCAATGTGCAAGCGCTGCACTGATGGCACCATTCCACATTTCGGTGATGACTACAGACAAGATGCCAGCAAAGGTTTGATGGTCTTTATAAGTGTTCATTTTGTGAACTATTGTTAAGTGCCCAGGTGAATATTTTGAATGTATATTTGAATTCTGATATATGACATCACATATGTAATAATTTTTGCGCAGCCTCATGCATTTCAAGACAATATTTAAAGTAAATTGATTCTTAGAGTGTAGTTGAACAAGAAAATTGCTGTTTTCATGTGCAGCATGCTTATTAACTATGAAAAATTATTAGTGATGGGACGATTTAAGGTTTAGTCGATTCTGATTCTCAATTTGATTCCAAAATTTTTGTTTTGGTTCTCAATTCTGGACTCGATTTAATTATAAACAAATATTGAATACATTGCAACATTTTTTATAGAGTTGTACAGTTCTACATTTCACACAACTTCCAGCAGTGACTACAATAACGAGAGCGAGAGTAAATAATTTTCCTTAGTTTAGTTAGCAAATTTATTGGCATTAATTATTTCATCCAGTACTCTGTGGAAGAAATTTATAGAATGCTGCACACTTCCCAAAACAATATAATTTCAAGGATATAAGGTAAACATTAAGGTACATATGTATATTCCTTTCGCAAATTTTTCAGTATGACAATTTTTACTTTTGATTTTGTTGCGGTTAGCGGCGTAATATCGCTGAATGTAAACAAAACAAATCAATTGCAGTACATTGGAGGTTAAATAAGTACATTAACATGGACAAAATGTCCAAATGACAGACATTTTACAGTCTTTTATATCGGCTGCATCTTCCATATTTATGAGAATTAAATGTTTTGTGAAAACAGTCTGTTTGATGTATCAATTTAGATATCGCACTTTCATTTCACAAAATTTTACACGCAGCTGTCGTATACAAACATTGTATTCAGTTCTGCGGCCATAGATTACTGCACACATTCTAGTTGTGAGTGTTCATTTCGCACCAATGTTACTAGTGCGCGGAGGCAGTTTGTTGTCAAACTACTGTAGCATATTTCGAAGTGCATATTTTACTGCTTGCGTAATCATTGGAATGTGTTTGTTTATATTTTGTTATGCAAGAAAAAAACTTAAAATAATTTCCGATATTTAAAAATTGTCTTGAGACAAAATCAAGATTTATTTAATCTATAATATTTCTCTATATTGCCTAGAACTTGCACGTTTTTAGATTTTTTATTTTTATAGTGCCGAAGTAAATTAGTGGATATAAAGTGGGCGTAGAGTTTATTTCTTTTGGAGAAAGCTAATTTCGTGAGATATAGTGCATTTTTATTTATTTCATGTTATTTAGCATTTTAACTTATATTTTGGTGTTATTTCGTTTTATCGCAAAATCGTGTCTTTATAATTATGCCTGTTTAAATTTGACTGCTAATGCACACAAGCTATTTGCATTGTGCGTACAAGCACCGCTAGGTTTGCAGAATATGCTACACAGTAAGAAAATTTTACTGAATCAAATCAAAACTTTTGAAAGAAGAAAACCAGAACACATTGATTTTTTTATATGGGCAAGTATCTGTGGAATCGAGGAATCGATAATCTAATTGTCCCATCACTAAAAGGGTTGAATTATATATGTGAACATAGACAGGATGTGAAACTAATAATCTTACTAAGTAGGAATCTTCTTAATATGGTTTCACTGTACACATTTATGCTTTGTGAGCATTACAAGGAACCAAAGAAAATATGTACGTTGAAAATATATTAATGTAAGTAGAAAAATGAATTAAATGTATTTCAGTTTACAGGTTTTAGTTATATATATTGCTTTAATGTTAACATAGTACAGAAACTCTCGTTTCTAAAATAGCTGGATAAGTGATCCTCTCGAAATTACTCTTTTTGGGGAACCACTAAAAATTTTTTCCAAAAATGACTTCTTCAAAATAACAACCCTTGTCCTGGGAACAATGAAAGGTCTTAGAATCGAGAGTTTTTTGTCTGTATTAAAATGTATGGACTTATGTATTCATTATTATTGTCTATGCAAACACAGTTTTGCAGTTACATGATGACTAGTGCTGAGCAAGTATACAAGGAACAGAAATACAAAAAAGAAATGTATGTACTCCGTGTTAAACTTTTGGACACAGTATTTTTATTTTCCTGTATTGGTGTTGTTTGTAGTGGGTGTCTTGAAGCCAGACATTGTATTCTTTGGTGAAGGACTGCCAGAAAGGTTCCACGATTGTATGGCAAAAGACAAAGATGAATGTGATCTTCTCATTGTTATCGGTTCATCTCTCAAAGTTCGACCAGTTGCGCTTATCCCTAGTGAGTATGGGCTTTGTTTATTAATCTTTATCTATTTATCAAAATTCTTGTATGGAAATGACTACATGTGTGTCACATGCTTTCATGTTGGGGCAAGTACCATAGTTTGGCATGTATAGGCTGCACAAGAAGTTTTTGATGAAAAGTAGGGATAATTAATATTTCAAGAATAGACTGCACTGAATTTTTGTATTCCTGTAAATATTGTTAAGTCATGATTCCCTACAGACATAATAAATTCCTACTTAATTTCTCCCCTATGAAACATTTGTGAAAGAAAATTGTACAGTAGACTCTCGATCGATCGTTATTCAGGGGACTGCCGAAAAAGTCCATACATGCTGGATCACTAGGTGCGATTTCTGACATGTATATCAATAAAATACAACTTCTAACATTATAAAACTTTAGTAAGAGCTGTACATTGTCTGTGAATATGGTTTAGCTAATAAACACAATAAAAATGGGAATTTTAGGAATAATATTATTATAAATAATACATTAAAAGACATTTCACCTAAACTTGTTTAAATATAAAAAATGTCTCAAAATACAGTATATAATTTATTGTAATCAGACACCAAATGCAAGCTGACCTAAAACTTTCAAACCCTCCAAAAAAATGGAAATAATATGACACCAAAAGCAAGTCAAGTTTTGAATGTCCCGCATGCACTCATTCAGTTAAATAGGGCATGGAGAAGTTATCGATCGGGCAGTGAGTACATGGAGGCTGGGGTTGGAGAGAGGGATGGCGGCGGGAGGATTATCGCTACTTGTTGCAGTGTGTGGCAAATATCTCTCTTTTAAAGTAATTAATTAAATTTTACTACAAAGAAAACATTCTCTTATTTTCCTTGTCGTAAGTTACACTGCGCTCAGCTCGGCACTTACCTACACGTTATTAGATGGCAAAAGGCGTCAAATAGGTTGACGCGTACCGCTTATTCCAACTATGTACAACGATTACGACATCTCACTGCAACTTAGTATGCTACTTCTACACGTGAGATTCAAATCCCCTGCCAACCCATACACGGAAGTCGCGTGGATGCGAGGGTTTGTGCAAGACAGCGGCATGCCCCCCCCCCCCCCCCCCCGACAGATAATTCAGTCGTAGATGATACAATACATTGGTATGACAATACGAGACAAAAATCGTAAAGTGTAGCGTTACTAGTTTTTGTTGCTGCAACTAATGCGCTATATCATTGTGTAGGCACAGATAAGAAGCGGACTTCGCCGAAATTTTACATACAACAAAATGCTGTCGCTATATCTCTGGTCTGTTCTCGCATTGGTGTATTTTACAGTGAATTGCAAATAAATTGTACCATCTTTTAACAAATTCGTTCTTGATTATTTGCTATAATTAAAGGTGCAGATAATGGAAGGAAAGAAAAATCGCCGCAGAATTCTGCATAGCGAAAACTACATTGTCAACGATAATATGTGAACAAGAGAGAATATCAATTTTTTTTCACCCGGCCGAAAACGTAACACACCTCAAACAGTGGAAGTTCATAGGCAAATATTTAAAAATCCTGCCACTGTAGGTTAAACATACCATATGTATGTTGTTTACAAGTGCCTTTAGTATCAAGATATGCAGAAAAGTCCGGGTTCCAAGATTTCATTTTTATGCTGTGAGCCTTTGAATTTCTCAATTTTGAACACACACCTCTAACAAAGTACGAAATTCAAAGGCTCATAGTAGAAAAATGGAGGTTCAGAACACGGACTTATCTGCATATCTTGACACTAAAGGCACTTGTGACCTACATGTGGTATGTTTTATTAACTTATTATGCTTAGTTTTCATTTTATAAGCTTCTGAGCATGCTGCTTTTGAGCACTCCTGTGAGCATTCCAAATGCACCCGTGTTGCACATGTGCGGTTCTTCCGCTGAGCACGACCTGTTACCCTCCCGTATGCGGCATGAGTCACAGTTACTTTCTTGGCCAGAGGTTGGCAATAAATATTCAAAGTTAACTTCACTTCAGTACATCTCGCTGCATCTAATTTTACCTTGAGAAAAAATTTTGTCTACTTCACTATAAAGAACTTCACTATAACACACTAGCCATATTTTTGTTCGCTTGAGGTTTGTTATAGTGAAGCTCTACTGTAAGTCAGTGCGCTGCGGACCTCACTAGTTGCTCTTCTTTAGTCTTCAAGCTCGCTCCCCAACTTCCAGTGCTGGGGCCCTCCGACCACTGTTAGATCTTCAGCAGCCCTCCCAGAGGCTCCACTAACTGCTCAACACTCTTCAGCAGCCACCAGAGGCTGCCTACATTGATGTTGCCGTCAGAGCTCTGCAGCTCCTGCGACCAGATGCTCCAGTGACACCAATCTCCAATAGCTACCAGAAGCTTTCTGTAGCTACCAGACGTACCTCACTTAACTTGTTTTTGTTTCCTACAGACACCCCGATTAGAGTTAGATTTGTAGTAAGCCAGATCGACAGTTTAATTTCACTTCCCCCATTATCCTAGAACCAGTTCACCTACACTTGGCTACCGGAGGTTTACTTCCAGCCACCAGTCTTCTTGGTAGGAGAGCACGCGTCACCATGTTTACTAAGCTCTTAATATACACGGCCTTGTTACTTTTAACTTTGAGTCTCATTCATAGAGTACTTTGTAATCAACTGCTGGGAGAACCTCGAGTTGAGTACCGCCGACCGGGAATGGGAAATTATTACTGCGAAGTAACTACAACTGGAGACTCCCCCACAGGCGGCTCCAGTTGCAATACACACATATTAGGTGACCATCTATTTTATTCCTGCCAAGTAGATAGGTACTGGAGGAGTAGAATAGAGGAGCTCCGACCACTAGCAACACTTTCCACCCAGGGAGAGACAGTACACCTGAGTTATATCTCTACCAGAGCACCTGAGTGCTGGCGGGGGTATCTGCTTAGGTGCTACGGCGTGGTATTGGTTGGGATCACACACCCAGTAATGGTCTTGGTAGCCCACACGGATTCAACTCTTCTGGTTCGCCTGCCAAGGTGGGGGGCTTTCTGAAGCACCAGGATCGTGCTACCAAACCACTACTGGGCAACACTATTCTAGGGTTACTCGTGTCCATAGTGCTTGATTCATAGTTCTCTGCAACTAACTCGATCTATACCATTGAAGGTGAGACACGGCGCAAGGAGGAAGGAGTAAAGAGTTGCGTGCCTTGCTGCCAAGCAGCCAGCTGGTCCAGTTCCCCTTTCAGCTAGCCGACGATCTGAATGAGATTGTGCCACTTTGCTGATATCACTAAAATGAGACTACTCCAGCATTCACTGTTGGCAACCAACCACCACTCGTCATAAAGACGTCAGCAATGAAACCTTGAAAGCACAACTGGCCTAAATGGAACCAAAGCCACACAATCGTGATCCAGCCTTAGGTAATTGGACATTCGTCAAGGTCCTTACATTTTATCAGTTTATTCTAACGATGTGTGTCTATTGAAAAAAATTAAATAAATCTTCAGAGTTCCTCACAGAAGTTACTGAAAATGAATTTCACACATATAATACAAGTTGCTCGATGTTCAAACAATTTTTAGTGATGAGGGGAGTTCAAGTATATGCTTCTGGGCATATAATTTTATTTGCGAAGATGCTACCCCTTGATTTAAATAAATATTAATATTTATAATTATGCTCATTTTATGCCAGATACAATAAAGCACCAACCTTATGGGAAAAACAACCTTTAATCACAAAAGAAATCATCTTTCCAAATAATAATTCCTCAGTATAATGTTCTACGTAACATTTTCAGGGGAAACCATTTGCTTTAAAATACAAGTGATGATAGGCACAACTATTTGGAGCAACGCATAATCTTGATACAATTTCTACATTTGCCAGGCGCGCATTTGCTCTAGGCCGGCGTGTGAATGTAAATCCGTGCAGCCAAAAGACGTGTTTTTTTTTTTTCTCCTTTCTTTCTAGAAACCAGCTTCCCCTGTCTGCAGCTGGGCATGTTAGGGGTGGAAGAAAGGTGCGCTGCTGAGAGAGACAGAAATAAGGGTGATAGAGAGTACACTTGGTCGCCATGCTCGTTGGTATAGGTAACCACTTCTCCTCTCGTTGGCGTGTAGGGGAAGTAGTAAGCCACTCAGGCATACTGCACTGCGCTGCACCCCAGTGTTGGTAGACATCTTGGGAAACCAAGGCACTAGACGAAGTACTGCACTCAGTTATAAACTGCGGCGCGTGTGACGTATTTCACATCCAGTTACTAGACATTTGCATTAACAATGAGCTTAAAAACTATAGTTGTAGGAAATATTATGTGACGAGACCCGAAATATACTTTGATCAGAGGAACATATGATAAAAGATTATGTTAACATAATTTGAATAGGAATTTCATGTGGATCACAAAAAATCGTTGGTGGATGCAATTTATTTGTTCTTTTTTTATGTGCGGCGTATAAACACCGAAATACTGTCATTTTTGTGCTTAAAGAAAGTAATAACCTGATTTTACTGTCTACAACCGTTACTAATATTTAATGTATCTGCCCTTTACATACCCTATACAGATAAATGAAAAAAGGGCGAAGTATCGGTATCGGAACAACTCTAGCTCAGATGTCCATTTCGATCTGACGTTTTTCCCAAGCAGTGAGTGAAGATGTGCCATTATCTCTGCGATTTTCAGAACAAAGCCCTTGAACCAGTTGCAGAGTCCCAAAAATCAATGTAGCTGCTTCTTTGTGTGGGAACCTCAGCTTCTTGTATGGCTTGTAGCGATCTGTCTTGCGGGTAGTTTTCCTCCAATGACACAACATGCCCTAAGTATTTTATGGAAGTTCTTCCAAAGTGGCCAGAATAAAATAAAATAAAAATAGTGAATGATGTAGTTCAAAAACTTGAATTACAGTTGCAGATATTCTTCCAAAAATGCTGTCAATTGATACTGTAAAATAAATAACTATAGTTTACATGACAATTTGATTTTCGGTACAAGTGGAGAGATTTGGGTGGCTCTTTAACAGTAAGGTCTTGAAAGCCAATGAGGGTGATGCAAGATGAGTTTTAAGCAGCACCAGAATGCAAGGGCAGGAGATACAGTAGACCACTGAGAAAACCTGCTGACCAACTGCATTGTCCGACATTATTCCCACATGCGAAAATCCTGCGAGTGACCCTGATTCGGCTGGTGGGAGGTGAGTAGTCTTACCACTATTGCGCTGTGGTCCTTTTCAGTACAAAAACTGGGGTGCATGCATCAGCCACACATTTTTTGTTGAGCAGTTGGATTACAACATGTTGCTTCAGTTATACTGCAGCTACAGAAAAGTGTGTGCGTTATTTTAAGTGTTTAAAACAAAGTGTGATTATTTTTATTTATATATAATTATTATTATATATATATATATCTGTGTGTGTATGTGCTAAATGTAATGGAAGTACAGTGGCCAGGAAGTAGTTGAAATTGATGAATCAAACTTATGCCGCTGGTAAGAAGCATACAATGAAATTATATATTTGCTTCCAAAAGTATTCTCTTATGGTGCACTGAAATATATTTGTTTTGATGGAAGGCAATTTCTAATGGAAGACAAAAGAACCTTCCTACTGAAATTAAATTCTATACGGAAGTGTTGGTTTAACCTGTGGGTATATGTTTACAAATAATTTTCCCAAGATTTACCCCAATTGGTGTAGATTAGAATTGAGTAAATATGGAATGCCACTTGATATTTTCTGTCATTAAAACTGGCTAATGATAAAACTCTCTTCCGTTGTTGAATTATTTCTTAAAATTGACAATTTTTTTTTTTCCAGGTTCAATTCCTCCAGATGTTCCGCAGATCCTCATTAATCGTGAACCACTTCCACACTTCAATTTTGATGTGGAATTGTTGGGAGACAGTGATGTCATCATAAACCAGTTATGCCACATGTATGTTGTGAAAAACTAATAATTTTAAAATGATGTCTCATTTTGTATTGGCAAATCTTACAAATGGTGTTTTATCTTATGCTGATAGGCTTGGTGAAGACTGGAAAGAAATCTGTTGGCATCCGCCACTGACTCAAGCAAACCATTTGCGTAGTCCAGCAACTGGGGTGTTAGAGTGGCAGAACCGTAACAGAGTATGTCGTTCCGAGTCTCTGCAGCAGACATCTAGAGATAACAGCAACCTTGAACAGTGTATGTCGTCTATACGCGATGCAACAAGTATTGAAAGTGAAGCGGACTCCCTGCAAATGTCAATTGACAGTGGCATGAGTGTATCTGCTGATAGCAGCAGCTGCATTTTCAAGGAACGTCACATGTCGGTAGACTCATCTACTCGGGACAGTGGATTGGGCTTGTCCCTGGACAGCCCAACTGACATTGATGGATCGCGAGATGTCAGAGACTGTGGTTTTTCCACTGATTCCTTATCGAAGGATCGTTGTTCAATGCTGCCAGACAGCAGCATGTTTAATCATGTAGTTTCGTCATCAGTGCCGTCCAGTGCTCAAGCAGACTCTACCACAAATGATGACTTGTGTAGTGCACAATCCCAGGAACGTTTGTCTGTGGACTTGACACAGAGTGACTCCATCAGCAGTTGTAGTGTGACCAAAGAACGCCGCATGTCTGTGGACTGTGGGGATCTCTCCTCAAAAGATAAGCGGGACATAGATGCGTTGCGGGAGAGCTGGAGGCCACAAATACGTCAGTCACTGTCAACAAGACTGCCAGGTAAGGTTACTTTAGTTTGTGCATTTGTTTATACAGCCAACTTTCAATTAACCTGGGTAGTTATGGGGAGGAAGAGCACTGTAAATTGAAATCACTGTTGACCTAAGAATAAGCATACATTTAACATCCAAAAATTGCATCAAAACTTGGACTATGTGCACTAAGTCATATTCGTACGTCTGATGGAAAAGTTGTGTGTGTTATTGAAGAAATATAAATTTTGTGTACTGGAATTATGTATTCAGAGCAAAATGATACTGTACCCAGTTATGCATAAAGAATAACTGAAGGACATAAAATAAAAGATAAATCAAGCCACTGCGTCATGCATAGGCAGAACACTGCACAGTTTAAGTACTGTACTTACCGTTCCCGCAGTCTCCAGCAGTATGTTTACATATATGTAATCCAAAAACTTGTAAATTTATGTTAATTGGAAAATGTGTTGTGATTAAAATCCAGTAAATGCCAGTTGGTTCAGAGTAGGGATGTGCGAGCATTGAAATTTGGTTCGAGTCGAGCTCGAGCAGAGTATTTAAAAAAAGCTTCAGTCTTTCGAGTCAAACTCGAGCGAGTTTCTACAATTTTTTAATAAAGCTGTTAATATAAAATTACTAGCAGCCTACTTCACACAAATGGACATGAAACAATTACAGCATTTTCTTATTAATTAAGAGTATTTAAAATACAGTTTAATGAATTACCTGAACCATATTATAAAGTGCCCATTAAATTATTTCCATATCAAATTTTAAAATCTTATATTGTACACTAATAACATCAACTTGTAAGCTCACTGTCTAATAATTAATCCCAGGAAAAAATTTATACTGGGGGAAATTAATCAATTAATTCAAACATCATTGTAGCATTATTTTAATGAACAATAAAATACTTTTTTTACTTTTCGTTGGCCTATTGACTTCTCTTAACACACTATACACAACAAAGGTTACTTGTTTACGTCTACTACTTTTGGAAATTATATTTTCAAATAAATACTCATTTTTCTGTGCTGCTTTAATTCTATTGGCTGGAGGCTTTACGTACATGACACAAAATAAAAATGCGCGATTGGCTTCACATCTACATGTCGAAGATGTTCCTACACAACACAAAATAAAATTGCACCATTTCCTACACATCTTCATGCCGAAGATGTTCCTGCATGACACGTTACACAATGCCTTTGAACCATTTCACTATGCACACATTCATTACGTACACATTTTTCATCAAAACCGTCACTGCTAGCGCTAGGTTTGATATGGCGAGCCATTTTTGGTAGAGTGCTGCTTGCATGTCTCATATCTTTGATGTCTGAAAAAAGCAATTGTTTACGCTACGTTTTCCGTCAATACAAAGACCGTCCAAAAGTTCTTTTAATTCAAAAAAGATCAATCTTTTATTTACATTGAAAACTTAATGTAGTGAAAGACATTTGTGAGGAATTTGGTGCATTCACAAAAGTTTACTCATTTATCGCTAAATCATAAGAATTTAGCTGTTTATAGTGAATAGTGCAACTTTTCAGATTTTATAATGGTTATTTCGCATTTGCGAATTTTCGGGACTCTACAAATAGGTAATGCTAGCATTTTCTTTCACGTATGCGTAAAAGGTGACACGAAGTTGTGTGTGGCAAATGTTACTAAGTGCACATCAAGCGATAATTCAGTGTATGCACCAATTGAAAATTCCCAAACTTTGCCCACCATCTGGCCAGTAGTCGTATATTTTGTGATGCATATAAAACGAGGCTTTCTTTCTTGTATTCTTCAGGATGAATTTGCAATATGCACTCCCCCCCCCAAAAAAAAACTCGAATTTTTCGAGCTTGGGAAAATGATACGATCTTGAGTCAAGTAATTACAAAGCTCGAGATTGTACTCAAAATTTTTAGTACACTCACATCCATAGTTCAGAGCAGTGTTTCCATGTACAAAAAAGCAGTTTAATGGATATTGCTTAATATCACACAGTAACAGAACAAAAATTATAACACGTAAACAATACAAACAAGATGTTACAATGTAATAAAAAATTTTATAAACAACATTGCTGCAATCCATTTTATTAATTAGTAAGTCCATAGTTTTGGAATGTTCTGCAGTACCTACCATTCGTTTAAATGAAAGAAAAGGGTTATAGTTGTGAATCAACCATTAAATTTATAGACATACCGTGAAACCCTGTTAAGAAGTTCCCACTTAAGAAGTTTTCCTGCCTAATAAGTGGAACAATTGTGCACCTTGTCTATGTGCATGTGCATATATGTAATTCAACACTTTTAAGAAGTTTTTCTGCTTAATAAGCATTATTTTTTCCGTCTCTTCGGAAACATCTTAACATACTTTTACTGTGCTAATTATTGATGTGTTGAGTCCAGTTTTTTTTTATGTACTTATTTATTTATTATTCCGAACCCGATATTCTTTGGGGGATTCTCAATTCCAATCCCGATTTCGAGTCTCTTTTATAAAATGTATTGTGCAGTATTGTTCATGTTGTTTTTAAGCATTGTGTAATATTGAAGAAAGTAGTGATATATCAATTTCTTTCACATCTTTTTATAAAATACAAGTGTTGTTAAATTCAGTTCTGCACATTAAATTAAGTCTAGTGTACAATAATCCAAATGAAAATTCATATACATATTTAAGACAAAAATTTTGAATATAAACTTACTTAGCTTGGTTTTGTGCAAGAAACCCAGTTTTAGCCATAAAGTTCGCATTGTGTAAAATAGCTACAAAATTTAAAACAGAAGTACATAGACCTACAATTAAAACTAAAAAATTTGAAGACAAGTTTGACAAATGCAATTGTTATATGGCTTGTGCAATAATCCCAGTTCGAAACATTAAATATGGGGGGTAGTGTAAATATTGCTATGGAATTTAAAAAAATACATTCGTGACTGAAAGTTTGATTGGTAAGAATGGCAAATGCTAAATTTGAATATTTTTTGTTCAATAAGACTTACATCTTCACATGCTCCGAGTCCAGTTGGTTTCGTTTCCTATTACAAATTAGGCCATTTGTACTAAACAGCCTCACACTTTCAACAATTGAAGATGGTATTGATAAATATTTTTTTTGTGTCTTAAACTTGGGTAATGTATGTGTTGAGTTCCAGTAGGCAGACACAGAATGGTTTGATGGCATAATTTGGTATTTTAAATATTTTTCCACTTCTTGCTCAGCTCCATCCATCTGTTTCAGATTTTGATGATTTTTGCCAAACATTGTGTGATATTTGGACCAGTTATCACCCTCCGGGGACAGATGGAATGACGAGTATGTTATTAAAGGAATTCATACTAGTGCTGTACCGAATGGTACAAATTGACAATGAACATAAGCAAATGATACCATTTATCTTACAACCCTTTTATTTGACACATTGGGTACAGTGCAGAAAAGGGGAAACTTTATAAAATATCAAATTTTGTGCTAAAAATGCTTAAAACATTTCTTAAGTCTTGTAAGGAACACATAAACGGCGACTTAATAGCTTTAATGTACATTCAGCAGAAAAATCAGGTTACATTCGCCTACCCTTATAGCAATACAGAAATAAGGTCATTTTATTTTTAATGCCACCAAAAGAATTACAAACCTGACAGCTCCCAAACATTTACGTTGCCAAAAAATATTTACTCGTGACCACAGTAAAATTATTACGAAAGCACGGAATGTAAAAAGAATGTCTGCACGTCAATTAAAGATCTCTCAATTACAGTGATGTTTAAAACAAATGCGTAGTGCCTACAACATTTCTTACAAGTGGTTGTTCATTCCCAGAAAAATACTCTTATGACAAATACCTTTAAAAGAAATAAGGCGTGCTGCTATGAATAACGTGCTAAAACCTCTACACATTCCATGCACGCTATTTACAATGTAGGGCGTGTCGCAGCAAAGCCCAGTAAAGAACACGCTCTTATAAAGTTACAATTTAAAATCATTAAAGTTACGTAAATGGGCATGCAACCACATACGGTCCATGAAAGCTGCACCTCACCATAGCAAAACTAAGGGGTGGCTATGCAAGAACAACCCAAACAACACTAAAAGTTAGCAAAGTACAAACTGTAAACACTATCATAACTATGTGTGCATGATTTCAAATATGTGGCCCAAACAACAACAAGGCTAAATATTACTGCTCGCCCATAAAACCTTACTTAGCAAAGTGAGCATGCAAACTTTTTGCCCATACGAAAGTGCACATAAATCCACTACTCACCGCTAAATGGTGCCTTACACCTTCCAGCATTATAAATTACAGCAATATTGAACACCCATAAAAGCTCGTTACCAACAAGAAAATTTCTGTTACTGACATTTACTGCTAGCAGAGCTCAAAGCATGGCACTCAATCATAATGACTCCAGTTGATTGTGATGGAATCAGACCTGCCGGAGGCAGGCTATACCAGGGACTTTTCTCTAGCGGCGGTGTGAAAACAATAATGAAGCTTTAATTTAAATATTTGGGTCACACTCGTGGAAGGGGTAGGGGATTGTTGTTCTTGCTGATTACTACTTTGACTTCATTTAAGAGCAATTTCTTTGCAGAATCCAAGGACTTTTTATCAGTAAAAGGCACTTCCTTAAATCTTGAATCCAACAAAATTGTAAGGGCTAAACGAGTATTATTTTCAACATTGTTGTATCGCAAGTTAAGAGATGCCAGTAGATCATTTTTTAGTCCTTGTAAGCCTGAACCAGGTACAGCAGGTTGTTTGAGTTATTGTTCAATAACATGAACTAGAGGAATATTCTGGAACAATTGACACAAAGAAATGTTTTATCAGGTGAAACATTCGAAAAATTAAATGTCAGTTACCATAAAAACTTGACCTACTGTTGCCTGGAAATTATATTAAATTTGCTGTAATGCTTTTGGAGCAGATTTAACATAAGATAATGAAAATAATAAGTCTTGCTTACCTTGCCTAGTTCCAATGATAGACGTAGGCAGAGGATCTTGACCGGATGTACAGCCCCGGGGAGTTTCACCAAGAGACCAAATAGACGACTGGGACAGTGGCAGCTGGTGACTTTTGAAACTGGGAGGGCTATGGCTATCCTAACTCAGATCATTACAAATAGCATTTTTTAAATAGGCACAGTGATAAATATTTTGCATACGACAGGCATATGTAAGTGTAGTTCGTGCAGCTAAATATAAAAATTAAGTGCAGTTGTTTGAAGAAAAACGTATCATCAATTTGTAATTGTCAACACACTGTGGCCACTGGTTCAGATCTAATCACTAACACAGGTACTTATTTGTTTAAAGTTTGTGTAGGTTATATACCTTCCAACCAGTACCCATGTGGTGTGGTACATTACACGAGATGATGAGAAATAAAATAATAATACTAATTCTACTGTACTAATGAAGTTAATATCTTAAATATACTAAAACACATATTTTTAAAACCCAATACTAATTTACAAACAGTACATACAAAATGTGTGTCAAATTGAATTTAGAGAATGAAAGTGGCATATCTTAATTAATGTATTTGTAAACAAAATCCATTCGTCAACCTGTACACACGATCTGACAATGAATATTCACACTGGCAATGAATATTCACCTTATCAATCACTGAACATTTTATGGCATTATTTATATGCCGTGAACATGATGTATGTCTTTTTGTCTCCCAAATGTTTCAAATCTTTTACCCAATTGACAGTCCATGCAGGATCATTAGGTTTCATTTGCAAAACAAAACAACACATTTCTAACTTCACACCCTCATAGCCAGTCCGCAAAATTATACGAATTTTACGTTGAATTTTCACATATACGAACCACTGCATTTACCATCATGGCTTTGTTGTTTTGTTATATATACCTGTGGCCTTTCTGGTCCAAAATTTATAAGCTCTAGTTTATTCCCGTAATTCAAAATCTTTGTCGTAATAAGGTTTTAAATGATACTCACTGAATTATCCATTATTTACAAATTTACATAGCACGGCATGAACAACTCTTCAACCCTGCTTCTGACAGATGCTCATGGCTCATCATAAACAACAAACTTGTTAAGAATATTACACACTATGTTTGAAGCTCACGCGACTTTTAACAATATCTATAATTAAAAACTATTTGAAATAAATACAAGCATTGTTAAGAAATATGTTTAACAACTGCAAAAGAGCCACTCAGCATTTCCAAAAACGTTTCACTCATGACAAGAGACTCGTCCATCTCAAAAACATTGGCTGCGAAATAACATCCATATTCGTACACAGTATTATTTGCTTAGTAGCGGATAAGTAGAGGTCTGCGTTCTGAGATGTTATTAGGAGGGCTGCGCTCAGCAGCCACCACTGGACTGGGAGAACTTTGAGATGAGGCCTTGGCAGTTGGCAAGCGGCGCGAGCTCGTTCCTGTGGGGTGAGATAGCTGAAGGCTGGGACAGGTTGCGTATGCAGTGCTTGCTTGCCAGCTAGGATAGTAGCTGCTTTCCTGTCGCTCCACTTACTACTCCTCCTGTGGGTGAACAACATTTACCAGGAAATTAGGTGCTATGGTTCACTTCCGCAACAGGGTGGCAGGCAACGATAACCCTAGCTAGAGTGTGATTCAGAAGGGTTAGATCCTTCCTTGCCAGACCTGGCACTCCTTTTGGCGAGTTTTTACGTTGTGGAGGTAGTAGGTTAGCTGACAATGAGAATCTAGCCTCTTCATCGTGTCTCTTGCTAGTGGTTGTCGCTCTACCGTACATGTGCACCAGGTACCTTCACCTGCCTGGTTCACGGTATGGATGGCTGTCCTAATGAGTTTTGTCTTTATGACGTGAGTCCTTTTTTGGGGACAGGCTGCAGTCCTACACCAAGATCAGCAAAATTCAATATTAAATCTGCTGTTCCCTGCCTCTCAGTTGTGGGGTGATGCTTACAGGGATAACTACACACAAGAACTAGCAGACTGCGGTTAGTCTGGATACGTGTTTTGTTCTCTCCAAATTAAGACATGGTGACCCGTTCTCTCCTACTGTAACCAAGGCACTGATTAGTTCTCGGAAGGTAAGTAGAGGCAGGTTGGCTTAAAGAGCCTGGCCTGAAGGGCGAGTTAAAAGAGTATAGAGCAACAACTAGGTACCAGTGAAAAAAACTAAACCCTAATGGAAGCTGGAGGTGCCCTTAAGGGACTTATTGGGAATTATGGGGCGTGGATGTTGATGGCAAGTGTTAAATGTTAGGGGGGAACGACAACTCTTCTGGGGCTGCAGCATGTACAATAAGAAGTTCAGTATTGGTTGGATCAACTTTTGATCTCTTGTAAGGAGAGCGGTAGAGAGAAAATAGAGCAGAGCATTTGCGCATGTGCGAAGGCGAGCTGCTGATGTGAACTGCCATTTTGCGGCAGTGCAGAGACATAATTTCCTGCGTTGGGGGGTCATCTTAGGTGCCCTCTGGCTTCAGGTAGTTTCGATGGGGGTGGCTCCTCCCTTTTAGATGAAACCGAACTTGGCTGCCATCTCTCAAGGTGGCTGTAAGAAGTCCTCCCTGCTGTGTGTGGTTGCGTTGGCTGCGTGAGCTCAGGAGCAGTTTCTCTGGCGTGGCTTACTAATATATTCCCATTTCACAGGGTTTTATTTAAGGCTGGGACGATTTTATATCTTGGTTTCCTGGCATTTACCTTATTATAGGAGATGCAAACTTAGCTCGGGTAGCTGTCATTCAGGGTTTTATCACTTGGGACACGTGGTGTGCACGTGATACGTAGTTGTAGCAGAAAAAGAAGTATATATATATGCAACACTCGTCAACACACGTGCTTTGAATCATAGATTTATAACGGATGGATGCATATAATTCACAACTCAGAAAGTTGAACATCGTAGATCTACAGATACAGTATTCACTAGTTTACCACCAACAGATTTTTTTTTATCAGAAACCAATTTGAAAAGTAGAGGTACGGGTCTTAACGTGGAGATTATGGTTTTGAGAAAAACAAATACTGAAAATAGTTTATTCATTTATAATAAACAGCGTTTCCCTCCCGTCTAGGAGTGTATGGCCATGGCAGGAATGATGGATGTCGGCCGCAATTTGACTTCTATAGAAATACAGTAGATTTTGGTTATGTGATCTGGGGTGGGAGTGTGGGTTTCAGGCTGCCAGCAAGTGCACACAGCAGATGAGCAGTCAATGTTTATAGTTTTTGTTAAAAGTTGTTCTTTTTTCCATAAGCTTGAAGTTCATGTGCCATTTGATAAGTGGCCTTTCATGTTTAAATATCTTGGCTATTTGTGTTGCGTTCAGGCGGTACCTGTTGAGTGGCAATTTCTGGTCATGTTATCGCCCACCTGCCCAGCTTAGCAAAAGGCCTAAATCCCACACTGTTTCAGAAAAGCAAATTTTTTAAAAATAATACCGTGCAATTATTTTTAGTTGATACTGTATAGATCTTGCCATATTTTGTTTTGTAACATAGGTACAGTTTGTGCAACAGAGCTGTACACTGAAACACAAGTTTTTATAAATGTATGTGTAAAATAATTTTTTCCCAGCCAGAATATATATATATAATGTGGTCTCCATGTTTTATACAAGGGAGTGGGTGGTACATGAGAAAATACTGTAATTTGTGTAGTGAAGCAGAATGGTGAGCATCAAAATGGCAATGTGAATTTACACCCGTGAATCTACAGTGAACAGTTATTACCACAAACACAAGGGATTGTGATGCCTTAACTTTGAAATATCAATAAGTGTAGACTTTGTTTTCAAGTTCATTTATCTGAGCACGGAGACATGAACCAAAGCAAATTCTAAGCTTTTTCCTTCAAATCATGTTATAGCAGCAACTTGAAAAGTGAGAAAGCCAAGTACATAGGTTTGATTATCAAGACGAGGTTCTACGAGACACTGTAAGTTGACTCGAGTTTCAGTCCATCTTGACTCGGCTTTCGAGTTTTTAAGCTTTGACTAGAGGTGTGCGGTAGATTAAACTTTGGGAACATTTTTAGCAGTACATAATGATTTTCTTGTTGGGCTGAAAAAATAATATTTCTGTGTTTTTGGAAAAAAAAATTAATTCTCTTCTGTATGTTGTTCCAACACTCATTTTATTACTTTACTTTGCTTTAGTTCTGTCCTCTGTCACACTGCACTTGTTTAATTGTCTTGAATGATGTTTGCTGATGTGTTGAAGTGTTGGTATTTATGGTATAGCGTTTCAAACCATTCTTTGGCAGGCTCCTTGTGGGTACCACAACAGTGATAGTTCACAAAATCGGACGTTTTTGTGAATGTAGAAGTAGGTGTCGTTGCATTACTGTATTTCCGTATTTTTATTACATTGTAGCCTATCTTACATATTTCAGCCCTATATTGATAGTACCGCACAAATATTTTCAAGCTAAAAAATCATATTTCCGTAACTAAAGTTGGAACCTGTATATAATATTGAAAGTGAAATGACTATTAAAGAATGCATTTATATTTGTTTAGTTGCATACAGTACTATTGCAGCAATTTAGTACATATTACATAATTATTAAAACTCCTTAAAATATGTAACGAGAATAGCATTTCGTTGAAATTTTTTAAATTAATCTACAAGGTTTCGACTGAATAAAATTACTACAAAAGTTTTGTTTTATTGCATTGGTATAGGTCAGGGGAATAAATATAACTGGAAAAGTCAGGTCAGGGAATGTAGTTTTATGTTCTGTGTAGCCACCCTGTCTCTCCTTCTGTTCCTCTAGTAGAAATGATTTAGTGGGCGTGTTGTTGATTCCTGATGCAGCACAAAGCACATTGCTCACGCCGCAGATACCCAAGCCATCTGATTGAAGGTACTGTGCCGAGTGCCCAAGCATTGTGACATCCACACATACACAACCGATAGGCTAGACCCGTCATACAATAACATTTGTAATGATAATTTTAATCTCACACACCTTCCTATGAACCTAGTCAGATTATGAGCTGAAATTTAGCAATTTGGTGTATTGAAAAGCTTTTGATAACAAAGTTATAAATATATTATTTCAGGTGTTTCACATGTTCCTTGTGCAGTGTTCAGAAGTAATCAATTTTGGAATTTTGTAGTGTTTTTTCCTAATCATATTATTTTGTAAGTACAATGTTAATATATGAATGGTTTCATATCTATCAGGAAAAAATCTGCATATCGCCCAATGCTTGTGTACAGTATAACAGAAAGAATACATTGTAACAATTTATATATTATAAATCCCATTTATTAATGGGTAACTTTCATATTTCCTGTGGTAATCATATTTTTTTATTTATTTAGAAAATAGTTACTATTTCCTTCACCCGAAGCGGTACATATTCCCGGGTGCGGAAGTGTTCTGCGATGTGGATGATGACCGTGCATCGTGGGTTAGCTGCAGCAGCAGTGACTCTGACAGTCACTTGTCAGGTGATGAGAGCGGAGACGACTGGGAGGAATCGCCAGAACATCACAGCATCCAATGATATCCTCTGGCCCGTGTCAGGGACATGTATTTATACAATTGTTAGAGCTGTGACACACCTACAGCTGGACAACGGTATTATAATATATTTATAATAAATAAATAGGTAATAATTTTGATTTTTGTGCCCCATTGCAAGTGTTTTATGGTGCTGGAATATAATTCCAGTTCTAATAGTACACAGGGGTCATTTCCAAATCAAGAAGGTTGTGAGACATTCCTGTCATTGATGGGTTTGCGTGATCAGAAATAGGTCGGCATTATGCAATTTACCTATGAAAGGATTTGTCATTTTATATTATGTACGTATGCATAGTTTGTACATAGCCTATAGCGTACCATACGCAAATGAGATTAATGTGCGTGTGTGGATTTTATGATTCTGTTGTTCCTGTTGTATGAATATTTCTTGAATATCAAGAATTTATGCACCTATATATGTACTATATGTCTGTTTGTAGTAGTCCTAAAATTACTTATTTATTTCTTAATGCATTTTATGGAATGTAAAGTTTATTCTTGAAACCTATAAAATGTGATGTTATAAAAATACTACATTCTGTGTCAGAATGTAAATTTTGGTTGGTGGATGTAGGCAGTGACTTTCATAATATTTGAAGAGCATAGTTTAAAATGGTATGGTCCAGTAAGTGCAACTTTGCAGAAAAAAGACAAAATGATTAAAGACAATTTTGGCAAGGACGAACAGCAAACTAGGTTTCAAAAGAAGACTAGACTGCTTTAATTTGTTCACCGCTATAGAAGTTACTTCATTTAATATTATTTTATTAATTTTGAATAATGCCTCTGAATAAAATACTTTGGTGCTCTGTTTTTCCATTTAACATATTTGTTTTCATTTGCAGTGTGAAATATTCTTTCAAAACAGTTGAATTCGATACAGTGGCTATTGCAGATTAAAATTCAAATTTAGGATCTGTTTGCCGTGCTCATGCTTTACCACTTGAGTTGGCAAATTAATTTTCACTTTGTTTGGTTGTACTAGGACTGTCAACTGTCCAGTATTGTATGGGCTTTCCTGTATCCTGGGCCAGAAAGAATTATTCCATATGGACATAAGACAAATCTCGGACATCTTCAAAAATAAACTGTGTATTAATAAATAGATTGCCAGTAATTTACCACTTTTGTGATTATGGGTATATTTACCCAAATACTGTACCCAATGGCCACAGATACAGGCTCACTGTGAAGTAAGCACTTTTGAGACCCTAGTATACTTTTTTCTTACGAGACATTTTTATCCTACCGCCACTTTTAAAAATAAATAATGCCATGTATTTAATAAACACAGTGTATATATTTACTGACTATTACTTACTTTATCGTGAAAAAAATGTTGACTCACATATAATATTGACTTTTGTGCTTTACAGAAGTTTCTCGTAGGGCAAATCTGAATTGTTTGGTAACCCTAGTTGTCACACTGCAGAATAATTTAACAGGCGTGAAGAACAAGTCCAGGTAGCTCAAGTGGTTGAGCATTAAGTTTGGAATGTGTGGGATGCAGTATTCTCATCCCATTGTAAGCTAATGTGTGCCACTAAGCTGTCATGTTTTTAACAACTACTGTGCCGGAAAAGACATAAGCCAAAGATGGTGAGGCTGCTGACACTGAACATATAATTTTAATCCTTTGCAAGGCAGTAAGCATAGAAGCCCTTTACTCCATTTTTGCTACAGTCATTAAAATTCATAAATTCTTTCATTTTCCCTGCAGTGCTGCTTTAGCAGATTCATCATTGCGATGTAAACGTTGCTTTCTATTTAAAAAAATACTGTAAATGTGCACCATTTCGGTTTTTTTTTTTTTTTTTGTTACTAATGTTATTGTCAACCGTTACAAAAAAATAATAATTTCATTAATTTTATTTATCTCACTTCATGTTTATTCTTGTTTGTGTACTTATTTTTGCTAAAGATAAATGTTGAATATGTGTAGTGATTCTAAGCAGTTTCTGCTACTGGTGCTTTTGAAAAATCTGTCTTTAAGTTTCTGTGTCTGAGCCAATATCAGATAGGTTCTTATTCTTTCTTTGCAGTACAGTACTTTGCAATGTATGTTAAGTGCTAATATGCAGCAATTTTTACAGAAAGAATACTTTTGGATTTGTGATAATTTGTGTTATTATGAATTATGTAGTTGTAAAGTACCATTGCTGGGAAAGTTTTGAAAACAATGTTGGCCTATATTGTTGGGCATAAATACTGTAATCTATTTTTTGTTATATTATACAGTAAAATAAATTATTGTTTTATAAATTTTTGCAGTGGTGTACTGTTTGTGCATTAACGAATTTGAGTAGAAAAATACAGTACATTACAGTAACTCCCTCCTAAAAAGGGTTTGTTTTCAAAAATATCTATGCAATTAACATAAAAATAAAATAGTACCTTCAGTGCGCACCTTGTTTTATCATGAGATATGAGGCTTTAATGAATGAAACGAGTTTTTTTTTTTTTCCTTTCTGTCTTTCTCGCCTTTCCTTAGCAAATCAAATGATTTTGACAGTTACATTTCTGTATATGTTGTATTAGTCATCCAGTGTTAAAAGAAGGAATCCCATATGCTAAGAGTATTAATAAATAAAAGAAATAACCTAGTGGCTGATATGTTTCACTATCTTTTTCACTGATTTCAGGAGACTATACAATGCGACTGAAAATTGCCACAAGGTTATTATAGTACTCTACACTCATTTACATGTGCAATTCAGTGAAAACATTTCCGCCCATAGAACATGTGAAAATTCAGAGATACAGTGAAATATCTAAAATATTTGCTTGAAGATGGACCATCATCCCTTCTAAGTTTCATCTTTTATTATTATAATTTTTTAATGGTAAATACCTGGGAAACTGTTTCGTACACACTTCATATTCTTTGTGTATTTTGCTTTGTCTTATCAGCAGAAAATATGAATAAAATAGTGATAATATCAAAAAGTGACTATTTTCCTTTACGTATAAGGTGAAGTTCATGTTCCAAGTACAGTTAAACATCACACTTATTTTTTGTTAGAGAAGAGTGAAATAGCACTGCAGTAGAACTTCTGTATATCTACCCCATTTAAAGAAACTGTCTTTCTATAGAAATTTGTTTCTGAGAATTCATTTAAAAAAAAAGAAAATCTGTGAAGAAAAATTTGGAAATTTGAGGGAAATATACTGAAATATACATTTGTTGCAGTTTTTTTGGTTCCTGGGCATTGTGTTTCTCTTGGTGAGCACTGTAGTCATCTAATTAGATACTACCCTCAAGCGGGTGAATGTTTATGCGCAAAGCGACTACCCTGAACGTTTCCTGCCATTCTGCTCTGCTCCCGTGCCTTGTCACTTTGTTTGTGTTATTACGACTTGGGATGGATCTATGTAAAATACCCTGAAACATCTATAGCGACCTACCTATAGTTACATATTTTTATTTCTGGAAACCATGAGGGATCGTTTTTCAGGTTCTACGTTGCATTGTAAGGTCAGCATCTGGAGCCTTGGAAGGAATTTTTTGTGAGCTCCTTTAGGGTTGTAACGGAAGGCAAGATGTAGAAAATCAGCGAACTAACAGAATAAGATCACCCAAGGAATGTGTTATTATTTAAATGTATCCTGTAAATGCATTCAAAATATTATTGTACTGCACAGAATGCATTAATAAGGTAGATGGCATTCTAGACAAGATACATAGTGTACAGTATTGAAAGAAAAAAAAAAGGGGGGGGGGGGGGTTGTCATTTCCATCATCATGTTTTTTCTTTAGTAGTGGAGAGCACTTTCTTTCTAATAAGAGGATAGTTTCCATAGGCGATTTGCTGAACATAGTGATGTATAAATATTAAGGTTGTGTGAATATTTGGTATACTGAAATGAAAAAGAAAAATGACAACTTTCATTTTCGTTTTTGTAAGAAATTTAGTTGCGGAAATTCGAAACAAAACGAAAATTCTCTATTTCAATGAATTTCCAGGTTTTTAATGAATGTTCATTTAGTGCACTAGCAAAGAAAGTTTTTGTCTGTAAATCATCTTTGTTTTCATTATTTTATAACTGAAATGATTACATAAATTGAAAATTTTAATGTTGACAAGACCCCTGTTGGAAATACTCCAGATCCATTTTTTTGGGTTGATTTTACAAGTTTGTTATAATGAATTACGTGCTAAAATGTTATCGAATTCATTAATCTTTCATTAAGACTAAGCTTTAGTGACATTATTGTTCATTTTAATTTCAGTTTCATGAAAGTTCAAACCATATCTTTAATTTTCGCTTTGTGATTTTAAAAAAAGAGTCACATTTGCCCAACCCTGTAAATATGCCATAATAACACACTTCCTGGTGTAATTGAGTTTATAGCAAGAGCGAAATGAGCAAATGGTGTTTGAATTTACCACTGTGTGGGTGATGGTTATAAAGGTTTCAAGTTTCAAGGTATTTGGCAGTAAATTAAAATGCAGCGGTGTTTTTCACACGGATCTAAAGTTTGTGCGGACGTGATGACTTTCATTGGCAAGTGCAAAGTGAGCATCCTGTTTTTTATGGGGGCGTTGTAAGAAAAAATCTAGCCTAGGCAAATGTGTTAGTTGCCCAATAAATTTTTTTGTGATATGTGACCACTTTAGGGTGGTAGTGAGTTTTATCTTCTTCCCTTATCACTTTACCTTTGTGGATTTGCAAATTGGAGTGCTTGTTTTTTGTACATATGTACTTGTGGATATCCTTTGTATTATCAGTCCATTTGATGGGCAGCTCATATTTCTAAATCATAGCACAAGAATATGATTGTATGTATATTATTTCCAGTACTTTGATACATTGAGCAGTGAAAAACGGAAGCCAATGGTTCAACCCAATAAATTACGTGGATATTTTTTATGACTGCAGGTGTTTAACTGGCGAGTACCAATTAACTTCCCTTTTAGTAAGGACCTTATAGGAGATATATTTTAACCACTGTGTGAATCTTTGAAATTGAGTTTAAATGGTGTCTGAATTGTATACCATTTTATATTTCAGTAAATTTTAATTTTAACTTGTAAGTGATAAAAGGAAATTACTGGTTCTTTGGTTTTAGAAGCAGTTCTAAAGACAGAATTTCTAGAATTTGTATTATCATTATTTAATGAGGAGCTAGGAAATTTGGAGTACAATATGTAGTTACCCACTGTGGATACATATGCTAAAATATTGTGAAATACATGTTTGTAGAATGTGTTGTACTTAATTTGATAGTTAAAATTTTAGAGATGTTTTGACAGTTACGATGATGGGACAATAAAAATTCACCTATCTTTCACTTCCCACTTATGAATTTACACCTATTGCCTGTCATTATCATTTCCATGTGCTATGTACGATATTAAATTTAAGGTATTTTCCACTAGAGAATTCTGGAAATATTCAATATTCACCTTCAGCTTGTGGGTCAGATCAGCTTTTGTGTTTATATCCTTATTGTCAAACGGCCTAACAGCATAACATACTACAAGCTGTATTGTAGTCTGTTTTATTATGTGTATGAGGTACTAATTGTCGAGTGGCTTTTTGCAAAAACCACATGTCCTTGTTATGTAGTTCGACACATGTGTATTTTTGTGTTTGATAGCTACATGTGTTGTGTGTACCTTGTACGTATTTGTAGAAGTTGTCTGTAGGTGATAACTGTAATAAGATTTCAGGATGTCTCTTTTTGTTAACATTGTCATTGTTATTTGCTATGTAAAGTGTGCATGTATGTATTAATTTGCATATATGAGCATTATGAATATTTCATGGTGAAGTGCAAAAATATTTTTTTACTATAATTATGTCCTGTACTTTGAACTGGTGCAGTTAGAATGTTTGGAGGTGTTGGTTTGTGTATTATAGTAATGTAGTTATTAATAATGTAAATATGTGGCTTCTGTTATGTCTGTGTGTACAGCATTTTATTTGTAAATATTATATAATATAAGCACATATGTATTAGGTGGTGTTAGTTTTAAAGATTGTATGTATCAAACTGGTGGTCATATTTTATGTTGAGTAATTGTGAGATACCTAAATGGTGAATTTTGATTTATAAATGGTCATTTCATCAAGTAAACAAATGGTTTCATTTTGTACCTGACTTTTTGAGTATTTGTTGGACATGTAACATTTCATTTTGAAAGGTATATTAAATTCAGAAAGTAATAATTATAGATTAAGATAAAGACTTTATACAATATTTATTATTCATTTTTGTAGATAGTAAGATTTTGTACGTGTATAACTATCTTGTGTTGTGTGGTATAAAGTACAGTATGTCTTCAAAAGCAATAAATTGCTGTCATCTTTAAAGTTGTGTGCTTGTTTGTGCATTCTAATTTCTTATACCACCAAAATGTGACTTGCTATAAATGCACAGAATTTTAGCATACCTAAGCTTTGTATCTAGGGACTAATAATGTTCTCAATGTGTTGCTTCAATTTGGTTGATCTCAATAAACTGTGAAGATGCAAATATTACTGGTCTGCAGTGCATGCTACAATATTCCAACATTCTATATATATCCACAAACAACTTGCAAACATTTTTTTAGTTACATTCTATTGAGATTGTGTGACTTTTGCAGTGTCTAGTGTTTGCACCAAATTAAATGTTTGTTATTCTACTTATTGATGTACCCAATACTCTTCTTGACTTGCTCATTTTCAAATTGACATTTGTACATATTCAGTATCAACTGTTTAAATCATCTTTGTTACAGCATACAGTATTAGTTAACTTCATACATGGCTAAATACATGCTCTTACACAGTATACATATAGACACATGTTTTCTAATGTCAGAGGATAGTGTCACATGTACAACACATCACACACTGAGTTATGCAAACAAAGTTGTGTACTTTTATTTGTGTTACCTGGTAACTACATTGACCTACTTTTGATAAAATAAATTCAATTTTAAACACTCGTGCAATCATTTTTTATATATAGTTTTAAATTGTTGATTTTTTTATCATGCATTCAATCCGAATGCTTCCTCTTAAATGAATCGTTTTTTTTTTTATATTTAATTATTTTTTTACATAATATATTAGAAGTGAGAGGAGTGAATTTTCAAGTAAATCTTATGGTGGCATTATCCACATCTGCCACATGCCAAATGTAACTGATCAATCAATCTACAGTTGCAACCTGGCAGTTCTTTTTCTACTTTAACTGATTTTATTGTTAAAGGCAGTTTGTGTTGTTTGCGAAAACAACATAGACAAAAAAAAAAAACATTCAGACACTTTAAGTATGAAATTTGTAGATATAATATTGGATTTATGTCACTGGAATTTATTTGTGCCAGTAAAACATTTACTGTAGAAAGTACTTCTATTATGTGTACAAATATTTCTCATCCAGTTTCAAGAATGAAATTGTAATAAATATATATGTTTAGGACCAGTATTAACTGTGTTAATTTTCATTCTGGGTTGTTGAAAAGTGAACGTGAATTAGTTAACAAAATTGATGATGTATTTGATATTTTAGTATTTAATTTTTAGTATGTAACCAAACTTGCTAAAATTTTGAACTACAAAATCACAATCATCCCTGATCAAGTGACTGTCTGCGACTTTCTAATTGAGAGCTACTATTTACTTAAATAATATACTAAATGGGCAATTCAAACAGTCTGTAAACATAAGGTTTTTTTTTTACATATGCAAAACTACAGAAACTGATCTTTTATGGTCTTTGTAAAAGGAACATGCATATTTATACAGTTTCTCAGTAAATTGTCACAGTTTGTAATTTATTTTGTTTATATTCTGAATTACTATTTTGCCATGACAAAATCTAATATGACTTGAACATGTTTATTTTTCTATCTGTTTGCATGTTGAAGTTAATGATACTGAAGTGGGACTGACTTCGGCAGTTGTCTCGTCTCGGGGCCAAATTAATTTTGGTGGGTGCTAGGCTAGAAGCACCCTAGCAGCAGTTGTTCCTAGTCTCCGCGTAGGATGGGCTCTCGGCCAGTATATAATACTGGGTGAGTCCGCTGCTGGCAGGGAACAAAGTCAATCTCTGCAAGCACTACTTTCCGCCTCAGCGGGGCCACTCGTTCGGGTAAACCTGGGCGACGTATGATTGGCAGTTGCGGCTGTGCCGGTTGAGGCTCAACTGGCAGCACATTAGGGGCTGCCCCTGATATGGGTGTGCTGGTCGGCCTGGTGGTGCAGATTTTGGTGGCTACTGACGTTCTTGGCTCTTGTGGTGTCCCGGTATCTGGAAGGTGGCGAGACCTATATCTATGCCCTGGTCACTGAGGTAGGTCTGTACGATTGGATGGTAACTTTCAGTAATTCTGGTTGGCGGTTCAAATGTAGCGGGTTCGTAGGCTGGCGGCACTGGCACTGAGAACTTGCTAAGTTCAGCTGCGTGTTCTCGTGGGCTGAGATATGTGAACCCAGCCAGGAGATGGTAAAGCTTTCGGAGGATAATTAGAGGCAGCCTTTAATCGTTTCTCCATCTTATGAACACCACCACTACAGTTAAAGGGCATGAGGACAGAAAAAACCTATGGTCGGACTTAGTAGAAGTGGAGTGGTTGACGTGAGGTGTGTAACACGTATGCATATAGCGACAGCCAGTCAATACCGAAACTCGCCTTCCAACTTCAGTACCGAAGGTGTGTGGTTGGGATGAGTGGCATAGCATTGGATCGTCCCAGTATGGGGGTGAGGTCCTGCTAGAGTTGGTCTTCCCAGACCTGTAGAAATACCCCTCTCGACACTGTTAGTGCACAATGAGAAGGGCAACCTCCAAGTTGACAAGCCAACCCTAAGAGCTGCATGTACCTAGTGTCATGGCTCTACCGTTCACTACATTAGGTGTAGAGAACAGGTGGCCTTCCAAATCTGAGGTGGTGTGTGTCCCAGGGGAACTGATCCTTACAGGCCCAGTGAAGTACTCCTTTCGGCACCACTAGTGTGCGATGAGAAGAGCAAACACTAGACTGGCAGTTCAATTCCTAAGGGAGCGGTATCCTAGTGTCGGCTCTACCGTTCACCGCGAGTGCATAGAATTGGTGGACTTCCAAGATTGTACTATGGTGCTGTCCCTCATATGGTCCTGGCATTTACGAGAGGTACTATGACTGCGGGAGCGATATTCGTAAGTTGGTAAAACAGTATTTATTTCTTTTGACGGAAAATAAACTGTGATGATGAAATACTACCGCCTGTCCTCGTGATTTTACGGAAGTCGAACACCCTACGTGAACACAGGTGAAGGCTACCTGCTTCTAGACTTACAGGGTAGGCTATAAAGTGGCTATCAAAACAACTCTGATTTTAAGCTACACTATGTCTGTTGTCCAGGAGGGACCAGTACGTGTCTCGGTGTATGCTGCGACACAAGATTGGTGGGCTCTTCTGCTCCCTAAGGTGTGATGAAGTCTTGAGGAGCGGATGAAGACCGCACAATGAAGACCAAGGTAGGAGCTGATGGTTCCAGTGGCTCCGAGAGGTGCGATGAAGGAACAAGACAAACATCAATTGCTTGAAGACTGGTCAGGAGCCTTGGTGCAGCCCACTATTTATACAGCTCGCCTGACACAGAGGGTTGTCCTGGAGAGAGGGGTCGCAGCTGCGATGGGTGTGACACAAATCTTCGGCGATCGTACTACTAGTGGCATCTAGCGGCGGGCTGCTGTTCTCGGTTGATCTCTATGTCTGGCTTCGGTGGCTTGGCCGGGGAATAATTATATCTGGCGTGGAGCGTTCGTCTTTTGCCTTGGGTAGGTAAAACAATTTCTGATGTCTAGTTGCTTGTGGTGCCAACTCAAACTCCATTGAAGGTGCTTCCAGTTCGTTTCCACTGATGAGTAGAAGTCGTTTTAACTATACAGTAGAGCACCACTTTAACGAACTTCAAGTTAAGTAATACTTCACCATAATTAACTTATTATTTGGTCCTGGCAAAACACCATGCATTCATAGGCAAATAACTTTCAGTATACTAAATTTTCGGAGGATTATTCAATATTCATATTATAAATATAAACAAACAAACCGGCAGCTGGTTTTGTGTGTGTGTGTGTGTGTGTGCGTGCGTGTGTGTGTGCGCGCGCGCGTGCGTGTGTGTGTGTGTGTAAAACTCTTGCCATATATGATACAAATACATTGGTGTCACAATTCAAGACGAAAATCGTAAAGCACAACACTACTAGTGTTTATCGCTGCAACTAATGCGCTACATCATTGTTTAGACACAGATAAGAAGCCTCTGACTTCGCCGAAGTTTTACGTACAACAAAATGCTGTCGCTATATCTCTGGCCTGTTCTCACATAGGCTTATTTTACCATGAATTGCAAATGAGGTTACCTTAACCTCTAAACATATTTCAACTGAATTGCAAATAAATTTTACCATCGTTTAACAAGTTCGTTGTTGATTGTTTGCTATCATTAAAGCTGTAGATAATGGAAGGAAAAATAAATAAATCGCTATGGAATTCGGCATAGCGAAATCTACATTGTCAACGATAATAGGTCAATGTTCTGAAATAGAGAAAATCCATTTTTATCACCCAACCAAAAACGTGACATGCCTCAAAGTTCATAATCAAATATTAAAAAATCCTGCCACTGTAGGTAAAACATACCATATGCATGTTGCTCACAAGTGCCTTTAGTATCTTAGTATCATGATATGCAGAAAAGTTCAGGTTCCGAGATTTCATTTTCGTACTGCAAGCCTTTGAATTTCACAATTTGAACACGCACCTCGAACAAAGTCCAAAATTCATAGGCTCGTAGTAGAAAAATGAAGGTTCAGAACCCGGACTTATCAGCATATCTTTATACTATAGGCATGTGATAGTGACATGTTTATTGTTTATATTACCTTAAGTAGCTTGATTTTTAAATATTTGCCTTTGAACTCGGCACTTTGTTCGAGGTGTGTGTTCAAATTACGAACTTCAAAAGCTCACAGAAAAAAAAATTTTAATTCGGAACCCGGACTTTTCTGCATATCTTGACACTAAAGGCACTTGTGACCTACGTGTGGTATGTTTTATTAACTTATTAGGCTTGGTTTTCATTTTATAAGCTTCTGAACATGCTACTTCCGCTGAGAGCAACCTGTTATCCTCCGGTATGCGGCGCGAGTCACAGTTACTTTTTTGGCCAGAGGTTAGCAATAAAGATTCGAAGCTAACTTCACTTCAGTAGCATTTCGCCGCATCTAATTTTACCTTAACAAATTTATTTTTTTTGCTTCACTATAAAGAACTTCACTATAACAAACTAGCCATATTTTTGGTCCCTTGAGGTTTGTTATAGTTAAGCTCTACTGTATGTAGAAAGACATCATTTGTCAATACTTACTAATAAAATTGTGACTTAACTGGAAGAAACTGTGGCTGTGTGTTTATTCATGTATATCAAATCTCATGCCATTAATTCTTGAAGGAATAAAATTGCAAAACTTTTATATTTCAAAACATTGAAAATTACAAATAGTAATTAACACGTGATTAAGGTTTCCTGAATGTTTATTCACTTATTCTATTTTAGTGGACATGTGGAAGTGTATTTGTACTGAAATTTACTTACAGATCAAGTTATTTTGCTAGGATGTTATTTAGAAATATTTTAGAAGCTGGTTTCTATAATTTCGCATTATGTTTCTGCTTTTTGACGTGCTAAATCACTGAAAAAGTCAACATTTTATCTATTAGCTTCTTGTGCATATGATAGGAGAAAATTAAGTTCACGTTCAGTGTTCCAGCAACATGAGTTTATGACAAGAGAAAATGCTCGCCCTTGTAGTCTATGGCCATAACTATGTAAGCTGATAGTATACTCAGCAAAAATTACACCTTTAGGTGCCTCAAGGGAGTACAGTGCAAAGGAAGTGTGTTGTACAAAACTAAATAGCCAATGTTCATGAACTGATATTAAAAATATAAATATGTGAAGGACAGGATCCAAGTACTTACAGACTAGTACTTGGATTCCTGTCCCTTATATAGTTTTAGTAGCCTAGCGGCCTATTTGCATTCTTAACTAACATGATATTAAAAATACATTAATTTGCAGGTTAATTTTATTTGCTTATGCATTTATTGCAGACTAAAAATTTTCTGAGCAGTGAAATGTAAACATTGTATTCGAAAAGGTGGCAATGTTTGTTCAGTATTTACACATGGCAGAAAAAGACAAATTGGCTGACAGAAGAAACTAAGCAGCGCTTTCAAAAATGCTCACATTACCATGAACAGCCTATATATCTCTGTGTGGGTGGGGGTGTGAGAGAGAGATTGCCAGAGGTACTTTACCTCACCTTTTAACAATTTAAATTTTGAATGTAAGGTATGTGTTTTATAATGGGATGTTACACCTAGATGATGTCTATTCTATTGTTTTGGCTTAAGTTGTAATGAAATTGAAATATTCCATGAACTATTAGGTAGGGGCATGATTTTGGTGGTGGTGTTTTTATTCTTGTAAAGGTTCTATAATTCACAAAAATACATATTCAAAAAACGTATCCACATAAAATTTGTTATGTGTAGCATTTGAAGAACTATGTAATCAAGATTAAACATTTTGTTCAAAATAAAATAACAGAAATGTATAAATACATTTTACGTATAAAAATATTTTTCTGGTACAAATGTTATGTTTAGGTTTCATGACAGTGTGCAGTCACTTTTCTCAATACTGTGCATCAGAATTAATTTTTTAAAAGAAACTATTAGTTTTATTTCATGTCAACTGAAATTTTAGTGTTATTTGGTCTATTAAAATGCACTTTGGTGGTGTTTTGGTTTTATTTTAGTTTTATCGCTATTCACCATATACGTAATCTTGCCTCTTGAGTATTCCAGTTCTTGAGTTATAGTAAAAAAGAGACTAGTTATCAATATGTATTTTTAATGTCCCATCATATTTTTGGGTTGTAACTTTTGTCTGTTTGCATATTTTATTCTCTGAAGTAAAAAAATTCAACTCCCTTCTTTTCGTAATACTGTTTTTAAACTGTATTAACCAGAGCTGGGCAAGCCTCAAACCAAGTTGAGCCAAGCTTTAGAAGAATAATGTCAAGCTGAGCCAATTAAAAAAAAAAAAAATTGAGCCGAGTTGAGCCTAAGCCTTTATGGCAGTTAGAATCATTTTTCAATTCAGTCGCAAAAAAATCCTACATTATTTATAATTTGTCAAATATAATGAAAAGAAATAAGCTTGAGGGTGCTCAATTAAAATGTCTCTCACATAAAGAAACAAATAATTCAGAATTAAAATGCATTAAAAACTAAATTATGATAAAAACATATTTGTATAAAAATATTACATATATCCCTCTGTAAAAATTACAACTTATTTATTTGCAATGATTGTTACCCATCATTATTTGCGAATTCTTTTTCAAACCTTTAAAATTCTAACTAAACATGGAGCCGATAGTTTCTGATAATAATCACGCTTGTTAAATTACGTACTGCCACAGCTCTAACCTCATTCCAAATCCTGTTTACAATAACAAACAAGGCCAATGAATGTTGGAGATTGTGAAATTTGTTCTCATTGCCGCCAATCTGAGCGCAGTAAATACGTAAGAAGAATATGATTACAAGATGGTTTCTCATAGTCACCAACCTACGAATGCAGTAACGACCTATGAAGAAGAAGAAATACTAGCACCAGTTATTGATATTCCGTGTTGTTTTGCATTCACATACCGTTCAAAACCGAATGATGCGGAAAATGGTGAATGTACCAAAGATGCGTAAAATGTAATATCTAGAATGAATTATAGAAAATCTACTGTATTTCGTAGCTAAACAATTGTTCTGAATATATTTCGGTTTTGGACAGAATATCTGATTGATGGCTGCTGGCAAATCAATGATTTAAGGGTCGTACCATGCAGATTTTTAAAAACATTGCTTATGTAGGATATTTGTCGGGACCTTCCAAATATAAAAACTGATATTGGAAATCAACTTAAACGGGATCTCAACAACAAGGTTTCACTGTATTTATCTTTGTTTCAACATTTAAACAAAGGCGAAGTGTGTACTGCCAAGTCATGAACAGCTGCATTAAAAGTGGCTTGATTATCGAGCCGAGGTTCAACAAGACGGTAATGTTGGCGTGAGTTTCAAGCCAAGTCGTATAGTAAAAGCTTGACTCAGCTCGGCTCGAGTTTTCGAATTTCGACCCAGCTCTAGTATGAATTTACTTTATGTCACTGTTAAATTAACAGTAAATGAAGGCTGTTGGGTGTATATTCAATATTATTGAAACTTTCTCAAAAGTTACATACAGTATGGAGAAACAATGATAGGGTTTAATTCTAAGTATCATTACTGTATGTTGCTCTAATAGTTCTTCAAACTTTAAAAATGTCTCTACGTACTATGTAATATGACTTTATATTTCTTAATTTTATAGATGTGCACCCTGTAAAGTTTATGGATTAAACAGCATTACTTATCTTATTGGTTACATGGCGCAGTAGACATTCGGCTACGTAATGTATGTATATTATGTTTTTTGTAATGATGAAATACTATGAATGAACTATTGAGTGATTAACATCAGCATTGTATCGTACTAAAAAAAAATATTGGTTTTTTGTGTGTGTGCAAAAAATGTGTGGTTTTAGTGGCCAGAAGTTTGGATCTATTAAGTTTCAATATTTGGAGCAACACAGTTGTCTTATAGTTTTTCTGCTATGCAAATTATGTCAGTTTCTTTATGTATAGCATGTCAACTGGTTTTTAGTATGCACAGGTTTCACTTGGAAGAATGCATTGCATTAATAGGTATGTTTGTGGTGGATGTAATGTACTGGTGTCAAGTTTTGTTGGAACTGTGAATTTTGAATGAGCGAGAAAGTAATAAAACATGTACAGTTTAAATAGTGAGAAGCAATTGTATTTAAAGAAGTGAATGATATATATTTCAGTGTTGTATAGTTTATTTTTTTATTTGTGTGTTGAAAAATCTCTTCACAGAGTGAATGTTTTAGGTGCAACACTGATAGAGTTGAGGATAAAAATACTACTATGCTTACTATCCATAATAGTTGATGGTTTCTTGTAAAACTTATTTAATAGTGTACATGATGTATGCTCTATATACAAACTATAGTAGTTGTAGCTTTCTTACTGTATTCTTTACGTCTTTGCATCATTCCCTCTTGTGGAAATGTTTAAACAAATTGTAATGTGTGAGCATTTGTATCTGTTTTAAAGTGTGTGTGTGTGTGCACGCGTGCGCGCATTCATGAGTTTTGTGGTCATAAAAAATTGCTTTTGGATTCTCTCACATTACTCTTTCCATTATTATGTTTGTATACTTTACAAAAAGAAACTTAATTAAATTTTACAAGTTATATACATGCAGTAATTTTTTTCCCCTGATGTGTTTTTATAGGCTGTTCCCTGTAAAGTGAGCTCTTTAGAAACCCTTCTTATTTGGAATTATAGTCAATAAATATAGTTTACAACATTTTAGCTTTAGTTGTTAACTTTAAAATGCTGTGGAATATACACCTTGTGTTTATTATTTACGTAGCAATATTTATTTAAAAAGATGTTTCAAGGAATTAATATGGCTGACAAGATAAAGTGACTAGGGCCTCAAAAGTTCTCACTTTAAACAGTCTATACATATGACTACAGTATTTACTCATGCGTGTGTTGCGAGCTTCTATGGAAATTTTTATTTCCTTGTAATGAAAGTATTGCCACCAATAAGAAGATAGGCTTTCACAAGTCAATTAGTAAAGTTTTTAATAATGAGCTCTACCAAGTCTTAAAGAGTAATACAGTTGGTGTGACTGAACACAGAAGCCAATAATTGATACCCAAGGCAGTGGTATCTCATAACATTGTTAGATTTTTTTTTTTTTCAGTTCAATGTGTGTGTTTTTTTTTTGCGAGTTATTTTTACTTGTAAGGCACACAACTGTCTGCAAATTATTTTCAGTGTAACACAAAATATGCTATTGTGTGCTAAAGGATGTGCACCATCATTAAATACATCTGGGATATATTTAAGTAAATTCTAGTACATATAAATAATAACCTAACGTTATGTATCAATGTGTAACGTACCGGGAATAAATACTTATTGTGATGTCTTCGTAGTGGACGTCGGGCCTTTCGTCTAGGCACTGAGCCAGGCGCTTGTATATGTACCAGGGGGTTCAGTTTTTCTGGTGTACTATCACCTTCTCATTGTACAAAATTGGCAGCGTGGCTGTACGGCAGGGCACAAAATCAGGTGTGGGCAGCATAACGCGGTGTTTGGGTACTACTACTGCCTTAGATGTACCTGTGCGATGTTTGAATGGAGCAGCGCTTGAGGAAAGTGTGATGGACTGTGGCACAGAATTGTGGTAGACAGCGGTATGTGACTGGGGCAGGGATGTGGGACGAAATACAGCGGGCACTAAGTAGGTTAATACTGGTATCAGCGGCTGATCTGGTTGTCACAGATGCTCAATGACCCACCATGGGTACTCTGTGAGACTGGTCTTCTCAGGAGGTGCGAAGAGATCTCTAGGCACTGGAACATCCATGGGGTCTTGCAGACGGCGTAGCACTTGCGCCTTTTCTTGAGGTGGTAGGTTAGCTTATCTGTTTAACCAGGGAGGGTTTATATTTGTGCGTTCTACCAGATGCCAAGAGTATCTGTCTAACCTCTTTCAGTCCTTTCCTCTGGGTGTAGGGCATTGGGAAATGGACCTTTCCCTTACTACTGCTGTACCATGTTTGCAGGCTCCTTGTGTAGTTACATGTGGCACCTCGTTTAAGCAGAGGACAGGCAAACGTCTTATTCCCAAGTTGGGCAGAGACTGCAGGTCTCGAGTAAAGTCAGGTCTCACCTTGTCCAATGATGCACACTGGTATGGGGTCCTGTCCCAGTATACCAACCTAAAGAACAAAAGTTTCTCTCAGCGGAGCCCGCTCAAGAGAAGTAAATGAACACCAGTCCGACAAGCTGTTGCCAGGACAGTGTACCTGTTTGGCTCCTTTTCTCCAATCCGTAGGGTTTAGGGGAAGGGCAGCCGATGTGAGTGAGTGTAATTGTAAAAGAGAGTGTAGATTCGTTTGAGAAGAATTTCCTGGAACAATGCGTTCGGTGGCTGTCTGCTTCCCTTCTTGGAATCCCGTGAATGCAGACAGTGGCGAGACTTACTGGCGTCACAGACCTCCTCTCGCCTGCTAGAGTCTCCAATACGTTTAGCGACGACGCAAGACTGGCTGGTGCCTTAGCCCTCCGTGACACATCACGTGAGTTGGGGAAAAATCTAAGTGGAGGCCTAAGACATTATATATACTGCAGCAACCCAGCGGCCGACAGTCTGTGATGGAGGCCATCTGGCCAAGTGTGCATGAGTGAAGTGAAGTGCGACTACTATTAGAGATTGGGAGACGGCTGCGAGTGAGGTGTTCGTGGCTTGAATGGACGAGAGGGTGTGAAACCGACAAGTGAAGCCTACTGTGCATGAGGGTGCTTGGAGGACTCTAGAACATTGTGACTGGTGGGACATGGACTAAACTGAGGTGGGACTGGATGGAAGTGTAATACTGATTTTATTGTAAATATTCGAACTGTCAAATATGGATGCATAAATTATAAAATAATTGAATAGGTTGATACGCTGTCTATTGGGACTGATCTTTAATTATTTAATTTCATTGATTTCTTTGTCATAATTATAAATTTCATTTATTGTTGTCAAATGATAACAGTAAGTGATTTCATTTTATTGTGAGAATTTGAGTTCAGAGAATTTTGCTGTAGTTATTGTAAATACAATAAGGAAATTATAATTAAATCTTTAATTTGATTAAGACCTCCAACCCTTAACGAACTTGGTATAGCCCACTTAATTTCTAGAGAGAGAAATTGTAACAATATGTTGGAGAATAAATTTGGAAGCAAAATAGAAAAATCTTTGAACCATCGGTACAAAGAAAGGCAAGAAGGGAAGAAATGGGTTTGAATTATAGCAGTGAAACTTCTATAGTACATACCTCGGAGAACCTGAAGTTTTTTTAGTTTTGATTTTGAAGTTTACGTTACCAAGTGTTCGCAATAAGAACTGAAAGTCTCGGAAAAGTAAAGTTGTGTTGAATATGTGATTCAGCATATTGGAAGATGACATTATCATCAGCACCGCTTTTTACCAGTAGACTTTACATTATATTGTAATACATACTAACATTAAATTCCCTATCCCTCTCAAAAGGGGAAAAAACAGATTTGTATTGATGAGAACACTGCATTAAAGAGGTTTTTATTAATGGGGTGTTCACTAGTGGCTGATGTGCCTGAGGATACCAACAAAACTCCATCAAGATGGTGGTTGTCATAATGCAACTCCTGGGGGCTACCAAGAATCTTGACACACTAGTAATGGGGTGCCGTAATATTTTTAATGGGACAGTTAATGACTTTTCAATAACTAACAAGCCATAATATTGCAGGTATGTCATTTCACTTATTCGCTGCTGGAGTTTAGTGCTGAAATAGTATTTATTGAAAATCTTGGAAGTCAGTGTTCTGTAATTACTTAATAGTGAATTCTAATATAAGTAATTTCTGAATACTAGAGGGCGCTAGCTACAGAAACGCCTGTAAGCATCACGAGCAGTGAATGTGTTAAGGGGGAAGTATCCTTACAATCTTGGCTTTATGAATTTTCCTCATTTACTTAATTTTTGGAGTCAATATTTAAAAACCAAGCTAGTCAAGACATAGGGAACATTTTAACAGTTTTGTTTTATTTTGCTGTAGTCCTTTGAAAATCTAATTTTCAGATTAACTAGTATTTCGTCCAAGCCTCACTAGTAAATATTTATCTTGTATTCTTCTGGCGAAGCTAGAAAAAATGCAGTATCCATATCTCCATGATTAAGTTTTCTGTGAACTTTCCTCTCTCTCGTCATTGAAACTCTAGCTAGCACCTCTGGCACTAAATTCTTCACAAATATCTTCAGTTTCTTTCCAAAATTGTTTAAATGTTGCGTAATTTCGCTCTGAAGACAATTCGTATTTGACTGAATCATTTGATATTGTTTCTAGCATCTCGACAATCTCGCAGAATTCTTTGTTGACTGCTGACAATGCGCAATGACGGACAGTCCGACGAATTTTCAATATACTGCAGATTATTTTGAATGGCTGTTCATTGCTCTTTTTAGAAATGCGTTCAAAAATTGTGTTCCTTTTGGCAGAGACACGAATGATGTTTGATGTTTCATTTTTTTTATATATATATATATATATATATATATATATATATATATATATATATATATATATATATATATATATATATATATATATATATATATATATAAATAAATAAAGTATGCAAAGCTCTTGGCTCATCTTCCTTAAATCACGCAGCTACTCCATTGAACAGCACTCTCATGTTAGATGCCCCGTCATAGGCCGGCCTCGCATTCTACTCACATTTACTCCTATTTCTTCCAGGAATCCCTTGATAACATAATGTTTTTCACTCGTTTCTGCAACATCTATAAAATCCAAAAACCTTTCTCTAATTGTAATGCCTTCTTGTAGTTTGTATGGAGACTGTACACATACACTAACTTGTTCCTTGATGGCACTATCTGTTGTTTCATCACAAATAATAGAAAAAGCAGAGCAAGTATTTATTTCCTCGACAATGTCGTATACAATCTCACTTTTTACGGTTGAAATAGTAATACAATTTTGTATTTTACCACTTTTGTATGAATGAATGTGCGACCTCATAATTTTGTGGATCTCTTTATCTTTAGATCGAAGCTCAAAGAGTTCCAAGAAATTTCCCTTATTTACTGACGAAGCTGACCCATCATGTCCTCTTAAAGCTAAACACTACTTCCCGAGAAACAAAATATTTTCCACTACGAATTTTACAAACATTCTATTTTCCTGGACCTGTTTTGAATGAACAGTTGGCAGTTATTATCAGCAACAGTGTTACCAGAAGATCTAAATTCACTCCAAACCTGAGTTGATTTTAAGTGCAATACACTTTTTTCTTGTTTTCGGAATTTTACTAATACTTTCTTCCAATTTGACACCCCTTCAGTTGTGAAAGCCTCTTCATCATGCCCTGATTTTGTTGACAGAATATTCTGCATGGATAACAGAATGCTGAATATTTTATGACACTATATTCTAGCGATGGAAAATCAGAGTACCCTGATTCCTTTAAGTATCTAGAGTTTCCTTGAACTGTTTGTACTCTGTATTCGCATTTAGGCCGATAAGGTCCATCACTAGTACTAGCAGTTTTCACACCATAACCAGACTCGTTTCCACCTACATCTATAACCGTACTGACATTAGCACTAGCTTCACTTGTAACTGTTTGTACCTAAAGTTCTTAATTTGGGTTTTGGTTACTGATTAGTTTCAGCTGAGGAGCTATTATCAAATTTGGAACTTTTTTGGAAGAACTACAATACTGTCTTTTGTTTCGACATTTTATGATTGTACATGCTCAACTACTCACAGATATGATGCCTAGCGCACGCACATCCCACGCAATACAAAACTCATGCTGCATACAGTTTAACAATACAGCGCAAGTTCTGTAACACAACTAGCAAAAGTATTCCTATTGATCGTTGCTGTGTGTCGGTGTTGCACCAAGGCCATAAGTAATTGGAAGGCTAAGTAAGCTATATGCTCAGATCAGATTACAGGCCACTTGTCATCCTCGTATCTCGATGCGGCGAGTCGAATGACAACGTTCTACCTCTGTGCAGATTATTTTTCGTAAATAGCTTTGACACTTTTTTGTACATACTTTTGGGTCACTAGTCCACACACAAATGCGTATTTGTGTCTATTAGAGTCGCAATGCGCAAAGTTTCGTTTTATAGATAAAAATATTTTTAATTATTTCGAAGTTGGGGATACCATGCCACCCTTTGCCCCACCAAGGCTACGCCTGTGTCCACCGCAGCGACCTCCTCTCGGGCAAAGGCAGTCGTGCATCAATGAAATTGCAAGAAAGTTACAACAAATTTGAGCAAAATGAATTATAGTGGATTAATTGAAACCACTACTGGTGCCTAGCAGCCTCTCCGGGTGTGCGTAAAGGGTGGTGTCACTATAATCAAACAGTCACTGTGCTAATAATGGCTGCATCAGCATCTTCATAAGCTTCCTTAGAACACCAAAAATAAGTTATGATATGGCCACCCTTGCAACATCTTTACATATCTGGGCCACCTTACGATACATCAGGGCTGCCACCAGTTCTGAAGCTGAAATCCTGGTTCTTGTATATAAAAATCCAATTATATCCTGGTATCATTGGGTCAAATCTTGTAAAATTCTTGGAATTAAAAAAAATTGACAAATTACAGAAAAGAAGTAGATATGAAGTACGTTTAGATATTTAATGTTTTTTTTTTTTTTTTATTTGGAATACAAACCATTGTAATACTTTCCTCCACTCACACTTATACTTTTGTTTATCCAACGACCATATTGGCAATTTTTGTTTCCTCTCCATTGTGATATCAATGCCAAGCGCAAAACACCATCACCAAATTCGGATTGTGTGCGCAAAAATGCCAATGCGTGGCAAAGGTTCTTTTCAATAATGACCTTGGCCTCTGCATGCAAGGCCGCACAGAAGTTTCTCAGGGCCTGGGGCAAACAACACAGAATTTGGGTCCCCACCCTATAGGCCATCCGCCACTTAGGGGGGCCACTGTGGTGCTATGGTTAGACTACTTGCCTCCCAACAAGGCGAACCGTTCCTGGCTATTGGTGTCTTTTCCAGCTCTGCGAATAAATATGACACATGATCAGAGCACATTATCCGCACTATTACGCCACCTTGTTGTACTTATCTCAAGTCGTGTGTTACCACAATACAGCGATCCATTGGGATGCAACGGGCTGCGATGAGGTATACTTCCTGTTTCATAATTGAGCGCTGATCTGTCGGCGACGGACGCCGTCTGAGAAGGTGCTGCTATCTATTCCAAGGGTGAAAATTACATTTTCAGACCTTAAAAATGTAACAAAATTCACGTGAATAAAATCGCCACTATGTTTTAAGTGTGTTGTGAGATGGAAACTAGTGAGAGCGAGAGACATAAGGCGAAGGAGAATTATTTGTTTTGTTAATGAACAATATTTATGACATTGTGGATATGTATAAGAAGTTTCGTCTTCTTTTTTGTACATCCATTAAGCAACAAGAAAAATACAAATGCAAAGACAGTAGTGTAATCACAACCGTAGTTTTCAAAACTTAAACAAATACATGTTTTTATTCTCTTTATCGAATCTTCTTTTTCTTCTGCACCACAGGCCAACCATCGCAACACAAAAATTTCGCGAAATGCACTCAGCGCGTGAACGCAGATGCGCTGCGACGGAATATGGTTCATCCTGATTAGCTACAGCTCATTACATCACAGTATTTAGGAACCAGCTTAAGACTGATTTTCTCTCTGGAAGAAAAGTCCACACTAATGACTGCCCGACAAATTGTTTTATGACTCCTCTCTATGTAAGGGCTGCACACTGCGTAACAGAGATAGTACCCCATCTCCCAGCATGTGTTTGCCACAGGGTTTGTCTGGAATGGCTTGGCATGGGTAAGTCAGTCAGTAAACATTGATGCTCAGAATGTTTGATCACAAGGGTAGATTAACATCAAGAATAATTATATTTTTTAATTTCCACCTTGTGGGGCCCTCACGATGTTGAGCTCGGGGCAGAGTGTACTCGTCTGCTCCCCCTTCTGGGTGGGCCTGTTTGCATGTGATACAGCCAGGAACAGAAATATTTAGATAACTGCATACCCGTGCCAGTGAACAATTATAGGCTGTTATTGAAGCAATGGTGTATGTTCAAAATATTTCACGTAATTATTCACCCCAGTTGCAAGACATACATTGCTGTGGGCGCTAATGACACATGTATGCTGCAGCCATTTTGAGAAAAGTGATTTTGTGAGACATGATTTTTTAAATAATATATTATTATTTTAGTCAAGTGAAAGTAAATGAATTTAGTGGTTTTTATTTTGTTACTGTAACGTTACTTAATTTGATGTGCGTTGTACTCCTGGCGTACATGTTTTGTGCAATGGCCGCTTCAAATTTGGTTATTTTGTTCGTTTGTTGTAGTTATTTGGTAGTTATTACTTTAATTCTTATTTTTGACAGGTTACGAAAGTGTCATTATACAGCAGTGTCAAGGAACACACATCGTTGTCGTGGGCCGACGTATGAAAATAACGTTTGTATAAATCTTGGTGCTTTTCTGCATGTTTTATTTTGGAATGCCACAGTAGTTTTATTGTGTTAAGTCATGTATCTAATTTGGAGTGGTATTGTAGATCTCTGTGTTTTTTTGCTTGTGTAGATAGGCCCATTGAAGAATACGTTAGAACTGTATACCTAAGCTAATGTTGCTGTTTGTGGTGGCCATCTGTGTAATAAATTGTGTGCATAATAGATAATGCACATGGGCCCTGTCCAAACTCTGGTATCTACTTGTGTCCTTCACGTACCCTTGGCATCAAATTTGATGAATTTGGACATGCAGTTTTGTTGGCTGCGGAACTAGTTATTAGCCAGCTAATCACTTCAAATGTTCATGTATTCCGACTAAGAATTTGATAATTGCCGAATGTTTTAGGGGTTAATAAAGTATTAAATAATATTTAAATTTGATTAACATTTATTGCCTTGCTTTATTGTATGTAATTGCAGTTTCGAATGGTTTTATTTTATCTTAGTTTCTGTAGGTGAGGAACGTAGGCCTAATACGAATTTATTGCTTATTACTTTTTTTAAGGTGAAACTTGCAATAATAATTTATTCAGTTCAAAATTCTTTGTCTACTAAGTAGGAATGTTGTCCTATTAAACTTAAAATCCAATTATTATGTCGGACATAAATTGTAATATACAAATTGCTTCTCAAAATGGCGGCATTAAGTCGCTCACACGAACTCGTTCTAGCAACACGAAGACTACAAACTGCTCTAACATCCTTCCAAGACTTCTACGTGAAATGGCGGATTAAAATCAATGTCAGGAAAAGCGAGGCGATGGTTTAAACGCGCAAGGCACTACCTCAAGCTGCAAATTGCCCGCAAATCACTTTATTTGATGAACCCATGCCCCATTAACATGTTGTAAAATAATCTAGGTGTACATATGGACCGAAATCTGGCCTGGAAAGCACACATATACGCCAAATGCGTAAGTGCGTATGCCATGCTGTCCGCCCTTTACCCTATTCTTAACAGACGAAGTGCCATAACACGAAACAAAGCTGCATTACTGTACACCATGCTTATACAGCCTGTAATAACTTATGCTGCGCCCACATGGGCACATGCAGCTAAAACTCATAACAAAAGACTGCAGATTGTGCAGAATAAATGCCTGCGAATTGCGGTAGATGCACCCAGATCTGCATAATCAACAAAAAAATTGAAAAACTAGATGAGCACTTTTTAGAAATGGCGGAAAATTTTTACAAAGACTGTGCCACACATGCCAACCCGAAAATATCTAGTCTCGGTGATTATTACTCCGACGAGACTCAGAAATATAAGCTGCCAAAGAGCATTTAAGCTCACAGACCGACCTAAAACACCGAAATTTGTAATGCAGGCCCCCAACCATGCACCCCAATAAAAAATTTTCCCAGGAACCCATATTACTGTAATACATGTAACTACAAATTACACTAATTTTCAAAATAACTATCACAAAATTAGCGAAGCACTATGTGATCGCAGAACAAGGCAAAACATATGCTGCATAGCCTTTGGTTGGTGTCGGCCGTGTGATTTACACTGCATCCACACTGCACCACACACACATCTGCTACAAAGCTTCTCTCATCCGATAGCTGTTTGTATGTATGGTCCGTCGCCACTGCCGATTCCAAGCGCGTCTCTGGGCAGTTACAGCGACAACTGGGGGACTGCGGCGTAGTGTGCTCTCTGCAGAAGATGGTGAGGGTTGTGGAGTGGCACATCTACACTACCATTCACTAGCACCTACATCCACACTCACTCACGTACACCCCTCTACACTCATTTGCATGCGAGGTCACAGACAAGGTGATAGAAATATTACCTCTAGTTTTAAGTTTTCTGTATTAATCTGTAACACACTAACACTTTTTCCTGTGTTTCAGAGAGATTGCTGGCATCAGTCGGGTGGGTGGCTCAATTCTGTTCCCTACCACCAGGGCCACATAGTGTAACCCTGGTTATCAATCAGCTCTGACCTCATTTCATTTCACCCTGCATCAAACTCACTAAGTATATCTTCGCGAACTAACAAACACCCTACTTTCTCCAGCCCTGATCCAATAAAAGGAATTATTTTATCCTTCGCGACTATCGCATAGTTTTCTCCAGGCCCTCTCCGCTTTGCCTGGTTTTCTATGCACTTTACTTGACCCTTCTTCTTTCGGGGTGTGACCATGGCTACAATTGCAGCCATGGCACCAGGCAACCCTGCTAAAGTCGCGATGCATGCACCAATTTTATTAATTAGACCAACCTAAGGCGCAAAGGCCTTGCCCTGAGACGCATCCCATTCTCCAACCGTCTTAGCTACTAACAAGCATGCCGGAGGGCACACAGAGCTGTGAAGGTGCTCACGCTGGATTAGCTGGATTTGGGGGCTCCCCAGAAAAAATTACTACTGTTGTGATAACAACATCCTGGAGTTTTCTGTGTGACTAGTGGAAATACTTATTGTCTGCTACTCATGTAATAAATTGTCATTGAACAATTATATCCAGTTTGATAAAACAATTTTTATTATAAACCTAGCTTGTTAAATATGAAAGGTGTGAGTTTAAAAAAAAAATGTGTTCTTTGTATTGAGAAATTTTAAATCTTTTTTAATTGTACCAAAAATAACATATCATTAAAAAATTAAATTTCGAACTTAAGTGCAATTATAAATATTTAAATTTCATATTTTCTGCAAAAATAAAGCTGTAAAATATACATGTACATCAGTGCACATTTCATCTAGGAATTTCTTTAAGTTGTGTAATGTAGCATTTTCTTCGAAAACTGGCGTATTGTTCACTTTGGCTGATCCTGATTTTATTGTTATAGTGTAGCATAAAATTTAAGTCGTTATAGTGAGATCAAAAACTACTGTACCGATTCTCTAGTCAAATATTGTTTTCCCTTATAACTAAGATTTTCTACTATTCAGTTAATTTTTTTTATCGAAAATTAATACACATACCATCTTTCCTTGCACTTTTATCAGAGTATTGAATAGGGATGGGCTGATACCAACGATGCCAATTCTCAGATGCCAACGCCGACAATTACAGCGATGCTGATACCAGTTTTGATGAGCACAATCATAATTCCAATTCTCAATATTTGGAAATACTTTTTTTTACTTAAATTTAAGTCATTAGTTTTGTGAAAACTTTAAGCATTTTGGTATCTACAGCATATAAATGTAATATAACACTAATTTTAATAATAAATGATAAGATAGACAATTTAAATAGGCAAATTAGTGACTTTAACAGTCAAGCAAAAACTGTTACCTAACAATACAACATTCATAACAACCCTGGTTCATTAAAGACAACCTTCAAAAATCTTAGGCAATCTGGCGTGGACTTGGAGTTTAAACCTGAGAAATATCGTCCATAACCTCAAAATGCATTTTTGTTTTAACCAACAGCATAAAGATGTAATCAAAAAGAACTTATTGGAATCAATTCACTTGAAATTGGGCGAAATTTTATTTTTATTGATATTTTTGCCTTGTGTTCTTCGTCAGCCATGCCATACTTAATCCCTTGGTTAAAATGACAACTTATTTATTCTAGACAATTTTTGTCCATTATTGCTTGCCGAGTTTTATTCAGACCTTTAACATTCTAACCAAAATCGCAGCCGACAGTTGGACCTTACACTGGTTAAGGGATTACAGGTGACTGGGGAATATTCTCTCATGAGCCACACTCACACCTTGGATAGACCTTCCATTCTGTGCTCCTCTGAGTTCAGAATGGTAGAGTCCTAACACTAGGTACTCTTAAGGCCAGCCTGCCTGCTCAGTTGCATACTATCGCCACTGGGTTTAGGTGCTAGACTTAGTGTTCACTGGGTGTGGGGGGGGGGACTGTTCCCTCCTGAGACCCTCGCCCACATGCAGAGACTGTCAACGGCGAGGCCTGACTCTCAGTGTTCACCACGTTTAAGCGCAGAGTGGTGAGATAGGATGTCCACTTGAGTCGGCAGACACTTCACGTGATTCTACACCAGATATGACCACATGTCATCTGCAGTCGCTTTGTGGATGTGAGGTGTGTGACTTAGACCAAATGCCTTATTCCCATCGGAGTGGTATCCGAGAGAAAGTCAAACAGGTGCTAACTGCCTCTGGATGCTTGCAGGAGCTTACCTCCCGTACTCATCGCTACACCAGCGCAGCTTTCCTCCAACGATTAAGCCTAGGTGTTGTGCCGACTACAGATTACAGTCGAACCAAAGACGCCGAAGGACCTCTTCAAGGACCGTGTCCGTCTAAGTGTAGACACACACTCATTGATTGCAACATTTATTAGTGGACAGGACCTGCTCTTAGGTATTGCAAACTCATACAACAGGTGAGTAGATCCAGTGGAACCCAAACAGCCACATGTCCCAATCTTTGAGCCTTTGACTGCAAGCCCGCCAAGTTCACACTTACGTCAGACAGAGATGTCCCAGGTCAAACCGCCGTTAGATGTTATGCGTCGCCCAGGTGTACCACTTAGAGTCAACCCGTCAAGCGAAAGATCACTCACAGAACCTGATTTTGGGCCCTGCCACAAAGCTACCAGACCAGCCCTCTACACTGGACATGCACCAGCTCCATGAAGGGACTAAGATAGAAACTGTAATGCCTGCCAGAGGGTGCGCCGGACCTAGCACCCGACAAAACCTACCCTCCTCTACGTGGTGACAGCCCATGGCATCATGCGTCACATCTATGAAAAACAATTTTAAAGTGTTAATTTACTCTTAAACTGTGCGAATTAAAGTATATAATTTAGTGGAAGTAGGGTGACTGCTGGTTCTTCCTCACAGATACTAAGAAGTGGAGCAAAGAGCTAGGTATCATCTTTGGTTTACATAAGCATAATATTGACACTGGCTTTGGAATTCATAAATCCGAAATATTCACCATAAGTACTTACCTTGTACGGGTACTTATTCAGTGCTGAAATGATTGCAGCTTATTGTAAACTTAGATGTATTTTTTTATTTTTGCAAACCTTTGATTTAATATATAAACCCAAAAATTTCAGGAAATGTATATGTCATAATGATAATGTATCTCCAGTTGTATTATTTAAACTGTATTAGTGGTAATGTGATTTACTTATGCATTTTGAGAGAGTGTCATTAAGGAAACCGTTCTAATACATTCCTTTTTCTCATTGGTAAATATTGGTACATATGATCTAAAGAAAAGTGTTATTGTAGATGATAATGAATGTCAATGGAAGAGAATAGAAGCAACTGGTCCCCTCACTTTACAACAGAAACACAACATTTGAAAACACACGCTGTACCCCCACTCCTCGCACCAGAGTGCCAAAAACTTGACCAAATAAAGGCATTACGTGGTACGGAATCCCTTCGGAATACCTTGTGACCCTCGTCGCAACCATTTCCCAATGCCATGCCAAACTGTGTCGTAGTAAAAATAATTGAATTTCTAGAATATTCTCGAAGGAAAAAATGGATATGAAAGTAATAAAAGCTTTATCTCCGACACACCCTAAATTGAGATTTCAGAAGAAGTAAACGCATGACAGATCTAACACGACCAAAACTTCAAATACTGATGAGCAATTGCGATTCGTCAAAAAACAAAATATAATTAACCAAATGTCCCGATGATATTAATATTAACTGCATCATTACAGCATATTTGCATGAATTTTTTTTTTACATCTATGCAGCTGCATAAACAAGATTGAGCATTTTATTCTAACTAAAATAACACAGAGCATTACCATAGGTTAAAAAAAAAAAAAAAATGAAACAAGTAATAGACAACAGAAATCTATTCCCAACACAACGTTGAACAATGGTTGTTCATCAAGTATAGTTGGAAGTACGCAAGAAGATAGCGCTCGCTGTAGAGACGGGCATCGAAACAAAATAATCGATTATAAGCTAGTCGATCAAATCGGATGAATCCGATTTTAAAATAGATTAATTGCTTTCAAATAATCGATTATACTCATTAAAAATAAATCTATTGATTTTTAAAAATTATTTTGGCAAATAAAATTTATATTGCCAGGAGCACTGGTGTCGCATGTGTAATGAATGCTTCAATTTCGTATGTAACTGCAATTTTCATAAAATAAATTTAGTTGTGAAAAATCTTCCGAGTTGTATTGTGTTAGACCCTTCGTAAAAAATTAACCTTGTCCTTCGCACTAGAATATTGTTGTTAATATTTGTGTAATAAATTGGATATAGCAAAACATAGGCCTGGTCGTACACAATTTCTTTAGTTAAATATCTCAACTAAGTTGGAAAATAAAATAGTGAGATGGTTAAGAAATATCATGTTTAGGTCTTATCTTCTCAATTTCCGTAAACAAAAAGTACACATTTTCTTTTAATGATAACTATGCATTTATCGAACTTACATTCGTAACGTTTGTTCTATTTATGTTGCTTTTGAACACAGCTAAAGCAATAAATACTCACTCCTAAGTTATGGTTTAATGTATTCTTAATTTTCTTGATCTCCCTTTTATTTACATTATACATACTAGACTTAAACAGCAATATTGACACCTTTTATCTGCAATAACAACACACAAAACCTTTCCATCATCTCCTTCGTTTGACTATCAACAGTAACATGTATAACAAACATTACACTTTTGGCGACCTTCATAACTTAACATCCTCCCTCGCCAAAAGTCTCTAGTCCCATTTCTTTACAATTCTTCAGAAATACATATCTGGTTAAACTTTTTGTCAGATAGTCAGCGTGTTGACTTACACTTTCAACAAATTTTACATCAATCTTACCTTTCTTAACTTTATCACATACAAAACGATACTTCAAGTCAATGTGTTTTACCCTTCGAATGTTTTCTGAATTCCTAATTACGGCAATACATCCTTGATTATATTCATACGTTGTAATGTTATCTAATTTGACATTTAAATCTGACAATAACCTTTTCGACCATAAACACACACAAACTGCACTTCTTAACGCTACGAGTTCTGCTTCCATTGTTGACAAGGCTACACAATTCTGTTTCCTTGTCACCCAGGGTACCACATTTCCATTTACCTTAACAAAAAAACCTGAAACCGATTTTCGATAATTTACATCTCCTCCCCAATCTGCATCAACAAAACAAGAAAGTTCAGGGGAATGGTTTCCTCTGGACACCAATCCAACTTCTTCGGTACCCTTCAAATATCTCAAGACCCTTTTTAATTGATACCATGCCTCATCAGTTGCTTTGTCCAGTATTCTACTGAAGTAATTTACAGCAAAACATGTCTGGTCTGGTACCCAACATGAGATAGATCAGACAGCCTACCAGTTCTCTAAAAGGTTTTGTTGTTACATCATTTTTATGTGAACAAGGTATTGTGTTTAGCCTTGGCTCAATTGGTGTTGGTGATGGTATACAATTCTCACATCCAAATTTTTTCAAAATTCCTTTTGTGTATTTGGTTTGGTTGATTTTCAAAACTTTGTTCGCCCTGTCATGACTTATCTCCAACCCAAGAAAATGTTTTAGTTTTCCTTTTTTTTTTAACTCAAAATTTGGTGCTAACTGAGACTTAACATAATTTATGATATTAATGCTTGAACTGGTTTGAATAATGTCATCCACATAAAGCAGTAAATACAAAATTTCATCTCCACTCATCAATGTATACAGACAACAATCGTTTTCAGGCCTTACAAGACCTAATTCTAACATGACCTTGTTAAACTTGTCATTCCGGCACTTAGGTGCCTGGTTAAGGCCATGCAGACTTATTTAATTTAAGAACAGAGTTAGGCTTACAACTTACATCAACTGTTGGATAAATATATACATCTTCATGTAATTCACTATTCAAAAATGCAGTTTTTACATACAACTGCTCAAAATGATAAGACTTCTGATTTCCAACAGTTAGCAATGTTCTTATGGTAGTGATTCTAGCTACTTGTGCATATATATCATAACAACTTACATTTCCTTCTTGTGCAAGACCTCTTGCAACTAGTCTACCTTATACCTGTCACTTACATTCTCCTCTAAGGGTTTCAATGCATATACCCACTTTGTATCAATAACTTTTATATCCTTTGGGTTTTTCTACTTCCTCCAAAGTTCTATTTTTTAAATATACTCAGTTTCCCTATCCATTGCTTGTAACCACACTTCCTTGTCGACCCTTTTTTCTATTTCATTATGGTTCTGTGGAACATTCTATACAAAACTCATCACATTATATGCCATGTACATTTCATAGTCATCAAATCTTTTTGGCAACCTTACACTACGTTTGTGATCCATAAATACACTTTATTTTCCTTCTTCACTTACATCACTTACATCTACTGGACTGACACTAACTTTTTCAGGTTCACTACAGTCCCCAGCATCCTGTTTACATTCTAAAAGTTTTCTTTAATTTCTTTCTTTAAGTATAAAATTACTTTCATTAAACTTAACATCACGTGACACTATGATTTTCCCCTTTTCAAGATTCAATAGTCTATAACCATTTTGAGAATACCCCACTAATATACATTTTTCTGTCTTATTGTCTAACTTTGTACACAATTCCTTTGGTACATGGCTGTATGCTGCACACCCAAAAACCCTCAAATTTTTTACGTTTGGCTTAAACCCATACCAGATTTCAGCCGGTGTGACTCCTTCCACTTTTGCAGTTGGACTATGATTTACAATATAAGCTGCTGTTCTGACCATTTCTCCCCAAAGCTCTTTAGGTACTCCAGATTCACTGGTCTTACTACATACCCATTCGACTAAACTCCTATTCATCCTTTCTGCCTTGCTATTTTGTTCAGGTGTGTATGGCACTGTGTAATCAAGCATTACACCTTTCTTTTTACAAAAATCAATCAATTGTTGTGCAACATACTCTCCTCCATTGCCAGATCTTAGCTTTGATACAAACTGCTCAAACATATTGCCTGTCATGCCATAATAATCTTGAAAACATTCTGCAACTTCTCCTTTTTACTTGATCAGATACACTATTGTAAAATTTGAAGAAGAAAAAAAATCAATGAATGCAGCAAACTATTTATGATTCTCATTTGTAGTAGGTGAAATTGGACCACACATATCTGAATGAACTATGCCTAACGCACTCTTACTTTTTGTTCTGTTATCAAATGGTAACCTCGTTAGTTTTCTATTTGCACACTCCTCACAGAATTCAACTTTGTTCATATTTAACTCCTTGTTTATCCCTTCCAACATGTTTTGACTGACCAATTTTTTTCATTTCAGAATAGCTTAGGTGACCTAACCTTCTATGCCATAGCTTATTTTCTTCACACTCTACTTCAGTCACACAACTTTCAGGTGAATTTACATGAATTTTTAACTCATATAAATTATTTCTAATACCTTCTCCAATTTTCTGTCCCTGAAGGTACAACTGTACCTTACCATTCTGAAAAACAAAGTTAATATTAGCATTTTCTAAACATTTCACTGATAACAAGTTTTTTCTTATGTTTGGTACATAAAATACATTTTTTTACAGTACATTCGGATCTTTTACCCTCTACTTCCAAAAACCCATGAATATTTCCTACTCCTGTTGCCTCAATCACACTATTGTGTTTAGCCACTGCTATTTTTGCAGGCTCTTTCAATTCTACAAACTCAGAAAATACACTTCTGTCATTCAACCCTACCATATGATTTGTACACCCTGAATCTACACAGAAACTCACAACAACATTGTTGCTAATACTATCATTGTCTGCTTCTATTTCACTTATGAAACAAATTTTGCTACAATTAGGGTGACTAGTTTGACATTTACCTTGAGTATCCATGTCAACATAATTGCTTTTTGGCTCACCCATCGTTGAGTAATGTTGAGATTGATTTTCCTGACGACCAACTGCTTGGAAATGTCCATTCTGGTGAACATTTCCACAATACCTTCCAGGTAGATGATATCCATGAATGCCCTTACCTTATCCCACAAATTTTCTATTTGAGAATCATCAACACATTGAACAATTAAGTTTGTAGCCCGATTTTCTTTTTTCTGATCTGAATCACATGCCGATTTTCCATCTTCAATTTCAACATATTCCTTGTTAACACACTCAGCAACATCATTTTCCACAGGTAACATAAGCATTCTGAACTTCCAATTGTAGTAATTCGAGCCATTTGGTGTCTCTACCATATAACCAACTTTATGTTACATGGCCATTTTCTTTAATCTCTGAATAGCCACTTAGTACAAAAAAATACTAACTCTTGCATCTTGCCATCAAATATCTTCATACATTCCTTGGCCATTCCATGCATTGATATTTCATTCGTACAGCTTTTCTTCAAAACTTTCGCCATGTGCTTGTGCATCGCGCTCTGGGCACATAACCTGTTGCTTTTGAAAACAGCGAACGTAACAAATACTCACTCCTAAGTTATGGTTAAATGTATTCTTTATTTTCTTGATCTTGTTTTTATTTACATAGAACATACTAGACTTGAACAGCAATATTGACAACCTTTTATCTGCAATAACAATACACAAAACCTTTCCTGCATCTTCTTTGTTTACCTATCAACAGGAACAGGAAGGGATCATAAATATCTATAACAAACATTACACTTTTGGCGACCTTCATAACTTAACAATTTAAATAGCTTGCTTATAAATGCACAGTGTCAAAACACAGTTTTAATTTTTTAGTGTTTACATTATTTGTCAAAGCAATATTAGAGGCACTCGACAGTGTTGCAGACTTAATATATGACTTCCATTGATGCAATTCGCTGCATTTGGAAATTCGGCTACAAACTACAATAAAAGAAGTATACTTATTTTGCGAATGCAAATTGACCCACTTAGCTTTTTTAACACTACAAGCTCATCAGTTCCCGATCAAAATCTTAACTTGAGACTACAGACGACTGAATGCTTGTAGGGATGCTTGCACAAGTTCTTTATCCTAATGCCAGTATAGTTTTTATATAGGAAGAAGTTATAAAAAAAGTAAACATGTGTGTTACAATAGAAAATAGTGCTCAACTAATTTGTTTGAAATTCAACTATTTCAGGTGGAACAGCTCCTTGTCGACATGCCGTAGCACTTCAAAGTAGAAATTAAAGTGTTATTGAAAATGCTGCAAACATTTATTGTTATCGCAATGCCTGAATATTATTTTCCAAAATTCCAAATTGATATTTCTAAAGTTTGTGAAATAGGTCACGAATCGAAACATAATAGAATGAAAATAATAGATATCTACAATTAATCAAAGGTGTAGTAATCGATTTATAATAATCGATTAGTTGCAACTAAATAGTTATAATCGAATCGTAATCGAGTATCCTTAGCTCGCTACGTGGTGTTCGTTTCCCTCAGGCCGCCAGATAGAAATCGCATATCATAGCTTGTTTTTCGCAGGATTATATTTGATTCTGCACGTAGCATGCATATATTGAAAGGGAGAAACTATTTACGGTAAAACTTGTTACAAATCTCAATTTTGCTTGATTAGATTGTGCGAAATTTGCCTTGTATAATTTGCTGACAAAAATTATGCGTGATAATATTACCATTTTCCTAAAACTAGCTATCAACAATCTGCCTAATTAATTGTTACTCGACCAAGATAACTAGGGAACTCGACGTAAGAGGATTGCAAATATTCAATCCTCTTTATGCATTTTATGCGCATCTTACGCTGTTATGTTGTGTTGTAGCTGGTCCCATTTACAAGTGTGGGTTAAATTTTATTTATCACTTTTCAGTCCCACAGAAGTTTATGACAATAGCAGATGGTGTTCAGGTGTGGCGGAAGGTTTTTGGGAAAAATCGGTGGGCAATGAAAAGGGGGGCGGTGGGCGACAACTTTGTTAGTTGCCTTGGGTCACAACTCTGTTTTTTGCAATGCGTGTCATGGCGCAGAGGACAAACCAGTATTTCTGGGTGCCAGAAATTGTTTTTATGTTTTAAATCAATTAAATGAAACTACTGAATAAAACAAAAATATCTCCTATAGTTATCTGTTGTGATTTCGCAATTTTATTTTTGCAAATTCTTATTATGATAATAGGTTTTTAACCTTAGAGTCATGCAGTTTGGTAAGATTCTGAAGATATATATGAGTAGTGTTAGGAAACATGCTAATACTTATTGCACACACAAACGCACCAGCACATAATAAACACACACTAGCACTCTAGAATTCGGACATAACATTTACGAAAATTATTGAGACACAATGTAACAATAAAACATTGGCTTACAAAAAAACACTTTATAGCTGTGTTCTCTACCCAAATCAACATTGTCTGGTTCTTCGTGACTTGTACAGATGAACTTAGTTCATTGTAGTTCTTAAGTAAATTTATCCCTTATATCCGAAGAGAAAAAATAATGCATTGAAGCAGATTAAACTGACAACACTAATACAACAATTCATAAAACATACACATTAAAACTCACACTTGATCAATAGGAAAAAAAATTAAAACACCTTGTAATAAACAATAATTATACACAAAAATTTACTAGACACCATAAGGCTATGTTCATTGCTTATAAATAGTTAAACAGCTTCGACCAATCTAAAGTTGTGAAGTTCTCTTGAAACGAACTTACAGTGCTCATATGATTTAGGCAAACTTGGCTCGTGTATTTCTTAAGCAGCATTTTACTCTTCACAAAAGAGAACAATTGTGCTGTAATATAGCGGATGAAATTCGCATTACCAGTAAATTTTGTAGAAGACTTTATTGAATTAAATAATCTTGAATCAGACTGCAGCATCTTCATTTTGTCTACCAGGGAATTCAAATTCGGGGACGGTATTGTGCGGAATAGGAGTTCCGTTTCTGTCTGAAGACCTTTCACACACAAGCCCCTATTTTTCTGCTTCAACCTTCATCTCGTTTATCCAGTCTTCAGTTTTTAAAGTCAACACTTTTCCAAATTGTTATAAGCAGCAAAGCCTGGCTGATTCAATCTTCCCTCAATTTTTCCAGTAATGCTATCGAAACCTGCAAAGTAAGTCGTCCGTAACATATACTTTGGGGATACCAATTTGTGGCAGATGTTTGGTGCTGAAGTCCTCTAGCTTTGCTTCCTAATATTGTGTTTGATTCGAGTCAATCAAGGAATTCTAGAACTTAAGAATAACTATTAAGGAGACAGCTTATGGAACGCATTCGTACTGCCCAACTTGTAGGACACAAGGGTCTAGAGAAATGTTCACACCAGTCACCTCATCTTGACATATGTTGGAGAAGAGAGCCTTTCTTTTAGGAGATGACTGTAGCAAAACTCCGATGTCGTTAGTTGTTTGCAGAACATCACGAAGAAGGGGAATATTCTTAACACAATATTGCAGTGCCAAATTCAAACTGTGGTTCCCACAGTATACATATATGGCTAGGGGCTGTTGCTTTCGTATGATGATTTTCACACCTCTAAACTCGCCTTTCGTGTTACTCGCTCCATCGTAACACTGACCCCTTAATGCACTGAAAGAAAGACCAAAACTTGTGATGACATTATTTATTATTTTTGAAAGATCGTGTCCTGTAAGAAAAAGTTATTGAGGCTGCAAATTTTCCACTATTCGTAATTTCCACTATTCGTGAACTAACTGGACCCTGTTCTCTACAACTTACATTACACGATTCATGCACAATCAATTTAAACCACGCATAAGATTTCACATTGTCCACTATATCTCTTAAATCATGTGAGATATTATTCTGCTCATTTCATTTTGAATTTCATGCGATCTATGATGTTATTTTTCTTTCAAAAAAATCAGCAAGTTCAGGTAAGCCACTAACTCTTAATTTGTTTAGCAGAACAAGATTATTATTTTCTTCAGTATGTCCTCTGAAGGCCATCCCCTGACGACCTAGGTATTGCACTGAACTAAAATAAATTTTTAAGGAGGTGCGAGGAGCCATTTGTTGTGTTTCATAAGTCTTGTTCATCTGGCAAGAAATTGGCGCTGACTTGAGGCTAGTTGTTTTAAAACACTCTTTGTGGAGTGAACTATTCTAATGTGCCACTAAAATTTAAAAAAAAAAAAAAAAAAAAAAAAAAAAAAAAAAAAAAAAAAAAAAAAAAAAAAAAAACAGCATTACTTGCTAAACTAGTCGTAATTTTGTAAGTTCAGAATAAGCTTTCTTTCAATCGATGTTCTATAGACGAAACATGTCGAGCTTTTTGATCAATTTTCAAATGTATCCAAGGATATTATTGAAACCATTACACTTGAAATTTAAATGGACGCCTGTCAGAAATGTGCGGTGGTATATTATTTACATCAGGATGCTATGGAACTAGTTCCACGAAGTCGCCAAAGCTTGACGCTAACATAATTTTCCAGCGACACCACTTTGTCGCATTTGGATGAAAATGGTTGCAAGACCGATGGTGATGGTGCTTCATTACTTGGCTTTAATTTGTAGTTTACTTCGCATTCATCAGTTATATTCGTATTAGTCTCATCTAAAAAATGACAGTTTTGCAATAAAATACTTAAGCATATGTTAGAGAGATGTAGTTTTAAAATAAATTGTATTTGTGTTGTTACGCCACTGTAGAGCGTAGCAGGGCTAAAGGAAGGCAAGGAGAAGGACGCACACAATAAAGAATTCATGGACACGAAAATTCCAAAATCAATACAAATATATTGAACCCCCATCTATACATTATCACCAAGAACAACAACTTTGCAACTTAATCTGAAAAATATAAATTGAATTTGTAAATTTATGGTACTTGTTACCAATCGGATAACTGGGGGAAGGAGAGAACACACATGCACTGGAACAAACAGAAAAATAACAATATTAATATATTTCCAGAGAAATCCCCCAACCTGAATAAACACTTGTGAAATTCCATTAAAAAAAGGTAAAATGACTCCCTGAGTAAAGCAAGCACCATTACAACTTTAAAAGTAAAGTACGCCTGATGATTCACTAAAAAGTACAACAGGAAATACTAATTCGAAAATACAGTTGGGAAGAAGCAAAATCCCTCATTACACTTAACCATGAGCGTAAAAGCACGCCATAAAATATCCACTAAACTCCTTGGCATAAAAATTCTTTTGGCAAATCGTAATCCAGGAGACCATTCCTACACCACGCCAAAAAAGGAAGAATCCACCGCTTACGAACATTCCCATCAACTACCACATTGAAAGTTCACACAATCAAAACAGTGAAGAAACACTTCCCTACAAAATTCCATATGCACAAAAATCGCTTTAAAAAAACACTACTAAAAAGGAAACTCTACCCCCCGCATAAAAACAACTACGTTCATTGCAATACTTAACTTGTGTACTCATATTATGCGAATACGCGTTTTGGATGTTGAAGCCCCGAAGTACAAAGTGGTGTAGACATGATCTATCGTCGGCCAGCCCGCGCAACTCGAAGAGGAACACTGCATACTTACTCGGGCTGGGGACGAACATTTATACGCGAAAACGTGGCTCGGAAAGGTCAAGGAGGCGGCGGAAATAGTGAAGAAGCGCGAGGCAGGTGCCAGAGTGTGCGAGGCTGAACTCGTTGCCAGTAGTAGCCACCAGACAGCGCTCGGCCACGCCAGGAGCATCGCGCGCCTTTCTTCAGTATAGCTCAGAGCTTGGAAGCTTTCAGACGTGCGTCAAGCTATGGCGTGGAAAAAAGGGGGGGGGGGGGAACAAAGTACCCTTTTCTGCAGCAAAAATTTTGCCTCTTTAAATAGTGACCTCTCTTCAAACAAAATAATAGTTTATTAATCTGGGCTACCAAATACAGACGTGTCAAATAACCACGCAGACTTGCTAACCAAGTTCATTAACGTCATGTAGTTCTGTAAACACAACAACCCCAAAATAGCAGCATTTAATCGTACTCCAGAAAATTGTAGGCATCACATATTTCACCAGTTGGCGGGACGAAAAATAAATCGTTCAGGCAGGACAGGAGTACTCACATAACATTGATTGAGTTTGCTAATTGACACACGTGTCAGACTAAAAGCAGGGCTTCAAGTCTGACATAGTAGCCTATCATGCCCAAAAAAGCCTTACACCACGTAATTTCTTCGAACAAGGAAAGGTCAGCACACAGCTAATACGATCAGAGTCTAACAGCAACTGTCCTTTACTCAGAATAAATCCCAACAGCCTCACATACCGTCTACACCAGCTGATTTTCTCTGGATTCATGGAAAATCCCGCTTCCAAAAGCTTCTGTAGGACTAACGTGACATGTTCCCGGAGCAACAATATCATCCAGATAGTTGAAAACAAATTCAACTTAATATGGCAACGCAACAAGATAGTCTCTAAAGCACGATAAAGTGCCTGGGCCCCAGACAAAACACCAAAAGGGACTCTGGTCCATTCAAAAACTCCGCAAGTAGTAACTAATGCAAGAAATTTTTGTGTCTCTTGGTGCAACAAAATTTGGTGAAAGGCCTGATTCAGATCTAACACTGTAAAATTCCTAGCCTTCCCTAATAACTGAAAAACATGGTCTACTTTAGGTAAAGGGCAAGGATATAGTTCAATTTTTCTATTGATACGTCGCTAGTCTATCACTAACCGAAATTTACGAGGCTCTTTTTTGTTTACTAAAAATGCCGGCCTCGCATTATGACTAGTAGAGTGCCAAATAACATCCTCGTCAAGCAAGTGGTCTAGCATTTTTTTTAAAAGATTGTCTCTTTGCTGGACCTACACTATAGGGATGGCACCTAACCGGAGTGTTGTCGGTGAGTACCAAATCATGCACTCATTGATTATATGCTGCCAGTTTGTCTGTTTTTTACAGATGGGAACTTCTCTCGCATTTCTTGCCCAAAATCATTATCAATGGCATTTACCTACTTTCATTCTTCCTACCTCATCAATGTTACCCCTTCTTTACAAAAAGGAAATTTTAACAACAATAGTTGTAGTGCCTTACTTCCAAAATACATTACCATACAGTGTGAACCCTCCCCTAGTGGTGACAGTACTCCTCTTAAGGGCGCGGGGGCTGGCCGATCTTCCGATGACTGATGGAAAATTTTAATATTAGAGACATGGCTTTTTAAAAACTTTTCCATTGCTGGGTCCTGCAACAACACTGACATTGGGGTAAGGAAACTAACAATGCAATATGGGCCATCGTACTTAAGGCCTAATTTTGCTGAGAAGGAATCAACTTTTCTAGATAAATGATGAGTCTTTACAAGAACTAAATCACCAACCTTATAAGAAACAGGATAATATTGCTCGTCCTGCACCCTACGCATATGGCGATAGTATTTCTTGAGATGCTTGGTAGCATCCTCCCAGAATTCATTTCGCTCCCCTATATCTACATCAAAATGTAAGCCCCAGACATTAAGAAGAGGATGCAATTATCTCCACCAAAGAACATTTCTTGCGGCGTCAAACCTGTAGCAGCATTTACACAAGAATTCAATGCCAACATTATGACATGGATCTCTTTAGCCCGATCTGTGTGAACATCATAATGAAAGGCAACAAGTGTAGCCTTAATGGTACGATTATACCGCTCTGCCATATTAGCTTGAGGGTGATAAGGGATTGTATGGACCAAACAAACTCCCCGGAAGAAAGCAAGATTTGATAACTCGGTGGAAGTAAAGTTTCTCGCATTATCAGTAACAACTTGGGCAGGTGAACCAAAATAACAAAACATTAGTTCCTGCATGATCTTACAAACAGTAGTGGCCTTCTGGTATAAAAAAAAGAGCACAAGGCTAACTTCGTCCCACGTATAAGACAAATATAAACTTTTTTGGCAGAAAGAAAATAGTTTTGAAACATTATAATGTCAAACATTGGACTAATATTTAAAACATTAAGATTGTTTCAAGAATTAGTGTTTGCATTTGGTTGCAATTGATAATCAAAAATAGACGAATTATAAACACGAGTTTTAAAGACGTTTTGACAATTTGTGTTGGCATTTCACGATACAAAAGAGAATTCTCTTTTTGCACGTACTTTATAGTGTGCTGTTAATTCTGTAATACATATAAAGTGAAAGAAAAGTGTAAGTGTTCACAGTCATTTTATTAAAAATGAATCTTAAGTTTAAATAAAATATAAAGGCTTGAAAACTTTGAGTAACAACTACTTTGCTTAATTAAGACTGCCAAGAAATAAAAAATATGAATACTAAATTAATTTTTATGAGCAAATCTAATGTTTTCAGTAGAGGCTACAGCAGCACGAAAAGTAATAGATACATTTGCTAACTGAAATAACTTGACTTTGGAAGCAACGAGAGCATTGGTTAAACTCTCATATAAAGAGTGGGTGAAAATGAAAGCAACAGCGTGTGCTCCAAATAGTATAAAAATAATGTTTTATAAATAACAATGATGCTATATTATGCAGTGGAGTTGATTTAAGCGACTATCACATCAAATGCATGAATACAGAACTTTATTTCTCTAATCTACGTTTCTTACTAATTAATATTGTGCCATCAGTATCAAATTAATAACAGTAAAATTACATATGTATGTTCCGGTTTTCTTTTTGGTTGTTTTGTTTTTATTCTGAGTCTGTTAAATTTTTTATTTGACAAAGCAAAAAGGATAATCTGTACCGATGTACATTTTTACTAAAATATATTTATAAATATACTCCTGCTGTGTTGCACAAAATGCCATAGGGAGTTATCATAAGGAAATACTTTAGAATGATGACTACTGGTAATTAATCGATTAGGATTAATTGTCACCTTGTTTAAGATGAATAAAAATGAAATTAGCGTAATTGCAATTTTAGTTGTAAGGAAAATATGGATAGCCAGTCTGCTAAGTACAGGTTGAATATCGAAAACAATATATTTTTATTAATGAATGTGAAGCCCTTATTTATAGCCTATGGAAAATACATGCTTTAAAAAAATTTGCCTGTTAGTGCGAGATTTGAAATTTATATATATATATATATATATATATATATATATATATATATATATATATATATATATATATATATATATATATATATATATATAAATATAAATCTCTGTGCTTTGAAACACTCGTGTTAAATGTATGTATGCTGCTCTCTTCACCGCTCCAAGAGTCGAAGCCACTATCTGTACATGTCACGAGATAGTAAATCCACCATCATCTCATACAACAGCAGAATAAATGTTTAGTCACTTGACAGATCTTAAGTTCAAATGTTGAATACCTTACACCAAAGATATTTGAAACATCTACCTTGACGATGTTTTTGGCGTTGATTAACAAAAGACTAACAAATTTGAATAGTATATTAGTCTAAAGAGTACTTATTGGGATCATTGCGTTAGGACAATGAAAAGTATACCACGCACAAAAATATAATGTCAATAACACGAGCAGCAGAATTTCGTAATCGCGATTGCTTTAGATATCAAATGCAATTTTGCCAAAGCGAATTTCTTAGTGTTTAGTTGCACAAACATGTAGATTACCGAATTAAGTTTAAAAATTTTTTTTTACACAGACATGTATATTACTATATTAAGTTTGACAATAATAATTTCTAGCGAAATATTAACTAGTTTACAGTTCACAGTCAAATTTCCATTTTTAAAAGCAAAACATTTTTATATTGAAGAAACACTTGAAACTTTGCTTGCCCCTTCAACTGTGTATATTTAATAAACATGTCTGACCATTTCACTGGTATTCCAGGGTTATGAGAATCCAAGCACACAATCGCCAATGCAACTGTTTAACTTTTCAGGTGACGGTCTCGCAATACCCAATCTCTTCCTCTTCAGTTTATGGTGAAATTCAGTAATGTGTTTCTCGTTCAGTTAAATATTTTGATTCCCGTTGATTGAGAGAAAATTAATTACTGTATTATTGAATGTAGGGTGGGACTTATGCCTGTATTGTCCCTCCCCACTATTATAGGGGAGGGACAGTGTCCCCATGTCCCACCCTTATCCACCGTCACTTCGAGCTAAGCTGTAATGGGATGAACATCGCGCTCGTGGCTGCTCGCTCGCTGGGAACTGCCCGCGACTTGAGCACCAGCGAAAGCGAGGTGCATCTGCGAGTGCGGTGGGACCATGGCAGTTTGGGTGCGGCGACTATCCGCAACTCGTCGCGACCCCAGGTGGTGGATAGGGGATCCCCAGGTTCTGGGGTGGCTGGAAATAATCAAATACCAGCCCGTGAACCAACTGGCTGGTGCGAGAGCTCCGTCGTCGTGGACGTCGAGAATCTGGGCAGCTCGGTACGAGATGCCGAAGCGCATCTGCTGGAGGTGGCCCAACGATCAAGTCGGGGACGGGGATCTCGAGGTGTGGAAAAATGCGAAGTGTAGCGATCCTCACTGCTGGATTCTGCGGGCTGTTGATGGTTCAAAAATAGAAAATGTCAGCCTTCACTCCTGGGCCAGCAGATTTGCCACCACCACTGGTAGGCCCGGATGTCTCGCGTTTCCTAGACTGACGGGCTATTTTGGTGTAAGGGGAGGGGGTGGCTCCCCGAAGAACTCTCCCCACCTTCACCCATGGAGTGGAGATCCTGGAATCGGCGCGGAAGGGCGAGGATGGAGTCGGTGTCATGACTGAGCTGTCAGGTTTTCCGACGCACTCGACGAGAAGCAGGGCGGCTCTGCATCCCAAATTGTTGGCGGTACTGCAGTGCTGATTCGCCTACAAGGCAGTATTGACAGTAGCTCAACTTCAAGGGCGCCTGCGCCCACACGATGACTGGCATCGGCGGGGGGGCTGTTCTGTCCCCAGCAATACACACCAGCTGCGATCTCATTCTCATTTCAACCCGTATCAAATCAACAGAAGTCTTTCTTCCCCAACTAACAAATACCCTACTTTATCCAGCCCTAATTCAGTTAAAATGAATTATTTTATCCTCCGCGACTGCTGCATAGATTTTCCACGGCCCTCTCGGCTTTGCCTGGTTTGCTATTCTCTTCAATCTAGACCCTTCTTCTTTCGGGGTGTGCACATGGCTACAATTGCGGCCATGACACTATAACCCTGATTAGCCGCTATTCATGCGCCCATTATAAAAATTGAACCCGACCTATTAAACCCTACCTAAGGCGTAAAGGGCTTGACATAAGACACATCCCATTCTCCAACCGACTTAGCTACTAACATTCATGCAGAGGGTACACAGAACTGTGAATGTGATTACGCTGGTGTAGCGGGATTTCGGGGCTCGCCAGGGAAAAAAAATCCACCACCACTGATGGTGTTGCAAGTCTAGGAGAAAAAAATACGCTTTAGGCGAGGGAAAAGTTATTTGATAATACAGTTTCGTAGAAGTTTCGACGTATAAAACTGGTGATGTTCATTGTACTATTTCGCCATTTTTTTTTTTAGTTTTGACAATTATTTCGGAGAATATGGATTTGTATTTGTTCGTTCGATAGATTGCAAACACAGATTGTGCATGTACTGCGCCTTATTGAAAGCATTATTCGGTTAAATATTAGACACTTAATCATATTATTTCAGCCTTGCATTATGAATTTTTTTTATTCGTTCTTTACTGAGAAATTAGTCGATTATTCCAAGACCAAATAGTTCAGCCACCTTCTGCTAGATGGAGGGTCGCGTACCCCTTCTCACCCTCCTCCACTCCTGTTGTCGTTGGTTCCTTTCTACCCCAACAAATCAAGGTTGTTCTTGTTTGGCGGCAGTAGGGATGGCTATCGAAAGCTATAATATCGATATTATGGTATCGATATATCGGAAGATCGCCTTTATTTTATCGATATATCACATATCGGATTATCGATATTTGCACCCATAGAATTGATGTGTTGTAACCTTAAATCACTAGTTTAGAGCACATCTCACACATTGCAGTCATTCTAGACTCTTTAATAAATGTAACCACACACAGCTGCGTAGAAGAGCAATGAACAAAGAAATTCACCTAAGAATAATTAGCCTAATTATATACTTCAGATATATCTTATGAGCACCCACACGCACACTCTACTCTGCATTGCACTAGATAGCTTTATTTTCTTCTTCTAAATCGGCGCAAAATCGCCTGGTATTAGGTATATTAAACTGTACAGCTAATGACTATCACACAAGTCGAATAAAACTCAAAAGCTCAATAAAAAGTGAAAAAACCAGAACATCCAATAGTGGGGCCGCAGTATGTCAGTGGCTAGAGCACCCAATAGTGGGGCCGTGGTATCTCAGGGGCTAGAGCACCCAATAGTGTGGCCACAAAAGCTCAGTGACTTGAGCACCCATAGTAGGGCTGCAGTAGCTCAGTGACTAGATCATCCAATAGTGAGGCCGCTGTAGCTCATTGGCTACAATTCCCAATAATGGGGCCGCAGTAGCTCAGTGGCTAGAGCACCCAAAAGCAAGACAGATGAAGCTCAGGAGGTATGACAATCAATAGTGGGGCCGCAGCCGTTCAGGGACTAGAGCACCCAATATTGGGGCCGCAGTAGCTCATTAACTAGAACATCCAATACTGGGTCTGCAGTTGTTCAGTGGCTAGAGTACTCAATAGTTGGGCCACTGTAGCTCTGTGGCTAGAAGCTCCAATAGTGGAGTCGCAGTAGTTCAGTGTCTAGAGTACCCAATAGTGGGGCTGCAGTATCTCGGTGGTTAGAGCACAGAAGCTCAGTGGTTAGGGTACCCAATAGTGAGCTCCGGCAGCTCAGGGGTTGGAGTGACACTGTGGCTAGAGCACCAATTAGTTGGGTCGCAGTAGATTAGGGGCTAGATCACCTAATATTGGGGCAGCATCGGACAAATTGGTTATAACACCCAAAAGTGGGGCCGCAGTAGCTCAGGGGCTAGATCTTCCAATAGTATGCCGCAGTGGCACAGTGGCTACAGCATCCATTAGTAGGGCCTCATTAACTCAGAGGCTAGATCACCTAATAATGGTGCCGCATCGGACAAATTGGCTAGAGCACCCAATAGTGGGGCCGCAGTAGCTCAGGGGCTAGAGCATCTAATAGTGGACCTGCAGCCGCTCAGGCTCAAGAGATCCCATTAGTGGGGCCGCTGTAGGTCAGCGGCGAGAGCATCTAATACTGGGGCTGCATTAACTCAATAGTGGGTCTGCATTACTTCAGTGACTGGAGCACCCAATAGTGGGGATGTATTAGCTCAGTGGCTAGATCACCCAATAGTGGGGGTGCAGTAGCTCAGTGGCTAGAGAACCCAATAGTCGGGCCACAGTGACTAAGTGGCTAGAGCACACAATAGTGGAGCTGTAATAGCTCATGGGCTAGAGCACCCAATAGTTGGGCCACAGTGATTCAGTGGCTCGAGCACAAAATAGTGAGGCCGCAGTAGCTCAGAGGTTAGATCACCTAATAATGAGGCCACATCAGACAAATTGGATAGAGTGCCCAATAGTGGGGATGCATTAGCTCAGTGGCTAGAGCACCCAATAGTGAGACTACAGTAGCTCAGTGGCTAGAGAGCCCAATAGTGTGGCCGCTGTGACAAAGTGGTTAGAGCACACAATAGTGGAGTCGCAGGAGATCAGGGGCTAGAGTACTCAATAGTTGGGCCACAGTGATTCAGTAGCTCGAGCACAAAATAGTGGGGCCGCAGTAGCTCAGGGGCTAGATCGCCTCATAATGAAGCCACATCAGACAAATTGGATAGAGCACCCAATAGTGGGGCTGTAGTAGCTCAGGGGTTAGAGCACCCAATAGTTGGGCTACAGTAGCTCTTTGACTAGAGCCTCCAATAGTGGGGCCGCAGTAGCTAATTGGTTACAGCACCCAATAGTGGGACCGCAGTAGTTCAGTGGCTAGAGCACCAAATATTGGGGCCATTGGATCTCAGTGTCTAGAAATTGCAAAAGTGGGCCACAGTGGCACAGTGGCTAGAGCACCGATTAGTTGGGTCGTAGTAGCTGAGGGGTTAGATCACATAATAATGGGGCAGCATCGGACAAATTGGATGGAAACACAGTTGCTCAGTGACATGTGTACCCAATAGTGGGGCCACTGTAGCTCAGTGGCTAGAGCACACAATAGTGGTGCTGTATTATCTCAGTGGCTAAAGCACTCAATAGTGTGGCTGCAGTAGCTCAGAGATTATCGCATCCGAAATTGAGGCTGCAGTAGCTCAGTGGCTGTGTCACCCAATAGTGGGGTGTCGATAGCTCAATGGCAAGAGCACCCAATAGTGGGGCCACAGCATCTCAGTGTTTAGATCTTCCATTAGTGGGCCGCACTGGCATAGTGGCTAAAGCATCCATTAGTTGGGCCACAGTAGCTCAGGGGCTATTTCACCTAATAATGGAGCCGCATCGGTCGAATTGGCTATAGTACCCAATAGTGGGGTTGCTGTAGCTCAGAGGCTATAGCACCCAATAGTGAGGCTGCTGTAGTTCAGAGGCTAGAGCACCTAACAGCAGGGCTTTAACTTAGAGTCTTTAGCACCCAATAGTTGAGCTGCAGTAGTTCAGTGGCTATAGCACTCAATAGTGGGGCCGCAGTTGCTAAGTGGCTAGAGCACCCAATATTGGGGCCTCAGTTGCTCAGTGTTTAGAGCAACCAATAGTGAGGCCACAGTGGTGCAGTGGCTAGAGCAATCAATAGTGAGGCTGCAGTGGCTCACTTGCTAGCAGTGGGGCCACTGTAGCTCAGAGGCTAGAGCACCTAATAGTGGGGCTGCATTAGCTCACTGGCTAGAACACTCAATAGTAGGGATGCAGTAGCTCAGTGGCTAGAGCACCCAATAGTGGAGCTGCAGTAGCTCTGTGGCTATAGCACCCAATAGTGGGGCCGCAGTTGCTAAGTGACTGGGCACCCAATATTGGGGCCTCAGTTGCTCAGTGGCTAGAGCAACCAATAGTGGGCCCGCAGCAGCTCAGTCTCAAGAGCACCCAATAGTGGGGCCACAGTGACTCAGTATCTAGAGCACACAATAGTTGGACCACAGTAGCTCAGCGGCTAGAGCATCCAATATTGGGGCCTCAGTTGCTCAGTGTTTTGAGCACACAAATGTGGTGTCACAGTGGCCCAGTGGCTAGAGTACCAGTGGGACACAGTATCTCCGTGGCTAGATAACCCCATAATGGCACCATAGCTTCTCAGGGCTAGAGCATCTACCATTGAGGCTTCAGGGGCCCAGTGGCTAGAGTACCCAACAGTGGAGATGCAGTAGTTCAGTAGCTAGAGCAACTTATAGTGGAGCCGCAGTAGATAAGTGGCTAGAGCATCCAATACTGAGGCCACAGTATCTCAGTGGCTAAAGCAGCCAATAGTGGGGCCTCAATAGCTCAGTGACGATAGCACCAAATTGTGAGGCCGCTGTTATGCTGTTCTAGCCACCATGTGAGCAAAATTGTTATGCTTGTTTAGATACGTGGTGAGCGAAAGTGTTATGCAGGTGTTGCCTCTAGGTGAGCGAAAGTGTTATTCTGGGAGAGACACAATGGGAGTGAAAATGTTATGCTTGTTGTGCCACCCAGTGAGCGCATGTGTTACACTGTTTTCGCCACCCGATGAGTGAAGGTGTTATGCTGGAAAAGACACCCAGTGTCTATTCCAGCATAACACTTTTTGCTGATCGAGTGTGTATCCCAGAATAACACTTTAACACTTCGGTTAGCTAGCCCGACATAACACTTTCGCTCATTGGTGGCTAGCCCAGCATAACACTTTCGCTCACTGGGTGGCTAGTCCAATATAAAACATTCGCATATCAAGTGTCTTGTCCAGCATAACACTTCCGCCCACATGGTGGCAAGCCCAGCATAACACTTTCGCTCACTATGTGACTAGCCCAACGTAACTCTTTCGCTCACGAGGTGACTAGCACAGCATAACACTTTCACGCACCCAATGTTTAGCCCAGCATAACAGTTTCGCTCATAGGGTCGTTAATCCAGCATAACACTTTCGCTCACCTGGTGTGTAGCCCACTATAACAGTTTCGCTTACCAGGTGTCTATCCCAGCATTAACACTTTCGCTCACCGAGTAGTTAGCCCAGCATAACTCTTTCGCTCAGTGTGGTTAAACTAGCATAGCACTTTCGCTCGCATGGTGGCTACTTAGTATAACAATTTCGCTAACATGGTAGCTAGACCAGTATAACACTTTCGCTAACAAAGTGTATCCCATCATTACCCTTTCCTTCACAGGGAGACTAGCCTAGCATTACACTTTTGCTCATCTGGTGGATAGCTCATCATAACACTTTCGCTCACAGATTGGCTAGCCCAACATAAGCCTTTCGCTCAAAGGGTGGCTAGCCTAGCATAACAATTTTGCTCGCTCAATGGCTAACCCGGCATAACATTTTGGCTCACAGTGTGGCTAGCCCTGCATAACACATTAACACTTTCGCTCTCCAAGTGTCTAGACGAGTATTTCATTTTCGCTCACGGAGTGATTAGTTTGGCATTACACTTTCACTCTCTGGATTTCTATCCCAGCATAACATTTTTGCTTACCGAGTGTATATCCCAGCATAACACATTCGCTCCAGGATGTCTAGCCTCTTATAACACTTTCTCTCACAGGGTGACCAGCCAGCATAACACTTTCACTTAACCAGTGGCTAGCCCAGCATAAAACTTTCTCGCTTTCTGGGTGTCTAGTCCAGCAAAACACTTCCACTCAACTGGTGGCTAGCCCAAAATAACACTTTTGCTCACCAGGTGACTAACCCAGCATAATACTTTCGGTCACCAGGTGGGTAGTACAGCATGACGCTTTCGCTCACCCTAGTTTAGCCCAGCATAACACTTTCGCTCACTCTGTGGCTAGCTCAGCATTACACTTTCGCTCACTGGGTGTCTATCTTAGTACAACACTTTTGCTCATAGGTTGACTATACCAGCTAACACTTTTCCTCACAGAGTGGCTAGCCCAGCATATCAATTTGGCTCGCCTGGTGGCTAGACCAGCATAACACTTTCGCTTACTGGTTGGTTAGCCCATCATAACATCAAACTGTGGATTCCCCTTAGAATTTTCTAAGGAATGAAATGTAAATGGATCCGCTTTAGTAAGTGGTTTTCTAAGAACTCAACAAAAATTCTCAAAAATGTTGTAAAACAAGCTTATTTATCATACACATTATACAGACATTGGAAACACTTTTTAATAGAAAGAGCATCCCCGTAAACTGTAGTAATATTCAATTTTAATTCCAACTAGTGACAAAATGGAGACAAGAGAAATGTCTGGCGGAAACCTTTATAATGCTGATTAAGAAAGATACACAAATTAAATCCTCTTCATTATCTGCGAATATGCTAGAACAGTTTGGAAAACAAGTAACACCAAGTACAATAAAGCGAATTCTCAATCTTGTAGGGTACAGAGTCAGGGTACCAATAATGAAGCCCTACACAAGTAAGACGAATCGAAAGACGAGGTTAGTATCGGCAAAGCGTTATGTAGGGAAGAATTAGATCTTCTGGGAAAATTGTTTTGTTCTCGAATGAGAGTAAGTTTAACATTTTACACAATGATGGCCATATTTGATGTACAAGATCGAACTTGACATCTAAGATATGCAAACCTCAGTTAAGCATGGCGGCTGTGGAGTTACTCTAGTCTGGGGATGTAGAGTGTGATGTATAGAAACTAGTAGTCATATAGAGAAATATGGACATATATGGTTATATGGACATACTTAAACATAACTTAACGAAGAGCACTGAGAAACTGGGTTTCGGAACCTAGTATTATAGCCGAATATTGAACGTTATACTTATGATGGTAACATTTCTACATGTGTGTATGATATGCTACATTTATATGTGAAGTGCAATTATAATTGTTTGTTTCTAGAATATACAAAATATTCCCCCGTTAACATTTGCCTTGAAATGGTAAAAATCTGTAACTAAAATTGAACAGGAAGATCTGGCCTTGATCAAATATTTTTGACAAGCCTTCACTTGGAGCACAGTGTTATTGCAGCATTTTGGTGGTAACATTAATGGAGCCTCAAAGGGCAATAGTATGGCTTCAGCGCCAGTTAAATGCGCCCAAGCCGTGCAGGTGTAGTAAAAATGTGGTTCGCCACTGCCGACCACCGCAGCAGACACGGCTGTGAAATGCTAGTAGTGTGAAGTTGCCGTGTTGACCACATTTGTGGTGGTGGGGGGGATAGAGCCTTGAAAAAACGTCCTCTGCTCTTGTTGCTCCAGTACTCATGTGTCGCATCTCCTACGAATATCTCTGCCATAGAATTATTTTCATTTAAAATTGGAGTGCAAAAATAATAATAATGAAAGTAAGGATTATGAGAATTTGTAAATGAAATAACGACATGCAATAATAATATTGATATCTTTTGCTGCGAGTAATCGTGGTCTCCATTTAACCCTGTGCTTTAAAATCTAACAGCTATATTTACGCATTGCAGGAACAACAGGAACTCATCAAATTATAGATGCTTCTAACCGTGGTGACTTATCTTTTGTGGTGTAAGTAAATTCAGTGCCTTCAAATATAGAAATTTTAATTTCATGCAAAAATCAACTTGTAAGGTATGGCATTGGGACAATAAGATTAATGGTTATTGAAATTGTGACACAATCAATCGAATAAAATGTAACCTTTGAACAACAAGTGAAAGAAACAGAGCTACCTGAAAAACTACACACGCAATATACACCACAGTTCTCGTATACCAGCATCCGAACAATGTTCATGTGTGTTCGAGGTTCAGATGCAGCGCTGTGGTAATGGCAGGTACACTAACAGCTAAACCACCGAATCCCGTTCTTGAACAACCACGAAAATAGCAGTTAATAATAAAAAAAACATATCAATTTGGGAAAATACCTTATATAAAGTGATTAAGTTAATTTTCTGAATCCGTATATAGTTTAAAAAGGTTTTACCATGTGAACCATTGAAATGACGATGCAAATTAGTATTGTAGACACTTTTCATTTCAGACCAAAAACATTGTTAAATGAAACTTTAATTTTATGATGAAAAGTCCCAATGCTTTGTTAGAAAAGGAAATTAATTAGAGATACTTAATTTCAATTGAAATTTTTACTATAAATATCCTTTTTTCAATGGGCCCATGACAAACTTTTAGCACCAGCAATAAGCACAAGTACTATTCTGCAGTTTTATGTTAACAGCACTAGTAGCCAATAGTAATGATAAATGATAATTTTATAGACCATGACATAACACATGTAAAATTGTGGACTACATTTACCATCTGACACAAGTATGATGTAAAACTGCACAGTACGTTGTACCATCAAGCAGTACCACAAATTGTCAATATAATACATTTGTCGCCATTAAAATGCTCACTATTTTATATGCATAGTAATCAGAGTTTTTAGGATGAACGTGCATGAAGTAAACATGAGTATTCAGAAATCGACAATTAAAAATTCGTGCCGGCGACACAAAGCAAAACACTTTCACAAAAATTCTCTGCATGTACACTCCCTAAACATGTTTTCATATTTATTTCGTTCCTAAGTGATAGCTGTTTACCAAATCTAGGTTAAATTATAACTATTCACCTATAGCTAAACTTACAGTTATATGCAGCTCTACTGATCCTTTACATTTGTTATTTGTCCATACCATTTGAAATGAAATTAATTTCTCTAACCCAAGTCATGGAGGGATCTTACCATCTACAATTTCTGGCAGTATACTGTACATTCGTAGCAACATTTTCGTATTAGGGGATGTAATATTTCTACCTACAATTTTTCGTTATACTATACCTCCCATCATAAATAAGTCTGCATTTAAGAATACGATAAAAGCGTAGCATTCTCTGCCTGCAGATCGATAGTAACGCTGGATTTGGAAGTATAAGTATGGATGCACGGGCTGGGATCGAGGAGCTAGTCGCCCGCCATAGAGTGGGGCTTCTGGGGTGTGTGGCTCCACCCTAGAAGTAGTGAGGCTGCATCGGAAAGCTAAGTATTGAACATCTGTGGTGAGAGGCATCTGTGAAGTTAGATTGTTAAACCATGTGTTGGCGAAAAGGAACTTAGAAAAACTCTGGCTAGTGAACTCAGAAAATTTTGTGTTGATAGCGAAAATGGACTTAGAAACTTTTCTCTCTTGAACAGATGGTCGGGTCTCTGAAAATTTTCAGTAGTGTGAAGTGTGGAACTTAGGTTAATTCCGAGGGAAAATTGTATTTAGCCAGGTTAATTCTGAGGAAAAATTGGACTTAGCCAAAAAATGGAAGGAAGTCAGCAGGAAATTAAACATTTCGCTAGTCTAGGAACATACAACATTTTTTTTGGAGGCAGTTGGCACTTATATTTTACGGGTTCAACATTGACTTAGTCGGATTTAGAAGGCCAGTGGAATACAGTGGCGTCTACGCCAGTGGAGGACTTTGACGATGACTTGAGGTGATTCTGACTAATTTCTCACTGAAGTAGTGGATTTGGTTTGAAAATGTGATCGGGTGGAGACTTAGTTGGTTTTCCCTGTGGGAATTTACCTTTTTCCCTGTGCGAGCTGGGACTTGGATTGAAGACGAGGAGTGGCGCGGGGCATTATAAGATTTACCCTACCTCTGATTATTTAGGTTGTGAGGAGTCTTGGTGAAAGCGAGGTATAGAATTTTGCCCCACAATTTTTGTGGAAGTGATCTAAGCTGGTAAACCTAAATTATTTTAGTGCGGCAAGTAGAAGGAAGAGGAGGAAGTGACCCCAGGTTAAAAGGGTTTTGAATTGGAGTGCTTCAGACTTTATTTAAACTGTCTTGGAATTTGACTCCGGCGGGTATTTGGCATGTGGCGCGGCTGGGACTTGGGTTAGGTACCACATGCTGCTAATTTTGAAAAGGGGCTGTATGATAGCAGAATTTAATGGGCAGGGTTTGGTTATGTTTGCTGTGTGTTTGTGTGGAATTGGGGTTGTGGGGGGGGGGGAGGGGGAAGTGCCTCTCACTTGCGAGAAATGGCTTCTCTTTCTCCAAGTGGGTGTGTGAGTGAGTCGTATCGGCGGAGGGTAAAGTCGGTATCTAAGTGCGCGGACATGGAGAATATTCACACCCTCCATCGATTACTTGGAGTTCAGTGAAGGGAAGTCGAGAACTGGCCACTGCTGAAAAGTGACTGGTTGGGAGAGTATCGCTTGTTTTGGGCCTGTGTGTGTTGGTATTTGTAGAACAGTTTGGTTGGGTAGTGTGTATGTGCTGAGGGGGGAAGTTGGGATGGCCAGGTTAATGGTGTAGCCAGGTTATTGGGGTAATGAGAATATTGTAATGCATCTCAGACAAGAGACAACTCCTCGGGGAGCTGTTGTGTTGATTATGTAATGAAAAATTGTAAAAATGTGTAAAGTAAGAAAAAACGGCTGTGAAATCACTGGGAAGTGATAGATGTTTGTTTCGAGATTCTTTTAAAAATCAAATGGGATTATAGGTGAGAGGTATAAAGGGAGTTAGATATTTAAAACAACCAGTTTATATTGTGTGGTGTTTTAACCTGGTTTTTAAAGGGGGTTTTGCTGGCAGACAGCCAGAATCAGTATTTGTGTGTATTGTGTAAAGATTATTAAATTTTTAAAGCCATTTTAGTCAAAACATGGCTGAGTTAATTTTAGGTCCTTGGAGCACCTTTCGAAGGTTATTAGGATTAGGGTATGGGGCGTGTATTGAATTTGCTGACATTTCTCAAATGTTTTTAAAGTTGCCAAACCTGAAAAATATTGTACACTTTATTTTGAAGATGATAGTAAATTGTTATTGGAACCAAAGTGGTTTTCGGTGTTATGAATCTGGCAGCTGATTGTGAACCCTTTTTCCAGACTACACATCACATTTGGACCTACCACAAGCTGCTAGTCCAGCAACTTATTACTATACCTGTTTTTTCTACTGTATGTTTTGAGATATTTACGAAACCCCATCCTTTCCTTTTCCTGTGTTTAACTTAGGCCAGAAAGGGAGAGTTGGGGTAGCGGTTGGACCACCAATGCTGAGGCATTAGAGGGCTCAATTTCTGCTGCACAATTCTGCTCAAATTTTTGTAGGATTTTCGTGGCATGCTTGATCCAAATAGCAGTTTTTGTAAGGGGTGAAAGATAAGGTAAAGAAGTGTTTTGATTTTGTGTGGTACTTATTACTTTGTCGTGTCTACACGAGAGCATACAACGTGGATACAGTGCCTGGGTAAGGAGAGCCTGCAAGGAGTTCTTGGTGATGCAGGTATCCAGGTTGATGAGGTGGCCACTATTGATGAACTTAGGAATCTGACCCAGGGTAGGGTGCATGGGGAGGAAAATGGTGCCTCTTCAGGTGACAGAAGAGTTGAGATGATGGGTGAGCCAGCGCCTTTGTTTAAACTTCTTAGGGATTTTCCATCCGACTTGCAGGGTAGACTTCCTGGGTTGAGAACTGTAAAATTTCCATGGTGGTGGACTCTTTAGTAGATCCCGGGAAAACTATTTCCATAAGGGTATGCTCTGGAAGGGTTATCTATGCATCTTGTTTGTTAAGGGACCCTGGGGCTGTGCAGGATATTTTGAGCAGGGCTGTAGATGAGACCTGGGAATTCGTTCAGCTGAGTGAAGTATTGCTATCGAGGGTGGCTTCCAAAGTTGCTATAAATAAGATGAGGTTTGACATTTTAAACCTTGAACAGAATATGGGTAAGTCGATGAAGGAATTTGTTTAGAGGGTAATGAACATGGTGAGTGTTCTTGCTAATCCTTGTGAAGATGTTCAGTTAGCTTAATAGTGTTTTATAGGTTAGCACCCCGATATAGGTTTTTTTTTCACACTAGACCGACTTCTTTAAAGAAGTTGTCGGAGGTAGTAACACAGGTGGACGTGACTTTAGAAGACGTAGGAGGGAAAATGGAGAGTTGTAACTATTGTGGGAAGGCTAACCACACTAGCGAAAAATGTTTCAAGCAAAAGAAAAGGGACGAAACAGTCGCTGTGGTGGAAAGGAATTCTAAGGAGGAAATTCCTATAGGAATGAAGGAAGGGAATGTGAGACATAATGAGGGAGTTCAGGGGAACTGGAAGCCTGGGAGATCGAGCATAGTTTGTTCTAAATATGGGAAGGAAAGGCACAGGAGGGAGTTTTACCCTCAGCCCCCAAAGAGGATTGTTTGCTATGCTTGTAAAGTGGGAGGACGTGTGATGAGGCTCTGTCCTAATAGGGAGGTAAAGGGGTGTTTTCACTGGCTAGGGAGTTGTGAGAGCAAGGAAGCTGTAAGGAAGAAACCTGCATGAATAAATTGCATGAATTATTTCCAAAAACGGAAAAGGGAAGGGCTGCTGTTTGTTCCCGTTTTGGTTGGTAAATATCAGGCGAGTGCCATTCTTAATTCAGGTGCATATACCTCTATTATAATTTTCAGAATGTTATGACCAACTAAAGGAAAGCAATCCTGTAGGGATGTTAAAGTGGAATAATGAGGGAATCGGTTGTTTTCTGTGGCATAAGGAGGCTCCCTTAGATCAACTGGGATAGTGACTATGAAGATTAAAATCAGTCATTTTTCCTGGAAGGTAGATTTCCATGTTATTCCCGGAATTAGTCACAATATAATTCTGAGGGTCGATTTTCTGGGGAAAACCCAAGCATTTGTTGATTTTGCCGAGAAGTGTATGTGGTTTGTCTTTGCCTCTGAAGAGAAGGTTTGATTAACAAGGAAGACAATATATGCCCGAAGCTTTGTAGTGCAGAATTTGGAGGAGGAGCAACAATTTGAGGTGAGTAAGCTGGAGAAAGACTTCAGCCATGTTATTACCCCAAATTTGGGACATTGTTCATTGTATCCTATTCAGCTTAAGCTGATGGACAGAGAACCGGTGGCTTATGTTCCTTATAGGGTGTCCCCTCTTAAGGTGAGGATCCTTAAGGAGCATATTAAGGATTTAAAGGAGAAAGGGGTGTTGTGGACTATTCGGTTAGTTTGTATGCCATTCCGGCGTTTTTGGTACCTAAGAAAAGTCCTGGGACCAGAAGTTTAATCAAAAAATATATTTGGGCCCATACCATATCCCGCGAATCGACACTGTGTTTCAACATGTTGGGCAGTCCCATTATTTCACCATTTTGGACCTAAACCAAGCTTTTCTCCAGTGTGAATTGGACCCACATTCGAGGGAACCCCTTGCCTTTGTGACTCCCTGGGGCCTTTATCAGTGAACCAGGTTGCCAATGGGCGCAAGCTGTGGGCCCCAAACTATGTCTAGGATGTTGTTTAACATTTTGGGGAAGTACTTGTGTGAGTTCGTATTTCTGTACATCGATGTGACGTTTGCATATATAGCAACAGTTTTGAGGAACACGTGGAGCATGTTAAACTGGTGTTGGAGGCATTGTGTGCAGCAGGGCTGATTTTTAGCCCTGAAAAAATCTCTTGGACTGAAAAGTATGTCAGGTATTTGGGGTTCGTGATTTCTAAAGGAACACTGATGACTGATTCCGGAAATATTCGACCTGTTATTGTAAGGCCACTGACAACTTAAGGGGTGTGCAGCGATTTCTGGGCATGGTGGAATTTTACACCAAGTTTATCCCAGAGTTCGCGAATATTGCTGAACCCTTGAAGTATCTCAAGAGGAAGGAAGTGGATTTTTGCTGGGGACACGACCAGCAGAAGGCATTTGACACATTGAAGGAAAAATTGACTTATATGCCAGTGCTGAGGTTGCCTGATTTTTTGCAGGCTTTGGTGTTACATGTTGATGCCAGCTCAGTTGCTGTGGGGGCTGTTTGAGTCAGAAGTCTGAGGGTAGGCTGGCCCCAGTGGTCTATGCTAGCCAATTGCTGAGAAATGCCGAAAAGGGATACTCTGCTTATGAAAAAGAGTATCTGGCTTGTTTGTTCTGGATGGAGAAGATTGCGGAGTACATTGAAACCACTACACTTGAATTATACACCGATAACCAGGCGCTCAGTTGGTTGCTAAAATCTAACAAACCAGTAGGGCGCCTGGCTCGGTGGCTAGTGAGGTTGACACGGTTTAAATTCCAGATACATCATGCCAGCGGTTCGGATAATGTAGTGGCGGATTGTCTTTCAAGAATGTTTTGTTCAGAAGAATTTTATTTGCCTGAGGAAGTGGACAAGGAAAAGAGGGAGGTTGATGATTATGAGGGAAAGAGTGAACTGGAGTGTGATGTGGTGGAAGACCTGGAAGAGGAAGATGGGGAATCCTGTTGGCTTCATTTTGTAAATGTTTTACAACTGTTCCCAAAGTTATTCCAAGATATTTCCTCCTACCAACAAGCATATCCCGATTGTCAGGATCCTTTGAAAGAGATGCAAGCTAGTAGAGGTGATATTATCCTGTTTATGAGGTTGCTGGGGAAAATATTGAGGGGGGAAGACGTTTATCACTTTTGTTCCCACAGATTTGAGGATCTTCAGTTATTATCATGAATCTATGTTTGGGGGTCATGTGGGGCGAGACCATAGTATTGCGCAAATTCAAGAACTTTTCGCATGGCTTGGATTCAGGAAGGAGATAGAAGATTGGGTGCAGGTCTGTTAGGGGTGTCAGTTTGCGAAAGCCTGTAACACCCAATCGGTGGGGAAGTACTCTATGACATATGCCTACAATCATATTTAAATAACTCATTGTCATGAAATTATCTGAATGTTTTCTTCCTGGGTGAATGAGTATGTGAGTTTTCTCAGTGTGCTCCCGTACTACAAAATAAATTGCGAATACGAAGGCCTGCCCTTGACCTCGACGATCATGCAGCCATGACCTGCATAATTGCTAACTGATTGTCGCCAGTGCCGATTCTGCGACAGAGTTTTCACCTTTGGTCAAAATTCTCGGCGACATGAAAGAACCGCCTGCACGAAGAGTCATTTTTCGCGCAATGAAGCATTACTACATTAGCCCCATGCAGTTTGCTCAAGGCGATACATTGAAAGAACATACGGAGATCTGCAAGGATTCATCTATTGGGAACCAGCAAGTGTTGTCGGCAATACCACCTGCTGCATCAGTGGGTACTGATTCGTCAGGCAATTATGACGAGACAGTTAATGCTAGAGATGGAATGGGTGCAGTAGAGTCGGTTTGCACAGAATGCACTCTTGCAAGATCTTCACGAGAAGTCGACGAACTTGAAAATAAACGGTTGTCGGCTCTAAACACAGGCGATGACCATGAGACACCTACAAAAAGAAAGTAAATTTAATATTGAGGATGAAACCGGAGGTGAAAAAGACCATGAGGACAACATTGATAATAATGACTATGAAGACAGTGACAGTGTTGAAGACGATGAAGATTCTCTCAACGTTCCCACACATTTCACCTACGAGTTTCCTTCGACAAGTGATGTGAAGAAAGTAGAAGACACCGAGAAAACCGGCTACATGTTTGTCGAAGACCCGAATGAACTCGTAAACCGACTCAGAATTCTGATCGTTAAGCATAGAAGTTAGGAACACTCGAACATGGAAGAGGTACGTTCGATCGTTAAAGAAATTGAGGAAAGGGCCTACAAACTATGATGTGATAAATTGCCTTCCTCTGAAAATGTAACTACAAAATAATAATAAATTATTATAGAAATAATTTTTTTCCTTTATTTTTTGTGTGTCGTATCCCTTTATCCCTGAAAACTTTTGAGTGGTTCTATGAGCACTCGCCTATAAACAGTCAGATCAACACACAGAATATTTATTAAATTACATAAGTATAAAATACATGGATAATTGACTGCATATATGAAAAGATTGAAAGATTTTGGTGGTGATTGCGAAAGATCGATGGAAAGATTAGGATTACTGTGCTGATTGTGGTGCTGATTGCAGTGCCGATTATGATTGCGGTGCTGATTGTGGTCGAGGTGCTGATTGATATTATGGTGCTGATTGTGATAGATTAAGGAGTCTTAGGTACACCAAATAAACTACTAAGCTCGTATCTGTCAAACAGACAGCAAGTGCGGATCAAAGTAAAATATACTTCATTCTACTCTGAACCAGGAAAAAATAAGCATGGGGTCCCACAAGGATCAGTATTAGGCCCTACTCTTCCTAGTTTATATAAATGACCTTCCATGTGCCTTAATCCTATAAACTATTCCAATTTTATTTGCAGATGATACTAGTATCTTAGTCACTGGAAACTCAGTAAATGATCTTACACAAAAATTGGACGCAACATTTACAGAGTTATATGCATTATTTACTGCAAACAAATTAAATCTCAACTAGACAAAATCTATCTTATGAATTTCCTCACAAAGAACAGAAAAAACGATTAATTCGTGTGTTAGTAGTAACAGAGACAAAAAAAAAACTAATTAAACTGCAGTGATTAAGTTTCTTAGCTTAAAAGTAAACAGTTTACTTAACTGGAAATCTCACATTGCGTATATTTTACTTAAACTAAGTTCAGTCTGTTTCGTTGCATGTGAGTCCGTGTTTTCAGTACTTATATTCATGTCCAAAAACAGTCATTTATTTCAGAAAAATTAATCCTTTCATAAGCATGACACTAGAATTAAAAAAAAACATTTACATGTGGCTTCAGTTAACTTAAAACTTGTCCAGAAAGGGTCATCCTACCTTGGTAGCCAACTTTTCAATAAGTTACCACAACACCTTCTTAAATGTGCTTCTTTAACCAAAAACTCTTAAAAAAAAAATCTGAAAGAATTTTTTTCTATAAATTAACATTTTATAGTGTATATGAATATCTAAACTACAAAAATTAATAAATTCTTGTATAACATGTCTTTGGGCACATTTCTTGTTCTGGTTTTTATCGTTTCCTTTTTCTTCTGTTTCAGCAAAATGCCGACGCCCCACAGCATGTTGGAGGAGGATTCGTCAAATTATGTGAAATACATCGTTTCCTCATTATATATATATATATATATATATATATATATATATATATATATATATATATATATATATATATATATATATACATATATATATATATATGTGTGTGTGTGTGTGTGTGTGTGTGTGTGTTTGTGCGTGTGTGTGTTTACTAAGTCCAGTGCATAAACTTTGTATACTGTAATTTAACTTCTCCAATATCTTTGTGCAACTATGTATCGAAAAAAGGTCTTACGGATGCAATAAAACAAAACAAAAACAAAACAAGACTGGTGTAAAGATTGTGAAATATTGTGGGGGATTGGTACAAAGATTGGGAAAGATTGTGGTCGATTGGTATAAAGATGGTGAAATTTTGTGAAAGATTGGCGTGTATTGGTATAAAGATTGTGAATGATTGTGGTGTATTGGTGTAAATATTGTAAAATATTGGTATGGAAAGACTGTTTACATTTCACATCTCAAGGGCCTTTCATTATTGGTATTTAAATTATGCCAAACTATGTCAATAAAAGTGTTGGTAGTTGCTGATCTATACCATGATTATAACATGCGTGTGTATGCAGTAGCTACACGCATGATGGGTTCGGTGCGGTCACTTTTCGTATGATGGGCTTGGTTTAGTCACATAAACATACATAAAAAAAAGCCGAGAAGTATATTTATACCTACATAACAGACGAGATAATGAATAATTAACAGATACCAACATTTTGTAATAATTAGACTTCAAGAGAGGAGACCAGAAAAGTAGTAGACTTTTGCATTGTTCCGCAATACTCTAAGTAAAATTTCGGTACAACTTAAAAATTAAATTAATTGCAAAATATAATAATAAATACAGATTTTTTATTTTGGCATACCCTACGCCTATAAAAAGTAATATGGTCAAGAGAAACAAAATGCAAGGGGCAGAACCTGCCTTATATAGGAGAAGGAAATATTCCACTTTCAGCATAGGCTATAAAATATTTTTAAGTTTAGTGTGAGTAACAAAGTACCTACGCACATGAAATGCTCTAAGTCCATACACAAGGGAACATTTTTACAAGTTCTGTACGAAGTGGAAATATTTCCAAGACCAATACAAGGTTAAAAATTATTCTAAGTCTCGACACAAGTGCAGACTCCAGTTACCTGAACCATGCAGGTGCAGATGTGAGAAAACGACGTGGAAGCTCATTATTATGTGTCCAGTTACCTGACACTGTGCCTGTGGAGACCTGCCAACACTGCTCTTGCCATGCAAGCACAGATATTTTTACTTGGCAAGGTCAGCTTCCCTGCCTGTCGATGCGTGTGATGTCATTGGGCCCTCCTTCCCCGCGGTGCCCTACGGACGTCTCCAGCTCTCTTCACCTTTCATAACAGGTGTGTCTGCCCCGCAAACCTGTCGGTGCATGGTTACAAGGCTAGACAATTTAATTTTTGTTTTTCAAAATTAAATTATTATTTCTCTTACAACAGTAAAAACAAATTTAATGAAATAAATATTTTAAAAATACCGACAGAATTAATTTTTAGAAAATAAAGTGTTAAAATTCTAATATTTTTTACAAAGTCATGCCTGGAATGTACTTTACAATAATTTTATATACCTTCTTGTGTATGAAAATTACATCTTTAAATTCGTAAATAAATATACACACTGGCGATTCATGCACTCTAGCATGGGTCGTGCGAGTTGGGATTTCTATGCAAATAGAGGTTTTTTTTCTAGGAAAATCAATTTAAAAAAATCTGTTATTTAAGTTTTTAATTTTTCTTATAATTGGTCTTGACATTTGTTTACATAATCGATATGCCGTCATGATCATGTAAACCTTAAAAATACGAGTCCAGTGATATAAAACACTAAATATTAATATTTCTTTTCAATTAAAAAAATTTATTTAAATTTAAACATTTGTGTTTTTAAATTTTTTTGGATTTTTAGAGTGAAAGGTTAAAAGTCTCACATGTCCTGGCCAAAGGTCACCTGGATCGCTTATCCCGCTCACCTGCTCCGAGAAATCTTTTCACAAATCTTTGAAAAAACTGGACATTTTGAATGAAAAAGACCAATTTCAAGATGAAAATGGTAGATTTTGTGTAAAATAATTGATTTCTGTAGTGATTTTTGGGAGAAAACAAGCGATTTCGAGAGGAAAACGGGAAAATTCCAAAATGGCGACTATTGGCTCCCGGCTCCCTCTCCTGGCTCCTGCGCGTGAACATACTAGGGCCTACTACTCATATGATTCAGTTATGAGTTATATCATATTTCAATTATTTTCGTCTGCGTAGAAGACATATTATGTTTATATTCGTATATGTAGCATTAATATTTTAATTTTTAAGTATTCATTAGGTTAGATATATTTGTAAATATAACGTCAACAGGATAAACAAAATATTCAATATATGAAATTTAACCATTCGGAATGCTCAGGCTGTCAAAACGTATGCTTACAAACCTATGTTACAGCTGCACTACTAACAGATTCAGTCGAAATAGTCGCTGAGCGATTTTTAAAATTTATGTCCCTGCAGAGAATCGAACCCACGCTAACTTATTGTGATAGTGTACTGCGTCACGAGGTGAGGCTAGTAATTTAGCAACAAAAAGGTTGTTCGAATTTTTATCTTTCTTTGGTATAGGCCTAGTTTTGAAAAAAAAAATACAGAGTTTATGTACTCGTTGACTAGAAAATCCTTAAACTTATTAGCCGATCGTATGAAAACCAAGCTACTCGCAAGGCAGATTTCTTATAAAATTACTTTACTTTCTCTACATTTCGAGTGATTTCATCCCCTATCTAGTTCAATTAAAAAAAAAAAATCTTTTATGCTTCTTACTTTTCACGTGGCAACATTCCGGGAACTGCGCACAAACGTTTAGTATATATTTTTTTCTTAAATTGTCTTAGGTTATTTTAAAAAACTGGGCAATCTGTGATGGCGAGGTAGAAACTGTGCGTCAACTTCCACAATATGAAACTATTAGGATAAACAGTTTCGGAGAAACGGCGTGACTAGTTGTAGATAATTTTCGCGCACCTACTCACGCATTTGCAGGAGCTTGAACTGTACAGCCTATTCACGGTAAAGTGAGCGCTATTTAAGGCCATTGCCAATTTTACATTTCGCCAAAGTTTGTCTTTCCGTCACTTGTTAGTGTAAAAATTGCATTTTATCTAATAAATACATTGTATAGTCCTACATATCAACACTTTCAAATGTTATCATCTAAGGTTACAATAAAATACGTATATCTGCTATAATTCCTGTTGTGAGGGCCTTAAAAAGTGCTCACTTTACCGTGAACGGCCTACAGTTATTATTTAGAGGTGCAGTCAGTATCGTATAGATCTTTCACGGTAAAGTGAGCACTTCTGATGCCCTAGTTACTTTTCATTTCAGCCATTCTTTATCCTTAAACGACCTTTTTAAATACACATTGCCACGTCAGTAATAAACACAGTGTGAATATTCCACCGCACTCGAAGTTAACGTCTAAGGCTAAAATAAAATATATTTTTAACTATTATTCCAAATAAGAGGGCTTTCAAAAGTGCTCACTTTACCGTGAACAGCCTAACAGAACGTATACCACGAATGGCTAAATGTAAAACATGTGAGCAGTACAAAGGTATGTGATCAATTTACCGGTTACTTGCAAGCAAAAGGACGTGTTAGTGAAAGTTTGGCAAAAAAAAAAAAAAAAAAAAAAGGTGAGTAACTATATAAAAATTTGGAACTTCACTGGAAAAAGTACAACCAAATGAAGAACCTCTTTCAAAGCCAAAATAATATGTGGCTTAAAAACACATTCTGTTTTACAGTAAAATGTGCCGAAAAAAAAAAAACCAAGAACATCGTAAGGACGTGGTCGACCTCGTAAACCTTTTGGAGAAACTAGTGCAGGACAAATCAGTGAACGAATTAACATTTGCTGCAGAAGTTGGAATAAGAGCCGGTGGCAAACGAGTAGCTGACCCAGTTCTGCATGACATCACTTCATCGCAAAAAAAAAAAAAAAACGGGCTGTGAATTATAGAACGGCATACACTATAAGTCATTTGAAATGTTATTACATACACCTCGTCCATATTCTCCAGAGGGTGCTCTTTCATTCACAATAATTGAAGATCTAAGCAAACGACAATACCTGTTACTCATCCGAAGCAAAGAATCATAACGCGACTAGTTATCCATCTTGCCATACTGTAATGTGATGGACGCAAAGCGAAAATGTTATCCTGAAACTGAAGTCGAAGAGAATTTCGTATCTGCTAGAGTTCAATACCTGTTGGATATTACGTCAAAACGCATTTGTGATTTGCAGAAATAGGTGTTAGAAACAATTCCTATTAAAGAACACAATGTAACCATGATCTGCAAATGGGGCTGTGACGGCAGTTATGGTCAACGTAACATTAAACAAAAAAATTAATTACGGAGGAGATTATTCATATATGTTTATGGTTTAAATTGTACCCCTGCAGCTAATTTATTCAATGTCTGTGAAGCATTTAGACAAAATAATTGTGTGGCAGAATCCTAGTCCATCATCTCCACGATTCTATCGACTAATTAAGTTCGTTTTCGAAAAGGGAAACAGAATTTATTCAGAAAAAAAATTGACGAACTATGTCCTAAAGAAGTTTCAGCAAATATTTCAGTAAATTTCGAAGTTACTTTTCACGATGTTGAATGGTAAAATATGCAACAGTCTGACAGGTACATCAAGTAAAGTGTGTTACTTATGTAGAGCGAAGCCTACATATGTGAACAATTAAGGGAAAGTTTTAAAGAAGATAGTGGATGAAGAAAAGTACAATTTTGGTTTGTCAATGTTACATTGATGGATACGTTTCTTTGAGTGCTGTCTGCATATAAGCGATCGTTTGAAGGTTCAGACTTGGCGAGCACCATAGGTGAAAACAAGAAAAAGGTTGAAATGAGGAAAGAAGAGATTATTGAAGGATTAAGACAACAACTCGGGCTGGTTTTGGTTCCACGAGTGACGGCAATACGGCAAGGAGGTTTTTTTTTATTATTCCAAGGCTGCTTCTGATATCACAGGTGTAAGTGAAGATCTGATAAAACGGTTTAGCGTCATACTTCGTTCAATTTAATGTGGATATGCAATAAACCAGGAAAAATTTGATAACTATTGCAAGGAAAGAGCTGAAATGTTTGTGCGCAATTACCCTCGGTATTATATGCCAATTACTGTGCACAAACTTCTTATTCATGCATCGGCAATCATACAAAATGCCCTTCTTCCAGTTAGACAGTTGAGTGAAGAATGAGTGAAGAGATTTGGGCGTCTCTTAACAGCGAGGTCTTGAGAGCCTGTGAGGGTGATTGAAGTGAATATGGAGCAGCACCGTAATGAAGGGGCGGGGGAAACGGGAGATCCCCGAGGAAACCCGCCGACCAACGGCATCGTCCGGCACGATTCCCACTTGCGTTGAGTGAACAAGCACAAGAAGCAAGGAACAAATATTTCAAGTATGTACGAGAACATCACACAAGGAAGATGTCTCCTCGCCTGTCGAATAATAAAGAAGTGTTTCATCATCTCATTCTGTCTTCCGATCCAGTCATATCTACAAAAAAAAATATCCTACAGACATTCACGAAACCACAGGAAAAGTTTTGGTCCTGTTAGTGCGGAAGTTCTGAATCTGCTTGCGGAACATAGCATTCATCACAGGGATGGTTCTGAGTGTTACAGTGAAAAATGACTCAGTGAACGCGTCACTGACATTAGGAGTGGCAGTGATGATTAAATAGGGATGATGTAGGAACACCAGTGTTAAGAGGAATGTGCCTGATGTACGAGGCATATAGTTTCGAGAAATATTTCGCTTGGATTTTATAAGAAATGTGTTCTAGTTTCTGTAGGCTTATGCAAACGTCTACAAGGATAACAACTGCAGATACATAGATTAAAGGGGAATGGTGCACGAAGACCATGTTTTTTCCAGAAAATTTATCAAATTTTTTGGCACAAGACATAAAGAATAATTTCGAGCACCTTCTTATATTGATAGATATTCACTACCATTAATACTATCGGAGCAGTGATGGGAGATAAGAAAGAATATCTTATATACCGTTTTCCATCAGTGCTCACAGTATAATAAAGGTAGTGAATGTTTAACAATGCAAGAAGTTGTTAAAAATTAATATTTATATCTTGTGCCAAAATCTTCGATGAACCCTCTGAAAAACAAGTTATAACGGAGATCTGGTAAATATGCTGATTTCGTGCACCATTGGCATTAAGGGGGATCAGTCCCCGTCATCTTGGATTTCCAGATTTTTCGCGAAAAATCTCTATTATAGACTTTGTATTGAATGTTACAAACCGACACGACACAGGACATTTCTTTGCACATTTTCTGAAGTTGGTATTGCTTGACCACTGTGTTTAGTTTGCGTGATGAAGTCGCCCGCAGGAAAAAAAATCACTTACTTGTCCCCAGCTGCTGGTAGTTGGAAATTAATAAAGGCAGTGAAATCCTGGCAACTTGATAGAGATTGTGAAGCTGTTATTTATGCTGTGCCGTGCGAAAATTTTCGTTAAACCACCTTAAATGAAAGTTGTGGTGAAATATGGATAAATCCAAGATGATGGGGACTGAGCCCCTTAAGTATTATGCGTTTCGTTTTCACTATAATATTCCGTTTTGTATGAAATACTAATGAGGCAGGCACTACAGTTACTACGTAAAGTTTTTTTTTTTCGCGCTAGGCATCCATTCTGAACCACTATGTATCGGTTCTGCCTGCTCTTGTCTGTTTGGTATGACTGGCGTACATGTGAGTCAAGCACATGATAGCGTGTTCCCTTCGTCGAAGTGAGCGAGGATGAATCGGACGATTCGAGCGTCGCGAAAGGGGAGGGGAAGAAAATCCATAGCGGCGGAACAGGAGGTGCGTGCGCATCATCAGGTAGGGAGGGAAGTTACAACGTAGAGCGCAGCTGCGGCGTGACAGTTGACAGTCGACCAGACCCGACAAGTGCTTGCGGAGCGGAAGTCTTGGACGTGTGTTGGGGTAGTTACTATTCTGTCGACAGCAACGCGCCAAACAATCTGCACAACACACACACATGGCGCTGTGCGGAATGAACACGCGTGGTTGGCTGGCGTGGTTCGTTGCAGCGGTGAGTGCACGGAACAGCCAAGTTCCTTTATTTATCCCATATTTTGTTTTATTATTGCAGTTCAAAATCACGCAAAGCTCGGGAAATTAGTTTCACTGCAAAGCTCGCGTGCTGTGTTTGAGTATTGATAACAATTAAAAAAAAAAAAAAGGAGGGGGTTAGAAAGTTGTGAAAATTTACGCAAAAAAGTAGACTATTTTATATTACGTTTCGCTGAGAACAACGATTTATTAGAACTTCTTTTCGACAGTTCAATAAAGGCACAGTAGCTGTAACTCGTGACAGGAATAAAATAACATTTCGTAACATCGAGTCTACCCAGACGTGTCACGTAGCGATATCGATCCGTAGTGTATAACCATCGTTGCATTTTCTTCAATACTCCAAGCTTTTATGTCATTCATTTTTTATGTTACCGGTATTTTTGACGCACTTCGTTAAGTGATCCAAAATGAACTGCCCGTGAAGCATCAAATTACCGTTTAATATTTTAATGTTTCATTAAATGTCTAACATTGCAATAAACTGTACAAGTCATAACATGTTCACCAGCTATTTTTTTTGAGTGACTGCAGTTATGGAATTTTATGTCAGCGACTTTGCATTGCGTATAACGTGCTTGCTCAGCATTATCACCTTCACATTCCGACGCACGTACTGAATGTGGGCTAGCATACAACATTTACAAGATGTTGGTCTGTAGGCCATTCACGGTAAAGTGAGCAGTTTTCAAAACTAATAGTCAATAAATATATTTCATTTTAGCCTTAGACGTTAATTTACCAATGGGGTGGAATCTACACACTATGTTTATTACTTACATAGCAATATTTATATAAAAATGTGGTTGCAGGAAACAAAATGGCCGAAATAAAAAGTAATTAGGGCTGTGTTCCAAATAGCCTGCACTCGCGCTCGCGCTTGCTCTCGCACTCGCACTCCTTCCTTATGGAACTATCGTCACTCGCACTTTTTAAATTAATCGATACTATCTGTAATCGATTGTTATTTTGCATGAACAAAATAATATTTACGTTTCAACTAACAATGAATTGATTAGTAAGAATGATGATGGGTATGATAGTTATGTATGAAAAGAGTCTGGTATAAATTTTATCTGAAATCAACAGTTTTAGCTTGGCATTTTAGCACCGTTTATTCTAAAATGATGAATGAATAATTTCAGAATTTATTCTATATTAAATATTTACTGTAAATACTTTACAGCAAAAAAAAACTTGTTCCTGTACCATTCTACTGTTGTCAGTAATGTAGGAAACGAACAAAATAATGGCGGTTGTAGCGAGCACAGATAGAGAGCATGCACGTGCAAACACTCGTAAACAAACACACGCACTCACTCTCGATGGACTTTGGAACAGCACACTCTGGCGTCATTGCCGAGTGCGAATGCATGAGAGCATTTCTTGCTATTTGGAACACGGCCTTAGGGATCATAAGTGCTCACTTCACCGTGAACAGCCTATGTATAAAATACCTCCAAGATAGACCGTTGTGACCTATCAAGTCCTATCTCTCTGGAAACTTGGTTTACGGTTTCCTGGAAAGTTCTACAGATGGCATACTTGAGTTGGTAGCTTTAGGTTCGTTAAATGGACAGTTGAGAGGGCGCGTAATATTGCAGTCACATATGACTTATTTATCCTCCATAAGGTTTGCGGCGTCTTGAGTTCTCAGTAATGTTAAAAGCGCGAGGGCAGGAATGTATGGACCCTTTTAGTGTAAAATTTGAATCTGAAGTCCGGGCTAGAGATTCCGAACCGAAGTAGACAGAACTGGGAGCGAGGTAAGCCAGACCATTGATCACGATGGACAGGAGAATCCAGGTTGAGTTTGGCGTAAACATCCTACTGGACTGAAATTGGAACATAAAAGACGAAACGGTTACCATAAATGGCTACAGGTTCACAATGCGCAATTAGCCTGTTTGTTTATCAAATAAATTATTGAACATTTAAAGCTTAGTCGTAGAAATTGAGTGGAGTGCATAGAAATATTAACGTTTAATATATAACTATAAAAAAAGGCTATTAGCGGTAAAATTAACATTTTTGAAAGTTCTGCTGAACATCTACTTGTATGCGTATTCTGTATTATTTCGCCTTGTGTAAAATTAACATTGGCATAGGCCTCACTTTATTCGTGCGTAGGTCAAGTGAAACTTTGAAATTATTACAAAAGTACATATTTTACAGATCTGTTCATTTTTACACTTCGATGTATAAAAAAAGTCAGTGAAATAATTTATCACAAATGGTTACCCAACACTTTTTATTCGATGTCAAGACTCTCCTTCCGTCGTTACCAACTTTACTGGGCGCATGCCACTCAGTGCGTCCGTTAAAATATATGCAGGTAGGAGCGATTACTTTTTTCTAAGGTTGATTTCAAAAGTGCTCACTTTACCGTGAACAGCCTTTACATATTGGAATTGTATATCGGTTTGTATCCCTCCCCTGGTCAAAACTATCTAAGTAGATTTTGCACCAATAAATTGCTTGATCTTGTGAGGGAACAACCTCGCAGAGTAATATTTATTTTCAGGACCTATAAATAGGTTACACTTGGAATGTCAAAATTTCTGTGAGAAGATGGTGGACTATGTCATGACCACACGTTAGCGCACCAAGGATTTCTGTATACTGCACGTGTTCATATTACAGGTCTCTATGCTGGACAAACCAAAAGTTTCTGTGAATATAAATGTAAATCCATCCATATTATATGCATAATTGCGACTTTAAACAGATAAGTAACTTGAATATCTGAACCAAGCTCCAGAATTAAACTATATATTATTTTCTCAGTATCCTTTATCCATCATTAAGATTCACGGCTCTTAAGGTTGTTTAATTTTCTCAGTTTTCACTGGGAATTTAAATTCTGTGCCGATCAACTAATATTTGAGTTACCATTTATTTTGATGGCAGATTCTCCGTTTATAAATGAAATGATAGTTTTACATTACCATTGTGTTTCTATATTAAATATATATTGAGTTTCAAATGTAACTTAAAACGTATGCTTAAATAACATAGTTTTCTTGATACAGCATAGTAATATTTACACATGATTTTTTGCTCCATTGGCTGAAATTAACTCTTCTTGTATATGTTGAAACATATGTGATATTCAATATAAAACTTCTGGTTTGCAAATTAAGTTTTAACCAGCACACACAATGGATGATTATTTTTCATTCCACTGAAAAGTTTTTTTTTTTACATACCAACAACTTTGTTTTTGAGTATCTCAAACATTAAAAATAAAAAAAATAAAATGCTTCTAGCACCTTCGTTGACTAAAGAAAATAATTATAAACAAACATAGTGGCACTTTTCTCTCTACTTCGTTAAGTGAAATTAAAAGTATATTAATACTCCTTCTCTTTTCCCATACGCACCTGACCAACCTAAATAATAAATTGTTCAGATCAATTTTCTGATAGGCGTACAAATATATTTTAATCAGGGTAGTGGTCTGATGGAAATAATTTATGTCGCAGTGCTCTTTCATGTCTGTTGTAAACTATGTTGAGTATTAATTCTAATACATGATGGAACTGTTAACATAGTTATAGCAATTCTGTGTTTGTTTCTTTCTAACGTGATGTGCTGTCAAAAAAATGACAAATTGTAATAGCTCTTGTAGTTTGTATTATTACAGCTCTCCGTCAATAGCGAGTTTAATTATCAATATATATATATATGTTTATTTTAAATTAAATAAAACGACTTAATTAGAATAGGTAACTTAACTTACAATTCTGCATAAATGGTAAATGAACAGATGAGAATTTGAGTAAACCATCGCTAACTGTGCATAAAAGTTTCGTAAAATCTTTAAACAATTAAATGCGATATACATACACATTCTGCTCATGTGTATACGTAAAGTATGTGATCGGTGATGCGTATATGCATATGTATATATTATCCCATATTCACACTTTTTTTTCATAGCATAGAAGGTTTTCCAGGTGTTCTTTCATTATGTCAACCGTTTGAAGGCAGTGGGGTCGTGGTCCGCTTGTTGTGAACCCCAGGGTAGACTTGCACTGGGTGCCAAGAGAGCGTTTGAAGGCAGTGGGGTCGTGGTCCGCTTGTTGTGAACCCCAGGGTAGACTTGCACTGGGTGCCAAGAGAGCGTTTGAAGGCAGTGGGGTCGTGGTCCACTTGTTGTGAACCCCAGGGTAGACTTGCACTGGGTGCCAAGAGAGCGTTTGAAGGCAGTGGGGTCGTGGTCCGCTTGTTGTGAACCCCAGGGTAGACTTGCACTGGGTGCCAAGAGAGCGTTTGAAGGCAGTGGGGTCGTGGTCCGCTTGTTGTGAACCCCAGGGTAGACTTGCACTGGGTGCCAAGAGAGCGTTTGAAGGCAGTGGGGTCGTGGTCCGCTTGTTGTGAACCCCAGGGTAGACTTGCACTGGGTGCCAAGAGAGCGTTTGCCAACCGCCAGCGTAAATTTTAACGCAATGTGGTGTTTTTTTTTTTTTACACAATGGGAGGTTTTGGCGGTCAGCACGTATGACTGAACGGCCCCCGTCGCCAATTGGCTGATAGCGACAGGCTCTAAGGTCTTCACGCCCAGGAAAAACTGGGAAGCCTTTTTGTGATAGAAGTTCTGTAAAGGAAAGGACTGAACAGCCATTTGGTTGAAAGGGACGTAAGACTCACTATTACAAGTTATTCATTGGACCTCTTTTTCATTTCATTCATTTGGTTATCCATTGTACAGTAATTAAAAAAAAAATGTTCGTTTAACTAGCGTGTATATAGATTATTTTACTGTTACAATAAATCGTTCTAGCTCTAAGGCAAACTTTACTTCTTTCTTTAAGCTTGCCTTTATAACAAGTCCTCTTTATCGTTACCAATTTACATCCAACTACGAGAGCATTCATTGCCTCCTGTAGTATCGAGTATAGATAGCTATAGTACCTCTCGCATCGTTATACAAGCAGAGGGAAAAATCAGCGATTGGTGTACGTAAACCGAAAAAAATAAGTGATCAGCTCGCCTTACGCAAAAAGATGCGTGTACAGACATAATTATACATATTTACACACACATACAACTTTTAACATCGCTAAACTTTTCCTTTGGTATGAAGCTAGATTTATTTACATTAAACATAGCACACTCAAAGAATGTGCATTTGCTATATGTAATGTAGTATTACCAATAACAAAACATATAAAAAACATTATAATAACAGGAAACCTTTGTGTCAGTAACCCTCTCTTTGAGTGAAACCAATATTGCATTACTGAAAACCAAACAGCCTCAAAGAAATGTTTTTTTTTCTATACATAAAGCATTGTATGGATTCTTATAGCGCATTATTTTAATACTATTAATTAAAAGCACGATAAATAAATATAATGATTTGCAGATGATTGTCAAGAAAATGTTAGTAACTTGCTTCAACATCGACACTAAGCAATGGTAGGAAATTTTATAGTGTCATACATGTGGAAAGTAGGTATGCATATTTAGAGCTCTCCAAATAATAACAGTTGATTACAATTAATATACAATTAATTAGAATGTAGACTTTCTACTTTAGTCATTAAAGTAAACGAGGTATTACAAACTGTACTGTTCAAATGCCACCAAGTCAAATCTGGCCACGTGTACCTATACTTAGTTACATTCATAACAGCTTAGAAAGTCTTTTAAATTATAAACGAATATTAATTCCGCATACAAGAGTGTGTGGGTAAAAAATATAAGTTAATATTAAAAAATATTTGCTTATATGTTGCGTTCACTAACTACATTTTCAGATAGTTGAAAAGTTCGATTAAATCAACATGGCAGTTAACCTTAATTCCTTTTCAGTGCTAACAAACGAAATGGCATTTCCAGTTTGTCACAGCAGATTTGACTACCTCTTTTCTCGTGGTTAAAAAATAAACATTTTTAAAAACTATAGTCCATTCCCCATTGGAAGCAACTTTGTGACTGCCATGTAGCATCTGTCAAAATCAATGTTTTCATTCCATTGTGTGTGTATATATGTTCGTATACTTTCGCTGCACCTAAAAATAAATATTGAAATGTGACCTCTACTTTTATACCTGTCAAATGTGTTGTTTACTGTTTACACCTTTTCAAAGAATTCTGTCATATTCCAAAAACCATCCCGTATGAATATTCACAGTTTAGGCTTATAACATTATTTAGGTCAGCTTTATGACGTTTTAAAAATGCCTAAATTAATGATAGTTCTTACGGTTATTTTACATTAACATATTTGTTTTCCACAACATAGCTCAATACATGTAATGCACGTTAGTATTTTGCTGCGACTGTATTTAATACTGTTACAACTGCGAGGTAAAGGGTTGTACTAATTATTTTGTTATTGATATGTGTTGGGTCATTTCTTTAAAAGAACGGCCTCAGTTGGAATAAATATTAAAACGAAGGAACAATCAGTCAAACGAAAAAGGCACATTGAATTCAAGCATGCAACTCGTGTATCTCATTTTTGTCACACAAACTTTAAAATATAGCGGTGAACATGTATACAAATAAGCCTGCGATAACTTTTATTCCGCTCATATTTCTATGTATTGATACTTACTGTTTATTAGGTTTATTGAAATTTATCGGGCTGAACTTAGTATTTTTCTTCTGGGATTGTGGCAAATTACGTTACACGACTGTATTTCAAACCCCTTAGGGCAAAGGTACAACGTTATGATAAATAAACAGATGTGGATGTAAATAGTTAACTTCGTCATAAAAACAGTTCACTGTTAAAACGTATAAATAGTGCTGATCAAATATTTGAAATCACGTACACACACAGGGCCAGCGTATCGACCACGATGCACAAAGGCACGCCATTTCACAGACGCAATAATTAACGAAACACACATTACAGTATATTTATTACTGCCGTGGAAACACAGATTTATCATAACATCTTAACTTGCGTAGGTAGGTTTAAAAAACACGACTACAAACGTGATGTGGTAATTTGAAGTATTTTTCAGAGCAAGTATAATTTACGCTTCGTTTGGCAAAAAGCAATACGCCATGTCATAGCTCGCCACGTCTGCCAACTTCACTTGGTAACTGCCCCACCATCATACCCAAATATGTTCAAATAAGTATTCAAACATAAAATCTCTTTTCAGTTGTAAATTACAAATTCAAAAATCATTATTTTGCTGTAATAAGTATGAAATATGATACAATTGAAAACATGTATAATTTTTTTTGCTTACTAGCGAAGCGGAATTTCCCGAGTTTGAAAGAGACGAAGAAAGAGAGAGAAAGCGATAAGCCTCCCCAGCAGACAGTTTTTCAGATGCTTTCTCGCTCGATAAAACAACTCCGTACCATTACGGCCTACTCACGATATTTCCCGCTGTATTTTTAAACTGTAAAAATGATATATGTTGCCATCGGGGCTACCTAAATATTTCAATATTTCAATGGGCAGCGGTTAATTTACAAATAGTATTTTAAAAAACTAGGTTAAAATAATATTTTTACTGTGATCTATTTCTCACCAGTCGTTGCCAACACGTCGCTGCTCTCGCTGTTGTTAATTCATATTTAAAAAGAAATAAATATTACAAGTTATAGAAGATATTAAGGTAAAGTTTCATTTATTCAATAATACAGTACTCTAAAGTTAACCACAGTGTTCTATATTTGTGGAATACAGGTTATTGAAAAAACAGGTGGACATGTTATGCCTAGAGTGTTTTTTCAAAGGTTGATTTTCATAAGTCGCTTCCAATCAGGAATGGACTATAGTTAAATAGTCGCTGAGAATACATGCCTCGTCTGCCCCCCCCCCCCCCAACACATTTGAAATTGTAAAAAAACTAGCAATATTGAAAAAGAGTATTTATTGTTCTTTTATAATTGCAACAAACTCAGAGTAAGTCAGTATAGCTACAAGTATTATCTGTTATCTGCCATCTGACCACACTCGGTAATGACTGCGTCCTGCCTACTAAGGCATGCATATGAGAATCGCACCCCAGAGCGCGTGTCGTTTGTTTGTTTGTTTTTATTGTTTCAATAAGATCTTTTTCCAATACACAGCTGTACAGAGATATTGGAGAAGTCAAATTATACTACACAAAGTTTATACACTGGACATAATAAACACTCATATATATATATATATATATATATATATATATATATATATATATATATATGTCAGATTACATGTACACACATAATATATTTTCTTCATAATTTGGCCAGTCTTCCAACATGCTGTGGGGCGTCGTCGTTTTTTCTGAAATAGAAGAAAAAGGAAACGATAAAAACCAGAACAATAAATGCGTACAAAGACATGTTATACAATAATTTATTAATTTTTGTAGTTTAGATATTCATCTACACTATAAAATGTTAGTTTAGAAAAAATTCTTTCAGCTGTTTTTTTTAAAGAATTTTGGGTTAGAGAAGCAAATTTATTGAAGATGTTGTGGTAACTTATTGAAAAGTTGGCTACCGAGGTAGAATGGCCCTTTCTGGACAAGTTTTAAGTTAACTGAAGCCATGTGTAAATGTTTTTTTTTAATTCTAGTGTCATGCTTATGAAAGGATTAATTTTTCTGAAATAAATGACTGTTTTTGGACATGAATATGTCTGAAAACATGTACTCGCATGCAAATGTTTGAATATCTGAGCTCTTAACAAGAGTTCTACAGGAGTCTTGACTTTCTTTTGCAATTGATTATTCTAACAGCTCTCTTTTGCACGTGGAACATTTTTTTGCTGTCGGTGGAATTACCCCAAAAAATTATACAACACTTGATGGAATGAAAATATGCAAAATATACCATTTTTGTTGTATCCTTGTTCAAGACCTCTGCAACACCCCACAGAGCGAAACAGGCTGATCTTAGTTTAGGTAAAATATACACAACTTGAGATTTCCAGGTAAGTAAATTGTTTACTTCTAAGCCAAAACTTAATCACTGCGGTTTCATTAATTTTGTCGCTGTTACTGCTATCATATGAATAAGTGTTTTTTCTGTTCTTTGTGAGGAAATTCATAAGATATGTTTTATCTAGGTTGAGATTTAATTTATTTGCAGTAAACCAAGCATTTAGCTCTGTAAATGTTGTCTGTTTTTTGCTTAAGATCATTTCTTGGGTCTCCAGAGACTAAGATGCTAGTATCATCTGCAAATAAAATTGGTGTAGTTTATGGGGTTAAGGCACATGGGAGGTCATTAATATAAACTAGTAGGAAGATTAGGGGGCCCAATATGGATCCTTGTGGTACCCCATGCTTGATTTTTCCTGGTTCAGAGTCGAATGTAGTAGTTTTTTCTTTGATCCTCATTTGACGTCTGTTTGGGAGGTATGAGCTTATTAGTTTATTGGGTGTACCTGAGACTCCATAAAACTTTAATTTTTCTATATGTTGTGATTTACACAGTCAAATGCTTTAGTCAGGTAGTAAAATATTCCATTATATGACATCTTTTTATCAAGTGCATTAATAATGCTATTTGTTAGTTTGAAAATTGCTTCATTTGTAGACGTATTTTTCCTAAAGCCTATCTGGAAATTTGACAAGATTTTGTGATTATAAAAATGTTGCAAAAGTCTTCTGTAAATTAGTTTTCAATTACTTTTTTAAAGGAGGTAAGAAGTGAGATAAATCTATAATTGGTTACTTCGGTCTTGTCACCTTTCTTGAACAATGGTGTTACCGTAGCCCATTTGAGTCTGTCTGGAAACAATGCTGTATGAAAGATAGCATTACAATTATGACTTAATGGAACACTGAATTCAAAATCACATTGCTTTAATAACCTACAGCTAACTCCATCATAGCCACAAAATAATTTTGGTTGCGAACAATTCATAGCACTTCTTTTGGAGTTGTTTGTAAAAGATATAGCAGTGTATTCTGCACCCTGTAGTGTAGGAATATGGTTTATATCCTGTTTAATATCTTTGTTAATCGTGTTTTCTAGGACATTTAAGTAGTATGAATTAAATGTATCTGCGGCTAATTTAGGGTCTGAAGATATGCAGTTGTTTACTTTTAGGTTTAAACTGGACACTGTTCTGTTGTTCTTCCTGTTGTGTGTGTGTTTTTTTTTTTTTTTTGCAATATTCCATGCAGTTTTTGTTTTGTTTTGAAGATTCTGAATGCGCTTACAGAAAAAAAATCCTTTTTTTTTTTTTTTTTGCAGATTTTATGACTTTACTCAAAATTTTCCAGTATTTCCTGTAGTGATTCATTGTGTCAGGGTCGCTGCTGGTTCTGGCAGCCTTGTACAGTTCTTATTTGTTTTCGTGTGTTGCAGGTGGCGCTGCGCGGCGCCGAGGGCATGTCCGTGCCGCAGTCGCAGTTCCAGTTCAAGCACCATGACAACGAGGAGTTGCCGCAGGTGCTGGAGGGCGTGCACCAGCGCTGCCCCAACATCACCCGCGTCTACACGCTCAGCGAGAAGTCGGTTAGGGGCGTGCCCCTCTACGTCATAGAGTTCGCCTCCAACCCGGGCCGCCACCAGCTGAGTGAGTACCGTTGCTTTCCGGGAGTTGCCCTCCAGCAGGCGAGCGCGTTTATCCCTCCACGACGAGCCTTGCATGCTACAATTAAGGCCATGTCTAAATGTAAAGAACACGCTCTCGAGAGAGAGCTCTCTTTCGCACAACCTGGCGAGAGCACTGCTTCGCGCTCTCTCGTGCTCTCGCTCTGGGAATTGAGACAACCCACTCTCTCGTATCTCTGACGTCAGGCGAACAGCCGATGCCAAGAGGGGTAAATCATGTTAAGCTAAAATCGCGGTCATAGCTATTGTAAGTAATTTGTGTGTGCTCAAAATAATTCACAGATAATTAAAGCACTATTAGAATAATCATTAGCGCATTAAATACTATTATTTTTCTTTTATATTTTACCGCTATGTTACAGCAAAGTGACAAAAAAACGAGACGTAGTCAGAAATTGTATTTATATTTTTATAAATACATGCTATATATGTAATTTTTTTTACTGTTTAAAACAGTTGGAATTATTCACTTACGGTTAAAATGCATTGTGGTTTTGGCCCAGAAAGCTGCTATAACCTTATTCAAACACGGAAATAATGTAAACAAATATGGAGCCTGCGAGAGAGCGCCAACGAGTATACAACTTCGTGCTCTCTCTGTGTTCTCGCTCTTTTGTGCTCTATCCGATTAATCGAGACGGCCAGAGAGCGTTCTCTTTGACGTCGTAATGTCGTCGCAAGAGCGAGAGCACCAGAGAGCTGTCTCTGGGCCAATTGAGACACGGCCTAAGATTGTATGATGGATGCAGTTGGAATTTTCATGCTACCATTTTCTGTTTGTTTTGAATGAATTTTTTTCTCCTTATATTATACTGCTTGTCATCAATATCATACATAAATGGCCTCAGCTGCACTCCTTTACTTAGCAAACAGTCTGTAGGTTCATTTATTATCAACTTAACGAATCTATTAGCTATCAAACAGGTTTTGAACCAACCATAAAAAATTAGGTGTTCTTTATTTCGTCTGTGTATAAATAAAGCATATAATTGGTCTCGGCGTCGATGATGCCAGATTCTGATGGTGCAGTCTGCCCTGTCTGACCTCGAACCTTGACAGAGCAAGTAATAAAAGTATAATATTTGGCGCTGACATAAACGCCAAATCAGAATTATGAAATTCTCAGAGGACGGACGACCGAGGGGAGGAGGTGAATAAGTACCTCAAGGTGAGAAACCTGCAGGTTATGAATACACCTGGACAAATTGCGACACATGTGTCGTCTGCCCATGGTACGAAGTCGTACCTAGATGTTGTCATAGCGACGGCGTGAGTGGCTGGTTGTATTGGGGACTGGAGGGTATCCGATGAGTTCGAGAGTGACCACAGGGTGAACCTGTTCCCCATCCGGTGGGATGGTAAGGGAAAAGAAAGACCAGAGAGACCTCGATACGTGACAGCCAAAGCAAACTGGCTCCTCTTCGCCAGAGTACTGCTCCGTGGCTTAAAAGGCTACAGGGAAAGTAAACAGCAAATGTCACTGGATGACAGAGCACAGAGGATGGGGAATATAGTGATGAAGGCCTGCGAGGTGGCAATTCCCCGGACCCAGAGGAAGGTAGCTCATCACCCCTGGTGGGATGATAAGCTGGAGACCCACATAAAAGAGGTGAAATACCTCAGGAAAACGTTCAAGAGAACTTATCATCCATAATATAGGCAAAGAGCTGTGGTGCGGTACAATGTCGCTAGAGCAGAGTACAGGATAATACTGAGAAATAAACTGCAACAGGCTTGGAGAGAGCTTGTCATGGATAGGGGAAATGAAGACTCATAGAGCCTGGTCAACCAGATGGTGATGGGAAAGATCAAAATCTCTGAGGAGTTACCTGCGGCCAATGGACGTCTTTTGCAGTCTTCTGGGGAGATCGCGCACATGACAGAAGTCTTGTTGTCACACCTCCACCCGTGCTCTGGAGTTCCTGAACGTGGAAGACCTTAGAACTGAATTCGAGGGGAAATATGGACCGCTAAGACTTTGGGAGATGTTCCGGGACAGGGGCCTGGCCAGAGAGGTATTGAGTTACCTTACCAGAGTGGGTAAGAGAAGGGAAGAGTTCGTTGTCTGGTGAGCAAGTCGCCGGTTGAGCGACAAGTTCATTGACAGTCTGGAAGATGGGGATGACGTGAGCATTCACAATGGGTGATCTCATCTACCGAAGAGTGCTGGTGTTGAATGAGTGTGAGGAGGGTCCTCTCGTCTCTCACTCTTCAAAATTACAGTGCCAGGTGCCTTTGCATGGGCAGAAGAGTAAGCTGGAAGCCTCCAGTAAGGAGAAACAGACAGGGAATACAAGGGTTCTGGAACCCCCCTCCGCAAAGTGTAACAAAGATAAGAAGGAGCAAGAAAAGGGGATGGAGTTGCCAAAGTCTAGGTCTATAATGAGAGTTTTAGACCTGGAGCAACAAGAACCCCACGACCAGGGCGAGGAAAGTGAGAGTGTGAGAGATGGATGGCCATGTGCCTCGAGCCCAGTGGTGTTCATTCGGGAGGGTTTCGCTCGTGCTACTTGTAGCACGAGCAAGCTCAAACTAGACAACAGATGGTGAATAGTCTGCGCCATGAACGGTGTCAGTAAGGTATGGGAAGCGGGGGTACCGATTGAGGAGGTTAGAACTGATCAACCGAGAGAAAAAGAGGTTTACAAGGATATCGTTCTCCATAAAAAGTTTGTCAGGAGAACTGAAGTGTAACCCCAGTCACGGAACGAACAGTGACAATAGACTGGTTGGATGAAAAGAACATGGTGGATGTGGTCGTGCAGGCTTGGCCTGCGGGGGCACACCCGAAGGACCCACTGTAGCTGTATGACGAGGTCATACGAGGAGCACATCTTTCACGGTTGGGAGACCCAACCACGTTAATGGCAGTTCTCGCCCTGATAGTTAGGCGAATGGAGGTGGGAGACATAATTATCTTGTTGACGGGTACGTCGTTGCCCGGGCGGGTCTGCCAACCCAGCAGGAAGCACTCCTGAGCTTGCTCAGGGAGTACTACTGGCAGAGAGGTGAACGATTCATAGAATCGGACATCTTCAAGGATGCCGTCCGTACATACGGGAGGCGTACTTTTGACTATAGTAAGCCATTCATGGGGTACACTTTGGTTAGGTATTAGTCTTTCATCTCAGTTGGCATCCTAAAACAAGCCTACACCATTCCCCGATCATGACAAGAGCTTCTCCTAGAGGGAATCCAGATTAAGGACAGAAGAACACGAAAAGGGAAAAAAATACTGCGAAAGATCATCTCCCACCCACCCATCCTCTCTTAATCATTCACCGAACCAGGCAAAGCACCGGATGTGACGACTTTTTCCTGAACAGAAATGTTCCTGGAAAAACACCGACACAAACAGTGTTGTGCACCGGAATGAGAATAACAGAAAGAACCTCAGAATGACGGACATGGATCCTATGTAGAATCAAGAGAGTAGGTATGGAATGAATATGTATGTGTATGATACCGTCTTCGGAAATCTGCAGCGTGGAATGACTATGCCCTTTGTGTTCGGTGGCGAGGTGGCGGGGGATGTTTCTGGTTACCAGGCGTCCCCAAAACTGAGTGTGTATGCACTCGAACGCATTGGGCCGTGAATGCTGTTAATGGGGATACAGTCATGCTTAAATTCTATCGTGAAGGACCAAGCGCGGAACGCGATAGTTAGTGTGCGAATGAATAGAATAGTGTAGAGTTTCTTTTTCTCTTTCAGACAGCATGGCGGTTTTCAAAATCGCAACGTTCCCGGTGGAACCTGAAGATCAAAGAGTCGATTTAGCTTTGTTTTTTGCGGGAGTTGACATATCGGTTAGAAAGTAGTGCTGTAGGTATGACCATTTTAATAGGTATCGGCCACCTAGAAGGGAGGTTTGGAGAGGCCAGCGCCAGTTCCACCGGGAACTTTGTCTGACCTCGGAAGATAAAATTTGGCAGTCTCCAGTAGGTCAGCACCTCACCTCACGTCTGCAACATCAGCATCTAACGTCACAGGTTACGGGACTCAAGTCAAATGCGGTATCGGCATAGACTAGAGATGAGGTAGACTGCTTATTCGTCTTCTGCGCATGTACACAGCATTGACCTGCCCAAAAGAAACACAACTGTCAAAGTCACATGGTCAACAGTGCTGAACGTGTTTATTTATATTTTCATATTTAAGTGACAAGCACTATTACATTAATAAAGTATGACTACCAGTTTGAATGTAATAAAAAATCATTACTAATTGATTAGAGGAAGTATAAAAACATCTCAAAAGCTCTTGTTTACTAAACAGTGTTCTGTCTTCAAATCCAATCCACGCCATTTTTGCTAGACGTGTAGGCAGAAAACCAGTTCGACATTGCGACACCGAGATTGGTTGTGCGCAGCCAGCGAGATCGGTCTACCTCATCTTTAGTCTATGGGTATCTGCGGCAGCATGGTCAGATCGGACACATCAGACAGATGCATCTGCTCAATTATGGCAGACCCTTTAAGCTGGGTTCACAATAGATGGCTTGACCTCTGTCAGCTCAGAGTGCATGCTGGGAGAGAGCACAAAAATGGGTAATTCTGCCATCAGGTTCCACATCCCAGCAAATGTATTTTTTCAATTAAATTTGGGTATGTAATTTGATAAATTTTCATCGGCTCACGTTTCACATTGCTTTTATACAAGTTAAGTGTAGTTACATATGTGTTGGTAGTCTCTTCTAAACTTTATTAGCGAAGTATTTTTCTTATATTAATATATTATACAAACAACAACTGTAGCAGTTGGAAAAGGATGGTTCTGGCACAGGGGCTGGGGAGCCGGAGAGTTGGAGGCCATCTTGGATCAGAACTTCCTGCTCTGTCATGCCTGTTGGGCGGCGGCCATATTGTCAGCCAGTATGCAGTCGGCCATTTTGTCAGCAGTACATGCCGGCCCTCTTGTCAGCCAGTACATTGGTGGCCAGCTTATCAGTAACTATGCCATCGGCCTTTTGTCAGCGAGTGCTGGTTTTTTATTCCGAATTTGGTTTTCAATCCCAAATTATGTTTTCGATTGCAAATTTGTTTTTCTTTTTGAGACTGTATCAGAGGGCGGCCATTTTTTGTTGCCTGTTGGAGGCGGCCATCTTGACAGCCATATTGTTTGTTGTTTGCTGGAGGAGGTCATCTTGGTTGATGTCTGGCAGTTTTCTTGTTTGTTGTCTGCTGGTGGTGGCAATCTTGTTTGCAGTCCTGCGAGCCTTGGGTCGCCAATCTGGTATGCTAACCACAAGACTACCATCGCATGTGGACCGTTCGGAGTTGAAGTAAGCCATACACGAGAGAGCTTGCACACGTCGAACAGACTTGTAATAGTGAAAAAAACTATTTGTATGGTAGCCATTTTTTTGTCGTCTGCCTGAGGCATCCATCTTGTTTGTCGTCGGCTGCTTGAGACATTCATCTTAGCCGGGACTACAGAAGTGTGGAGGTGGATGAGGCAGCAATCTTGGATCTGTGCCTCATGCTCTTGCATTCCACCAATGAACCCACATTATGGCATTTGACTCATTGTGGAGCTGTGGAGTCATCCTTACAGAACTTACTGCTCTGTAATTCCAGTGGAGGTGTGCCCTCTTAGTGCTACCATATGGTAACTTCCTTCCTAACCAAATGGTGAATGTCATGCTATGCCATTCTACTGCCACAGCAACCATCTTGGATCCCTACTGAAAGTGGCATTGCACAACATGGTTGAAAAGTTGTGGAATGAGGCGGACAATGCGGAAAATTTGCCACAGTTACATTGGCAATGTTCTAGAGGCTTCTGGGTGATATTGGCGGCCATTTTGTTAATCAGTAAGCTGGTGACGGCAATTTTGTTAGCCAGGTAAGTAAAAAATGTCTGGAAGGTTCCATCCTCTCGAATGTCTTTACTTCCTGCTCTTGCATTCCATAACACTTCCCTCCTGCTCAAGTCCGTTCTTGGGACGAGCACTTTCTGCTGTCAATCCGGTCTGCCATATTAGAAGTTGCACTACCTAGTAAAATGGCTGCCAATGTACTGTCTAGTAAAATGGGTGCAAATGCGGAAATTCCTGCTCTGACAATCCAATCCACCATATTGGAAGTGGCACTGCCTAACAAAATGGCTACCAATGCAGAACGTTCCATACTCTGTCAATCTGGCCCGCCATCTTGGAAGTCGTACTGTCTAGCAAAAAAATTGTCGCACTGCCTACCAAAATGGCGGCCAATCCACTGCCTATTAAAAAAACGATGGCCAATGTGCTGCGTAGCAAAATGGCATCCAATAAGCCGATGGTGGCCATCTTATCGACCAGTATGTCGACAGCTTCCATCCTACCGAATGTCTCTACTTCCTGCTCTTGCATTCAGTAACACTGTCTCTAGCAAAATGGCCGCAATGCTCTGCCTAGCAGAAAATATGATAAAGTTTTTCGAACAGACTTGTGAAGGGGGCGGTGTTACGACAGTGTCCCAGCACTGACCTAAATGCATAGTCTAAGAAAAATAAAAGAGATGGTTCACAAGGACAAGTATGTCCTATTGCCACTTATAACCTAAGGTAGCTGTAATTTCCAAAAACAAGTTGAAAATATTAAAAAAAACATAGTTATAAACGTGTACAAATATATATCGTGCGAGCATCGAGCGTGGTACTTTATGTTAGGTGAAAAAAAAACTGAGCGAAGTGTCAAACTGTGAACGGAGTGTTAAGACTATTTAAGCGAGGTCGCGCCATGGTTTCTGTCACGCGCGCCTGGGCGATAAAGTAGCAGCGCGGGCAAACACTATGTTTTCGTCGGTATGTGCACGCCCGCCGCCGGCATATAACGTTTGTTTCGTGACAATGCCACGCCAAGGGCACCCGCTAGGAGTGCCCGGGTTTTGAGATGATTGACTAGCTGGCTATATATATTGCAGATGCGTAACTAATCACTAAAGGTTGTTCACGTGAATACTTTTGAACTCAGCCATAGAGAGATTTTTTTTGAGTGAGAATGGAGCAGCGCTGGAGGGTGTGGAAAAAACTAAAGATTCCTGAGAAAAAAAACAGCTGACAGGTGGGGAAATGGGAGATCCCTGAGAAAACAACCTGTCGGCACAGTATATATACAAGTACGAAAAGATCAAGGAAGAAAAACCCAGTTCGCCTAGGTGAGAGGCGATCGCTCTAGCCGTTGCAACATACACACAATTTGTTAATGCACTCAACAGCCATATATAGTTTAAATTAGTGTACTGGTATAGGCTGTACACAATAAACTAAGCACATTTTAAAGCCCTGCTTAAGATCATCTTGTATTCTTCCACCTTATGTAAATTTCAATGGGCTTGATCAGTGTATTCACGCATCAGTCAAGTGGAACTGTGAAATTATAAGAAAAAAAATTATTATTTTTACAAATGTTTTTACCTCAATTTTCTTTGTTAATTCAATGTTAAGACATGTAACTTCTTTTACCTCCGTCGTTGCCAACCCCACTCTGGGCGTCCGTTACACACAGGTTGTTTTAAGTTACATTCAGCTCTTAACAGCGAGGTCTTAGGAGTGTGTCGTGCCTCTTGAAGGACGAACTGATATAAACAATATTCAAGTTTGCGCTAAATCATCTAGAACTGAGAACTAGCGAGCTAAATCAATTTACAAAAAAATATATTATGAAGTTCTCGTCTCGCCTTCGAAAAATATGCAAAGAAATGTTTGTATATATTTATTTTTATAAAAAAAATCTATAATTCCAACCTGATCTTTTCACCTGGCATCCTGACGGGCCGAGTCACATGCTCTGCCTTTACAGAAAAAATAATTATTAGCACTTACCAATCAAGCATCGGATGCTGTACGATATGTGTGTTAAACGATGCTAGATAATAGTCATAAACTGAGACAATCCAAGACGGGCAACGCAAACTAGCATACAGTATACAAGCATACATAGTGTAAACAAAATACACGCGTCAGTTCGTCGACGAGCGTGGTGTTGGAAAGCAGATCATTACAGCTACATTAATCTGTTCAATAAGACGGAATCAATGGTTGAAACCTTACCATCGTCGTCATCGTCAGCAGCAAGGGACCCTAAAGAATTGCTACAAAATTACGGTATTAATGTTACTATTGTGGTAATGCATGCCATCGTGAAAGTTGCAAATCCAATGCTTGTCGTTCACCAGGAAGCGAGTGCAAGTAAGACATGCGCTAACAGCACCTGTGTAAAATGTTATGAATATAGTAACTGGCAATTTGAAATCGCTTACAAGACCTACCGATGTGTAAACTGTAGTGCGACATATGTGAATAACTAGGGTTTTGATGCTTACAGCCGGAAAATGTTCTACAAAAGAGCATGTATAAATTATTTCTCATATAATTTAACCTGCGCTGATATGAGTTTCACGCCCATCTTACAAACCTGAAACACTTCCACATCACTTGGAAAAAATTATCGGATTTGGCCGAGTCTGAAAGAGAATTAATCCTTCTTATAGTTTCAAGTCTCGAACTCCGGCCCCTACGCCTTACACCACCCTAGAAGATTGTTTAATTTTATATATCTACTACATTTAAGTTCATAAGCAGAAAAAAATCACATGCAAAGCTAATCACGTGTATGCAGAAATTACCCACATAATTACACACACATTTCAACTATGTGTGTGTTCTGCTTTTAGAAGATGCAGAGCATAGGTTTACCTTAACTGGTGTAGCAGTGAAGACCTCTAGACCGCGAGCGCATCTCGTCGATGTGAACTCAACTGGAAGCACAGAACACAATGACCCTACTGCTTTTCCGTGCTCAGTATACATTACCGAGAAAGCAACTCGATGCCTGCAAATACTACTACTACATCACAACCACCCCTTGATAAAAGGCACGTACTTAATACATATGCTATTGAAAACAAGATATCGTGTGGTTCAATTCTCGTAGAGTGTGGTAATGCACGCTTGTTACATATGATATTGAAAGGTTATAGCAACTAGTGCATGTACCCGGATGCCTGTGTAGACAGGCAAAAATAAAAGGTATCCCAGGTTCAATTCCCGTAGAGGGTGGTAATGAATGCTGTCATTACATATTCGCCAGCTCTGAATAGATACTCGTTCGTTGTGGGCCCCACTGCCAAACGTTACGAAGTGTCATCATCTACAAGACCTACCCATCCGGTGCAGACGAAATAAGTGTGTGTACCGTGCATGCACAGCAGGAAGTGTTCGAACTGTTGTTCGTGTACGAGTGTAAAGACGTTGACAGGCCAACTACACAGCGAGCAATCGAGACATCGCAAACTAACACGTTCTAATTATAGTCATACTCTGTCTTCCACCTGCACTCATGTTCAGAGTCTTTGTAATTACAGGCAGTCATGACCCGACCTACACTCGTGTACCGACCGATAGAGCTGTTTGCAATTACAGACAGTCATACTCTGTATTCATGACCCTGCCTGTGCTCAAACCTTCAATACATGTACTTAGAGGCAGTTTCCATCCAGCAGCCCAGCAGTTTCACTATGATAACTGCGATGATGATTGTTTACCTCTAATGATAACCCGTGGCAAGCCTTGACCTCAGGTCCCTACAGACAGCTGCTGCTTGCACTCACCATCTCAGTTTTGCCAGTCGCCCGCTAGAGCGCATAAAAGGAAAATAATTGTAAACAAAATAATGGCTGTGTCTGTGTATTATTACTTTCGTATATGTCAATACTCATAATCATAAATACTTGCAGCCTGCCAGCCATAGGAATCACACCGGGACAACCCAGGAAACCAACCGTCATCATGTAGTGATAAAAGCAATTCGTCGTAGAGCGTGGCGAGAAGTACACCATTACATATTCCTACAGATGAAAAATCATCGTTTGAAGACTGCCATCTGTAAACACCGCTGGTATCGTAAACAGCAAGGAGCCCTATCAAGCATTACTTTATCAAAGTTACCAGTGTGGAAATACCTTTACTAAATGCTATAATGCACGGTGACATCCATAGCGATAGCCTACCTAAAGAATACCTTCTCGCATGAAATCCATCTACAAACACTTACCTGCAACAGGACGAAGTGATTCTTGGTCGTCAAGGTAGTGCTAATGTTACACACACACCAGCAGGCGGTGTTAAGATACAAAGGGAGCGAGCAGCAAAAACCAAGACACCTCCAACATGGAAAGATGAACACATGTAAAAAGAGGCCAACTTCGCATAGCGATCGACGGGATAAGGTCACCAACCAATCATGCTGACATTTACATCACACGCAGTCGTCTACCGATGTGAACACGATGAATGAAAAGCAGATCGTTATCACCACTTTCATTTAACACGATCATGTACGCCGATACAAGGGATGAAGATTTATCAGCTGCATCGTCAATAGCGTTGCAAAATCAATATTACTATTGTGGAAATACTTTTTAGTACAAGTAGAAGTGCACAGCGACATGAAAGTTGTCATTGCATGTTCAGTTTGACATAATACACAACTGTCCACTCTGATAACTATGATGCTGTGTTCACCCACAGTGATAAGGTATAACAAGATGTACAGATACAAGGTTTGTCATTCATCGGGAAACGAGTGCAGCAACACTAACTGCACCAGTGCCATTAAGCTGAAGAGACCTTGCAAGCATTATGGTATAATTGTGTGTGGAAAAAAGTAATTTTTTTTTAGTAACAGGGGTAATGCGTGTCAAAAATGAAAGTTATTCAGCCTAGCACTAGCATGCAGTGTGAACAAGCGAGCATCAATAGATGTCGGTTTTGTCAGCAAGCATTTTTCTAGAGACAAGTGTTACTGAATGCAAGAGCAGGAAGCATAAACATTCGGTAAGATGGAAGCTGTCGATGAACTGGTTGACAAGATGGCCACCATCAGCTTACTGGATGCCATTTTGCTAGGCAGCGCATTGGCCATCATTTTTTTCATAGGCAGTGCATTGGCCGCTAATTTGGTAGACAGTGCGACAATTTTTTGCTAGACAGTACGACTTCCAAGATGGCGGACCAGAATGACAGAGCACGGAAAGTTCTGCAATGGTAGCCATTTTGCTAGGTAGTGCCACTTCCAACATGGTGGACCAGACTGACATAACAGGAAGTGCCACTTCCAAGATGATGGACTGGATTGACAGACCAGTAATTTCCACATTTACACCAATTTTACTAGACAGTACGCAGCCATTTTACTAGGCAGTGCCACTTCCAATATGGCATACCGGATTGACAGCAGGAAGTTCTCGTCCCAAGAACAGACTTGAGCAGGAGGCAGTGTTATAGAATGCAATAGGAGGAAGTAGAGACATTCGGTAGGATGGAAGCTTCCAGACATTTTTGAATTGCCTGGCTAACAAAATGGTCGTCACCAGCTTACTGATTGACAAAATGGCTGCCACCAGATTACTGGCCATCAAAATGACCGTCGGTACTATCCAGGAGCCTCTGGAACATTCGCCAAGGTGACTGCGGCAGAGGGAACCCCTGCACTGGAATGATAGTGTAAGAGGTTCGCTTCCAAGATGACCACCAGGCATGATTTCTCAATTTTTCACAATGTGGCTGGACAATTTCTCAATTTTCCGCATTGTCAGCTACATTGCGCAAGGCCACTTTCGGGAGGGATCCAAGATGACTGCCGTGGTAGTAGAATGGCAGAGTGTGACATTCACCATTTGGTTAGGAAGGAAGTTACCATATGGTAGCACTCGGAGGGCACACCTTCACTGGAAGGACAGAGCAGGAAGTTCTGTAAGGATAACTCCACAATGAGTCAAATTCCATAACATGGGGTCATCAGTGAAATGCAAGCGCATGAGGTACAGATCCAAGATAGCTGCCTCGTCCGCTCGTCCACCTTCACTCTCCTGTTGTCCCGGCCAAGATGGATGTCTCCAGCAGACGATGACAAAGAAGATGGACGCTTCCATCAGACGACAAAAAAAAATTGGCAGACAATTTTTTTTTTTTTAGTCTGTGCAGCGAATGCACGCTCTCTCTCGCGTATGACTTATTTCAACTCCTATCGGTCCACGTGTGATGGTAGTCTTGTGGTTAGCACACCAGACTAGCGACCCAAGGGTCGCTGGAACGAAACCGTGCGACTCCAGCAATAAATAAATAACTTGGGGGACGACGAGTGATCACAAAATGGCCACCAGGGCTCATAGCTGCCACGCGAGGAACTTCACAACACTCTGGGGGCGAGAGCGAGAATCAAAGATGGCCGCGAGCATACTCTAGCGGTCGATGAGGCCATCAAAGATGGGCAGCAAACAAGATGGCCACCACCATCAGACAACAACCAAGATGGCTGCCAGATAGCAACCAAGATGGCCACCTTAAGCAGACCGCAAAAAAATGGCCGCCCTCTGATACAGACTAAAAAAAAATTGGAATCGAAAACCGAATTTGGAATTGAAAACCAGATTCGTAATCGAAAATCAAATTAGGAATTTAAAAACAGTACTGGCTAGCAAAATGGCCGAAGGCATACTACCTGACAATATAGCTGTAAGTGTACTGGCTGACAAGATGGCCGGCGGTATACTAGTAGATGTATGAGGATCCGAGTACAAATCAATAATTATGCTAAAACTCGTGTAATTTTCTCGTGTTTAATCATCTTTTTCAAGATCTGCTCGAATCACCATCTAACTCTTCAATTTTATCCTCAAAATCAAGAAATTTTGAGGTCAAAATCCAGGAAATTTGACCCAAATCTGCGATCTAAAACGAGTGAAGTTAAAAAAAAAAAAAAAAAAAAAAAAAAAAAAACACGTTATGCCACTTCATCTTATGGTAGCATTTCCAAGAAAAAATCGTATTTTTTATCAAATTTCAAAAATTATTTTGTGAATTTGGATTGCAAAAGTAAAGTAAATATTTATGTAAATGCCACCGAAAAAAGGAGTGGTATTTATGACATTCTATAAGGGGGGTGCTCGTGGTTTAGATCACAAAATTTGGATCAAATTTGCTTGATTTTAGAGTAAAATTTGTTTTAAATTTGAGGTGAGAAATGAGATCTTGAAAAAGTTGAAAAATCGCTTGAGGTTTAGCCTAAATATTGAGTTGCGCTGGGATCCTCATTATACATCTACTGATTTATAACAAACGTGTACATCTAAACACATATGGCACTGTTTGAAGAAAAAAAATTGACAAAAATAAAATTGGTAATGTTTATGCGCGAAGCTCTAAAGAAAAAAAGCTCATTCAGGTTTAATAAAATGATTTTTTATTCGATCAAACAAATTAACAATACATCTAAAAAATTGCATTAAAATATCGAAACAATTTCTTGTTTCTATAATATCGTTTACATTGTCCATTTAATAAAATTAAAAATTTATATTATATCTTCGGTGATATTTTCTTTAAAATAATAATAAGTTAAATTTCGTAGGCTAATTAAAACAACATTACAAATTGTACCAGCATCTACAGCTTTTTTAAAACTACACTAATTTTTATATTTGTTTTATCGTTAACTACTGCTGTTTTTCTATATAGACGGTCAATAACATACAATGGTCTTCTTCCCCAACATGAATAATAATTGATATCGCCATTATAGTTTGTAGTTGGCTTATAATAAGATTCATTATTTCTATATATAGTATCTAATTTTGTTCTTGAATTTCTAAAATCATTAAAAGCGAGAAACATCTTAAGACAAATATCATTTCAAATATCTAGATTCCAATTTTCCTTTGGAAAAATCTTATTTCTACCATTAAAAAAATATATTTTTCTCACATTACAATGATCAAACATTGAAGCATTCACATTTTGCTCGGCGCGATTTCTCCTATTTGCTTGGAAACCCACAATTACAAAATCAGGCATGCCAAATTGTAAATTATTAAACTGATATTTTATGTCAAAGTTAAAAGCAGCTATCCAAGCAGTTTGTTGTTATTTATATCCAGAATTGACTCCATTTTTATTTACTTAACTATGCGCAAGTGAAATTGGTGAGTTGCAATAAGTGTTTCTAATAATATTCTTGTTGTAATGAAAACGTAAAATTGAAGAAAATATTTTTATAAAATATAGACTAAATTCATTGATAAATATTGTGCGTGGTTGCATATTTGGAGGTGGAGTGAAAAATTCGTTCACCCTTATATTTTCATAAAAATTTATATATTTTTCTATAATTATATAGCTCTTAAGGAGTTAAATTTTATTTTGTCTGATTCTCTTTTTTGGATAGTGCAAAAATTATATTTGTAATAGCGAGAATAATTATATAAGTCTTCATTTATATACATAATTTTTTCTTACTAAATCTCTCTTAATACTGCCACAATTTGCAGATGGATACTCGTCCCGCCTGAAATACCATAATGAATAAAACACAAAACATAGTTTGTAATGAAAACATTTTTTCCCCTTAAACAAAGGACACAACAATTATTTTTAACCCTCATCCGATAAATATTGCATTTGGTTTCATGTTTGAAATCGTCCCTATTATAGGGATAGTTCTGCAAGCAAAATAAGCTTATCTTCATAACATTTCAGCACCAAATTTTTCCTTCATCTTAACAATTTTTTTCTTTCTAAATAATCATAAAACAACAAAATGGATTCTCTGCTCTGCAAGTTTAACAATTCACTTGAATTCACCAAACCATAAGATGTAGAAAATAATAATGGGTTAGGGCAACAGATTCTAAAATTTACGAATTTAATTTTCATAAAAAAAAATTAATTGTATTCTAGATGACAAAGTAAAATTTTCATTACCCGAGCATTATGTCTGGATACTCGATAAAAATTCTTTGAAACTAATAAATGAGAAGGAAATTTTCTAAAGTATAAAGACTTAAAAGAAATTAAAAATGATAAATTTGTCCATGCTCTCTTAAGAACATTTTTTCAAAGCATTAGTTAAACATTTTTTATTCGTATTGTCAAATTTGTTTTTTTTTTTTTTTTTTTTTTTGTAAATAAACATGACTTCGCCTATTTTTCCTTGTAGTCTGTCCAATATTTTAAAAGGTGGCGATGTTACAAGTCCAATGCCTTATAAATTAGGTAAAGCATCTGAAGAGCTCAAAAATTTAGTTCGCACATTTCATTTAAATTCACAAAGTTTACGACTAGCCATTTTAGAAAATATTAACGACAAATATGAACTTCGTGAAATGAGTGACTGTCTAGAGGAAATAGAAGTGTTAAAAAAAATTAGTAGAGCTTCGAGTATAACATTTTTTGTTTGTATCAATTTTATTTGTTATGTGAACCCCACCTACAAGGCGGGGTTAGTTGGAAACAAATAATCTTCCCTATTTGTTAATCAATATGGTTTATATAAAAACGTTGATAATTTTATTTTTCTTAATACAATTTGTTTCTATATAAATATAAATGGAGAATAGTAGTATAAGCAAGCAATGTAAAAAATGCGGTGAAGTTTTAAATGTTGAATGTTCTCTACAACATACACACAAAAGATAAGCACATTAACACCTGCAAAAAAAATGTTACAATGAATATTCTATAAGTCGCTATGTATTTAAAAAAAGAGGTAGTACTTTGCGAATGTGGAACATCTGTTTGCAAGGTAAATTTCGAAAAGCACAAAAATATTAAACTGCGCAATACTTATGAAATTTATCAATGTGTTTCTTCAAGCAAGACCTGCATAGTATGCAGGAAGAATAAAAATATCAACGCTTTCGTATCTCATAAAAAACACAATAGATAAGCATTTTAACACTTGCAAAAAATGTTATACCGAATATGCTAAACGACATTATGAGCAAAAAAAATGGAGAGTGCAATGCAAATGCAGAAAATGTGTATATAACAATTCTCTAAAAAAGCATAAATATAGTAAAACGCACATTTACAGAAAGGATATTCTAAATGAAACTCAGTATCCCGCCGACTTCATTAATTTTTATTATAATAAAGTGTATTATATATATATATATATATATATATATATATATATATATATATATATATATATATATATATGGATACGAGCAACCTGGTTACTGAGTTGAGTCAAATAAGTGTGGGAGTTGAGAAGTATAGCTAGAGAATATGAAATAAAATATATAAACAGGCTAAGGAAAAATATTTTAATTAGAAAACTGTTGCTCCATATTATTGATAAGCAAAGAAAAAGAAACTTTGCAGATTTACCATTTCCAAAAGGTGGACCAATATATAGAAAAGCCAAAAACGTTTTAAAAGAAATTTTCCCCTTTTCCAATATTGTATATGCGAACAATAGAAATAGAAAAACTAATAACACATAAGAAGTTGAGAAAGCTTTCAAATGCAGGTTATCAACATACAACATTGAAAACAACTTTAATATAGTGTTGCCCAGAAATTCTTTAGCTTCGGTAAAGCAACAAATATTTAAAATTTTACACGATCAACTTATAAAACTTAGAGCTGTTAAGTCCAACATTAAATTTGCTGCTCATTTTCGAAGCCGAAAAACTGGCGAGATTCGAATTTTCGACGACTTTCACTCACACACATTTACAATAATGAATGAAAAAGACATTAAAAAATGTTAAACAAATAACAAATGAAATAGTTGCACGAATAGAAAGCATTGAAAGAAGCCCCTCAGATTGGGCTTTACATAGCATAATTGGGTTGCAACTAGCAATAAATGAGTATAATCCATTACATGATTTGTCCTATATAGAATCACCAGAAGTGATTAAGAATAAACAAGATTGCATTAATGTGAAGAATGATGATCAAAAATGCTTTCTTTGGGCAATAAAATCTGCACTGTTTCCTGCAGAAAAAGACCCACAAAGAGTATCTAAATATAAAAATGTGGGTCTTAACATTGAGAAAGCATTAGATAAATTTGAATATCGTATAAAAATTGATGATATTACAAAAATAGAAAAGCAAATTGATGTTTCTATAAATGTTTACTCTATTGATGATAAATCCAATGTATATACACTACGAAACACTGAAAATAAAAAAAGATAAGCACATAGATTTACTTTATCTCAAAAATTGTACAAATTCACATTATTGTTGGATTAAAGATTTGTCAAGGTTGGTTTTAGCACAAATAACTAAACACAAAAGTAAAATTTATATTTGCGATATGTCTTCATTTTTTTTATTCTCAAGAGAAATTAAATACACACAGAAGACAATCATGCCTTCAAAAGGCGAACAAATAGAATTTAAAAATATATAACACACCACGAAAGTCCCATTCCCAATATATACCGATTTTGAATCAATTTTAATAGAAAATATCAACCACCGAACCAAATCCAAGATAAATAAATCAAAATAAACTTAATCAAAACATATCCAATTCTAACCGAGGACGATATCGATAATGGTGGTACTCGAAGAAAAATATGTACTTACAAATGCACAAATAAATAACATTGATTAAAAGTTGGATGATGCATAATACACAATGAAATATCAGCTACACGAAGCTTCTGGTTTTTGCTATTATATTGTATCTGCTTATGGCGATTATAAACCATCAGTTGAAATTTTTTATAGAGTTAATAAAAAGAGAAGTAGAAGAAATTGGTGAAATATATTCACAAATTGAGCCAATGCACCCACTAACAGAAGAAGGAAAAAATATTATATATTAAATCAAAATAATGTACTACATGCGAGTGTGAATATACGAAGGACAATAAAAAAAGTGCGCCACCGTAATCACAAAGATCTTCTATTTTGTCCAGAAAATAAGTTAGTTCCAGGTACCAATGAATCTAAACTATTAACAACTTTACATGAAAAAGAAAAATTTAAACTACATTATCGTTGGTTGAAACAGTGCCTAAATAATGGACTGAAGCTTATAAAAATACATGGAATATTGACATTTAACCAATCAGATTGGTTAAAGAAATACTTTGGTATAATGGGTAAAACATAAAATATATATTTTTTACTGTATGTTGTTTCACATTTGATGTGTCTGACATAGTAAATATTTATGTTTCAAGCGCGAAATATTCCAAGCCTTGTTAGTTAGCGATGATGCAGGTCGCAGCTCCTTGTTAGTTGAGGTCAAAGGCAGGCCTTCGTATTCGCATTTCATCGTCACTGTATAGCGAGAGAGAATGCTTCCAAATTGATCTTAACTTCCGCTGATACTATGGTATCAGCATTCATCACAGCTGTATTTGATAATTCTGCCATCGCTCGTAAAAAAAAATTAATATTGTCTTAATAGTTTCGGATCTCGAACACAGGTCCTTACGCCGTACCACGCATTTGGAGATGACTTAAATCCTTTCAAGTTTGCATGAATACTAAACACTGAGAAATTAATGTATGAACATCGTTAAAAATTTCTTCCGAAACTTAGGTCACTAATCGAATTGTGAACCTGTAATCTTACCCTGAATCCTATATCTGATGCCTAAAACTTGCATTTCCCGTTTATTATTCATTTCTAAAGCAGTCTCTGGAACACTCAGAAAAATTACAAATTTTTTTCTAAGTCCGATAGAAAAAAATAATAATATTTCTATGGTTACGGGCTTCGAACTGGAGGCTCTACGCCACGCCTAACCAATGCATACTGCTAAAATGTCTATAGTTGGTGTGTATAAGAACATAATTAGTCTGAAAGTTACGTACAAAAGTTTGTTTAAAAAACGAACCCTTGCACAGGTCGGTATTCGAACTGAGGTCCCTAAATCTTGTTTATTCTTCGTCCATAAAGTTGTCTAACACCATACATTTATTCCTGCGGTTTTTAATAAAGTGTCACTGGAGAGCCAGTAATGTTATTTCTCAATTATTGTCAAACGAAATAAACTTTTCCCAGAAAAACATGCATGAGTACACGTATAAGCCAAGAGATTTGTACAGAACCACACAATGACGTACGTTACGTTTTAATACGTAATGCATTGCGAAGCGAGAGTTTTAAGTCGGCCAAGGCCTAGTTGGAACACGGGACGGCTCCGTGCAGCAGCTGACTGATATTATTACACGCACTCAGCACGTCGCGTCGCCTTCATCGTAAGCTGCAGCTGGCGCGCTCGGGCGCATTCGGCACTGTCGTCAGCTGCTTAGAGAAATGGTGGTGCGTTAGATCCGGAAATCGCAGAGTTGAATACCGATTGTTTTTCATTAAATATTTTTTCCCAAAAGAATAAAGTATTAATATTCGCATATTTTTTACAAGGGATGCACTATCGCATTATATTTTTGTCTGTCCTTATACACAATTTTAGGGGATTGGAGATATGCTATGTTGTCAAGCAGGTGCGAAAAAGACTTGAAAGTACGTATACGTGCAGTTACTCGACACTGTGCAGGTGCGGAAATACTGACACCGCTTTTCCCATGCAAGTGGAGATATTTTCACAGACGTAAATTTTTTTTAGAAAAACAAAAAAAAAAAAAAAGATCCGAGGTATTGAGATGCATTTATTTAAGTTTTTATAATTTTTATTAATTTTTTTTGAGGAAAAGTGAATTTTTAGGGAATAGAGGACATTTTTAGGGACTTTTTTTTTTTTTACGGAAAAAGGTGAATTCAAGATGGCGGTCAGAATCTCCGGAAGGATTTTTTTAGGGGATCCTTTTTCTGAGGCTGGGCAAAATAGGAAAATTTTAAGAAAATTTTAGGGAAAACTAACGATTTTTTTATTTAAAAAAATCTATTTCTGATTAATTTTTTTTGGGTAAAAACACGCGATTTTGAAAGAAGGGAAATACCCAGATGGCCGTTGGTTCTTGGCTCCGGGACCCTGGACCCCCTGCATGAAGGAACCAAACCTATCTACTATTATGACAATGTTCTTGAAGATGATTTTATTGTAAATTCTGCTTTCTGAAGTATCCAGAATGGAAATGCGCGTAAATTTTATTAAAAATGCGGGCTCTATCGATCAAATTTTTTTTTGGCATTAAAAAATTATGTTTTAGTAAAATATGTTTTAATGTTGCATATATATACATTCTTCTTTCATACACAACATAAATCCCACTTTTCTGACAATTTTCATGGTGTCTGTACCTTTTTAACGAGTTCTTCACTTTGTATTGAGATAATCTCAAATGAACCACTAAAATATCGGTTTGATAAGCTATTTATTTTGGCTTACAATCTGCATTTACATGGGTTAATGTCTCAATAACTCAGTATCAACATAGCTCAGTAAGGCATTGAAATTAAAAACCAGACAAACACTCGTGCTCCCTCAAAAGGTTTCATTCAGTCGCTCGTGCGGCGGCGAAAAAGGTACAATCGCTACACAAAGTTTTAATTTTAGCTTCAATTAGTAAGGGCCGCAAGTGGCGATTAAACATATACAAAAATTACTACCGCCTTGTACAATTCAAATTTACTGGCGGGAAATTTTCATTTATGATACGTTAGGCCACAAATATTTTATAAAGTGAGCTATTAGTCACCATCAAATTTCGTTCGTCTTGATACTCCTTCCCCGTGCATGTGAGTAGCGAGTCTTACGAAATTTGACAAAACAGCATGGACCAATAGAATTGATTGACCTAGAATATTAACACTACAGGAAAAATCCATAAGCTTCTCGCACATAAAATATAGGGTAGCACGATATATAAAATACGAATACCACACAGGGCACTACTTTAAAATATTTCTCTTCAACTTCGAAGCCACGTAATTTCGATGATTAAAAGCATTAAAATCCAATATGAACCTTCTATAATGAATAAATGAGTAAAGCCCTTGACACTATGTAGCGGGACTGCAGCAAGAATAACTAGAATAGCTTTTCCAAATAGGCTTATTCTGTTACAATTTTCACCTCTGAGTAAAATATAGTTTCAATGCAGCTGTGACGGACATTTTAATTACATCACCTCTAAAATACGGGCTTAGCATTCCAATACACACATTTTAAGTGGAATCCAAATAGACTAACATTTTAATCTGCCCAAAATGCCTAAATACCAGAGAGCTCATGCGATCCAAATCCAGTACTGGGTCTGAAAGCCCTTCAAATAAAACGAGCCCCAAACGGAATCAATTCGATGGTAATATTAAAAAACAGAGTAGACTTTAATGTACACGCAGCCAGGCAAATACAAACACTCCATTCAAAAGTGGCCAGCAATGCCATCCATCTCCGGAGGCAGAATCACACTAAGTTTCCCTTGCATTCAACCTTAAGCAATTCACTCACGCTTATTCGGCAACTAACCATCTCAGACAGGAACGAAAAGCTGGCAACTGTATCTTTTGTTGGAAGTTGATTGACTACTACTGAAAACCCTGCGTAAGATCTACTTTTCTTACGTTGGACTCACAATAGTCCGTCGCATCCATCAGTCGTCCACCCGTGCGGCAGTCATTCGTCTTTCGTTTTCATCCGTCAGTTGAAAGTGATTCAAAACAATTCGTTGTCTGTCAATCCTTCCGCACGGCAAAATTTCAATGTGACAACTTATATTTCTTTAGTTAGAGATATATTTTGGTTGCAAATAATAACGTTTTGTTCATAGACAACAAATATATTAATTCACAAGAACACCAAACGAAGGCTATTCACTAGTTCTCTACTGCTTACAACTAAATCTCTAGACAAAAGACTGTACTATTGTTCTTACGGACAATACGACACTTTTCCTCATTAAATAATTGTTGAATACAACACTCCTACATTTTATTAAGTCCCATTCTTGAGCAGAGCTGTTGAAGTCTTGGCTTTGGAATGGGCTTCGTAAGGAGGTCTGCAATTTCGAACTCGGTTGACACCTTCTTAACATCCAACGGGGAGTTCCCTCACAAAGAAATGCCGAATTCTTATATGTTTCGTTCTTCTATGGTATTCTGTGTTCTGGGACAATCTGGTCTCTGCTTCATTGTCTACCTTCAGGACTGGAATACTTGTCAATTCACTCATTCCCTGAAAGAGTCGCTTCAGCCAGCTCAGCTCCCTTCCTGCCTCACTGGCAGCTATAACGGAGAAAAGAGAATTTTAAATTTCACGTCTGAAACGTCACAAATTTAATTTTACTATATATTTTTGCCACGGCTAGCTTCGCAACCTTTCAATAGTGAGAAAATAAATTACTCATTCAAGTGTAGGTAACACTACACCATGTAAACTAGACATAGAGATCGTCCATAGGACAAAAAAAAATACTAATATACAACTAACACGTAAAAATAATGACATAATTAATACTTAAAATTACCAACCAATGTCCTGTTTTCTCTTTCGCTGCAGCCGTTCTGCTCAGGAGTGTAAGTCGTTATCGGTCTTTGCTTTGTTACATTTTCTCTTAGTATTTCTCTTACTGCACAGCTGTCAAACTCCCCTCCATTATCACTTAAAAATTCTTTTATCTTGTGTCCTATAACTTGTCTTTTTCAAAAATTGTCTCTTTTAAAAATTGTCTCAACTTCTCTGGTATCTCAGACTTCTGCCTCATAGAATAGACAGAACGAAACCTGCTAAAATCATCCTTTAACAGTACAAAATACTGGTAATTTGAGAGGGAGTGTGGAAATGGGCCACAAATATCCGAATGAATCAGTTCACCCAGGCTCGTTGCTCTTTCTCTTTGGCCAAACTTTAGTCTGTGTTTTCCCATAGATACATCCTTCACAAAGATCGTTATCTAACTGCAAATTGATACCAAATTCTTCTAGTATCTTTCTTTTGACATACCTTTTATTTTGACGCCCTAATTTCTCATGATATAACCGAATTGAGTTTTCAAATGTCAAAGAAGCAATTTATTTTAATTTGACATTTCTAAATAAATTTTTGTATAGACCTCCGTTCCTTCTTAGAGTACCTTCCCATTTCAGTTTTCCATTCACTTTAAAATAACATTTATTCACTGTCGAAACAAACTCACCTCCAGAGTTTTTGTCTTGAGCAGCTAAGGCCGAAAGCAGGTTTCTGCTGAAATGTGGGACATACCACACATCGCAAAGTTGTAGCCGTATCCACCGCCCACCAACTTGAGCTTCATCCATAACTGATCCCTTACATAGTGCTTGAATTGCTTCACCATTTGCTGTCTTTATCGAATGAGTTACACTAAATTTTTCAAATGTGGTGAAAACATCCCTCTGATATGTTACACGCTTCGTAGCCCCATTTTATACACACCAACCATGATCATCATCGTCAGATGCCAGATATGCAGTAGCAGCCATGAGGCAGTGGTTTACCATATTCTACCCATTTTCTGCAGTTCCTGACAATGTGACCCGGTTTTTTACAGTAATAACAAAGAAATGTTGACTTACCGGTGACATGTTTTGCCTCTATACCTATCAGCTTTTCGGATCCCTTCCTTCATGTTGTGGTTAACGCTTCCTGCCCTAAGTCAGCAGTTCTACTCTTTAAGACCTTTTCAAGTGCACAAAGCTGTTTTGTGAGGTTTTCTATTGTTCTTTCAGATTTATTAATCAGCAACCAGCTAAACTTAAATGTAAAATATTCTTCAGGCAGTTTACCTCAAATCTCTCATATTAGTAACAAATTGGGTAGTTCCCAACTACAGCCTTTATCCTTAGATAGTTATTTTGTGAGTATGCTCCATAGGATTTTCAGTTTTGACATAGTGCTTGCTTATGACGATCTTTCTTGAAGATTTATTTGTAATGTCTACTTCCTTAAGTATCCAGAATGGAAATGTGCTTACGTTTTATTTAAAATGCGGACTATCGATCGATTAATTTTTTACATTTAAAAAATGGTGTGGATTTGATTTGAGGAAAGAACACTGTTTAGTAAATAAGAGCTTGAGTGATGTTTTTTATACTTCCTGTAATCAATTTGTAATGATTTTATTACATTAAAACTGGTAAACATACTTTATTAATGTAATAGTACTGTTTGACACTGCAAGCACAAGGAGGGGAACCACAATTTTTTTCTTGAAATGGGAAAAATACTTTCATACCTCTATATTGTTAACTCGATACCAGCAATGCTAACAGCACTAGTTTTGTGACGATTGCATAATCACTAGTTTGTTTGTAGGGGCATGTTTCGAAAGTTGATAGCCCTGTGTGTGCAAACTGTGGTTCGAAATAAACTCTTTGCATTTTTTTTTAAATTTGTAATTTTATTAAGATTATTAGTATTATAGATTATATATACATTAATTTTATTAAGCATGATATTTGGGTCACCGTCACATATATTGCTTTTATTTCTCAGCTGCTTTTTATATTAATGTTTGCACTTGTAATTATATGTCGTCCAGCTGAGCGTGGCAGTTGAAACTCTTTGCTTTTTGTACGTAGTTCTCATGGTCGTCGGTAGTGGTGCGCGGGTGACGGAGTTTTCCCTTGCGATAGGTCAGGGTAGAAGTCAGCCAGCTGTCTAGCCTTGTGGAGGCACCAAGTGTGTGCTGTTTTTGCTGAGCGCGATCGAAAGAATGGCAACGGTACATTTTGCCTGTCACGTAACGAGGCTTCGGCTGTTACAAGTATATGGACGGTGTCACGTCACGTTCGTAATAATTCTTATGTGTGCGTGAGTAGACTGCTGGAACGGAAGCACGTAAATTGTATTTCTGAATAAGAGTGGAAATTTGATGGGAAATATTTTTCGCTACACCGGGCGGCGTGCGGTCGTTATCAGCCCAGTAGACCGTCCCATTTGGCTGAAGTTGGACAGCAGGCGTCCTAACCTACCGGGATTGTAGCTGCTAAGAACGGCGTGTATTCTTCGTGTATGCCTGGAGTTTGCATACACGGGTTCGTCAATGAACAGAAATTAAGGTACTGTGTCCTCGATAATTTTGTCCGAGAACATCGCGGGCGGTTATGACTGAAAGTTTTCCCAATTTTGACTGCCGTGGTTCACTCGCGCGGCCAACAAGCGGCGACCACTTTTTATGTGTGTAAACTGTGTTTTTCATAATCATTTTAACGTTAAATTGTGGCTTTTAGCACCGGTGCATGTTTCATTGTTTTTTCATATGGTGCCATATATTTACTACCACAAGATTAAGCCGAGTGTTTAGCATGTGTTCAAATGAACTTAAAGTTTTGTATAAACAATTCTTCCAGTGATTGGAAATAAATGAATCCAAACGTTACTTGTGTAAATTATCAATTAGTAGTGTCGCTGATCCTGCACATCCTTTTTTTTTAATTTCACTAAGCAATTGACGTATTTTTGCCGGAGTACAAATGCCTTAAAGTATATATAGTTAATTTAAATATATTCATAGTGATGAAAAGACATAAGGGTTTTGTTGAATACGAGTGCTACTTGTCCCTTGATGTGTAATAATCGTTCCTTGGGGGTTACGGCAAGTGAGGTAGACTTGAAGTGCATGAGCCCTTAAGGGACAGGGGCGACTCAGTTTGGTACAGCGCTTTTGCGGCCTCTTCTGTAACAGATGAGTCACTAAGGACCGTCAACTCGCTAAAATTGGTAGATAGGCGAGTGTCCAGATCCGTCTTCTACGGCCGTGGTCTGTATAGTTATTAGATTTTTATCATCTACAGAAATTGGGCATGACCCATCCCTCTTCCCCCGATCCGATGCGATGTCCTAAATCAAATAGTTCGTATGTCGTCGCAAAAAGCACTGGCGAACAAGGCGTATGCCGTGGTCTACCGTAAGGCATACACGTAAAAGCAAGCCGTGAGGGTCGTGGGGACTGAATCCCCACTGAGGTAAAGATCCCCTCTGGAATCTATGGAACTCTCGGATCCCCGAAACATATTTACTGTATTTCCTTGTTTATTGTATCTTATATCTCTTAAGGCCATGTTCTGTTATTTCTCTTGGCGCAGGTTTTCGAGCGTAGTTAAAAATACACTCAGTAGATAGTATGGCTATTCCGCCTTTGCGCGCTGAGTTTCGCTGGCCTACCAGACTAGAGAAAGAGATTGTGCGTGCGTGTGTGTGAGAGAGGGAGAGAGCATTGTTGGTTGAAGGGTGGGACAGGCTATTAGTCACACCGTCCATCTCTACTCAACAGTATAATCGCCTTCGGGCTGCTCGTGTCTCGCCGCACCCCTTACATTCAGATAATACAGATCCATTACATATAATACATATACATTACAGATAATGTACATAATTATATTAGTGACAATACTAATATATAGTATTACAGACGAAACACGTATTTTAGTGACATTTACGAACAGTTTTAATTTTTGTGAAAGGGCCAAAATTAAACCCAGAGGTTCTTGGGGCACAGGCGTCTAATTTGCACTACCTATTGTGACGACGCCAAGAGTATAATTCAGTTATCCTGAAAGAATAACCGGTCTGAGCCAGATTAAATTTATGAAAGAAAGTGTGAGTAAAATCGACTTATTGGTATATTTTTTGAGAGTGTAGATAGAATTAATTTTCATTCTACTTTACGGACAGAGAATTCCATCAACGTAATCTTTGTCATTTGATTGAATAAATGTTATTTTCTCATTTTCCAAGTAAAACTATATTTTCTCATCAGGCTTTATTTATTTCTATTTGCAGTCCATTTAATTAAAATTTCTAGTATTAAAAACCAGTCTAAAGTTATTCCCAGGCTTATGATGTCAGGTAGAGTGTGATCTTACTGTGGTTTTTTTTTTATGTTGATGACATGTTTGCATGGATTTCCACACAATATTTGCTAAACGGTGTTGGGGAAAGGGACTCGTGTTCTGTTTCAGTGAGAATTCACGGCAGCTACTTGGTTAGTCCAATACTAGACGGTGTGTGTAATCATATGTCATCGAAACTGATTTCTTGCTTATTTGCTAAAGTTTATTCTGAATGGTAATTTTGAGCAGAGCAACTGCATTGAAAAGTGTTTTACGTCGAAATCTTGTTTCCTGTTGTGCCTCTGGTATTGAAGACTGAAGTGACGCTAGTGGTGTCATCGCCGCCATACTGCACGCTACCTCCCCTACCTTCCTATCCTCCCGTCTCAGTTAGCCGCTGCTTGGCAAAGGGGCTGGCGCTACGCTCGCCCGTCGTTTATTCCTACTCTGAAATTATCTGAGGTCCTCGCATGCATTGTTTTATATTTTGTTTTGTGGCTAAACTAAACTACACAGATAATATTTTCACAGAATTTATTATGTTTGGTTCCGGCTCTGTACACACTAACACACGCGTACAACCTAGTACAATTTTAAGTTTAGAGTATAGTACAATCATGCACATGTAATATTCTAATACCCCGAACTGAAATTTTACTGATAACTTATTCATCTCTTAACAAATCTAACCATTAAAATAATTACACCATTCTCATACCCCAAACTGTAATTTTGCTAGCAACTTATTCATCTCTGACAAATTTAACCATTAAAAAAAATTACACCATCAAATACCCTTACTTAGTGATGTAACAATATAAAAACATCACCCATTGTAAATCATTTATTTAATGCTTCACCAATACCTATAAACATTTCATTGGTGCAAGGCTTTGGTTCACTATTTCAATTGTACTGTTGTAGATGACTCGTGGCAAGATATTGCGAAGGAAATGGGTGTTGCAGATACAGTTATAAAGCAGGCAGGAAGACGCAAATAATTACAGTAATTACCATATCCATTAATGTGAAAATTATCTAACAAAAAAACTAAAAATGCGCCCATGGAATAAGGAATAATACGATAATCAATATCTTAATTTGTTTCAGGGAAAAATTTTGGTTGCATTTTCACAACAGTAGAACGTACATTAACATTGTAAGATTTTACTTTGGTTTTAAATTCAGTGCCACGCAAAGTGGATGAACCTCAGGGATCATAGTACAGAATTTGGGAAGATAAGACAACCATGTTTAGGGAATTCTGATGGCTAGACCTGCGAACCAAAGTGGCCGTACTACAAGTCAGTATTATTTTTGAAGGACGTTGATAAAGCTAGAGCCTCGGCAAAAAAAAGCTCCCTTCTCCTTCCATGAACCTATTCGTAAAGCTTTCGATGGTAATGAAAATGACTACATTGACGCCTATTTAAAATAACATTTTCAATAGTATCTAGTAAATATATTGCATCCTCACAACTGAACTCCACGATTGAAACGAGAGGACTGTTTCGGCGTATATAATCTGTCTTCACCATTCGACCCTGTCTGTTTGAGAGTCTGCTCTGATCGAAGCCGATCTGAAAATCGGCCTTCACCCTTACGCATATGTGAGCCGGGATTGATTCCACATTGCGTGCATTTGAGAAATTTCATGGATGGTCTCCATTCCAAAATTACTTTACTGTCCGTTGTCGGGTTAAATTTCAATTTAAACCATTGCAAATATTGTAAAAAAAATTACATAGTTACAACAATTCAAACAGAAGACTAGACTAATGAGCTCGCCTTCCTCTCTCTCTCTCTCTCTCTCTCTCTCTCTCCTCTCTCTCTCTCTCTCTCTCTCTCTCTCTCTCTCTCCTCTCTCTCTCTCTCTCTCTCTCTCTCTCCTCTCTCTGTGTGCGCGCGTGCGTGGATGCGTGCGCGTTGGTGTTCCGTGTTGGTATATAGGCTACTTTCCATTTCAGTTCGGGCTCGGACTGTCATGTCTCGGCACCCGTGTCATTGTAGAACGGGCCTCAGTGATCCAAGAAAGCATTCTGGCAAAATCCAGGAACCAATCCACTTCAAATTTATAAAACCTTTTTACTTACTTTAAAAGCACCCGCCCTTTTTTTTTCGCCTTATAATACGATACAACTGTCAATTTTATTTTATTTATTGTCTATGCACTATCGCATGTTTTATTTCGATCGAGGACTAAATGCAGGGATGCTTTTAAAAGGACGGATAATACATTTTCATCTAACACTCACAATGATGGACAATCAATTCTCTTGGAATGGGACTTCGAACCCATGTCCCCCGAACTGGCACGTATTTGTTATGACTTCACCACATAGAGACTGCTGCACATCGAATGAAATGTAAGATTCAATTACAAATTGTGAAAAAGATTTTTTCTTGGCACAACTACGTACGCCTATTTTTAAATAAAAGTTTGAAAAGAATATGCGAGTTTTATGAGATTATTTTCGCTCTCCGGAGTTGATGTCTCTATTTTCTTTCCACTTCCTTTTGATCTCTATGTTCACTTGTCACATCACCATCTCTAATGTTTGATTACTAGTTAGCCGCACAAAAATGTATGAATTCCCGCCAGAAATACGCCGCGACAGTAATGGCATCTAGCGGCCACATTCACATCTCATAATAGGATTTCGGGCCTAACATCTACAGGCGAAACGTTGAACTACATCTAGGGACCACGTTTGTGCTCCTGCGAAAATATGGCAGTTATATCTCACGCTTCAAAATTAATAACGTTAAAAACAGTAAATTCTTTGGTCATGTTTCAAATTTCTGCTGGCTATTTTATTCAGAACACGTCGCTTACGTATTGTGCAAGATATGAATTACATAGTTACAGCATAAGTGTAAAAAATTTGTTTTAAATTACCAAAATTAATTTTTAAAATAGGATATTGCCTGCAGAAACACAATACTAACATGATTAGAAAGTGGGGACCTTTATTTACAAAACCACCAGAAAACATTTTCGTTTAAGTATCATATTGCTGGAGAAAAAATTCATTTTCCAAGGCTCTGCTAAATAAAAGATCATGGCCTTTAAAAAGAGTTTGTTTTCAGTTTATATTTTTACTTCAACTTCAATATCCAAATTATTTGTAAGTGTATATTTTGGATGAGACGGGGACCACAAGGCAATAAGTGCAAGCTATGGAAATCTAATACAATTTTCCCCTCTGTCAACATGATTTAATATATATATATTTTTTAATTTAAAGGCTAACTGTAGGTGTAATAAAAGTACCAGCAGTCAGACATTAATAATGATCAGGAATCAATAGAATTACACTTTCTCCTGACAAAAATATTAATAAACCTGAAATAAAATATTGGCCACCAAAGACTTATTTGCTCTCAAAGAGTGTAAAGCTACGTGTCCACGTTGAGAGTTTTTAATCTCGAGAGTAACTGTCGAGAGCATTGCCGTCGTATACACAGCACTGAGAGGAAACTCGCTGACAGCAGGCAAACTCGCAGTCAACTCTCGGAGGGCTGCTGACTGTGAACAGGTGTGTCACGTGGACACGCTGTACCCCCACTCTCCGCGAGCTACTCGTAAAGAACGCTCTTGGAGCGTATAGTTTCGAGTACTCTCACAAGCATTGTGTGGACGGACGTGTAAATAAATGGCGAAACGTGCGTGGTCACATGACGATATTGTCAAGCTGAGTGATATGTATGAAGGTAGGCCTATGTTGTGGGATTGCCGGAGTAACGGGTATAAAAATCGCGACCACAAGAATGTTGCCTTGAAGGAAATAGAGGATGTTTTCAACTGCACGAATGAAGAAGAACTGAGAAAAATACACAGTTTACGAAATCAGGTAAGAATAGAATATTTAATGTCCGTAGGTAATATATATTAACAACAATAACAAAATGTTTGCCCTTTAAAAATGATTTATTTCTGTAGGTTTCACAAGAACCACAAAAAATAAGGAAGAAAATAAGTGGCAGCGCTGGTGGAGAAGAAAAGAGTAAATGTCAATACGCCAATGCAATGAAATTTGTCACACCGACAATGACGGCCAAGTCAACAACATCAAATTTAGTAAATAAATGACATAGATAGTACTTAAGTCATAGACATACATATTCAGGAACTAGTGTTGAGTGGGGCAATCCATTTGTATGCAGTTAATAATGATGTCCTAGCAGGACTACAGATGATAATTATATTTGTTAAAACAAGTACGCAAAACATATTTGTAGTTGTCAAGTATCACACTATTTCGCTAAATACTAGCTATATTTGTCCACACAATATATTTACAAATAAACGCATGCACATGCTCAAGTCAACAATACAGATATTGCCTGACTTGCTGTTGTTGGAGTGATTGATATCTGACAACAGTGTGGTATAATGGACGCCAGTTTTGTATGCACACCATACATGTCTGTATTGCCACCTCACTTCACCTTCTGGTTTCATGAAATAGTTCGTCAGTTCCTCCCTTACTTCGCGCTGGGATGAGGAAGGAGGCACATCTCGTCGCTGTAATGAAAACCACGCTGATGTGGGCGCAGCTTCATCCCGCCACTCGCCAGGCTGAACGTCGTGGGTATCCCCGTCAACAGATCCCGGGTATAGAAACCGCTGCCCTGCTCGTTGTACTAGGAAGTTATGTAACACACATAAAGCAAGCTCAACCTCTGAGCTATGATTCCAAATACATTCTCCGCAGTATTACGAGCCCTAGAAACACGATCGTTGAAGATCCTCTTATCAGCTAGGGGGTCTCTGTAGGGGTATGCTTTCATGAGGTAAGTGCTAGAAGGAAACACATCGTCTGCAACAGGGTAGTATGGCATATCCTTATTTCTGGCAAGCAAACATTTAGGTTTAGGTAATTCGATTAAATTGGACAAAAATGCTTGGCCTAATGTGGAACGACTAAACACTCCTCCATCTGATACCCGTCCATTACAGCCCACGTCAATGTAAATGAACCTGTACTCGACATCCACAACTGCAAGGAGCACAATACTATGAGATGACTTGTAATTAAAGTAGCAGCTGCCACTGTTATTGGGACCTTGGACAACACAGTGTTTGCTGTCTAATGCCCCCGCACAGTGGGGAAAGTTCCACCGATGTTCCAAGTCGTTGGCAACTTCAAGCCAATCGGAAGGGGCGTCAGGAAACTGTGGGGGTGAAAAAGTACATTAATTGAACGTGCAACAATATGCACACATGCGAACAACACAATGAAGGCCTGCTGAATATTTTCAACAGAACAAAGCAGACACGTTTCCGTAGGAACATGTCAGAAACTCTAGCTTTCACTTCGACCAAATACAATGGTGCATATGTGGTTCAACAGGGGCTCGGTGGTGTAGCGGCTAAAGTGCTTGCCTCCCACCAAGGCAATCCGGATTCGAAACCCGGCGGGGTCACTCCCCGGATGTTTACATGTGGGAATTTTGCCAGAGGATGCCGCTAGCCGTTGAATTTTCTCGGGGCTGCCCCTAGTCCTCCGCGTTTGCATTCTGGTGATGCTCCATAACCACCCCATATTTCACCAATTGGCCGTACAAACCATGGAAGTTAAGAGTCATCGAACCTCGCAACTCTCGTTCCGTTAAACAACACACATATTAATTACAGATTGTTTACGGACAATCATTATATTGTTAGCTCGTATTGTAGATTGCGGTAGGAATACTGTTTCCAGGCCCATAATGTTGAATTGAAAGGAATGGTGCACTATACATACCAACTTTTCGCCACTACTACCTAAAAGTTTATTCGTGACGATATGGTGTACCTGAGCATCAAATACCATTAAGAATTCTATACACTTTCTTAAAAGAATATATTGCGGCAAAATGTTGTTAACTAAGGAGATAGTGCACCATTCCCAGTAATGATCCACATGCTAATTCAATGTTAAGAGGCCTACACACTTAGCGGACAAAATTTGTTATAGCTTGTTCCAAGTGTTTTTATGAATTATTATAGACGCTACGCAGCCTTTTATATATTAATAGTAGTTTAACCTGAGCAGCCTCGAAGAGACAGCTTAGCCTAGCTTAATTAACAATACTTCACCTTAAAAAATTATTTAGGATATTATAGGGTAACATAGACTTAACCTCTCATCCCAACGAGTTGCTAGTATGCTTGACCCTGCGCTGCTGATTCCAAGGCCGCCTCTGCCGAGAGGCAGAGTGTGATTCGATGCTTCAATTGGTGAGACACCTCCCCGTAATTATAAGTATTTTCTCCCCCTACCCTACTTAGCAAAGCTCAGTGCACTTACAGCATACGGCCGTAGATATGCTCTGTCATAGCCTATGGCTACAGAGACTGGCCGCTGTGAGGTAGCACAGCATTATTTTAGGTACATATGTCCCCGAGGACATATGCTACTATAGGCTATATTTAGGATATTATTATAGGTCAATTAGGCTAGCTTAATATGTCTTTTCATCCACAGGTCCTTGCCGTCTTTTAATGTTCCAGTAAAAACCAGTAGAGTCAGCCTTGCTGACACTTTGGCAGCTCACTTACTCTCCTTTAGTTTTCAGGTTCATAGAAGTGATCCGGGGGGGGGGGGGGGAGGCCCAATAGAGCCACTTCTCCCACCAGAGAGGCGCCCAAACACCTCTCTGGTTACTGCCGGCATCAGGTTCAAAATAAACAAAGCTCTCGCCCCTCTCTACTATTATTTCCAACCCTATTAACTAAGAGCATGTTTTACACACACTATGTCTCCTGTAGCATTCTATTTAATTAAATTTAATGCATGCAATAATTTTTTAATTTTTTACTTCTGTGTCGCAAGGGGTTTTACGTTTCTCTTGGCGGTTTTTCCCTTGCTCTTCATAGTTAAGACTAGCTCTAAGTACACTTAGGGAAGTAGTCATGGCCCCAAAGTGCAGCCCTGAGACGCAATAAAATCCCGCCCCGTTTCGGGCCTTAACTTCACATAACACTTAGAATAAGGTAGTTTAGAGAAAAAGTGCCTCTTAACTAAGTAATATCGGCGTGTGCATTTGTATATGCGACGTTTTGTATAGTCACGTTCCAACACAAAGTTTGTCTTGCTCACAGGCTGCTCCTGAAAGTGACACGGCCCCAATCGGAAATGCTGTTGAGCCATAAGTTTCTACAGATATGACTGAGGCTTCCCAGCGTGACTAGCCCACTACACCCTGCGATAACAATACAGCACCCAATAAAAAAAGGAAGACCGCAATGGACCCTGCCGATTCCGAGCTAAATGCTGCTATAGTGTCTACCAGTAAATTCTTACACAAAGAAACCGATGCGTACGACACGCTTGGTATGTGGCTATGGAATTACGGAACATGAAGAATGCTTTCGACAGAAGTCGGCTAATGAGCACTATTAGACGAGCAATAGCAGACATGGTAGACGAAGACGAGTTTACATCTTGGTCTACTTCGGCTCACTCGATAGAGAACGTGTCTCCACAAGCACAAGAGCATGTTAATTTATACAAACAGTAGAACCGTGGTCTGAAAACACATAAAAAGTACCTTCATATAGGCTTCTCTCAGTTGTACGAACAACTGCTCACAAACCTCTTTCACTATTCTACCAATTGTGCAGACAGGTATGCGGATCAAGTACTGCAGACTGCTGTAGGAATCACCTGCAACATTATGGCAATATAGTTATTCGTACATGTAGGTGCATACACTGCAACGCATTACATTTTTCTTAAATTGACTGTTTTTTCATACCTGATGCCGGAAACCGTAGTGCAACCACAATGCGGTCCTTGACTCTCATGGCATTTCTCATTGCAGTGTCTTGTTTGGTTAACGTAGCTCCATGCTTTTGGATTAAACATTCAATGTCTTCTGCTGTCATTCTGATAACGTTGCGGAACTGTGCCGCATCTTTCATAATGAGTTCGTGAAGTAATGTGTTACAAGCTCCTAATTTATTCCGTCTCTTGATCCATTCTCTAACCCAGCAACTTCGTCTTATATTACTCAGTTTCTGTCTTTTATTTTCAAGAAGCATCACTATCAGTGATGCAGCGACTTTCCGCTTTCGAGTTGGAGACATGACTGACGATCAGTGAGTTCTCTCGAGAACCAAATGCTCTCCACGTGAGTTACTTGCTAGATGCGACTCTGAGAACTGTCTGAGAGTCGTCTAGCGAGAGTAAATACTCCCAGTGTGGACACGTCTCTGCGAGTTACTCGCGATAGTTGTATCAACTCTCGGGAGTACTTACTTTCACCGTGGACACGTAGCTTTAGTGCAAAAATGGAGGAGGTATGTGAAATTACTCGTTTAAAAATGTACCCTACCGGAAAAAATATGTTTTCTACGACCTCGCCGCAAGCCAACGTGGATCCGCTTTGTGGATCCGAACCACATCGCAGCAGCAAATTTGTACCCGTGGAAAACAGGTAGGCGGGTTGCAGGCAAAGAGTATGGAAGGGAAAAAGAGATTTCACTGCCAGGATGAACTTCTTTGCTTATTACCTCTCTACGATCGGACCACTAACGCTTCTCTTGTGACCAACATAAAAAACAATTATTATTTTGTCGTGACTATTTTATAACATTAAATTGATAAAATGTTATCTTAGAGGGCATGGTAAGGACTTTTTAGCACTAATAATTACCAAACTGATGTACGTTAAATAAATTGGTCTGTATTTTTTGTATTGCTTTGCAGGGCGGTATTTTTATCCGAGATTCCAAGCAATCCAAAAAGCGAAGTTTCAAAACCAATTTTGTTTGTTTTGACAGTTTTGACAGTATTTGAAAAAAAGAGACAAGTATTTAGGCAAAGTATGTATTTTTATAGGAAATAATTTAAAGTTCGTAACCACATAACCAGATCAAACCTAGATACCGGTCAAAGCAAACAAATTTGGTTTAGAAACTTACCTTTCTGGATTGCTGAGAATGTCACAAGTATGTTTGGCTTCGAATTTTCGCAGCGAGGAACCCAACATCTTGTTACACATTTCTTTTTAATTTTCCCTATTTCAAAATTGGGTGATTTTAAACAACTTGGTCAAGAATTCTAACTCTATGGAATAATTACAACATAGACGATTAAAAACATTTATTAAATTGTTTGCTTAATGCTTAACGTGTGTACGATTAAAGTTGATTTGATCTTATGAGTAAAAAAGGATAAAACTGCTTGTTCGCCAATCCGATGAATAAATTATTTCACAATTGAATGACTTTTCGATGTTGGTTCACACGGAATTGTTAGTGCTCGATAAGAGCAGCGAAACACTACGTAGTGACTGACTGGCCACTGTTTGCAGGCAGCGTCCGATGTTGTCTGCCGGGCTCCTGGGACGGCGCTCTATGGGAGCACATCTGGCGACATGTGCGCAGATAAGCTAAGGTATCTGCTGACGTCAGCAGGCAGCAGGTAGACAGGCAGCACAGACTCGCGACGTCACGGCCACCTCTTGCCCCCTCGCAGGCGGGGAGGGGGTAGGCGTAATGAGCCGCGGGAGATATCGAGCGAACTGCGTGGCGTGTTGCGTGAGATACCCGCCGCGCGGCGGCGCTGCACGCACGCAACTGCGAGCTTCGATCCAGGCACCGCTGCCACATTGAGGACAATGTACCCACGGCTAAGGTTCAGTCTACTCAGGTTGGGGTAGCTCAATGCTTATTAGTTTGGCAACTCAAATTTTCTCCTGCTGGGTAAGCGCTAGGGACGCATGTGTACCTGATTTTCTCAATGTTCTGCGTTGAAAAATTAAAATATTTGCAATAATCATAAATCAAATATAAAATAACTACGCGACTAAGTAAAATATTTCCCTTTTATTATTCACGTAGCTTAAGATGTTAATTGAAAGTGACGTCATTCGAACACTGTGCATCTATCGGTGGATATGTTCCCCTATGCCAAACTATCCCATAAGGAAACTCGTTTTGCTCCTAACTTGTGTAGAATTAACCTTACCCACCGCCGAGGGAAAAAGAGTTTTTCCTCTCCAAGTGTGGGAAAAAAGGGAAATTAATTGAAAAACCAACATAATCGAGAACAATTTAAACATAGTGCCACCCCCCCCCCCCGGTTAATTTTTATCAGCGCTACTGAATAAGTCTGTCAATATTTAAATTAAATTTCACTTAAAAAAAAAAAAAAAAAAAAAACCCCTAGTAATAAAATAATTTAACATTGACGGCATTTATCAAGCCATTCTGCCTTATATTTTAGTGTACCACACTGTTCCTATTGAGCTTCGACACCACGCTATACCTCCATTGTCACAAAACCCTTTTCTGTTTGCACAACAGCGAAGTAGTATGCGACTAGAAGCTAGTAAATACATTTTAGTGATAATTTTTTCTAGAATTTTATTGAACAGTTAAAGTAATAATTATTTTTATTTCAGAGTAATTTGGTTTGTCCTTTCGGCTGTATAAAGGCGTGAAAAAGACATGGGAAATGTTGACGTTGATGTGGGAATTTTCATATCGGTGATCTGGCAACATTGCCAAGAAGTCGCCCAGACACCTCAACCACTCCACATCGTTACAATTCAAATCCTTCCCTCTACTAGGTTTGTATTCCACAAAATTTTATAAGCGTATTTGTTTAGCTTTCCAGAACGATACAATGCAAGTTAATCCATGTCGTTCCTCTTAATTTTAGAACACCGATTTTGTTGTATTATCTGTGACCTAAAACCTACGAATGCGCAGAAAGCACTCCACAGTTCCGTTTACATTTGTTTTATAGCCTCGCAAGGGCTGGCGAGTAACAAACCGTGGCTTATCTGATCCGATCTCAGGAGACACAAAAAAATACGTTCAGAAATAAGCATCATTGTTTTTCACTCTCCCGAGGAGGTAGAACGTTCAACTTTTCTGAACCCCTGCTAAAGTTCTACTTCCAAGATATTCCTCCGCCTTACGCAAACAACGTGTAGAAAATTACGCTAGAGGGACAGCGCACCGCATACCTGCGCACCCAGTGTTACAATATTTTGCATAAGAACTATTTCTTACTAGGCATTACCAATACACCTATTTTCTCCCTTGTTTTATTCATATTGATTAAAAATTAAACATTATAATATTTAAACGAAATAAAAGTAAAAGTTTAATTTAACAAAAAATATGGTACTTCTATGTTGTAAGACTAACAGTAATAAATAAATTTTATATTTACGTATAAATATAAATAAATAAATAAATAAATATATATATATATATATATATATATATATATATATATATATATATATATATATATATATATATATATATATGCATGCGCGCTCTTCACTCTTTCACTCTGCGGCAGGGTTTCAGGTTTCGTTTTACTGTATTTTCGTTTCCCTTAGTTCACGTTTTCTTTTCGACTTTGTTGGTTCCGGTTGTCATGGTAACATGAACGTGGGGAAGGGATCGTGTGCCTTCGTAGACTACTTCGAAAATGATCGGCCACGGCCCGCTGGAGGCACAGCAACTGGCCCTGCGCTAGCAGTTTGTTTACTTATGGGGGTTCGTACGAGTGATACATAATAAAAATAACACATTTTGATACAAAGAAGGTTTTTAATGTGCTACACAGGTGCAGAATAAAGATCGTGTCAGTTTTATGTGCATTTTATTCCGTTTTGGATGTGCGAGAGCGCTGCAATGCCTAGTGTTTGACTGCCATCTCCATGTAAGGTAAGCTGTAAGTTCCGCAGCTTATGTTGTCCAGGATGAAGCGGGACCCTCATCCCGGCTCCAGCCAAGCACATAGTCACTGCGTTATTTGTACTGTTTTGAAGACTGATTTTACTAATTTTCCTTCTGGAAAGAAAAAAATAAATTTTGGCGGCGGGGATACCGACTCCAGCTCTAGACATAAAAACTGCAGGAAAATCTTTTGTTAGACATTTTAATAGTAAATTGTATTCGCAAAATGAGTGATTCACAGGCTGTCCATTGCTTTGTAAACTATTTTATAGGCCATGTATGCTTTTTGCGAAAGAAAAAAATGTGTGGTTCAAAGCTGGTTACAGTGATATGGGCAATTTGCACAAAGCTTTAACGTAGCATTGTTTGTCACAGACTAATTTGAAAGCAATCGTTCGTGAGCAAACCTTTGGCAGAATTAGAATTGACCACTTGGTTGATGGACAAAAAAAATACATCAACAACACAATGTACTTGTTAAAAAGAACAGAGAAATATTGAGACGTTTTGTAGATGTTGTTTGTTATCTAGCAAAGCAGGAGCTTCCTTTCAGAGTTCACAACGAAGAATGTGATTAAAAAAACAAAGGGAAGAACGTGATTAAAAAAACAAAGGGAATTATGTTGTACTTATGAACCTCATCAGTCAGTATGATTTGACTTTGAAACATCATCTTCTAACTTCCACAGTTTTTACGGGACTGTCAATTCTAATACAAAATTATTTGATTTCTAGTGTGGCCTCTGTTGTCAGCGAATGCATAAGAAATGAAATAGAAATAGCTACATTAGTTTCTATCATCCTAGACGAAACAACATATATAAACAATCAGGCTCGACTTTCATGCATATTTCAGTACACTGGGGAGGATGGTAAAGTTCAAGAAAGGTTTATAGGTTTTTTTGATGTCTCTGAAAATAGCTCTGCTGAGGCCATTTACAACGTTGCCGGCAAATTATTGGCTGATTACAGCTGGGCGAAAAAACTGGTAGCTCAAAGCTATGACGGTGCTGCTGTTATGGCTAGTCATTTGAATGGCCTACAAGCGAAAGTGAGATAAAAGTGTCCCCAGGCAATTTTTGTTCGTTCCATGGCTCAGAGGTTAAATTTGGTGCTGTCTCAATCTTCATGCTCAATGAAAGAATGCAGAATTATTTTTCAGTACATTGAGTGGATTGGCGACATTTTTTTTTTGCGAAATCCACAAAACGAACAAAGGCCCTTGATGATGTGGTAAATAAGAGATTGCCACGAGTTTCAGCTACGCGCTGGAATTTTAAGTCGCGTTTAGTTAGCTCAGTACATGAATACTGAGACGATCTTATTTACCTGTTGGAGAAGGTAGAAGGTACCTGAAGAAAACTGGGACCAGAAATCTGTCATAAGTGCCAAAGGTTTTCTAGCTTCATTGAACGACTTCAATTCCAATTTTCTTTTAAAGGTTTTTGCCGACATTTTCCCTCATACAGCTGTTTTGTACAGTATTCTTCAAACTAAGCTACATGACACTGGGCACTGCACTACGAAAGTAAGAGAGTTCTCTAACCTACTTCAAACAAAACAAAACAGTTTTGAAACTTTGTGGGAGCACACAAATGCCGAACCAGAAGCTGAAGCACAAGAGATGAACAGGAACCGTTTAAAGTACAGTGATAGTCGTGATCTTAAAACATTTTTCAGGCGTCTATATTGTGAAATTATTGACACAATTATTCAGCAAATGGACGACAAATTTTCGAATTTAGAATCTCTGCAGTTTCTAGAGCTTCTCTACCCAAGCAACAGTAAAAACATCAAGCATTTTTTTCCGAAACTAGTTTGCAGTCAGTCTTAAATCTGTATGGTAATTTGTTGATGTTGTTGCACTGCGAGCATAACTTGTTGCAGTTTATATATCCCAGGAATCTTCAGGCAAAAATGATGGGGAAGTTTTGTTTTTAATCTTTTCTAACAGCTCAGATAAGGCCTATTCAGAAGTAGTTAAGTTGTGCAAACTGACACTTACTATTCCCGCCACTAGCGCCTCCACAGAAATAAGTTTTTGAGCACTGAAGAGAATAAAGACGTACAGCCACAGTACACAACAACAAGAAAGACTTCAAAATTGGCGTTATTGTCCACTGAAAAAGATCTGCTGAGTGAAATTTAGAGTGAACAAAACTTTGATGACTGTGTAATAGATAAGTTTTCAAAGAACGAGAGAAAAATCGAGCTTACCTATAAGTAAGTGTTGTTGATTTTTAGTTAGATAAACTATTTATTAAATATAATATCAATGTTATGTGTCGTGTTTGCTTCATGTGTAGCCTATAAGAAGTTGATAATTTTACATATCAGTAGTATTCGTAAGATTGATGAACTGTTGAAGTTTTAGTATGTGTAAAAGTGTTTTATATATATATATATGTTTTTTCTTGTTTAGATGTATGGACAGATCATAAATTTATTGATGCATATTATATGACTGATATTTTGCCCCTAATCTATTACTTTTTTTTTTTAGCGTCTTGTATTATGTTATGTTCTTATCTGCACAGATAATTTTTCTTTGTTTGATAGATGATACTATATAAATTTGTGCGCACGCATATATGTGTATTGTTATGTAATGACCCTCACTTGCAGCTTACCCCCACAAAAGTTTCACCACACGCCACTGGTGTGGTGGTCCTGACATTGGGTTACATAATCGATATGACGTCACGATCGTTTGCGCCTTGAAAAGACGAGCCCGGTGATATACAACACTCAATACTTACGCCTTTAAATTTCTTAATTATAAAAAATATACTTAAATTAAAAAATTTGTAAAATCATTTAAATTTTTTCGGTTCCCGGCTCCTTATCATGGACCCTGGACCTGTAAAAAGGGAGCAATTTCGAGGAGAAAATGGTGCTTTTTGAGGGTAAAAAGGAAGCCACCAAATTACTTAAATTGGCTGAAAATTGGATTTGGGTGGCTTGTTTTTGCACGTGAGGGACTCGTACGTTTTTTTTTTTGAGGAAAAAATGGGAAATTTTAAGGCGAAAGTGGTAGATATTGAGTGTTTTTAAAGGAAAAAAAGTGTATTCTGGGTAAAATAATTTATTTCTGAAGCGATTTTTGCGGTAAAACTAACGATTTTGTACGAAGAATTATAAGATGACGGCCAAATCCCTGACCCCCATCATGAATCCTGTTCATGAACCTACTATGTTGTACTACTTATGTCATTTTGTCCCTGTATGTTACTAACGCAGTTGATAATAAAATAGAACGATTTAAAGGGGTAAGTCGTGGATAACTACAGGCTCGTCACAGGCAAGTGAGCATTGTCGGAATCAACCTTTGTAAAAAGAATTACTATTCATAGCGAGATACGCATACGCTGCAGTCACATTGGCATACAGGATTAATACAAACGGTTCTGAGAATTACGTTCTCCTGCGAGTGTAATGCTTAAATATATGGTCGCTAAGTCAGGGTTCCTTCTTTCATGTACATCAAGGCACAAATTTTCATATTATCAGCACTTTCAGTCCCACGGTAATTAATAATTTCTGGTATTGCAAATTAGGAATGTTTTATGCGTGCTTTGCTTTGCTTAAACTGGCGAAGAACTTGTTTTGCTGTCACAATCAATAAGCTGTAGTATTTGTGCTCGGCGATCAGCGATATGGTTTGTCGGTAACTTGTTCGTCACGGACTTCCAACAACCACTGTCGATGCTTTGTGGACTCGCATACAAACCGCATGGAGGGAGATTCCCCAGGAACATAAATACCCAGGTCCTCTTTTGTTCCATGTCACGACGTTTAGGAGCTCTGGTTGCAGCACGTGGGGGCTTCACACCACACTGAATTCTCAAGGACAGAGATTATATACAAGTGTGTAATTCTAATCAATTGTGTATTGTCATGTAGTACCTAATCTGTGGAATGAGTTCATTTCAATCACACGTATCCTCGTTCTTGGTGTTGCGCATCTTTCACAAACGTTAAATAGCGTTAGTAAATTTCGCAAGACAGTTTGCTTCTTGTAATATTTGAGATGTTGGTGAATATTCCACACAGTCATTCATTCCGCAGAAAACCCCCGTACACCAACAGAAATTCGACAAATGTTGCAGTGGTCGCGCACAGATTGGCAAGACTGCGAGAGGCACGAAGCCCAAGCAGGATGTTTGCAGAGCGCGGCGCGTTGCGCGATTTGATTTCCAATTACGCCAGACAGAGTGAATGATGGGAGCAGCGCGGGCGGAACGTCACGGTTGCCATGGCGACGGAGCTGTCTGCTCGGCGGACTGTCGTGGGCGGTCCAATAAGCAGCGCCTCGAGGGAGGAATACAGATTCCCGCCCACGCCTCATTCTTCCATGGGCTGTTTTTGCGCTCGCCGAACTGCACGGGCATACAGTCAGTCATCTGGAATATCTGAGGACGCCAAAAATGGCGCGACAGGAAAGCAAGAGTTACGGGGACTATGTAGCCTAGCTCCTCGTCGCTCCTACGCGCAAGGCGTGCAGTGTTTTCGTCGTAACTCTGTACTGTGCAAATTATATCTGTAACATAGGGGTTTTATTACACGCGATGAAATCTCTCAGATTAAACTACGTTCGTATCTTTGTACTTTTCTCCTGCCGCTTAAGGAAACTGCATAAACCAGTTATAAAAATGTGGTATTGACCATTTTCACGGATTTTTTTCCCCTCCAAGAATACAATTAATATAACAAAAGTGAAAAGTAGGGCCATAGATAATTACTTTTTAGCTTTTCTGACAAAAAGTCTCATTTCCAGAACTTTCATTTACCGAGATACGCGTTAACGCGCAAACAGCACGAATTATACTTTATCGTGCAGGTATTATTGGAAAAGTTTGATTATAGAAAATGTACGATTTACTAGTTGTTTAATACGTTGTATCTAATTTGCACTGTGTGTTATAATGAATTGCGGACGTGGTGGGTGTGTATTAGTTGGATTGAGTATGGTAATTTAGGATGAACTACACGTGTGGGCGTCTAAACATATGTGTGATAGCGGGGGGCACACCTTACACTTGTAAACTGCGTGAGTAGGTTGCGTATACTTTAGCCACAGCATTCAAAACATGTCACCCAAATTCACACGCTTAATCAATCTTACCAATAGTGTGGGTCGTGTCAGATTCCTATTACCTGCAAAACAGCCTGGTAACAGCAATGACATACATGGATACTAGACAAAAAATAAAGTTATCAACCAAACTACTCTTCGGAATAATACTCACAAATAAGTAGTTACCATATACGAATTGTATTTGCAAATTTCTAGATCTCAGAAAATCAACTTATTGTTATCTAGCTATCTGTGCTAACTGTTAGAAGAAATATACAGCCATTTAATTATTTCTTGAGTATTAAGTGGGGTAAAGTGCCCTTAAATTTTAATGTGTCCTATTAATATTGTTCTCAGTAGTAAAATACTTAATTACTTTAATATTCTTTATCATTCATTAAACTCACGCCAACTCAGTTGAGAGCAAAATAATATCTTATGTCGGGGTATCCGCGAGCGTTCTGAAAGCAAATGATGAATGATACTGCGTTCCGAAATGGCGAACTAACTGGCAAGTTAGCATGGTTTAATATGACGTCCATCTCTTGTAGCATCTCTATGTGGAATAAATTAGTTAGTCGTAACTCACAAATAATGATCGATGCTGAACATATTTTAGTTCTCTGCTGCAGACGTAACTCTAGTTCGGGTCCTTAGTCTTCCCTGGTCAGGATTACGAGCCTTTGGTGCACATGCTAGTAGGGATAGCTGGATGGTACTGACCCATTTTCCATGATGGCGGCTGTGTTTGTAACCCCTAATCCCTCCCCCAGGGTTTTTCCCGCCGGGGTTTTCCTTTCCCCCTCCCCTTCTACCCATCCACTGGTTTATTCCCGCCAAGGTTTTCCCCCCTCAATCTCCCACCCTCGCCCTTCCGCTGGAGTTTTTCCCCTCACTCTCCCCCCCCCAGTCATCCCACTGCGCTTTTCCCGCCGGGGTTTCCCCCCTGTTTCTCCCACTCCCTCACCCCTTCTGCCCTCCCACTGGGGTTTTCCATCTCCCTCTCTCCCTCCAACATCCCACAGGGTTTTTTCGCCGGGTTCCCTCCCCCACCACCACCCTCCAACTGTTTTTTCCCAATGGGTTTTCTCTCCCCTTCCCCCGCCACACTCGCACTGGGTTTTCCTGCTGGGGTATCTCTCACCCTCTACCCCTCCACCATCCCACTAGGTTTTTACCGCCGGGGTTTTCCCGCCCATCTCCCCCCTCCACCATCGCACTGGAGTTTTCTCGCTGGAGTTTTTTCCCCTCCCTTTTCCCCTCCACACTCCCACTGGGTTTTTCCCTCTCTCCCCCTCCGCCCTCACACTCGGTTTTTGCCGTCGGGGGTTTTCCCCTCCTCCGCCCTTCCACTGGGTTGTTCCCCTCCATCTCCCCCTACACCCATCCACTCCACCCTCTGCCCTCCCACTGGGGTTTCCCGCTGGGGTTTTTCCCCTCCTCCTCCGCCCTCCCTCTAGGCTTTCCTGCTGGGGTTTCCCCTCCCCCATCACACCGGGTTTTCCCGCCACCTCCGCTGGGATTTTCTCCCCCTCTCCCCCTCCACCCTCCCACAGGGTTTTCCCCTCTCTCTCCCCACTCCGCCACCCTCTGGGTTTTCCCTCTCTCCCCCTCCACCTGGGTTTTCCCTCTCTCCCCCTCCACCTGGGTTTTCCCTCTCTCCCCCTCCTCCCTCCCACTGGGTTTTTTCTGCAGGGTTGTTCCCCACCAACTCTCCCTCCATCCTCCCACTGAGTTTTTCCTGCTGGAGTTTTTCCCCTCCATTTCCCCCTTCCGCCCTCCCGTTGGAGTTTTCCCCTTTCCTTACCCCCCTCCGACCGTTCACTGGGTTTTCTCGCTGTGGATTCCCCCTACCTCTCCCTCCTCCGTTCTCACACACGGGTTTTTCCCCTCCCAATTCCCTGGTGTGGGTCCTCCTAGGGGTTTTTCCTTCTCCCCTCCCGAACCCGCTGGCGGTGTTGTGCGAGTATTTGCCCCGGCAAGCACTCGCACAACACCGTCAGCGTGCGTTAGTCCAAAACATATAGGTAACTGATTAACATGACAGCAAACAATCATGATTACATGCTATACTTTAAACCTCCACATCAATAGGACCTCAATCGCGTAACGGACTTGGTTTAGCCCACTAACTTTGAGAAAATTGTATCAATATCATATTTTAAACTTACACGTGGTACAGAAATAACGCATGCAGTGTAAACAAATGCAAAATCAAGCACTATGCAGTCATAGAAAGCATACACTGAAAAAAAGATTTAGTTCGTGGTATAAAATAAATTTACTTGGAGAGTATTTGTTTACGTTGAACAATATTTTGTTAATAGAACTTAACCGCTCTTGCTCTAAACATCTGCATACGTTCCTTCGAACCAAATAATGTATTTAAAATTGTGTTGGGCCAAATACCTCTTTGGTTGTTTCAACACTATCAGTATGTATTAATTACATACAAATATTCATTTCACGAGTACATGAATGAAAAAACCAGACGTTTGGATGTTTCTTACAGATAATTGTAGATTCCAAGGACGTAGATGGTGGGGGGAGGGGGGTCTGAATTCAAACCTCCCCTGAAACATAGACACATTAAAAAATGAAACAAATTCTGTTAATTATCAATAAAATGAGAAGTTAGGTGTAATAAAACAGCAAAAATAAGTAAAATAAATTAAGCGTAGAAAAAATACAGGTTTCCATATACACTATTGTTATTCAGCTGAAAAATTGTTATAGCTGTTTTATGAAATCGCCCCCAAAATTGTCTGCCTATGCCATTGGTAGATTCATGTCACTAGTTTGTTTAAATTAAGAAAATATGTTAATTGGAACAATCTGACGTTAATGCCCCAGTCTATAGCAACAAAAAAAAAATCAAATGTTTATAAATTACTGCCCTGCTATTTGGTTGGATGTACCATGATCGAGTTAAACGCAATTTTTTGTTATCCAATACAGCTCCAGCATTTGTATACCATTTTTGAGACAATTAGGATATTATTTCAGGTTAAAGCAAAATAAATCATGTAAAACTGAATTTATTAATGTGCAGGTTTTAATACTTGTTTCAAAATGTACCAACGGGTTTTTAACGTATTAGTGGTAGATCGGTGAGTAAAGTGTCATACTAGTAAACATGAGATTCTGGTTATTATCCTAGTTATGTGGTCTAGTTTTATTTAGTGTTTACGAAACAGCATATACGACGCAACTTCATACCAGAATAACGAAAATTGTGATTATTTTTACAGAATGGCGTATGAAAAGTGTTCCTACACAATGTTTTGCAAAACATTGTTTCAAACAACCAAACTGCTTCGTTTGTGTGGCGTAACAGAGTAAACCTCTGCCGTTACAGAATTTTTCAAAACTATAATATTTAGCCACCTCTACTTATTTGACACTATTTAAAAATGCCCTTTTGTTTCCAAGAACGAATATTGTTTGCCCTAGGATTTTTTCAGTGAATTAGAAGCGTGGGATCTCTTCTTGTCTACCAAATGTTCGAAACATGGTGAAATATCCTGGCTTAAAGCACTTAGATGTATTTTTTTTATGACCGTTTGTGAGTGAGCTGACTTGCTAGTTTGGATCTGTGCAACTTTTAATGGGAAAAGCATTGTTCGCAAATTAATTTTTTTAATTCATCGAACTGACAGTTCCATTTCATGTTGTACACTTATAACCTTAAAATAGCTACGCAGTGGCCATTTTCTCGTTCAATTTACAAAAGTGGGGGGAGCTAAGCTGTTTGAGCATGCTAGGGAGTCATTAGTAGCCCAAGTGCCATTTGATTAGCCTGTAAATTGGTGTCGGGAGGGTGGACACTTAAGTGACACTATCTTTTAACCTTATTGATTGATATACCCCTCCCCCATCCTCTGGGAGGCGTGTTGTGATTGACTGTCGTCTTCCTCTATCCATCAGGATCTGTTCTATAATTGGCCGACTTATTGGTGGGTACCCTTTCGGCGGGCAAAGCGCCCGAGCGACATTTGAGGGGCTTATAAATGTTTTGAGGGTAGGATGTGAGTGAGAGGAGGGAAGGGTTGTAATGTTGGATGTGTAGTCGGGTCCTCCTTGGTTCGAATCCCATCGAGGGTAATTAGAGCATAATTAGGGTGTAGTGCTATAGTCCTTGGTTCTAATCATGCCGAGGGTAATTTAAGCGTAATTACTTTTGTGCTGGCATAGTCCTTGGTTCGAATCCCTTCAGACTAATTAGGTGTAATTAGGTGTAATTGAATAATGAGTAATTGGGTAATGAACAATTGTGAGAGTAACGAGATTAAGTGCATGCATTAAGAGAATAATTACACATTAAGTACACATGTTTACCCATCGGCTGCCGAAATACAACTTACAAAGTTAGTGAGTTAGTCTTTGGTTCGATTCCTATCGAGATTATTCAAAGTATGATAACAAACATTAATTAAAGCATATTTTCATTTGAGCAAGTACTGTAATTACACAACAAACCTCGTCGGTACCAATTCAGGACCGTGCATAGTCTTAAAATGTGGGGGGGGGGGATAATTAAAATATAACATTTCGCCTCCCTCACTAATAAAAAAATACAAATTTTGAACAAAATTAACAATTATATTCACATATTTCATTATAAATACGTACATTGAACTATTCTATACATCACATCAATACACTTCGACTATACAAGACATTAGTAGTATAAAATATGTGAACCAGTTGACTTCTGGGAAATATCGGCGAAGTCTGCTCTTCACGCGAGCAGAAAATTAAATAATAAATTAATGCAATCGCACAAGCACCTCTCCCAAAACACATCCGGTCGACTGGGTGGTCAGTCAAGGAATGACTTATAGACTTGGAGCTTGCGGTCGAGTTGAAATTATGGGAAAGAGAGTTGAACATGACTCGTATACTTGAATTTTTAAACCAATTAATATTTCCCTAGAAAACTCGTTTACCACCCTTAAAGGTGGAAGCAAACGACTTGAATACACTATGCCCTACAACAGACAACGAAACGCTTTATACACTACTCATACACATCCTGAATTATATCTAGAAAAAAGCGATTTCTAGCAAGGTCCTGTTAAAGACCTGCAAATTAAGCAGCAAAACGCACAGACAACTTTTCACAATATGGAATGATAGCAGAGACATATTACTACTGAAAAAAACTTACCCAGATTTTTAACACTACTTTCAATTCCCTGGAAGAATTAAATTTTACTATTGTAAGAATTTCCCCCTGGCCTTGCATTCCGGCGCTGCTCTATACTCACTTCGCTTCACCCTCATCGGCTCTCAAAACCTCTATTTTAAGAGCCGTCTCTTCACTGTCTCGTTGCGCCATATCGTTTTCATTGTGCTGCAGTTTATAATCATTCATAACATACTCTACAGGGCACCGTACAGAGGTTTTTAACAACATTATAAAAAAAGCCTTGCCCTCATTGCTGACTGCACATTGTGAATCAGGCCTCTTTATGGTTTAGGTGAGCGAGTGAAGATATTTCGGCGGTCCTTAACAGCGAGGCCTTGTGAGCCGATGAAGGTGATTGAGGTGAGTATGGAGCAGCGCCGAAATGAAACAGCGAGGGAAACGGGAGATTCCAGGTAATACCCGCCGTCGATTAGCGGCATCGTCCGACACGATTCCCACATACGAAAATCCGAGAGTGACCCGGCCGGGGCTTGAACCCGGCTAACTTTGGGAGGCGAGCAGGCTAACCGCTCAGCTACCGCTGTCCCTGTCGTTTAGCTAGAGAGGACTGCATAGTTTACGTAAGTGGATAACACATTTATGGGGAATATATGCGGGTCTTTTAATGCACTGTAAATAGTGATATGGATCGTTAATTTAAGGGTCCTATGTACTGAAACGTTTTCTGTGAAATAGTTTGCGCGTAAACGCGTGTCTCGGTAAATAAAAGTTATGGAAGTATCACTTTTTGTCAGAAAAGATGAAAAACAATTACCTATGGCCCCATTTTTTTACTTTTGTCATGTTAAAAGTAGGCCTGTTCTCGGAGAAAAAAAATTCGTGAATATGGTCAAATATCGCATTTTTTAAAACTTGCCTATGCAGTTTCCTGAAGCGGCAAGAGAAAAGTACAAAGATACGGACGTAGTTTAATCTGTGGGCTTTTATCGCGTGTATTAAAACCCCTATGTTACAGATCTAATTGGCACAGTACAGTTTTACGACTGAAACACTGCACGCCTTGCGGGTTGGAGCGATGAGGTGCTAGGTGGAAGAGCAGACATATTGCTTATCAAATAATGGAAACAACGTGCCTCAGTGTTTAGCGTTGTTCGTCTTTTCAGTGGGTTCTAGACATGTGTATGGACTGTGTAAATAAATGCACAGCTAAAGTTTGTCTCATGTATTGTTGTGCCGCGCTGCAAGACTTCGTGTCACAGAATACAGGCTATTCACGGTAAAGTGAGCACTTTTGAAAGCCCTCTCATTTGGAATAATAGTCAATGAACAAACATATTTTATTGTAGCCTTAGACATTTACTTCAAGAGTGCGGTGGAATACGCACACTGTGTTTAGTACTTATATATATATATATATTTAAAGCTGCTTAAAGGATAAAAAACGGCTGAAAGCAAAATGTAACTAGGGCCTCAAAAGTGATCACTTTACCGTGAACAGCCTATACTTACGAATACGGAGGTGAAACAGCCAGCTGTTCACCGAAATTCCAGCCGCACACGCTAGCAAAATTGCGTCATTAGTCAGCAACATGTTGGCATGCTGTTCTCCAGTATACGGCAGTTCGCCCAACAGCGAATATTTCGCAACACGCAGTATTCAACCAAATGTTTCTGGTTAATAACACTCCATGCGAGGCGTGGACGTGTGTGTGTGTGTGTGTGTGTGCGCGCGCGCGCGCGCGCGTGTGTGTGTGCGTGTGCGCGTGTGTGCGTTTTGTTTGTCACCATATTTTATAATGCGTTTTATTATAACGAGGGTATGCATATATTATAAGCAAATTTTTACGAGGTATTAAAGCAGTAACAACAAACGCAATCTTCCCCCTATTAACCCATCGGCGTATAAAGCAAAGGAATATAAAGAAAAAATCGAAATAATTTCTATCAAGTTACTGAAATTAAATTAAATGAAGTTAAATATGAAGTAAGTTAAAGCAAACTGTGGTAAGCTGTTAAGATACAATCTAAATTATATTGCATGAGGTGGATGTATACTCGGGAAAGTAATTTGAAAATATCTAGGGACGTAGCGGGGTAGGGGTTGAGATTTGGTTGTTACCCCCCCCCCCCCATGCCATTAAAATTGTCAACAATTATTAAGTATTTCAATGTTATAAAAAATGTATAATGGCTGTTAACTATTATGATGCATTTTATTATCACAGAGGAGTAAATAAATACAGAGACGAAATGGCTTCGCAGTTCCTTTGATGTGAGCCGTCGTACTCATTCTCTGATTGGCTATTCAAGGGTCTGGAAACGGGCCTGTGCCTAATTGGCTACCACGTGCTATGTACGAAATTTACCCTATTGGCTGGCAAGTAAGTTACCAAACGCTGGTTGGCGAACGACTCTCGCCAGTCCCGCAGACTGTGCAGATCGCCTAAAATGCTTCGGCCATTCGTCCATGGAGGGATTCGTGGTGTCAAAAGGGCGAATAGCAACGAAGCCCAGATGGCAGCGCTACCTTTGGGCTGTTAGCGAACTGTCCATAGCGAGCGCTTTCATCGCACGACTCTGGCGCGATCGGGAAGTCCCAGCCACGAAGATAATAGATGATGGATAGGCACCAACAGCCTATCTTCTCCACGATTATCAAGTTAAGCTGATTTCTTGTCCGACTTCTTTCAACTGCGCACGCGCAGACCGATTGTTTAAGTCAGCCGCCATATTATTAGTGACAAAGGTTACATAGTAAGCAATGTAAAACATGCACCTTTTTGCCACTACTAGCCCTGTCCTTGTCTTTCATTATCGCCTGCTGCCCGGCTTCACTTTCGTTTCTCGACTTCCACTCCATGGTCCCAGCAGGCCATCTAAACTCTGAACCCGTGTTACTAGCGCTCGGTGGAAGTGACGTGAACTACACGCTCAGAGGCGGGAAACTTGAATTCATACTGCAACTCCCACTCAAATGTATAGTGAGATTGAAATTTATTTAATGCTGTATGCAGTCCAAAATCGGCGTGTGTACATGTTACACTATTTAAATGTGTTCAGAATATATTTTAATGGTATAAAGTTTGTAACGAAAAAAATATATTTACATTTACAATATATATTTACAATTGCGGGAATGAATTGTTTTTATTATTTCAAAATACATGTTGTAAAATATACCATGAGGAATCAACTCAGTGGGACATAATGTACTGGATGGAAGACATATTGTTTTGGTTTGGTAAGTTTCATATTTACAGGTTAATTTTGATTAAATCAGGATCCCTAATTGTAAATGTTGTGTTCATAGGTGTGTTTATATGCATGGAACAGTAAGACACAGGTTCCCAGTTTGAGGAATGTTTTATTTTGTGAATAGGTGAAGAGAATGGGGGATGAGAAATCTGTTGGCTTGTACATTCTAGACATTTACAGTTTTTTTTGTGATAATCACTTTTCCAACTATCACAGAAGTCTTGGAACGAATAGGCTTAAAAGGCTTTCTTTGCCAGTTCTACATCTGAAAAGTAAGTGCATTGTAAAATTTATGTACGCTTCAATGTTATGTCCAAGATAACATACATACATACATGCATGCATAGATGCATGCATGTGCATACACACACATATATATAGTTTACACTACAGCTAAAGTTTAGGTTCAGATTCTTGTATTAATTATATCCTGCCCTCCTATTTAGCCCGAGTGGTCTTACAAAATACATATATTTTCTCTTCTGTTCCATCTGTGATATTATTAGCCTAATTCAACTATTTTTGTTTAAATAAATGTAATAACCTCATTGGCCAGAACTTTGGTGGTGGCCAACTTCTTACACAGTTGCAAATTTTACTGCCAATTTCAATAAATTCATCTCTCCCATTTTACAGCCAAGCACCTAGCAAAATCAGAAGTTACATAGGCGTTGAAGATCCAGTCTTTGTTAAATTTTGAAGAACATGATATTTTCTAAAGAAAATTACAGATACTTTGATTATCTTAAGCACTGCACCTAACAGTAAACTCAGCACTTTTGAAAGCCCTGCTTACAATCTACTTTCTGCACATTATGTATTCTTTCACCATCTGTTGGTCAAGTGCAACTGAAATTAATAGAAAATTAAACATTTTACAAATCTAACTACTTTCATTGGTGCCCAACTTTATTTTTGTAACTTTACCTTCTACAGTTCCTGATCTACATGACCCAATATACTATTGCCCCTAGCATATCACTATCAGGCAAGGTCATTCATAATTTCTACACTTTCTCCATATGAAACTGTTAAGTTATTGGAAGCTAGGTACAAGGAATACACAGCTGCCAACCTCCTAATGGCACAATCCTTTTTCTCTTATTAAGTCTTGTATGGTACAATACAGCAATTAAACAATTTTCTGAGTTTACTAATAATTCAAGTTTTTTGTAAATTTTTACCAAACTACTACGATGGCCTGATATGCCAGTGTTTCACATATAAGCTACCACAAATGAAAAGCACTTCTTTACAATATCCACAGATTATACTTGTGACACTAACCCAATTTCACAAAATACACAGATTACTTTGACACTAACACTATTTCATCAAAGCCAATAAAACTGTACAACCAACTACACAAATACGGTATCTAATGACACAATTACTACTGAACCACTAAAGATATTAACTAAAAATACTGACATCTGCACCATCTTTAAATCATGATACCTTTATCTTTCTATGTGGTGTAATCTTTCCACCACCTAGGTTTGCTGACTGGCATTTTTGACCTTTCACTGGTTGGTGTAGAGGTGTTATCTGAATCATCAACCCCATCTAGTGAAATATCAATTTCCTCTGTTTTTTTGTTACTGAAATCCCTAAATCTATGCCTCAGGTCGTCTTCCTCCTCCTCCTCCTCCTCCTCATCACTACCTGTCTCTACTACCGTGTGTCCTGCTGTCTGCTCGCTTTTCGTACTTACTGGTACTTCTAAGCCCTCTATAACATTTTTCTGACCTGGTGACCACTTGCTGATATGGTGCAGGTACCAGAAACCATCTGTTTCTCCTATAGCACCCTCGAGTGGTGTCTACAACATATGACCTAGGCTTAGGGTCTACCTGCTTTATTTTCCATATGATCTCAAGTCGGTGATCCGTACTGGATCCCCCTCCTGAAAATCAGCAAGAGATTTTACCTAATGTTTTTTGTTGTGATTTTCTGCCTGCATTTTTCCTTTCCTGTCTTCCCTATCCTGCACAATTTTCCGATCAACTTGTTTAGACAATTGTGATGGTAGCAAAGTAATGGTTGACCTTACTCTGCCAGGAGTTCAGCTGGGCTGAATCCATTATTAAGTGGGGTACTGCGATATGCTAGTAGTGCAGAAGGTAAATCCGCATTCTTTTTTATTAACAGTTTTGCCACTTTAACCGCTGCTTCCACCCCTCCATTTGATCGGTGATAATGCAGTGAAGAATTCACGAAGTTATGTTCTGCAAATATCTTAAATCGAAATGAGAGGAACTGTGAACCACTATCCGCCTTTAACACATCCGGAATACCGAACCGGGCAAAAACTTCCTTTAGTTACATGATCACTTCATCTGACAGACTTAATGGGTGAGACCTCAAAAATCTATAATAATAATCTATTATGATTATGTACTATTTACCATGTTTGAAAAAATCCATCCCTACCTTTTACCAAGGACGTGCAGGAAACTGTTCTTTTAGACACGGTTCTTTGTGATTTGTTCGTTGTTCCACACACTGCGGACAACTACGGATTACATTTTCCAATTGGGACGAAAGTCCTAACCACCAAACTGCCAGTTTAGCTCTTTCCCTACACTTCACAATCCCTTGGTGTCCTGCATGTATAAACCCTATGCACGTCAGCTGTAAATTGGGTGGAATCACGATCCTAGTTCCTTTCAACAAAAGACCTTCACCAAATGGAATTTAATGCCTGAATTGGTAAGAATCACGCAAGTTCTCTGGAACCTCACTCTTGGGGGGTCAAGTGCTCAAAGAATACTGGTTCAATTTTTTACATGTGAGGTCCTGTTCCTGTTCTGCCTGTATGAGAGAGAGAGAAACTTATCTGTAATGGGGTACGTTGACTTAATTTGATGCACGAATGCCTGTTTTGCCTCCTGGGAGAAATGATTTTGAGATGAAGCATCTGCGATAATCAACTATTTTCCTGGGACATACTTTACTGTATTATCATACTTCATTAACCCTCTGCGGAATATTTGAAGACAGGGAGATAATTCCTCTATAGATTTTGACTGCAATATCTGTATAAAGGGTTTGTGATCTGTCTTATATTACATGTTACCCAAGGATATACTGTTGAAATTTTTCAGCAGTCCAAGCGAAGTCCAAAGCCTCTTTTTCAATATGAGAGTATCTCTTCTCTGTAGGTGAAAGTGTCCTTGAACCATATGCAACAATTTGCCGAACCCCTTCCTTTTGCTGCATAATACAGCTACCTAGACCAAATAAGCTACCATCTGCACTCACTAGCATTTACTGCTCAGGATCAAAAAAGTTAGAGTAAGTGTCTGTAAAAACAGCCCTTTAATGTTTGCAAAGGCTTTAGCTTGGGCTGGCCCCCACACAAATTCTGTATCTTTCTTGAGGAGGGAAAACAAGGGTTCCAATATTTCGGATTTACTAGGAAGGAACCGAGCTGAGAAATTGACTATGCCCAAAAACTGTTGAAGCTCACATGTTGTCTTAGGCTGCGGAAACTCCGATAATGCAGAACTCCTTCTGGGTCCACTGATATACATTCTGAGGTAAGTATGTAGCCCACATACCTAACAGATGCCGCTCCAAAAACACTTTTACATTTATTGATAGTAATACCCTCATTTTGCAGTCTGTGAAGGACTTCCCTCAGTGTGGAATCATGCTAGGAAATAGTAGATGCATAAATAAGAATATCATCCACATGAAGCACAACCCGTCGAATGTTTTCCAGAACCTGGGCAATTCTGTTTGAGAAGTGCTGTGGTGCATACGAGATACCAAAGGGCAACGTTTTGAAATAATATGTGTCAAATGGTGTGATGAAAGTGGTCAAAACTTGGCTCTCCTTGGCCAGCTCTATTTGATAGAAACCTGAATTAACATCTATTTTCGAGAAATATTTTGCTCCTTTGAGCAGAGGTAGTTTTGATTCCACACCAGTGATAAGGAAAGTGGGGTCTACAGACACTGTGGTTTAACTCAGTATAGTCTTCACATGTACGGAGTGCATTTCCTTTTGGAACCACCACAATGGGTGCAACCCATTCTGTTGGTTCCATCACTGGTTCATTGATATCTAACTGTATTAGCCTATCAAGTTCTGCCTTCAGTTTGTTCAGGAGAGGCATAAGCCACTGTCCTGGGGAACGACTGTACAAATGGTTTAGCCCCATTTTTCAGTACAATTTTAACTGTGCCTTTCATTTTACCCAGTCCATTTACTAACTCTAGGAATTCTACTGGAACATTGACCTTGCTGAATTCTGAGGCCAAACCCCCTAGAAATACATCCTCCCTGTCATAATTTTCACTTTGTCTATTTTTGCCATTCCCAGTCACATCAAAAACCGTACCTTGTTTTGATCTCCCTCCAGCTTTACACACACAAGCCCAATGCCCGAGCTTACTACAACCAAAACACTTAGCTTGACAGGCTGGGCACTTTAACCTGACGCGTGACCGGCTAGGTTAATAGTCGCAACAGTCGAGGATTCTGTCCGTTAGACCAAAAGCGGGGTGATTGAGTTAGCTAGGCGACGAGAGGCGAGGAGTGTTGGCTAGTACTCACTTACTCCTACTTCTTGGGTGCCCTGTTGGTGGTGTACTTGGTCCACACCGTGGCTGCGGTTCCACAGGTGAGATTCGTTTGTCCAGAAGTGGATGTTTTCCCAATTGAACCTCACTTCCGTACCGGTGAACAATCCTCTTACCACAGGATGGCACGACGGGAGAATGTGTTTGCACGGAGAAATGAATAATACCACAATCGGAGCAGTCGATACTGACTCGTGCCTGAGTTGGGTTGCGCGGTTTCGTTCCGCCTGCCTTTCCGGTGTAGGCTGAGGAAGTGCACTCAACTGTCTGGCGGCACAAAGCGCTGCATGTAGCTCCCTACGCCTGCGGCCGTGCCTTTGGCTGAAATGCATTAAGTCTCCACTCACATGTTACTGGGTACACTTTGACTCGAATACTGAACACAAGTTATAGTGTAAGTCTGGTTTTGGCTTGCTGACCAGGCTCCGTAAAGTCTCCACTGATCCCCCACGCTATGCGGGCTGATCAGAGACGTGAAGATGTTTGGGTCACCAATGCTGCCACTGGATGTGCGTCCACACATAAAAGGACGGCAAATCTCAAGCCATGGTATATCCCGGCACTGAAGCAGTGCTGTGGGATAAGGCAATAACTGTAGACTGTCACCCCTCTCTGGGTGAAGGTGTTGCTAGTGGTCGTGGCTCCTCTGTCCCTCCCCACCGGCACTGGAAGTGGTGCTGCGGGAGTTTGGGAAGCAACAGATGGCCGTCTAATGGGTGTGTAAAAATATGACGGACCCCTGAAGGGCGCCCGTGGCTGAAGTTAATTCGGTAGTTATAAATTCCGCGATCCTCGTCAAAGGTGTACGTAGCAACCTGTATCTAGCGGGTAAATAGACAGATACTCTAATAAAGAAAAGCTGAGAAGTAGGAAACAACAGTATGTTTATTGAAGCATGCTACATCTTACCAGGCAATTGAGTGTTGAAGGTTACTACGCTGGCCAGGTGTAGGTGACCTGGTTCTTATGGAGAATGGGAAAGAAGGAGCTTAAGGAGAAAATATATAATACTTCTAAATTGTCTAAAGAAGATGCCTCGAGGAGACAAAGTGAATTTAACGTGTTGGTAAGTGTGTTCGCTGGTTGTCGGGTTGACTAGTCGTCGACGGTGAAGAAGCCACAGGGGGCGAACTCAATGCTTCAAAGATCTCAGGCGGTTCCAGTACTGGCAACAGTGCAGTGGGATAACGCAAGAATGACTGCACGTACCCGGCAGCGTCCAGACTTGTATAGTGGAAGCTTGTGGGTTGCTGGGCGCGGGGTGCGGGGGAGGAATGACGTCCGCCTGTCCTGGTTGGCGTGAGAATACTTTGGTCAGCGAGTCTGCTTCGTGCCTCGTCGGAGGCGCTCGGCCTTGTCCGAGGTCTGGGCAGCTTGTGGGCTCTCAGCGGACTGTAAAAAAAAAGGGGGGGGGGGATGGCGTGCCTGCCGAGTTGCATATCCTCCAGGTGAGAAGGAATCGCTCATAGTTTCTGCTGCCTGTAGGATAGGCAGAATGTTTCTCACGTCTGTAGTGGTGGAAGAGGTACTCTTGGTGATGAGTTGTAATCGTATTAGATTAGTTGTATAAGCGGCACGCGTCAAACCTCTCATGGGTGTGTAACCCACAAAAAGTGGCATCGGTTGTCCTCGGATCAAGTAGATGGACCTTGTACGTGCGACGCTCTTTGTTGTGGCGAAGAATGACGTCGAAATGACCCTTGCTGCTGCGAAGTCCCTTGTGGAGATGATCGTCTTCTGATCTGCACTCTGCTGACCTCTCCTCCGTGATGCTGCTCACAATGCAGAACCAGGGACTGTAGTTATGCTTGTTTGGCCACCAATACTGCTTCTTCTAACGTGAGTTTTGGCCGTAACTGTAACTGCTCACTCGTCTTCTTGTCGACCATGCGTACCACCACCCTACCACGAATAAGTTCGTTTTTTAAATTTCCGTAGTCGCAACTTTCTGCCAACATGTGTAGTGTGGTTACAAATTCGTCCACCAATTCACCATGTAACTGAACCCGAGAATTGAACTTAATACCGCTTAAATATTGTGTTGGTTCGTGGGTTGAAATACTCCCGAAATGCTTGCAATACTTGTTCTTGTGTGTCTGGTGCGGGCTGAAATTGTGGCCAAATTTCTACCGCATGTTCACCCAGAAGATATAAAAGAATATCTATCTGCTCCGTGTGCTGTTTGAAATTGTATCCTGAAACAGACATGTAGCGTCGAAATCTTCTTTCCCATGCCGGCCATGATGATGGGTTCGTGAATTCTATAGGTTGTGGTGGTTTGAGTTTATTTACACCTCCCCTCGCAAAGGACATTCCAGATTCCTCCTTATCCGTAATCGTTCTGCAGATTATTGCCGAGATTGTAAATTACATGCCATTTTAAACGAAAACTCCGATCCCACCACTGCCACCATGTTAAGTTATTGGAAGCTAGGTACAAGGAATACACAGCTGCCATTGTTCCACGAGTCAGTGTCAACAAGGTCAGGGTTGCCAACCTCCTAATGACACAAAAACAATATATAATCTGGGCTTCTTGCGTTTGCAGTGAAACATCGGTAGGCATAGGTTAAGTGTCAAACATAATTTTGTCACGACACCATGGCCCTAGTATTAATGTTTTGTGAAGCCTACAGTAAAACACATTTATTTAAAATAATCGAATTAGGCTTATAACAATATCACAGGTGGAACAGAAGGGAAGATACGAGTGTTGTGTATGATCTGAGTCTTCTCGTTCCAAGACCACTCAGGGTTATATAAGCTTCATGACTGACATAGCAGGGAAGGGTATAATAAATACAAGAATCTGAACCTAAAATTGAGCTGTGGTAATATAAGGCTGTTCAGGTAAAGTGCGCACTTTTGAGGCCCTAGTTACTTTTTTCTTCCAGTCATTTGTTACCTATCCATTAACCACACTTACACATAAATATTGCCATGTAAGTAATAACCAATATATCTTCCAAAATATTCTCTTTCTGGCTTCCGCACCTCAACACTAGTGCGCAGCGAAAGCACTAGAAACTATACTTAAGTTTCATTATAGTCCCATTGAGTTGATACTCTGTGCCTGCATCGCGGCACCAATGCATGCTACGATACTCACATTTATTACAACCGGGTATGTCCTGCAGCTATATGAGCAAAATGAATTCATTACAACTTCCTCTCAACCTCCTCAGGGTTGTTGGGCACAAATTTATTATAATCAGAGCTACAAGTTTTTCCTCCAGCGCCGCGCTGGTTTTTCCTGTAGCATCCCCACTTTTTTACATTGAACGTCCACACAAGCACAGACACACCCAGCCGATTGCTTCTCTCTCCTTCCCCTCCAAAGGAGGGGAGTGATAGCAACTGGCAATTGTTTCACGTTACTACGAATAGCGTACGGCCGAAAGGCCAGCACGTACTATATCCTCCCGTAAAATCACCCCAAACTTATTCGGAGGGCTCAGGTTGGAGACCCCAGTATGGACCCCAGTATGTCGGCGTGTGCGCCTGGAGTTCGCGGTACAAGCGGCTGTTTTATCTCTGTATTCTTTTTTACTCTGTGTTATTATACTGTTAGGTAACTTTTTTCCTTGCTGCTCCGCTCATGGGCCTAAAAAGTTCTCACTTTACCATGAACAGCCTATAAAAGGTAATATGCCAGGTACTCTGTGAATGGCTATGGTGAATGTTATGTTGGTAGTGAAACCGGAGTTCAAGTACATTGGCAACATGCACGGAAACGAGGTGTTAGGCCGGGAGCTGCTACTGAAGTTGGCAGACTACATTTGTGAGCAGTACCAGGTGGACAACCCGGACATCATCAAGCTGGTGAACCTCACACGAATCCATCTGCTGCCCAGCATGAACCCCGACGGCTGGCAGATTGCTACCGACACGGTCTGTACCTTCCACCGTCCCACCTACAACCACAATGCTTGATACCACCTTGTTTGAAGTAATGTAAACTGGGGTTGCTTTGCACCTGCTGGGGTAATGTTGCACTACTAAAAAGGTTTGTTTCTGTGACATTTGGTGAAATGGTAACAAACATTACCTGTGGGTTGATGACATTCAAATTTAAAATGCCTAGCTAAAGTTCTCAGTGTTTCTTTGACAAATGCCACAAAAACAAAGATTCTGAGTGGTGCAAAGTTACCCTGGCAGGTGCAAAGTAAATCTGATTCACTGTATGCACAGTGATGTTATCTACACAAGTTACAGGAGTCCTATCTCTATTGTGGGTGTTTTTGGATATTTAATAAAATGTGTAAATTGGCTACCTGTAGGTAGATTTATCTTGCAGTGGAATTGTTAGCAGAACTATCATTATATTGTCAAGAAAACTTGGAGCAATGAAATAAAACAAGTTACAGTATATTTATAATCTTCAATGCAGGAATGGTTACAACACATAATTTAACAGAATATTGAACCAATATAAATGCCTTTTGTTTTCTTATCAGAAAACTTGTTTTGAAAGCCTGAATAATTTGAACAGTCCACCATTGCCATTAAACAGTTGCAGAGATAACATCCACTAGAAGCTCGGGGTCGAGAAGCGATGTGGCAACTTCGGTGTGGAAGGCAGTCGCTCTGTTGGTAACTGAGGAGTCGGGTGACAGACACTGCGCTCGCATTGTGTGCTGTAACAAATCATCTGTTAATATCAAAAGTTATTGGGTGCCAGATGGTCTTAAGTGTAAGACCATTTCCAATTAGTATGAAGACCCCATTCAGTCAGCTTGATCTATAATGTAGATTGACACATGCAGATTTATACCATTTTTTTTTGTTTAGCATGCTGCATACTCGCCTGGAATGTTGATTTGTCAGAGATCAACTTGGTGACAGTTTTATGGAAACGTGCCTGCTGTATAAACCACCAGTGGTTAGTCTCTTTTTTCTAAGGTGAATAATATGGACTTTCCATCTTAATGCATAGTGATCACCCAATAAAAGGGCAGTATGGCTTATCGCTCCTGAGACATGGTGGCTGGGTCTTGGCAGTAGGTTATGCTTGTGGACTTTGACACAACCTGGTTAGTTTCACCAGATTGGAAAAGGCATTGAGAGGGATGAACATAGACTGCTGCTGCCAGTTGTCAGCCAATGGAGTCTGCTAGAGATGAGTCCTTTCCATCTTTAGTAGGATTCTCTGACCCATTCCATCCTATTATCACATAGGAGGCCTTAAAGACATACAGTTGCACATGAACATAAGTTCACTGCCAGTGTATGATATGCTCCTACTTGGAATGAATCATGGCCCAGTCTCACCTGGGAATTGTATAACAGAGCCTAGTTTGATCCAGTAGAAAGTCAGTCGGCCAGATGGGTCTCCACCACAGACACATATTGCAGAAGGAGCAAAACTGGCCTGCCATTGACCTGCAAAGGAGAGGAAAACCCCTTCCAGCAGCACACTTTGCTCCAACTCCTTGGAGTGGGTCCATTCACATCTAGCATTATCTACAGGTATTTCTGGACAGAAAACTGGCTAGAGGTGGAACTGGCTGGGGCTTCTCAGCAAGATAAGGTTTCTCCTGGGTCAACAACTTCTCACCTCCAAGTACTGAGCGATCCAGGGGTGCATGAGAGATGGCAGTCTTGTGGTTGCAGTGCCACTTACTCCAGGGCTCAAAATAAGTTATGGTTGTTCATGTTCTTGTTAGAAATCCGATGTGACCTCTTGCAGTCGCAACTAATATACATTCTGGAAAGCTGTAGGCCTACTAGAAATGTTGAAGTAGATATGTATTTACAGTTTAAACATATTACCTTTAATAAGGAAACATACTGAGCTTCAAGTTGTGTACAGTACAAAATAATGTTCTCGAAATTGTGTTATTATTATTTTATTCTTGTCATTACATGAATTTCACACCCTGCAGTAACATTTTCAGATGGTACAACCCTTAGGTTGACATAGCTAAATTTAGATAATACTCAGTTCTAAATCTGCTTTGACATGTTTCCACCTGGTTTAATTTGAGAATAAAGCCAATGCAAAATACAATCAGTGCAGAGATGTATAGAGTAAAAAAATAATTTACAGGTTGAGTTTCCTATACATGTTCATTTTACTTGAGACATAACAATTGTTTTGTTACTTCTAGGGTGGAAAGGGATATTTGATTGGACGGACAAACAACAACAGTGTGGACCTGAATAGAAATTTCCCAGACTTGGACCGCATAATGTTCGGCAATGAACTGTCGCACATCCAGCACAACAATCATCTTTTAGAGCAGGTGGAGACATATGATGTCATCTTTCATTATTACAGTAATTTAGTATTAGAATAATTAATTTCATCATTGTATCAAAAAATACTTGCCAACTTTATCAGATTTGTATAGCAATATGGCAAGACTGCCTAGATAATTGGCAGGAACATAAATTTAGCTTACTTAAGATGTTAAAATGAAAGACTGGTGGTCAGATAAATCTTAATTCAGAGCAATAAAAGTTTTTCCAAATGTTAATTTTTTGTATGTTTTACTTTGCGAACAGTGACAATAATTAATTGATTATTTTATAACCATCAGCATCATTATGAAAAGAGAAAACAATGTATTGTGGCAGGTGGATCGTCTGTCGGAAACCCATTCAGCCCGAAACGCGGGCTGTGATGAAGCTCATCATGTCGGTGCCGTTTGTACTGTCTGCAAACTTACATGGGGGAGACTTGGTGGCCAACTACCCTTATGACACCAGCCGCTCAGGGGCTGTGACTGAATACACACAGAGTCCAGATGACCACACTTTCAGGTGAGAAAGAGCTCTGTGACACTTGGACATAAATGTTGACTTAATGTTGAAGGAACTGAATTAACTGCTGCAGTTGTACACAATGTGGAAGATTGAAGAACTGTGATATGTCAGGAGCTGTAGGTATTGTGCAGTTTCTCTCAGATCTGGCAACTAAGATGATCATTGCAATGTTTCATCTAGAAAATGCCCTACCTTACGAGTTGAACATTTCCTCTGTGCTCAACATTTATCACTTCTATTTAGGTTTGCATATGTAGTAGTCTGGGTCAACTATAGTTTATAAATCACAACACAACAATACAGTCATACCTCCATATTTAATTATACATGTACAATGACCATACACTGCGAGCTCCATGTTGTTACTGTCGGACATACAACATATTGCATAGCTGCCTATTTTACATGTTTCCCACCAAGTACAAACAATTACATGTAAATGGAAACCAAATTACATGGTTTAAGTTATAACATGAACTCTTACATTTATGAATAAAATAATGAAGCAATATGAATTCTTACATTTATGAACAAACGTAATCCTCTAATCTAGTTGGTTGCTTCACCGCTCTTCCACTCCTAGTGATATAATGGTTCACATTATAGTTATTAAGGCTATTGTCACTTCCAAAAGGAGCAGGACTGTAAACTGAGTCATTAACTTACCACCCATAAGAAGGTGTTGAAGGTTTAAGCAATAGGTAATTTGAGATGCTAACAGCTGATGTCTCATTTCTAACCTTAGCGCCATCAGAATCGCAGAGCTCACACAGGTTCCTAGAGGGACAATGTCTGATGAATTCGTGGTTGTGCCTCACTTGGAAACCTCTACTGTCTTTGATCAAATATAATTAATCTGTAAGGGAGAGATTCCACCACAATACCTGACCTCTACTCTGCTCTGTCATTGAAATTCATTTTAAAATACAAAACTTCACCTGCCTGTAGCGGATATAGAGCTACCGCACCCTCATCATAATAGAAAATCTGCTTTTTCAGATTTTATTCCCTTCTTTTTGTACAGCTATGAGTAATTAATTGCCACTAGTAAACAGCTCTGCCACACATTGTAGTATTGACTTCAGGGTTCTACATATCATCTGAGCTGGTGACAAACCTACTTGAGCAATATGGGTATTACGGTACTCAGACAGCGCATAATTCACGTTATGACTACTCTTATAACTTTTCCTCAGTAGGCCCTATATTTTTTGCTATATCAACCCATTTTTCAGCTAGTCCATTTCACTGACGTACCTGTGGCTAATGAGCACCAATTAGAAATTCCATTCTTTAGAAAAATTAGCACACTAATAACTAGTGAATGGGATGTTGTCACACACTAATACATCTGGGATTCCCAACCATTCAAAAATGAACTTTAACTTGCTTATAACAGAGCTGGAACTGCTATTATCCACAGAGCTTACCTCAATCCAATTTGAAAAGCCATCATAACAGACCAGGTAATGATGGCTGTCAAACTGAAATGGGTCACAACCCACTCTCTCCCAAGGTCTTACAGACAACGGATACGAGAGAAGAGGTTCCTTCGTATTATTACATGACAGGAAGATATGAACGTCACAGGTCCCAATAAAATTTCCGATGTCTGCACCCATTCCCAACCAAAATAAGCAACAACGTACTCATTGTTTTGTTTTGGTAACACCAAAGTGACACTCGTGAACCAAATTAAGCATAGCAGGGACCACAGTCTTAGGTACTATAAGCCCTTTCCTCAAAGAACAACAAACCTTCAGCTTCACTAAGGCTATTTTTAATTGAAAAATAACTCGTAAGGTTCTGTGGAACCATCTCTTTCACTGACCACCCTCTGATATAAATTTCTTTAGACTACATAAACCCTGATCATCCTGAGTGGCTTTGATACACTGTTGTTTTCATTCCTCAGACATGTTAATATTGAATAATTTTGAATGGCTATGAACAGTTAACAATGTGTAGGACAGATCAGCCTCTTCATCAGTCAAATATGTCAGTGACAAGGCATCAGCAATGTACATCTTTCTGCCCGGGAGATACAAAATTACAACACTTTATCTAAGCTTTCTTTACCAAACTTTTCAACGGCCGATGGTCAGATTTAACATACACTACATTACCATAAGTGAAATGATGGAACTTTTCAACTACAAAGACACTCTAACAGCTCCTTCTTTATCTGTGAGTATCGTTGTTCGGCATCAGTGAAGGCTCTTGAAACGTAAGCTAAAGGATGTCCATCCTGCAACAAAACAGATCCGATTCTATTCTGAGAACTATCCGTCTGGATTTCCAGTGGCTTATTCTGTACATAGTGGTGCAGTTCAGGAGCGCTAACAATAAATTTTTTTTAACTGTGCAAATTCTTTCTCGTGTTCTGGAGTCTAGCTAAAAGGAAAATCATTCCTAGTCAAGTTTATCAAATGTGTTATACACTCAAGAAAGGTAGGAATCAATTTTGAGTAATATTTGCACATGCCTATCAAATGCATAACTACCTTTTTCTCACCTGGACGAGACATATTCTCAATGGCTTTTACATACTTAGGGTCAAGTTCCACCCCTAAGCCCATTACCACTACCCCCATGAACCGAACACTGGAAATCCTTAGTTGAATTTTGTCGGGATTGAACTTGACACCATACCTCCTAGCTCTTTCAAACACTTGTTCTAGAATCTTATCATGATGAGTGGTATCGTTTCCTGTAATTATGAGGTCGTCAAAATGTAGATGAACACCCTCAATATCACCAAATATGTCCATTTTTTCACGATAATCTGAGGTGTACATGAGATTCCAAAACTAAGGCGATTCCATCTGAACTTCCCGAATGGCGTATGAAAAGTGGTCAAATGTGACGATTGTTCGTCAAGCTCCATGTGCCAGTAACTCTGTTTCATGTCCAAGACTGTAAAAAGAGTACTACTTGCCAATTCCACAGTGATGTCTTCAAATGTGGGAATATTAAACCTAGGCCTCTTGATAGTTTTGTTAAAGTATGTTGGATGTATACATAGCCTTAGGTATCCATTTGGTTTTCATACGACTCCTACTACTACTAAATTTGAGACCCAATCTGTAGGGCACTCTACCTTCATTATTATACCCCATTTTCCTAAATCCTGCAAAGTATCTCAATTTGTGTCTCAACTCGATGGGAACACGCCATTGGGGCTCTATTACTGGTGAAATGGAAGAATCCAGATAAATCTTTACCTTACCCGGAATTTTGCCAAGTCTCCTAAAGTTACCACTATACTTCTGTATCAAACTGTCTTCGTCAAAAGAAAACATTTTAAAAATTAATTCCTGCTGCACAGACGACTTTAGTCCTAGGATGCACTCCACATCACCAGCAAGTACTTCAAAACTAACCAATAAATACTTATTGTTACACCGTGTTTCAAGTATAACTTTTCCTACAGGCTTCAATGTGTGTGTGTTACCATAAGTCCAAGTAACATTTGTGATGGGAAATTTTAGGGGTAGGGCTTAATGATTCTACAGTTTTAAAGCTTAAAACATTTGTTTGTGCACCAGAATCAGTTTTAGTAGTCACTGATTGTTTTCCAATAAACAAGGTTACATACCATGAACACTGATCATCATAACCTTCTCCATGTCGCCTACATTCGAAACAGCATTGACAGCAGCCGCAGACTTCCGGTACACCACTTCAAAATGATTCATGCCCTTACATTTCCTACAGTTTGTTATAGGCTGGGCAGTGTCCATATTCTTGTGAAAATCCTCAAAACTTAATTTCTGTAATGTTGATAGTTTTCTGCTATTGTTTACAAAGTTTGAGAATCTTCACCACTTTTGCCATTTGTTCCTGCATTTCTTAACATAGCTGCACCCAGATTGCCCTTATTGCGCCAATCTTGTGAAAGTGCATCAACCACTTATGACAATCCTGGCTTTCCATTTCTATGAATATCATCCATTTGGTGCTTCAAAGCTTCATACTATATCAGACATAAATCTCCACCTTCTTCAATGTCAACATTGGATCTAGTAGGATTAACTGGGTCAATTTGGAGTAATTAACACCAAGCACAATCCTGTCACAAGTTAAACTGTCTTTATCCTTGCCAAACTCAAAAAAGGTAGCCTGTGTTTTCAATTCAATCAAGAATGAATCAAAAGTTCTACCTTCAGACTGTCCTATTTTGTTAAACAAATAAAGTTCGTAAACAGTGTTCTTCTCGGGCTTACAGTACTGGTCAAAAGCAGCTATCACCTCATCATACGCTGACTTGTCGGTTAATGACAGAATATTGAATACGTTGAAGCATTTTAAGCCACCAAGTGTAAATGATGTTAAACCAAATACACCTAAAGAGTTGGTCACAAGACCAACTCAGTATTGGTGGTAGGTGAGCGCTTTAGCTTCAGTGCTAGATTAGGTAGGGATGTCGCCCAGTACCAGCAAAATCCTAATTACAACCCTAATGTAACCGAAGGGCATCCACTGATCCCTGGCTAGCTCATAAGGGGGGCGGGGGTTCCCCTTCTTGTTGGTTTTTCTTGTTAGACTGCATAGGTGGTGAGCGTCCTAGTTTGCAGGATGGCTTGAGAGTTGTAACCCCTAAATTTAATATTACTCTGAAAACTGCTCAACACAGTATGTGTACGGTTGACAGAGGTGGCCTTGAAATAGTGCGAAAGCCAGTGTCTCTGGGACCATATCACAAGGCACTAGTTTTGTGGCGGCAGTATGCCGGTGTAAAAATTGGGACATGTAGGCTAACATGTAGGCACGAAGTCAGGGGTCACATACACTGTCGTGGGTAGATGCTCTACGAGTTGTTCATGATGCAGCAGCCTCGTACTCTTCTGCTCCTGTCTCGTACTCTTCTGCTCCTGTCTCGCTGGGCGGTTGGCTTTGGGACAGCGGCCGACTCTGGTTGTGGTGGAGGAGGGTGCTGGCTGCTCGTCGTAGATTCTTGTGGTATGTGAGGAGGAGTGATAGAGTAAGGTTCAGGGAGGGGAAGGGGGTCGTACCCCAATACTTTGGTATTCAGAAGAACTATTAGTATATGGTCTAGAGAGATTCAGCCTGCTTCTCTAGTAGGCAGTGTAAAAAGAAAATCATCTTTTTGTGTCTCAGGAACTCTTGCTTTAAATGTCTTAATGATTGCTTGAACCTTAACTTTTGCCCACTTCTAAGAGTTTGTGGCATAAGACTGAATTAAATGAACCGTTAACAAAGTATGTAAGTCAAAGCCGGGTATGATAGCAGCCCTACTGTGTGCTCCTAAGAGGACAACTGACCGGTGTGACCCGCCACATAGCTCCAAACTGGCTATTCTCTAGCCAAGGCGGAACCACAGAGCTAAGATCACACGTGGGCAGTCGAAGTGTGGTGAGTTCCTAGTGAAGGGCTCCTCCAAAGATTAGCCACTGCAATACAATTTGCATTACTTTGGCCAAACTTGGGCTGTTGCTAAGGTGTTTTGAATGTATTTGCCGTTTGGCGAAATACGCGTAACCAGCGTTACCTTACGTACACACACATTGAGTGAACTCAAAAATATCTTACCACTCAAAAATGAATAACAGGTTTCAAACTGAATAACAAGAACCATCAAATTGATTTGGAATATACATTTTACTACACAATGTATTGATGGAAAAGTAAGGTTACACATATGTGGGCTGCACTCTCCTACGTAAAATAAAATATTTATTAAAATAAAATAATCTTTTACTCTTGTGGAAGCTTATCAAAAGGCCAGGTGAAGGCAACCTGGTAAAAGTACATGAAGCATATTATTGTAATATTTCAATAGACAGTTAATTTAATTAATAAAATAAAATTAAAGCAAAGATTCTTCCTAACCTTACTAGGGGAGGGCTTGTCCTGAAGGGACCTAGACGTATATTCAATAAGGGTGCTCCTCTCCCAATTGGTGGAGGTAGCCTGACTAGGGCCTTAAGGAGGTGTCCAGAAGGGACACGTCACCGTGACTTGCAATAACTGGTGTGGGCGAGGAGGTGACGTATTGAGGGAGTGATTAGTACAACATGGTGGAAGCCTCTGGTGTCGGACTACCCTGGTGCTGCTGGCTGGAGGCACCTGAAGAGGTTGAAGGCCTATGGTTGGTTTGGGCCCTCGGGGAGGTTGCTGAAGGTGACAGAAGAGCTTGCGGACCTTCTGGGCGATGGCGGATCTCTGGAGCTGTCAGTGTCGTTATCGACCACTGGGCTACTTGGGGTCACGGGTGCTGTGAGAGACTCTGCCCTGGTGCTAGTACTGTCGGGCTCTCGCAGCCTGACTGTGCAGCAACCACTCCTGAGGCCTAGGCTGGGGTTTCTTTTATAGTCATCTTTCCAGCTTCTAGGCACTCTGAGGAGTGTGGGGAATTAGCCCCGCCTCTCGAGGGAGGAGCTTGTGATGTCACATGCATGAACCATGGATCCTTATCTATGATAGCGCGAGCCAGTGACACATCTTGCCCCTGTGCTCTCGTGGAGCCTGTAACTTTCTAGCAGGTGGCTCGCATCCCCAAAGTGGTGCAAAATTCAAATGGTGTGCTGTGTGTTTATCAGGAGTGGCAAAGTAGTAGGAGCGCTTCTTTGGAGAGGGGCAGTGACATAACGACTTTTAGTAAAATATTTGAGCATGGTAAAAGCAAGGAACATGTGGTTATTTGGCACGTTGAATCTTTGTTAACTGAGGTTGGTTGACGTGTCTTGCCTCCATTAACATTCATGCTTGGGAGAGACTAGTCCCTTAGAGAGTAGCCATCTGAGATGGGGCGTAGTAGTATGTTATTGGAGCGCTTTCCGTAAGCACTAAATGCATCAGGTGTCAACGTTAACTCCTTTTTCCCCTACACTGGTTATCAAAATACCAATTTTTTGAGCGTCCAGGGCTGAGCTCTAGTAGGTAAAAATTTAAGCGTTGCTTGAAGGATGACCACAGCTTCCCCAGATTAGGCGCATCAAAATCCATCTTCTGAAGGCATAAAATTCACTCCGACTTCTGATGCTATGTTGTAGTCTGGGTCAATTATAATTTACAAATCACAACACAACAATATGTGCATAACTCCACAAACCTGACAGGATGTTCATTAGAATTATGGTCCGTTATACAATGCGATATAGTGTTTTTATAAAACTTGCTTCTCTGACCATATTGCCAGATAACCAGTATACTGTGAAGATGTTTTGACGCAGTACCACACAATATTCTGCAGGTAGACATTGAGAATTACTTCCACTAAATTCCATTTCATATATTTGCACCTATTACCACTTACGGCAGGCAAGAGCTTGGTGGTCTCATTTTTCCAATGCAGAAGCATAGCTTGGATGTTGAGCTTGATACACTGTTACATGTGACAGCAGCTTGTGCATTTCCGTATCATTGCTGATGGCCTAGTATAGGTCTTGGAAAAGGATTTTCATCTTCTTGTTGTTTATATCTGGATCCATCATTCATTTGTTATCTTGTACCATGAAGAATCTTTTTCTCAAATCTTACATGTTTTTCATTCTGCTGCAATTTCTGCAAACAGCAATGTAGTTCCTTTCATTATTGCTTATCCAAGAAACCTTACCATACTATGGTGTTTTTCCCTGCTTAAGATCTAGTTGTGTGCACGTTGTGTATTCTTCCGCCTTATGTAAAATTAACACTGCCATGGGCCTCAACGCTTTATTGATGCATCGATCAAGTGAAACTTTGAACTTATTAAAAAAGTTAATATTTTACAAATCTGCTCTTTTTTACACTTCGATACATTAAAAAAAAGTACAAAGTGAAAGAAATAATGTAAGTTGTTATAAATGGATACATAACACTTTTGATTTGACATTAAGATATGGTCTATTTTCCATCCGTTACCAACTTTACTGAGTGTGTCTCACCAAGTGCGCCCGTTATAATATATGCAGGCAGGGGCAGTGGCTTTTTTCTAAGGTTGATTTCAAAAGTGTTCACTTTATCGTGAACAGCTTTTACCAGTCAGCAACAGTGCAGAAACGTGGTAGCTCTGCATGCATTTGACAGCATTACGGACTGTTGTTTCTGAATGTTACAGGCACCTGGCCCAGTCGTACTCACAGCTGCACAAGACCATGTCAGATCCGAACAGGGCTGGCTGTGGTTACGATGGTTACAACTTTGGAAAGCAGGGTGGCATTACCAATGGAGCAGCTTGGTACAGTGTACAAGGGGGTGAGTACTGCAGTATTACACCTCAAATTCACAAAAATCAAAACAAATGATTACACTCTGACAATAAATTTAATTTTTAGATGAACAAGAACAAATAATTTCAGTTTTGTGGGACTTGGAATGATTGTTGATGTTAACAGTAACACCTCATTGCGATTAAACATTTTTTATATCAGTACAACCTCATAACCATCAGAGATATTGGGATTCTCTCCCAACATAATTAAAACTGTACTTATGAAATGTGCATTGGTCTCTTGTAATTTTTTCTATCCACGCCAGTCCTACACAGTGTAAAATAAATATTGTAGTAAATAAAAATGTATATCTTATCCCATTAAAAAAAAATAGCAATGGGACATTTAACTTAGTGTACTAGTGTATGGTCCTGCATTGTGGATTTTAGTTTTAGTATTCAAATCACTGTTGGAAAACAAATGTTTTTCCAGTTGTTTTTTGTGATGTATTACTGCTGTTTATAACCTAACATTTTTATCAGAAAATAGTTCTATTATTTAGTTTCCGTTTGTCTAAATGCAGTGATGCCAAATAAATAGCTTCATTCACTCAACTGGTTTTGATCGACGCTTCTCTAATTTATTGGTTTTCAACACCTTAAGATACTTACATAATTCAAATGGATGGATACAAAAGTCTTATTTTCAATCCTGAGGGGTGGTGGTGGGTTTTTTTTTTTTTTTTTTTTTTTCCTACATGTAAACTCAAGTATATAGTTGGAATATTTGATGCATCACACACAACATATAGCTGAAATTTGATTGTATTTGCACACCTGATAAATGTGGACAGTTTGCCAGTTGAGCTCGTTTGGCTGTTTTAAACTTTCCTGATAGTACTTTCAGAAACAAGTGGGTATAAACAGATGATTTTTTTTTCTTCTCCTCTGCTATAGAAATTGGTAACATGGCTTGGCAGCTTGTGAGGGGCGAGAGATGCCGGATTTGAGAGAAACCCAGATGCATGGCTAGATATTAGTGAACACTCGGAAATCCTGGTAGGGCACCAGCTCATCTATGTCAAGGATGAGTACGTGTACTCTGGTTCTCAGGGTGGTAGTTGGTTGACAGCCATGTGGCATATCCTTCTCGCAGCTCATGTTTACGAATGATGTACAATAAAAGTCTCCAATACTTTAAATAAATGAGCTCGTGGACTTACACTCTGTAGTGGGCCAGGACCCGAGGTGAAATTAACATTAAAATAAAATAAGACTAGGAACAATGCAATTACATATATTGACTGAATGAAATCACACATACAATCACTGATATGAAATCTCTCGAATACTGCAGGCATGGCATACAAGGCCCGCCATCGGTAGACACTATGAAAAGCACTGGTTAGCGCGTGGAAATTACAAGTAGTGAAATCTCCGAGGCCGCGAGTCTACGGAGATGAGAATGTGAGCGCAGGGAAGAAAAGGAAAGGATTAAAAGTTGGGTTAAAAATATAAACTTACTATTTCTGTTTTTGCCATGGTAGCCTCACTTTCTATCTGCGTTTTAATTTTGCATCCAAAGTAATTTTCGAATACAATCCATTTTGCCATTGTGGCAATAAGAATTTCTGTTTTCTGACCAGGCAAGATTATGAAGTTCCCCCGTGACATGAACGCGTGCACCCTCTAAGGCCCGCCGAACTAGACTAGGAGGATGGCGCTGAGATGCCGTTACCTAACGGAGATCTCCTGTCAACTTTGTAAGGGAAAACCAAATTTATACATAAACACTTAATACATATACTAAACAGAAACCAGCACAGCAAAACACTCTGAGGAATTAAGGTATTAATTCAGACACATTATTTATTTCAAGTGTTCTGTGTTTCTGTTGCCATGCATGTCGGGGAAATTGAAATTACTGGAAAGACTGAAGATACTTGCAAAATAAACAAGATCATTACAAAAAGATACAAGATACTGGATGTTGACAAAACCCTTCAATTACACTTCATTAAATTAAAATATTAATTTAGTGAAACGTGTAGGAATTCAAGTTTGGGCGCTTGGCATGGCGGTTTGTGGAACTACAAATATCAATTCAGTTTTACATTACACAAAACTGAAAATACAAATACACCCTTTCAGAACTAAAAGAATCACAGCAATTACACTTAAAAATTATATAGTGATTTTAGTGTCTCACCAATTGAGGTTCTTTTCACTACGCAGGCCACGTGGCCGGGCACTCTTTAATTAATTGCACTTCGCACAGGGAAAGCAAATGGGAGATAATAATAGCCTGTGTTTATTTTAGGCTCTGCTTTTGGGGGATCACAACACTCAACCATATTAACCACGCAGGCACTGGTTCTCTCTTGTAGAAGCGAGTGATTCAGGTCACGGGACAGATCATTGACCCTTTCAGCATGAACGACATCAGGACCCATGCACTTCACACACGGCTGTGCGTGGCTGGTGCACGAGTGAGCGACATTGGTCTGCCTCCTGACCAGGGCAGTGAGGGCCACGTCACTGGCATGTCTTCTATGGCTATTACAGAAGGCAGCAACAATTTGTAGTTATTGTGTAGAGCTGGCATAATAAGCCATTTACCTTTTGTTTAATGCTATGCTCTCTGTGTGTAGGAATGCAAGACTTCAACTACTTGTCGTCAAATGACTTTGAGATCACCTTGGAGCTGGGCTGTGACAAGTACCCAGCAGAAGAAACACTGCAAGAGGAATGGGAAAAAAACAAAGATGCCTTGCTCCACTACATGTGGCAGGTGAGAAAAGAACCACAAATCTGCAAGCCTTTGTAGGCTGTTGCTGGTAAACTGAGCATCTTCAAAAGCCATGTGTAATGTTGTTGCCTTACTGACACAGCACTTGAGTAGCATCCATCACCCCTCTGATGTCACGCATTCTCTTCTGCATCTTTTAACATTCGTTCCCATAGCTTTCACTGCTTCAACAAGCCACCATTCGTCCATGTGCATAAGTCGCGCACACAGGCATACCAACTCTTACTACTGTAATTGTCAGTTGCCTATGTACACATGACCTATATACACACCATGCTTAAGGTTTACTTATATACATAGTGTGTATTGTTCCACCTCATGTAAAATTAACATTTCCATAGGCTTGATGACTTTATTCATGTGCTGGTCAAGTGAAACTTTAATTATTAGAAAAGTGAGTATTTTACAAATTTCTTAAATCTTACACTTGCAGTAAAGTAACAGAAAAACAATTAATTTCAGTAGTCAAATGTTTACCTAACACTTTAAATTCAACATTGAGATGTGGAGCTACCTACTTCTCCTACGTCGTTAGGTACCAACCTTACTGAGAGCATGCTGGTCAGTGTGCCTGTTAAAATATGTGCAGGTTAGGTAATGACATTTTTCAAAGGTTGATTTCAAAAGTGCTCAAATAACCGTTAACAGCCTATGACAAATATATTGCTTAGTGTGCATTATATTGTCGATGTTCATTTGGTCTGTTAGCAGGTACTTGTCTTGCAGTTACCTATGTTCCTGCTCTACTCAAGTTACATTTCCTTGTTTTTGTGCCCATGTAGGTGGACTGTAAATACTGTATTTTGAATATCACATGATAAAAATTGGAAAGGCATTACTACTTTCAGCAGTTTTGTCAATATTTTAATTTAATTTAATGACATGTTTGTAGCACATCATGAAGTATTTTATCCTGATATTTTTTTTTACTCATACCAAGATGAATGTTTGGTTGATCATAGGCTCATATTGGAGTGAAGGGGCAAGTTAGAGATGCAGAAACAGGCAAACCAATAGCCAATGCAGTAATACATATCAAAAACATCACAGATGGTAGAGATGACAACATACAGCATGACGTCACTTCAGGTAAGACAAAGCTAACTGTTCCACAAATAGTATACACACACATTTATTAATGTACCACGAAGAGATGTCAGAACATCACCTGAACATACTGCCATCCTTGTCTGTTTCCTGTTTTGTTCCTTCACTTTCAAGTAAACCTCACCTCTGCCCAAGAGTAGTTCTATACTTTTGTTTAGGGCGAGGGGGGGAGTTACTATCACATCATCAATTTACTAAGCAATATTAAATTAATCAAATAACATTACCTAGTATTTTTGACAATTCTGATATTATTTCATTTAATTTTAAAACATTTACAGGACCACTTTATGACTAATGTGAGGGTTTTAGGAGGTCTTGTCCCCGTCTCTTGACTCTGCTTCAGCTGACTTCAACTATCTCATCATTGACCTTACTGAATATTTCCTTGTGTACTCTAAAACCATCTTTCTTTTCAGCGTGCATAGTGTTTGTTTATTCCTTATAATTTCTTCCCGGAGTTTCTTTAAAACCCTTTCGTCATTTATATATCCACAAAAATCAAGACAGTCCATACTTGACACCATCTGTTACTTGTTAATGTTCTGTCGTTCCACTTTCTGTCCTAGCAGAAATAACATTTTCCTCCCATATTGGCTTTTGATTCCATCAACTCTTAAATCTACTTTATCGTCGTATGGACAAAAATAACATAATATGAATACAGTGGACTTCCTATCTACCGTTTTTCAGGGGTCCGTCAAAAAATTCCATACATGTGGGCTTTCAGTAGACGAGGGTTCTGACCTGTAAATAAATAAAATAAAACTTCTGACATTATTAGACTTGTTATGAGTATCATTAGACCTGTACATTATCTGTGAATAAATTTAGCTAATAAACACATTAAAATGAAATTTAAAAAAAGTATTACGTAGGCCTACTGTGTTAGTATTACTGTAAATAATACATTAAAAAACATTTCACCTCAACTCATTTAAATAAATAATATAACATCTAAAAAACACTGTATATAATTTTATTCAGTTCATGCAGCTATGGGTGTAGTAAATCATAACTCCAAATTTACTTTACTCATTTATTTGCCAACCTACAAAATATAATAGACAACGGAATTTCAACATAAAACTACTGTTGTCAACTCGTAACACCTCCCCTTGTTGAATTTGGTTGTACAATCATTACAGATTAGTTAGCCCTATCTTAAGAGACATCTCTCATGTTATAACACAATTTAATGCCTTAGTGAACATGTCTGCTACATTGAGCTTAGTGGAAACATTTCCAAATTTAATCAGATTTTGGATTGCACATTCTCTCACGTAGTGGAACTTTACATAAACATGTTTAGCCTTTTCAGACATTACATGATTTTGTGTTTGACTGATAACCTCTTGGTTGTCACATCGTACAGTATATGGCGTGTCAATAAATTGTGTCTGACCTAGCTTACCCAACAGACCTTTCATCCATGCTATTTCCTTTGTGACCTCTACCATGGACACAAACTCTGGTTCAACAGTGGATTGTGCACCACCACCTTGTTTCTTGGAACACGATGATACTGCCCCTCCTGCTAATAAAATTACATACCTACTGTATGTCATTGGCGAAGTCAGCATCACAAAAGACCTTTACTTGTCTGCCAGTCTTGTAATAGCACAGTTTCAAATCACTAGTCCTTTTTGAAGTATTTAAAGATGTGCTGAACAACATGCCAGTCACACAACCCTGGTTTACTACACATACGACTGAAAATGTCTATAGACGAGCAACCAATTGCTCGTCTATAGAAATTTTCATCAAAACTACATCTTCTCCTGATACGCCCCCAGAGTTACTCACTTATAGGGGTGCTGATAGGCCCTTTGCATTGTTCATACTAAACTGCTCTAACACCTGGTCTATGTAGTGACAATGGTCCAAAGTGGCCATATCACTGTTCGGTTTGGTCACTCTAACAGAGAAATTGTGAGGCATCAATTGGCATCCTTATGTTTAGAAAGTTTCATATTTCGCACTTCAGCCAATCAATCTTGTTCCTGCCTCACCATACACTATCATCATAGACATAAACAGCTAGGAAAAGTACCTAGCATGGCTTTTAGCATTTCCCCTACCCCATCAGGATTGAGTTTCACTTTCAAAACCCATTTACAATCAATAAAATTTTTGTGATTGAGTCTCTACAACAGATACATCTTGTAAGTTTAGGAATTTTCTGAGTTACCTCCCCTGGAGCATTATTCACAAGAAATTTAGAAACATCACAACAAGCACACTTAATGGGTCACTTTGATTGACCAATTGCTTCATTCTCAATATCTGCCGTTTTTTCAGCATTATTAGTAGTATCATTTGGAATTGCATCACTCAGAATCATATTATTGAGGGTCACAAAGGTTTCACCTTCTCTCCCTAACATGTCGTTAACATGCTTACCTGTATTTACAATAGTGTCATCACTGCCTACTACCAATTCAACATTGTCTACCTCGGAGATTTCACATTCATTCATGTTATTGTTCCTAACTCAAATCATCTGGTATCACATGGGGTTCATCATCACATGCAACTTCATAATAATCTAACAACCGAAAAATTTCTGGGTTTGGTTCCTTTGTCACTCACCTTGAATTTTTCGAAAAGTGACGTATGCCAACATGTTGTGCAGTGCTGATGCACTCTCTAAGGGCGACTTCGCCCCATCTCGAACCAAGGAGAGCTCGGGGAAAGTCAGAAACAGTGGCGAAGTAATTTCATGTATCGAGCAAGGAGACTCCACGTGTTGGACAGCCGCATACGTAAAAGTAATTGACGCATATAATTATGAGATGTATGGCCCGCACAAAATCCCACATGCAAGCGCCACCCCCACAAATAAATAAAATATTTTTGACGTACCACTGCCCTACTATTTAGCTGTGGAAGAAGTTCCAGCAAATCCACGAGACGGCAGCACCCCTGCGACCTTGTGATGTCACATCCCACCAGCCACAGAAAGAGGTGTTTAAATTTGTCGTCGCCTCCAAGTGGAGAGATAAGAAACTAGCTCTGCACCACCGCAACCCTGATAAACCTACCCCTGCGTTGGAAGGGAAGATTATTCTACCCCGCAACCCCGGAAGATCGCTGATCAAGGGATTTTTTCGTATATGAGGAAATCCACTACCCCACTGCAGCAGATACACCAGGCTCACCGGCCGCGTAGGTCAGTGACCTCTCCCCTCTCCTCAGCCTGCAAACGGCTTCGATCTTCTACCTTGTAGCTTGAGAAGGCAGCATTCTAGCCGCTTGTGAAGACAGCGCAACACCTGCAGCTTGTGAAAGCTGCAACTGACCACGAGGGCAGCTCCAGAGGTAATCAGAGGTCCTGTACCCCACAACCCTTTAGCCCAGTCAACTTCCTTGACTCGCCGGTAGCAGGTCGTCATGATACTAGTGTCCCCTGGACAACCCCGTTGCTGAGGATACACTGTAAATTGCGTAGATTAGTATTTTGCATGTTTACTGATATTTTTAAAAAATTACTTATCTGGCTCACCTTCGCCTGTTCCCATATGTATTCTAATTGATATTTTACTAGCTAAATTACATTTGTGTAAGTCAGCCGGGACTTTCCATTTTCCGTTACTGTAATAAATATTATGTGAAATTGAATTTATTTGCCTACTGTAATTTTAGTATTAGTGATCACTTATTTTGGTAATTGTGGTATAATTGGAACCTGTGCAATAGATCATCCCGTTGAGGACTAACTGTGAGGCACACTGAACTCCACAAGACTCACAGTTTGCAAATATTTAGAGCCTGAAAGGACATACGCTGCTCCTGGGTTTCTGGTGTTCCCTTGCTTACCTTCAACATAGTCCTAATACTGGACCGCACAACTGTACAATAGGGCCTTGGGTGCGGCTGGCGATCTCGCCCCCAGGACTGTACGTCCGTGGAAAGGTAGATGGCTGTACAAATGCACAATAAACGAGGTGGCTATTAAGAGTTGCATATGACGCCGGCTAACAGCTAGCGGTGCTAAAGCCCATGATGGCACTCACCACACACGTCACGTGCACAAAGAGGCCAATATTTTTTAACTTTCACACAAATATTATTTTGCAGTGTAAAATGTCTTGTATTTATATTTTCAGGGATTGATATGTCTTAAAATGTTTTAAAGTGTTTGAATTTCATAACTAAACATTTTCAAAATAACAACAAAGTACCCGCAGCACTCAGATTAAGAACACTAATAGTCCGGCCTGAACGCCGTCATAAAGAGACACTGAAATGATATGAAAAATTCACAAGAAAATTATAAAAATGTAAAACAATATTTAATTAATTTGTGCCACTTTTATTTCAATAATAAAATATTTTACTCGGCGTGCATAGCACTTCCGCTTATGTGAACCCCGTAGGTGGCCATGGTAGGTCCGTGCGACGCTTGCCTCTGGACAGTCTGTCGAGGAGAGCTGGCGAGGTAAGACACTGTTACGTACACACTACAACTTTTTGTTCACTCAAGTAGATTTCAATAGCACTTAAAGTTTACTGGTTAACCTTTGCTTTTGTACGTTTTGCCAGACATTTCCTCAGCATTATGCTTCTGCTTAACTAATTAATTTTGTCCTTGAGGCATTTTCAACTTAATCGAGGAGAAGGAGGAGAAATATGTCAGAGATGTCATGGGACCCGCGAAACTTGAATCGGGCGCCATCCGCTTCTGCTAAAGGCATTTCGTCGTAATTTTTTTATTATTGCTGCGTGCAATTTTAAGGGCTTTAATTCTATGTATGTATTTGAGGGTAATTTTCATGTTTGAATATATTACGGCAACATCACGTACAACCACGTGGCTAACAGATGCCAAGTCTATGTCTACGCCATCATTGCATTTTGAGAGTGTATTTATGTAATATCATGCGTTCAATATTTTTATTCATGGTTCTATGTTAAATTTTGTCAGGATTCCGTGTAATTTTCACGTAAATGGATGCTTTTGTGTTTGACCATGCGGCCACTTTAACATTTGCTTTTTCCGTCATCAGGGATGCTACACGCCTGTAACCACTGTAACCGCAAAGAGAATAATTTTTATCTACCAGAATAATATTTTGTTGGAATTTAATTTGCTGTTTTCACAAAGAAATATTGCAATTTCACTTGCACCACGTGGTCCGCTACGAACTTTATCCAGCGGCATCCGCACCATATAAACTTGTTTTCACATGTGTGTGTTTATTCTGACTACTCATCTCGTGCTCTATAATCTTGTCTTTGTGCAATTTATGTAATTTTGTAATTTGTGTATGGTGATATTATTCCCGTCCTAGCCAGCTCTGTGTATAGGCCGTCACCACACTACCCACGTGCTGGCGGGCGAGCCGAGATGAGTTTGCGTTAGTGATGCCAAGTAATCACATGTGTTAATGTATCATCAAGTGTTTCATTTTGTAATTCGCAATGTCCTGTCTTTAGGGAAAAATCGTCAGTCCACCCTAGCGGGTGTCGACTCTCTTCCCTTGTGAAGATTGTGCTTTCACGCTCCTTGGTGTGATCATCCATTTAGGTGTGCGCTAGATTAATTGCAGGCTGGGGATCACCCAAGTGGAATTGGCTAGTCATAACCGAGATAATCATAATTTCATTGGCATGTTGATCTGTACGAGCAATAATAATAAAAGTAAATCTACAGTGAACCAAACTCTTTTATTCAGTAGTGACAGTGTCCTAGCCACATGTATTTTATTAAGTGCTTATTTTCAATGTGATGTTTAGTAAAAGTTTAGTATTGCCTACGTGTTTGTAAGTACGCACAGGTGAGACAGACACACAGAACCCACAGCATCCCTGAGAATCCTGAGTTTCAATAGTGTGGTGATTGGGAAACACCGCTGGCGCCCATATTACCAGTACGTATCTGTGTCATCATTTGTCTCATGTCTCACCCGACGGCGTCACATAAGGCATCGAGAATGGCATGCTTTACACAGTCAGGTTACTGTGACAACTAGTGTTGAAGCCATGAACAAGGTAGAACCTCCACCAACAGATTCTGAGGTCATACTCCGGCCGAATTCGCCCCTTCAACCGTCCACATGAGAGTCCCCATACAATCATTTATTAGGTGCTTGTTGGCTGGAATACGACCCCGGAAGGGACACCCTATTCCCATTCTAAGACTTTACCCCCCCCCCCCCCCCCTGTAACCAGTTTTACCCCCGTCAATGTAGTTCCAGAGAAGGCCCCTACAAATTCTTGTTTTATAAAGTTGGCTTTGGGGAAAACTGTTCTGGTTTGACTTCCGCTTAAGGTCGTCCCCAAACCTCGTGCAAACCCTTCCACTGCCAACTATATTCCCACACACCGACCCATGAGGCCTCTGCGGATAGCCCCTGTATCACCAGCCAGATCACTCATTGCCACCATCACCCCCATTTAAATATCATTGACTTTAATTCGTCACCCATACACCCAGGGACAGCTGGCATCCTGCCTGTTGGCAACCCTAGTTGTGAGAAAGATCGAACTCCCTGGGTGGGAAATGATTGCAGTTCGCCTCACTCTGGGGATTGACTTCCCTTTCTTCCGACGAACCAAGGAGGGTGGCCAGCGCCCAAACCTCTACCCCCAGAAAGCGAAGAGGAGCGTGGGTCAAAGGAAATAATTTTTTTCAAATGTTACATGATGCATAATCTTAACCTTCCTCTCACTTGCATGCCACTCTATAACCCTTTGTGATCTGCATATCCTACAAACACGCATTCAACAGCCTATGGGTCTAACTTGCTTGATGGCTCGACTCTAATCCAAGCCCTACCAACAAATACCATCAGCCTTTGCAACATCTCAGTAACCCCTTTACCTGATCATAATTCATATGGAATCTTGTCTGCAATAGCCTTACTGGGACACAGATTATCTACAGCCTCTGCTCACAAGTATGTAGGAACACCAGATTGTATCAACATGCACCCTGCCATTTCCATTAGTGTCCTATTCTGTCTTTCTGCCACACAATTTTGTTGAGGGCACCTAGGCACAGTTATCCTGTGCCCGATTCCATTCACTTGCAAGAACCTCCGAAAATCACTACTACAATATTCCCCCCCGCCATCAGATTGCAAAGCCTTTATCTTTACACCCTGAGCATTATCCACCTGACTCAAACAAAACAAACTCATTCATAGTGTCAGCCTTTCTGTGGAAAAAATTTAACTGTAATAAACAAGGAAAAATCATCTATGAGGGTTTCAACATACCCTGCACCTCTAACCGGACATGGACGAAGCTCCCCATTAAATCAATGTGAACCAATTCTAGTGGGTTTAGAGTAAAAGTGTTGCCTTTCCTTGGGAAAGGAACCTTCGTCATCTTACCCTTGATGCACACCTCACACTTAATACCTTCACCTGCCTTAGTTGAACTAAGATCAGTTAACCCTGGAATTTTTACAAGTGCTGCCTCGTGCAAATTACCCAAGTCTCTTGTGCCACATGGTGACTGCTTCTTTCTGCCACCAAACTTCTTGATTCGAGCTCGTTAAGTCTCAAGTAGGTAAATTTCACCATTTTCCTTTGTGGGAAAGGCACTTGCTCTTTCTTCCGTGTCGGTGTCTACACCCGTAGCACAATTTCTATCAAATTCAGTATTGATACCCTTGTTGGCAAGGCATCTGATGGATAATAGATTGTATTCCAAGTCAGGTACGTATAGAATGTCACTCAACCCTAGAGTCCACCCACCACATTCATCTGTCATTCTGATACCCTTTACAGCCACTTCACCTTTTCCCAAGTCTAATGCTTCCAATTAGTTCCTTAAATGTTACAAACACTGAGTGCAATGGAGTCATGTGGTCTGATGTGCCAGAGTCTAACATCCACATTGTCGGTTCAAATCTGCAAAATAATGCTCTACCTGCAATGCATCCCCTAAATTTGTTCTGCAAACCTTTACCATTATCATTCCCTCCTTCATTCTTCTTATCTCCACTTTTTTTTTTAATACTTCATAGGACTTTCGTTCTTCACAGTTTGCAGAAATATGTCAAAGTTTGCCACATGAAAAACACTTTACTGGACTGTCCACCCTGTTAGTGTTGCACTGTTTAGAAATGTTACCCCACACACCTTGGTTATAACATTTCAGGTCAGTCTTTCCACCACTGTAACCTTGAAAACCATTACCTCTGTAGTGTTTCTACCTCCCAGTCGCCTCTGTTTGCATGTTTTCTAGCACTCAATGCCCTAACCTCACTTTCAGTATTTTCCTTTTCCATTTTCAACCTTTTCCCTTCGAAGAGTAACTTGCTCTTGACATTTTGAATGTTAATTGCTTCTAATTGATACTTCTTCTCTCTTCTTATACAGACAAAGTTCTTCTAAAACTGTAACTAAGTGCATCATACCCACGTTGCAGTGTATCTCCTTTATCAGCTCCCATGCTTCTCTCGCCATCGTACAATATCCAATGTCATTAACTGATGCATCATCTGCCATAGTTTTAATGAAGTAGAGAGCATCTTGATTCTTATTTTTTTGCTTAAGAGTTCAATTGGCTTCGTCATCCGGAAGATTTTCAGTAATAGCCTCCAATAACCTTCTTTGTCTCAAAGCAGCTTTCACTCGTTCTCTCCAATGTGTGTAATTTGACTCTGTATGAATTGGCACAATGTGACTTTCTCTCCCAGCTGCCATTTTTCAAGCGTACCCTTTCTTCCTTCACCGCAAATTCAGCCAAACATTGAACACCTGCACACCTATTTTACTCACTCTAACGCTGTCACTACATAATTCAGCATCCTGGGCCCATAACCTTTTATTCAATTTGTGCAGCTATGGGTGAAGTAAATCATAACTCCAAGTTTACTTTACTCGTTTATTTGACAAACACGAGATACCGCACCATTCGCCATTACGACACTACACTTGATACAAGAAGAAACATTGTGCCAACCTTCAAAATATAGACAACAAAATATCAACACAAAACAACTGTTGTCAACTCATAACATAAAATAATTGATTGTAATCAGACACCAAATTCAAGCTGACCTAAAACTTTGAAACCCTCTAAAAATGAAAATAATGATACAAAATGCAAGTCAAATTTTGAATGTCCTGCCCGCACTCGATCAGCTGAATGTGCACTGAGAGATTATTGATCAGGCAGTGTGTTCACGGTGCGGCGGGCAGACTGCGAAGGGGAAGCAGTGGGAGGATTACCTCTCCACACTGCTACATGTTGGCGACACCTTGTGCGATGGCAAATGTCTATCTTCTAAAATAATTAATTATATTTCACTGCAAAGCTTTTAGTTTTGTGACAGAAATAAATAAATAATGTAATAAAAATTAATTTATTCACAGACTTTAATAATTAATAATTCAAAACCATGTCCTCTGATTTTCCTGTACTATACACATACTTGCAGTGGGTAACGATGCACTCGGACTCGGTGCTTATCCATTATTAGATGACAAAAGGTGTCGAATAGGCATTTACAGGATATCTGTTTATTCAGAAGATGCATGTCTATTGATATCAGTTACATTTCGCCACAGGAAGTTACAGAAAATGAACTTGAAGCTTTGTAATGCAAGTCACTCAATGTTCAAACAGTTTTTGGCGACAAGGGCCTCCCTTTGTATATACAAGTATATGCTTCTGGGCTTATAATTTTATTTGTTCAGATGCTGTCCATTTAGTTAAATTAATATTTTATTTAAAAATAATGTTGATTTTATGCCAGATATAATTAAACACCAATTTTATGGGAAAAATTGATGTTAATCACAAAAGAAAACAGGTTTGCAAATAATAATTCCTTGTTAAAGTGTATTGCATTACATTTTCAGGTGAAATCATTTCCTTTGAAATACTAGTGATGATATATAATTTTGATAAAATTTCTACGATCACCAGGTGCACTTTACTTGTTCTGTGGCTAGGCAGAGAGAGAGGACACTTTTTTTTTTCTAGACAACAGCTTTCCCTCTCGTTAGTCGTGTAAGGGAAGGGAGCAAACAAGACTCGCACTGCACTGCAAAGCAGTAATAGTTGGTGGTGCGCACAAAATATTTCACATCCATTTACTAGACATTTACATAACAACCAGCTTAAGATCATTGCAGGAAATCTTACGTGACAAGACCAAAATATATTTCGATCAATGCAATATCAGATAAACAATACAAGCAGGTTTCTTTATCATTATTTATAAAGGAGTTTTGCTGGGACCACTGAAAATTAACTGTGGATACGGTTTATCGGTACATGCATTTTCGGTACAATGAGAGTCCACTGTATTAAGACACACAGCAAATTCAAGCACACTGATAGTGGTATGTTCAGAAATGTGCCTTGTAATGACACTGCACCCAGCTGAGTCAACATGGTAACTAACATTGTTTAGATCATTACATACAGGATGGTCTGCCTAACGTGGACACCCCCAAAATTTCTGGAATGGTTGCAGATCACAAAATGTGGTTTTTCGCTAAATGAAATGATGTCGTAATTGCATGCCCATCTCACAGCAAACGATACAAAGAATTTGCACACGTCTCTTGTCCGAGGTGATTGGCATTCCACAACAAGAGTGCGATAAAGACTACTACGGGCAAGATGCATCCACATGTGGTGTTGGCACGTGTCGATGCAAACCCCCACATGGGTACGTGAGAACTCTCCAGGTTCATAGGTAGTAAAACAAGTGTGTTATGGATAGTGTGCCAACAGAGATTCCATCCATATTACACGGCATGGCTCTTCACCAGGCATTGCATGAAGGTAATTTCCAGCAGCGTGTAGTTTTGTAGGTTTGTTCTGATGTCTGTAGGGAATGAGAGTAACTTTCTGAAGAACATACTATTTACCAATGAAGCGACCTTCACAAACCATGGCCGCATAAATTTATGAGATATGCACTACTAGGCAACGGAGAATCCACTTTGAGTTGGGCACGTGAAGCACCAGTGACAGTGGAAAGTGTGTGTGTGGTGTGGAATCATTAGAGACTACGTCATAGGGCCATAATTCATTTGAGGGACAATGACTGGTGGTACGTACACCCATTTCCTCAGAGAGACTTTACCGGCACTTCTGGAAGACCTACCGCTAGACATACATCATGAGATATGTGGTTTCAGCATGATGGTTGTCCTACACATTTTGCTTTGATGGCGAGGCAAGTGTTGAATTAAATGTTTCCAAACCAGTGGTTAGGGCGTGATGATGTTGTAAGATGGCCAGCTTGCTCCCCCAACCACACACCTCTCGATTTTTTCCTGTGGGAAACAATAAAAGATAGGATGTACAACATGGTTCCTATGACACCAAAAGACAAACAGGAATGCATTGTGGAAGCTTACAGAGGCATTACGCCAAAAACACTGCAGGCTGCTACTCACTCGCTATATGTGCATTTACAGATGTGTATTGCTGTCGGTGGTAAATCATAGATGACATGCTGTGAAAAGAACTAATGTGAAGAATTTCAACCATAACTGTGCTCTTTTGTATAATGCATGCAGATGCAATAGCTTTTTCCCTTAGGATGGTTTGTTCTAATTTTGTTGTGCATGTATATGTACTCGTTACTCAGTACAGTTAATGACTAGCAAACAAATTGCCTGAATTACATTGGTATCTCAATAAAATGTAATGTATTGATATCCGACTTGTACTCGCATTGCCCGTCTTCCCTCCGCTGTGGTAACCTCCTTTGTCCAATATCACATTCCGTGACCCTTGCCCCATTAAGGTAAACGCTATGCTGCTATAAGGAAGCGGTCCTGCCCAGTCACGGCGCATGTTGCTTGCTTACAGCTGTGAATACGGGTCTACTGCTGCATGCTACCGGTCCAATTAACTTAATCATATTTGCACATTATTTCTTGGCATTTCTGTGTGTTACTTTTAATTGCATATGGTGTATCACTGAATTCCTCTTTGCACATACTTTCAGATGCCATTGAAATAAACATATTTTCCAGGGGAAAAATGATGTGGTTTAATTATTTCTGTCCATACACCTGTTACGAATAGTCACTTTGCAGGCAAATTACTTGCCTCCCTCCCCCCTAGTTAATTTCATTTAGCGAAAAGCACATTTCATGATCTGCAACTGTTCCGGAAATTTTGGGAGTGTCCACATTAGGCAGACCATCCTGTATAATGGTAAAACTGGAGTTACGGCCTCTGGAATAGGCCCTAATTTAGTGTCTATACAGACTTATTTACAATGCTTTGTTATATATCCTCTGAGCAGGTAATCTAAAGTATACATAATTTAAGCAGTCGTCTGTACAGTTATTATGAGTAATGATTTAAGATAACCATTTGTAATAAAATGTTTAGTAAATACTGTATTTGAGAATTAAAACAAAATTTCAAAAGATGAAACATTAAAGTGTTTGAAAGAAAACATGAAATTTTAAAAGACTAAACCATACAAAATACTGTTTACAAATTGATACGTGTCGCTTTATAGTTTATTTACTAAACAATTAAGACTCATCAGCCTCATGTATTTCTACGTAACCCGAGGAAGGGTCAAACCCGCCAACCACTTTCAGAAGTGTCCTTAGATCGTCAGTACCTTGGAGGGTGATTCTAAATGCGTGAATATAAGGTTGCAAAATTCATGAAGAAGCGCATCCCCTCCGCGCACTGAGAAGCACCTCCCCCGCGCTGAGAGCCTACAAGCCATCACTTGCCTCAGGGCAAACCGAGCATGCACGAAGCAGAGCGCCAGGCAGAGGTTAATTACTCCCTCCCCAGCCACTCACTAGAGGGACGTCATCAGACTGTCACACCTCCCACCCCGGCCCAGCGTGCATCTGTCCAGCGGACTATATAAGGCAGTACATGCCCAGGCTTGGCAGTTATTTCCTTCTCCAGAAGCTCGCCTCAACACTTTGTCTGCTGGGGCGCTCTACTGCTACCAAGTCTTCAGCAACCACCAGTGGCTACCGCCACTAGCTACCAGAAGCTCCATTGTCGTCTACCAGAGATTTCTGCAGCCTCTACCACTAGCTACCAGAAGCTCCATTGACGTCTACCTCCATTAGCATCTTCCAGATGCTCTCCTTCATTAAAGCCTGCACCACATCACATCTTCTGCTGCTGTTCCTCCTGGTTCTGCAGCTGCCTCTACTTGCTGGTAGAAGCAACTACACCCACTGCCCTTGAATGTAGTGGTACCCTTTTTGTAAAGTCTCTTCTAGACGTCCCTTGATTAGAGTAGCTGTGATAGTTATTTTCATAGCCGTCAAAGTCATTTGACATCTTGGTTAGTCTAGGAGTAGGTCGCCTACACCTGTTTACTGTAGGTTACTTCCATATCACAGTCTGCTTGGTTAGGAGGTAGCACACGTCACTGTATTTATTATTCCTAATAAATATATTTTGTTCCATTCACTGAGGATTTCTATTCTAGAGGTATTTCCTACTATTACTAGAAATATTACCATACGACCTCAACCGAGACTGGGTGTTGTTAAAAGTACGAACCATAGAGTAGGACTGCAGATTCCATTCAGGAATCTGTAAATCAGACACACACAGCATTCGATGACCACCCGTTCTAGACACTTTGATGGATAGAAAGGTAGAACCCTAACCACTAGTAACACATCCAAGAGGGGCGAGACAGTCAGCTCATGTTGTACTGCTACCGGAGTGCTCACGGTTTCTGGAAGGAGGATGTGCCTGGGACTGAAGGCTTAAGCCCTGTTGCTGCCTCACCCAATAGTGGTAGGAAGACAGCCCACACAGCTTACCAGTTTAGGTTTGCGCGCCAGTGGCGGGGAACTGATTAGAGCACCGAGCTTGCACCGTCAACCTCAATTGGCTGTACACTTAGCTAGGGATCTGCCTCGAGTTCACGTTGATCGGGAAGTGTACTTCAGTGTCAAGACCTCTATGCCTTTTGGGAAAAGGCACGGCTCGCAGAGGGAGGATCAAAAGGCGGCCTATACCGCCATCAAACAAGTGTGCATATCAAACCCCTCTGCACATAGCAGACAAGCTGAATGGTAGAGAGCTCAGACTGCCCGTCTACTTGAGAGGCCTTCCTCTCCAGTGTTTACGTTCGTGTATTTCCCTGCACACATTCGCCTAGCCCAAGACTACCACCCTGTGGTATGTGCTCAGCTCACTGGCATAGAGGTTAGGTACGGGGCAGCTAACCCTTTGTTCTGGAGCCGAGAAGCAGCGGAGTGGAACAGATGGTACTGTGTTGGTCAGCGCAATTCCAGTGCACACCACCCTTCTCAAAGAGTCACCCGTTCCAGGCAGCCAGCAACACCAAAGCGAACAAGTGTCCCAACCAGACCTATCATAGTTCCAGCAGTGGTGGTTAACTTGGTACCCAGTCGCCAACCGACACAACCAGTACGAGAAGCAAGTCAAAAACCTAACTCAAAAGTATAACTCCTGTTATAACCCGAATGGGCCTGACTTAGCGCACATAAATCACATTGACAAGTGTGTAGTTCTATAGGTCAACAACGCATAAAAATGTTAAGTGTTAAATTTGGCCTTCACCCATAGAGCACAAGCCAGTTGTAACAACATTGTTGTAAAGTTGCAACGATACTTTGTAACTTTGTAAATATATTGCAAAATATTGTGGCTATGTCAATGCAACCCTGCCTGCATGTTACTGCAGCCAGGACTGGGAATGTTGCATAACAATGTGCAGGGGTCATCACTGGGCAACGTGCATGGGACATATGATCACATACAGCTAACAATTATTTATTTTATTCAAACCATTTAAAGTATGAAATTCATCTGTGAACAAGTTAGTTTAATATCCAAGAAAATATAAAACATGTTTTTAAATGTATTTCAGAATAATGTTTATTGCTTTCTTCTTGTGTATTGGCAGCAAGCACTTCATTCCATTGGGTGGACTATACAAAAGTGTAGACCGGTGTAGATAATGTGTCCTTACAACATGCATGCAACATTTTATGAGCATGAGGAAATCTTTTTTCCTGTTTAGGTTGTTCAGAATACGCGCAAGCGATGTTTAAATTCTATCTGTGCACGACGTATGTGATGTTTATGTGACTTGTATGCTATGTTTGGAATTTACTGTGGCAAACATAGCACATATCAACGTTGCTGAAACATTATGAGTACTCAAGTATAGCTTTGTCAGTTTGTTGCTATGAAATTATTGCTAGAATGATATCATTAAATTTTAATATTAATTTGTATACATAACTAATGTTTGCCTATGGATCTGGATAGTATTGAAAAATTAACAGTGGTGTAGCTACATAGGTATCTGCAAACATAGAAACTGGAAGATTCACTTGCACGCAATATCATTAATTATTTGTGCTTTGAGTTGGTGCCAACAACTGAATGTTTGGTCTAGTGATGGGACTCCGTGACACCTCGATACTCTTGATAATTTATAATACATGTCAAGTATCGCATGAGAATATCCAAAAGTATAGAATTTTAACATCCATTTACTCATGCCATAATTATGGTACAAGCATACCATAATATTTGAAATAAGTACGATAGTTTCAAAAAGTGTACCATAATATCTAGAATATGTATCATAATTTAAGTAAGTGTACCATAATGTACCATATTTTATTCATAGCATAATATTCACACAGATGCGAGCACCTTGAGGTGTTTTTAGGTAACCCTTACATACCAGAACTATTATTTTTGAAAACATTGACTTTTATGGTATGTAATTGAGGTACAATAAAAACAGGTAGAGAGTTGCGAGCGAGCGCTGATAGACACAAGCGAGCAAATTGAGTAGTTATTGTCATTACCTATATAGAATCGAAGGAGACTGTGTTGGTTTAACATTGGTAAAGGATGTTTGGTTTACAGGCCATCCACCATTTGTTTCTAGTGTAATGTAGGTTTTTATATAGTTTGTGTGTGTTGATGATACTAGTAAAATTAGTAATTTTTTTGAGCAAATTGTTTTCTGTTCATGACAATTTTAATTTGGTATCGAGAAAAGTATCAGTATGAAGTATTGTGAGAATGTTTTGATATCGAAAGTGGTATCGAGAAAATGTATTAACCCATCCCGAGTTTGGTCATTCTATTAATGAATACAATCCTTTACATCTCATAATTTTTGTGGATGGATTTTGCCCAGTTTTAAATAAGTCGGCCACTTTTCTCTTTACTGTAAGCTGCGTACCCAGGAATACTTGCAATTAAACTGTGTATTTACAATGAATTCTGTGTGCATTCTTAATTCCTCACTGACAGAAAATGACCTAGTGCTATTGGGAAGAATATTAGCAATCATGCAAACTAATGTGTTTACACATCTTATGTGAAGTTGAAATGTAGTGAACAGAAAGTATCTCAGTTCAGATTTTCTTTGGATTTTTATTGCCTACAGTCAAATTGTCTGAGATGTGTACTAGGTCCATACCAGGCATTGATGGTATATTTGAAGTTTAAATGGCAATGGTTTGGTGAAACTGAATTCGGATTTAAATTGGATCTCCATCGCTTACAAAAAAATAACGGGAAGTATATTGTTACGAGAATAATGTTTAAGGAAAATAATTTAATATTTATAGTTGAGATTTTTAAGTAAGAGATTTTATAAAGATAGTAGACAAGTGTAGGTAATGGTGGTACATGCACTAAGAGCACTGTGTTGTTGGACTTCCTGTATCCTGAGGCTGAAAGAAATCTCATTTGAACATAAGGATGGAGTGTCATACAACCCTTATCTCAGACTTCTTCAAAAATAAACTGAATACATATAGTGAGTATTTTACCACATTTGCAATTACAGATGTTTACTCTGATACTCTAACCCAATGGCCACAGATAGTTACAATCGACACAGGGGGGGTGGGGGCATTTGTCAACAAGTGCATTCGTGGAAGTATCTTTCATTCAGTATGTTTTGTTGTCACCTGTTTCAAAGCCGACTGAGGAATTCAAGTCACACTGAATTAATACTATAGTTGAAACTAATATTTTGTTGTTGTATATGTTCAGAGAAAATGTTGATTGATGTATAATATTGACTTTTGCTCATTACAGATAGCATTTAAAACTGTTATGTGTCGAGTTGTCAAATAGTGTTCCTGATGGCAAGTCTGAACAAGTTGGTAACCCTACTGTGTGGATGTGTGCAGTTCACGATGGCGACTACTGGCGTCTGCTTACTCCGGGTCAGTACGTGGTGACTGCATACAGGGAGGACTACAGGCCGCAGAGCCACAAAGTCACAGTTGTGGACGAACCCCACAGGGAGGCAGTGAGACTGGACTTTGAGCTGCAACCTGCCCACTTGCTGGTGAGTTCAGCATCAAACCCAACACGTCTCTGCCAGATAAATAGACATGACCATGGGATGATAACCGGGTACACACAGGACCACCAATTATGCATGACAAGTAAAAAAAAAAGACATTAAACATACCTTTTACTTTGGCACTCAAGGAGTGTTAAGGATATATTACAATATTTTTAAAGGAGTCACAACCATGTAATTTAAATTGGGCCTTGGCCACATACATATCAAATTTAGGGGTATGTACACATTTTAAGAATGGAACCACCCACCTTAACTCTGACCATGCTTATACTCCGATGTAAAATAGCTTTGTGTAGAGAGGTAATTACTAGGGGAGAGAAACCAGCATCTGTAAAATTTTCAGATCAACCTTCACTACGTACTGTGTTCTTGTAAAACTACCCGTTCATGATGCCTAATTCCTTAGCATTTTTAATGTTTTTCTGAATTTGAGCACCATTAAGTAATCAAAAGAGCAAATTGTTCAGGCTTTGTTGCCCAATGATGCCACGTGTCAGTATGACTTTGCAGTTGAAATGTTAGCCATTATCATTTCAAACATGTTTTTTTTTTCCTGAAGAGGCACCCTTTTTTTTCAGTGGTGCATTGAACAAGCATAATGTGCATATTTGGGGTTTAGTGCCCCCTGTTGGTGTGACAGTGTGTACCAGAGGCAGCCCAAAGGTTTGTGCACGCTTTTGCATGATATTATTATTGAACCATATTTTTCGCTAAGGGCACCATAACATCTCCAGTGTATCTGGACATGTTACAAATGTTTGCTATTCCTCGGTTACATGAGTATAACCCACGTGTCATTTTTCAACAAGTCAGTGTATTGCTTCATTGGGGTTTGGAGGTTCATGCCTATCATGATAAACTTTTCCTGGACAATGGATCAGTCGTGATGACTAGATACCTTGGCCTCGATGCTCTCCTGACATAACCTCACTAGATTTTTTTAATGGGGTTATGTCAAGGACAATGCCTACAGAACTCCTGCATCAGGTCTTGCAACTCTGCAACAACAGATATCCAGTCACTGCATCAACCCCTCATGTGTTGTTGGCTAATGTATGGACAGAAATTGAATGGTGGCACTGGTTTCACATCCCTATTTACATACAATGGATATAAACAACATTTGTACTAGGAATGACTTTTTGGACAGTCTGTATAAACTTTTTGAAAATAAATTACAACTATTGTTTTCAATAACTGACCCAATAATTATTATTTGTGTTAGTGTGTTCTACAAGTCTGAAATATTAAATTTTAATATCGTAATGTTCTAAACATACGGAACTCCAACTTCCCTAAGAGGTTCTAGGGAAGTCAAAGGGGGGACTGTTCTGTACATCCATCAGAGGTCCTCAGGATGTCTCAGGAATTATTTTTTTGTACATCAATAGGAAATTTTGCAGCTATCCCAGGGATATCTCTCCATATCCATAGGAGGTACTAGGGACACCCCAGGGATATCCTTCGGTTGAACGTTTCTATAAACATTTCCTATATAAAAAGTTCTTAAACTGAACTTCTAAAGCCCCTGTCGCACTGTCAAATTTTTCAGTCAAACTACTTTCAATAAGTTTGGTCAAATAAAGTTAAAACAGTTATCACGTCATCGAAACATCATAAATGCCACCATATTTGTCTGAAAAAGTAGGATGACTACATTTCCCATCTTAAGATTGGACCTACTTGATGTGTGAAGCACCCGAACCCACCACCAGCACCCTGGGATTAGAAATTGACGAGCAGGAAGAAAGAGAAGATGATCCAGCACCTGAACCAGCCATCGCTCTGTCACCTCCCCATCCGAGGCCTGATGCACGATAAGAGGTTCACCCGCCAAGTTGCCAGTATACTTCAGTCAGAATAGAGTTTTCAACACAAAGCAGCATCCTGAGCTGAGCCACTGCCAGATGCCCAGATGTTGCGGCCACAATAGAGATATCGTGGCGCAGCCCATTGGATCGGGAACTATGATGCAGACAGACACCGCTAAACCCAGTGAAGGAGGAAGCTGTAGCACCCTGAAGTCAAGGGAGTAGAACATTAAGAACCATCACCTCAATCAGCCACCCTGGAAACACCAGCCCCAGAGGGCCGACCCAGTTAAGAGACTGTCACGCTGGAGGACATCGCAGCCACTGCTGAGATGTCGGCTTAAGAGAGGCAGGCCCCCACCAGAAGTACTAGTGAGGTTGAGGCCAACCTGGAGGGCTTGACTCGCCTGGTACATCCGGCCACATTCAGCCTGGATGACACAGCCACTCAGCTGGTCTTGTCACCGCAAGGCGCCAAGGTTCAAGAAGATGAGCCCACCAGCTGCTGCGCCGAGGAGCCCAAAGAGACTCCACCACCGTCTGCCACCCAGGGTCAGTCATCGTAAGACACTGAAGACGCCCCCAAGATGTCGCCTTCCGAAAGGGAGGCCCCCGCCAGCAGTGCTGGTGAGGCTGTGGCTAACCTGGAGGCTTTGACCCAGCCTGCACCACCGGCGACATCCAGCCTGGACGATGCGGCCACCCAGCTGGTCTTGGCGCTGCCTGGCACAGAGGCCATCCTAGTGCCAGAACGAGAGGATGAGCCCAGCTGTTCGGCCACAGAGGCGTTGGAGCCTGTTTTGCATCCACCTCTGCCGGCCGCTCTGACGCTGCCCGTCCTGGAGTAGGACCCCACCAATCGCCCCCCGGCACCCAGTGATCCACAGCAGACCGCTGCTAGGGATGACAACCTAGCACCGACTGGCCAGGTGAGAAGAGAGCGGCCTGCTCATGCCTGCCATGGTGCTTCCCAGCCTGGTCGGTACTGTGAAGCCCCGTGGAGGCAAACAACGTGCTTCACATGGCCCTACCCATTCCACGTGGCACTCAGGAAGAGGGGCCAATCACCCAATAAATCCCGTAGCCAGCGAGTGTGTGCTACGAACATTCGCCAGCTGTCAAGAGCTGAAGTGATGTAAACTGTAAACAAGCGGCCGTCAATTGCAGTGATTTGGGGGTAAAAAAAATCTAGTAGTGCAGACATCAATAGCCACCTGTGTTCCAGTACTCCACAGCAAGTAAAAAGATTCTGGTTTTCCAGCTGTCAAATTGCTGCTTTAAATAGCATCTGAAAAAAAAAAACCTTGTGCAACCATCAATTGTTGCCTGCAAGACGTCAAAATGTTGCCCAGTGAACGCCAGTATAATAGAAAAATTGTTACAGCAGGAGTAAACAACTGCCATAGTTATCAACCCGTGTGTATCCTGTGAATTTCAGAGACAGACTTTTAACTACATAAAAAAATAACGCATTGTCAAATTTTGCATAATTAACAGGCATCCAAGGATGCTGTTTTTGTGCCTAGTGTAACATGCTACGATGTGTAAATACATGAAGAAAGGACTTCCCTTTCCAGTGTCAACAAACAAGTGCTAGAGACTTCCCATTCTGAGAAGCAGATGGCAACAGGCCAAGGCCTGAAGTCATCAGATAATCCAGCCAAAGATACCAGATTATTGAGAAAAAGGACTCTTCAACAAGTAAAAATATTTTTTGAAAATAGTTTTAATACATTTTTTCAAACCTGTTGTAAATGATCAGTGCTCTTGTTGTTTTGAGGGTCTCTTTGCATTTTTTATTTTGTAGGTGGTCCCATACGGAAATATGTTAGTTAACTTTTCTAGTGTACCTGTGATTTTTCTGTATATATTAGTTAGCTTTCCGTCGGCAAGGATGACGGAAGGCCCTGAGCTGGCAAACCCTAGAACTATGTCACATGTAATTTATACCTGTTGTGAGATACGTGTAGTACGGCCAAGCTGGACCAGTGCATTCTCTGCCTTCAGCGGCCACAGCAGGTTGATATCTAGCTAACTCATCTCTCATGAGTGAGGCTTTGAACACACGCCAAGGGTCAAACTTTTTGTGCCGCTTGTTTTGCTTTCTTTTACCAACAGGAATATCTGTAAAATATTTTGTAACCCTATAACCAAGCCTTCAACTGATGTTAAACGAAGGACTGCAGGCACCACCCGACACCGTGACACACTTTTCACCCTCTCTTTTGTCCCTTCTTCGCTTTTAGGCCCCGGGGGAGAGGAGAAGAGACAAGCCATCAGCGGTCATTTACTTGGCCACCACCCAGCTGACTAGTGTACGAGCGAAACAGTGCTAGTCACCCAGTACCAGCCCATCAGAGATGATTCAATCAGCATGTCTGCAGCTTCGTTCAGAACTCTAGAGCACAGCGGTGAGCACTGCAGAGGTGCAACACCGTCTTCGGATGACAGTTCTATGTCATCTCCAAGAGGATGGCAACTTTCTTAATGGTCCTGATGAATCTGTCTCATCTAGGCGGGGGGGGGGGGGGGTCGTATTGACACGTGACTCTTACTGACAAGAAGATAATAACCGACTTTGCTTCATCTACGCACTTCACTCTACAGTGCATTGAACGGGGTTTGGAAATGTTTTCTACCAGAGCGGCTACAGGACAATCCCTGGTTGTGGAGATTATTAAAGATGTGACAGAGTTATGTTTCATCACATTTCATCATCAGTAGTCAGTAAGCAAGCCTAGCCCAGCCTCCCCTTGAGAAGATGTCAAGAATATATAAGCCAGCTGTTGAGCCATCCCTACAACCCCGAGCGAGTTGAAGGGTGTGCTGAGAGATAACACTACCTGCTAATAATGGCCGCCCTTAGCTCCGCCTACAGACAAGTGTGCATCGCACCCCCACCACAGGCCCGGCAAGCCCTTGGCCGGAGGAATATATTGCAGTGCACCGGCTGAAAATGTCAGTTATTCGTCGGCTCTTGTAAGAGCCACTACAGCCTTGGCAGCTCGCTCTATCACGTGGTGCGCTAGAGCTCTCTGACCAATCACCACCTACGCTGCCTAGAAGTTCTTCAGCATCGCCGCCACCACCTTCAGCCAGATATTCCAGAAGCAATATTCTCTGAGAAAATTGCGTCAACATGTTTTTTGTTTGAAATAGTTATCTTTAAAATTGACGCAATGAGAAAGAATTTTGTTTGATTCTGCATTTGAAGTTCGTGACTGCCGGTTTGGTAGCTGGCCTGTTAATCTCACTTTCTTTAGTTTTTCGCATGTGATTGTGACAGCCATAAATTGCACAATTTGACATGATGAAGTCACTAATTATTTTGTTAAGAAGTATGCTTACAATGAGACTGCTATGCCGTTACCAATTTTGTACGCACAGAGATAAATCTGTAAAAGAACGCACGTCTTGAATGAGAGAAGGTTGAGGCGGTGGACTTCATGCAACATCACTACGCTACTTGCGTAGAAAGATGCGTGCCCATCAGCCACTAGACCAGATTGTACTCTCTCCACCGCACCATGTGAGTTACTGGAAGGAGTACTTGGTTGGCTCTGGGTTGGGCTTGTCCACACTAGGACATCACCTGTCAAAGCTATTGGGACACCTCTGAGAAAACTCTCTCCAACCACCTCACCATTTGTGTTGCGGGCTGGAGAAATGGTTAGGCTTGGTGCCGGCCTAGTTAGTAGAAATGGCAGAACACTACTACAAAGGGAACTGCACGTTGCCTGCTCCTATCTGCCGAGACTGGTTTTGAACTTCATGCGAGGTGGGAAGGACCTGAAGGAGAGGAAGACTACCTCCACCTACCAAGCTACCTGGAGCTGCACCCAGACCAATAAGGTACTTAGCCAAGAATCACCCCAGGAACGACTTCACGCCGCCCATAAGTTGGTGGGGCTTCACCTATCAACTCTCTCCCCATTACCATTTCCAGCTCCCCAGATGGTTCCAGGGACACCACACCATGTCAGTCATCTTGAGATGAGGAGAGAAGGTGCTCATTGGATTGGCCTGCCTGTTTCATTCGCCGCCACCGCAGCCTGCCACTAGCAGTAGCAGCCGTTCCAGGCACAGCAGCCCGTAGGAACAGCAAAGTACAGCAAGCCTGCAGCCCCGCCCAGCCGACCAATTCTACCACAAGTCGCCCTCAGTTAGTGCTTCTGGACCCAGACTTTGTGCCTAGCCAACACAGCCCATAATGCACCGGTACCCAAGTTAATCTACCACAAGTCGCCCTAAGTGACTACTCCCGGCCTGCACTCACAGTCGCTATTTTGAGACATAGCGACACATTGCCTTGAACCAAATAGCATCACGCACCAGGTTCTAAAATTACTTTGATGTTTGATGGTTTCAGCCAAACAGAATCGTGAATGACAAAAGTGGACGTCAAGAAACTTGAAAATAACGAATAATTGCTGAAAAATAAGTAGGGTATGAAGATGTAGCTGTGTGGGCATGAATGCTATTTTAAGTGAATATTTTACATACTATTACGAACTCAGAGGTATAACATTTCATTGTGCAGGAAACATCTCTGATAAATAAAATTTGAATTTAGTAAAGCAAAATAAATTACAACATTCGTTACAGTTCTTCCTGTAATGGACTGCATGGATAACAAAAGCAGTAGCTCACTATGAAAATAATTTAAAAATAATAATTCCAATTAGATTCTCCCAGTAAAAAAATGTTACATTGTGACGCATTTTCAATGACGTTCAAGATTATTTTGTAAAATTTGTTGTAAGGAAAAATTTTATGTCCGCATTTGTCTTCAAATTTTGTTGTCAAATATAGATGAATTTGAAAATTCGACAATGTGGCAGGGGCTTAAGGTAATCCCAGCGATGACAGTTCTGACATTAGAAGGCCATCCCAGGGATGTGGCTGTACTGGCAGAGAGAAGATCTTCCTCTACACTGGTTCATTTCTGACAATTAAATTTTGGTATTTATTACTGAGAACATTGTTCAAACCCGGCTCATTTGCTATACATATTTTTGTTCACTGTAAAAATTTAATTTTCATAAACAAATTCATTGTAATTTTCTGAAACACTACAGAAAATTCTCACATCTCAAAAAATTCTTATTATGCATTTCCTGGTATTTGTATTTATTGAGTCTATCGCCACCCTCCTATATGTGAACACATCTGCATGTTGTGTTTTATCTTGGCACATATTTTGGAAAATGATTTCTGACGTTACAGTTAATATAATGTGAAAATGAACGACTTGCAGATGGCACCACTATCTGAAGAGGGAAGCCCAGACTTTGAGGGGCCATATGCTGATATTCTGCAGGACAGACTGGTGACCAATTTGCGCAAGAAGTGGGTGTACAGAGTGTACAAACGTTCAACCCGCCGCAGGAAGACGCGACACTAGACATGTGTACACCAGAACCATCAGAAAGAAGGAAGTCAAAAAGAATTAAATACAGTAATTATTACACTTTTTTGACACAGAATTTTCATATCCATATATTAGTAAAATGACATAATTTCCAGATGAAATAAATGGTTACAGTAAGTAGGTACACACATTTAAAATATGGCTTCACATTTTGTGGATTCTAAACAGCACAAAACAGTGTTTGTACACAATATACGTAATTATGTACTGTAGTTGGGTGAAACACCATTACATTTTTGACCCTTACATAAATGAATTAAAATATTTTGTAACTCAAATCAAATACCTCAACCTTTTATACCCATCCTGAATGTAGGCTTTTGGAAAGTGTGAGAAAGGATTATGTACAACTGACCAAATGCTTACAATGTTGTAATGACAGGATAATATCATCATAACAGATTTGCTCTAACAAATTTAACAGTGGTTGACATATACATATTTTATTACATGGGCCATTCATTGTACCGTAAACCACTCAAAAATGTTTAGTTATGATGCCATTTGGCAAAGAAATGGAAAACTGTAGGTAAGTAGTTGATATTTGAAATATTTATCTATCCTGGTAATGGTGTTAACTCTTAACCAAATAGCTGAAAAACAAACATTTTGATTGGTGCAAAGTTACTCCAGAGGTGCAAAGTAACTCCAGTTTATGGTATCAAAAAGGAAATTTTAAATCACAAATATAAGTGATAAGGTAGGTTGTAGGGCTTAACATCTCTTCAACAGCGAAGTCACTAAAGACGGAGCAAGGTGCTAAAGGGAGCAGGAATGGGCTGTTAAGGAACCATCCCAACATTCTTCCACCTGGAGAGTGATTTCTGGAAATTTTGGACAGCCAAAATCAGGATGGTTGGACCGGGATTCGAACCCAGGTCCTCCCAAATGCAAGTCCAAAAGTTTAACCACTGCGCAACCTTGCATGGTACAAGTGATATAAGTATGGGATCTTATGTCACCCTTCAAACTTGACATAAAACCAGACATCTGCTATAAATGTGAAATTCAGGAACATGCCTGTCAGTAAAATACATGTTCCATGTTGACATCCCAGTAGATATATGCAAAGTATAAGTTTTGGTTGGTGCAAGTGCATGCGAAAAGTACACTGAATTTATGTTTAAATGGTAACTTATTTTTTAGTTATTTAACACTAAGTCTTTTTATAAACGCTGGTATAATTTTAACACAAATGTGTAAAGCCAAAAGAATTTCATTATTGTAATTGCAGACTGTCAGACCAGTTCAATATTTCGAAAACTTACTTTTGGTATAAAATGATTTATAGAAGTATTGTAGTGTCCTGGCATAATCCAGTGCAGTTTTGAGCAGGATGTATGTAAAGCAGTAATGCTGAGTCTCACACACGTCTAGCACTTCCTGCAGAGCTTATTTTGCATTATGTTCTGTAATGAAACACTGCAGCAATTAATTCACCCTGATTTTGTGAGAAGTTTCCTGTGCCTGATGAGGTGTAGACTGCATATGGCTGCAAGTATCCTTCTGAAGTATGGCAATGATGAACCATGGGAACCATAGTAAATCCTAGGACAATGTAAAATAAGAGTGCACTAATGTCAGTAATGCTTCAAAGTTCATGCTTTTAAAATTGATACTTGCCTCAATACCAATAAATCAAAACAGGCCTAACATCTCTCGATTATGTTGCAAATTATTGATCATTTGACATGAAACTGTAAGAAAGGTAATATTTTGCAGCGCTGCCAATTCATGCGGGGTTTATGGTCTTCAGTGTGACACGTGACGGACTTCGATGGTTGTCTCATCATGGGACCACAATCATTTTGGTGGGTGCTAGGCTAGAAACACCTTAATGGCAGTTGTTCCTAGTCTCTGTGCAGGATTGGGCTCGGCCAGTGTATAATACTGGGAAAGTCCACTGCCAGCAGGGAACAAAGTCTGGCTCTGCGAGCACTACTTTCCGCCTCGACGGGACCCCTCGTTCGGGTAAACCTGGGCGACGTATGATTGGCAGTTGCAACTGTGCCGGCCGAGGTTCAACTGGTGGCACACTAGGGGCTGTCTCTGATATTGGTGTGATGGTCAGCCTGGCGGTGTGGATTTCTGTAGCTGCTGAGGTTCTTGGCTCTCATGGTGTCCCCGGCATGACGAGACCAAGATCTATGTCCTGGCCACTGAGGTAGGCCTGTATGATTGCATAACAACTCACAGAGATTCTGGTTGGCGATTCAAACGTCGCTGGTTCATAGACTGGCGGAACTGGTGCCGAGAGCTTGCGAAGTTTGGCTGCCTGTTTTTGTGGACCAAGATATGCGAACCCGGCCAAGAGACAGTAAAGCTCCCAAGAATAATTAGAGGCAGCCTTTAATCATTTCACCCTCTTATGAACACTGCCACTACGGTTAAAGGGCACGAGGAAAAGAGAATCCTTCAATTATACTTCGTAGAAGTGGAGCAGTTGACGTGAGGTATGCAACATGTGCGCGTATAGCGGAAGCCAGCCAGCCAATTTTGTAACTTGCTTTTCAACTCCAGTGCTAGAGGTGTGAGGTAGGGGTGAGTGGCGTAGCATTGGATAGTCCCAATATGGAGGTGAGGTCCTGCTAGAGTTGGTCTTCCCAGACACTGAGAAATACCCCTCTCGGCACCATTAGTGCGTGATGAGAAGGGCAACCTCAAAGTTGACAAGCCAACCCTAAGAGGAGCATGTACCTAGTGTTGTGGCTCTACCATTTACTACACTAGGTGCAGAGAATGGGTGGCCTTACAACTTTGGTGTGGTGAGTGTACCAGAGGAACTGATCCTCCCAGGCTCAAGGAAGTACTCCTCTCGCCACTGCTAGGGTGCGATGAGAATAGCAAACCCTAGACTGGTAGTCCAATCCCTAGCCTAGGTGAGCGGTATCCTAGTGTTGTGGCTTTGACTACGTGGTAGGTAAAGAATTTGTTTATATTGAAGGAATAACAGTCAATATGTATGGTAGCTATGGAAGGTTATTAGTAGGTTTTTCTGAATAAGGTGTTTGTATTTATGACATTGTGGTGGGTTTATGTAGATATTCTGAAAAGCACATGTCAAAAAAGTTTTGTATCACCGGAATTTTTGAGTTACAATGTTGCTCATGATTGAAGCAAAAGTATGGGGTTAAATTCACACTGTGTACAAATAACCATGCTAAATACGACAAAATTGTTTTTATAATGCACCAAGTGTCCCAATCTACATCCTTTATGTGCATCCAATTACAGGTGGTGAAAAACCATTTTTGAGGCGTGTATTAAGTATGATTATGACCACATATATTTAAGTGGGTTGCATTCTGACACCATGCTGCATCCCTGGAACTTGAGACTACAACTAACATAACTGTTCAATATTATTGTGCTATTAACTTAAGGGGGATCAGTCCCCAATATCTTCTTGGAATTGTGGAATTTTTGCAGTAACTTGCATCACAGATTTCATATTTGATTTTGGGCATTGAAAAGGTGTAGGGCATTGCACAGGCTCCAAAACATGTATTGCTAGACTATTGTCGCCAGAATCATTTCTGTAACTACCCACATTAAAAAAATTACTTATTTCTTGCTAGCAGTCACTTATAAAAAAATTAATGTGGTAGAGTTGTAATAGTTTTATAAAGATATGGAAGTTATTATTAATGCATTGTCTTACAAAACATTTAATTAAACATTCTTAAATGGAACTTACGGCAAAAATAGTGAAAATCCACAATGGTGTAGTTGAGCCCCCTTAGTTAAACTTGTTTGTAATCTTCATCAATTCCCTTCACAAGGGTTCCTTATTACTACTCCAACCTCCTACATCTTAAGTTTTACCAGACACAACCACTTGGGCCTAGCCCCTTGCTCCCCACCACCAACTCCCACTATCTACGAATTGGTCAACACCCTCTGCAGTGGCGGCTTCAGGAAGAATTTCAAAGTGCACAAAGTTAAAAATTAATATATTTATTGAAGATGCAACAAACTAACAAACCTCTATAAACACACCGGGTTTTCACTTTTAGTAGTTTCATCATGATCTTAAAGATGCAACTCAAAAAATTCCACAAAATATACTGCATTATTTTATTGTTGAAATTATGTATGTATTATTTCTATTAGATCTTTGTGTATATTAACTAAACTTCTGTATACTTCATTTAACTGATTTCGCATATCTACCTGCCCCAGAATTAGAATTTTAATTTCATTTTGCAAATTCAGTTTGTTCCCTAAATATTTTTTCTGTCTGCCAATAAGACCTGTAGTCACACACATTTCGTCAGAATTAAAGAATACAACACACACAATAAAATGTTGTTTTATCATTGTATCCTGAAAAACTAAATCATTTTATGGATTTTTTAAACTGAAATTACATTGTATAATTTCTTTTCTGAGTGTGATAGGTTTGTGTTGGAATATGTTGTCATGGAGGGCAAAGATTTTTAATTGAATGCCTGTTGTGATACACTTAACTGTTTCCCTAAAATAATTTAATGCTGTTCACTTTGTTTTTTGAATGAATATCGCATGCTACACGTAAGTTCAGAAAAGGACTGTCAACAATTGCACTATACCCCAACCTGTGTCTAAGGACAAAGATACGCAGATTGGTGCATGTGATCCTCTTGACGTCATAGCAGTCCCAACCTCCCATGTCCTAATTGAATCTGTGATCTAAGTCTGAGCACTCAGAAAACTAAACTTTTGTCCCAAGTTGTGTCCTAAGATGATAGAAAAATGACTGGAGATAATTTCGCGCTCATTCATGGAATGTTCATGTTGATGTGTGACGTTCTTTTTACTAGAGGCACGTCACGGCCTAAGAGTTAGGTCGGTGTGTGGACAGAGACACCGGGGTGAGTTTGAACTCTAATTACAGCGCGTGGAAGTTGCTGGACCTGCTGCGTCACTGGTGGTGAGCTGGGGCTGGCACTGGGTCCTGGTGCACAGATGGGCAGGTTGACGTCGGCGCTGCTGGTCGGTGAGCTGGTGTCCCCTTATTAAGGGATGGGTGTTTCTGTAGGGGACTTCCTCACCCCTAAGGAAGGCCTGGATGATGGGGTGGATTTCTCAGTCTGTCTTGGTGGGTGGTTCAAACCGATATGGAGGACCGGCTTCCCTGGGGACTTACTGTCAAGTACAGTCGCGTTGAGTTAAGCCCTTGTTTGTATGCGGTAGCAAATGTTTTATCCCTTCTCTGAATACCACTCCAATGGGAGTAGGGCACGAGGATAAAGAATTCTACTATAGGCTGTTCACTGTAAAATGAGCACTTTTGAAAGCCTTGCCTAAGATCAACTTGTATGCACGTTGTGTATTCTTCCGCCTTATGTAAAATTAACATTACCATGAACCTCTTCGCTTTCTTCATGCGTTGGTCAAGTGTAAATGTAAAACTATTAGAAAACTAAACTTTTTAAAAATCTGCTAATTTTTACACTTTGATGAATTTAAAAAACGGAGCTATAGAGATAATTTAAGTTATCACAAATAAATGGTTACCTAACACTTTTTATTCAATGTTACGATATGGAACTACTTTCTTCTCCATCATTACCAACTTTATTGGGCGCATGTCATTCAGTGCGCCCGTTAAAATATATGCAGGTAGGAGCAGTGACTTTTTTCTAAGGTTGATTTCAAAAGTGCTCACTTTATCATGAAGAGCCTTTACCAACCCTGCAAAGGTAGAGCAGGCGACGTTTGTCCCTATCTAGGTGTACTTCGTCGTACCACAATTACGAGACTTGGGCTGCCGTCTATTCCTGTGTCCGGCACGAGAAACGCGGTGGACACTGAGTGTTGGGTTTCACAATAGCTATCACAATACGTGGGTGTGGTCCCCAAAGGGTCAGGCTCTCAGAACCAGGCAGATACCCCTGGCACCAGAAGTGCAATGGACTGAGTATAACCTGGACTGATTGTCTAGCCCAGAGGGTTGAATTCCTAGTGGCTGTGGCTCTACCTTTCTATACGCCGGGATGTATAGAACGGGTGGCTGACTAATGTGTGTGTTCTGACGTAAGAGCATCCCTGAACGGGAATTCTCAGTCCTGCACTAGGTTCGGAAAACTGAGTTTAGAAACTACTAGGAAGGGTACAAGCAATACTGGGAATAATATTCTGAAGTCAGGTAAAAATGTGTTTATTTCTATATGGAAATAAACATGTTGGTTTTTACTACTTCCCATCAAACAAGAGTTGAACGGAAGCGGACTACAGTAAACAGGTGAAGGCGACCTGTTTCTCAACTGGCAAGGTAGGAAGGCTAAGTGGTTACTAACAACTAGACTTAACTAACGCCACATGTTGTTCTGAAGGGACCTGAATTTTCAGGAGGGAAAGAAAGTGTAATGTGTTTCACGACTTAAACTAAGGGAGCTTCTCAAGTTAGTCTGCAAGGTGCAGAGACATCTACGAAGGCTTGGGCGAAGATCTGGAAGACCTGGGTGGCAGGAGAAAGCCCCAGCACAAGTGGTGGGGCGAGCTACTGCTGCTGATGGTTCCTTCGGCACCAGGAGTGCAGTGAACGAACAGACTGCTGTTGTCGCTACAGATTTATCATCATTGGGATGCTACTCCCTCAGTGCGGGGGAGGTACAGACTTAGGCTCTTGTCTTCCCATGTAGTCATAATTGACGCGTGCCACTCATACAACTAATCTAATACGATTACGACTCATCGCCTAGAGTATCTCTTCCACCACTACAGATGTGAGCAACACGCTGCCTACCCTACAGGCAGCAGGAACTATGAGCGATTCCTTCTCATTTGGAGGATACGCAACCTGGCAGGCAAGCTGCCCCCCCCCTCCCCGTGCTGAGAGCCTTCAAGCTGGCCAGACCTTGGGCAAGGCAGAGCGCCTCCAAAGTGGCACGAAGTAGAATCGCTGACCAGAGTATTCCCACGCCAACCACGGCCGGAGGACACCACACCTCCTCACATCCGCGCCGGCAGCCTACAAGCTTCCACTATATAAGTCCGGCTGCAAAGCTTCCACTATATAAGTCCGGCTACAGCTGAGCTCGGTAGTCATTCTTTTGCATCTCTAGCAACCTCCCATAGCACTACACCAATGCTAGGGCTCTTCGGAGAAGTTTACTTTCAAGTATGCCCCCACGGCTACTTTACTACGTATGTTGATGACTGGTGAACATGATCACATATATTTTAACTTCACTTCGTCTCCTCAAGACACCTTTTTCTTAGGAGTTTTACTTTAATTAATTTGCATTCGTCTTCAACCAGCTTTTCCCTTTTTACTTAAAACCAGGTCACCTACATCTGGAACCACAGTTACCTTCAGCTATCCACGACTTGGTAGCAGCACAGGTCACGTGTTTACTGAACCTTCAATAAACACTCATTGTTCTCTACCTTTCTGTATTTCATTTCCAGGGTATTTACTTGCATCAACAGTTGAGGATAGGATACGCTGTGCACGACCAACAGGAACCGGAGATTTTGTTAAACTGAGTTAGCATGACTGTGGAGTCCTTTCCAGGTGTCCACACATCAGTAGACACACACATTAGATGGCTACCTGTTTCTTCCCAGTTACACATCACCATTAAGTCTGTGCTCGTGGGGGAGAAACAGCGACGCCACAACTACTAGAAACACCTTCTCACCAGGAGGCGTGACAGACTCAGGTTGCTTCTCACCATCCGCATTAAGTCAATGCACGGTGACCATAGCCTGAAGTTTTGCCATGCATCCTAGTGCGAACGCACAACCAGTAGAGGCTTGGCGGCCCACACTGCTCCACGTCGCTGATCAGCCCACAACTGTGTGGGATCAGTGGGGACTCATATCGAGCTTGTACCGGCAAGTCACTATTGGGTTACACTATTAACCTTCCTGTCTAAGTGCATCGCTTAGACTATGCTCTGCATCACGTAGATTATAGAACTGTTTGCCCTAAGCCTCACGAGAGGAGTGGTGGAAAATGCAGGGAACGATATCTGGCTCTCTGCTCTCAGGCTGTGGATAGTATTACTCCGTCCTACACAAGAGAGACAGGTGGAACAGGACCGCGCCGCCAAACTTAAGACGACAAGCAGTCGCGCCTGCTCCGGTTCTGGTAATTGACTTCCCACCGTGTATCTATGTGTCACCCGGTTGTCAACGGACTCCTGACCAGTACTTAAGTGCGCTTAGACTGGGACAACCTCATCTTCTGGTGTAACAAAGCACGCCTGTGGAACCTCAACTCCGGCATAGACTGAATTCATCCCACCTAAGCCAAACCTACTAAGACTACAACATCAAGAAGCAGGAGTGAGTAAGTACTAGCCAACACCCCACTCGCCTCACACCAACTATATAAACCAAACTACCCCGCTTTTGGTCTAGCGGACAAAATCCTCGACTAACGTGCCAAGTAAGTCTAATTGGGCAAGCGTCATCGTAATAAAGTCCAGGTTAGGGTGCGGATAAGCCCCCCTGCCTTGCTGTCTTCAAAAGGTACAGATAAAACTTACAGCAAGCTGCAAATTTTAGTTCGTTCAGAGCTCCAGGGTAGCGCCTGGAGCCTGTTTCCCAAAGCTGATACTCGCTGTTTCGCGTTAATCCCCCTACCCCCTGCCTGAAGGGGAGAAGAGGGATTGGTGAAGTTAAACTCAAGAGAATTTTGAAAAGATTCAGGGCTTTTAATATTTACAATTGTTGTTATAATTATTGCCAAAGTGAAGCTGTTAAAATTGCAAGGCATGTCAGGAACGAGGCGGAAAGAAAGTTGTATTTAACTTAAAAGTACAGTACATTTTAAATGTAGTGTAGCTCTACATGGATGGAGAATTGGAATTTTATTGGTGTATGATAAATAATTTTAAGAATTAATATGGGCCTTGAATCAAAATTGTTTCTGTTGAGTCAGAAAGTGATTCTAAAGTTAATGTAATATTAAACTTATAGTGTGCATCCATGAGTGTTGCTTGGACGAGTGATAGCAGACAAGTGTCTTCTGCATGCTTTGCACTAACCAGTTTTGTTAAAGAGGGAGAATTTTGTCCCGGACCAACCTGAAAAATTCTGGCCTGCTTGGGGGTTTAATTTTGTTGCAGAAGGCAAGTAGATTGTCTGTTACGGTAGATTGGTGAATATTTTTTAAGTTATCATTGTTAATATTCCAATAATATATGATTATAATCTTTGAAGCAAGCATAGAATGTTGCAAAAGGCAGAAAATAAGTCACGAAGAATGAGTTTTTAGAAAGAAGTGGCTCGAAAGCTCTGATTGGTCGAGAGTCTCCCAGGAGGGGGCTCTCTCCACCGACCAAGAGATGGCAGCACTGTCCTCGTTATGAACAAGTGCGATTTTGTATTTTTATAAACTGTCGGGAAAATTACAAGCTTCTTATATTAATTGTTTATACTTGAGAGATGCTTTAAATAATATTATATAAGTGAAACAGAGCTTTAATTTGAGTTTGGCCGTTAAATGGATTAAATAATTCATTTAAAGATTGTATTGGTACATCCTGACTAAATTTACCGAAATGATTTTAAATTTGTAAAGGCTGTAAATATTACTTAGATGGCCAGTAATTTTAAAATAAAGCTGATTAAAGTTTGGTTGTTTGCAGGTTGTTTGAAAGCATTTAAATACGAATAAGGTGCTGCAATCAGTTGGTTTGGTATATAAATTAACGAATTTTGTCACTCGTCGTAGCTTAGTATTTTTGTTGTGTTATTTCATGTTTAATCCAGATTAGGATTGGGAAATAGAAAGGCATTTTCTGGGTCATGTAGACCGACTAGGGGCAGACATACGTCGACAAGGCCTTGAGATGCAGAACAGATCGCTCTTGGGGATCGGAAATTTGCACGGCAGCGGACATGTAGGGTTTGAAGTGTGCCAGGAGAGACTGGAAGTTGCAATACTTAAGGAACACCATGAATTCATGGAGCTCACGCATTGCTTCCCCCATCGCTTCGAGCGAACCTCGTGGGAGTGGGCGAAGCGGGATTTTTGTTTGTGTTGTTTCGGTAGCTGAGGTTTCAGATGTAAGTGTTGTGTTTTGTGCGAATTTTCGGAAGGGGGGGGGGGGGGGGGGGGGAATCCTCAGGGCGTGTGACTTCACCGGCCGGCCGAAGTTTCAGCTGCTGCATAAGTCTGTGATTAGTACTACTAATGTCATCCCTCAGCACGCTCTAGTACTAAGTGGCCTTGAACTGTCATGGTAGCTCATTTATTCTTCGGGTTATGAGCATGTATCTTTTTTTTACCATTGGGTAAACAGTAAAGTTTTCTGGCATCTGGGGGATTGTACTGTCAATCAAACTCCGTTGTGGTGCGGCAGGAAGGTTCGCATTGATGAGGTGAAGTGGATTAAATGAGGCTGGAAAGACGTTGCATGTCAATGTTGCAAATATGAACAATGGACGTGCAAGGTGGATTTTTTCAAGACAAATATGATAAAATGCTAATTAGTGCAGTCTGTATTTGGTTTGAAACAGAAAGGATGAATATTTAAAAAATATGAAGTTCAAATCAAATTCTTGGATGTCAGTTAGCAAGCTTATTGAAACTAAAACAGTTAGAGCCTATATCATAAAGATAAATGAATATTTAAATCACACCTTGCAGAAAGATCATATAGTCAATTCAGCAATATAAAAATCATTACGCAACAACAAATAATGTGCTGAATATACTGTGTGTGATCTGTTGTCGTATTCTGAAAGCTCACTTTTGGACAACACATTTGTATACCATATTCGAGCTGTGTGAATGCGACTTCACTTGACATCAGGATCTGGACATGTCCACAGGTACAGCTGATTGTAGACAGGCCTTACCACAGCTACAAAATACCTAAGTATAAACATTAAAACCAGAATAATACGCAAACTTTACGAACTATATCATCATGCACTGATATTTTCAAATACAGTAAAACCTTGTTAAGACGTTTCAGAAAAATACTAAAAAATGTGTGCTTATTAAGCAGGACAACTTCTTGAGAGGGCTTTACTTAATTCACAAATTCTCAGGCCTTGAATATAATACTAAAACAGTAACACTACATAATGCGTTACGCTGTCAGAAAACATATCACTGACGAGATGCACATGCCATCTACTGAGCTGTTACAGCACAGGTGGCTTGTGCCCCGAACCTATCGCACTTCAGCTATTTCCGAAACATCTTGTGTGCGTTCGACAAGGAAAAAATATACAGCAGCATGGGCACAGACTGTCTGTGTCCAAAAGCTGCGAGGAAAAATATTTCCTGCACCTAAAGTTAAGGAGATGGTACTGAAGCCTAGTGATACAGAATTTATGATCAAATACGTTACCTTTACATACAAAAAATTTAAAAAAAATGTCTATAAAAATTATTTATTTGCTATGGCATGTTGAATTTTATTTGGGAGGCCACATGCCCCTGCGCCCATTGACAAGAGCCGCCCCTGACCCTCTGTCACCACTTGAATTGTGAAGCTGACACCCTACACCAGTTAAAATATTGTCAGGTCTTCAACCTTGTATAAGTTCTTCCCTTATACCCTACACATTGAGAATGAAGCACCTCAGCTGTAAAATGGGCTAAGGCATTCAAACCACAACTTACTGGCGAACACTATCCATAAATTAAATCAGACATCTCAGGGGCGTATAGTGCAGAATGCCATGACACAGAGCAACACTGACATGAAACAGTGTGACATCAATCACACTATGCCAACTGCATGTACTCTGAAGATAAAGCATACACAGTTCAGAAAAAAGAACACCACGTCAGTAAATGCCTGCAGAGTTCACAGAGACTCTGAGAAGTTCTTTGTGCTATGTACACGAATCAACTACCTGCACTAGCCAATGGGATGCAAATGGCAGATGTTTACAGGCGAATACCAAGGAATCCTGCCATGCATGGCCTACCTATCACAGTGGTACACAAATGAGTGAAACTGAGCAAAGGTTTGCTATGATAACAGTATGGACTTTCATTCAGGACAGAAGGGTTTTGATTTCCACTACAGCCATCGTGATTTTGGTTTTCTATGACTTTTGAAATCACTGCAGGCAAATTCAGCCATGATTCCCCAAATCCTCCTTTGTTTCTAACTGATTCTGTTTCTACGAAATGCTAAGTATATGCAAGCAAAAGGCCTGCATATCTCCCGCTCCCCAATTCATGGTTATGGTATAACTACTGTCTGCAACTGTAAGTAGTTTAAATTAAAAACACATGATGTAGATAACTACCGTATTTTGGCACGTATAGGCCGCACATTTTTACAAAAAAAGTGGGGTGCAGCTTATATAAGAGAAACTGGCATTTAAAAAATTTCCCCCCCAAAACATGTTTCGAAACTTGTCAACATATAGTACATTTTAATGTTTTAACTGGAAGGAAGGAAGGAAGGGAATGAGAGAAAAAAAAAAAAATTTCCCATTCGAGCCATTATTTGCTCATTCACTTTCATAAACAAAATAACCACCTAGTGCATGTAAAATGTAGTCAAGTTACCATCTCTGGAATAGTAATTGCACGATGCATATTTGTAAACATCGTAACATAATGCAAATTTTCTGTCAAAAATGTTTGTAGGAGAGAAATTTAGTTGGAATTTATTATGTTTGTACGAAATTTTGACTTAACAATACGTATTTACAGTAATACAAATGTTCCGTGCGGCCTATACTTGAAATATTAATTATCCCTAATTTTTCATTGAAAACTTCAGGTGCGGCCTATACATGCCAAAATAAGGTATTTACATGATACTGCATCAATGCTTTAACATGGAATATATTGGATACACTGAGAGTACACACAGTTTTGAACTCTGGAATTCAATATAAGGATGTATGTTTGGAAATGTCACTATCTAGAATAGAGGAATTCGATAAACCATTTCTTCATTTCTCTCTGCATGATACAGTTACATATTTTCTTTCTGTCTAATACACAAATTAAACAGTACAAATGCACAACATATTATGATGGAACCGTAACAGTGAGTGATGTGGAACATATAGTGGAATAAAGATACTGGTAACGGCCATGTCAGCCAAGTGTGATCACACAGTGAGCTTCAAACTATGACATCTGCAATTACAATCCTGTGTGATTTTCTTTAATGTTTGGCAACTGTTTATAGTGGATTCTTATTCACTGGTAGAGTAATTGTATCAGCAATTTGTGGCCCTAATAAGGGCTGCTGTTGGTTTTGTCTTGCATAACCTGTCGCAGCACTAAACGTGGATGGAAGTTTACAGAAGTAGTCAACTACTAGATACATTCAAAGTAACTTTTTGTCAGTATTATGCACTTCATGTTGAACTAAAAATTATTAACTTTAGTCAAGCTGGCACAATACAGTGGCCAATCTAAGAGATAGTATCTTGCCCTGCCACATGTGTACAACCCCTCTCCCTCCTCAACAATTCTTGAACCATTTGAATTATGGTCTTGCTGAAATATGAGCAACCAACACGATGAAACACCCACACTGAATGGATCATGATATTCTTGAGTAAATGCACTTATTACCATCTTCATAACAATGGGACAGTGAATTTTACATACATGTCTTATACAGCCTCACTGACAAGTGAATCCAGAGCAAAAACATACTTCGTATACTTCGTGTCCAAATAACAGCAAATCAAATTCTAAGTAGTCATACAATCACTTCTACATGTCTAGAATAATTTTCCTGTTCAAATTCAAAACCGTGTAAAAATATCACAGCCTTTCTGCACTGCGATATTTGTAGCACAATGCATCTTAGAATACGGAATTAAAAGGGCAGAAATAAAACACAAGCTTTAAATATAATTTAAATTTATAACATCTTTGATACATATTTACAGTATAACCATGGTGCAAGTTCACTTTTACCTAAGTAACGTGAAGATTTTCTTAAATACAGCTTTTAATTAAATGTTATTTTTAAGATATTGCTGACGTAATTGATACCAAATTGTTTGGCAGTTGAATGTGTTTAATTAGATGATGGCGTAAACTTTTCAAGAAATACTTTAGTTTAAAATCTTGGTTCCAGTGGAAAAAAAAAATTGAAGAAATATTACATTGTCTACTGATTTGATGCAAGCAAGAATGAACTATTCTGGTTAAACCCATCACACCAGATACCAGCCATATGTAGTAATTGTACTGTTCACGCCAAACTTCACACCAGCTGATGTCCCAAACTGCTGTCGAATTGCTTAAGTGAAGCAGCCTGGCATAGTCAGGTTCCCGTTGAGATGCTATCTAAAATTACATAAACAAAAATCAGGTTATGGTTGAATTAATTAAAAGAATACTTGGTAGTGACAGTGCATGTTCTTGAATACTTTGGGGCAATGAAAAGGAATGTTATGAAAAAAAAACTGCAGATTACAAAATAAAAAGAATTTATATATATATATATACAACACACTCTCTCTCTCTCTCTCTCCCCTCCTCTTCTCTCTCTCTCTCTCTCTCTCTTCCTTCCTCTCTCTCTCTCTCCTCTCTCTCTCTCTCCTCCTCTCCTCTCTCCTCTCTCCTCTCCTCTCTCTCTCTCTCTCTCCTCTCTCTCTCTCTCTCCTCTCTCTCTCTCTCTCTCCTCTCTCTCTCTCTCTTCTCTCTCTCTCTCTCTCTCTCTCTCTCTCTCTCTCTCTCTCTCTCTCTCTCTCTCCTCTCTCTCTCTCTCTCTCTCTCTCTCTCCCTCTCCTCTCTCTCTCCTCTCTCTGTACAATAAAGCACAAGGTATTTACTGGCAGTAAACATTAAGATAAATCCAGGTTTGCAGAGCTCTCCTCTCTGCCCATTCATTACAGTATATTAAAAAAACACACACACACACTAATAGTCATAAGTGGTGTGGTAGGAGAAAGGGACATCTTGTCGGTTGAATTAAAAATTTATTTCTTAATTAATTTTGTTTGAGTACAAAAATTTTGAAATTTTAACACACAAATCACTTGTTTCAAAATTTTGCAGTGATGTGAATTTTTTAATGTTTATAAGGCAGAAACACATTTTCTGAATAAAATGCAATTGCTGCTTCTAAGTGCAAGTTGTCGGGTTAACTGAGCACTTTCGGGTCATCTGCTTTGGATCTTTTTTCTCACCAAATGAAAATTAATTGTTTTAAACTTAACTTTGAATTTTAGCTCACTTGTAAAATTTGCTACACAAACAAGAGGTCCCTTTTCTATTTCTGTATCAAATATGACTTGCACAAAATATGTGCATGTCAGCTTAATACTGCAGTGTAAGATACATTAAGAAATGTTATCCAGATACCAGGTTTCTCATCGCCTACACAGTGTTCCTCTCAAGGTCTTGGGAATTCTCTTATTTTGTTGCAGACATTAGCAGCGTAACAAAATTCTCACACTTAACACTTGCATACTTCAAGAATAACTAAAATCTGCCCTTCACACCAATACAACTACAAAGGTTGAAACATGAGAGTTACGCAGTAGAAACTAGTGGACAAATGGGCTGAAATGTACACGCACCTTGTTGTGTGTACCCTGCCTATTGGTTGAAGGAATATAAAACAAAGCACAATGTAAGTTCTGCATACAAATTTAGGAGAGTTTGACATAGGTCGGAACTGAAACACAAGTCCTGGGGTTGCTTTAGTGCTGTTTATTCACTTTGCCTGTGGGTCGTGGAATCTGTCCCGTTGGACCTTGGCTATGGTGTAGGGGCTTGCTAATGTTCACTCTGGGATTCAATCCCTGGATTCGTGTTTGTCGAAACTGGTAAAATGAGGTAGACTTATACGTGGACGGACACGAAGGACATTTGTAAAATGTCAACTATTTTTTTAATGTTGATTGTCGCGCTGGGATGCTTTCCCAGTGTACAATTGGGGACAAGTTAGTTTTCATGAAGGGACGAAATCAGGTGTGGTAAGAATTATATTAGGGTAATGCCTTACTTTTGTCACGCTGTCTTGCGAAGCTCTCTGAAGTGATGCTTGGCTGCTTCAAGATGCAGGCAATGGAACAGCAGCTGGTGCAGGTTGCGGTGGAGAAGGTCCCCAAATAGTTGTTGAGGCTGAATGATGGTATGAGGTTAGGGGGATACGTTGCAAGAATTACACCATAGCCTAATGAGTCTTGGTACTGACTAATCAGCAAATGTATCTTGTGTGATCCTTCTATTGAACATGTAGGTGTTTCAAACAATGGAGACGGAATGTCAACTTGTTTGGCTACTAGCGCTAAAAGTTCAATGACTAAGTTTTGAACGTCAATTTTATGGCCATACTTTACTCCACCCTTTCTTAAATAGGGAACTAGAATGCCGTAAATGAACAGTACTGGGAATAGCTGGTGTATCTCTTATTGCTGCTGTGTGGTACTGTGCACTTTACTTCCCATTAGATTCGCACACACTGATATTCCTGCCCGGCCTTTTACAGCGATGGGTGGAACGTACAGGGATGTAAGTATCTACATAGGGTAGGAGTGTCGGGTGAGGTTTCACTGTGGGCCCAGTGGTCAGTGTGCTGCTCTCTCCTTTCATTCTGTCTTTTACAGTGGTGAGGCGGAGTAGGGAGGAACTCTGAATCACTAAAAATAACCACGAGCGAAAAGTGTTAGTCTACCTTGATTGCTTTCCTGTGAGGCACCTGCTATTCCCGAATAAAAGAAAATAATTAAAACTTATTGCCAGAAGGGCTTGAGTTGAATAATAAGGCATTTTATAATATTACATAAGGGCTTGTTGCAAATGGGATACACTTTAAGCAATAGAAATAGAGAGCTAATATGATTATGAGAGCTCTTATTAAAAAGCTTAAATTGCAATGGTACCACAGTCTCCTAGTAATATAAATAATATAATTAAAAAGGGTCGATTCTAAATCTGGTGAAGACATCCTGATATAAATAATGAATGTGTGAATAAATGAGGAGTGTATGAAGTGAGTTTGAGAAGCCAATATTTAATAGTAAATACAGTAATTAATTAAAAAAGGATGTGTTCTGAAGGAACTTAGAGCAGCATCAGAAGGGCGCTGAAAAATGTTGTGGCTGTTACCTAGCGGGAACGTTGTCAAGGAGGGATGACCAAGGTAGACCTTGAGGAAAGGTTTACAGTATGGAAGGTGGCTGACAGCATTGGTAGACCCTCTGGTAGGAGTCTATGTCCGGAGGACACCGAAGCTGGAGGTCACCGAAGAGGTTAAGACCCTCTGGACTGTTGGCGGGATCTCCAGAAGCTGCTGATAGACCTTGAAATTCGAAGACCCTCTGGAGACTTGCAGTGCAAAGGGGTCTAGCAGCTAGCGGACCGTGTTAATCTCGTGGCCATTACAGCGGGAAAAAAAGGGCTAGTACTTACCTTAGGATGTGCTAACACCTCACAGTGACCATTACAGTGGTGGAGGTGCAGCAGACTGCTCTGAGGCAATCTTCTGGAGGCTCTTATATAGTAATCTCTCCAGCTTGGTGGCTCTTGGAAAGGTGACGGGTAAGCTTGCTCCGCCCTCTTGGGGGTTGGACTTATGACGTCGGAGCACAGCGACTGGATACCCTTATCTGTGCGGCCCTCGCCACTTGGCTGGAAGGTGATATATCATGCCAACCTGCACATCCTGGATGCTGTGTCTGCTCTGGTGAGTGGCACTTTGCTCTCCAGCGGCGGGATCGTGAAATACTGCTGCCGTCCTGGAGTAACGGGTGATTGAAACTGTAACTGAGGGGTGACACTTAACATGGCTTTGTGGCATGGCGTAGCGTTAATTAGGAGCATGTGTCAGTCTTAATATGGGGCACTGTTCCCACTGCACTCTTTGTAGACATGGGTCCCATCTCCCTTTCTTTGTTCCATAGTGAAATATGACTGATCCTTAAGGATTAGTGTTATCCAAGATGGGATGCAGTCGCAAGAGGAGTGTGCTTTCAAAAAGCACAAAAAGAATTGAGCGTCAATCTTTGAAAAAACACATTTACCCAATATTCACATGTACTGTAGTGACTGCATACATTAACTTATATACAACAATGTCATAACCAAAATAAAATTATGTTAACAGTGACTTTTAACCACCCTAATGTATTCCTAAAATACAACTAAGTGATTATAGTTTTTAGTAACTGTTGGCCACACAAACATTAATAATAATTTTAAATCTCTGACAAGGCGATTTGTCACAAACATGATTTGTCACAACATTATGACATACTTCAATTGACATGAACCTTAATTTTTAATGCTAGGTTTGGGGGGGAAAAAAAAAAAAAAAAAGTCCAGATACTTTATTGAACTCGGTTAAAGGAAAACATTGTCATTATTTCTGTGTTTTCCTCTAGTAAGTTAAATGTAGACAGTGACGTGTGCCTGGCTATTAACTGTGTGGCACGGCCGTCAAGATTTTATGCGCTATACTAAGTGCACAGTTATAGGTAGCTGACAGGTGTTAGAAATCTGACCCGGAAGGTAAGATTAACTGGCTGAGTGAAACTATTATTGCAGTTCTTGAGTTAAATTACATTGTACTTCAAGTTCCAATCCGCTGACTCTTGACTCCAGAAGTTAGCATTGGCTACACTGTACCTAGCTTCAGTCCGGTAGACTACATCCCTCACCACCGGGTGATAGTATGGACTGGTGCGGACAAGTGGTGGGAAATGAATATATTGTACCACATGGACAGTTGAGACAGCCCGTAATCTCAGTGAGGCAGCGCGGTCCTGTTCTGTATGTCTTTCCTGCGTAGGAGAGACCAAGATACTCCGCTGCTGGGCAGCTAGAAGAGCAATCTTTTGTTCCCTACGCTTTCGGCCGTGTCTTATCTTGTAAGTCACAGAGTTTGGTTTGCCGCTGAACAAGATACAGTGTGTACTTCAGACGAGAAACTATACCCTATGAGAGTGTAGGTCCAGTAGATGATTCGTGGCACAAGCTTGGCAAGTCTTTCCACTGATCCCCCATGTCTGCAGGCAGATCAGAGACGTTGAGCTGTGTGGGCCACCAATACTACTACTGGATGAGTGTTTCCAGCCAAGGTCAGGCTGTAACACCCAGGATAATATCACCCCCAGCACCTAGGTGCTCTGGTAGGTGATACAACTTACGTTTGCTGTCTCTCCTTGGTGGAAGGTATTCCTAGTGGTCGTGGCTCCTCTGTTCCTTTCACCTAGCACCTGGATGCTTGGGGGATCAATAAACATAGTGACTCATGCTATCTCCTACGAAGTAGACTGAGTACTGAAGGAAAACTACGTTACCCAGGTGTAGGCGATCTGGTTCCAAGATGGAGAGAAAGTGAACTAGAAAACGGACTATTTAACTACTCAACTAAAGCTGTCTAATATGGGTGTCTGTAGGAGACAAAAGAAGTTAAAGTAGCAAGGTATAATTGTGTTCTAAGGGTGATGAAGACTGTCGTCTTCGCAGTGGTAGCCGTGATGGCTACTGAAGACTCGAGGTTTCACTGAAGGCTCAAGCACTGAGTGCTCGGGGTTTCTTAAGAGAAGAAATAAGAAGAAATACGAATTACTGCTGGAGTCCTGCCGCAGCGGGGTGTCAGGAAGGCGTGTGACATCCTTCTGCCATGGAGGCTGGCATGGGAACCCTCTCGTCAGCGTTCTTGCTTGGTTCGTGGATCTTCGGCAGCGCTTGGCCGTGCCCTAAGTGGCTGAAGCTTGTAGGCACTCAGTGCAGGGGGAGGATTGAATTTTGGTGTGTGCTAACTATGATTCTAATTTAAAAAAAAAAAAAATAAATAAACACACACTGCTGGCATGACAGGTCCATTTCCCGCGGTTGAGTTGGTAACATGCTAGTACTGGTCACTTTTGCAGTCGAACGTCTGCATTAAGGAAGTGAGGAGCTATACAAAACAGTTTTAAAACAATATTTATTTTTTTTGTGGTGCAGTACAAGTCAATATTTTTAAATAACGGAATAGGTACCTCATCACCAGACTATGCCTGTGGACACCCTTTTTTTAAAAATGCAACAATGTGTTCCAAACATGTTATATTTGGTACAATAGTGGGTGAATAAATAACAGCTGGTAAATAAAAACTGTTACCATTCTCAGTGCCAGCACTGTGACCATAGGCATGAAACACCAGTGACTGTGAAATGTGCTACCCTTTCAGACTTGTAAATACAATAGCGTCACCATGTTGGCAAGAGCAACTGAACTAAACTTTTGTGTGTAAAAAATAAAATATGTTAAATATTACAGTTCCCATTACACTTAGCAACAAATAATTCACAATGTAATAAAATTGAAAGTTAAATACTCTTGCTCTCAAATTACAGTTTTTTTAAAATATTTACTTAAAAGAAAATGAGTAACTGCGAGGATAAAATTCTGCTCAATTAACAGAAAGCACTTCAAATGTAACTTCAACATCATGGCGCAATGCTTACAATTGTAAGTTTTTTTTTTTTGAGGTGGTCAGAATAATAAAGAAACATTAATAACACTATAGATTTATTTCTTAAACATCGTGGAACAGCGTATAAATGTACGGCCAATTTTTCTGGTAAATCCATGAAAACAACTACAGATATGATACAATAGGTTTCAGGTAATGTAAAAAGTGTCAGTGAAAATGTGAATTATTTTCACCTTTGTTAAGAATTAGTGAAAACCTGTCTAAACTATCAAATTTGTGATTTGTGAAGCCATTTCGCAATTGTAATGAAAATTTGTCCCTTATTAAAAGTCACAATTTTATCATGTCCATACATGTGCATCCAACTGCCTAACTAAACCACAATTTTTACACCTATTCCTGTACTGTCAAACCTGTAAATTAGCAACCTTTTTAATCTATACTACGCATATTAATTTTTTTTAAAAAGTATTTTGTAACTTCCGCTGATGTAATACACTACAGCACGCACACAAAGTGAAAATAACCATTTTCTGTAACATGAAATTTGCCAAACATGTACAGTAAAACTCCTCTATTTCGACCCAATCCAGAGGAACCGTGAAAGGTTTGGGTCGAAAAAGTCGAAAATTTGAGGCATGTCTAAAAATAGATACAATAATCCCTCACCAATCGCGGTATCTTGAATCGCAGTTTGTTATGTGCGGAATGTTTTTTGTAGACCTTTTCTCCAACCGTGTTACTAGTTTCTATTATCCACGGTTTTCAGTATACGGAAAACTAGCCCTTACTGATGGTAGTGATCACGCATTTCTCAAGCTACCATCATAGACTTTGGCATTTGTTGTCCCAAGCAGCGTGAAGCAATAATTTACTTAATGTCAGAAGGGGACACTGGTGTATATTCCGTGGAAGCAGCACAAAGGGGGGGGGGGGGGAAGAGTTTCAGGCCAGGTCAGTAAGAATTCTTTGCCCTAGTCATATGCCATGGCCTCTGCCTTACCTTCCCTGTCTCTTTTTTTGCTTCCATTATCCCTCCTCTTTTGCTGTAAAAACAGCGGCACATTACACAGACTAGTTTCTCAATCAGTGTATGTATGATAACTTCAAAATTAATTCAATGCCGATTAATTTTTAAGTTTATGTATGCCTACGTAATATGCAAAATTTTATGGTGGGCAATTGTTTTTATTTCTTGTGAAGAAAATTTTATATCTAAAGTGAATAAAGCTAAGTGTGTGCAAATAAAATGTGTTCTTATGTTACCGGTTCCATATGGCGAATCAGGCCGTGTGCATGTATAGGGAACGTCAAAAGTTTTTGATGAAAACTTCGGGATAATAATTCAAGTAGACAGCACTAAATATTTATATTCCCATAAACATTGCTGGGCCTCATCGTGCCAGTGCAGAGGCTAACAGCCGTGTACATTTAGTATAAATTCAACACATTGGCGTAATTGCATCTATCAGTATGTTTTCCCAATGCCGGGCCACTGTTATGAAGTGAACCGACCCTGTAACGAAGGCAGTGGCGACGGGCGAGCGGTCGCCGGCCGCCAGAGGATCTAGGGCAGAGCTTCAGCAGCAAACAGCCACACCCATGCTGCAGAAGATCTAGGAGCTTGCCCAGTTATGTACACGGCCAGACCAAAGCGAAAGCACAGTGCGCGCACACGTATTGCACAATGCTACCTAAACTTTTTCATCGCTACGTGCCTCATGGCAATGTATGACCCACAAGATCTGTGTAATAGATCTTTAATAATAACTTTATATTTTGATAATACATAATCTAATATTTTCACACACATTCAATGGCCGTGTCATATTGTGTTTAGGCCTTCTTTTTTACGACAAGTGGTGGTACAATATACCTTTCTTGGGTATCAAATGAATTAGGAGATGTCCAGCTATTAAAATATAGATACATATATTTAATTTAAAAAATGGCTTTTTATGCACAAAAAAAAATGGGGGCATAGGGATTAGAGGGTGGGTCAAAATTGGGCCAAAATTTTTCAAATGTTTTATTATTGGACCCCCCTCCCCTCCCTCTATTGCGACCCTATTCTCGGGAACCATGAGGGGTCATAATATAGAGAGGTTCTACTGTACATTTAATAATTCAAAATTACTGTACTTTGAATAATTAATCATAATATTTAAAAAAAATAATAAATTACTGCACTACGTATTAAAGTTTACATAGCTACCCAAAAATACACCCCATCATCTCTATTGCCACAAAGACAGCTATTCCGTAGATATCATCCTGCAGGAATTACAATAAGAGGTCAAGAGGGTAGATTTAAACACAGTACGGATAACAGCTTAATGAATGATGGGGAGGACTGCAAAAAAATTTGCGATAAATTGTACTCTGTTCTGTCACAATGAGATTAACTGATGGACAACACCACCTGCCTTGAAAACTAAAATATGGTGTACTGTTCTGTTGGCCGACATCTAATGGGATTTAAAACAATCTATGGCAGCATGCTGAAAGGTGAGCTGATGGGTTCAAGTTCTAATGCTTCAGCAGCCAGCCAACTGTAAGTTTTCATCCTTCTACCTGGGTCTATAGTCTAAATTTTTCGAAATGCAGCTTGCGATTGTGAAATAATGATTTTCACAATATTTCCGGTGTTTGGTATTCTAAGTTCAAGATGACTTCTCAATACTCGTGAGAAAACGTAAGAGAGCCCTTAACAGCTAATGTGTTGTCAAAAGCTGCATTTCTGATTAGGAATCTTGGTTTCAATACGGCGGGTGAGAAGCACGTTAGCCGTATTTATTACTAAACAGGGATAAACTTTGATGCGTGACGCTGTCTGCACTTTTATGAAGCGCACTCTACTTGTGACTATATCTCATCTTGGAATGCATTACTCCTTACGGGCCAATCCAAAATCACTTATGAAACTGAGGCGGGACATGTGTTTACATGAGCAACTTTGGAACAGCCCCATATTATGACTTGAACACGTGATCCTACTAAGCTAAGCTACTTTTCACTCAGTCATCACATGCGTCATCCCTCCGCTACAGTTTGAATTGCTTGCTACTCCAGGATGGCCGCTGTATTTCACAATATTGCCGCTGGAGAGAGAAGCACCACCTGCTGGAATATGCACTGCCTCCAAGATGCACGGGCTGGCCAGAACACAACACCTCGCGCCGCAGAGATAAGAATTCAGTCACCCATGTGTGACGTCGCAAGACCAACCACTAAGAGGGTGGAGCCAGCATCCCACTCACCCTTCTGAGCACCACCAAGCTGAAAGAGTCCCTAAAAAAGTACTTCCAGAACATGACCCCAGGGCAGTCTGCTACACCTCAACTCTAAGGGCCATTGCAACGTGTTAGCACATCCAAGGATAAACACTAGCCCCCTGTCTCCTGTTGTAATGGCAAAGAGATAGAACTAACAGGGTTCGCTAGCTGCTAGATACCTTCACGCGTCAGTCACCGCAAGTCTCCAGAGGGTCCACCAGCAGGTCTGAAGGGTCTTTCACCTCTTCAGTGATCTCCAGTTCCAGAGGCGTTCAGGATGCAAACGCCACCAGAGGGTCTGCCAACGCCGTCAACCACCTACCCTTCCCTGGAAACCTTCCTCTAGGTCTTCCTTGGACTCTTTCCATTGCCATCATTCGCTTTGGGTTATCAGCCACACCATTCCTCAGCGCTCTTCTGGTGCAACTTTAATTAGGTTCCTTCAGAGGTGGCCGAGATTTAATAGGCAATAAATTGTAAACTTATTCATAGGTTTATATTATTTAAATCTTTTATTGTGGCTTCTTAATATCACAATATATTCAGATCATTCAAACATTGCTAATTTGCTAAGGATGCCCTCACCTGAATTAGAACAATCCCTTTATTTTAATTGTTATTTAAATATTTTATTAGGGGAGTGCAGCACCATTGCCTTTCAAAGCTTTTTAATAAAAGCTTAATCTTTTATTTAATTTTATAAGGTTCACTTCGCTTGCAATCTGACTTTAAGGCATTTATATAATATTATATTTGATTTCATACAAGCCCTTAAGGCTAGCATCATATTTCAATTAATTAATTCTTTTCAAGGAATAGTAAGCGTGCCTCACGTAATAAGCCATCAAGGCAGGCAAACACGTTTCACGAGTGAGATTCAGTGATCAGAGTTCCTCCCTACTGCTGCAAAAAGCAGAAGGAAAAGAGAGAGGAGTGCGCTGACCACTGGACCCCAAAGTGAAACCTCACCTGTCCACTGCTACCCCGCAAGCACTGCCTACATCCCGTGCCTTCCACCCACCGCTGTAAAAGGCCAGGCAGGAATATATGAGTGTGTGAACTTGTGGGAAACAAAGTGCATAGCACCACGCGGCAGGGATACGTGAGACACAGGCTACTTCCAAGTGGTATTTGTTTTCCGGCATTCTAATACCATATGTCAGGAAAGGTGGAGTAAAATATAAGGGAAGGCTTTATGTTTGGAGTCTCATTAACGATCTGTTGGCGTAGATAGAGAAACAGATTAAAACTTGACCACCTTTGTTCGAGCCTTCAACTAGAGCATAGAATAAACCACACGAGATTCATTTATTAATAACTGAGTATCAAGACTCACTATCAGGATTTGATCCTATACTCGTCATATAACTTCCCATTTCATACCCTCCTTTAACTGGGATCACTACTTGGGCATGACTCCAGTGCAACCAGCGTTGGCCACCATCAATGAGCAGCTAGTCTTCACCAGCGAGATCTCCACAGCCTGGCATCTCTAAGGTAAGGTGTCGACCCAGTATAATGTTATCCAAACCAGATTTTGTTCCCACATGAAAACCAACCCGTCCATGATTGTACACAGTGAAAACACTTCCAATGTAACAATACACAGTAACAGTTTGACATCACTTAAATGTCCTTCATGATACTGACGTCACGATAGTCTCTGTACACTTCCTTAATTAATACGCAAGCCACTAATCTACTGCATGCTACCAACTAGTTTTGACACTTAAGAGTCCCCAACCAGATGTCAACAAGCCGCCTAACACAAAGACTGTTCCAACGTGGCAGAGTCCACACCCAGCCGCCAACACAACCAATGCACAAAGTAAATAACGGGCTTGTGACTCAGCTCTGACCTTAGTTAACTATTGGTGTTAATGTGTGCAGACCTTGTGCAGTGTTTATTATCCTATTTCTCCAATCAATAGGCACTGTACGCGCGACAACTTTATGGTTCCGCCCTTCTTAAATGTAGTACATAACATATAAAAGGTTATATATAATACATGTGGAACATTATTAAATGTATATAATTATATTGATACATGTTCAGAAGTATGAAAGTTATAATCTTGTACCTAGATTCTATTTCATAGGTGTGGAAATGGCCGAGCGTGGCAATGGTTACCTCGTAAATGCGTGAAAAATTAACATAGCAAATTGCAAATAAATATACGGTAGAAGCTGCCAGACTTCAGTTAGGCTGGAGTTCTGAACTCTGTTAGCTGTTTGGCTAATGCAAATCCCTGCTCTCTGATACATAACTGTGTTACACTCATTGGCTTCAAAGGTTGTAACAAAGTTAAAGCGGGGTGGCCTTATTCACAGTTTGTAAGCAAGGCTACCAAAACCATAAATAAATTTGCAGTCACCTTAGCTTACCCTTAAGGATAGCTAGACTTAAAGAAAATGAATGAAAGTAATTTTAATTCAGAAGTATGTGACCTACTTAATGGAATGGTACAAATATACGCCTCAAGGCTGATTACTACAATAGGAAAACAACACACACATATTTACATTCTGCAACTAGAACACAAATCAATAGTTAAGAGAAAGACTACTGCTCGAGAATATTATTTACACAAGCATGGCACTAAGGGGTAATTAAAGGGCACACAACTTCGGCCAAAGTTGCGCGCTCGCACACACACACACACACCGATACACTTTCAAAGTTACGTTGGAGCCTGTTTTTGGTAAGGAATTTTTGTTGTGACTGGCTATGAGAAAATGGCATTTATCCAAAGAAAATTGGTAGAGCCCAGAAATTTTCGCAAATGCGAAATAACGTGAAATACTGGAGAAATTATGTTCATTCACAAAACTCTACAGAATCATATCTACATAAATTTCATTTGTAAACGAACATCTCTAACCTCAAATCTTGGTGATATGACAAAAGTTAATAGTACGGCAGAACAGTATCTTTTCTTGTGGAATGTAATAATTATGCAATATTACGCAGTATTTATAAACACTGCCGACTACTTTTAAGTCAGTACTTTGTAGGTAGTTGGTCTTAACATCTCGTCGACAGCAAGGTCGTTAGAGACGGTGGAAATTGCACAGGGAAGAGGGATTGAGGAAGGAATCTCGGCCATGACCTTTGTTAAGGACCCATCCCAGCATTCACCTGGAGCAATTTCAGAAAACCGAAATCAGGATGGCCGGACTGGGGATTGAACCCGGGTACTCCCGAATGCGAGCTAAGTGAGTTACCATTGCACCACAAACAAACTTCACGATTCAACGGTTCATTTAATTGGTCAACCAAGGTTGTAGGTTGTTTGGTTTTGATATTATAAACCTTCGAAGTTGGATATTTTTTAATACTCGCCCTATATTTTATAAACTGACCAAAATGCAAAACTGTGATGTAAACATTGAGTGGATGGGAAAATACACATGCTTAAACACTGCCGTACCGTATGCACAGTGATTTAGCGATTGTGTAGGGCATAAAAAATAAAATTTGTGTGATTTTCATATTGCCAAGAAAAGAAAAACAATTAGGTTTCTCCCAATTGTTTGTAGAAACGTTTTTACTATGCAAGGAGTTTTTTTATTTTATCAACAATAAAATATTTAAGCCTAGGCTACATTCGCAATAGCACAGCACATCACATCTTGTCTGCCCTTGTTACATTCACACATAACATAGATGAACCGGAAATATTCAGAGTAACTTTTGAAGTCCCTAACGTCTGCCAGAAATTTATTATGTTTAAATTGGTACCATTGAACTTTTTTTTTTTTACACACTTTGTTTACCATTGTTTCATATTGTTGTTAACTGAGAAACATCAACTCTGTTTGCAAACATGGAGACGAAGTTAAAGAACTTTTATTTTGATTTCAAGTTCTGCCATTCTTGCACACAGCACTTGTTTTCACTTGTATGAAACTTTAGTTTCGCAGCAAAGCTGTGTTTTTAAAGAACTTGTACAATGAAGAGTTTTTCAAGTAGTCTACACTCGAAAGATGACTGATCAGTTCACAGAGTTCATATTACAACTACCGTGCTTTATAAAACAATAAAAAACTACTTTGGTCGACTTCATTCACATTTATTTGTACAAATATTTTTTTTGGGCCCACTACCATAGTACTTATACCGATTGTTGATTTGTTTAGCACAGAAAGTTAAAAATTGGTTAACTCGAGTGTGTGTGTGTGCGCGCGCATATGCACGTGTGCATGTGTGTGTCGTTTTCCTGTGCATGTGCTGTGCATCAGAGAAGCAGTTGCCATCAATTAGTACATATTCAACTTCTGTGCTTTGCATGTGCTGTTGCGAATCTAGCCTAGGCCTTACTAGTATTTTGTCGTTAGGCTATGGATGTGTGTTGAAGTAATATGAACTGAACAGGATTTAATAAAAATATTATCTACAAATGAACAAAAGGTGTATGTGGGTGATTTAAAAATCTTGTAAAATTCAAACACTAGTGAATATTCTTGGGCAGTTTTAAATGCCTCAATAAATTACATGATTTATCGCACAAAAATTACTGTGACATGACAAGTGTGTTCACAACGCCAGAAAAACAATCTATACAATGTAAAACAAATCGCACTGAAAGAACAAATTATATTAAATAACATGGGTCTGAGGCTCTTAGGCTGTGAAAACACTGGTAAGTTAATGAAGCACAAAGGTCAGAATACAAAAGCTATGCTAAAGTGTGACTCACAAGCCTTTAGTAAAATGTTATTGCGCGCGACACTTTTAGAGCTTTGAGAAAGCGCTCCAATAATATAAGACTACACCCCATCTCAGATGGATACCCTCCAAGGGGCCAGTCCCTCCCGAGTACCTATGGTAATGGAGGCAAGACATGTCGCCCAACCTCAGTTGATAGAGGCTCAACTCATCAAATAACCACGTGTTCCTTGCTTTTACCGAATTCCAATACTATACTAAAATTCGTCACATCATGACACCTCTCCAAAGAAACGCTCCTATTACTTTGCAGCTCCCACTAAACACACAGCGCCACTTTGGGGATGCGAGCCACCCGCTACAAAGTCACGGGCTCCACGAGAGCACAAGGGCAACATGTATCAATGCCTCATGCCACCGCAGATAAGGATCCATGGTTCATGTACGTGACATCACAAGCTCCACCCCTGAGAGGTGGAGTTAATCCCCTGCACCCCTCTGAGCGTCTAGAAGCTGGAAAGATGAATATAAAAGGCAACCCAGCCTAGGCCTAGGGAGTGATTGCTGCACTGTCTTGGCTGCTAGAGCCGACGGTGTTAGCACCAGGACAGAGTCCCTCATCCGGCCGGTGACTGTGAGTGGTCCAGGGGTCAACGACTGCTCCGGAGATCTGCCATCGCCCAGAGGGTCCGCAAATCACTTTGGCCACCTCCTGCAACCTCCCGGAGGACAAACACCCACCAGAGGCTTTCAACCTCTTCAGGCATCTCCATCCAGCAGCACCACCAGGGTGGTCGTCTAACACCAGAGGCTCCCACTACCTTGTCCTAATCACTCCCACAATACCTCACCTCGTCCAGAACCAGGCATTGCAGGTCACTGCAACGTGTCCCTTCTGGACACCTTAAGGCCCTAGCCAGGCTACCTTCTCACCACTTGGGTGAGGAGCACCCTTTTTTTGAATACATGTCTAGGTCCCTTCTGGACACCACCCTCCCTAACTGAGGTAATGAAGAATCTTGGCTTTAATTTAATTTTTATTAATTAAACTAGCTGATCCCGGCGAATGTTGTTCCGCCTCTTTCAAGTTCTATTTTGCCTTCTCAATGCATCCTCTTCATTACATCTCGTAACGTCATCCGATGTTTGACCGTGGTATTGCTGGCATTTTTCTCTTTTTAGATCAACAAACATTTTCCTGCAAGTATGAGCAAAATCAGCCCATAAGTATAAAAGTTAAGACTCCAGCGCTACCTATCGGAATGAAACATAACTAAAAACATTACCCACCATCTCAATAACATATGGTCTCAATAGATCAACAAACATTTCCTGCACGTATCAGCAAAATTGGCCCATAAATATTAAAGTTAAGACTCCCGTGCCACCTATCTGAATTAAACATAACTAAAAACCTTACTCCCCATCTCACTAACGTATGGTGTAAACATGGTTTAATTATGAAATGCATGGGCCGCTCGAAATCCTGCATGCAAGCGCCACCCCCACAATTAAATAAAATATTTTTTTACAAACTACTACCCTACAGTTAGCTGCGGAAGAAGTTCCAGCAAATCCACGAGATGGCAGCACTCCTGTGACCTTGTAATGTCATAACCCGCCAGCCTCAGAAAGAGGTGTTTTAATTTGTCGTCGCCTCCAAGTAGAGAGATAAGAAATGAGCGGCGCTGCCACAACCCCTGGTAAACCTACTATGTTGGAAGGCTACTCTACCCCTCACTCTCGGAAGATCGCAGATCAAGGGATTTTTTTGTGTATAAGGAAGTCCACAACCATGTTCCAGCAGACACGCCGGGCTCACCGGTCGTGTAGGTTAGTGAGCACTCCCTGGTCTGCGGAAGACCTCTCTCCTCTCCTCGGTCTGCGACACGGCTCAGCCTCCAGAGCTTGCAACACAGCTCTGCCTCCAGAAGCCTGCAAGAAGACTTCAATTAACCACTGCAGACTGCACCATTCCTGCAGCTTGGAAAAGGCTCATCCACCACTCACTCGCTGACCGTGAGGGCAGCAACATCTCCAGAGGTAATCCCACTCCTGCAACCTTTACCCCAGTCAACTTCCATGACTCAGTGGTAGCTGGTTGCCGTGCCTTAGTTTATCCCCTGGATAAATCCCTGTAAATTGGGAGACGCTGTAAAATTGCATAATTTACCATAGATTTATTTCTGCACATTTTTATTAATTATTTTACCAGGCTTGCCTTCGCCTGTTTAAGTGCGTAATATATTTTACATATATTTTTAGTTAGTTAATTATTTCTTGTAATTGATTAGCCGGGACTTTCCAAGTTTCCTTAGGAGCATAATAAAATTTACATAAATTTAAATTGTCCATTACCGTTATTGTAATATTAGTCCCAGAGTCACGATAATTTTAGTTTTCAGTGTGTTAGAACAGCTTGTATCAGATTCTGTAACTAAATCCCTCTAGAGATTAGCAGTGAGGTGCACAGAAATCTACAGGAGATGGAGCTTGCAGAAAGCCTTAGTCTGCAAATGACACGCCGAAGCTCCTGGGTTTCCAGTATTCCAGCGTCTACCTCCAGTGACGTCCTAATAACGGACTGCACGCCTGGGCCTTGGATGTGACTGCATGCATGCGGAAAGGTCACGGGACAAACAGATGTATACTAAGAAGGGTGGAGTACGACGACGTAGAAAAGGCCATGCTTAAGAGCCCAACCCACTATTGAAATATCAAATCAGGTAGAACCCCACCAATGGAACCCGAGTTCATACTCCGGCCAAACTCGTCCCTTCTACCTCCCACACACGAATCTTCATTAGCCTATCTATTAGGAGCGTGTTGGCCAGAATACGACATGGAGGGGGGACACAATACACAGTCTGAGACTTTGCCACCAGTAACAAGTGTTACCCCGATCGAGGTAGTTCCGGAGAAGGCCCCAACAAATTCTTGCATAATAAAGTTGGCTTCGGGAAAATTCATCCGTATTCAACTCCTAAGGTCGTCCCCAAACCTCGTGCAAACCCCTCCCCAGCCAACTACATTCCCGCACACCAATCGACAAGGCCTCTATGGATTGCCCCTATATCACCGGTCAGATCATCCATCACCACTGTCATCCTCATTTAAATACCGTTCTCTTTATTTTACCATTCATACACTCGGGGAAAGCTGGTGTTCCACCTGTTGGCAACACTAGTTGTCAGAAAGATTGATCCTCCTGGGTTGAAAACGATTGTTATCCGCCTCACTCTGGGGTTTGACTCCCCTCATTTCAGATGAACCAAGGAGGGTGGTCAGTGCCCTAACCTCTATTCCCAGAAAGCAAAGGAGGAGCACGCGTCAACGTGTTGGGTTTCCTCAAGCCTCGGAAGCCTCAGAGAAAGGTTCTCCCTCGTCTTGCCACAGTGGCGCTAGAAGAGCGGCATTACCAGCTAGCAACCAGTCACCAAACACTGACAAATGGGAGTGCCCTCCAGTGGGAACTTTAGTTTGACACACTATCGCAGCGATTGTGCATGTACCGAGAAGTAGATAAGTGGATATGCACACAGAAGCAAAGCGTGTAAGGGAGGTGAAGGTGAAAGAGAAATGATCGGATCAAAAAGAGGTTAACTGTAGATATATCAATATAAGTTCAGGGCAAGAGAGATCCCGGTAAAACCATGCCCGACACGGACGAGGCACGTGACCAACACTCGAAGCAAAGGAGAAGGCACCGCAACAAGAGCTTCTGCCTAATGTGTTGAAAAACAAAAGTTTTCATAACAGTAACATTATAAGCTAAGTCTAACTTCTACTGCTGGAGGAAAGCGATACGGTAAGCATGGTGACAGTTGCATGTGATGCTGCGGTCAGAACTGCTCGCGAACAGCTCTGTCTGGAGGGTGTGCATAAGAGTAAATACCTGCAAGAGTCATGGTGAATGAGGATTGGTTGGAGCAGGCCGCATGGAGGGAGAAACCTACCCTGATGCGCTGCAAGTGTGCACGTTCGGTGCCTGTCAGCCAGAGCAAGACAAGTGAGAAGGTGGGTTTACCCACTCAGACTGGAGCATTGTGTCGTGGATTTCCGGCCTCTCAGGCGACAAAGGGTCGACTCGCTTGTGAATAGGAATGGTACAGAGGCAAAATGAGTGGCGGCAGTCGGTTCTACAGTACACCAGGGGAGCTCCAGAGGCTGAGAATTAGATATGTACCTGATGGGGCTAGTGGTGTGTCAATGTTAGCCACTATCTTTGTTGCTGCTAAAGTTACATAAAAAAAGAAGCAATAAGAGTTGTGTGCTTCAATTTCATCTTTTTTCCATTGTACTGGATGCTAATCTGTTTTAATATTAACTCTGGTTAAGGCAGTCCTTTCACTGAAGTAACCTAACATCTATACAGTTCCCTCTCACCAACCCAGTCACTGCAAAATTTGCACAATCCGCTATATCATGTATTAACAACCAATCAAACCATTATCAATATACACACCAATAAAATTCACAAAACCAAACTAAATACTGTAAAAATTTTTGGACATTTATTATGTTATGCTCTTTGAAATATGCCATAATTGTTGGGACAGCTGAAGAATACATTATCTGTACCTGGAAGTAAAACTTATGTAGGGATTAGAAATGTGTGAAGTTACCATGAATTTACCATATCCATGGGCTAATAACGGAAAGCAGTTCATTAAAAAAAAATACACCATTTTAATACACACAATAAAACTTCACAAACCTTTCTAGTAATACTAAACAACAAATAAATATTGTAAATAAACTTTCTTGAAATGCATACACACTGCCGAGTTGAATATATACATTTACCACTTACAAATATAAAAAAAAGTAATACATAGCCTTAAGCATAAAAACAAAATATCAAATGCATGACAGCACACAGTCTAGTGTGCACGACTAGTTTTCAATTTCACGAAAACAGTTCAATACTTTAAAATTTCTGAAAACTGATTTACATAGGCCATATATCTCATGAAGGGAAAAACTTGTTCAAAATATTTGATAGGATGATAACATTCCTGTCCTCCGCTACATGGGTGAACAAAAATCACATAGGGAAATAATTGCACTTGGATACAAAACTAATAACTGAATTGAAATTTATTTGGTAATCATATAAAACTTATTTGGTAATTATAAAAGGAATGTTTCATCCACGCTGCCTGGTTTCAGTTACCTAACTGCCATGTAAAGTGAATCATGTCAGTACCCGCAGTAATTTTCATTGTACATTATTGTTCATTGCTTGAAACTGAAACAATACTATATAAACGAAAAGATACAAAGTTACTGATGTAACAAATTACCATACATTTCTCTGACAAATGTTTGAGTAGACTAACTGTGCTGGGTGTCCCCTCAGTACACAAATTTTACAAATATATATTTGGCAATTCCAATTGAAGAGTCCACTGCAAAAGGGGGAATGTCATCTCTTAATGGAAAACGAGTTAACAGATCAGAACTATAATAAGGGAGTAGAATAACGTACACCATTGTTGACAACAAAAAAGGTGAGTGTCAAAGAACAACAATACATAGAAGATTTGGTGTACAACACAAAAAAGGGGAATATCATTCCTGTACTGTGCAAAAATGGGGACTGTCATTTATTGATTCTAATCACTATTACTCTATGGCTACCAAAGAAGAATAAGTAACATAAGTTATCTATGCAAATAGTATATGGAAATAAATCTCAGCAACACTATTTATTGAAAGTAAAAAACTCATTCCATCTGTTATGCTCATCTCGAAATAGTTCCGCACCCATTCACTAGAGATCGCACCATATACAGATTTACTTTATCTCTGTGATTGTTTTGAAGTAGTTGCCATATTATCTTTTTCAATGTTGTTGTGTGATTAATTATCAGTGTGGTTTTAACAATGGATATTTCAGCAGAACGAGACAGCCCAGGTATTAGCGTGAAAAAACTGAACTCGGGCACAAGGAAGCGTAAACGTTATGGTAGAACGAGTGATGTGATGAAGTTGAGGTTATCTACACATGAACTTGGACCTGACTGCAAATGTCTGTCATCGGTGTTTTGAGGTTATTCCACAAGAAGATATTAAAAGTATTATTAAAGAATTTAATGCATTATGTTCTGTGGACGAACAAAATGCATATCTGTGGATTAATGACAATTTACCCTATTAAACAACGCAGGCCACGAAACCCAGAAGAAAGTGCATCATTCCACGATAATGCCTATTCAAACAGGGCGAGTGTCAAAAATGAGAATGGTAACAAGGACACGGCTGTATGCTATAAGGCATTATGTCCTTGCATGTCATTTCCAAGAAACGCATGCAACATCTACAGAAGTCTTTAAAAACAACAGGAATGGGGCCCAAAGATCGACGAGGCAAGTATGATCACAAACATTGCAGCATACCGGAAGAAGTTACTGAAAGTGTTGTCAGCCATATCAGCTCATTCAAAGGACGACAAAGTCATTACAGTAGAAAGAACAGTGAGAATGTTTATCAGCCAGATACGCTTAATATTAATAGGATGTATGAAATAAACACAGAAAAAAAAATGCAGCCTGTGTCGTTTGAATACTACAGGAATATCTTTAATACGAGATTTAATATTACATTTGGGTATCCACGCAGCGACACATATAGTTCATGCGATAAGTACCAAGCTGATGTAACAGCACTTCAACATACTTTATCTGATTCTTCACTACCAGACAAAGAAAAGCACAAAATAGAGATGCAAATGCGGACAGCACAAGTGTGGTGAATGAAGTCCATAAGCGCAAAGCCGAAGTATTTTATGAACTGACGCAGTTGTGTGAGACACGAGACGAACAATGACACAAATACTTACTGGTAATTTGGGCGCCAGCGGTGCTTCCCAATCACCACAATATTAAGACTCAGGGTTCTCAGGGATGTTGTGGGTTCTGTGTATCCCTCTCACCCATGCATACTTACAAACACGTTGGCAATACTAAACTTTTAATAAAATCACTGAAATAAACAATTTATAAAACAAATGTAGCTAGGACACTGTCACTACTGAATAAAAAATTGATTTCACTGTAGACTTGTTTTTATTGATATCATTCATACACATCAACGTGCCAATGAAATGGTTATCTCGGTCATGACTAGCCACTTCTGCTTGGGTGCTCCACACCCCATAATTAATCTAACACACGCCTAAATGGATGATCTCACCGAGGTGCGTGAAAGCACAGCCTTCAAAAGGGAAGAGGGCTGACAGCCACTAGGGTGGACTGACGGTTTTTCCCTGAAGACAGGACACGGTGAATTACAAATGAATACCATTAATACACATTAACACGCGTGATTACTCTGCATCACTAACACAAACTCGTCGGGGCTCGCCCTACAGCACGTGGTTAGTGTGGTGACAGCCTATACACAGAGCCGGCTAGGACGGGAATAATTGCACCGTACACCAATTACAAAATTACATAAGCCCTTAAATGATACATGAATCAAGACGGGACACGGGATGAATATTCACAATAAACACACAAATGCGAAAACAGGCTTAGGTGGCGCAGATGCCGCTGGATGAAGTTCATAGCGGACCAAGTGGTGCAGGTGAAATTGCAATATTTCTGCGTGGAAACGGCAAACTAAATTCAAATAAAGTATGTGTTGAGCACATGGTTCTCTTTGTGATTAGAGTCATTACAGGCTTGTAACATGCCTGATGGCGGTGAAATCAAACATTACTGTGACAGTGTGGTCAAGTACAAAAAGCATCAATTTAAATGAAAAATACATTGAACCCTGAATAAAAATGACATAAAACCCTGGAATAAATGATTGCACATATGGTTTTATATAAATAAGCTCTTAAAACGCAATGATGGCGTATACAATGGCTTGGCTTCAGTCAGCCACGTGGTTAAACGTGATGTTGCCGTAAAGTATTCAAACACGAAAATGACCTTCAAATACAAACATAAAAATAAAGCTCTTAAAATTGAATGTAGCAATTATGCAGAAGTTACACTGAAATGCCATAAATATAGGCAGATGGCGTCTGATTCAAAATGTGCGGGTCGCGTGACCTCTCCGACATCTTTCTTCTTCTCCTCGATTAAGTTGAAAATGCCACAAGGCCGTAATAATTAGTAAAGTGGAAGCATAATGCTGGGGAAAATGTCTGGCAAAAACGTACGCAAGCAAAGATTATCCGGTAAACTACATTGACTATGGAAACCTACATCAGTGAACAAAAGTTGTAGTGCGCACGTGACAGTGTCTTACCTCGCCAGCTCTCCTCGACAGACTGTCCAGATACAAGCGTCGCATGGACCTATCATGGCTGCCTACAGGGTTCACATAAGCGTAAGTGCTATGCACGCCGATTGAAATATTTTATATTGAAAATAAAATGGCACAAATTTAATTAGATATTGTTTTACATTTCTATAATTTTGTTATGAATTTCAATATTATTTTAATATCTCCTTGTGACAGCGTTCATGCCAGAATATTAAGTGTTCTTAATCTCGGCGCCGCAAGCACTTTGAATATTCATAACCAAACAATTAAAATCAGTACAAGTACTTAAAAACATTTTAAGACATATTGAACACTGTAAATACAACATAACACATTTTACCCTGAAATTAACATTTATAGGAAAGTTCAAAATTATCGGCCTCCTTGCACACCTGCGGGACACGTGAACGCCGTCATGGGCTCTAGCGCCGCTGGCTGTCAGCCGACATCAGAATGAAAGCAAACAGCAAGACAGAGAAGCATGAAAGTTATGAAGAGATTACCTTTGATTTTCAGGAAAACCTACCCATGCATAACCTCATGACAAATTATGTGTACTACCGGCAGCAACTCTCATTATATTCCTTCAACATCCACACTTTATCCACAGGACATTCTGTATTTTACTGTTACCCAGAAACAGAAGGGAGAATAGGTTCTGATGAGGTGACATCCTTTCATTTTTAATTTATTGAATCCCAAAGTGAAGGACATTGAACTTTTCTGTGATAGGTGTGCCGAAAAAAAAAAAAAAAATACAGTTTTGCGGTTTTTGCATTATGTTGTGCATGCAGCTTGATAACTGGAACGCATTAAACTAACATTTCCAGTTCGCGGCCATTCTTATTTAGAATGTAAACGGAATATGGCTCTTATAAATCAGATATATCCAGCAGAATTACCGCAACATTGGGTTGAGGTATTTGAAAGTGCTCGCATGAAGCCATCTCCTTACCATGTTGTCAATGATGACCAAGCTCTTTTGAGAAACTGGACACAATACTTGACACCATTGTATACAAAAACCTGCCCAATTGCAACAAAACCTCTCACTGAAGTAGTTTTCTCAGTGCAACATCCTTGATTTATAAAGCACAGAAGCACATACAATGGCATGTGGGAAGCGGTCATGGTTCCTCAGAAGAGCTTACTTACACAAGTAAAGGAACTTCAGTTACACAGTGGAGAGTTCCTACTGCCCAAAAAGGGTTATCAAGGTAAGAAATTAAATAATAGGAAAAACATTTCATACTATGTCTAACTGTTGACAAAATGTGATACCACATTCGATCCTTAGTTTTTAGGTGTGTTACTGATTTCATGGAAAAAAAAATACAAAGATTTGCAACACCTCAAGCAGTTTTCTGGAGCAGATGCAAGAATATATAACAACAACCTGCCTCACAATGCAGCTTCCAAATTGTGAATCAACATCCTGCTTGTTTGTAAAACATTTTCAGAGCAAGATTACTCACATTCCTCCTTTTATTGCATAAATTGTTGCTTGAGATGTTGACCCCCCCCCCCCCCCCCCTTTTTGTGTAATTTAATTTATGTATTAATGAGGAATAATTAGTCTTGAAAATAGTTTATTATGTTCCCATTGAACAGTGGCATGGTGTCAAAGTTTAAAGTTTATTTCCTGAACATTTACTACTAAATGACATACCCCCTTTTTGCAGTGGACTCTTCAATTAGACACAAATGTTTCTAGCTAAAGTACAATTCGAAGTAGGACAAATTTGAACAATGTAATAAAATTACTTACTACTATTTATAACATGTTTTTTACTAATTAAATTACAGTTTATAGGATATAATTTTTAATTTAATGTATAATTATCAATGTTAACAAAATTTATTTTCAACGGCAATGCCAATGACATAAGACACTGAAAGAAGGTACTGTTTAAAAATAGAACTGAATATTTTTTTATGGTTCAGGTCTTCAATTAATGTTATGTAATTTTTGTAGCCTAAGCCACAGATGCATTTTATTGACTGCAGCAGATTATGTCTACTAGAGCATGCAAGCTACAGTATTTTAGAGCATACAAGCTGGTATTAAACTTACATAAATGTGCCTTTCATTAAACTATTTGTATGTCACATTTTGGTGAGCATCACAATTTTTGGTGGTGTTAAGGGTTTTAAAATGCTAAATAAGATGACTAGTAAATTTCATTCTCACATCAATTACTGCCAGCATAAGAAACATGATTGAAATCCATTTTCTGTTATAGTACCTGAAATATGAAACACTATCCAAGACTTGTAATTTGAGAATGATAAAATATGGGAGAAAACATTATATGTACTTAACTAGATAATATCAAGTATGGTCACATTCATAAAAGTAGTTATTACAGGGGCTCATATTCATGCACCCAAAGTATAAAGTATAACATAAATTTTTCTCATTTTAGTTTATTATTAGGTGTAATTTTTCCCAGAAGCAAATGTAAAATAATGAAACACACAAATTGTATTCCATTGCATATGAGCACAGTGACAGGACGAGGTGCTGCACACACAAACACTGGCATATATTGAGGTTGAACTCACATTCTCTCCTTTGAATACACAATAAGTGCACAGTTATACCAGCATAGACTCTAATTGAGTGCAATTCACATACTGTTTGTGGTTTTTTGTTTGCTTTACTTCAGTTTGCCGAAGGATGTTTTTGTAACACCTGCAGTTGTAGATAGCTCATCTATTTTAATCAACATGTACTACAAACATGAAAATTCAACAATTATGTATTATTATTATAAAAATTTATCATCATATATTAAAACTTACATGGTTAAGACATTAACTGTGACACAAAATAATATTATCACAATTTTTTTTACACTGCATCATTTTTCATGTAGCAAACAATTTGGACTACAGACATATTATGCAAGAAGTAATTCTGCCAAATTAAAAATACACCAAACATGAAATTAATACAAGTAGAACACAATTTGTATGCTATGTACAGTATTCAGTCTCTCCAAGACAGGTAAACTTTTTAGTATACTATTTTTACATGTTAAGTAACATTGCCTTATAGTTTACACAATTTTTAATTACAAAATTTTGTGTACATGTATTTGACTATCTAGTATTCATATCCCACGGGCTTTCTGTAAATGTTTCAGAAGCAGGCTGATGCCCTGTGAACTCTCTAGGTGGTGACAATGAAAGTGAACAGGCCCCAGTATCCCCTTAGAGATCAGAGAAACGGGGTCTCCTTCATGAGGTTTATTACCTTATTACTTTTGGGATCCTGCCGTCCGGGCTGGCAGCTCGATAACCTTTTGAACTGAGGATAGTGAAGCCGGGTGGAGGGCTGTCGGAATAGGTCCTGACAGGCACAATATTTGTGATAGTAAGTTGAGTGGTGGTAAGCGAGAGTTGCGGCTACTGGTGCACACATTTCTGGGGCGTGGCAGGAAGAGGAGACACTGGTTTCAGAAGTTTATACCAGGTGTCTTTTGATGACGACGCAGTTATGGAATTCCAGCTGTACTCCGGGACGCACGTGGCTCGTCGCAAACTGGTTGCTATTTTGTGCTCTACGTGTACATCCTGGGAACATTAGGCTCTGGTTCACCAGATCGCGTAGCTTGGGCACTTGCAAACTTGGCAGCCTTTTTCTAACCCGCTTGGTGACGTGACATTAGAAAAATAGCTGAGGGTACCCAGCTAGGCACTTAAAGTGATGTTATGTTAAATCTCGGAGGATAAAACAAAAGAAGAAAATAGGGTATTACTATTTAGAGGTTTTGGTGGGTGTCCTGGAGGCCCAGGCATGAATGTAATTATTGTTCAAATTTATGTAGCAGCACGGGGGAGGATAGATCTGGCGTGGTTTGTGCACGAAGGAAACTACTCTTCCTGAGGCCAGTGTCTTGGGGTGGACCCCTGCTGGAGTCTTATCGCTCGTTCGGTGTACGAGCATGCACTTCACAAGGGACGGTGCTTGGTCTTATAGTGATTTGTGGAGAGGGCCGCCTGATTCCCCTTGGTGAGAAGTTGAGGGAGCGGCGCTACCTGCTACTGACCTCTGGGTTCACAGCGTTCCTCACATAAGGACTTCGCGGCTCTCAAGTAAGCGGCATTACCAGCTTGTAGCCTGAGTCATGATGTCTCAACGTGTTTGTTCTCCCCAATCTTCTGGAACTTTGGAGAAGGGTTCTCTCTCCCCCTGCCACAGTAACGGCAGGAGGGCGGCACTACCATCAACAACCAGCTAACCAAACTTTGGCAAGAGGCAGGAGCACCTTTCAGTGGTGACTTTTGGTTTGATACTCTATCGCAATGGTGGTGCATGCACCCAGAAGGAGATGATTGGATATGCACACAGAAGCAAAGCGGGTAACACAGGTGAAAGCGAAAGATTGGACCAAAAAGAGCTTACTTGGTAGAAGTATGTTTTCTTCAGTCAGCAGGAAGTTACAAATACATATATCTCCGACCTGTGCTCGCTAAAGTCTGATGGATGAGGGACAATGTGTTCCATGCTGTTTGCTGCAGGGCAACAATGAAATAAAGGTAGAAGAGTGGGGGCGAGTTGACCCTGGTAAAACCAAGCCCGGCATGGACGAGGCTCGTAGCCAAACTCCAAGCAAAAGGAGAAGGCTCCATGACAAGAGCTTCTGCCTGATGTGTTGAAAACACAAGTCCTGACAATAGTAATGTAATATGGTTAAGTTATACTGTTACTGCTGAAGGCAAGCGGTACGGCAAGCGTGGCAAAATAGTGGGAGTTGCAGGTGATGGTCTAGACAGAAATGCTTGTGAAATTCCAGTGAACTGTCTTGTCTCGAGGGGGTACATAAGAAAAAATACTCGCGAGAGATGTGGTGAGGGGTAGTTGGAGCTGGCCGCAAGGAGAGGGGAACCTCCCCTGATGAGCAACAAGTGTGCGCGTTTGATGCCTGCTGGCCAGGGCAAGGCAAGCGGGAGGGTGGGTTCACCCATTCAGACTGGAATGCGACATCGTGCAGATTGCGGGCCTCTCAGGCAGCAAGGAGTTGTCTCGCTTGTGAATAGGAACGGTGCATAGGCAGAAAAAGTGGCGGTGGCCGGTGCTACGGTACACCAGGGGAGCACCACACGCTGAAGATTATGTATGTAAACATTGTGCCCGTGGCACATCAAGGTAACAACATATAATGGCAAAGGTGTAAAAAAATCTACCTTAAACCCACTGAGCTCAGGGCAAATTTATTAGTATCAGCAGTGTCTAGCCATTCTTTATTTTACAGTAACGATGTACTGGTATATGTGACCATATGGAATCAAGATATAAATGCAAACAATTTTTGAAAGAAAGGCATATTCTTTAAAAATTTAATGATGATGCTACACGGTTAATTATGCGACTGCTACAAAAACTGTGCAGTAGTTTTTTTTTTTTAAAGCTAGAGAGAAACTTTTACTTTTAACACACTGCCGTTATATTTGATGAAACCTTGGAATTAAATATACCAGTAGAGCATGCAGAATTTGGGATTGAATCCCCTTGAAATGAGACTTAACCATTAAACATTCATTATGGCAAAACCATTTTGACACCAGAACACAAACTGTTCATTCCTGTAATTTAAATATACTTTTTTTATACTTGCTCCCATACATAATACATCTTCCTATTTGGCACTAATCCCAGATAAAACTAACAGTGACATAATACTGCTTCTTTACACAGGTAGAAATGAATGTAAAGTTGATATTTACATTTAAAAAGTGTGGGGGCATAAAAAAGTACCACCTGAACATTTCCTGCTCTGTATTTATGCACAACTTTTTTTCCAAACAAGAAAGGGGACAGATTTTTTGTTTTCCTAGTACTTCTTCTTTAAACTTCATAACTTACTCTGTGGAACACGGTACCTTTCACAACTTTACAACATATCATGTTGATCAACAGTAGCCAATTATTGTACAAAAAAATATGAAAAACCTTCTAACTTCTCATCTAACAAAGTATACATGTATTGGTGTCCAAACCATGGCCTGCATGCAGCCTGCAGTTTCATGTCACTTGTGAACTTATAAACACTATTCAATGTAAAAAAAATATTAATTCTATAAAACATTTATGTCATTTTCTATAACTAACCAATTTAATATGATGACATACGGTGTTGTATTACAAAACTGAATTATATGTATTGTTCTTTTCATCTATATATGTACTTGAGATTATTGTGAATTTCACACATGCTATGAGAGTTGCAGCCCTTTGCAAAATAATGGTTGGACACCACTGTATCAAAGAATGTATGAGAAACGGTAATCATATTGTACAGTAAAAAATTACATACTGCGAGTGTGATGTGTACACAATTGTGCACCGTGCTTATGAAGCAAAAGAATTTACTACAGTGGAACCCTATTATATCATTTCCAAAGGCCCCAAAAAATGTCAGCCTTATATAAGGGAAAACTTTTACAAGGGTAGTTTTGTATTGAAAAACATGTTTGTGGACCAAGAGAAGGCAGTTTATTAAGCAGGAGAAACGTAAGAGGGGACGTTATAACAAGTTCCACTGTAATACTCCAATACCTATTTTCTGTTCTTCCACTTCAATCTTAAAAATGTGAACAGAATGAACCATGCATAAAGGTTGAATGTGTTTATTTTTGTAAATTATATCTAGGACTAAATAGGAATGAACGTTCAAACTACACTGTACAATCAGAAAGACTTCTACTGTACTATTTAACAACAGTTTGAAATTTTTTTGCCAGAGATTTTAATGAATTACATATGTTGTACATTCTTAATTTAAAATGGTTACTATTAAATGCACAAAATCTACTACTTTCGAAACACCATTACTTGTATCCTAAATGAAAAAAACATGCAGTAAACAAGACTAGTTAAAACATGCCTCCATCATATGCTTTACAACATGCAAATTAACTACAAATGATGTTCAAAATTGCTTCACTTCTGTAAAAAATACGGAGTTTCTTTGGTGGTTATAAAATTTACAATTTATTTAGCAGGAATGAACACAAAATGTGTGTATAGCAATAAAAAAACCAATACTTTCAATATGAAAAACATTTTTCTCTACATTCTATGGTTTTATCACAGTGTTACTACAGGCACAGAAGTCCAAGAAAATACAACACTAATAGTTACAATTAGGTATGTCAGGTAATATTGTAGAAAAAAAAAAAAAAAAAAAACAGAAAAAGGTAAAAATCTCATCTACAGATAGTTTAATAAAAAATAATTTTGTAAATGAAACACATATTTTGATTATCAAAGTACTGATAATGTAACTATAACAGACTATATATGTGAAAATGTGAGAAGTGTGGAGACTGACCAGGCACGTCAGATACATATCTTCTGAAATTCCTCACTTACCCCCTGTCAATAAATCTAATCTGTCAAAGTGGCTTTTTTGATTTCTTGAAGTTTCGGGTAGTCAACAAACTCTGGGCCGTAGATCATTATTGTACCAAATGTCACAGCTACCATTGCACCCCAGAATAACAGGTACAGAAGACTTTCCGTTGTATATTCTAAAAACAAACCCATTAAAATCAATTGCTGCTAAAAAAAATTACCCTTGTACTACAAAACTCTAATCAGCTGTTATGAAACTACAGTCTATTCCTCTTTAACACATTAGAAGATTATTTTATAAAAAATTGAATAAAAGTCTGTAATTAAAAGTACCAAAATTGCTAAGCCTAAACCAAAAAATTATATAAAATTTTTTGCTCTACAAATAATTTTAACTAATTAGAAAATGTTTACAATTTCAATAGCCTTAATAAAAATTTTTTCTTCCAAATAACCTTTGCGATCTGAGAAAAAATTAACAGATATAAACAAAGAAAACATCCAATAAATTTATATAACTTAATATTTGGTATTCTATTACTTAAAGGCAATGTTTTCAGTGATCTAAGATTTTTTTTAATGTAACAATTTCCTATCCCATCTTCTCAAAAGGCTTACTAAACATGTCTTAGTACAGAAATACAGTAGATACAAAAAAAATAAATATGGAAGAAAAGAAATTTATTACGAATGGTTATAAAAATGTAATAATAAAAAGAAAAAGTTATTGTGACTCCTAATACTTGGATGTACAGTAGAACATTGATTAACTGTTACCCATTCAACCATTGACTTCTATTAACAGTCAGCCCGAGAGAGGAAAATGTACTAATTAAAGCCTCTGTTAAATTTACAATTTACTATGATAAGCTTAGGCCTTTGGTTTGTAATCATGGAAAATTGGAGGCATATCTGTCTATTCACTCATCTGTCACAGTAATGGTCCCGACCATGACAGATAATCAATGCCTCTACTGTACTTGCAAAGATTGGTCTCTAATTTCTGCAACAGTAACAACTGAAAGTGACTACAACTGGACTATTACCTGAAGGAGTGATCACATTAGCACCAAACATGGCCACAGCTACAAGGAGAACCACAGGGAACTGAAAAAAAATTACAGGTAAACAAAATTAGCAATAGTGGGATGTGCTCTGGTTGTTTGAGATAAACAGTGACGCATGGCATATTCCTGCACATCTAACATGTGCACTCTACATTTAGACTTCACCCCATCTTTAGAGTTGCTACAGTCATGGGGGAAGTCGCATAACGACAGATCAATTAATCATGTGCCTACAGGATCACTCCCAGCCGAGTGAGGGATTACGACACGTAGTAAGAAAGGAAGAATTGTACTGTCTACAGAAGCCGCCATGCGGTCACCCATTTTCGCTCTCAAGATATTTTACCATTCGACGGAACCATCAACATCGGTCAACCAGAGATGCGAGTTCCAAGGGATGATGCAAGATAGCAGCACCTCTGCTACAAGGACACCGCAGCCTCCAGAGCCTCGTGCCGAAGTGATAAAATTGTCAGCAGCCTCCACCATGAGAGATAAGAAATGGGTGTCACTGCCTCGAAGTCAGAATAAACCAACCTCTGCTGAGAGAGGCTAGCAAACCCCGCAACCCTTTGACAGCCCACAAGCTACATATTTTGGTAAATAAGGAAGTGCAAGTTCCAGGCACAGCCGAGTTCGTCAGCCTGCCAGTCTGAATAAGGCAGAGGGCACAACCAGCCTGAGCAACGATAAGTAAGCAGCATATCCAGCCTGAGTAAGACTAAGTGTAGTTCAGAGGTAAGTGGCTCAAATCCTGACTTCATAGTCAGCACAAGACTCAAACCGATATACACCAAGGTTCTAACCACTAGGCCAAACGTGCCACCAGTAACGAGTTAAAGTCTCCGGGAGTAAGCTGTGCTACTCGAGCCCTGTTCTCTAATATTTGAGACTGCAACACTGCTAGACTCCACGGGCTGGTAGTACGGTCTCCGACGTGTCTGTGAGTGAACTACTTCAGCAGCATCAAGAAGACGTCTCCACGCAGCCACCCAGAGGTATTACAACGTCCTTACATGAATCCCTACCCTGAAAGCGTTTTCCTCTCTTAACCGTGTTAGCAGGTCACCGTAATGACGTCCCCTCTAAACTTATAAGCGCAATTAACTTTCCCATATAGAATCAATCTATAGCTTGTTTGCATTATACACATTTAATGCAAGTAGCCATCACCTGCCATATAATTATTCTAGATTTCAATTATAGTGTACAGAGCTATGCACCCCATGTTTCACAGCGTATTGAATAAATACGTTAATTGTCAGTACTTGTGCATACCTTCTTTTACCTAGTTCTGAGGAAATTATTATTAATTAAACTTCTCATAATGGTCCTAGGTAGTAATCGCTTCACTCTCTGACTAATGCAGGTGGAACCAATAATCTTTGATTTCCTCCAGCATGGGCAAGGCTAAGAGGTCTAAGGTTCATTGCTCACCACCCAAACTTTCAGGGGGTTGAACATTAAAAACCAGTCAGGTCAATATATCTGTCACCATCTTGATCGCAGCTTGAATAAGGCCTGATTTAGGAGATAATGGCTGCCATCTGGAGTTATTGAGAAAATCTTGTTTTAAGGGACCATTACTGGTTGTAATACTAACTTTAAATTTCCAAGCATATCTTTTTATTTATTCTGATAGGGAAGTACGGAGCAGAGTTTTCTGGATTTCCTCAGTCTGAACAAGGCTGGACTATTCCAGGAACACCCCGAGTCGCCCAGTCCTTCAGCGGGATATAACCCCTGGACCACAGGCCTGTTTTATATCCCCTGCTTCAGTCCCAACCTGAACAAGGCCGGACCAGGGAAGCATCAGATACTGCCCAGTAATTCTAGAGTATAATAACTATTTGGCTTACGAAACAAAAGGACGTAAAGTAATTTAAGGAGGTTAGCTCAACAAGCATTGCAAATAAAATTAGACGTCCTACTTGCTAATATTTATTCAACCAGTGAAATTGACCCTCCTAGTCCAAATACTGATTCAGAACTGTTGTTTGGACCAGAGATTAAATAAGATGGTCCATCGCACTTTGAAGTTGAGGCAATATTGCAGGGTGGAGATGCAGTATTAGGAATAGACTGTCCTCACCACACAATTTTTTATTTTGACTATTCAATCCCAGACTTACCTATTTTGGAATCATTCCATTCACTTCTGACCCCTCAGAAGTTAAGACCTGCTGGCTCCTTGTGCCAAGTACACATGGTAGTCGGTAAACTCATCACCATACGCATTCCCCTCAGGTGCCTAATCATTTCAAAATAGCGACATCCACACCTGACTTTATGCAGACGTGCAAACCAACTAGACAGGCTCCCTATAAAGGAAGCAGAAAGCCGGAATCAACTGATTCTGCATCAAAGCATATAGTCTTGCTAGAATCTTTCACATTCTCGTGACAGCTGGCATTACGTATTTTGACAACCTTTATGGTGAGCATAACCAAACTCCCAGGATGGGAGACTTATTTGGTTTAACTTTCCCTGGGGTACCCCCTTCTCCTGTCAAGGTGATCTAGTCTAAAGGACACCATTTCCAACCTTCCAACAGGGGAGGATCTATGACCCAGCCAGGCAAGCACATTTCACATTCTACTCATCCCCAGAGCGAACCTTGACACACTATATCCCAGGAGGGAATTCAGCCTCCCGACCTCTTGGAATTAATCTTATTAATTCCTGAGAGAGGGAGTTGCGTCAACAGCTTCCCATCACTTGACAGCTTAAAATAGGTATGCTGAGTGAAGTGTCTTGGTTTAGTTTCAACAATTTAGTGAATGTACAGCCACATTTTCAACCCCTCTGCAGCTTGCTGTGAGTTGCATTTGAATGAACTGGAGAGAAAGAAGGTAGAGCAGAGAGGTGAGAGGGAGTGATACAAAGGGGGAGAAAGTGGGAAAGAGAGGAAGAGAATGGCACAGTAGAAAAGAAAGAGTGAGAGGGGAAGAGACAAAGTGGAGTGAACTGGACGGTTTTTAATGAGGACTTGAGAGCCGATGAGGTGGAAATGGAGTAGTGCGGAATGCAAAAGAGTGGGCAAAATGGAAGATTCCACAGAAATCCTGCCTACCAGTATCAACATCCGCAAAAATATGGGAGCAACCCCATCAGGAATTGAATCTGGTTCACCTTGCTGGGAGGCAAGAGGACTCTTAGCCACTGCATATCCAGGGGGGGGGGAGAAGGAGAGAGGGAGGGAGAGAGGGAGAGGGAGGGAGGAGGGAGGGAGAGAGAGGGAGGGAGGGAGGGAGGGAGGGAGGGAGGGAGGGAGGGAGAGGGAGAGAGGGAGAGGGAGGGGGAGAGGGAGAGAAAATGGACGAAGGGGAAGGAATGAGAAACGGGGAAGGTGAAAAAAAGGGTGTAATGTTGCAAGTAATAGTGACTGATATTTGAGGAAAATATTTTAATTTTCCTATACTGTTGAGAATAAAATAATTTATTCAGTGTTTGGAACTTGGTGATAACAGCAAGTTTTATTTATTTTATATATTTTAAATTTCCAAAGTTTATAATTTCAACTGTCATTTGACAGTTGCATTGATCATCAAATTAAGGTGATGCTAAACCATTTTCTTTTATAAGGAAGCTAAGGACACATAGTTGGCTATTGTAATATGGTGCAATATATGCAAGATGACAAAGGTTTCGCTGTGGTGAAGTGGTGAAATACACGCCCATGTTTGTGCTATTTTTAGGCATGATATCATGCGATGCCCTGATTGAGCAGTTTTCAGTGGTGCAATAAGGCTTTGAGAAGATATTTTATGTGGACATGGTCTTCATCATGACCCAGAGTAGTAACAGAGTGTTCCAGTCAGTGAGAACCCATGATGGATGTTTGAAGAGTACACATGAGTCGCAATTGCAACTCACACCAATAGTGCCTGCGATCTTTCTTTTTCAACAGCTTTTGGATTAACCTAAAACTACTAAACTATATCCGCCAGTGTGAGGGGTGATTCATTCAGGGTGCCAGGAGAATGTTTATTTACTCTTATGTTTACTTTCTCTCCTGCCTTCATAAATAGCCTCGCAATTAGAGTATTTTCAACTGCAGAATCATTTAATTTTCATCTCGTTCCTGCTTGTTTGCTGTGCAGTATTTTCTTGTGCCGCTGTTGTAGTTGAATTACATATTATTCTGTGCTGCTGTTGTAATTGAAGTGCAAAGTATAATTAAATCCAATTGAACTAATATTTCCAGCTCATGACATTTCATTTTTGGCACTTTTATAAACTTCAGTCTCAGTGTTCACCTCCAACTGAGTTAGGCGAGCTAATGTTTGACTGTGTCACAACTGGCACGTCTCATAACATTACAAGGAAAAGGGGATAAACAAGAAAGGAGAAAGGGAGAAAGAAAAATGGGAAGAGTAAGGGAGAAGACAAAACGAAGAGTAAGAGAGAAGACAAAAGGAAGAGAAGGGAGGAGTAGAGTGGATAAAGAAAGGTAAGAGGGGAAAACTAAGCGACAGGGTGGGGGTGGGGGTGACATAGGAAAGAGAGAAAGCAGGAGAGAGGGTGGGAGAAGCAGAAGAGAGAAAGGGAGAAGCAGGAGGGAGGGAGAGAGAGAGGAAGCAGAAGATGGTGAAAGTAGAAATGGGACATGGAGACAGTGTGCTCAATACACAGTGAACAGCCTACATCTGTGAGTAATAGTACTTGCGTATTTTTCTCTTTTGAAAAAAATTACCAAAATACATTCAAATACAGTAAAATAATGCAATGGTGTGATGGGGCATCTATCCTTTTCTATTCTCTCCAGCTGACAAGAAGCAGTTTTCACCTAGCAATAAGTTGCTACTGCTCTAGAACTGCAGTTAGAAATTCCAAGGTTGGAGAGCAGACTTCTTCACAGTCAAGTACACTGATACTGTGTGCAATTGGTGTAATCTGCCATAGCAATGAGTGAAGACACACACAGAATGATATTTCACAACATATCATTCAACGTAAACAAAATGGGTCGCAAACTTCTAAACATATTGAAGTGATTGCCACATACTACACTGAGGTTCTTTTGCAATCTAGTTCATGGACAACACTTTATCTACTTCATGGCCTACAGTTTGGATTCCATGAATTTTTCATACAGACAAAATACAAGAGCACTGTCAAAATTTTTTGACCATGACCAACTGCCTCTTTTCATTCAGAAATAATGTGAACATCCAGAAACAAGCTAAATCATTAGGGAAAACAATGGGGGAGAACAAGGGGATGGGAAGGACAAGTGATGGTTGTAGGGGGGCAAGGGGATTAAGTGTACATAAAATTTTGGTGCAACAAGAGTCTGTACATATTTGCCTGCACTCTGCACATTTTATGATGAAAACCAGGCACTCACTTTTTTTATGCAAGGAAACACTGATGCAAAATATTTCACTTTGTCCTCTTACGGAAATGTCCCAAGCTGCGTTTGACTTGAGATAGGAACTGTATCAACTTTATCATGCATATTTGTAGAAAAATAATACATATCATATAATGCATATTACAGATGTTTGCTTTGGTGTGCATTTGTTACCCTGATCATATACGTAACAATATTATTAGTGGCACACCACACAGGGCCATACAGTGGTGGGTCTGGGGGATCTGGGGAGGTGGAGTAGGGGGAGGTGGGGAAGGGGGCACAAGGGACATGACCATCCCCTCCAAATCCAAAACTCCTACATTGGCATGAAATGGTTCTGTGAATGCTTTAAAACTGAAATAAAATAATATCACAAATATTTAATATACTGATTTTATATACGTAAATTAATAATGTTTCCTAAAATTATGATGACAAGAGTACACCTCTCCCATGCCTCAAATTGAAAGTCTAGCCCTCCAGCCCCAAAACACAAATACAGTGCGAATTACAACTTATCATTTTTAAATGAAAAATCCGTTAGCAGAATTTTTTCACATGTGTCACATTAACATGTTTAGTCTAAAATGGTCTTAATTATAGTACCCTAGTGGTACTAAAATTTTAAGAACCAGAAAAACAACTTTATAGGAAGACACTAGAAATATTACATACATTAAAACATGGTCACATATTACTAATTAAATAGAAAAACGTCATAACATGATATAACTGTACTTTAATGATTCAAAACATATTTAAATAATTTTAATATCACTCACTGTAATGTACTTCCACCCCTTTTCCACATCCAATGGAGAATGCCTCATTACTCCTTCTCCCTCTTCTATTACATAATTACCCAAGAATAAGTCAATACCATCCTGAAAAAGAGCAAAAACATAACCGACTTTACTGGCAATACACATAAATATTAGTACTGTTTAGAAGTGCTAATAGTAATAGCTGACTAAATATCTTCACTCACTCACTATAGAAATTTACCTAATTTTTTTTGTTTCTCTGTTTAGGTCTAGAAAAAAAAAAGAACACGGTTGCAAAAAGTTTTGCAAATAAAGCTTCTTAAGAACTTTGACCTCTCATATTGCATCTCAGAGTATTAATATTTTCTTGTAGAGTAGAGATTGATTTGAACAGGTGTTAAAACATTTAATATTAAGTATGTTGTGTTTAATTAACCTGTACGTATTAATGAGCTACCACAGTGTTTTTGGCCTACAGAATTAATACAATTTACTGTGAATATAGGTCAAATACATGCATTCATTAACTGGGGAAAAATATGTGCTTCATTGTAGCATCATGTAACCATTAGCTTAACATATTTTAAAAAATTGCAGAAGGTTTGATGGCTATTACAGCTTTCTAATTTGTAAAAAGATAACTTTTTTTTTTTTTTGAGATTATTACTTATTTACAATATACAGGTAAGTTAAGGGCACTGCCTACAGCAGCCCTTCGAAGAGAAGAACCATGCTAAAAGAGAGCAAGTAGGAGTAAATTAATTAGAATTTGTGGTTTTGTGTTTTAGCTGAGTGTGTAAACCATCATTTACCTGCAATTTTTGGAGTATTGAAAATGTTACAAAAAACCTTTTCTAGAAATATGGCCCAGGCAAAGATGGACAGTTTTTTTTGTTTGAAAGTGATAGAGATGTGTGACAGAAACTCCAAAACTTATATCAACATGAAAAATCTATCCTTTCGCTCGGCTCGTCCTGCACTAGGCAGTTCACTAATAGGCAATATCTCTATTCAGAAGATCCAAAAACCCAATATTGTAAGCTGATGATGGCTCTTTATTGTGAATATTCAAAAACCTGGCACGTGACTCATTCCTGTGCATTTATGATGTGCACTCTACTTTACGACTTCCCCCATCTTTGAGCACGCCGTTCAGAATGGGACAGGTCATGAACACCAAACAGTACTGAAGAGGCGGACACGTGTCTACAGGATACATTGATGCCGTCAAGATACTAAACACGTGATCCTAGCTTGTACTGTTCACCCAGACTCACCCAGATTTTGTTACACCAACACCCCCTTCTGCAAGACTGTACTGTTGACCGAGCCACCAGCTCCCTCCAGCAAAGGTCACACCAATGCCATCGTGAACCACTGGAGGGCAGCATCTCTTTCACCAGCACCTGTGGTCAAGATAAGGGACGATAGAGCTGCTTCAGCATCCTGGAATTCTCAATCACTGCGGCCGAGGCTATCACTCCCCGCACCCCTCGCTACCAAACGCCCTGGAGAGAAAGTACAAAAGGGCTGACATGGCCAACACTCTTTAGTCTCTACACCCCAACCACCTTATTCAGTGCTGGCGGTAGTCATCGGGATGAGTGACCACTGGTAATACCGGAGATTCCACCACCTCTTGTGGGGCTGGGATCTCTACTAGAAGGAAGACTCTCTGATCAGAAGCTAACGACCTCTTCAGCAGCCACTGAAGACACCGCCATCTACCACCTTCGCAGATCCCATCAACAGAGTCTGGGAGACTCAACTACCACCAGAGGTTCCCGAAGATGTTGCTTTGTCCTCTACTACTCCCCCCCCCCCCCCTGGTGAAAAATACTCCAGTCCTCAGTAAGGCCACACCAGACTGGGTTAACATTGACGTCACTACCCTTCAGGTAAACGTCCACCTTTTAGATTCCTCCAGAACAACCCCCAGCAGTTAGAAGTCGTAAATTCATGTAACTAACTAGCAATGTTTATTTACTTTCACTCAATAGCTCTTGTCCAGGTTGCTTTCACCTGTTTAATTACGTTAGGTTCATTAACTTCTGTTGCAAGCCATATTACCTTAGAAAGTAGTATAGAGTCACAGTGTTCTTATTACTTCAATAATAAAACACGTGTATTCAGTCTATGTAGGTAATCTGATTTTCTTGGAAGTATTGGAAATCCTGTGTAACCTAACTAGCAGGGGTCAAACCGGCATCAAGCGAATGTAAAATTAATTACCTGTACACTAAGAGGCAGCTCAAGTTCTGCCAAATTGGTATTCCATCAAAGGAGCCCAAAAGCCTTAGGTACACATCCATCAAGTGAATTGACCAGACTAAATAATTCTATACTACACCACCACTCCTTTTGGGGCCAGAAAGGAGCTGCAATTTCCTAGACTGATTGACCCCCTGTGGAGACCTAGGCAAGAACACCTAGCTAAATACCTCCACTTTAAGAGACCACTCGAGTTCTGCCTAATAGGTAGTCCATCAAAGTAGCTCGAATTCACTAGGAACACATCCACCAGGTGAATTGAACGGGTTAAGTATTTCCATACTCCACCACCACTTCTTTAGGGGCCAAAACCGAGCTGGAAGTGCCTAGTCTTATCAACCCTCTGTGGAGCCCACAGGAAGCAGCTTGAACAATATTCACGTTCTGTCCATGCCTCCTTTAGGGCCAGGATGAAAAGAACAACCTTGGGTGCAGTTCACTGCAAATATGAAAGTAGTAGTCACGGGTACCTCCGAGATTAAATTGATTCACAATGGCGGTGATGCAGTTGCACTTCCCCCTCCCCTACCCCTGGTGCGAGTGCACTGGAAATGCATATGTAATTGTAATTGCATATTTTACCTCTGGGTAACAGCCGAAGGTTCCATTCATTACTGGGTAATGGCCGGACCGGAACAACAGGGTAAATTATTATGTAGAATAGCCTCTATGTCTAGAAGTACACGTTAGGGTTGCAATCAATAACCGGCTTCATCTTAGACCTTTTCATTTGATTGTTCATATGTCTTACCCTAGGAAAGGCAGTAAAAAAAAGAAATTAAAATTAATAGTGAAAGAAATAGAATGCGAGCTAGTTCCCTCAGAGACAGAGAACAACACTCCTTTATTTCTGCCACCTACAAAAGGTCCAGACGGCTCACGTCTAGAGCACCAATAAATTGTACAATACGGAGACACTCTCCTAGGTCTCTATAATCAGTGGATAAAGAACCCTTTTTTGGTAACCCCTCCTACAACACCCCCGGAACTCCCCAGCAGCCACTGCACCACAACCAGCGTCAGCCACTGTTCCGCTGCCAACCGCCTCAATGAGCCAGCCGGCAAGGAGGAGTGTGCAGCTACCTTGCTTCCAAAAGGCAACGCCTCGGAAGAGTGTGGTACTTTGTACTCACATACAAACCCACTAGACCTACTCTCTATAAAGGGGTTTTGCCTAAAGCATTCATAGAGTTTCTTGTAATATAAATGCTCCTCATGACACTGGCATCGCGAATGTTGAAGTCTGTTACATGTGTTAAAACTAGATCTTCCTATCGCAGAACATTGAATATAAAATTAGTTGTAGGGGTTGAAATCTTCAGTTTCCAGCCCAGGAAGTCCATCTGCAAGCCTCCCTAAACAGAAAATAAACCCAATGTGCCCCACCTTAGCCGGTGCGATGCTTGTTAAGTATGGGCTTGTGTTCGACCTCTGACGGTGTTAGGATTTCTTTTTATCTATGACCCTCTCCTCATAGGTTGATCTTTCATTGTAAGATTTTATCCCTATTTTCCCCATACACTAATAAGCCAATTTAGTGCCCCGATAAGGCTTCAAAGCGAACCTGTCAAATGCAATACAAACAATACATTGTCTGCAGCAGCATTGGCGACAATGGTGTGGATTGAAGAACTCTGCATGTACCAAGACATTTAGGACTATTACATGCTTCCCAAAATATGATAACAGTTTGGAATGCACCCTTTTCTGTATCAACATGATAGTTCTCACATCTGTAAAGAAAGTTCAACAGCCTCATGGTTTGAAGACAATCTAGTGTGGGATTGTTCAACTGGCCAGCTTATAACTGACTCTAGACTCAACAGAACACCTTTGGGATGAGCTGTGGTGTTGATTGCATGCAAGACACAAAAGACAAACAGACAACATCAAATATTCAAAATGCTACAGGAAGAATGGAAATAATTTTCATCAACCGTGTAACAAAACTTACTGAAAGAACATCTTGCAAAGTGTTAATGCTGAAATAACCGCAGAATAAAGTCAACATCCTAATTAGTTCCACAGCTGGAGCCTTCGAAACAGACAATATTGGGTGTTGCATAATTTTGGCCTCAGCCTGTGTATATGTGACAGAGAGAGTGAAAAAGGGGGGGTGGAGCCAGGACAGGAAGAAGAGGAGCAGGAGAAAGAGGTGCATGAAGAAGAGGTGCATGAGGAAGAGGAGCAGGGGAAGAGGAGCAGGAGGAAGAGGAGCAGGAGGAAGAGGAGCAGGAGGAAGAGGAGCAGGAGGAAGAGGAGCAGGAGGAAGAGGAGTATGAGGAAGAGGAGCAGGAGGAAGACGTGCATGAGAAAGAGCAGGAGGAAGAGGAGCATGAGGAAGAGGAGCAGGAGGAAGAGGAGCATGAGGAAGAGGAGCAGGAGGAAGAGGTGAAGGAGGATGAGTAGGAGGAAGTAGTACTATTATTTTTGTAAAAAAGTTTCAAACTTCTACACTGCAGAAGAACTTAGTTGTTGTTTCCCTAGAACTACTTTTTTTAGATTACGTAACTATCTTTGTCTACCCATTGCATGCAAGTGGGTACCTTTACGAATGCCACAACTGAAACTCTCACACCTCCAGCAAGCACAGAAGATGGTTACTGAAATCACTCCAACACATACCTGCCTGAAGCCATCTGCGAAGTTGTTTCTGTAGTAACGTACGAGTGAGTTAATGCCATCTTTTATCAGGCCCCATTTAGTCCTCTTGCCTGTACGTGTAAAATCAGTCTTCAAAGCATTTGTCCCAGCATACTGAACACTGAGGACATCTGCGTTGTTTGCCCACACAGCCCTGAACAAATTTTCAAACATTTCGTTGTCTTCAAATCTCTGCCCAGGCCTCAAGATGTGCAGCTTCTAGAATGAGAATAAAACAGTGATTTCAAAAGAGGCACTACTCATAAAAATTAGTTTACATATAAATAGCTTAAGAGGATGTGAAACGTTACACAAAAATGTGATTCGAGATCATTACATTACATTGCATACAATTCTGAACATCTGAACAACCTTAAACAATATGCACAACATATTTACACTAAATACTACGTATTCCTGGTACTTCAGATGAATCAATCACTCCTCTTTATGTTCTCTGCCCTCAAGATGTTGTAATGTCGCAGTCGTTAAAATGAGAACCGTACATCACAGCTCGTTTTCGCTCAGTTGACAGACATGAAACTTAAAGGCACCATATTGAGATTAAAAAACAGAAAAGAGTTCCAATCTTGGATTAGTTCTTCCATTTATTTTTTAAATTTAAAACAAGTTACATTTTTAAATCTATTGCTTAAAAATGGGAGTAGGAAAGATTCCGAGAAAGTCTGTTCCAGTTGTGAACGGACTATAGTTAATAAACATTACATAAATTTTTCATATTTTGTATAGCTTAATACCTATATTTAAAAAATATTTTGTGCTTTTAAACACTTGTAACTCTGTGCAAACATATATGGTTCTTTGTCATGCATATAGTGGTCTGGGACTTGTCCTGCCTCAAATTTTCATGCTGCTAAAATTAAACAGCATGTAATTATCTGTTTTGGTAAAATGGTAACACATATTTTAGTTCAGTAGGACTTTTTTTTAGTTTACAGACATGGTTAAAATATAAAATGCTTACACTTTCACAATGACAAATATCTCAGATTAACGAACTCTGCAGACCAAATATATGCCACTGCTGGAATTCAGCCATTTATGAACATTGACAATGGAAAATTGATGACTCCATAACTATTCACACAATTCACAATTAAATGTGCAAAAAATAAGTAGGACATTAAAATTTTTGTGCTAAATCTGAACAAATAATTTCTAGAATAAAATAAAACTCAGGGAGGTTAGAAATTTAAAAATTTCAATTCAATTCAAGCCATACTCAGTAGAATCAAAGAAATCAATCATTGAATTGTTCCATCATTAGTCTTATAGTTTATTTCACAAGAGTTACATAGGTAAATTCTGAAGAGCTCTTTGGAGCAGTAACGAATCAATAAAATACTAAGAAATTTCATTATTTCAACAATTTCAAACTTTACAAATGAATGAGTGGTTACATGGATTTCCTGAAGTTAGTGCGTGCATGCATGAATATACAGTATTTCATATAACTTCAGTAAATTTTGACAGTTCTCAAAAAGAAGTGCAGCCACCATGTATCCCTCCGCTACAGCTGTTCTGTCGGTGAAGAAAACTATCTTTGTAAACAAACTACGAATCCAGTGGCAAACATTGAAAGACTGACAACTTCTGTCCAGTACTTAGGCTACTATAGCTGGTTGCCATTCCCAACTGTTTTATTTTTGTTATGATCATATAATATACTAGTTAGGGTTCTGTTTTATTTTGTTGGTGGGGTGGGGAACTATAGTTTAAAACGTCTTTTGTGAGATATAATTTCTTTTGTGTTTCTTCTTATGAGAGTGGCGATTGGAACTTGCATTGTTTTGATGATGCAGTGGAAAATTTTGTTTGCATGGAAATAGCATTCAATTTCATATTAGGCCTACTGAAAAGACTTCTTCATTGCATTTTTTATATAATGAACTACACTAAAAGGGTGTGTATTTAGGCGTACATTTGAAAACATACTGCAAGAACAAATAGCAATAAATACGTCACTGTTAATACAGATGCGCGAAATGCACATTGTAAACATGTTAAGCAAATTTAAATTCTACGTAAAAATCATTAGTGTTTCAATCAAATAAAAGTCCAAATACATTTCAAATATTCTAACAACAATTCAAGAAAACATAATTGATAAAATACACAAATTTACTGTTCACTTTGTTATTCCTAAACACGTGCCGAACTTCGGATGATTAATTCACTGAAATCACTTGTCTGCTACAGATACAAAATAATTTATTTGCTGACTTATACAATTAACAAAACACTTCACTATTTCTTGAAACCAACAAATTCAAACTTCACAACGTAAAAAATTTTTTTGTTCGTGATTTGCGATGGATACAGAAAATGGCAGACCACAGAACACCACAAACTCTCTTACAAAGCGACAGACACGTGTCGATAATTCATTTCTGAGGAGACTATTCTAAAAAGGCAGACGAATTACACTTAATGAAATACGTAAATACAAAAATAATTAACTGCATCCAACATCACCAGCAAGGAATTGTCGCATATAGATAAATTTATTATGACGGAAGATAGCAGGCAACGGCTGTTCAATGGGCGGGTGGAGATCGTAGGCAACAGACTCAACAGAGATTGGTGAAGATGGAGACCTTTCACATAACTGTGATGTTCGCAAGCTCTACCATAATATTTCTAAATACTTTAAAGCCCTTGCTCTATAACTCAGAAAAATCGTATGTTAGTCTATGAGCGTAATTTTAACCATAAATGTTGCAATTATCATTAATTTTCCACATTATAATTTTTAATTCTGAGTACGGTTTTCTTTTACAATCATTGCAGAGCACCCACATAATAACACAAATCCTGCAACAACCATCAGCTGACACAGTACTTTGCAAATGGGGGCATTTACTGTTTAAATGTGGTGTAGGTTGGTCACAACATCTATCAAATTTATTGAAGTTATATGAAACCGTGTGTCTCTGTCTGTCTGTCTCTGTATGTATGTCTCTGTATGTATGTCTCTGTATGTCTATGTCTCTGTATGTCTATGTCTCTGTATGTCTATGTCTCTGTATGTCTGTATGTTCCTTGCAAATTTCTACACAGCTCAGCAGATCTTAACCAAAAAATTTGGTAGGTATACCGTTCAGTACTCAAATTAAAATATTGTGTAGGTCAAAATGAGCTCAGCCACCCCACCCCTCCCCCAAATTGGACCTACAAAACCCAAAACTCCTAAAACGGGGTCATGTATCTCAACCCTACATCATTCAACATATTGGGACCAAATTTGACATTGATGCACTTCAGTTCTCAACTTAAAATACTGTGTATGCCAAATGGCTCCAGCTCCCCAATGGGCTCGAAATCCCTAAAATAGGTTAGTGAATGTCTGGACCCCTACTGGGCCCAAAATTCCTAACACGGGTTGTGCAACTCTCATTACCCTATTATACCCACGCAATGTTGGGTAACTAGTTGATTTTAAAGTTGTTTTTATTTTATTTTACAGAAATATCCCAAATAATGTCTTAGAAGGTGAACAAAGTTCAGTATAAATACAAAATAATGAATATTTTGATCTTCCAGTGCATAAATGAAGCAGGAGCTCTCACCTGCAGAGTGATATTAAGTGCCCGTCTGGCAAGCATGCTCTGCACCACATTGGTGCGGTCAAGGCTGTCGACACAATTCGTCCTGAACAACCCTTCCTGCTGGCTCACCAGAGTGCCATCTCTCGTCAGCAGGAAGAAGCTGAACTCATCCTGCTCATGAGCCAGTCTGTCTATCAGGATGGACAGCCTGTCCCATCGCATTTTGCTGCACTCGTGGTGAAAATCAAATGACTCGTACCTGAAATAAATAACCATGGTAATACGTGAATTTGTACCAACCATTACATTTTTTACTATTAAATGATCATCACCAAATTACCTGCCTTGTTTCTATTATTAATATTCTTATTCAAAAATTTTGCCAGACAAAGAATGTCTGGCATATTAATAAAATGACTCTCAACATGCCTGGACCAAAATATTTTGTGAGCAAGCATTCTTGTGCGTATATTTAAAATACTGAAATAATTAGTACTTACCTTATGTTTGGGTTACTGAACTTGCTCACTACTTCTGCATATGCTTTTTCCAGAGCTTCTTCTGCACCTCTATGATCAATCTAAAAACAATCCTCACATTTAGTTATGCCAGTCCTGCAAAATGTGCCTTTTCAAAATTGATGAAGTTTAAAATAATAGCATTAAAAAAAAAGAACTGATATACAGTATAATGCAGATAATTTGGATTGAGACTGGACCCCTTCCGGATTATCGAAATGAACCGATAAAAGGGCCAGTAGACGCCTCCAACGTAAAAAAAACTCGCTAAAATTGTTCATAATTCACTCTGTTGATTACAGAAGTAGAGCAGATGAATAAAACCATTAATGTGGTAAAATTTTTTACGTGTTTTAATTACAGAAAAAATACTGTACTGTGTGTACAGTATTGCATATACAGACTGTCTTATTTTATGTACAGTACAAATGAATCTGGATTATCGATGGTCCAAATTTTTCTGTCCAAATTGTTGAGGCCCCACTGTATCTGCTAGTAGAAATAGGGTACAAAAGTGATTTAAGAGTGAAAATGGTAATTAACTCAGGCACCTATACTGTAGTTGATGTTGCTACCCTATTCAGACAATAAACCTGAATACAATTGAAGCTGCCTCCAATATGAACTGTTCAGGCATGGCTAACAAAACAGCTTTAACTATCCTAGTGTTTGACCACTCAATACATTAATTATGCTTGTATTGGAGAAAACACTAATAGTTACTAAAGAGATTCCTTGCTACAAAAAGATTAGAAATCAGTGGCACACAATTTAATGGTAAGTACCACTCAAATCATCGCACGTACCTTTAAATACCCTTGTGGCATAATAACAAAAGATGGCAATGAAAAAGTCTCCACCAGCAAACACAGATTAGTGTTGATAAAATACAGGAGCCACTCACATCAGTGTGATACAGTAGATGCACTGCTTCACTTGTAATCACGTCTCTCCCTTCAGCATGACAATACCCTATCACCAACCATGCCACAAAATACCCTCGCAGCTCAAAAGCAGTGAACCTCTAGCAAATTGATAAAGGTAAGTTATTTTGGCAGGTTATTTTGGCCCTGCATGAAAGAAGAAGAGAAAGAAAAGAAGAAAATACCTACTGCTGCTTACAGCAACTGAAATTGTATTTTTGTGCCCGGAATGCCACATCAAGAATAAAGCTTGCTCAATGTTTTAATTCAGTTTGTATGTAATAAAATGAGTATAAAAAATACAGTATATGAAAACACCTATTAAAAACATTTCACACCACAGTGAATTACACTGGCTTTCAAACGTTTTGTATTTAGAACATATAATCACTTATAGAAGTTGACAAACACACATGAAAAGACAGACATGTGACTTACCAGGTTTATCAGGACCTGTTTGCCATAATGGAATATCTGTGTGTTCATATGCATTGCAAACGCATCAGCATGGTTTTCAATAGTAATTAATTTTGGTCGGGGTTTAAGCCTCAGGTTTGGCAATTGTTGCCAAAACAATGGTATGGAACCACGAGTCTGAAACAAGTAACATGATGAAATACAACACCATGACACTTAGAAATTTAAATACCCAAACTAAGAACAAAATAACATATTAATATAATATTCATGCATGCACAATTTCCCAAAACCTCACAGGAAACATAAATATCATCTTGAAAAAAAATTACTTATTACCATCAATTTTGCAAAATACACTGTTCACTGGAACAAATGTTACCCTGAGGGGGCTTGGTGTTTTCAGCAACCAGTACAGTGATACAGTGCTTTCTTTGGGTTGCATCCTTTTAAACAATTTAAGGAGCCAGTTCACTTGTATTTTAGCCTGTTTATTCAAAATACAGACACCTCTCTTCTTCACGACTACTGTACCTATGTAAAGTGTGCATTGCAGTAGAAATACTTATCTGGAATTCTCCTGCACAACTATAACTTCACACTCACAGCCCTTTGGGGTTGCTCAATCTACAGGTCAAAGCAACTAGTGGTTTAAGATCAAAGGCTACTGTCAGCGATTCCTCCGTGGAATATGACTCGCAATGTAGTTGACTCACTGAGTGCCTCCACACCATACTCCGTACTGGTGATATGAATAAAGAGGACTTCATCATGGGTGTCCCCCCAAGGTAGTCAGGAAGAAAGGGCAGGTGCAAATGAAAAGTTCAACACACTCTTTCTTATCCTTGGGTTTGAGATTTGAGAGTAATCTTCCTTGGCATCCTTGTGGCATACACAGTTTCCAGATACATTCACCTTGTAGCTATCCTATAAAGTGGAGAAAGTAAAAAACTTGGAGACAGGGGAAAATAAGTAAATCTGTTACCTATTACAAGTAATTGCTCGATTCTCTTGTAACATTTAAATAAAGTAACTGTTAATCCAACGTTTTGCTAAATCCTGTTTTATGACATAATATTAAACATGTGACCATAGTTAGTTAAATTATCACTATAGGTGTGAAGAACAATTTTTTTTCTTTATATAGGATCTGAAACAATTCAAATAATAAAAGTTTACTAAATTGATTTTATTTTATAAAAATGGCAATTATGTATTTTAGTGTTTATTTACATACAAACTGTAGACAATACTAATGCACATGCAACACCAGTGTTCTCGTAGTGACAGTTTTTGTCAAATCTTTAGCATTAAGCTTCCCAACTGCATGCATTTTATCAGCTGGGAGCCTTCACTTCCAAACCAGTCAGTACACATAGGGAAATTCTGCTTTGCCTATTTAGACAATATCATTGTGTACTTGAAATCCTGAAAGGAACATCAGGTTCTCCTCCAATTGGTTCTAGAAAGGCTCGAAAAGCATGGGCTAACGTTCAAACTTGTCAAAAGTCATTTTGGCAAGAACACCATCGAATACCTAGGCCACGCAGTAGTTCCGGAAGGAAACTTCCCTCAATTAAAATCAATCAGGGCTATTCAAAAAGCCAAAAGGCCTCTAAATTAAACAAGAAACAACTCCACAGCTTCGTGGGCTTATGTAACTGGCTACGAAATCTCGTGCCAAACATAGCCCCACTCCTGGCCCCTCTACACCAACTGTTACAGAAAGATGTGCATTGAAAATGGTCCGAAGAACATCAGAAAGGCTTCCTGGCTTTGAAAGACAGCTTCGCTCACCTCACCCAACTACACCGTCCCTAAGGAGATAAGCACCTCATACCTCAAACCGATGCCTGCCAAGACAGGTTAGGAGCAGTACTCTACCAAGAGGACGAAGAAGGTTATCCTTTAGTAATCTCCAACGCGAGTAGCCATTTAAACAAGACCGAAAAGAGGTATTATAGCAATGAGCAAGAATGTCTAGCCATGGTATGAGCACTCCGAAAATACAGATATCTCCTGGAAAGCTGGAGATTCCTCTTGCGGACAGATAAGGCACTCCAATGGCTCAAGGAGGCCAGACACCAGAGAGTAAAGCTTGGTAGATGGGAGATGTTTCTCACCAAGTTTGACTTCTCGTTCCAATATTGCCCAGGGAAGTTTAATGACCTCCAGGATGCCCTATCGCGATTACTGAACCTAGAGGAAGAAAAAATAGGAAAGTTGACTCCCCCACAAATGTACCCTCGAAGTCCCCCGGAAACACTGTGATTACAACAATTGCATTTCACCCAAGAACTGGTTGCCCTTCATCAACAACAAGACCCGAACATCCAAAGGCTTCTTATGTACCTCCCACAGCGCTATCGGCTGAAGGATAATCTAGTATAGTCACGGGGTGGGCAATCCCGAGCCCCATGGAAATTAAGGATCCCTCAAACCCTCAGGAAGGATCTGTGCATTCATTTCCATAATCACCCACACACCCAGCATCCCGGTACCAGGGAAACCTTGAGAATCATCCAGGAACAGTATCTCTGGGAAGGAGTAAGTCAAGATGTCAGGCAACATGTCGCAGAATGCAAGGAGTATTGACGGGGCAAGGTTTACCCCTACTCACATTCTTACAGTATACCTCATTGGCCCACTCAGGCATGGATACATTTAACAGTTGACATAATGGGGCCATATCCATGCAGTCCTCGGGGCCATCTGTATCTTTTCACAGTGACTGACCTGTTCTCTTGTTGGGTGGAGGCATTCCCTCTCCCTAGCCTGGGAACCAGGAACATAATCCGCAAAATGAACACGGAAATCTTCTCTAGATGGGGATATCCCCAAGTCATATTGACAGACAATGGCACCCCATTTACTAGCCGGCCATGGAAAAAAGTGTGTCAAAACTGGAGAGTGGAGACCTGGACAACACCAGCCTATCAACCCCAAGCAAACCAAACTGAAAGGTGAAACCAAGAACTTAAGAAATGCATCTGCCTCAGTGTGCGGGATAATAACCTTAAGGATTGGAACAAGGAGATCCTTACCATTCTCTTCGCCCTTCATAGGCGAGAGAACGAGGCGACCCCAGCCACCCCTAGCCAATTGCTCCTAAAGCATACTCTCCTGCGATCCGGGGATTGGCAATGGAGGTGCTCCCCCACAGTTGGGCCCACCCCAAGGAAAATAAGTAGAGCCACGATAGCACGGGAGAGGAAGGCGAATGCTACCCAAGAAGCTTACATTGCTCGCAAATACCCTCCACCTTGTACGGGTGTAAGAGTTATCCAATTGGGTGAAAATGTCCTTATCAAGAACCACCCCATTAGTCAAGCGACCAATCAATTCGCAGCAAGTCTAGCACCTAAATGCATAGGGCACTACACGGTCGTAGGAAACTACAGCAACGTATATTGGGTGCAGGACAGCCAGGGACAAGTACACAAAGTAACAAGGGGACAGGTAAGGCCCTGCCCCAGTGGGATTCGAGACGACCCACACAACCCCACTAAGGCTCAGGCACCAGGTTGGAAAACTGACTATTCATCTGCTGCCACAACACCTTACGCATGGAGGGTTAGTAGCTCCTCTCAAACCAGAGGGAGTCTTTCGCCTCCAATCTCACATCTAGTACAATATCAATTAAGACACAGAGGTAGTTTGTCCCATACGACAATTCCAGTAACACCTAACTCCTACTGACCAGTGTCCCACTATGAAGAGCTGGAATGACTAGCGCGGCCACCTCCAAGGTTTCGTGGTGGAGCCCCACGATAGAGTTACCCGACTACAACCTCCTACCCCGAGCGTGACTGTTGAGGTTGACGAATCTCAACCAGTCACCCAGGCAGTAGCTGAGCGCAAGCCCACAAGCAAGTAATCTGACCATCGGTTGATGTGATTCCCGAGGATCCTGCCGACAGTGATGTAGATAGACCAATATTACCAGATACAGTGTCCTCTCATAATTTTGTTTCTGTGTAGGGGACTTTGTCTCTGAACCTGAGATGAATGTTTCCGCCATCCTACCACCAGGTTCACTGCCGCCTTATGCCTCCATGTGACGTAGAGACTACCAGGGACCAGCCAAGTGATGCTATTGCTGCCTCACTGCTGGTCTTGTACAGCACCAGATCTACCTGTTCTACAGACACTCCACTCAAAGCAGAAGTAGTCGATGCTGCCAACTATGGATGCGCGAGCTGGGACACCAGTCTTTCCTTAGCTCCCGTCCATCATGTCCAGTGATCTAGGCATAACTGCAACTACCAGTGCCATCGGGAACGGAGCCAATGCATCCTTTGTCCTCCCATCGGCGGTCAGTGCAACAGCACCACCAGCAGGAATCTGGGAATGCACCCAATCAAGATGGATGCTCAGAGATCCAGGAACCTCTAGAAAACTTCACAAGGTAGAATCTACTAAAAACATTCAGCCTGCTACTACCTCAACTTCAGAAACCTAGCTCCTGCTAAGTAATAATGTGATGGATGTCACTAAAGCAGATTGGGTTATAGAAAACCAGCACGAGTCGGGGACTGTGCACGAAGGAGGAATAAGTGTCCCATACATAACAGACGAGTGTAAAGAACGTATTCGAGAAGCCGCTTGGGACACGAAAGTGGATACTCGGACTCAAAGGAGGGAACTGCTAACATGCACTAGTCATCTCCCTTGCTCCACAGTCCAGTATCGTGAGACCCAATGCCGAAACCCACAAAGGTTTCGGTGGCTACTGATAACCCACCAACCTCCCAGAAAAAGGGGCAGACAGAAGGCCAAGAGTTCTAAGAAGAAACACCACCACCAATAAGTACCAACAAAAGTGAGTGCCCACGGACGTGCAAGCGCCTCAAGCTATAATGGAAGTGTGGATGTAACTACACAAACCAACTGTCTGCCGCGGCAAATCCGTGCCGCAAAGTAAATATGGCTGCGAGTGTGTTGTATACGTAGGGGAACAACTGTGAGGCAAGTCTACGACCCTCTTAATTTCCGTGTATAAGCGAGAATCACCCCAGTGACTCGTCATGGAAGCTAGCAGAACCACAAGTGATAGTGACACTCAATGTGTTGTTACAAAACCCCACAAATAAAGAATACAGCTATGCATGAGCCTACTTTATATTCTATATATCACAGGATATAGTTAGTAGAGCAATTAGAATGTAAGTTTAATATTTGTTATTGTTATAGAAGTGTTTTTTTAAATGTGGTAAAATGTTAGAGCGTAGAAAACATGCAATGATAATTGTGTGTTAGAATATGGTACGAGAGAAGTGTCTGCAATTTGCAAACAATAGGTCTTCATGCGCTGAACCCACATTAAGATTTTAGAGTATGGGCCATGTATGCAATGACATGCTTGAAGGAAGAGGCAGATTTTATTTGCGCTTGCATGTATCAAGGTGGGTGGTACAGTAACTGAAGGTAAAATTCAAAGTAACCCACAAATTAAATACCCTCAGTGTAAATAAGTAGTTTGGATGAATATTTTCTTGTTTAGTTTTTATTGACTTGTACGATTTATTAAGTTTACGAGTGCTACTTTGTTTTTACTATTTAACTGTGCCTTTGACGTGAGTGAGAGAAAAGATTTGGACGGCTCTTAACATCGAGGCCTTGAGAACCAATGAGGGTGATTGAGATGAAGTATGGAGCAGTGCCGGAATGAAAGGGTGGGGGAAACAGGAGCTCCCTGAGAAAACTCGCAGACCAACAGCATCATCCGGCAATATTTCCACATGTGAAAATCCGCAGTGACCGGGCCGGGGATTGAACCCAGATCGCCTTGGCGGGAGGCAAGCAGGCTACCAGCTCAGCTGTGCCTTTGAAGGATTGTATTTTGAGCAACACCTGATCTCACTGCCAGCAAGTTTCGTTAAGACAGGTCAAATTACTAGACACATCCGATTATGGGTCATTTTTATAAAAAGATAACGTGGTATATAAATCATGTTAATGTTAGAGCATAATTGTTATTGTCTTGAATTTTGCCCGTCAACATGTGATGTAGGTCCATACCAGCAGGCTGGACAATCTGAGACAGTAATAGGTTTTAGTTTTAAGAATTACTATGAAAAAAAGTGTATGTGCCTTAGGAAGTAAGATTTTATGTTGTACTATTAGTTGTTTATGTTTTATAATGAGTAAAGAGTGAACTATGTTAGTATGTAGAGATTTATGAAATAATACAAGTTGTAAAGGAGTGTAAACAAAATATGTTCTATCTTGTTGAGAAAGTGTCTTAAATACTTATGTTTAGCTATTTAGCTACCATGTTAAAAGACATTTTAATAATGTATCAGGCACCTCCTATATAATCTATTATTGTATTTGTAAACTTTTGTAAACTTTCATGGTACCAACTCATTTAAACTATTGCTGATGTTGAAAAAAAAATCTATAATATTGAACTTTATAGGTAAATTTATCATGAGCTAACCGTACGAATACTTAGTTAAAAATAACTTGAATTTTTTGCTAGTTTTCATAGGTCAATTACTCCTATCTAGGTACACTCGATTACTTATAGTGTATTACATAACACAACCAAAAGTTTTTCTTTCATTTCCATGGTAAATAAAATTTATTCCTTCCTGTACTTTTCGAGCAGGACTTTTTCTTCCCAAGTGTTGAGGTGCACCAGCTAGTTTTGCTATTCTTTTCTTTACAAACTAATTTATCAAAAAAGAAAAATTGTTATCGGGAGTAAGAAATACCTTCAGTACGCAAGTGAACTGATGCATCGAAATATAAGATGAACCAGTGTCCTTTACACATAGGGATGCTAGACACACACACAATCGGAAAGAAAACTCCCTGCGCCTTGACCTTGACGTTCTTCCATCTCCAGCTCCAACCTTTCCTATCGGCAGGGAGCAACGGACCAGCAGCCCTGCTGAGATACCAGCCTGCCACTGCAGGATGAGGAAAAGGAGAAAGAGGGAAGCGAAGAGGAACAAAGAGGGCACAGAGCCGAGAGAGAAAGAGAGAGCCCACGCACCAGCTAATTTAAGACAGATGTTGATGTGCCCGGCCGACCCAGATAACGGGGCTTCGAACACCGCTCGCTCTAGCTGTTGAGCACAGAGCAGATACAGTTACCGAAGAGGAAATGGCATGAGAGTTGAATCGCCCTGACCAATATAGGGGGAAAAAAAAATTTATTCTCTGCAATTCTACTCTAAAATGTGACTTCTTCGAAACTGAGGAGGGGCAATTGACGCGTGATTCTATCTGCGCTTTTATGTAGCGCACTCTACTTGTGACTGTGTCCCATCTTGGAATGCAATAATCCTTCTGAGCCAGTCCAATACCACTATTGAAGGAAGAAATGGAGACTGAACACGTGTCTGCACGAGCGCCTTGGGAACAGTCCCCATGTCAAGTCTCAAACACATAATCCTACAAAGCGAAGCTGCATGTCACGAGCCATCAACAGCGTCACCCCTCCACTACAGTTTGAATTGCCCACTATTCCAGAACTGCAGCGGTATTTCACAATCTCACCACTGGAGAGCAAAGCACCACCCACTGGAGCATTCACTGCCTCCAAGATGCGTGGGCTGATCAGATCACACCATCACCTCGCAGCGAGCGCCATAGATAAGAATCCAGTCACCTATGTGTGACATCACAAGACCAACCCCCAAGAGGGAGGAGCTTGCTTCCCCCTTACCCTTCGGAGTACCACTGAACTGAACTGATTAGTATAAAAAGGGCAGCAAGACCTGGCCTCAGGGCAGTCTGCTGCACCTCCACTGTTGTAATTTGCCACTGGAATGTGTCAGCTCATCAAGGGCAAGCACTAGCCCCCTAGCTCCTGCTGTAATGCCATGAGAATGTGATACAGAGTCTGCTAGATGCTAGATCCCTTCGCGCCGCTTGGGTTAACCTCAAGATTCCTGAGGGTCCTTGACTTCAATGTCTACCGGCAGCTCCGGAGAACCCGCCAACAGTCCAGAGGGTGTTCCCCCTCTTCGGGATCTCCAGCTCCAGATGCCTTCCAGACGCTTATGCCTCCAGAGGGTCTGCCAATGCTATCAACCCCTATCTTTCCTTGGTTACTTTCTTTGAACTCCTGCCATTGACATCATTCCTTCTGGTATCTCGAACAACCACCACACTTCTTCAACGCCCTTCTGGTGCTGCTTTTTTTAGGTTCTTTCAGAACATGTCCCTAAATAAATTTTAATTAATTAAATTTAACATTCTAGTGTGGCTTCTATCAATCATGTTATATTCAAAATATTATTACTAATTTTATTCAGGAAACCTTCTCCTGATTTTCATTCACCTATTTTTATTTTACGTGTAATTAATTATATTTCTAGGAGTGTGCAACCCCTTTGTTTTATAATCTTTTTAATAAAAGATCATACCTTTGAAGTAATTCTTGTATTTCTTGCGAATAAGGGTTATCTAATTTCATTTGAGCCAACAAGGCATTGTTGTAATATAGTTTATAATATTTTTCTTTATTCTATTCAGGCCCATCTGGCCAGTATTAATTCATGCTTAAAAAAGGAATAGCAGGTGTTTCAGGTAAGAAAGCCACAAATGCAGGCTAATACTATTCACATGCAGAATTCAGTGATCAGAGTTCCTCCATACTCCGCCTCACTGCTGTAAAAAGCAGAAGGAAAGAAGAGAGGACCAATGGACCTGCAGTGAAACCTCACCTGTCACTACTAACCCGTAAGCTTCATTTACGCAATGTACTTTCCACCTACGCCTTAAAAATCCAGGCAGGAACATTGGAGTGTGTGAACTTGTGGAACGTAAAGCATACAGCACTACACAGCAGGAGAACGTGATTCACCCGCTATCCCCTACTAAATTGTTACCGGCAGTCCAATACCGTACAACAGCAATGGTGGTATTAAATACAGACGTAAAATCAAAGTGCAGAACTTAGTGAATGAAATACTAGACTTGTTGAGAAACAAGTAGATACACCACCACCATTATTTGAACCACCTACTCAGATATCTGGTAAACCTCACGTAATACACTGGTTGATTACATAGTACCAAGATTCTTTATTAGGATTTGATCCAGTTCTCACAGCATATCATCCCCACCTCATACCTTACTTTAGCTTGGACTATGGGCATAACTTCATCACAGCCAGCATCGGCCACTGTTCGGCCGCCACCACCTGCAAGTCGACAGTCTCCAACTGCTAGAGCTTTGCGCCCAGGAATATCCAAGGTAAGGCGTTGCCCTAGTATAGTTTTGTCCACACCTGATATTGTCCCCGTATGCAAATCTACACGCCCACATATTTACACAGGGAAAGCACCTCAGCGTGACACCCCCCTGTAACCAGTTTGACTATACTTGAATATCCTTCGTGACACTGACATAATGATGGTCGATGTACACTTCTTCCTTTACTAAGAAAACCACTCACAGAGCTACCGTACGTTGCCAATTAGCGTTGACGTTTAGAGTCAGGGGTTCGACTCCCCAAGCCGACATCAAGCCTTCTCTACCACAGCCCTTAAGCCTTCTCTATCACAGCCCTTACGTGGCAAACACCATGCCCAGCCGACACTTCAAACAACACACCTTGTGAATAATAGGCTTGTGACTAAGCTGTGACCTTAGCTAGCTTCTCTGTGTTAATGTGTGTAGATTTTGTGCAGTGTTATTCCCTATCATATTCTTTTAAAGGCAGTATACACATAACAAACTTAAATGTTTTTGCAATAAATCATTTTCAAAACAACTTTATAAATTGTAACTCATTAACAATGTGTTTTTAAGGGCAGCCATATACCTGGTGCTTGAAATCCTGTTGTAGCATATTTGAAAAATGTGTATTTTGATGAAACTACTAGATGTGCTCCCAGTAGGTTTACTTACAAAAAAAAAGTATATTCCAAATAGTGATGAAATTATATAATCAAGACATCACACACATTGTAAAGATTATTTTCATGCCCTCCAAAATAGCTAGTACTGCTTATTCAGACTGCTGTATCTCAAAATATGTGAACCGGATATATGGGAAGCTACAACAGAGGTGTGCATTGAACTTTGATACATAGGCACGTCCAATAAAATTATAGGGTCACCGCTTAAATTTCTGAAGTTCTACAATCACTACAAAACCACTCTGCGCTAGTTCAGGGGCATACATGTACAGACAAAAATGTTTAACTTACGCCAGTCAGCATCTATAGGTTTTATGGAAATAAACAGTGGTCTAACATTATTTTGTAATTAATAACATTATATTGTGTCCTAACAAATAAATTTAATACACCTGAAATGTAAGCTTGGCCACCAAGACCTTCTCTTTCTAATGGGTGTGGGTATAGAAACAAAGTTGCTGTGGTAAAAAGAAACATCTTTCAAAGACGAACCCTTACTATATACATATGCTTTCTACACCCTTATTGCAGAGACAAGCATGGGAGATTGTATACAATGCTGCAGTGCAATTCAGTGAACAAAAAAGAAGTTGTTTACATGTACGTACGTCATTGAAGTAACAAGTGCCACCACACGACATTCAGAATCAACAGTCGAAAGAATTTGGCAGACGGTAAACAGGAAAATCAGTCCGACTTTTCAATACCTACATGTAAGAAAACGGCACACGTAATTAATTAAAGTAGACGATTTTACATGTGGTGCCATGTGGAGGCAAATACACAAGGTTTACATGGTGAGGAAAACATTCTAAGTTTTACAGTGTATGTTCATATTTGTCTATTATTAGTTGTGACAAAATTTTTATGCGCAGCGTGAAACTGTTTCTTCAAAAATTTTTATTGTACTTCATGGTTTTGCTATTTTAGTAGGTTCACAAGCCCCAGAGTACCATTTAGGCACTTTTGCTATTGTTTTTGTTAGCTTCCCATAGATTGGGCTTGACAAATCACTGGTTAGTTACATAAACTTGCAGGTGCTTATCCATTTTTATGCTCGTCTGAAAGATGTTTATATACCAATTTGTGGCACAAACAGTGAATCAAGACATTAACATTTACCGTCACATGTTATTGTCTTCTATTATCACTATAAGTATAGGAAAAATTGTTTTAGATAAATGCAGACTACATTTGAAAAAATGAATATGTTTCAAACTCTGATGATGAATGTGTAACAAAATAAAATTTGTGAGTTCCGTTTTTGACTACGTAATATGGACTCAAATGCCGAGAAGCGGTTTTCCACTCTTCTAGACGTGCCGAGGTAGGGGAAGGCCACAGCTGTGCAGACAGAAAATGGAGAAGGTTCTTTTGTTTCTTGTCCAACTATAGGGACAAACATCGCCTGCTTAAACATTTGCGGGGCTGGTAGAGGTCCTCTTCCTCGTGCCCTCATCCCGTTGGATTGGTATTCAAAAGAGGGATAAAAAGGCAGCTATCGCCTCCATGTACAAACAAGGGCTTAATCCAACTCCAACTGCAACTAGCAATTCTAGTCCCCAGGAACAAGCTCAGGCCACCCGTTGCTTGGAGAGGATTCACCTCCCAGCCCCAATAGTCATTATTCGAAGCCCCTATTAAGACCACACAGGGAACACATCCTATCATCCAAGCTTTCCTGAGGGGTGAGAAAGTTCAATTTGGTATAACCAACCCCTGGATTAGGGGAAACCAACAACCAGTCCACCCAGGGCCCTTAGCAGAGCCAGCAGCAGCCTACACGTCAGCGCTTCAGATCCTGGTGCCGACTCCAGCCAGCCACCACAAGTTCCACAGCAGGCCACCTGTCGCCACCCCCAACTTTGTACCAAGTCCGAAAGCTACGCGGCCAGTGCTCTACACTGGTCGGGCACCTGTACATCACTAATAAGACAGAGGTCAAATTAACCGGTGTGTCTGTCCTCACACCAAATGAAACAGCCCCGACCGTGACAATCCACCACTTCTAAAAGAATGTCACGTGTCAAAATTAATACTTTTCATTTGGTAGTGATAGTCACCACTGGCTGTCTCTGCTTTATAGACAAGGAGAGCATTTGCGACAGATCTGTTAATACCCCCTGCATGAACTATTATTAATCTATTGACCAAATTCACAATAACTTGTATGCAGAACATGTCCTTATTTTACCGGTATATACCAAAAGTCATATTACTGTTTATCCATGTTTTTGTCACTGTAACTAATTTGTTTCTCACTTAGTGCTGCTTCATTGCAACTAGCCAGTTGTGGTGCCAAGATACGTGATGTCTCTCAATTAACATATTCCTGCGGCTTTGGGTTTTTTCCACCGAAAACCGAGTTCTTTTACTATATTTTGCAATGTGGTATGTACCACAGAAAGTGTATTCTATCCTTTAAGACAGGTAGTAATTTCACAATGGTGGGAATACGTTTTTCATTAACCTAAAACTCCTGAATTGTCCGCCGAATCAAGCATCTGTCAATGAATGTCATTGACACTCACAGCAGTTTTTTCCAACCTAGATTTCAATTGTTTACCCGGCATGGACAAGCTACCACCATCACCACTGTTATCCAGTTTGTTTTGTTCCTTCTATATCTTTTTAATGAATGTCTCACACACTCCAGCAGCTTTTGCTGTCTCCTGGTTTACTGTGAATGTCTAACATTTTTGTTTAGCCTCCCATCACACTTTGCCATATGTGACTTACAATTATACGACCCTCTGAATGCATGATGGCATTTCACTTCCAGACCGACACAGCACTTCCAGCGGTGTGGTAAAAGACACCTTGGGTCTAAATGTGTTATTGCGGATAGTACATGCGTCATCAAACTTCCCACTCCCTGTGATGAATAACCATCCTACCTTCTCCCCTTTCCTCAAACCCCACGTCCTCAGAAGTGGCACGTGAACAGTAGATTGCTGTAGACATGCAGCCTGTAATGCGTTAACTTTTGCCATCATTGATGATACTCATCAAAGCTAGTTTCCTCCTCTTAAAAGACTGAGAGGGTGGGAGCTAGTTGCTTAGTAACCAGTGTGGCTTCCTTGCGCCCTACCTTATTGTGTGCCGACTGGTTTGGAAGTGGAGGCTCTCAGCTGATCACATGCATGTGGGACATTCAAAACTTGGTTTGCATTAGGTGTCATATTATTTTCATTTTCAGAAGGTTCAAAAGTTTTGTGTAGCTTACATTTGGTGTCGGATTACAATCAATTATAAACTGTATTTTGTGATATTATATTCTTTATTTAAATGCGTTGAGGTGAGGTGAAATGTTTTTAATGTATTATTCACAGTAACAGTAATGCCATAATACTTTTTTTTTTAATTCCCATAGCTATTGCGTTTATTACCTAAACTTTATTCACAAATAATGTAAAGCTCTCGTTATATTTAACATTAAGTCTAATTTGGATAGAAGTCGTATTTTATTGATGTACATGTCGGAACCCTCATTTACTGAAATTGTGGATGTAGAGCATGTACTTTTTTTTAACAGTCCGCTGAAAAATGGTAGATCGGGAGTCCACTGTGGGTAAAACTTATATACCATATTTCAGCATGTATACGCCACACATTTTTACAAAAAGAAGACTAAAAAAAGTGGGGTGTGGCTTATATATAAGATATTGGCATAAAATTCTTTTTTTATTTTTCTCCCAAAACATGTTTAGAAATTTGTCAACATACAGTATATTTTAATGTTTTAACTCTTAAAGAAAGGAAGGAAGGGAACTGGAAGGGAAGGAATCTGGGGGGGGGGGGGGGGGGGAATGTGCAGTTAAAATTTTCCGTCTCAAATGTTTTGCAGGGGGGAAATTAAGTCGGAATTTACTATGCTTGGATGGAATCGTGACTCTCAATAATATCTACAGGAATACAGAAATTCAGTGCGGCCTATACTTGAAATATTATTTATTCACAATTTTTCATAAAAAAACTTTAGGTGCAGCCTACGTGTGTCAAAATACAGTATTTTTTTTTTACAAGCTGATAGTTTTCTACATGTATCTGAAATGCAAACAATAGCAGAAACAAATTCAATGCACATGCAAATGTAAAAAAATGCCAATACAGTATACTATTCCAAAGATTTGTGTATCTACAAATACAACACAGTAATATACCTGTTAATATTAGAAATGAATGCAACTGGCTCTAAATGCTATAATATATAATTTGTGTAGATATCTCATTAAACTAATAATAAACAAATTGATTTCCTTAACTTGTGATTGTGTGTGTACTGTGTATGATAGCCTAGAGATACGAGCTTACCAACATCTTCATTCATGATGCCGAACACAACAATTACACGTAAAACCAAAATAACACATGCAATGCATTTCAGAAAATCAAACAAGATATTATAACATTATATTTAAAATGGAAACTAAGTACACATGAAATATACATGCTGGAAAGAATACAGCATAAAAAAAAATATGAATGCATTTACTGAATAAATGGGATGTGTTAGACATACGAAAAGGTCAAGTGCATGCCCGCGAAGAATTAATTGAGAATAAAATGCAAAATTTGCTAACATTATTAATTGCAAAGCTACCACCTTCCTTACAATATGTACTTATAATAATATTTAAACACAAGAAAGCTAGTTCTATCTGTCTCTTACTGGCACACAAATCATGCTTCGTCATGGGAGATGTACAGATGAAAGGAAGAAATTACTTATCTCTAGAAATGAAAGGTATCTTCCCAAATTTTTTAAAATATATTTTGTACAATCCCCAACATGAGGATAACACTCATGTCTGGAATCAGACCAACTAGCAATATCAAATGCACTAAAGTCTGTTGTTATTTCTCTATTCCAATGCATATTGCTACAAAAATGTACAGGCTGTTCATGGTAAAGTGAGCACTTTTGAGATCCTAGTTATTTTATTCTCTCAGCCATTTTTTTATCCTTTAACCACCTTTTTAAAATTAATATTACCATGTACGTAATAAACACTGTGTTTATATTGCACCGCACTCAGAAGTTAACATTAACTGCTGAAATAAAATATAATGACTGAATATTATTCCAAATAAAAGGGCTTCCAAACGTCCTCACATTACCGTTAATAGCCTATAACAAATCTTGCTTATATGTGGATAGACACAGACACATAAAAGTAGGAAAAACATTTTCCACACAAATATGTGATGTTTTGCTGACTAGACCAGCTTCACTAGGCGGCGAGTGACATCGCACTGCAGTCTGGCGAGTGGTGGTTGGCAAACAGTGAACCTAGCAGCCAAGAGGCAAACTAGGGTGAGGCGGGAAATATGAAACGTGGTAGAGGGATTATCTTTTTAAGACAGGTGCCTATCTGGATTTGATGATGTGTTGGTAGGCCAATTCCAAACATTACAATTCTACACTATTACAATTAGAAGGTGGTAGGGCCCTTACCACTCTGGTTGTGTAACGCGAATCAAAGTTTTGGTTGTGAGATGCTGCATGTGCTGTAACTGGCTTCTCCTGTAAACTTACATTTGCCCCAGTATGGATTGTTCTGTGCCTGGTAAAAATGTACGGTATTTATAGAAATGTAATAGAGTCAAACTGAATTCTACCATTAAAATGTTTTTTCCCTACACTTTAAAAGGAAGTGTAACAGGTATGAGCAAAAATTAGTGTCACATCACGCTATATGTTCTAACAAGCATAGAAAGATAGATATACAGTTAAATGTTACATCAAAAATATACATTAAACAAATATCAATGCTTACATCATAATAGAATTAAACTTTCTTGGAAATCTACTGCCAAAATATAAGTAGAATCAGACAATCATGTTTGTGTGTAAGGATTATGGAAAAATATATTCAACACAATATGCACGCGCGCGCGCGCGCACACACACACACAGTAGATTTGTATACTAAATATATGCTATGTGAACACTGCACACACCCTACCACCAACCTGGACAAATGAACTCTTGTCTCCACTGAATTCTACAATCTGTTCTACCTCCACAAAGTTGGCAACACTTCCCTCCAAATCTATGCCACGTGTGAAGAAACGTGTACCTGCTCGGATACAGCTTCGGCGGGACACTATACTCCAAGTAAATATATTTCCTTGCATAGATATCTGGGCGATTGAGATGTCTGAGGTGGTTGTCAATACAAATAATGTTAGTTGATGTATTACAAAACAAGTACTATAGTTTAAACTTAAAAAAACAATTTTTTATAGCCTTAGACTAAGAAAATAAGGTTTATCTAAGTTTCTTACCAATACTGTATTATGGTTTCGTCAAATATATTGAAACCTGATCTAGCAGATACCAAACATTTAAAGAGATATAAATTCACAAATTAACAAAATTTTTTGTATGATATACTTTTGAACTTAAAGTATGATGAGATGAAAAATGGCAAAATGCTGTATCACATTGATGCCATCGGGTGAGACACGAGACGAACGATGACATAAATACTTACTGGTAATTTGGGCGCCAGCGGTGCTTCCCAATCACCGCACTATTGAGACTCAGGGTTCTCAGGGATGTTGTGGGTTCTGTGTGTCCGTCTCACCCGCGTGTACTTACAAACACGTAGGCAATACTAAACTTCTAATAAACATCACTGAAATAAACAATAAATATAAATATGTGGCTAGGACACTGTCACTACTGAATAAAAAAAATCGAGTTCACTGTAGACTTGTTTTTACTGATATTGTTCATACACATCAATGTGCCAATGAAATGGCTATCTCGGTCATGCCTAGCCAATTCCGCTTGGGTGCTTCCCAGTCCATAATTAACATAGCGCACGCCTAAATGGATGATCTCACAGAGGTGTGTGAAATCACAGCCTTCACAAGGGAAAAGGGTCGACAGCCGCCAAGGTGGACTGATGGTTTTTTCCCTGAAGACAGGACACGGTATATTACCAATAAAAACCCTTAATACACATTTAACATGCGTGATTACTAGGCATCACTAACGCAAACTTGTCGGGGCTCGCCCTCCAGCACGTGGTTAGTGTGGTGACGGCCTATACACAGAGCCGGCTAGGACGGGAATAATTGCACCGTACACTAATTACACAATTACATAGATCCTTGAATGATACATGAAATAAGATGAGACACGAGATGAATATTCACAATAAACACACACATTTGTGAAAACAAGCTTAGGTGGCGAGGATGCCGCTGGATGAAGTTTGTAGCGGACCACGTGGTGCAGGTGAAAGTGCAATATTTCTGTGTGGAAACAGCAAACTAAATTGAGATGAAGTATTATTTGTGTTGAGTAAATGGTTCGCTTTATGATTGGCATTGTTACAGGGTTGTAACATGCCTGATGGCAGTGAAATCAAACATTACTGTGACCGCGTGGTCAAGTACAAAAAACATAAATTTACATGAAATATACATTAACTCTGAATGAAAAATACACAGAACCCTGAAATAAATGATTGCACATATGGTTTTATATAAATAAGCTCTTAAAATGCTATGATGGCATATACAAAGACTTGGCTTCAGTCGGCCACGTGGTTATACGTGACGTTGCCGTAAAATATTCAAACACGAAAATTACCCTCAAATACATACATAAAAATAAAGCTCTTAAAAATGCATGTAGCAAATTATGCAGAAGTTGCACTGAAATGCCATAAACATAGGCAGATGGCGTCCGATTCAAAATGTACAGGTTGCGTGACCTCTCCGACATCTTTCTCCTCCTTCTCCTCGATTAAGTTAAAAATGCCACTAGGGCGTAAAGCAGAAGCATAATGTTGGGGAAAATGTCTGGCAAAAACGTACGCAAGCAAAGATTACCCGGTAAACTACATTGACTATGGAAACCTAAATCAGTGAACAAAAGTTGTAGTACGTACGTTACAGGGTCTTACCTCGCCAGCTCACCTAGACAGACTGTCCAGATACAAGAGTCGCACGGACCTACCATGGCCGCGTACGGGGTTCACATAAGCGTAAGTGCTATGCACGCAGAGAGAAAAAATTTTATATTGAAAATAAAATAGCACAAATTAAATTAGATATTATTTTACATTTCTAAAATTTTCTTATGAATTTTAGTATTACTTTAATGTCTCTTTGTGATGGCGTTCATGCCAGAATATTAAGTGTTCTTAATCTCAGTGCCGTGGGCACTTTGAATATTCATAGCCAAACAATTAAAACTAGTACAAACACTTTAAAACGTTTTACCCTGAAATTAACATTTATAGGACAGTTCAAAATTATTGGCCTCTTCGCACACGTGCGGATCACGTGACACGTGAGCGCTGTCATGGGCTCTAGCGCCGCTGGCTGTTAGCCGCGTCAACATTTTCTGCATGTGAAATATTTATTCTGGTGGATTTTGTGATTTTTTCCAGAGACTAATTAAGTATATTTATTTGTCTTCTGTAAATATCCTCAATATTATCGACTCATAAACTGCAAGCAGAAATGTCAAAAATCACGTGATCACGAATGTGTACTTTTCTTTACAGTTAGTTTCCCAAGATATGTGAATATTTATAATTTTTTTTTGGTATCCTGAATACATCCTAATTGCATTGAAACTGTCAGAAGAAACATCCTAAAATTTCAAAGCACATATTTGTAAATAATGTGCTAACCACCAGTATTCCTTCCAGGCATAGGCATACTCCGGGAGGACTTTGCCTCCCCCCTTGCTCCAGATACACACTACTGCTCTCCTGGAGGGATTTTACTATGTAAGTTTACCAATTTGTGAAAAAAATGTTGGAATTAAATTTGAGAATTCATGTTTTTGTCATCCTTGCATATGGAGCAGAAACATGGACAGTGGACAGGACGGACAGGAAGATAGAGGCGATGGGCATGAAATTTGCAAGGAGCATGATGGCGGTAATGAGGGAAAGAATTCAAAATGAAGTTTTATGAGAGAAAGTACAGAGACAGTCACTGGCAGAGATCATAGAAGATGTAATAATGGGATGGCATGGGCACCTCAAGAAGATGTGAAGTGAGGATGACAGGAAATGTTGCAACTGATTTACAATGGAAGAAGGCCGCAAGGACTTATATAGTCAAAATCTTAGCTTCATGGCTCTCAAAGGGGTGCGGGGGTTGCTAGCCTTCCACCGCAGGGGTAGATTATCTCAGAGTAGCGGGTAGCACCCGGCCTTTCTTATCACCCTGGGTGGAGGCTGATGACAAGTTTACCGCCTCTTTTCAAGGCTCGGCGGCTGTGACTTCACTGGGGGCAGGGGTGCTGTGATACTGTGGTGACTCTTTCAACTTCTTTATCGGTGTCAGCTGGTCCGTGGCACATCGGGTAAAACAATCTTTGGCTGAGGGGGTGGCGACCACATGTCGAATTCTGGGTGCGCAGTACAATTTCTATAATTAAACACATTAATTATTTTCCGTGTCTGTAGTTGTCCAACGCATGGAATCAACCCTATAGCCACTAGAGAAATTGTACGCTGCTTTTGACTTGCCCCAAGGCTCTCTGCGCTCACTAATGGGGCGAAGTCAACCAGTAGTGTGTGCAGTAGCTTTGCGCAGCAGTGTAGCATGCATCACACCGAGTGAGCACAAATGCGGTGCATACTCCCTTTAGTGTTATTTTCCAAGACTGTTACGCTTCGTTTGCATGGGATAGATGGATATCCTGGACTTAGAACTTTAGAAGGGCTTCAGAAACGTGTTAAGTAATAGTGAATGGACTATACCATCTACGTGAGGGTACAGTTACCCCCACATCAAAACTTAACAGGTAGTTATTCTTTCGCATCCTGTATGTCAAGATCCTACATAGATGTCCACCATGCATAAAAGGAAATTACACACACACCTCACAAAAAGTTTTACACCACCTGTAATTGCTTGCACACGTAGGATGTCCACTGGGACAGTAGTCATATCAGAAAAAGACATTAGTTAAGTCTGGTGTGGTGGCATTCTGTACAGTGTGTATTCTCAACTGCATACTTTCTCTTGAACCATGAGCAACCTAATCCCAGTGGCGCAAAACTTTTTCGAGGTGAGTAAAAAAAATAGCACCAAATAAAATTATAGAGATGCAGTTTAGTAAACTGGGCGGCTGTATATCTGCAATTCATACAAAAGCCACGGACAAATTTTCTTTCATGTCTCCAATACAACACTCGCAAAAACTAATTTTATGATAAAATGTAACAATAGACAAACAAATAGCATAAGAGCGCGAAGTCAATTGCTGACTTTAATAATTGTACAACCTGATAGTATAAACTGACCCCTGCAAATAAAGGATACATCCATGTACAAGAGGAAGGCAGAAGCGATAGAGTACAGGTTTGCTGGATAAATCACGCATCAAGTGTGCATTCCATACAAACCTGAAGTCGGCTCTCTCATGGAGCGGCATCTGAAAAGTAAGCCACCTAGTATAAACATAATAGTCTAAACATTTACCATGGCTGGGAAAAATAAATTACATTTTTTAATGTCCCATTTGGGGTATGTAGGAGGGGAGGTAAGTGGATGATGAAGGGGGTGAGGGGATGAGATAGAGAAGGATGGAGAACGATGGTAGGGAAAGACACACACAAAATTATGCACATTGGCTCAAAGCAGCTGGTAGTGACAAGATAGCATGATATTTCTCCTGCTGAAAAACACAATCATTGCAATTTTCATAACCACAGTATTTGTCCATGTGGTATGTTGCAACACCCATACTTTTGGCATCCACAATAAAATTTTAATTTAGCATTTCCCCAAATACTCGCATGGCAGTACCAAATTAAAAAGTCTATATTCTTGATTATTTCTCCCTGTGTCTTCAAAAAATTTGATTTTTCTCCTGATGTACATGGAAAATAAATCAGAAGGTAGAGGGATATGAGGGGAGGGGGAGAGATGGAGGAGGGGAAGAAGAGAAGGGGGGAAGTAGGTAAAGAAGCGGGGAAAGGGGAAGACAAGAGGGGGCAGGAAAGGGGGAAAGGGCAAGAACAAGAGGGGGCAGGGAAGGGGGTCAGTGACAAGGGGGGCAGGGAGGAAGAGGAAAGATGGGAGGAGGGAGGGCATGAAAGCAGGAGAGTAGAGGAAGTGGGAGGGAGGAGAAGAAATGGGTGAGAAAGGAGGGGGGAGGAGGAGAAATGGGTGAAAGGGGGGGAGGGTGTGAAAGGGGGAGGAAAAGAGGGAACAGAAAGCAGGGTAAGAAGAGAAAGAGGGGAATGTAGAACAGAGGGGAAGTGAAGGGAGAGATGGAAAGAGTAGGGAGCGAAGGAAAGAGATGGAAGCACAGGTAGACAAGGCAGCGCATGTACAGAAGGGAGCATGGGGAGAGAAGAAAGTGCAGGGAGAGAAGGCAGAGGGAAGTGAAGGGGGAGAGGGGGAATACAAGGGAAAATAATGGAGAAACAGAACAGAAAGGAAAAGAAGAATGAGTGAGTGAAGAGATTTGGATAGCTGTTAACATTGAGGTCTTGAGAGTCGATGAGGGTGATTGATGTGAGTATGGAGCAACACTGGAATGAAAGGGTGGGAGAAACGGGAGGTCCCTGAGAAAACCCACCAACCAACAACATTGTCCAGCACAATTCCAATTTACAAAAATCCAGAGTAACCTGTCCAAGAATTAAACCCGGATCGCCTTGGTGAGAGGTGAGCAGGCTAACCGCTCAGTCACTGTACCTCTGAGTGGGAAAGAGAAGGGAAAAGGAAGATGGGGAAAAGGGGGAGTGGGAAAGGGTGAGTGGGGGGAGAGGGGAGGAAGTGAGAGGAGAGGAAGAGATAGAGAGGAATACAGAGGAGGGGGAGATTGAGAAGAATGATTAATGGCTGAGGGGAAGGAAGAGAGAGAGTGATGAGAAGGGGGAGGGTGAGAGAAGAAGGGAGAGTAAGAGAAGGGAGAGGAAGAGAAGGGAGAGGAAGAGAAGGGAGAGAGGGAATAGGGGAGAGAGAAAATATGAGAGGGAGAAAATAGGGGAGAGAGAGAGAATAGGGGAGAGAGAGAATAGGGGGGGGAGAGAGAATAGGGGGAGAGAGAATAGGGGGGAGAGAGAATAGGGAGGAGAGAGAGAATAAGGGGGGAGAGAGAGAATAGGGGAGAGAGAGAGAGAATAGAGGAGAGAGAGAATACAGGAGAAAGGGAATAAATAGATTAAGAGCAATGAGGGGGGGAAGTGATAGAGAAATAGAATTTTGCATAAAGTTTCAACCCGTCTAATTTGATATAAGTTGCAAATTATTTTAATTATATGATTGTTCAAACACAATAGTAACTTAAAATTATTTTACTGTGTACGCAAACACACTTTATACATATTTATTGTTCAAGTACTCAAGGCGAGTCCCTTAAAAGAGGCCCCTTATATATGCCATCCGGCAGCATGTCCTCGCCCGTGCCTTCCATAACTTTTGGTGTCGTCTACACACCTGCCTCGAGGTCAATGGCAGCCATTTCGAACACCTACTCTAGGTATTTTGTTGTCACTCTGGACTGTATTTTCTCATTCCCTTGCTCCGTTACACACATGTCCCACAGGGCATCTTTTAAAGGACTCACCCTTTACAATATTAACTTAATTGCTGCTGGTAATGTTTATAAGTGTCAGCAAGTAGACATTATCACCTGAACCCAGTGCAGCTGACTTGTACGCATTTCTTTATCTAGCAACCTCCAGTGTATAGAGATTACATTAGAATTTTGTATAAGGAATCACAAAACACAAACTTCAAGATTTTACATAAATAAGAATTCAGCTTTAAGCTCCAACAGAAAATGTGTTAACTCGAAACCTATATCATACTATAAACAAACACACATTTTATATTTATTTGAGATGTAATTAGTTAATTATTATTGACTCCCCTCCCCCCCCTCCATACAATGATAGGCACCCCTGAAGAATACTACCATAGACAAAAAAGATCACAGCATTCTCTTCTGTAGAAATATTCAACATACCTGTAAAAATTCTGGCGACGTATTGTGCAACCTCTGTAACGTATGGGAAAGGTCAAAGGAATATGAGAAGTAGAAATGTGGCGTGTTCAGAACAAGATCTATCATGGACTCGTACTGCCTGTTCTGTAACATCTGTAACAAAGAAATACCTTCACCATACAACAATAATTGCATAAACCAATTGTTAAATTGCAATCTTTGTATATATAATGAACCACTTGAGTCACTGCAACCAGCCCAGTATTTACAAACTTACAGTCTGTATTACTAGTAATATTTTTAAATATTATGCTAAAACAAGCCTAAAAATAAAAGAAATAAAATAGTTTCCTAAACTCACAGTTTCTAAAATCATATGCAATCTCAAATTTTGCTAGAGTAAAAGGGGAGTAAGGGGGGGGGGGGGGGGGGGGGTTGTACAGTTTGAAGTCATATAATTATACAGTAAAACTCTCAAATAGTTTCTGAAAGAAATAAAAATTTTAAAACTTGTTAACAAGGAAAACTTAACAGGGACAAATTACTTTGCGTTTATAGACCAGGTGCAAACTCACGTAAACTTATTATAAGGGAAACTATACATTGTTTGACACAATAGAACAATTAAGCTTGTATGAGTATGTCATTTCATATATGTTCATACATGAACCCTTATAGATACTTAAAATATTCTTTTCTTGTGGAGAAAGAATAAAAGTTTTAAATTATCAAACGCTTTAAGAATAGTGTCGGGCGAACGAGAAATGAAATAATTTGTAACTAGCCTGCCGCTGGTTTTCTCTATGCGCGTGCCATCGACAAGGAGATCAAAGATGCCATGCCGATAGGCTTCCCTTTGAGACCAATCGAAGTGGGAAATCGTTTATTACCAACTACCACCAAAATAATTACTTCTGAACTGCAGGTAAGTGCAATAGACTGGCTGGGAAAACTTATTGAAGAATATTTTGTACCATGAAACTCACAGTATACATCAAAACCTTGTCAATTAAAAGAGAAAACACAACACTTCTCATACAATTTATATGAATAATCAAAAGATATAACATGCAGACAAACACTAACTACTTCACATCTACTTGAAACATAACTAATTTGCATAAGTTGAGAAAACTGTAGTTTTATTGAATGGAAAACAATTACGTGAATGTGAGCATTCAGATATGAGACAGCTAATCAAAATGTAGAAAAGGTTGTAAATCATATGTAGAGACAATATGTCTGTCAGAAAATTAACAAAATATATTGCAATTACTACTGGAGATCCTAATCATCTTATTAAATACTAGCCAACGATTGATTAAACTAAGTGAGTACTGAATATTGATCTCTTTGCTTTCAACATAATATTGAACTTTACTTGAAAATTCATGGCGATAGCTCAGTAGATAGCACAAAACTACTGAATTATGGCCTCTGGTTAGTACTTGAAACATATGCCCCTTTTTGCAAAATTAATAATTTTCAAAGTTCAATTTAACTATTGAAAAATTTAATTTAATCTATTTCAACTTCAATTAGTTAATCTAAATGTGTAATTTCTGCCGAAAATCTTGGAATTTCCTCACGTATAAGATTACGCCACACGTTACCATCTTTGTCCGGCGTACATTGTCGCAGCGGTGGAGTGGGCAGCCTACGTCTTGGTGCACTATTAAGCTATCAAAAATATGTCTTGGCCTCTTCAAGGTTTGCCCCACATAAGGTAACACATGGTTACTCTCAACACCATTTCCTATCAACGTAGGACGTGCGGACAAACAAAACATAACGTCAACTCTGCAGTCTAGCTTTATGATGGTCTGCTCATGTTCGAGTCTGTAGGGAGAGTCTTGAACTGTCCACATTTACATCACAACATTTCACAAAACTGAAAAATCCCTGAATTTCTTAAGTCATTTCCTATGACGTACTGAATACATGCTAAGAGAAATAATGTTACATATAAGATTACCTGGATAAGACAAATATAGTGCAGTACTCACGTCACAAATAAAATTTAATTAACTTTTAACATGTAAAATAAACAAATTAAAATTTGTGCAAATTTTTAATTCCAGTAGAAAAATTGGACAGTGGAAAGTAATCATGTACAAATTTAAAGTTTTGTATTTGTGACTGCACGCACAGTGTCACTGTTGTCTTTTAAAACCATACGTAGATATCTTGAGTTCTTCTGTAACAGGTAAGGATGAATAATTTTCTTTTATAATCAGGTCTGTGTATTGAATTGTAAATTTAAGTTGTTTGTAAAGAACAAGAAGACAATAGTTTGCAGAATAGCCACTTACAAAATAGGTTTCGACTAGGGAAAGGTTTCTTCAAAATCACTCCCACACCGAGGGGGGTTGTGTAGCATTGCAGGTTATGTAATTTTTTAATAATTATTTTAAAATCGGATTTTGGTTAAATTCCCTGTTTCTTTTGTGGGTGAGTGTAATATTATAAATTTTTCTGAATTGCCATGTGGAGCGGGAACAGTTTATCAGTTTTAGTTTGTGACTGTATTTCAAGTGGTTATCAATAGCGTGTTTGCGTTTTAGAGTTTTAAGAATCGCAGTGATGTTGCATCAGATTGAGATAAGTTTTTTTTATTTCTTTTCGCCACTGCCCTTGAGTAAGCAAAATTTGTTCTAAACCTGCGACAGAGTAGCGTTTGGCCAATAGTAAGAGTTTTTACTTGGGATTTCCATATTTGGAAGCAGGAGTGGGAGTAAAAAATGGTGCTAAGAAGGGATTTGGGATTTGAGAACCGGGAACTTCTATTTTTAGTTTTTTGGCTGGGAGAGGGGATAGCGACATGTGCCAAGTTGAGTATCAAGGGCCCTTGGCTCGGTAGAAAATGAATACAAGACCGTGAAAAGAATGGATCGAGGTGGAAAAAACTTCACCCACACCAGCAAGCGCACGTGGCGGGAACATCTATTTTATATTATAATGTAACCTGAAGTACTTTTGGATTTCAAACAACTATCTTTACTATGAAATTTCTTCAGCTGGTGTGGGAGGTCGCTAGGGTGTTAGGGGGGAAAAGTTTTTTCCCTCCTGCCTTCTTAAGATTATCTCGCAATGAGAGTTTTTAAGGAACATTAACTAAGCACTACTGCTCAAATTTATGTCTCATCGATACTGCTCTTGAATGTGAATTGTTTCAAGATTATGGATATTTTGGAAGTTCAATAAAACTGAGAAACTTTTCAGACTGGAATTTAATTTCTTGTTATTTAAAATTGGCACCCTTGTATCTCATGCTTGACCGACTGAACGAACCCGGACTGTAACTGCAGCGGGGATATTAACTAGCCTTTGCACATTACACCTTTATCATCAAACTTCAGTACTACAATCAGTGTATAGTTACTACAATCAGTGTATAGTCCATTCACAGGAACAGGGTGTCCCAGCATTCACCTACCATTTTGACTTGCCTAGTACTTGTGTGTCCCTAGGATGGGGATGGGGATGGCGTGATACGACCAGACCTGTCCGGCGAGTGATGCCTTTGTCAGTAAGCATGGAGTTATGGTCACCTGCACACTGCGCGTTCGCAGTGGAAGCGCATTTCAAACATAACGATTCTGTTGTCAACACAGCAATTGTGTAGGCAAAATTTTAATATTGGAAGACACGGAAGGGTACCAGACCGTCACACCATCATGAACTGGGTGAATAAGTTGCGCGCTACAGCATCTGTTGCAGACAAGAAACCTGGCGATAGTGTGAAATCTATGCGGACACAGGAGAACATAGGCTGTGTAATGGCAGCTGTGTTGTCATAAATGGCAGACATGTATCTTTCAGATTTCTGTAACATCAATAAATATTGTCTCTATTTGAACGTACTGCAAGTGTTTCACAATGGTAGGTGAACGCTAGGACACACTGTATTTCCTACTTTGCTGAAGCCCTGTTAAAGTTCTACTTCAAGGATATTCCTCCATTTCATGCAACAAAGCTTAACAGGGTCTAAAAAATTACTCCAAAGGGACAACACAGCACATTAGTGCACACTCAGTGTAATAATATTTTGTAAGGAATTGCATTTTTTACAAGTGGTGCACCATTTTTATTTCAATTTCACTAGTGCTATTGTAAGCTTCACTTAATGGCAGCTGAAATAAACAAGCACGGATAACAACTACCATCTGTAGTCATCATATTGCAAACACTTTTCATTGTAATCGGTACCTGGTAGTCACCTAAATTACATATGTTTTTTAAATGCAAATGTACACAATGTAAATAGGTACATACAAGACTGTGAATTAACTTCGAAATAAGTATACCTACAAAAAAAAAAACATTATCACTTACCTGTTTCTCTGTTAAATGCAAGACAGTTCGAGGATATGAAAGCATTTCTGTTTGAGTCACTCGCCATATTGCCTGTCCGTTGATCACCCCAACTCTCTCCTTCTTTGTAATAACCACCAGATATCGTCCAGCTATCAACCTGATGATTCCTATTATGCCACAGATTGGCTTACTACTCGATGCCTGTGGAATCTGTCCATGATTTGCTGCAAAATTTCAGGCAATTATTTAACACATTTCCAAAGAAACGAGCTTAAAATTTACATTAGACAAAATTTGCAAAATATCTTTGGTTTATAATAAATTTACTCCTACTGGCCACTAGGAAAAGTGAATCAGAGACAAAACTGTTGCAATAGAAGGGATGAGGAGGCTGCTTACAAACACAAAAAGAGGAAAGAAAGGAAGGCAATTTTTACACAACAATATATGGCAATAACATAAACAGGAAACGTGGAGATATGATCAACAAAAACAGGAGAGTTACATAAGGAAAACCAGCAGAAAAAATAATTGGTACTAAGAAAGTAGAAATTTTGAAAATGCAATCAAAGATAAGTTTACAAGGGTAACCACAGTAAAATACTGTCATGAAAAGAATATCCTAGAGCTATGGAAAATGTAGGTAAAGTTTAAGTTTATCAATAAATGTGTGATTAATTTGCAATAAGGGCATTTTATATGAAAAATGGACAATATAAAACATGATATAACATTTGTTTTTACATACAGTTATTTGAAGTTAGAATAGGATTTTTTATTGTTACGACACATTTACTAGGAGTGTGATATGGGAGAACAGCATGTACAGCTCAAAAACAATTCCAGCATTTCCTTGGAGTAGTTTCAGAAAACTATAGAAAACCAAAATCATGATGGCCAGACTGGGGATTAAATCACAGGCCTCCAAAATTCTGGTGTTTGCCATTGCACCACCTTACTTTATATTTCAAATTGTGATGAAATAATAAAGTTAACAGGGATAATTGCATTTCATCCTTAAATGGAAACCCGCAATTAATTAAAGTTAGCAAAATAAGGAATTAATGGGCACGAGAACAGCAGATCTGACTAAAGTATTGGAAATGCTGCTCTGAATGTAGAAAGAAGGTGAATGATTGCCAGGTGAAAGGGGGTAATGAACAGTAGTGAGGATCAATATTCAACAGGAGACCTGGAAAGCTATAAGCTGGTCAGTATTACACAAAGCATAGGAAATGTTACGCTTAAGTTGTTGGAAGGATATGACAATGTGCACGCATAGTCCATTCACGGTTACTTCCAACTTTTCGGAAGCCCTGCTAAAGTTCTACTTCCTGGACATTCCTTAGCCTCACGGAAACAAATCTTAACCAAAGCGACACTGCACAGCATTGGCAAAAAGTTACCCCAAACTACTCTTATGCTACAATGGGCTGATGCTAACTTCTGATACCCTACTGATGCTGACTGTAGTGCTGACCGTTGTTCTCTGTGAGCTACAATGAATGCGGATCCTTCGCTGACGAGCGTAGTTCCATTGACGTGCTATAGATGGCAGGGCAACCACTTTATTTACGTTCACTCATTGTACAACAATATTTCTGTGCCACCTTTAATTTCCCTCCTGTACATAATACACACCCACAAATGCTCCTATTAATTCCTCTTTCCCAGCTAAAGCCATGTTTCAGAGCTTAAACTCATACGATATCAAGTACAAAACCATGACACAGAAATAAATTACAAATCTTTGTATGGTTATGTGTGTCTTCTTAATGCATAACCAAAGAAGTTGTAACACACACACATATATAGGCACGCATGCCAACATACTGCACCGCAGAGGCGCACACTCTACGGACGACTCCGCCCCATCTGAGAACCCTACGCTCGGGGAAAGTAAAATTCAGTGGTTGAAATAAATTTTTACTAAACGAACAAAGAGACTCCAGGCATTGGACAGCCAATTAAGTAACTGTAATTAACGTGTTTAATTATGGAATACTACACCCACCCGGAAATTAGCATACAACAGCACCCCGTCTAAGAAAATAATATTTATTTGAATTTCCACTGTACTACTTTATAATCACTGAAAAAGTTCCAAACAACCCCAGAGATAGCAGCATCCCCCGTGACCTTGCAACGTCACGGCTCACCGACATCAGCCCGAGAAAATATCTACGCCTCCATCAGGGGTGATAAGAAAACGAGCGGCGCTACTGCACCCGAAAAACCAGCTCCTGTGTTGGAAGGCTACGATATCCCCCGCCCCCTGGAGAATAGCTGAAACAGGGCAATTTTTATATAAATAGAAGTCAAGCTCCGTGGTCCAGCCGAAACGCCGGCCGACAAGGTTCGCGAGCTCACCCCCAGTCTCGAAGACACTCTCTCTCCTCTGCAGCCAGAGGCAGGGCTCTGACTTCCTGCTGCTTGGGAATCAGCAGTACACTACCTCCAGCCAGCAGCTGGGACAAGGCTCATCCTCACAGCTGACCGCCCAGGGACAGTTCACCTCTTCAACGGTAATTCCAACACCTGTACCCACTACCCTTACTTCAGTCAACTTCCCTTGACTCCCGCGGTAGCAGATTGTTGCGTGATTACGTCCCCCTGGATTGAGCCCTCATAGTTACGCTGTAAATAGTGTTGTTCTTTATAGTCTATTCACGGTTTCTTCGAGTTTAGAATCAAACATTTGACAAATCTCCCCAGGTATGACGTATTTAATTATTTCCAAAATATGCCATATATCAGAAGCGTTTTATACTTGTGTTCACAAAAGTTCTTATTTTTCTGTTAAATTGATATGTTTTTCATATTTTGTCTATAAATTATAATGCTTAATTGATAAATTTGAATACAAAACAAGGAGGAAATAGGTATGTTGGTAGCACCTAATGAGAAATAGTCCTTGTACAAAATACTGTTACAACAGAGTGCGGTGCACCGTCCTCTGGTGTAATTTTCCAGACTTAGTTAAGCTTAGTTTGCACGAGATGGAGGAATATCTTGGAAGTAGAACTTTAGCAGGGCTTCAGATAAGGCTGAAGTAACAGTGAATGGATTATAGCCCATCTTGTTTCATTAATTTAAAAAAAATTAATTTTCCCCAGGCTTTCCTTAGCTTGTAGAATAGTACGTCATTTTAATCATTTTGTATTTTTAGCTAGATCTAGATCCCAGTCAGCCAGAACTTTCGCCAATATTTCCTTAAGACGTAATAAAAATTACGTGCAAATTAAACTCTCTTGTGTCAACTACAGTACTGTTAGTTTTAGATCCCTTAGTCATTTGCATTTTCATTAACTTATTTTATTATCAATTTCAGTGTGGTGTAATACTTCATAATTGCAGTAAATTCATTTTCACAGCAATTATATCTCATGTCTCTACTCGGTTGTGGGGTGCACTGTATTCCTTAGGAGGGGCCTGAGACTGACTGGAATACAAGCCCACAGGGGCATACCATAGCTTTGGAGTTTCCAGTGCATCCTCCGCCGGTACGCGACATAAGGACTCAATACCTAGATTTGACTATTACACGGCTGGTCCTCAGGAGCGACTGAAGAACTCGCCCCATCTAGGACTGTTCGCCCGCAACCTGGTAGACAACCTTTTCACTTCCTTTCAAATGCGCAGTCAGCACGGAGGTGCAGGTAGCCGTCAGAGGTGATGCGAGAGATGCGCCTTAAATAAGCAGTCAACAGTGAATCAGTTACTTGTTGAATCAAACCCCACTACACTTTCACCCCGTGAGCCTGAAAACCTACCTGTAGATTACGACATAGTAACCTCTCCAACCCAGGAAACACCTTTGAAACGTTGGTTAGGCTGGTGCCCACTGGACGAGGAATCTGAGACAGAGGATATACCCGCTGAGCAACCTCCAGTACTTGTCAGCCTTTAATATAGACATTCTACAACTCCCCGCTCAGGAAACCCCCGTCCGTGCCAGCAGTGTAAAGTTATCATCGAGAAAAGTAATTCAGCTTCAACACCCCAACACAGAAGAGCTCCCGAACTTCTGTGTGGTAAAATTGGCCTCCGGGAAAACAATCAGGGTTTGAATCCCTGCAATGGTAGTTCGAAAACCATGTGGAGAACATCCCCAGCCAACTTTATCCCTGCTCAACAGCCGAGGCCGTGGTGGATTAATCCCTTAAACTTTGCTAAATCACTCATCACCACACCCATTCTCAATTAATCTCCGACTGAGCACATCACTCATAATCGGGACAGCTGGCATCCTGCCTCTTGACGATCCTACTAGTGAGAAGGGTGAAACTGCCTGGAAGGGGATAGTCTTACATTCAGACTCAAACTGGGGTTTGACGTTTGACTCCCCTCTTTCTAGTAAGGATCAAGAGGGTAGTCAGCGCCCTAACAACTTGTCCACCCGGCAAGCGCATGTGCACGCACACAAGCATGCACACACACACACCACATGAACCACATTTTTCTGTTGACACATAGTTTCTGGTATTTCCGCCAGAATTTGCGACCAGTCTTAACATGAAGAGGCGATAAACGCAGGTGTTAACCCTTGTTTATTGTTGACATGAATTGCTATGTTCACTCTGTCCTATAATGGCTAATTGCTGTGAACAAAAGCAAAGACAAAACCTCTCATTTGTTGTTTTTGTTTGAATGATAAATTTTAGTTCAGGTAACATCTGCGTGCCAAGTGGTAAGGTACGCAGAAAGTGTTTGAGTGGTGGTGCATTCGCAAGTGGTGAATTTGTAATGTTATCATGCAAAGACTTGTGATTTACAAATGGAGGGCACATATTTGGTGGGGGTTTGAGTCAGCTATGTGGAGGGTTGCGGATACAATTAAGTGGTTATGTGCTTTGTGTTACAAAATATTAGCAGTCACAGAATTTTACGTGACTTTCCTCCCATATTCCTTGAATAATAACTTCTACAACACAAATTATAGTTAACTCGCAGGTCAGTGAATACATGCAAAATCTGCACCATTTTGTTTCCTGGAGCACGAGAGAGAGTGAGTGCGGATGACCACAAAATTTACCTACTTCATAAATTTTTACCAGCTACTTATGTAGAGTATTCACATACAAATATGGTAAAAATGTAAGATGCAGATGTGGCGCTGTGCCTTTCGCGCTCAGGGAAGCAGAAAGGCACAGCTTTTGCATGAATACACTGTTTAGTATTAATTTGTGGACTATGTGTGCAATTTTCATGTCTTACAGAACTTTTGTATTATTTTGTTTCCAATATTTTAATATTTTACCTAACAGTTTTCTATATATTTATAGACTTCCTCAATACTGCAATTCATAGTTTCTCATGGAAATATACCATGTGCTTATAGAATTATTATTTATTATAATTAGTACTATACAGGCATACTATTTTCTGGTATTGTCTTCCAATTTTTCACATGAGTCACTATTCTTCACACTGAACATATTAAATTAACATTTAGATCAACTGAATCTTTTAACAGCTAGATAGGGATAATAGTGAAAAAATTACTAAATTGATATTCTTTTAGATTAGATTAAGGAGCATAATTCCACATTTCCCAATCTAGATGTCGCAGAGATCCCTCTTACTGCCCCAAATCAAGACAGAGCACACGTAAAGTGGTGCAGATGATTCACACCTTCTGCAGTTACCATATTGTTGTGAAGTTAACCTCAAATTTCAGGTAAATGTTTGTCTATCTACAAGTGTAAAAAATATTTGTCACTTTAAACCTTCATTGTGATTTGTGTAAAATCAACAATATTCACACCAGACCAGCAAAATTATGTGGTTACGTTTAGGTTAGGTTATCTACATTGAATGTAACAACAGATTTAATGACGGAAAAGATACAAAATACCAGTGTAAATATAACAAAAACAAATTATTGAAGAAATAGAATGGGCAATCAGGGCTTTAATTGTCATAAAATGTCTCACATTTCCTGTCTTGAGAAACAGTGACGAAGGGTTATAACCCCAAGCAGGGTGGATATCTCAGACTACTTAAGAGTGGGAAGTGAATGTTGTTGAAGATAAATATATACATGGCCTTAATTGCGATTGTTACACTAATTCACAGCGTTCATGTTCCGGCAATTACATTAATATCGCAAACTACAGCTCCCCCTACCTTGAAGACAAATTTCTTCGTTCACTCTGTCAATCACAAGAATCTCCGAACCAGAGACTGCTTCAATATAAAATTTCTCCGGTGTAATGTACCTACCACAAACAAAAATACATTTGCGTCATTCAAAATCAACAAACTACCTATATAGAATATAAGATGAAATATTCTCCTCCACTACAGCCTTACAAAACAAAATCATCGTAGAGATCTGCACAAACTTCCATCTCATTTGCGCGTTGTAAACATTTATAAAAGTGACAGCCACATGCACCACCTCACCGCAGCAAATACTGCACTTCACCACTTATCAGCGGTTTCGATAAATTCGGCCCGCAGCCAAGTTTCGGAAAACGAACTTGCGCAAAAGATACAAGTACAGTGCAAAGGATAACAACAGAACTACAAAAAAAAATTTAAGACAAGTAGGTACGAACATGGGTACGAAACTATGGAAATACTAGGCAAATATAGCATGTATTGCGGGATAGAAACTTTTATTAAAGGGCACGCCTCATTTGTATATCACAAGATAGCCACTTCGCACTGGCTACAGCTATTTTATGGGCGTGGCTTGGATTGCTTGGACTGTTTTGAGGATTTTTCCCAATGTCACTGTGTTTCTCTAGAGAGCAGCACCATATGCGAAACCTTGCCGACATATTTCCGTCATTGTTTTATTCTCTGTGCTTTACTCTATGGCCTATGAGAAGAGTAGTAGCACTGGCGAATGAGAATGGTTGTGTCTGCTGGTGTTTGGTGATGGGTTGTTTACACGGTTTGCTATGGAAATCGTAACTCTTGAAGTAAAATAATGTGATATACTACGGTACCACATTGGCGTTGTAATTTAACGGTAATTAGAAGGCTTGTCATTGTTGAAATAATTGTTAATTTTATTGTGTTTTGGCAAGTGCACTTGACCTTTATGGAACGATTGTCAATGCCACAAATGCAGGTCTATTAGTAAATTTAGAAATCCTTGAATGTAGTTTGAAAGCAAGATTTTCTTGCAGCTCTATATTTGGATAGCTGTAAGGTGAAACATGTAAGCGGTTACATGTTATTCGAGTTGTATTTGTTTGCAGAATAACAACTGTGGGAACCGCTGTTGTTTTACTGCGTTTAGGTCTCATTTTTATTAGTTTGAAAGTTAATATGTAGTGAATATAATTTCGATTAGCGTACAACCCCCTGACCATGTGTTTACATGCATGTTATTTTGTCACCAACATTTTGTTGATTATGTCATTGGTTTTGAGATTAGTGTTTAACCCGATTCCACAATGTTTATATGATTTTATGGCGTCGATGACGTCCTATGATTTTACTATTGCCACATCCCTTACCCTCGACAATCTGCAGGAGGCCGGAGACAAGGGTATGAAGGTGGTTGGAAGAGCCACAAAGCAGGAACAGGTTGTAGGAAGGGAGCCAGAGGTAGTTTTTCTAGGCAGCTCTTTTGTAAAGGGTGTGGAGCTGAGGAATATCAAGAAGGAAATTACATATAAAGCAGCTTTTGGGGGGCAAATACCAGGGATTTGGAGGAAAGGGTTAGTGGTATGACAGGTAGCAGGGTGGCAAAGGTCGTTCTCATTCATGTAGGGGGAAGTGACCTAGCTCATAGGGAGGTGGGGCAGGAGGTAGAGCTGGACCTCAGGGGATTGTTGAGGAAAGTGCGGGAGAAGTTCCTGGAGCTAGGGCAGTGGTCAGTGGCGTGCTGGTTAGGAAAGGAGTATCCTATAGGAAGGCAGTGGCTGCGAGTGAGGTATATGAGAGGGTGTGTAGGGATTTGGGGGCTACATTTATAGATAGTAGGAAATGGGTAGGCTGGGAAAGTGTAGGGAGGGACCAGGTTCACCTGATCGAACAGGGAAAGAGGATTCTAGGTGACCTGCTAGGTAGAGAAGTAGCTGGCTGCATGGAGAGGATCAGGGCAGAGCAGCAGTTGTTGAAATAGCAATCAGTTAGAAGCAAGGAAACGGAATGGGAGAGAAATGGAGAGGATAGCAGTGATGAGGCCGCAGGGGTGGAGATAGGAGGTAAGCAATGTAGGATGGTAAAGCAGAGTACTAGTATAAAGATATGGTGGTGAACTGTAGGAGTGTGTACAACAAGCTGGAGGGCTTCTGGGGAAAGGTTGAAGGATATGGGGCGGATATAGTGGTAGCTGTGGAGACTCGGTTGACTGAGGAAGTACTGGACATTGAGTGTAGGCAGGACGAGTTCACCATCTTCAGAAGAGACAGGGATGGGAGAGGAGGAGGAATAATGGTGTGTGTAAAGAAAGGGCTAAAAGGGGCGGTAGAATGGGTTAGTGAGGATCTCGAGGTAATGGAAATTAAATTGAGTGGTAGTAGTAATAGGAGTATTACTTTGCTGGCAGTGTATAGACCACCAGGACAGGGATGGCAGGCAACTGAGATGATCAAGGAGAGGGTCAATAGACTAAAGGACAGGCTGTGGGTTGTTGTAGCAGGGGATTTGAATATGCCAGGGGTGAAATGGGTAGAGGGTGCAGAAGGAATGGGTAGCATAATGCAGAGAATGGCAGCACAGTTAGTCTACAGAGGATTAGTCCAGATAGTAGAAACACCTACGAGATGGAATGAGGAGGGTGATGGGTCAGTGCTGGATGTGGTGTTGGTCAGACGTAGGAATGCTGTAGTTGGTGCAATAGTATTGGATGGTATAAGCAACCATCATATTCCGGTTGTAGAAATTGGGATTACGGACTGGGTGAGATCTGCCATATTATGGGCAGGAGATTTTGAAAATGAAGTGCAGAAAATTACATGCCAAGTGGAGAAATGAAGGGATGATAAGATCTAAAGAAATGATGAAACAAATGGGTAGGGAGCTTGAAAGGAAGATCAAACAGGCAAAGAATGTATTTCTTGGGAACACGTTGGAAGAAGGAAAAGGCAAGGAATGTGGGGAAATTGTTTAGGTATGTTAGGCGGTTAAGGGGAGGAGAGGAAGGGATCCCTCAGCTAACAGGAAGGGATGGTAGGCATACGACAAATTACCAACAAAAATCGGAGATGCTGCAAGTACAGTACTTGTCAGTGTTTGAGGCAAAGGAGGGTTCGAATAGGGGGACAAACAGGGTTCGGGGGATGTATAGTGAGTTTAAGATGAGGGAGTGGGAGATAGAAAAGGTAATTAGGGGTTTGGAGAACAGTAAGGCAGGTGGACCAGATGGGATAGGAAACGCAGCACTAAAGTTTGGTGGCAAGGAGTTGGCGAAATATTTAGAAGTGCTGTTTAAAAAGTCCTTAGGAGAGGGTAAGTTACCTCAAGATTGGAAGGATGCTATGGTGGTACATATACACAAGCAGGTAGAGGATAGGGGGAGGCCTGGCAGCTACAGACCGGTGAGTCTCACATTCCCAAGTACAGGAAAAGTAATGGAGAGGCTGGTGGTGCAGTATGTGGTGAGGGTAATGAACAATAGGAATTGGTTGGAGGAGTCCCAGCATGGTTTCAGGAGGGGTTACTCATGTGAGACTCACCTGGCTGGGTTATTAGAGGATCTGGTGCAGGTAGTTGATGAGGGGAAGCAGGTGGATGCCTGCTTCATAGATTTTGAGAAGGCATTCGATAAGGTGCCCCATGGGACATTGATGAGGAAAGTGGAGGTGCTGATACCAGACAGGACAGGAGGGTAGTGGAATGGATAGAGGGCTCTCTCAGGGGGCGAAGGCAGAGGGTGAAAGTGGGGGAGGCAATATCGGAGGAAGATGAGGTTCCGTCAGGGGTACCACAGTGAAGTGTGCTGGGTCCTTTGTTATTTACCATAATGGTAAATGACATGGGTTTGGGGATTAGGGGAAAAATCAGATTGTTTACAGATGATTGTGTTGTATATGCTGAGGTGGTAGAGAGGGGCGGAAATTTGCAGGCAGACATTGATAAGATATGGTTGTGGACCAGAAAAAATAAAATGAAGATAAATGTAAGAAAAACTAAGGTAGTGAGGTTCACAAGGAAGAAGATGATAAGCAGGGACATGTACAGGTGGGAGGGACAAGAGATAGAAGAAGCAGCAGAATATAAGTATCTAGGGATTGTACTACAGGGAGACCTCAGGCGGAAAAAACAGGTAGAGAGGGTGGTAGCAAAGGGAAGAAGGGCTCTGGGTATGCTGGGAAGGGTACTGAAGGGAGACAGCTGTGAGGGGAAGGAGAAGACGTATGGCACAATGGTACAACTAATGTTAGAATATGCTGCAGCAGTATGGGACCCATATGTAGAGGTGGAGGTGCGAGAACTGGAAAAGATGCATAGAAGGGCAGCAATATGGGTGAAGGGTAGGTTTAGAAGGCAAGTGCAGGATGATGAGGAAGAAGGGAAGGACAGGAGGAAAGTTGAACGGTTAGTCAGGATGTAAAGGGTATAGAATGAAGAGGGAGGATGAGGAAGGCTACACTTTAAGCTAAGTAAGGGGGTGTTTAGGGGAAGAGGAAACAACAGTGAGAAGTGTCAAAGGGTATGGAGGAGAACAGAGCGGGGTAGGCATTCCATGCTTGTGAGGTCTGTGAGGGAGTGGAATGTGTTGGGAGGAATTGGTATCTGTGAGAGGGGTTGGTAAATTCAGGAAGGGAGTGGAAGAGGAGTTGGTTGGGTGGAGGAGAGTTGAGAGTGCTCGCCACCAGGTGGTAGCCTAATTGCGAGTGTATGTTGGTATGAAGGATGTGCAATATTGCAGTATAAAGGCCCGTCTGCATCCATGGGAATGTGGGTGTTTTCGTGCAGGGACAATTTCAGCATTTATAGATGATGGAATTGGGAATACAATAGAGCCCATCCACTCAAGTGTACGACCCAATACCACATAGGGATCATAGTCAATAAATTACTATTTTGCTACCAGAACTAACGTATATGATTTGTGAACGACGATTCTCAATTTTCGGTACTTCAGCCACACCTTGATTATTATGGTTCATGTTTGGGTGAATTGATGTAGTGGTTGCATGTTTCGAACAAACATAGTCAGTAATACGTTAGTAAATATATATATATATATATATATATATATATATATATATATATATATATATATATATATATATATATATATATATATATATATATATATATATATATATTTATATTATATATATATATATATAAAACTAAATAACTAATTTGTAGCCTAAACTTATGTGTATCTGTAAAGGACGAATTATAATTTGTGGTAATTCAGCCACACCTTGTTTATCATGGGTCACGTGTGGATTAATTGCTGTAATGGTTTCATATTTCGACCACTTGAAATTTATTATTTCCACACACCATCACGTTTCCTGTTTAGTTAATTACCATTTTTGCTATATTATACGCTTCACTGTTAAAATACCGCCTAAACATACTACCTCTATCCTAACAGGACCTACCTACAAGCGTGTTATACATGTCACTACAACCATCAAACATAGGCCTATCCAATTATTAATTACAAATGGTAAAAATTAGGTACCTGCTACAGAATCCTGATTTAACATTACCTACCTAAAACACTGTTAATTAAACCTGATACACACATTACTAAGTTAACATATTAACACTTAGACCTGCCTGTAACAAACAGATCCATTTTCTGCCAACTTGTAATGCCTCACTCATCCTCATTATTCCATGACACATCATTTGCACTACAGTACGTATAAAATTATACATCGTACACACCATCATTATTCACAACATACTTTGTTAATAACTCTGAACACTATTCTATACTACTTCACTATTTATAAAGTGCACCACTTTATCACTATACTGTATGTATCCATTTTATGATAGACTTTTGCATAATAAAACTGACTCTAAAGACTATGAACACACGCAAACTACACAATCACACAAGAACAACTAGTCATAATTTTTTTTCTATTCTTCAATACAAATAAACATGCAGATGTACAACTTACAAAAACTAAATTTCTTAGTTATTCTAACTTCTTTATTCGTTACAAACTACTACCAACCTATTCAACTATATGGGTGACGTCTTGATGTTATTAACTATGTTCTAACTTACATCTTTATTCGTTACAAACTACTACCAACCTATTCAACTGTATGGGTGACGTCTTGCCGACATTAACCATGTCACACTCGTAAACAAACATTGGGAATAGAGTTGTACACTTGACCCTATGTTTTTTACTAGTGCCCCATCCCTTCCTTTCACAATTAAACGGAGCATCCACGGTAATGTGGGGGTTTTCAGCATGTTTTATGGTGAGTCATCACATAGAACTAAAATTTGAAGTAACTAGTGAGATGAAATGATTTAATATTAAGGGGACACAACGTGTGTGAGACGTTAGGAGTGTGAACCTGCATATCCAAGGTTAAGAAGCGAGGGAGCGATACGGGCAATACAAACACACGCACCTAGCACCTAATTGCTCCTACCCGCAAGGTGTGCAGTGTTTCCGTCATGGTCCTGTACTGTGCGAATCATATCTGTAACAGTGGGATTTTATTACATGAAATTTAAGCCCACAGATTAAAGTACTTCCGTATGTTTGTAATTTTCTCTTGCGGTTTAAGGAAACTGCATAGGAAAAGCTTAAAAAATGTGATGTAATTTTCATGAATTTTTTTCTCCAGGAATGTTCTTAATATGTTAAAAGTAAGAGCATAGAGTTATAGATAATAGTTTTCTACCTTTTCTAGCAAAATGTTGTGTTTACATAACCTATATTTACAGAGATACGCAAATACGCGAAACAAAGATTTCACCGAAAATACTTCACACTCCTCTTAAAGCCCCAACGTTGGGATAGCCAAATTATTTCTGTAAGCCGTTTATGCTAATGCTCATACAGAAATTTATATCATTATTACATTTGCCACACGTATGGGCGGCATCTATTAATTTTCTGTAAAATAATGTAATGTTAAACTAATGGCTCACTTATGAGTACACACAACTGCCTTGCATGACCCATGCTTGGTTTGTCAATATTTTTAAAGTGATGGTGTTAGCCAGTATAACTCAATGAATATAACTGTGTTTAGTCAAATTAGATAGTGTGCGTGTGGAAATCAGCACAATTCATAGCAATATGTACCAGATTATTAATGCATTGATTATTATAGTTTGCAGAAAAAGAAATACTTACGACTGACATAATACAAGGAAAAACTTTGAAGAAAGTTTAGAAAAATATAATTAAAGGAATAGTGAAAAATCTCATTCATATCTCACATGCAACATATTAAAACCTTTTCAATAGAGGACATCTAATATTTAAGGATACTGCTGTCAGTTCTCAAAGAAAAATTAATTTGTGATAACATAAACAATTGATTTCCCTAAAATTATCTCACAATAGTTCTTATTAATTACAAGCACATTATTTGAACACCAAACTTAACTGAAGAATACTCTGAACAGTTTTATGAGGGCAGCCAGGCTTAGTTCTTCAAAAGAGTTGAAGATCATTCACAATTGATCTTGGTAATTTATTACCACATACGCGGACCACTGGACTTGCCATATTATTAAATTCCATATACAACTTCAAGGCTAGTAATGTGTTGACTGATTAAATAATAAAAAAAAACCTTACTTGAAGAATTCTACAGAAAATAAGGCACAATAGCAGTTATGCCAAACCGTCTCAGAACACCAACCGGGAAATGCATAATGAATAATCCTCCTGCATGTAGATATTCTGTGGTGTGTTTAGCAGCGATACTAAATACTGCTTAGCCTCAATACTGAAACATCTTCATAAAATTAATTTAACATCAGACACATTAGTCATATACATGCCACTTCTGCATGGAGGCCATTTTTTTCCTTCTTTAGAATCTTTTCATGCAACATAAAATTTTCAGTTAAGTGCTACCTAACAAACAAAACATGTCTGCATCGTCCTATTCCAAAACCACAAAATTTATTTTATGCTGCGCACACTTTCATATTCTCTTACCAATGAGAAACAGATAACACTCTCTTTAAACATTAATTTCCATTATTAAACTTATGCAGCTAAACGGTCAATCTCGTCAAGTGTTGATAAAAGTTGCAGTATGTTTTTGACACAGTTGATATTAAATAAATTTCAATATGTGAAAATACATATTGATTAATGTGAATTTAAATGAAATCATTCAAATGAAGTTAGTAACATTTGTTCACAATATTTAAATTACCATAAATGGTGTGTGTAAAAATTTAGAAATAATTAAGTGTCATGTGGAGATTCCCTGTAAGGAAACTCCTTACACTTCACCTCAGTTTATATATGTTGGTATCGGAAAGTACATTTGAGCCCATCCGCCTAAGTCTACGACGCGATACCATTAATGGTATCGTGAAATACACTTGCACTCATCTGCCTTAGTGTACTATGTATATACTTGCTCCCACCCGCCCAAGTTTTCTATGCGATACCACATGGGGTATCAAGAAGTACACTCCAACCACAACAGGATCATAGTCAATAAATTACTGATTTTCTGCCTAAACTAATGTATGATATTTGTAAACGACAAATCACAATTTTCGTTATTTCAGCCACACCTTGTTTATCGCGGGTCGTGTGTCGGTGAGTCACTGTAGTCAATAAATTACTATTTTGCCGCCTAAACTAATGTATGCGCCTAAACTAATGTATGATATTTGTAAATTATGAATCACAATTTTTTGTAGTTCAGCCACATGTTTATCACGGGTCGTGTATCGGTGAATCACTGGAATGGGTATATATTTCGACCACTTGAATGGATTGTTTCAACATGCAATCACATTTTCCATATGGGTAAATAGAATTTGTGCTATATTATGTAAGGGTAAAAATAAAATTAAAAGTTGTTGCAATTACAGATATTGCCCTAGTGTAATGATATTGTTTTTGTTGTTTGCAAGGCAACCTTCAGAATAAGATTATTAAACATATCATCAATGCAAACTGAATAATCCTTTCAAAAATAGTATCTAAACTACACAAAGCAATGATTCACATTTCACAAGATTAACACTTTTAATTGAATAACGAAAAAGACGATACTGAACACTGACATATCATGAAAAATACTTATTTAAAAAAAAATGCAAAAGACTCTATTCAAAACTGCTGTCAAACATAATTCTATAGGTATTTTACTGAATAGATTTTACTGATACCTATGCATCTATGATTACATCTCTGTGTATCAGCAATAAGAACTACGTGAGCACTTATTAATTTACTGATTGTTCATATGTTTCTGTTGAAAGCACAAACTGATATCTTCATTTACGGTCTGCATTACTTCAAAATTTTGTAAATTAGATCAGTAGATAAAGTTGACTCGTTCACAAGACTTCTGGGATTTCATGAAGGAAGCAAAATTTTAGTTACTTGCAAAAAGTTATGAAGTTTACACAGCAGACTTAAGTATTCAGGTGTAATTAATATTTCAATCAAAAGTTTTGCAATCTTCATAAGAAAACATGTCTTACGTAAGATCCTGCATAGATGAATAGTAAAACTAGATACAATCTTACTTGGACCTGGAGTGTCGTGTCAAGGTAGCAATCACATGAACTTTAGTGGCCGATATTAGCATGATCTCGGTGCAGAACTCCAAACTAACAGTTGTAGTCCTAGAAGAAGTTGTGGAGCCTCCTCTCGTACCTTGATTACCCCACATGGCAAAGGTTGTAATGCAAAATCAGTATTTTGTCACAACCGCTCCCCAGTTCATTGTAGCTTAAATGACCCGCCATGCATTAAGCAGGATTTTCTCCTTTCCTTCTCTCGAAAGCTATTATTCTCTCACTTCATTTCCTGCAATTACTCCTTGTAAAATAAACTGCACAGAAAAATACATAGAAAATATGTCATCCTGAAGGGTATTTAAATGAACAAGTCATCTAACGTATTTACATGTTATTCGTACAGACATAGTGAAAAAGAATTATATATTAAATTTGATAAACATCTGATACATAACAGGTGAAAATTGATGTGTTGCATTAAAATACTAAGTAAAATATAATCAGAATTACTAGTTTGTATTGTCTCAAAAGAATTATGTAGACGTTTTTCTCTTATAGTCTTTCCAACAAAACAATGATTGAAAATAAAAATATTGATATTTGGGTAACCATCATGCAATAGTAAACAGTGGAATTCTGTATCATTACAATATTTATAGCTATATTTAGTTCTGCTGTAGGTAAGCAGAGAACTCAAGATAAATAATTATTTATTTACCCCAGGATTAATGACTTGTGTCTTAAAAAGAAAACAAAAAATAAGCAGCTTAGTATTGTAATTTCGGTCAGAAGGAACAAAGTTATTACCAGTTTACGTAAATTTTTAAATCTTGCATTAACAGAAGTTCTTGTGATATTGGTTAGTGCATAGGCAGTAGTGCATAAGATAGTGATGCAAAACCCTCTAGATCACAGGGTGGGTTTGCAATAAAAAATTATGCTTTAAATTACAAATTATGGCATGTAAAAAATGAACCTAAACTGGTTTAATGTGCTCATTCATAATATACCTTAGTTAGTCGTGTGCTTTTAGAATGGTAACTAAAGGGTGGTTGGACTAGCATATGTCCAGGTGCCCACAACATGAAGGGGCCTACCATGTGCTAGTGCATTTTTTATTTTCTTAAAGAAAACAATATTACTGTTAGTGAGATTATACACACAGGTATTTATTTCTACTATTATATCTATGCAAAGTCAAATTTTTACCATCAAGATTTTTGGCTTAACTTACATATGATAATAAATAATACGTCTACTATATTGCCAAATTAGTGGTTGGCATGGTAATTGGCGAGATTATGTTAAATATTTGCATTCCTGTGCTGTAACATCTTTACTTAAGCAGTCTGATGTGACTGTGGTCAGGGCAAGCGAGCAATATGATAAAGAATGTCAAAAATTCTTAACTATATTCACTCTACGTTTTAAACTCAATGACTCCATCTGTCCACCCTGCCTATTAATTTGTGCTTGCTACCTTGTAAACATATGAAATATACGGGCACCTTCAGTTTAAACTTCTTCGTACTCGCATAGAAAAGTGCGGTGTCAGTACGACGAACTCTTTCAAGATGAATGGTTAAGTGATCCCGAAAGTTTCTGTTGGATGAATGTGTTTATTTTTTTGCATACTGTATTTGATAAAAAGGCAATAATAATCTTGTTTCAATGGTTTGAGGAAAAGGATACTCAACTTTGGTGTGCCAGACCCTAAGTCTGCAAAATCTAAATATATGATTGAAGAACATTCATTTTCCAATCTTAAAATAGACTCCTAACAATTTCACGTTTTCACTTGACTTATGCGTGAATGAAGCCATAATGCCCATGGGAATGTAAATTTTAATTACGGCAGAAGAACACAAAATTAGCTCGAAAGTAGCTGTATCCTAAGCAGTCCTTCGAAAGTGCTCCATTAACCATGAAAAGCTTATGTCTAAGAAGCTCTGTGGGTCAAAAAACAGTGACAGGATTAGCTGTTATTTCTATGAAGCTGTCCATAGCTGGGAAGCTACACTTCGGAGAAGTGATAGACAACTTTGCAGAACTCAAATTTTGAATACACTTCAAGGTACTGTGTATATAGAGATATATATATATACTAACGCAGTACTGAGTTGTAAGTATTTGGCATGTACATTATATTTAGAGTTGCGTATTTCTAATATGTGGATTTTAGTTCTTATCTGTAAAATGATATATATAGGTTACATAAAAGTTAATTAAAAAATGCTGTATGGTCCCTTATAAAAGATTGCCGAAGTCATGCAAGTTTCTACGACACTACAAAACGCTGGGGGGAGCTTCACTTCCTCGCCGATAACACCTACACATAAATTCACTAATTAGCAACAGTGGTTAACAACTATAAATACAGGCCCGGAGCCCAGCTAAATCATAAACACGGCAGCTTGCCGCCGGCTCAATGATTTGACCCAAGTCTGTCTGGCTGCAACTAGATTTGCAGACACACGAGTTATGGGAACTTTGGTTTGTTGTCTCGTGACAGCATGGCCTTCTGGGGACATATGAGAGATACGCAGCTGCAAGTTTTTAGTTACGCCTATGTGTGTGTTGTTGGCTTATCCTGAAGAGTTACCAGGGGTAGCTTTATTTTAAATCTTCTGTTGAGGTGATCACTCAGAACATCACAGTATGTGGTGTTGGTGGAAAGTGGCATTAACATATAATGTGGCAAACTTGTGATAACATTTATGATTAAATTTGTGAGTTAAATTAACACTGAGAAGAGAGTCTGCAAGAAAATATCTCCTTGAATAATGAGAATCGTAAATGCTAGGTTTTATTAAGTTATGTGATGTGATTCATTATTACCAAAATGTTAGAGGATACATTTATCATGAGAGGCCAGAAGTTATTCATTGGCTAGAATTCAAAACTATGATGTGAATTATGATTCGTAAATAGAAAAGATGTGGTTCTGTTTACATGATAGACTATCACTACATAATTTTAAGCTATCATTTTAAAAAAATATAAACCACGTGTGGAAATTACACGCATGTTTTAAGAAGTTCACAGAATTAACTCAAATTTTCCACTTTTTTATAGCAAATATAAGGTAGCCTATTCAAGCTAGCTCGATACGTCTGAAAAAATAATTAACACCAGGCACTGGATGAGCGGATAAAACAAAATTACACTTGAATTACTGCATAAGCTGTCGCTGTTTATTCTATCTGTAGGTATGATTTTAATAAAATACACAAAAAACTATACATTTGTAAAGTCCATGGAACATTTACAAAAATTAAATGATTCCGGAACATGTAATAACTGACACACTATGTGAAAGACAAACTCTCAAGAGTTTATTTTTTTGCAGTCTTCATAAATATTCTGTGTGTCCACCCTTCGTCACACGGCACACATCTAATCTGTAGTCCATTTCTGCCCATACCCGACCCATAATTTGAGGAGTGACAATAAAAACAGCTGCGATGATGCAGTGTCCCAAGTCACTGAGGTTCTGTGATGGAGGTGGAACATAGATCCTTGTCATAACACCACAAGAAAAAGAAAAAATTGCAGGGTGTGAAGTCCGGTGACCATGGTGGTAACCGGAGTAACGTCTGGTCAGCGGCCACCACACAGCCTATCCAGCGATGCGGCAACGTCTCATTCAGGTAACCTCATACAAAATTGTGGAAATGTGGAGGGGCGCCATGCCATATTGTTGGAAGATGAAATCCCTGCTGTCAGCTTCCAGTTGCGGCATGAGCCACAATTGCATCATGTTGTGATAGGATTCACCATTGACAGTTCTCTCAGCGATGAAGGGGCCATAGACTGTCTTGTTGGACATGGCAAAGAACACGTTAACTTTCGGCGAATCCTGGACCTGCTCGAAAGTTACACGTGGATTCTCTTTTTTCCATATGCATGTGTTGTGTTGGTTGACCTTTCCTGAAAGATGGAAGGTGGTTTCGTCACTGCAGATTAATTTGTTTTGGAAGTCGTCATCTTCCAGATTGTTCTGCAAGTCAATGCAGAACTCCAGTCGGACCAATTTGTCGTCGTGGCTTATGGCTTGCAGGAGCGGCAATTTGTACGGCTTCACTCTTAACTGTTTACAAAGGATTTTCCGCACTGTTGACTGAGTGATGTTCAATTCCACACTAAACTTGGTAGGTTGATATTCTGGGACTACGTTACATCATGTCCCTCACATGGTCCACCGTCTGTTCCGACACATCAAGTCGGCCTGAATGTTTTGCATCGCACAAACAACCATCCTCAAATTTCTTTTACACTTCACAATGTTTTTGTAAACTGATGGTGTCTTGTACTTGGCACGGAAAGCTCTTTGCACACGCACTGATTGGCAACGAGCAAATTCTAGCACACAAAATGCTTTCTCGACCTGGTTTGCCGCCATTACAGCAACTACGATTACTGGTGCCATGTCGTCGGTTTTCACAAATGCCCTGCCAGTACCACATTGAAAAAAACTCTTGAGAGTTTGTCTTTCCCGTAGTGTGTTGATTATTAAATATTTCTGAACCATTTAGGTGTACAGATTTTTTGAAATGTTTCAAGGACTTTATAATTATCCTGTATGTAACCTACATTTGTTTTGCGTTCTTCTCTTGAAGTTCATGTTAATATAATTTTTGCAGATCTGATTTGAGCGTAATTTTGATTAACTTTCTACTTCCAAAATATTAAATTTTATGTATTTACGTGATGTAAATTTATGAGAGTATATGGTTTGTTAGGTCTTAATTTAATTATCAGAGCTCAGAAATAATATTGTGAGGTAATTGTGAATGCTAAACATTATTTTTAATTATTCTACGTGACAATAAAATTTGGACTGATTAAACCCAGCCTGATTCAATATGTGGGAGTGACGTCATCGGATATGATGTGGTAGATGTGCACACAGCTTAACGCCCCATCCCCCACCCTAGCCCCAAGTGCTTGCTTGCCACTGGGTTTGTCCAAAATGGCTTGGCATGGTTAAGTCCGCCAGTGCACTGATGCTCAGTGTGTTTGATCACAAGGGTAGATTAACATCAAGAATGTATTTTTTAAAATTTCAATCTCATTGGGCCTTTCATGATGTGGTGCCCAGATCCCTGCTCTTCTGGGCAGGCCTGGCAGTGTGATTGAAAAGGATTTTACTGCTGTTGAAATTTTGTTTGACATTTTAAAATAATGTTTATTGTAATTAAAACAAGTGATTATAATATTAATGCTTTTCTTTGCCAGTAATTTCCCTATAATACATGTGTTTGCAGTTTAGTCTAACTTTTATAATCAGCAGAACATTATTATACTAGAAGGTTCAATATAGTTCAGTGTCAATGGTAACCTTTTGTTTTCTAAACATACTGAACCTAAAGTCTTCTATTGTTCATGCCAACTGCTATGTCAGGCATTGGTTTAAGAGCTAGTAAGCAAATACTGCCACAGTCACACTGCTCCTGTTTTCCCTGTGTGACAAGAAGAGGGGAGTTGCGCTGCTGCTAAAGTATGAGTGCTGCTGTTCGACAAGGCACCCAGCTAGGTGGGCAGGTAACCTACCTCTGCCTCACAGCACTCAGCTGCCCAAACTACCTGCATTTCACTGTCTTGGTTACAATGATGATGTGTGTACAAGTGAGTGTGTTACGAGTCTGCTACAAAGAAAGTTCTGTGGGTTTGTACACAATATAATATTTATGATAAAGGTGCCCAACCATACATGTTGTTGAATAATGTACTACCTCACTGTGGATATTTCCACACACATCCTATTATCACTGCACTTATACTTTATTGGACAGTTTGGAAAGACAAGGTGGGCTTACACATACCATACTCTACTATTACTCTGTACTCTGATACAAAAAAACACTAACACAACACCAGTACAGATAAAAAGGTGGCCCCAACTCAAACCCGACAGCACATTCATCTAGTTAGACTCACTAAAGTGACTCTTTAGTCCACTACAATCAAGAGGTTCTGCTGTCTTCTGCCTTTTTGTAAATAACAATTTGTTTTAAGAACCTAATGCAACGTGATGCAGTTTTTTGATTGTTAATGTTTCCTTTCTGTCCAGTTTGTGGTGATTTGAATCTCGAAAGTTAACCATGTCTCTCCTGGCTGGTCGCCTGCTGGTGGTAACATGCAGCCGGCAGTGGCCTACCCTCTCCACTAGTTGGAAACATGCCCACACTGCCGCAGCGCTGTCGCCGAGCAAGCAAAGTCATAACGAGCCAGTTGTCCCCATTTTCCGATATGCACCTCAGCACAGCGACAGAATAGCATTGCGTGACCGCCATGGAGACTACACGTACCGGGGAGTGTTCCTCAGCAGCCGTCAGCTCGCTGCAGAGATATCATCGCTGCTAGGTGGCAGAAGGAATGAGCGTGTGGCATTCCTCTGCCCTAATGATGCATCTTACCTGATCGCCCAATGGGCATGCTGGATGAGTGGCCAGATAGGTGAGTACACATTGTTTGTAAGTTCTGGAAAACCTGAAAAAGTCTGAGAATTTGAAAGTGGTCAGATTTGATGTGGAATTTGCGATAAGAAGCTCAACCTAACAATTTTTCTCCGTAGCAGTAAATTTTATGCAAATTCCTAATTAAGTCTTGAAAAATAATTTGCATCATGAGAAATACCCTTCCAATTAAAGAATTGTACACCTTTCCAAGTCTGAGTTCTCATGTCTCTACCACAACAAGTTCAGACAATTACTGTACCTATTGGATCAGCATCCTTCTGATGCCTGCAGTGGTATTTGCCATGCCTCTGTAGTTTCTAAGCTTAACATCACTAATTTGTTACCGCTTTCGTGCTAGTTTGTGTCTAGTTTTGTGCAACTAACATACATGGGATTAACAATATATGGATAGCAGTATTTTGAAGTTGTATGTATGTTTACCTGCACTTTGGGCTGTATTTATTTATTTGTCGAGAAGGTATTTATTTTGTTTATTTTACAAGCCCTATCCTCAGGAATAGTTAGTTGTGTATGATCATGACATGACCTCTAAATTTATATTTTTCATTAATTTTGGTTTGTTTATTTTTTTTATGTTAGAGAGTTTTATTGCTGTTTATTTGTGACATGAGAACTGAGCTCATTTAGCATTATCAAGGTAATTTGTACATTTAACACAGTTTTCTCTTTGATTTCCTATCTGGAGTTATTCAGAAGTTTTGGCCACAAAGAAAAGTTTTAAGTACACTGATTTTATTGTATTGTGATGTCAACGGAAGTGACATAGTTAAGGAGTTTCCAGTTTAATAAGCATCATAATGTGAATCCCGACAGCTAAGGATTCTCTCTACAGACTCTAAATTTAATAAAACTACGTTTTGCTTTACACTGAACTGCTGTGCTAAGTTTCCAGTAGTTTTGCAGTGGTTAGAAAAATTATTTATTCAGTGAATTTGCATGTCTTGTTTTCTGATTATTTCATACAAATTTTATGAATAGTTTCTCGTGTTCTGTTGTGTAATTTCAAAGGGTGTATGTGTATTGCAATTCTACATGGTTTAATGGTATTGGTTTTAAAAAGTTTCTATTGCTCTAGAGTTCACTTACCTGTGTGTACAATTAATTATTCTGGCATTTAAGTATCAGTACTGCAAATTTTAAGCTATTTTCTCACGTTATAATTATGAAAGGGAAGCCGACTTGTGTGGCGTTATTGACTTCCTTGCCTCATGCCACGCACATAGAGATAGGAAGCAGTGTGCCAGGAATAGTTTGCTTTCATCCCTCGTAACATCTGACTCATTTATTGAGTACTAGCAGACCAATGCTACTTCGTATGCATGACATTAGGACTTGGAATCGGTCTAGCCACTGCTCTTGGGAAGTAAAGGATTACAGCCCATAGACAAATAAGAAAGGAGAAATTACAGAATTGTTTTTAACTATTCTTATTTTTTATTATGCAGTAATCCTAAGAAAAGCTTAATCCAGTACCTATTTACGTCCCTGATCATATCGCTTTAGCCAATGCGGCCGCATTTGATATATATCTATCCACTGGGCCACTGTCGCTTCTCTTGATATAGTTCTATCCATTAAACCACTGCGGCCCCACTTGGAATAACTCTAGCCATTGGGCCACTATGGCTCTTGGGAAGGAAAGTATGATGGTCCATAGACAAAAAAGAAAGGCGATATGACTGAATTTTTTTTAACAATGCTTTTTTTATGCAGTAATGAATCCTAAGAGAAGTTAAATCCAATACCTATGTACATCCCTGATCATAATTTTTTCCGTAACCGTTTGAGATATCTCGCTGAAACAAAGACTAAGTTCTGGGGTTATTATCTATAGACTGTAAATTTTATGTCAGTACGTTCAGTGGTTTTTGAGTTAAATCTGGTTGGACAGACATGAAAGAATTTAAAATTAGATATGGCTTTGTAACTAATTATATATATGAAATAATAATTATAAGTGGAAAATTAGAAAATCACAGACTGCTATTTTATTTAGTTGTATAGATTTTATACTTGACGATTTAATTTCTTTTTAGAGAAAAGAATATTATTTTATGCAAAAATTTCCATGCAATCATGTATGTACTACATACACGCAATAGTAAAACCTACCACAACAGTGGCTACAAAATTTGGCACTCCAACGTGTTAGGTAATTGAGAAAAATTAGGTATGTGCTATTCATGGTAAAGTATTTTATTGTAACTTTAAACCTTTATTTCCGACTGCTGTGGAATATACACACTTTGTTTATTAATTACATGATAATATTTGTATACAAAGGTGGTTAAAGGATAAAATATGGCTGAAAGGAAAAAGTAACTAGGGCTTCAAAAGTGCTCACTTTACCGTGAACAGCCTACATAAATAATTTTCCTACACGAGAGCCGTATTTTCTGAGAATCTCCCTGAATTAACAAAGAGGAAATGACTACGTAGAAATGGCAGATTCCAATTCAAGTACAATTAGCTTGGCAGGTATACCTACACTTAGTGCAGACGCTCGTTTTGTTGGGGAGGAAAATTTGCAAACCAACTAAAGTTTTGTTCAGGACATTATTTCTGAGGACATAATAGTGAATATTCCAGTAGAAAATGTTGTGAATGAGGGGATAGAACCAGGTCACAGTATTAGCCTGAATCTTGAGAGAATCGCAGAATTTTGAATGACTGTGAATAATTTTTTTTTTAGTTTAGGAATATATTAGTGGCGAGGGAGTAGCAAATAATGTGTAAATATAACCAAAAAAATGTCTGCCTCGTGCACTTACTGAAAACTGATCCATTACACCACCAATATTGTAAGTTAATATAGGACTATTGGGGATAGTAAATGAATGGTTACTGTATCAGTGGGAGGTATGTATTTCTCGAAACCAAAGAGAATCATAGATGCAGTGTGCCTCTACTAGGCCTCTGTAAATGGTGGTGTGAGAATATCTAATGTAGAATAATTTTTTTTTATATATATATTAATTTAAATTTCAGAAGAAAGCATTTCGTAGTTCTGTTAACCTTATTCCACTCAATTTTTGTCACAGTGATAACCGGATATTTGAATGCCGGTGTGGTATGACTAGCTGTAAAACAGTACTAGAAAAAATGCTATATTTATACATGAAATAACAAATTTATAAGATTCCCAAACACATTGAAAGATAAGACATATTGTACTGGTTCCCTTTAGAAGACATAATTAACTAACACTAATTCCACTCAAAGCAGAACTAAATACTCTTGGGGAAAATTCATTTTAATAAGAATTAAAGTAGAGATAATATTCCAGATGCAACATTGAAAATTTGTGTACGAAACAAATGTTAACCTCTGCTGTCAGACGTAACTGGAAATAATTCAATTTGAACATGTTAATTTAAGCCCATTAAAATTGGCTCTGTGATACCTAAGGTACAAACCACAAATTCATGAGCAACTTAATCCGTGTTAAATTTTAGCTGAAACACTTCTTGAAATAAATTGCACAGTTTATTTAGTTCGGTAGACAGCAGGAGAATTATTAATACCTAGAACCATTGGATAGCATCCAAAGAGAAAGTCTTATCTGAATGTCATAAAAACAATGTTTTCTTCTTTTAAATAAAATTTACTTTAAATTCAAACCAAATTCAGATCCTTTCAGTATCAAATTTGTAAAGTTAATTATACATAAGTTTATTTGGTTCAATACCAGTCTGACGGCGTATTGCAGTCCCACATCAATTGGATTACGCCTTACTTGTAGATCCCAGGTGGTGTTGGCGACCAAACATCTTCCAGCACAAAAATTCTAAGTAAGCACTGGAGTTTCTTTTGAAATAACTCCAGATGATTAATCCTAATGCCTTGGGAGGTAGGACTCTGCAAAACTCGCTGCGGTAAAATTAGTGTAGTCCGTCCATATTGAATGGCAGGGAGGGAGTGCCTTAAGTGGGACTTAAACTAAGACACTTCACTTCAGTTCTTGAAGGGAAATTAAAGGACGTCACAACCTGTGACGTAGTAGTCTTAGATAAGTGTAATCTGATACTTCTTCTTCTGCCATAAGGAATGCGGGTAACCAGGTAAAATACTAGAAGAAAATTATGCATCATATTCCAAAACGTGTGTAGCAAACAAAATACGTAAGATCCAGCTCATAAATGCAAGAAAGAGTAAAAATAAATATTGAGACATAAATAACTGGAATTTTACACGGTTCGAAACTATGTAAAGCAACAGAAATTAATAGTATGCCAGTGTAAATATTATGAATAGACCTCCCTGGAGGGGCTTGAAAAACACTATAAATCAAAATAATGACACTTGACATGAAACAACATACGAAGAAAATAAATAATTCTATATAAACAAACCACTTGACAATCTGTTTCCCTGATCACCCCTCCAGAGGTGACGAAACACCCCTCTAGAGGTGACAAAATTTTCAACTAGTGTGGAAAAATTTCTGTCACATCTGAAAAGTAATAGTATCGTTAACAATTCAAATTTGTGTTTCAAAATCTGACAGCAGATCTAAAATGTGTGCAATGTTTACATGAAAATCAAACAATAACAACTGTGCAGAGGTGGTAACACTGCAATAACAAAATTATAACATAACAATTAAACATAGGGTTCCAATGGCATTTCCATAACACACAACAATAATTCATATAACATATACAAAATTACACGAATACAAAAAAAAAAAAACATAATTCACATAAGAGTATGGCTGAAAGAAAGAAAAAAAACAAGAAACTGGAATAACATTGACAAAATGGCAAAGTAACGAGAAATTTGTCACGCGTGCAGCATTGTGTTGGTAGGATGATCTGTCCCGGCATGCCATTGGAGCGAGACCAACTCGTTCAAAGAGCAAGTACAAAGGCAGTCTATTGAGTAGTTGTAATGATAGGCCATTATAGATTTTTAAAGTTGGTTTTGACAGTCAGTCATTCTGTTTGTTTACTTTATATGCATATGTAAATATTGATGAATATTTATTTTCATTTTCACTTTAAATGTACACAAGATCCCCAGAATTTAAATATAATATTTAAGTAGTGTATGTTTTGTAACACCTCTCGTTAATATAAAAATAGCAAGCCTAAATTTTAATTATGTCTTGAGTTAATTTGCAAATTGATAAAAACTATCATTTGTACATTTAAGTGATTCGGAACTGAATTCAGATACTCATTTTATAAGGAAGATAGCACCACGTGATCTCGATGCTGTAATTTAAATTTCAAGGCTTAAGGATAGGCAAAGGAGAACTGACCTTTGTGGCGTTAAATTTCCGCTTATCGGATGGCATGGGTGTATGAACTACGTACCCCTATGTTTTTCCCAAAAAGCCATCATGTATCACAGACCATCTTAAGACAGCTCACAATGTTATTTTCAGATTTGTTTGTCTGCCATCGTAATTTAGCTACTATTATTGGTTGGGAAAGAGTTTGTGTCAGGTTTACCACAGGCATGTATAGAAGAGACCTGATGGTAGTAAATTAGAATTCAATGAGTGTTTTAAGAAACGAAGTTGGCTTTGATGATTCAATGAGACTCACTTCTGATGACTGGTATAAGACTGCGAGGTAAAAACGGGGATGAGAGTCCTGATGCAGAAAAATAACGTGACTGTTTTTCTTCAAGAAAATTACGAAGCAAGTAATTTTGTGTTTAAACGTGTGTGGACTGATTTGGAAAATATACTATCCAAGCCTTCGTATAGTCTTTTTAGCAAAACTTAATGGAGAGTCATAAATTAATCTGAGGCCTGCATCTGTCAAGTGCTTTACCATAAAGTGAGTTCCACAAACTTATGAAAGTTTCTAATAATTGGGCTATGTGTTAAAATAGCATGAGGAAACATTACATACGTTTTCACGTAGTCAGCTATTTTAATGGCAATGTCACGAGAGGTGATTAAATATTCTAGTTAAATTAACCAAATATTCTATAAACCAGTCAGTATTTTCTTTCTGTATGCTTATCTGTGTCTTACTGTAGTTTTGTTGTAATCTGATTTTGATGAAAGAATTACAAGATGATGTATAATATTTTTTCTTAAATCTGTGTCTGGTGTCTATCCCACATTTTGTTTCATAAAAGGGTAATTGTGCATTGCAAGTGTTTGTGTTCTTGTAGGTTTTTTAATTAGAAAATGGATTTATACTGAATTTTGTTGGTATAGGCTGTTCACGGTAAAATGAGCATTTTTGAAAGCCGTACTTAAGATCTATTTGTATGCACGTTGTGTATTACTCCAACATAGTTAAAATTAACATTGCCATGGGCCTCATCACTTTATTATGCATCGGTTAAATGAAACTAATTATTAGAAAAGTAAATATTTTACAAATCTACTCATTTTTACACTTCGATGCATTAAAAAATACAGAAAGCGAAAGAAATTATATAAGTTATCAGAAATGGTTACCTAACAGCTTGTATTCGATGTTAATATATGGAACTACTTTCCATCCATCATTACCAACTTTACTGGGCGCATGTCACTCAGTGTATCCGTTCAAATATATGCGGGCAGGGGCAGTGACATTTTTCTAATGTTGATTTCAAAAGTGCTCACTTTATTGTGAACAGCCTTTAACAGTGTTTTCTTGATATATGAGTTTAGGGTTTACTCATAAAAACTGTACAAGTCTGTGTATTGTGTTTCCTGTCTAGCATTTCCAGCAGCGGAAATGAAAAAGGAATTACTGATTGACTATCAGGCACTTACTAATCAGTTATGATTATATGCATATGTCTGTGTCTACCATAAGTTTTCAGTATTTTTCACTTTTGTGCTACCGTTGCACGTTATTTGAGAGATTGGTTGGTTTATTCAGTGTTTTCCCACATTTTCATGCAACCCAACCGCACTATCTAGCATGGCTTCGTTAACCTTCCCTCCTTCCATTTCCAGCCTAATGCCGGTGCATAGCAGTATGGGGTATAAAGGTTTTTAATAAATAAAAATATTTTACATTTTAAGTTTTGTTTTCACTTGCTGTGTAATGGTTGTATTGGCGTTTGTGTAATGTATGTTGGTTGTTGGCTGGGTGCCATTTTTACATTTACACAAATAATAGCTGATGAAAATGAAATACTTTTTTCAGATTAGGTACCAGTCTGTTCCAGTTTCCACTGGTTCTTAGTGTTGTGAATCTGAACCGACAGCTGGAATTATATTCTTGGTTTCATGGCTTTATTTATAGCAGCAACTGACATCTCACCCATCCAATTCCGACTATATACAATAATAATTTTTATATAAAATTTATTTGCTTGAAAAAAAGAGCACATATCTTGCAAACACAGTTTCATTATTGCAACGGACAGCTCCGTCAACCATGAACTGAAAGAAAATGCCACAAATGTCGCCGAATCCTAATGTGTTCACTGCGCACAAGATTTTCCATGCTATTAACACTAGCAGTCATTCCAGTGGACTACTCGAGAGGTCAATCATGGGAAAATGGCATCCATGCAAACTGTTAAGCCAGCAGTGGAGACTACTTATTTGGTAATGCATCTGTTGCATAAACAAAACACTTTGAGCACTTTGAATTTAACCCTTTCAGACCTGATTTAATTTTCTGGTTTTCCGATAAAATTCAGAATATTTTTTTTATTTAATTCATTCTGAGCCCCAGAGATGGTATTAGTATCTAAAACCTTAGAGTAATGATACTACTGTTTACCTTTAATGGCATCAATTGATGCCACCGGGTCTGAAAGGGTTAAGAAGTCATATTAACGCAAATTTGACATCGTGTTTGTACCAAAAATGTAGTTCTTCACTGTAGATGGGATATTATTTTTTGAGATAAAAAGTAAAAGTGTACCCAATGGTTGCGGTATTTTGCTATTTAGAGTGAAATGATGTCTATGCAAAGTTTTCATTGAGTAAAACACCAATTTTGCACGGTGGGTCTAAATCATTAAACTTAACAAAGTCCATAAAAAATATATTAGTTAGAAATGGGATATGCATTTTAATCTGCAAGAAAATACACAGACCACAGGTAAGCCAGATTTTAAGACATTGTAAAAAAATTTTTTACACCTTAGATTATAAACCTGAGAACAGAGTACAAATTTTCAAGAACCGGAACTGAACAGAGAACTGATAAAAAAGGGTTAACAGACCAATCTATACTTAAGGCATACATCATACCAGAGCTATGTCACCAAGGAAAATGCAGATGATGTTAAAATACCTACACGAGAACAAGCCAAGAGAAGCTGTTAACAGATATTTTTATATATTAAATATTTGTTCACGACAGCTATTTTTGGTTTTCTTTAATGTCATTCACAGTTTTCCATGGCAATGTAGCTCTGCATTGGCCATTCGCATATGACAGAAAGTAATTCTTCATTTTATCACTTACACACATTGCAAGTATCATTCAAAAAACATGTATATGATGAAGTAACTGATGTGTGTTGGTGGTTCCTTTCAGCGGTGCCAATGTGCCAGAGCCACCCAGCTCCCCTACTGGAGCACTATGTGAATGACTGCGGGGCGGGATTGGTTATCACCACCCAGGAGCTGAGCCCCAGCCTGGACAAGGTGAAGATGAAGGTTGGCAGTAGGCTACTGGTGTTGGACGACTCGCTGCGCATGCTGGCTATGAAGCCCCCGGCCTTCCTTTTGCAGCTCAACCAGCTTGACGAAGACCCTGGCGCCACACGCGAGGAGGTGCTAGAGGCCGGTCAGGAGCCCGAGTTCTACTCCGATGCTGATGCAATGATTGTGTACACTGCTGGCACCACAGGCATGCCCAAAGGTGCGCCTAAAGTACAGCAGGGTTGTGAAAAATAAAGCAATCAAATAACTAATTGGTTATAACTAATTCATAGCAAGGCAATCTTCAAGTATTTATTCTCCTTTCAATACAAGACAAGTATAATAAAAACAACCATTGACACAATATATGTGCAAAAACTTAATACAATTAAAGTTTAGCATGCCATAGACACAATAACTTACAAAGAAATTAACATCAATCATGTTTCAAATTGCAATGAAATTAGTGAATGAAACTAATTTGGTATCTGTTACTTAACATTTTCATACATTTCCTTCTTCTGAGGTTCAGTAGAAACATGATCTTTCCACCCACACCCTAGTTTGCCACCTGGCCGCTAGATTTACACCCAACAGTGCCCGTCCACCATACTGCAGAGTCCTACAGCTCACTGCCTGATGAAATTGGCCTAGCCAGCGAAACATTGCGATTGCACAACCGCTTAGAAAATGTGTCGTCCTTCTTTGTTGTGTGTGCTTGTTGACAAATAATAGACTGTGAGTACATGAATTCCTGTCCTTTAATATATTACTTTGATGCGTGATGGTCTTAGGGGCAGGAGTGTATCTGCATCTTACTAGGAGTTTTTAGATTGTGTTAGATCAGGGGGTGGGGTCTGCTGAATCTGGCGCTTGGCCTTGATGGTACCCTTGAACAGAATCGGGCAGGTACGCCACTGGCTTGGCACAAAGTCTAGTTGGACTTGCGGGTGTGTGATGGTGGAGCCGCTGGCTTACCTCTCACTGCTGTGTGTTGGACACTCATCAACGTAGCTCTAGTGTGGTTTCTGGCAGGCTGACGGTGACAGCATCTGCTGGTCGGCTCTGGTGTGAGGATAGCTCCACAGCGGCCGGCGTTCGACTCCGTAGTTAGTAGTTGACTGGGCTGGTCCAGCATCAACTGGCTCAACACCTAGTACCAAGGGCAGGTCCAGGCACGGAGGTACTCAATGACTGGATTTGCAGTCTGGGGGTTTTCACTTAAGGGTCAATTAAGTTTTGGGGGGAACTGCGAGGTGAGGCCTCAACATTTGCGGGGTAGCACTTACCAGGAAGGACTAAGCTCAGTTCACACAAAAAGGAACAGATGGCAGTTAGACTAGTAACGTGTTTTATTCTGTCCAGAATAAAACACTGTGACCCGTACTCTCATGTCAAAAGTCAATGCACGGGAGGATAAAACTGATGCGTGACAGTCCAGGTTGTCAGGCTGTCCCAGCCCCTAGGTTACTTGATGACACTAGGCGAGTCGCGTCTTAGTTTGCTTACTCTGTTCTAGGTACAGGGGCCTGCCCTGTGTATAACACTGGTCTTGTGGGTCTGCGACATTGGTGCGGCGAGGTGCAGGAATACGGCGAGGTGGCTGGGTGCTTCCGTGTATGCTTTTGGTTTCTGTTACTGTGGTTGCACTCAACTGGGGGGTATTTGGCTCAGGTACGGGAGCCGGTTGCAGTTCTGGCGTGCTGAACTGACATATGCCAAGATGCAAATTACTGCCGCCAACACCGCCCTTGCTCTCGACGAATCTACCAGGTAGAGCCGGGGTGGGCTGCAGAGTGATGGTTGCAGGAACCGCACAGTGTTGTACCATGGGGGTAAACTTCCCTGCACCAGTATGCAGCCCTCTCTGCACCACCAGGGAGCAATAAGAGTTGAGCACCTGGCCGGCAAGACTATCCCACCAGGAGCGTACCTAGTGTCATGGCTTTACCGTTCCTCCCACATTGTGCAAAGAACAGGTGGCCTTCCAATAGTGGTGAGGGTCCAGTAGTCACTGGTTTCCCCGGGCTTGAAGAAGATTCCTTCCTCGGCTCCACAAACGGTGGTGGTGAGGTGGTGGTGGTGGTGGTGGTGGTGGAGGTGACTTTGAGCTGACAAGCCAATTTCCAAAGGACGGTATCCTAGTGTCGTAGCTCTACCGTTCACTGCCGGGGCAGAGAATGGGTGGCCTTCCAAGGATGTGCTGTTGTGTTGTTTTGACTGCATTCAGTAAGTAACAAAACCCAGTCTCCTGCCAAATCCTCCAGCTCCTATATAATGCAAGGAAGGAGCTCGGAGTGAAAGTCAAGAGGACTGTTAGAATCGGTGTTTATTTAACGAAAAGGAAAGAAACATAGATGTTAAAGGTGCTATCTCCTAATTTCCCCACAGGCTATGAGGAAGGTAAGCACCCTATCGTACTACAGGGGAAGGCGCCCTGTGCAAAAGCTAGCGGGAAAGGCAGTTAGCTTAGTACGTGTACTTCCTCAGGGCCTGCTCTACTCTCAGATGTGTCCCTAAGGGACCGAACGTATCCTAAGAGTTTGAACTGTTGACTGCCGCTGGTTCTTCCTTCGGTAAGGCGCTGGAAAGGATCTTACGGCCTCGCAAGGAGAGCAATCAAGTTTAGTAGAGGTTTGAGCCGTGGCACCAAGAGTTGGGGCGATGAGAGCTTAGGAGAGGTGATAGAGAATTGAAGCAGAACTGACTATCCGTAGGCCGGGGTGTAGCTCCTTATATACTCCTCTGCCATCCATCCCTTCTTCCACTGGCATGGGTGTCTGGAGAGGGGGAACGGCATGTGCAAGCCCAGTGCTTAGATCCTCTGAGCATGTGGCGTTTTGGATTGTGTCGGGATCTAGGCATCTCACATGTGGCATCATTTAGTCGCACACTGCTATACTCTCCCAGGACTTCTTGCATGCTCTCAGTGGCTCATCGAGCGAAATAATTATTGGGACATCTGTCCCGGCCCGGTAGGTAAAACAATCTTGCAGGTGGTTGTAGCGTGACTCATGGATAAGCTGTCAGGAATGTAGTTGCACTGATGAGTTCCAGTCATTTAATATTAATGAGCAAGATGTCATGCGTCAAAACAAAAGACATGTGAAAAGCCCTATCGGCTTGAAGAGCCTTGCCTTAAGGGCGTGCTAGAACAATAAGAGCAACAAATTAGGTAGCAGGCAGAACAACTACAACCTAACTGAAGCTATGTTGTCCAGAAGGGACTGAGGGGAGAGTATGGTGTGTGGGGTTGACGGCAAGTGTCAAGTGTTGAGGGGAACAATGACTCTTTGGGGCTGTAGCGCGTGCTTGAAGAAGAGGTGTTGGTAACTGGTGATCACTGGGTGTTTCTTCACGAGGCAGAAGAAAGCAGAGAGAGAGGAGAGCCTTAACACGACTTGTGCTAAGGCAAGCTGCTGGTAGCAACTGCTGTTTTGCGGCATTGCAGGGACATACATCCTCCTTGACTGGAGGGTGTCTCTGATTCCTTCGGCCTTCGGGCAGCTTCGGCAGGGGTGGCTCCTCCCATTGTAGACCCAGCTGAGCTTCACTTGCTGCCATCTCTCGGGGGCGGCTGGAAGCAGGTCTTTCTGGTGTGCAGGAGGTATTGGCTGCAGCAGCTTAGCAGGCATGGTCGACTGGTTTCCCTTTTCACGAGGTGCATTCCACTCTCCAGGCATCCACCTTATCTATGGAGACAGTGTGCTGGCCTAGGTAGCTGCCAATCAGGGTTTTTAACACTTCTGGGGCACGTGATGATACGGAGTTGCAGCAAGAAGAAATGGTATATCTATGAGTCACATGTCAACTTGAATAAAAGTGTTGTTAAACTTTTAAAAGTGTAGCCATGAGAAAGGAATATAGGAAGTCAGCAGCAGGTATGTGTATAAAAATTTTAGAGGTTCCGCTGTATTACAAAGTTCTTACAGTCCTTGCAAGTCTTAGAATTTAAAGTATTTTGTTTCAAGGCCTTGAAACATCCTTAATTTATGCTGGGGCTTTACAAGTAATTGAATTATTCAATGGTAACAGAATCCTTTTTCTGCCTATCTAAGAGTGAAAAAAAAACTTTTTTTTTTTCCTCTCCGAAAACTGACCTGTGAGTGAAACTGTCATGTTGTGGTGTTCATAACATGTAAATTTGTATGAAAAGCAATGCTGGCTAGATGATTGAAGCGGCCTTTTCACCACTGTGAAGTGACCAGAATTAGAATAGTAAGCAAGCTGCCATATTAGGCTAAACCGTTAGAACTAAACTGCAAATTTTAAGCTAATGCTAAAAATTGATTGTATTAACTGTAGTATTGTTAATTACATTATAAAAAGACAGAATACACAAGTACTCACAGGACAGTAACCAAGGACGCATGTGCGCGCGTGCACACACATACATACACACGTACAAAATTCTGACAATCACATTTTCCATGTGGATATACAGCCGTGACATTTCATCGGCTAGGCCAGCTTTATTGGACAGTGAATGGTGGCACAATACTATCTGTTGAGTGGTGGTTGGCTACCTAACGGGCAGAGGCGAACTAGGGTGAGGCAGAAAATTTGAAATGTGGTGTTCGGGTTATCTTATGTTTGTTAGGTGTCTGGATTTGATGATGTATTGGGTATTGGTTGGTCACTTCCCAGTGTAGCAACCAAAAAAGTGCGTATTGGGTATTGGTGGGTCACTTCCCAGTGTAGCAACTAAAAAAGTGCGTATTGGGTATTGGTGGGTCACTTCCCGGCGTAGCAACCGAAAAAGTGCATCATTAATTTTTCAACAGATTTCCCTCAAATTTTCAACCTAGTCACAAATTTTTTACAGTTCCTTAATAAGAGTTGTTCATAAAGACTGTCTGTATATGTAAGTTCAAAAAAAAAAGAAATTCTATATTAATAAATAGGTAAAATAACTGTACGGAGTGGTGGATTGTGTTTTCACCAAATAGTTGTCTTTTCTTCTTCCAGAAAATAATAAATTGCCACTAAGCATACATTTACTGTTTGCACGGTATATACATGAGTCAGGATGTTACATGGTAACATGCATAAAGAGCTGTTTTTAATGGACAATAATTTAGCACCATACTTTATTCAGTAAATAATGTGTGGTTATTGTCATGTGTTAAACTGGTTAGACTGTAATTAATTTGCCTGTAGCCTATTCTGAATCTGTTATCTGAATCAATTATTGCTGTGTCATTCAAAATCATTTTGGCAAATATCGTAAGTTTACTTTCAGTATCAAAAATTCTGGAGTTTTTTTTTTTTTTTTTTCAATTATTGCTGTGTCATTCAAAATCATTTTGGCAAATATCGTAAGTTTACTTTCAGTATCAAAAATTGTGGAGTTTTTTTTTTTCCCCCAGGTGTTGTGTTGACACACAGTAACATTCAAGCTCAGGTCATGTCACTGATACAAGCTTGGGAGTGGACACACAAAGACATTGTTCTACATGCCCTCCCCCTGCATCACGTCCATGGTGTAGTGAATGTGTTGACGTGCCCTCTCGTCGTCGGAGCTCGGTGAGAATTTGCATTACATTTTTATATTTTAATTTACAGTTGCACAATGTTTTATAGAAATTTACTACTGTCAAGTTTTAAATTGAATCCAAGCTTTGAGTGCAGTATATTGATGAATACCTTCTCAGGAACCATTAAAACAAAATTAATGCTGTATTGTTCCATGTATAAATCTTCTCACATTAGGGATGGATTAGTTAAGGGCTGTCACCAACCTTTGAACAAAAATCATTGATTTAGCTGCCCAAAATCCTTAAGACTAAAATGATTGTCCATAAAAGTATTCACAATAAAATTGTGCCTATACAATATTGAATGTTATGAGCATGCTTACTGTAGCCCATTCACGGTTTCTTCTGATGTTTCTGAAGCCCTGCTAAATTCCTACTTTTGGTTACTTATGTATCCTTCTGCTACACACAAACATGCACTGCTATGTGACTTCTTCTTTGTAACTGTCAAATGGGTGGTTTACTGTTTACAGCTGTTCAAAAAATTCTGTCATATTTAAAAAACCATTACGTACGAATATTCACAATTTAGGCCTATAACAATATTTAGGTCAGCTTTATGACTTTCTAACACACGACATTACACATGGTACACATTAATATTTTGCTGTGACTGTGTTTAACCCTGTTACAACTGTGGCGGAAAGAGCAGCACTATTTAACCTCTTGTTATTGATGTGTGTTGGGTTATTTCATTAAAAGGACTGCCTTAGTTGGAATGAATATTAAAACAACAAAGGAACTACCAGTCCAATGAAAAAGACATTAAATTCAAACATGTAGCTCATGTCACTAATTTTATGAACATAGCAGCGACAAACTTAAAAGATAGTGGTGAACATACATACAAATAGACCTACCGTACATCTTAGTCTTTTTATATTTCTGTGCTTAGGTATTTATTTTTTACTAGGTTTATTTAATTATTGATTTAAAGTTTCTGGTTGGGCTGAGTAATTTGTTGGGATTGTGGCACACAGTCAGATACAAAACCATAAGCACGTTACACTATTGTGTTTCAAACACCTAGGACAAAGTTACGGCGTGATAAATAGACGTGTAATTAATTTAGTCCTAAAACAGTTCACGGTTGATATGTGCCCCTCTTGGGTCTTATTGGTTAAGAGGTAATTACGCTGACCACTCTCTCAATTTCTGCAAATGAGAGGGGAATCAAACCCCGGAGTGAGGCGAAGTGATATGAATTCCCTTCCAGAGAGTTTCACTTTCCTCATGACTAAGGCTGTCAAAAGGTGAGGAAACCAGCAGTCCCAGGAATATGAATGAGGTTTAAGTCAATGGTTACTCGAGTGTGATGGTGGTGGATGATCTGGCCATGTGACTGGGTTTATCTGCAGCGGCTTCGTCGGTTGTGCTGCGACAACATTCACTGGGCTTTGGTTTCCACTGGCTTTGGGAACAACAGCCTTCTGTAGGAGTCGAACCCTAATGGTTTTCTCGGATGCCAACTTTATTGTGCATAATTTCGGCAGCTCCACCATGGACGGGTGTCGAACCTTGATTAACTTGTCGGATATTAGCTTGACATTACTAGAGTGGGCTGGATCCACCTGAACGGGGGGTATCTGGTGGTCAGGGGTATTGACTGGCGATTGGGCCTCGGTTAGTTCCGGACAGGTTTCCTCCTGATCCTCCTCCGGCGGGCACCAGCATAACCAATGGTCTAGTGGGGACTCCTGTGTGGATGGTATGATAGTTTCATAACATAATGGTATGCACTCTGGTTGACTGTGTGGCAGCTTTACTGGACTTGGAATCACACTATTAATATCAGTAGTATTCTACCTGTGTAGGGCGCGTCTCTCACTGTGCATCTGGTGGCTCCTAATTCCGCAGTGCTTATTTTGCATTGAAAATGAAGTCATCTACCTTTCTCTGAACGTAACAATCCTGGTTGGGTACGACTTGATAGTCATTCCCAAGGACTTGTCCTGTGATGGGCAGTCAAGGTATCAAGACGTACGCCGAGTAACAGCTGAGGATACACTGAAAACCCAGAAGCAGTGGCGTGCCCTGCAGGCTTAAATGCCAATCCCTTCAGGCCCCGTGTCCTGTGGAGTCCAATGTACCTCACAAATGAGTACTGACGTGTTAAATTATTGCACAGATTAAATTACACACACTTGATAAAGACCACAAGCAAATACTAACAGAGGAACTAAGCTACTATTACGCTAGGTGACATAAAGGGTTTCGATTCACGTAATATTTGTTATGATTACTAAAGAAACTGGGAAGTCCCGACAAAATGAATATACTTTAAAATATTAGCTACCAAAAAAAGTCAATAATTAAGTGAATTGAAACAGGCGAAGGCAAGCCTGGAGTAAAATAATAATTAATCGAGATCGGAAAGAAACTAAGTGATGCAATTTACAGCGTATGGCATTAGAAAAGGGTTTCTCCAATGCGATGACCTGCTACCGTTGGAGTCAAGGGAAATTGACTGTGGTAAAAGGGTAGTGGGTACAGGTGTTCGGATTACCATCTGGAGAGAGTGCTGAACCTGGCTGTCAGCTGGTATGGACAGGCCTTGTGCAAGCTGAAGGGCTGAAGTGTTGGCAGCCTTCACAACCTGCTGGCTGGCTGCCTTCCGAAGCACCAGGCTGGAGTTCGAGCTGTGTTGCAGGTTGAGGAGAGGTGAGAAAGTCTTCTCAGACTGGGGAGAGCTCATTAACCTATGCGGCCGACGAGCCCGGCATCTGTGCTGGAGCATGGTGCTGGACCTCTATTTGTACTTTAAAATCTCCTAATAAGCGATCCTTTGGGGAGTGGGGGATAGAGTAGCCTTCTTGCCGCTCATTTCTTATCTCCCCCTTGGAGGCGATGACAATTTTAAGCACCTTTTTCGGAGGCTGGCTGGATGTGATGTCACAAGGTCACAAAGGTGCTGCCATCTCTGGGGTTGTTTGGAACTTCTTCCGCTGCTAACTGAAGGGTAGTAGATTTTCAAAAATATTTAATTCTTGGGGGTGGCGCTTGCATGCGGGATTCCGGACGAGCGATGTACAGTTAAACCCCTCTATTACAACCCCATTTATTACGAACACCTCTCAATAATGACCTAATCTCAAGTAACCGTCAATAGTTTGGGTCGAAAAAAATTGAAAATTTGAGACACGTCTAAAAATAGGTACCTTAATCCCTCGCCAACCGCGGCATCTTGAACTGCTGTTTCAGTTATCCGCTGATTTGTTTTTGTAGACCTTTTCTCCAACCGCGGTACAAGTTACTATTATCCATGGTTTTCAGTCTGTGGGAAACTAGCCTTTACTGATGTTAGTGGTCACGCATTTCTCAAGTTGCCTTCATGCCGGTTCTGGTGAGGATTCTTTGTCCTAGTCATATGCCGCTGCTTCTGCCTTACCCTCCCTGTCTTTTTTCGCTTCCATTATCCCGCCTATTTTGCTGTAAAAATTACAGACTAGTTTTTTAATCAGTGTATGCATGACTTCAAATTTTATTCAATGTTTTTTTTTTTTCTTTCTTTCTTTCTTTCTTCATACCTACGTAATATGCTACTTTTTTTGGGCATTTGTTTTTTTTTCGTGTGAAGTCAGTTTTATGTGTAAAATGAATAACGGTAGGTAAGTGTGTGCAAATAAAATGTGTTCTTATATTACCATATTTTGGCAAGCAATGCTGTGTGTGTGTGTGTGTGCGTGCGTGCATGCGTGCGTGTGTGTGTAGGTCACGTCGGAGGATTTTGATAAAAAATTTGGGATAGTTAATATTTTAAGTAGACCGCACTAAATTTTTTAATTACCGTAAACTTTGCTGGGCCTTGTCGTGCCGGTGCAGAGGCCAACATGCCGCCTACATTTCGTATAAATTAAACACATTAACGTTTATTCACCAAATTTATTTTTTAAACTACTGCATAGGACATTCAAATACAGGTTGTCATAAGACCTGCTTGTGAAGTCACTGAAGTTTCTAACGTTTACTCTTCACTAGGCTTACTGTTTTGTTTACAGTCTTATAATACTTTGTGACATAATGTTCGTGACAATACTTCCGTGGAATTATTTGCATCTACTTTTCACGGATTCCATATGTGTTGACTTCACAATAACGGGGTCTATCACATGGGCAGATTATGAACATAACACACAGAAAATTGTCTCTTAAACATATTTATAGATATTTTACGCACCAAAAAGTAGCAAAGAATGATTTTTTTCCTGTTCCCTGTAAACTTTCCTTGCCTTTCGGAATTTCAAAATGTCACAGTGACAACAAATCACAACTTAAAAGAATGAATGCACATTCCGTACAATAAATACACCATTTTCCTGGTGCTATGAATTGTTTATAAACCATATTTTAAAATGACCAGAATTAGATATCGCGTAAAGGTCAGAATACTCTGACTCAAATAACCAGAATAAATATGAGTAGCTGCAAACTTGCGACGTGTATTTTTTTTGCAAGCATTTTGTTTTTAGGTAATGTATGTACAACATATATCGAAAGTAGTAAACTAATCTGTACTCTACATACACGATGCCATACACATTGCGTTCCTTTTAATTTAAGCGTAACTTGCAATACACATCCGCTTATTACTATTTTTTTCTCGCTGCTTGAGGCAAATATTTTACTGCTGTTGACATTGAACACTGCTCCCTCTCACGGAAATTGATAATAATTTTAATTCAGAGAAGTGGGGAGGCTGAATACCCTCCTGGGATAAAGCAATTCCATGTTTCCCTTACGAAGGAAAATTATGAGAAATAGGTAGCCTGGCTGGGTCGCAGATCCTCCCACGTTGGAAGGTTGGTATTTGTGCCCTTCGTCCTGGGTAACCTTGACAAGGGGGGATCCAAACCCTAGAGTGAGTTTAACCAAATACATCTCCTGTCCCGGGAGTTTGGTTATGTTCACTGTAAAGGTTGCCAAGAATATTCGTGATGCCAGCTGTAACTGGAATAATGGGAGCGAATATATATGGAGTCGGAGGGCTCCTGTCGGCGGCACCTTCTACAGGGAGCTGGTCAGGTGGGGATGCGTGTGGGCAAAAAATCTGCCGAGGTTGTTGCTTTGTTGCGTCAGCTAGTTGTCAGCAGGGGAATGCGGATAGTGATAATTTTACCTTCCGTGTTGTGTATCTGGCACGTAGGGTGAACAGGTCCCAAGTTCTGGGTAGGTGGAAGGGTCTACAACAGCTCAGTATGAGGTGGGCCTGGCTTACAATTAGCCAATTACTCGATCGTATGGTAGGGCCAGTCTAATTCCAATATAGTGTCCCCGTGTCCAAAAGGTTCGGGACCATCTTAAATTAATTCCCGGTTCAAATAAGAGTTCAGACTGTATTACTTCTAGAATGTGTAGTTTCACTAGTAGATAGGTTGTTGGCTCGTAGGGTGTTTAACTCTCTTTGCCGTCCTCTGCTAGCTAATCTTCGTAAATTACTTCTGCGTCCTATGGTCTCGTACTGCATCTCAATAAATATAAGAAACACACTAGGATATATTCCAGACTCACAGGGTTGTATCCTTCTTCTGTCCAGCCTTGTGCAGACTGGGACTTTAACCAAGGATATGAAACTAGCTTGTGGTCCCAGCTTTATATCCTGATGAAGGGTTGGGCATCTCGGGGTGTTCCTGAAGTAGTTGGCATTATTCAGGCTAGGACTATCGAGAAAAACTCCATTCTGTTCTTCCCTCTCAGGATAAAATAACTGGAGATGCTTTCAAACAAAAAGTGGTCCTTTGAAACTAGAGAAATCCGAAACTTCAGGTAACAGCTGGTAGCTCCTGAATCCGGCTTTGTGCAGGGTGGGATCGAGATGGTACCTGGAATAATGACCTGGTAATTCTGGATTGTTGTATTCCTTGGTAGGTCAGACGGTCAGAATAATCCTAGGACCCCTTGGCCTTTTTCAGGCTGAAGGAAATCGATTTAACCAACTCTAATCAGCGAGTGAGATGTTAAATGAATAGGACCATTAATTAAATTATAAATTTTAGTTTTATGTGGAGCTAGGTAGATGAAGGGTATGCACAAATATAAGCAAATAACGTATTCACTAAATACGTTTGGAAAGCAATGATATGCGTAGCTCTGTACAGTACAACAATTAGTAGTAATATTAATTATGTGGCATGTGAAGACTACATGCATAAAAACATGTTTGAAGCAAAATGAGGTAGTGTCAATTGTTGTTGGGGGAAGTTAAATGCCTAACAGTCCAGAAGGGACGATGTCACTACATGTTACCGCGGATATGAAAGGAATTACTTTTGAGGTAGGGATTCAGGTGAGGACGTAGAAATACCTCTGGCTGGTGGCGTGGAAACGTCTGCTTGAATTGACCAACGAAGTGCACTTGTGAAGAAGTAGGAGACCGTACTTTGACATGTGGAGTCTAGCAGCGTTTGCTCTCTTAGATTGCTCAAGTCATTGCGAACTGTGAGAGTTTGAGCAGCTTACTTCGAGACTTTACTCGATTCAGCCGACATGAGTGACCTAGTGGTCAGAATCCTGGAGGTTCCACTTCGAGTCTTCTTCAGACTGAAGTCAGAATCTGCATTTCTTACCTCTGACTTAGACAAAGCCTTACTCTGGCTTGTAATGCTGGATACTAAGCCTTGCTCAGGCTTGATGGTGCCCTCTGTCTTATTCAGGCTGGAGGGCCGGCGAACACTGCCGTGTCTGGATCTCGCTCCTCATATACCCAAATCTTCAGGTTGACGGTTGTCAGTGGGGTGCAGAGGGTGCTAGCCTCTCTTCGCAAGGAGTTGGTTTATTCCGACTTCAGGACAGCAGCCCCCTTCTTTTTTTATCTCTGTTGGAGGCTGTTGACGTTTTTATCACCTCAACACGAGACACTGGCATCTGTGGTGTCCTTGTAGTGGGGTGCTGCAATCTTGCATCATCCCTTGGAACTTGCATCTCTGGTTGACTGGTGTCTATGGCTGCGTTGAGTAAAAAATATTGAATGACAAATATGGGCAACTGCAAGGTGGCTGTGGTAGACAGTACAATTCCTCCCTTAATGACATGACATGCGTATGTTATCATTCACTATGCTGGGAGCGATCCTGTAGGCACGGTCTTAATTTGTGTGTCGTAATATGACTTCCCCATGAGTGTAGCAACTCTAGAAATGGGGTGAAGTCGAAACATAGAGTGTGCATGTCAGATGCGCAGGAATGCACCAGCCGTCAACATATATAAAACAAAACATTTTAAAATAAGTAACGATTTTCATTATTGTGGAATGCAAATTTCAACAATCAAATCTTGTCTATTTTTGTTCGTTTTGCTGACTGGATACTCAACATTTTCAAAGAACCCTTTTGTTCTTTTTCTGTGTGCATGTAACCAGCTCCTCAAAGTTTACAGATCTTGATTATAGTGTAGTTCAAAATTATTACAGTAGGGTGGTTATTATACATTGGAAATTGCATTGTTTAGTGTCCATATTGCATACGGATCTGCAACTCCAGCCTTTGATTTGTAAAGGTGTCTACAATGGTATGAAAAACAATCTGTGAATTGACCTTTAAATCCTCTTATTCATTTTATGATATAAAAATCTGTCAAAACGTATAAAATCCGTAAAAACGGCAGCCCTGAGTTAGTTGCATTATTTTTCGTGTTCTTGGTTCTGTACTGGTACTTAAATATTAGTTCTCTATTATATTTCCTTTTTTTATTTATTTATTTATTTATTTTTTTATTATAAGTTTTACTGTGGCGCCTTCACTTTCTATGAGCATCGTTATGCCCCAACCACAGGGATATGCGTAACATAACAAATAAAGTTAAAATAATGTTTTAGAACAGTAAAATTCTATTACAACGTACTGACATATGATGTGTTTGCAACAATGGGCATATATGACCAGCTCATCACTTAGCACACGTCGCTGCTGAGACAACGAAGTTTGTCATTGTTGGCCGGCATGTGACCCAAGCTTGTACTGTTTGCCCTAGTAAGAATGGATGTTCCTGCTCAGTGTTATTGTAGTATTCACTGGCCATCAAAGCTATGCGCTGAAGGCACAGAGTATCATTTCCTTTCTCTAGATAGCGTTTGCAATGGGTCTAGCCGCTGTCTTCCTTTCTTCTCCATCTATCGAAGCTGGCCGGTCATGTCACGCCGGAGAAGTTATGCTTTTGCCATTCCCCGCTCAATACCAGCCAATGAGCACTGAGGCAGCCACCCGGTTTAATATAAAAGGAGGACACATTTGACTCTAGAGCAGTCTTCAGTCTCCCAACGCGCTAGTCGCAGAGGATCTCACCAGCCTGATTGTCTCAGCCTTCGCTTCCAAGCTCCCACGCTTACCTTCCCTCTTCACCAAACTATTATAGCCTAAGAGACAACTTTCCTTGGTCTCTAACCAAGATAATTCCTTCCACGCACTGCTTAATCACCTGCAAAGGAACAAATGTTTAGTCTACCCTGCTAGCACTGTGACCCTTTCTAGGCAAAAATATGATACTGTTGTTAGATTCAGTTTAAGTTGTTTTCACTGCACTAATCAACCCCATCCCCGTTAACTCAGCAACAGGTCATCTCTACTCATTTTTGCGTAGGATAACTTCCCCGACAGCTCTCGTATATGCAGGCAATAGTGTGGCATCACATGTGTATTTCATATCACGTGATAAAATAAGCATTGTGTGTTACCTAACTCCTGAGTTCCACATTCCTGTAGACTTAGCACCTTTCCCAGTTGACCTCATCCCTGTGAGGGAAACGCTGGTGATCCCAGGAATATTACTCAGACGAACCACCACACTATTTCTTTTCTACCCATGCACACTCGCAAAATGGCCAGCCTTTCTGCATATCCGGTAGACAGAATGGCGGAGCCTGTACTCCGTCTCTCAACCAAGCTTGTCCGTCTGGTGCTCGTCTTTTCCACCGCTCTTTCAGTGCCGGAAGAAACGTTCCCTGGACTGGGAAGACTCGGCGGAGGCAGATACACTGGGTAGGAACACATACCCTGCTTTTCCTCTCACGGACATGAAATTGTCTCTTGCGTGTATCCAGATGCTGATTGCCTCCAGGCGTCTGCAAGAGCTGTTACCCTCCCTTGTAGCTTTTGAAAGCCTTGTAACCAAGGGCAGGCCTTCAGTCATCTGTCAGTACTTGTCCCTCCAGCCATACCAAGGGATTTGTTTACGGCCCCAGATCAAGGCAATGGAGAAGTTCGCCCCTGGGTCCGAGAATTCCTCAGCCAGCCAGAATAGCTGCTAACAATATCCATCTCATACTTACATATTGTTGTTTCTCTGCCCCAGACACCTTGTCTTACTGACTACGGTCCTCACTCTCAAGCACCTGCTGCTCTGTCATGCACCATTGCTAAGTCTCTGCCACACGCAAGCACTGTAGAGTCGCTACGTCCAGGAATACCAGCAGCAGCACGCAACTTGAAGGTAAAATCTCACTGCCCGAATCAGACTTTGTGCCCTTCCGCAAAGCTACCAGGCTAGTCCTGTATACTGGACGCGCTCCAGTTCCTCCTAATTACTAGACTTACCCTGACCTATGCCAGAATAGGATGCATCTGGCCTAACATCCTGCAAAACCATTGCTAATTGATGTAGTGTTTTCACCGACAGCCGGGGCGTCACACGTCAGTACTTCACATTAACGTAGCTTTTAATTTAATGTACAGTATTCCATTCCTGCCCAAATAACCTATTTAAAAATATTACACTTAAACATACAAAATTTATGGTAACTTTCAGTACAATGAAGATTATTTGACCTTTTATCTTCCTAAATTTGATAAATTTAATGTCCGTATGTGGTCTTTACATGAAAGTATTTTTATTTTTAACCATTTCCAGCCTCAATTGGTTTTTTAAAAAATACGATATGTAAAAAAAATGTGCTGCTCACGGAGTTGGGTTCAGTGTATTGTTTACGTATATGCTACATATATATTCTCACTGTTGATTCGCAATGTAGTCGCATTTTGTGTTTTCAACATCGATTAACCCCAAGAAATTTGCAAATAGTGTTTTTTTGTTCCTCTGTGACAGTTTATAAAAATCTCGTGCATAAAATCAAAATTATTTTTATTTGATATATTAATTTAAATATGTAGATGAACTTCTTGGGATAAAATGATACTCAAGAAGCGTAAACTTTATACGATTTTGTCTCCAAATATGTTTATTTACTTTGAGATGGGCGTTTTACTGAGTGTGGTCATTTTCAAGTGCATCTTAGGGAAAAAATAAAGGTAATTTGTTACTGAAATAACTTATTTCAGAAGATAAACATCTTTTCAATGAACTTCCTTCAGTGTTATGTGTTAAGGGTAAGTGGTATGATATTTCAAAGGAAACTTGACCAATAAGTAAGCAGTGTATATTTGTGTTTTTTTCCTACTTTAGACAACCCACACAAGAGACAGTTTGTTATTATAATAACTAACTTTTAATTATTAGACACTCACAAAATGCCATGTAATACTCAATACTTGTTTGTATGCGTAATGATGTAATGCACAATTTGTGACTAATTCAAATAGCCTAAGTAGGCCTTTTTTAATCTTACAACAAAAGACAGAAGTTATTTCACAAATAAAAAGTTGTAAAGAAATTTAATTTCTAAACATATATTGAGTGGTGGTGACAGTTACAGTTTTAGATATTTACTCTCACTGTTGGTTTTGTGCTTTTCATTGCTAATTAAACTTTGATTCTAGTTTTCATTGATGTCAAATAAATTGATACCTTTTGTACCATCTACCATCAAAATTATTGCCTACATGAAATTTTATTTAGATGCTCTCTTATGTCAAGTCTCAACATTGGGCACATTTGTGAAAAAAAAAGAAGTACTTATAATCAGCACAGTTAATAAATAATTCTCAGTAAGAACAGGAGAAACTGACACATATAAAATAAAAATATATTCATATCTAACAGCAATAAAGCAATAAAATGTATGGGATGTAGTGTCGCTCGAAACAAAATTGAGGTGATAAAATTTTATTTAAATGTGTAAAGCTGTTCAAAATGCATGCATCCACATTTAAGTTGATTGTGCACTTCCTTGTGTTTCCACCTTCTTTACATTTTCATTTTTTTTTTAACCATGATGTGGTTTAATCTGCACTTCAGAATTATCATTAATGGACCTAAAATAATAAATTATTAATACAGTAATAAGACATTGCCTCTTTTTCTCTCGTAAGTAGCCACTGAAAAAATACTCAATCGTGCTTTCTTCACGTTCCATTCTGGTTTTCCTAACTTATTTAATTCACTTAAACATGTCTCCATGCTTCAGGTGAGACTTAAATTGTATTTCAATATTTGAAGGAGGATTATTTCTATCCTTCTGTTATCCTGTGGGCCAAACTGCTGACAGCAATGTAGTTGCACTTAATCTGAATTTCTAAAGTGATTGTGTGTCATTATTTGCAGTCCATTTACATAAACAAATAATAGATGGCTTGTTTAGTTTATTTTCGTAACAACTTTGACCACATAGAAATGTATATTTCAAGTCTTAAAATACTTACTGGATAATTGGTTTGACGATAGTCTACAAATTTTATCAGACGACTAGTTCTGCATAGTCTTATCTTTGAAAAGTTTTCTTCTCTCTTCAGATGTGTGATGTTGCCTCGTTTTGAGTCGTCGCAAGTATGGAGTCAGTTGCTTGCCATCAATATGCCAGCCAGTGAGCGAGTCAATATGTTTATGGCTGTTCCTACAATGTACGCAAAACTGATTGAGGAGTATGACAAGATATTTTCGAAAAATGCACGTATGCAGGAATACATCAAGTCAGTTTGCTCCCAGAAAATAAGGTATCAGAAAAAAAAAAAATGTTTACAGTCAACTCTTTTTTCCAAGACCCCTGAAATAGCATCCTTCTTGGAATGTTTTTTTTTTTTTGAACCATGAATGAAATTTAATTGAAAAAATTCTTTCAATTAAAACCCCTTTGAAATAATAATCATTTTCCTGAGAACAATGAAAGGTCTTAGAATCAAGAGTTGACTTTAATATTTTTAGTATATTTAACGTCAAAACTACATATATGAATTTAGTCTACTGCATGATATTGTATCAACTTCTTTGGTTGGTTTGTACGACTTTATAGGATAGATTTTGGTATATGCAGAAGGGCAAAAAATTGTTTTTATTGCCTTATTTTTATAGTGCTTTGTATCCAAAAAAAATTTCATACTGCACAGTTTTTCATGTATAGTGATTTATTATTAAATTATACTTTACGTCGACCCCGCTCTTGGAGAGTTTTGTGTTTATAATGCGAGGACAGAAAAGGTCGATTGACTTGTCAAACAGGTTCACACACACAGAGGGATGGCACATTTTTCACATGGATGTGCAGTCGCAACATTTTGCTGACTAAGCCAGCTTCATTGGGTGGCAAGTAGTAGCTGCAATATGTTTGGGGCTATAATTTTTTGCAAACCGCGAAATAATGCAAAATGCTGGGAAATTATTTGTGAAATTCTGTAATAATTCCAGTATTCACTAATCATCAATGGGTTTGCTTGTTTAAGTGTATCTAAAACCACAGTGTGAGCTTTTTTACTGTGAAAACTCTTACAAACAATACATTTTACAATTTTCCATTTGTTGTACAGCATTATCTCTCCATTTACTTTACATACGTGCAGATAACAAAACTATTTGTTTGATCACATTGTTGACCATATAGACGAAGTAAAATTTTGTCACGAGAACGACATGAGAATGATTCATAAATCAATTGGTAGCAAGTTCGAAAGATTATCGTTGAACATACAATACAATTTTATATATGTATAGAGCAGAATCGTTATGCACTCTTGTCACTGTCACAGTCACGCTTATGTGTATTTTTTTTAAAAAGGATATCTCTTACCAAAAATGTTGGTGATATGGCGAAAGTAAATAGTAAGTACGTAGTATACATGAGACAGACAAATTTTTGTGTATAATGTAATAATTATGCAATAATAGTTTGCACTGTATTTGTGAACTCTGCCGACTTTACTCACCTTCTGTGCTTTGGGGTTAGGTTCCAGACAATTGGCAAATATGGCATTTTTAACTATTGAGCGAGGGTGGTGATTTTAGTTGGCAGCTTACGTTGCCAAACCGGATGATGCCTAATACAGTCAATTTGGAAAAATGAAGGATGGTGTACATGCCCAGTATCCCTCTATTGACTAGGGAAATTGGGTCTTCTTAATGAGAATTTTACCTTCTTAATTTGCGAGCTCTGCGGTCCGGGTTGGCAGTTCATTAACTTTGCGGACCACGGCAGGTGGAGCTGAGCAGAGGACTGTCCTCAAGTGGGTCATGACGGGGGCGGCGTTCTCCGTGGAAGCGTGACTAGTGGTGTTTAGCTAGCGCTGCCTTACTACAGTTGTTCCAATAGGTGATATGACGACTGGTAAGCCCCATTTCGGGGGTGTAGGAGGAAGCGGCGATAGTAGTCGAGGTTGATTATAACAGGTGTGTCTAGATGCTGGTGCATCAGGTACTGAGTTCCAGAAATGTGTGGGATTGCATATGGCCAGTCACAAGATGGCTGCCTTTTCTCGGTCCTGATTGTACACCCTGGGGGCATTAGGCTCTGGTTCACCAGATTGTGTAGTCCGGGCCCTTGCAATCTTGTTGGCCTTTTTCCGGCCTGCTCGGTGATGGGGCATTTAGGAAAAATAGCTGTGGAAACATATATATATATATATACACTCTGTCATTGATGTTACGGTATGTTCAAAGGATAAAAATGAAAGGAAGAATAGACATTTATGAGTTAGTGGATCCAGTGAATGTCCTGGAGGCACAGGCTTGACCGTAAAGATGGCTTAAAATAATGTAGCAGTGTGGGAGAGGACAGGTTCTTGCGTGGACTGCCTAGGAAGGAATCTACTCTTTCTGGGGTGCGTGCCTTGGGGTAAACTCTTGCCGGAGTCCTATTGATCTATCAGTGCAAGAGTGTGCGCTTCACGAGGGATGGTGCTTGGGTCTATAGCGACTTTGGGAGAGGGCCACCCTGATTCCCCTTGGTGAGAAGTTGAATGAGCTGTGTCACCAGCTACAGACCTCAACTGCCCCTCTGGGTTCACAGCGTTCCCCACGTAAGGACCTTATGGCTCTCAGTAAGTGGTATGACCAGCTTGTAGCCTGAAAGTTGTAGTGTCTTAACATGTTTGTTCTTCTCAAGCCTCAGGAGCCTTAGAGAAAGGTTTTCTCTTCCCTTGTTACAGTGGCACTAGAAAAGCAGCGTTACCTGCTAGCAACTAGACACCAAACATTAACAAGAGGTGACAGCACCCTTCAATGGAGTCTTTGGTTCGAAACTGTATCACTGCGATTTGAGAAATAGACGAGTAGATATGCACACAGAAGGCAAAGTGGGTAAGGGAGGTGAAAGCGAAAAAGAATGATCAGACCAAACAGATGTTAACAGTTAGATATATTTTTTATTCGTTCAGTGGGAATTTACAAGACATATATCTCTGATCTGTGCCCACTAATGTTTGATGGACAAGGGACTAAGTTTGCCAAACTGTTTGCCACAGCGTTACCAAGTTATTGATCAAAGTTCAGGGTAAGAGACACCCCGGTACTCCTATTGTCGGCGTGGTCAAGGAACATGGCAAGCAATCGAAGCAAGGCGAATGCTCCGTGACTATAGCTTCTGCTTAGCGTGTTGAGAAACACAAGTTCTGACAATAGTAATGTATGCTAAGTCTAACTGTTACTGCTGACGGCAAGTGTGGCGTGATAGCGAGAGTTGCAGAAGTTGTTCCTGTCAGAAGTGCTCATGAACTGCCCTGTCTGGAGGGCTCGCAGAGGAATAAATACCCTCAAGATATACGACGAGCGAGGATTAGCAGGAGTAGTCCGCATAGAATGAGAAACCTCTTCTTATGCGCTGTGAGCATGCATTTTCGGTGCCTGCTGACCAGGGCAAGACAAGTGGGGGGGGAATGGAAAGCAGCTCTGCACCTGCACCAAAAAACACAGCCCTAGCAATTCCGTGGTCATTTTGACAGAAGGTCTGGTCTGCTTTGGATAACAGCTACAGTAAAAGCCAGATATAACAAGGCTGTTGGGTGACATAATTCAGACCCACATTATAGCTTTTCTGCACTATTCTGAGAGTGACTGAGTACAGTCGAAAAAAAAAAAACAGGCAGTGTTCTAATGGTGCATTGCACAAATATATAATGTCAAACACGGCACAAGTGTTGTTATTTACAGCAGTAACTCATGAAATGTTTAGCCCCTTCCTATCAGAATTTAATTTTTTATCTTCATTACTGAACTTGACAGCACACAAGGGAGGGAAACAGAAGAAGAGAAATTTGGTGTGATGAAGGGGTCACATGCATTCAAGTAAGAATGGTTAAAAAATAGTGTTTTCCAGGCAAAGAATGTAGTAATTCCACCAAGGGTGGTGTTCGCTCCGGGTTGGAGGAGGGGGTACACCCCCGCCTCCTGGTGGGTCTGGTCGGGAGGAAGTGAGAAAGAGAAACAAAGCTCACGTCCACATGAAACTAAACAAAGGTCGAATGCACACTTGCACTGCTGATGGGATCTATCAATGCTTCACGTGTTGTGAAACATGTCGCTTGCTTGTCTGATACAAAGGAAAATTAAAATGAAAAAAAGTGAATTATTTATGGCATGCAAAAAAAGGCTGCTTTTCTGCATTTAACCTTGTTCACAATAGCTCGTCCACAGTCCGTGGGAGAATAACACTGCGCACCTCAAATTTCTTTATTTTTTTTTCTGAAAATGGGAAGACATACCATATAGCCGGTATATACACATTATAATCAAAATGTCTACATCATAATTATATTGATAACGTAGTGCTGCTATACCCTGTAGGAGATTAATTATAAGCCTGTAAAATACTTGGAAGCACGAATTTTAAGGCACGCCTCAAAACGTTTGGATTTTTTTTTCTCCCCGAAAATGAGCAGACATACTGAATAGCCGCTATATACACATTATAATTTAAGTGTCTACGTCACAATTATAACAATAATGTAGTACTCTATCCTGTAGGATATGAGTTATAAGCCTGTAAATTACTTAGAAGCATGAATTTCAAGTCCTGCCTCAAATTTTGGAATTTTTTTTCCCCAAAGATAGGAAGACCTACCGATATAGCGGCTATATATACATTATAATTGAAGTGTGTACAAAATTATAATGATTACGTAGTGCTATATTCCATACAAGATTAATTATAGACCAGTAAGTTAATTAGGCCCTACCTTACCCAGAATTTGAACCCAGAGTCCCTCACATTGCTAGCCTGTTTTATACAAAATGCACCACAATAGTCGGCATCCCTTTTATGGCAGTGTTCCAGGATATTTTAACTTACTTTAGTTAAACATTTTGGCATCAAATAATTGTAATTGCTTAAATGTGTTGTGCTATACAATGCACGCACATTTCATGTTAACTTGTAAATGCCAGTAATGCGTGATAGCAGGACACTTGCAAGTATGATATACGGTTTAGAATTTGGCAGTACCATCCTCCACACTGATCCAATGCCCAGATAAGATGGAAAGGTTGTTCAAGTAACATTTTTTTTTGACCTGCTTACAACCAAATAGCAGAACAGGTATAATAGGGTCACACGAAAAACGGACCACTAGGAATCCTTCCATCAAAGACGTATCATGCCAACGAAACTGAATACGGAAAAACATACAACATTGGCTGTAATGATTCAGTAAAATACATCTCAGCACTGAAAGGAGGGAGAATGCGCACCTGCTACCCCCACCCGTTCCTCCGTCCCCGACTCACGACCACCCGCCAACAGATCACATGCTTTCCTCTTATTTATTCAGGCCGGGGACATAAATTGCCCCCTTTTATAACCGAATCCGCAGTATAACGGGCCGCTGTATTCTGGCTTCCATTGTATTCATTTCGTGTCTAGCCATATGTATGTACACTGCAACACCATGCCCTTGGACAGGTTTCTGTTTCACTAATTCTTAAAGTGGTAACGATTGGTAGTTAGTAAGTGGACAACTCTTAATATTTTCAGCTGACAAGAAATGCATCCCATATAAGGCTGTTCACGATAAAAAGTGTTACCATATATTTGGGACCAAGAAATGCAAGTCTGTCATCTTTTTGTGTTTCGTTCAGACTTGTACAAACATACTTTTCATTAACCTCTTATTTTTTACCAGTAGCACTGCCACTATGATGTGTTAAAATAAATTTTAGTTTAAAAATGGTTCAATATATTTTTGTGGTACCTGCTTACAAATGACACTTATGTAACTTTACACATCCAAAGACTAGTCTCTCTTTCAAATTTTTAAAACTGAAAGTAGTGAACACAAGCATTTTTAAACTCCCCATAGTACATGACTATGCATAAAAACATTTTTTTATCATCATGCCGTAAAATGACGCAGCCACAGCTAGAAAAAACTGTGTCCGAGATAGCTTACTGCAACAGTTTTAATAGTGTATTGAGAGAGGGGAGGGATATGCTTCCAGCCCAGAAACATTGGTAACCTCTCTGTAGGATCCCTGCAATCCCACCTTGCAACCATCCCCTTTCTCATCTGCTATGGTAGGAGTGGAAATGAGGTCATACTGGTTATACCCAAAACAGCGGAACACACAGCAGCCTAATATTGTACCTCCAAACAAGGTGTACCTTTGCACGGTAGCAATAGATGACATTCGTGATAAGTAGGGACATGGACTCTGGGTGTTTATTTTTGTACAGAATTCTAGGTTTTTTAAAATCTGTGTTATTGTTTATGAAAGTGGTGTTATTTTTGATTAACTATGTAAATACAAACAAAACCGTATGGACATAACAGTAACAGTTTTAAAATGAGACATACAGACTATAAACTTTAACTTTAAATTTTTGGTTGTTTGTTTCCCCCCCCCCCCCCCCTGGCTACTACTTACAATGTGCTTTATGCATGAGTTTCTGTGGTCCCAAGTTACCGACGTGTTGCAAACTTTACAAAATATAGTTTTATCATTCACTTGCATTCAAACCATGTTTTGAAAATTCTGCAGCATGTTGCTTTGCAATAATGGGGGGTTTTGGCATTATAAAAAGAAAATTACGTTTTACAAAGTACCCAAATATTCACACAAAACTAACTTCACCTACAACCAGATGTGATATCAGCCTAAACCGGAACAGGTGACAATACAAAATGTTAATTTGTATTAACAAAATACATTTTAAGACTGTAGAAATTTCTGAAAGATTTATTTGTTCGTCGCAAGCACAATATGTTGCAATATGACCACCAGTAATCCTTCACGGTGTTACTCTCGATAGTTGAAACAATGGAAAATGTAGACAGTTAGTAACAGCAGTGCTGAACAATCTCCATAGATTTTTTTGTTTGTTACGCACATAATCAAGATGTTAAACAAGTAATTTTGTCAACTTATGCTATTTATGTAGTGATTCTGTGTTGATACAGAACAAAAGTTTTGAAATATAACGAAAGCCTGTATGTTTTCTGCTAAGGAAAATACCATGGTATATTCCTTGGCAGGGATGACTTTCTAGCAGAAACGAGGTTATAACCTAATTTCTCTGTTTCTTTGTTCTCTTATTTAGTTAATATCATCTCACGCTTTAGAATTTGTGGAATGGAAAATTGCAATCAAACTGATATTCCACTATTTGTAGCTAAAAAGTTTTTTTTTTTTTTTCAACTTTTTTTTTTTTTAGTATCATAAAAGCAAAAAATTGAGTTTCATTTTAAAACACAAAAATTCACATTTTTTTGTTTTTAAATTTGTGTCTGGTTCACAGAAGTGGTAAATATTCTGAAAAGAAAATGTGTGCATATTGAAACTGAAAGGATTTATGTTACACATCCATGTTTAAGTACATGTGCTTTTCTTTGTAAAAAAATGTATTTAGTAATTTCAGAGTTTGGGAAAATTTTGTTTAGCCACAAAAACATCATTGATTTTTAAACGTTCTAACTGTATATAGTCTTAATTTAGTAACAGTTTTACAGTGTGCTTTTAGTATTATTTATACAAAATATTTGGCGTGGCAAATATTTTCATGGCCTTACCAACTAGAATGAAAGTGTATGGCATTATTACTCTATGGAGTAATCGTAGTGGTGGTCACAATATTATTTTCTTTACATTGTGCACAAAATTTTCAGTGTCCCTTTCAGGTTGGTATCTAAGTGATTACAAAAATAAAGAAGATAAACTTAACTGTGAACAGCTTAAAATGTTTACATGTATTACATCCTATTTTATTAGGGGAAAGTGCCACCAAGCTAATAATTCTCATGTAAATAGATAAGTAGTATATTGCTCATATATTTACAGTGCAGAAGCAAATCTACTGTTTTATTCATAAATTTAAACATTAGCCCAGCAGCCTTTTTATGGTGTAGAATTTTAGTACAGTATATCTTTGTGTGTATCTATTTGCAAATCTCAATTATTTTTGTAGTTTTAGTGTGGTATACTCTTTGAAACTGAACTCGTAATGTGTATTACAGGTGCTATTCCAATTTCTAATTCTGGTAAACATCATTATGATTTCATATTTGAACAGTAATGTGATCATGAAATTATGGTAGGCACCACAGTTTATTTTGAATTTTTTTGCATCTGGTGTTTGTTGACAGACTGATGGTGAGTGGATCTTCTCCTCTACCAGCCCCAGTTTTTGAAAAATGGGCAATCATCACAGGACACCGTCTGTTGGAACGCTATGGCCTCACAGAAACTGGGATGGTCCTCTCTAATCCTTTGAGAGGGGAAAGACAGCCAGGTAGGCTCATATATTTATGTGCCCATTACAGTGTCGCAGTATTGTAGCTTTCAGAAAACGAATGCAAACGTCCGTGAGTGGCGGAATAACAATAACTACATTGAAAGTATAATGTAACTTTAGTTTACATCTAGTGATGGGACGATTCAATTATAGATTCCTCGATTCCACAGATTCTTTCCTGAATCGAAGAGTCAATGAGTTGAAATTTTTTTATTCAAAAGTTTAATTTGATTCTGTAAAATTTTCTTACTAGGTAGTACGTTTTGCAAACCTGGTGGTGCATGTAAACACAGTGCAAATAGCGTGTGCACATTTGTAGTCATATTTAATCAGGCATTATTAGAGGCATGATTTTGTGGTAAATCATGATAAATTAAAATAATGCCAAAATATAAATTAAAATGTGAAATAACACGAAATATTGACAAATGTGGGATATCTCACGAAATTTGCTTTCTCCACAAGAAATTAACTCTTCTCCCTTGTTATAAACACTAATTTACCTCGGCACTATAAAAATTAAAAATCCAAAACCTGTGATTTGTAGGCAATATTGAGAAATATTCAAGATTAAAAAATTCTGGATTTAGTCTCTATAGACATTTTTTATATCTCGGAAATCATAGTTCTACACGCAACACAAACACGTAATTATTTTAAGTTATTTTTCTTGCGTAACAAAATGTAAACACACATTCTAAAGATTACACAAGCCGTAAAATATGCACTTCGAAATAAGCTACAGTAGTTTAACAACACACTGCCTCCAAGCGCTAGTAACATTGGTGCGAAGTGAACACTCACAACCAGATTGTGTGCAGTAATCTATGGCAGCTGCGCCGAATCAAATGTTTGTTTACGATGACAGTTGCTCGAAAAATTTCGTGAATCAAAAGTGCAATATCTAAATTGGTACAGTAAACTGCCTGTTTTCATAAAACATTTAGTCTCGTAAATATGGAAGATACTGCAGTCGATGTAAAAGACCATAAAATGTCTTATCATTTGAATAGTTTGTCCGTGCTAATGTACGTATTTAACCTCCAATGTAATGTGATTGATTTGTTTTGTTTATATTCAGGTGTATTATAAAATACCGCTAGCCGCAACAAAATCAAAATTTAAAAACGTTGATGCATGCCGCTTATATGAATATACCAAACACGACTAGTGGTTGGTTCTTACACACAAACCAAGCATGGTATCCAAGTGGCTGCGGAACATGTCAGCCTCCCTAACGCATCCGGCAGACAGTGTGTTGCCACAGCCATGAAGCTGTCAGAGGAAGGCCGAGTTCCGCAGAGCGCCCGAGGCTATATAGCGGAGCGCGATGGTAGTTTTCCCACCCCGCTCGCACTAAGACAGACGTCACAGAACGACGCCACACCTCCCATTCCAGCCCAGGTATGGGCCGGCCGAGCGCACAATTTAAGGAAGTGTGCAGCAAAAAATGCCAGTTGTGTTCTCCAGTAGCTCGCTTCAACACTTCTCTGCTGAGGCTATCTACTGACCATAGGCCCTCATGGTCCTCTCCAAGATCTTCTATTTCAACAACCACCAGTGGCTGCTGCCACCAACAGCCAGAGACTTACTATCACTTCGTCCAGAAGCTCCCAAAGACTTCAAGTGCCACCTGCTTCCAGAAGTCTTCAACACCAGAAGCCTGCTCGACTACACTCCACACTTCCGCTCTTGACCCTTCTGGATCAACAGCCATTACTTACTGGTAAGTGGCAACTACAACCACTGCCCTTCTGGTAGTGGCATCTGTTGTTAGGTCTCTTCTAGACACCCCAGGTTAGTGTAACTCCGTCAGAGTGGTTTCCATAGCCATCACGTTCGTTCTATACTTGGTTAGTCTAGGAGCAGGTCACCTCACCTGTTAAGTTTATCTTACTTTCGTTCTCACTCTACTTAGCTGTAGGTACAAGTCAGCAGTATTCATAATAAATATCATTTTTAATCTTGTCCTGAGAGGAAGTTTGTTTAGAGGTAAATCCAGTCCGATACTAGGAACTCTACTTCTAGACGAAGCAAGCAAGCGCCTGGGTGTAATAACAATATGAACCATAGTGTAGGACTACAGTTCCACGTCAGGTATCTGTATGTCAACACACACGCCACTTTCAACTGCCACCTGTTCTATGCACCCAGGTGTACAGAAAGGTAGAGCCGCAACCACTAGGAACACTTCCATCAGGAGCAGGACAGCCACCTCATGTTGTATTGCTGACCAGAGCGCCGAAGGTGCTGGCAGAGGTATTTACCTGAGACTGGAATGCCCGACTGTTGCTGGAACATACCCTGACAGTAGTAGGAAGATTGCCCACACGACTTATCGCTCTAGGTTTTTGCATCAAGGTGCGGAACTGTAGGAACACAAGGTTTGCGCCGTCAACTGCTGTTGGGCTTTACATTTAGTATGGATATCGTTGATTGCTTGCACTGACGGAACATAAGTTAAGTGTCAATACCGCCTCTATTCCCTTTGGGATAAGGCATGGTACAAGGGAGGTGGAGGAGGAGTTCTTTACTGCTAAGCAAGTGGGCACCAACCAACCATCCACACTTGGTGGAGACACCCCACGGGAACATGCTCATTCTGCCCATCAGTTCTCTCCAGTCATCACTCCTGTGTATTTCCCGTCAGACACCAGACGTGGCACATAGCCACATCCTGCAGTACGTGCCTTGGTCACTGGGAATGACACCTGGTTGGGCATAGCCAACTCATTCTTTGGAAGCAGTGCAGCTGCCGCTTGGAGCCAGAGATACCTCGCCTCTCCATACGGCACCTCATCAACTAGCACTACCCAGGCAACTGCTGGCCCCAGCCGCCCTACCTCTGCACCGGAACCGAGAAGATTGGTGAGTAAGTACCCTGGTAAGTTAGCCCTGCTTCAACGGGCTAAGGTGTGACGCATGTCTGGTTAAGTCTGAATGGCACATTTGTCTAGGAATTTAATGCTAGACCAATAGCATGGTTTTAATTAGGCTTAACGGTGTTTGGCGAGGTGTGTTGGTTACTGACTTACACAGTCTTCATGGGTGGTGCTGGTGATGCTGTGTTAGTCTTACTCAGTGGCGACTGGCTCGCCCCACTCTGAAGCGGCAATTCCAGACGGACGACTCTCTGCTCCAGAAGTGTGGTGGATTGGTCCAGCCATACCTAGCCTCTGTCTGATAAACTAACCCTCTCAACACCTGGTGGTACTCCTGGCTGGTACGGAAGGACGGTGAAAAGCATAAATTATGACCGGAGCAGCCGCGACTGCTTGGCATCTGAGTGTGGCGGCACGGTCCCGTTCTGCCTGCCTTTCCTTCATATAGGAGGTGGTAGTGCAGACCACTGTTTGGCAGCAATGTAAGCTTGGTATTGTTCCCTACGCTTGAGGCCACGCCTTACTTAGAGTAATGCCTCTACTGGTTGTGTGTTCAGGCAAGGTTGAGTGGCAAGTCTCAGGCTATGGTCACTTCAGCACTAACTTAGTGCTCAAAGCGAGGAAGTAACCCGGGCTTGTAGCCCCTCCTTGGATGGTGTTTCTAGTGGTTGAGGCTCCGCGGTTTCTCCCCTCCAGCACTGAATTAGTGCTTGGGTTACTGGAAAGAAACAGGAGGCCATCTAATGTGAGAGTTTTTAGACTCACGGCTCCTGAAGGGGGTCCATAATCAGACTAATTCGGTTAACTAACAATCTCCCGGTTCGTATCTAGTTTCTAGTCGGTGAAACAGAAAAGTACTCTAAAGAAGAAAAAGCTTAAGGATAGAGGACAATAGATGTTTATTGAGGACTCAATAAACAAGTGACCCGTGCATTTCCTACCGAACAATGAAGTGCTGAAGGTAACTGCGTTATCTGGATGTAGGTGACCTGGTTCTAGGTTACAAGGGAAAGAATAAACTTCTAGACAAATACAAAGTGAGTTACTGTTAAACTGTACTAAGTAAATGTTTGTCTAGAAGAGACAAAGTGAATTTAATAAGTATTAGCATGTTCGCTGGTTGACTGGTCGTCAAGACGGGAAGTAGACGCTGGGGGTGTACTTAAAGCCTCTTAAGATCTCTGAAGGTCCCAGCACTGATCAGTGCTCTGGGATGTCGTGAGAGAGGATGAAGAATGAACTCTAGAGCCCCGCTGCGCGCTGACTTATATAGTGCTCAAGTCTAAGCTGCCGCAGCAGGGTGCAAGAAAGGCGTATGATGTCCTGCTGTGGCGTGGGAGTTAAAAATCTCTAGTCAGCAGTACTGTTTCGTTCATCTTCGGTAGCACTTGGCATTGCCTGGTGGTGGGCAGCTTGTAGGTGCCTAGTGTGTGGGAAGGGAGGGATGTGGCATGCCCACTGGTTGCGTAACGTTGTAGTCACGTGCTCTGCTGTCTGGGAGATTTAAGCAGCCAAGAAATTATGTGCAAAGTGTTGTGTGCACAACTCTCGTGAGTAGTTGATGTAGACAACTCTTACGTAAGTTGAAGTAAGGGTATACTTCACGTAAAGAGTGATGAGTTGTTGCCGTAGTTGATTAGTAGTAGGAGCGGCACACGTCAAGTGGTAGTAAGAAATATTGCGGTACTGCCCACTGCAGACTTCGTATCAAGGCGCTGGTCTACTCGATCAGTGCTGGTCTCTAGTAGAAAGCCGACTCAGTCACAGTAATGAAGTACCCAAACACATCTGATCTAGTGCTCTCAAAAGTAACATTGACCAGTCTAAGTGACACGTGTCAACGTCACACTGAAAAATTTATGAAACGAATATGCATATGTATGACTTACCTTAATGTTTACTGTACTTTCTTGAAATTATATTGTTTTGGGAAGTGTGCAGTATTCTTGGAATCTTACGATGTTGACACATTCGTTTTACCCGGTAGGACGATTTCTATATGACAAAACTATAAATTTATTCCACACCATACTGGATGGGAATGCCACAAAATTTGCTAATTCAACGAAGAAAAATTATTTTGTCTCGTTCTCATTATTGTAGTCCCCGTTGGAAGTTGTGAGAACTGTACAACTGTATGCAAAATGTTTGCATTAACATTTGTTGATAATCAAATTGAGAATTGAAAGAAAAATTTTAGAATCAAATCAAGAATCAGAATCGACAAAAACTTTAAATCAACCCATTCTATTTACTTCGGCTGAAAAAATGGTTGTTACAATGAATTGTTATAAACAAAATTGGGATGGTTCGAATAACAAACAAATATTGGTTCCGGGTACGGTACTGATTCTACAATTTAAATATTGGTTCTAGTATTCTTTTTTATTCGGATGACATTTTAATAATTTCAGACTTAAAGAACCAAAAAAAAAAAAAAAAAAACTGTTTGCCACGTGCTAAACATTATTCACATATCACATTCAAAGTTGCTCTCAAAATACATGCACATGTGTGCAACTACTCTGTGTTTGTTTACGTATTTTTCTCTCTTGTATAATACACTAGAATGCAGTAGTTAGAAGATGTACACATAGAACAATTACAAAGATTGAAAGCTAAAAATGTGTACATAAACGCCAGCCATTTTTTTTTTTCACTATGTATATATTTATCTATGACAAAGTCACCACGAGAATGTTGAAATTTTGTCTTGTGAACTGATAGAATATATTAAACAAAATTCTGTATTTGATTAAATGCCTGTCCTTAAAAACTAATTTTGCGAATATTGGTACAAAATAAATAAATATTTGTTTCCTTTCAACTACAATAGTAATTCGCTGTAAGGAAATACAGCTGCCAAAAAATATGCTTGTTACAGGTGAATTAATCTGTGTAATAGTTTTGGTGGCACCTGCAATATTTGTTTCTTTTGATAATTTTCTCTTTATAGTTATTTTTGTAATGACAGAGTTTTGCCGTAATTAGATTAATTCATAATGTTTATTACTAAGTGTATAATCATCTCAAAATATTACTTAATTTATTGCTGTGTAGAAACAAGAACCGAGTAGTTGTTTGCCGCCTCCTCATCGCCAAGCCAGCTGGTGACATCACACCTTGAAGAAACAATGCTACCGCCACCCCCTCTCCAACACCGCCCCTATCCAGCTGACTGAAGGGGAAGAGCCAGCCAGAGTATACATAGCGAGTCACAAGTCGTCTCATGACTAGTCTTCATCGGGCCCTCACAGTCCACGACCAGTCTGCAGCAAACCAGCTATCCTGCTCACTTTACTTCTAGATCTACCTACCCTTCCTTCACTGCATTTGTGCCAAAGGAAACACCTCTCCTTGATCTCCACGGTGCCTAGTCACCGGAGCCATCCATCTTAACTTGCTTAGCCTTCCCCACATTCATGCAGATTCTTGCCATACGTTGTCTACACACCAAAACACTGCTGCCTCTTCTGGGTAACACATGCTTAGGGAGTAGTACCATTTTGTTATTTTAATAGTGCTTGTCTACCCCACCATTGTTGGCCTAGAGCCAGGTTCCCTCTACCTGGATAATGTAGGGTTAAGCTTCCTTAAGCTGTTGCCAATTTTAGGAGGTAGTGCGACACCACCACTTATTTTGCGTTAAACAGAATAAACAACAGTTTTTTGATACAAGGGTATCCTATTCCCGTATATGTAGAACCTCTCTTAGTGTACCTCACACAAAGCAAGGGATATCAAGTGACTGGGAAAGTTACTCACATGAGCCAATACACTGTCAGAATACCCACACGCAGTAGTGCTGACCAACCTTTCTGCACACCATGGTAGGCAGAATGGTAGAGCCCACACCTAGGTACTCTGTCTCTCAAGTCCAGCTTGTCGGCTCGGTACTCGCTCTCTCCACCGCGTTTTGTCATTGGAGGGGTTGTTCCCTGAGTTGGAAAGACTGCATGCTTCTGAGATTTACACCCACGTGCAGGGACTGTCGATGACAAGGCTTGATTCTCAGTTCTCATCGCGCTCATGCACTGAGCACTGAGATAATGTGTATGTTGAGTTGGCAGACATTTCACATGGTCCTACACCAGGTAGATATACACGCTTGCAATCACTTCACGGACGTGAGAGAGTGTTATAATCAATATGCCTTTCTCCCACCAGAGTGATATCTGAGAAAAGGTTAAACAGGTCTAACCGCCTCTGGGTGCTTCCAAGAGCTTACCCCCTCCCTCAGCACCATGCTCAATCAGCTCTTGTCCAAGGATCAAGCCCAGGCACTGTGCTGTTGACAGATTCCAGTCACACCAGAAATCACCAAGGACCTATTGGAGGCACCCACATGTCAAAACGGAGAGACACACCCCTGGATTGCAGCGTATTTGAGCCAACCAGATCAGCCCTTGGAAGTTCCACATGCCAGCTTCAGACTTGAACCAGCAGCACCGGCTTTGGCAGCTCACATAAGTTTATAGAGTACCATAGCACTAACCCACCTGTAGCACACGTACGTCCATCAGAGACGAATCAGGTCAAACTGCCGTTCAAGGTTATGCGTCGCCCAGGTGCCCCATTGAACGTCAACAATCTGAAACTAAAGATCACACTAGCCGAGTCAGATTTTGTGCCCTGCGGCAAAGCTACCAGGTCAAATCTACATTGGACATGCACCAGTACTACGTAGGGACTGACAGAATTCCGAACCCCCCGCCAGAGGGTGCGCCTGCTCTAGCACCAGACAAAACCAGCCTCCTTAACGTAGTGGCAACCTCGTCAGTCTCCCAGCGTCAGGCGTCAATACTGGTATGAATCATTGGAGAGCAGTGAATACCTAAGATTCTTTGAAGTGGTATACCATTGTAAGTGTAAGTATTTTAATAAAACATTGCAATTTTGGATTTAATATTTAATATACTTGTGGTCTGTTTGGATGTTTATTTCAAACAGCCTTAAACAAGATTCATTGCTTTCCTGTGAGTGTTGTTTGGATCACTGTTGGTTTATTTTATTTATTACCTCCAGAGGCTAAAGTGATCATATTAAATTTGTTTTCAGTTGTATTTGATATTGAGTTTCACTACTGCTCATTTCAGGATACGTGGGAGTGCCTCTGCCAGGTGTGGAAGTGCAGATGGTGTACTCAAAGCCAGGAGCTGCCTCTCAAGTCCTCGTAAAAGGAAACAGCAGCGGCAGTACAGTGTTGTCGACAGACCACACGAATGGGGAGCTGCAAGTCAAGGGACCAGGTGTGTTCCGAGGATACTGGAACAAACCTAAAGCCACCAAAGAAGAGATCACATCTGATGGCTGGTTCAAAACAGGTAATTGAGAAGTTGATGAAACATATTCTTCACCTGAAATTTTCTTTTAAATTGGACCTTGATGTAAAGTTGAAACTTGATTTAACAATATGTCATACTTCCTGAAAAATTTTTTTCTATTCCCTTGTTTCGTTAACTTCAAATTTAAATATTTTAATACCCCAACACTAAGAAGTTGTTATAAAAATGTGTATTTTCATGTTAAGATGGTGTTTCGTCCTCGATGGTGTAAAACAACACTTTTATTTAAATTAAATACTAAAGTAATTCTATAGGCAGATATTCTGCAAATGAAATGGTGCCACACAAGGCTATAAACAATCTGTAATTAACAAAAATAAAGTTTAAACGTTTTTAGTCGCTTAACTTTTAACAGGTTCAAAATCCATTTCTGAAGGCTTTTTTATACAAAATTTGGATGATTTATTAAGGAAATTTTCTTTTATTTTAATAGGAAGGAGTCTTCTGGATAAAAATATATAATAAGTTCAAGGACCTCATGTTAATGGGTAAAAAGTAGGGATGGGCCGATACCAATGATACCAATTTTCAACTGCAGATGCCGCAAATTACACAGCGATGCTAATACCAGTTTTGATGAGTGCAATCATAATTCCCAATTTTCAATATTTGTAATTACTTTTATTACTTAAATTAAAGTCTTCAGTTTTGTGAACAATATAAGCTCTTTGTATTAGATATCTACAGCATAGAAATGAAATATGACAATCTCTGTCTCTGTCCGTCTTTAATATTTCTAAGTCCCTTGAAACTCAAAAAAAAGTTCTTAAAATTTTGCAGAGCGAATCTTCAGGGTCAAATACAGATCAAGTTCGAATTTCAGCAAGATCAGAGTACGCAATCTTGACTTTTGACCCTAACAACTCATTTTTTAAATTACTTTTTTGCTATGAAAGTTTTGTATTAATGCATAGAGATTATTGCATAGAGATATGATGGTAATGGAATATCATTTTTGTTTACTCTGTCACGCTTCAATGTTGAGTTAATTAAGTGGGGCCGCAGTGGGCCACTGGATAGAGAAATATCAAATATATATTTTTTCATTTTTTCGTGATAACCAAATTTTTTAGCATTGTAAATATTCTAGGCATGTAACCCTACTAAAAATATGATCACGGGCTAAACCCATAGTTTTAATAATAAATGATCAGATAGACAATTTAACTGGCAAATAAGTGACTTAACAGTCTAGCAAAAACTGTTGCCAGACAATGCAGCATTCATTACAAACCAAGTTCATTAAAGGCAACCTTCAAAACTTCAGGCAATCTGATGCGGGCTTGGATTTTAGATCTGAGAAATACCATACATTACCTCAAAATGCATGTTTGTTTAAACCAACATCCTAAAAATGGCGTTAAAGAACTTATTAGAATCAATTTAATACTAAATATTCACTTAGCTAAATTTTTTTAAATTTATATTAATATTTTGGCCTAGTGTTCCTTCGTCCATCAATGCATACTTAATCGCTTGGTATTTTACAAAATCACAACCACTAATTTATTTGCGACAATTTTTTCCTTATTACTTGCCAAGTCTTATTCAGACGTTTAACATTCTAACCAAAACCACAGCCGACAGTCTCCAATAAAAACTACGCCCACGAAAATACTGCTTTTAACTTTCCATTTTCAATAACACCACCACAGATTGTTTAATACAGTGTCATAGTGTGTGTAATTCATAGTCACATTAGCACCAACCTACAAGTGCAGTAAATGCATAAAAAGAATAAGAATTCGGGTTGCTTTCTCATTGCAGCAACCGACAAATGCAGTAACAACAAAATAAGAAAATATAACACAAAAAACTCTAGCGGGATGTAATCAATACTATCGGTAGCACCAGTTGTTGGTTGATTATCCACGTTATTTTGCATTCACATAGTGTTCGAAAATGAATAATGCACACAATCTTTGGCAAATGTACCAACAGGAAATACAGTTTAGTGTAAACAATGGGAATGAATTGTCAAAAAAACAATTTTTCCGAATATATTGTGGGTTTTGGACAGTATATCTGATTGATGGATGCTGTAAATTAATGCATTTCAAGATATAGCATAAGCGTTTATTTAACATTGTGTTAAATAAATTAGTACTACTAATCTGTGATGTTCAGATGCCGCCAATGCTGATGGTCATGGTAGTGGCTGTTTAATCGGTACCAGCATCAGCGTCGGCCCATCCCTAATAGAAAGTTCAAACAGTGTGTTTCGTTTACCTTATAATGGGTGTAAAATCTTTTTGTGAAAGTGTTTTTGTACAAAAATTATTTCAGTAAACAGATAGAAATATACATCCCAGAGGGCTGAGGACCTCCTCGTAACAGCCACAAAAACGAAAACATTGTGGCACATACTATGAATATATTTTTAGCCAGTGCGAAAGCCAATTTTCTCACTAAAATAAAATATATAAATAAACCAAAATTTGTTTCTATGATGCGCCACGATTATGCCTGCATACGCAAAGTCAGCTGACATGCAGCATGCACACACCTGGTGCGAAGGATGTAACTTTTTTCAAGGGCAACTGTGACACGTGTGACAGAGAAGCGAGGCAGGTTGCAGCAGAAATGGGCGCTGTTGACACACTGTTATTTTTGACATAATGTGTTGTATCCAAAGTGGAAGCCAAAAACCTAAATGAGTCACAAATAAAAGCACAAAACCAAAATCCAAAATCGTAAGAAAATCATATTTGTATAAAAAATAATGTAAACATGTTGTTAAGAGGCAGTGCATCCAGTTCCATTCACAATCTGTAGTCAAAACCAAGAAGAAATGCCAAAAATTATAGTTGTAACAGCGTTATTGAAAAACATATCCCGAAGCTAAACGCCGCACACAGAGCCTCAGGAACATGGTGTGGTTACAAGAATAAAAGGTGCTCATGGGAGGGAAAGGGAAAATCTGTAACCAGCAATATTATTGGCTATCGGCATCGCTGTTACTATGCACACGTGGTTGGTAGCCAGATGCTGAGTGAGAGAAAGGTCGCGGTGGGGAGGGACAAGTGAAGAACAAAGGAGGCCTTAGTGACATCTGGTGTCACACCCAGTCTAATTCATTAGACGTGTGTGCATCAACTGAAAACACCTTGGCAGTTGTTTTAAATGAATTTAAAAAAAATTTTTTTGTTTGTGTGTTTCGACAGATGGTTTTAAATATTATATGCACAGACTAGTTAATCAGGGTGACCACGCTTCGGAAAAACTGGGAAAAGTCAGGGAATTTTCTTGGTCAGGGAAAAGTTATGGAATTTCCCAAAAATCTAGGGAATTTTTTAGGCAGTAATAGTTTACTTTTGTGTGCGTGTTATTATATTTTTACTTTAACTAAGAGTAATATTTTTTCCAGAATTCGTATAACAATATAATAATTTTGTTTCTAATTATGTTGGATCGCCTATGCAGTTAAAAACATTCTTAAGAGTGTATATTGATATATCTATATTGGTACACCTTGATGCGTGACGGACTTCTGCATTTGTCACGTCACTGGGCCAAGTTGACTTTGGTGGGTGCTAGGCTAGTCACACCGTATGGTATCTGTTCCTAGTCTCTGCGTGGGATAGGAGTTTGACCAGTGTACAATACTGGAAGAGTCTGTTTCTGGCAAGGAACAAAGTCTGGCTTTGCAAGCACTACTTTCCACCTTGGTGGGACCACTCGTTCGGGTAAACCTGGGCGACGTACACTTGGCAGTTGCGGCTGTGGCGGCTGAGGTTCGACTGACTGCACACTAGAGGCTACCCCTTATATGGGTGTGCTGGTCGGCGTGGTGGTGCGGGTTTCGGTAGCTAACTACTGAGGTCCTTGGTTCTCATGGTGTACCCAGCGTCTGGAGAGTGACGAGACCTAGATCGTTGTCTTGGTTACTGAAGTAGACCTGTACAATTGGATGGTAGCCCTCGCGATTCTGGTTCGTTCAAACGTAGTGGGTTCATAGTCTGGCGGAACTGGTACCGAGAGCTTGGGAAGTTCAGTTGCCCGGATCTCGTGGACTGAGATATGCGAAGACTGGTGAAAAGAAGGATCTTTGGCCCCCGAAGGTGCGGTGCGGTTGCTTTGGGGAGTTAAACAATTTTTGACATCTCATTGCTGGTGGCGGCAACTCAAAACTCAGTTTGTGCTTCCAGTTTGTTTGCACTGATGAGTAGAAGTCTTTTTAATTGTATGTAGAAAGACATCATGCGTCAATTCGCCCCCATCTCCTCTGTGGCATAGACTCATCTGGGCGAAAGAATGAGAAAAGAAAAAGATTCTTTTGAGGGAATGTAGGACTGTCCACTCAACAATTTTTTTTTTTCTCCATCAGCTTCTGTAACTCTCCTTGGTGTGTGTGTTTTTCTTGTGCTCTCCCACTACTTCAGACGTGCTGGCAGACTGCTCTGGACAGGTGGCTTTTGTTGACTCATTCATGAAGTGATGGAGCAGGCTAAACCCTTTCTGTCTCTCTTGGGCACAAAGCGAACGGCGTGTTCTCTCCTTCTCTGTGGTGCATAACCATATCGGCTGCGTGTGGATATTCGATGCCTTGTTTTTTGTGTAAAAAAGTCCCGAGGGATCTCCGATGTCTGTGATAATGTGTAACCTTCTTTTTGAAAGTGTGCCGCCCTATGGATCAGTTGGAAAGCTTGGGTGCGTACAATATAGTTTTCTAATTTAACATGTGGAAAAGCAAGACGTAGTGGACAGCACAAGGAATAAAATCGGCCCTTGGGAAATAATTTAATTATAATAATAACAAATAACGGTTACCTTATGCCCCACTCGCAAAGGCGTGTTTTCCTTTGCTAATCTGCTGTGGCCACCTGGTGCGGAAAAATTTGTTTGTGATTTTCTTGACGTTTTATGTACTACACAAAAGAACATTTGTTTCTCATTAAAAAAATAGCATTTGATTATATACAGCAATAGAAAAATTTCTACAACTTTCTTTAAAAATGTGTCAACAGTGACGCACTCCCTCTCTCGCCCTTTCGCAGGGGCTATATGTAAAATATAGAGGAAATGGGTATCAGTACTGATTTCCCTCCAGGATATAATTGGATTGGCCCTTCGGTAGTAGAAGTGTTTCGTAAAGGGGTTTTTGCTTGGCGGGTCGGGGTTTTGCACACGTTGGAGTACCTGATGGGATACAGCCTGGTAGAATGGTTCTGATTGGTTGGAGGGAAATCAAACCCCAGGGTGAGCTTGATCGTGACTGACTCCCTACCAGGGTGCTTGACCTTGCTCACCATGAAGGCCGTCAAAATACGGGACGCCAGCTGTCTGCAAGAAAATAAACAAATTTAAATGAGCACAAAGATGAAAAAAAGTGTCAATCCATGGATCAACACTTTTTTTCAAGAAGAACATAAACTGCATCACGTTAGGAACAGAATGTAGATTCAATGCCAGTTCCCACTGTTGCTGGAGTGTGTAATCCAGTTTTTTCTATAAGAAATATATATGAAATAGATCCCATGTATCTAACCCCAGCAATTAAATGCCTTAGAGCAGCTGGTGAGTCCTGAGTTACAGTTGGTACTTGCAAAAGGGCATCCAGATGTTGTGATGTAATAAGTAGTTTGTTTTCATACTTTGACTAGTATATCCCATGCTACTAAGAAATAATTTTCATCTGTGAGTGCAAATGACTGAATCAACATTAATGGTTCCTCTGATCAACTGCACTTATAACGTTTCTGAGAGCATTAACTTCATCGCCAACAAACTCTATCACTCACATATGATTTTGAACTTTGTTGCAATGTCAAGTGTTTGTCTTTTATTAGCACACTCCGTAATTTAAGCAGAACTAAGGTTTACAAAAACTGTGACGCATAAAGCGATGCTCACAATTTAAATTGGTTTAACATAAGATGCAAAAAACATGTGAACTGTCATAAACAATGTAGCATTTACTAGCAACTGTTAGATGTAATCATGCCTTTCCCCTTGCCTGGCATGTGGAGAAGCGATGACCTTGCAAGCTGCAGAGTTTTCCTACCCCCACAACATAGAAAAAGCGGTAGGCGAATAGCATCTTGCCGCCCCCGCCTACGTTCAAAAGTACATACCATTTCCCTCTGTCCCTTCCTATCCTATATCCAACGTACCGCCACCTTCTTGTCCTCTACTAACTCCACTTGCGATTGTACCTCTCCTCTTCATACCGCTCGTCCTTATCCCTCACTAAAACAGTCGCACGCACCTCTTCCCATGCATCTCCGACGCGAGTGACGCCATGCAACACAGACTAACAAAGACTGGCTTGGGCGTGGCAAATGGGTGGATGCCACTTGCGATGCGACGTGTTTAAACATTTTAATAATACGAGTTTAGAAATGTTAGTATTACTATAGTGAGAGGTGTCATTAACAGATTTGCGTTATAAACAAAATTAAGTACCTATCAAATGATAGGGCAAATGACACATTTAAAAACTATTGCAAGGGCGGATGTGGTGCTATAGATCATACTCGTAATAATGCTGTTTCATTGTAATTAGCTCCCCCCGCAGCAGTTCAGGTCTTCACATCATCAGAATAAGAGGCATAAGATAGGTAATAACAATGGATATGGTAACTCTAGGTGACACATCCCAGTACAGCAATGGTGCGTACAAGATTCTGGGACGGACAAATGTGGATATTATCAAGACTGGAGGCTACAGTGTCAGCGCACTTGAGGTGGAGACGCATTTACTGGGACACCCCCACATACGTGAGTGTGCTGTCGTCGGCCTGCCAGACATCACCTGGGGCCAGAAGGTAAGTGGTGGTCACATTCGTAAGCGGAGTAGTTAACTAAGCCCCATGTAGAATTTTTAATGAAATAGTTATTTCTGAAAGAAAACAATTTTTATTTTACATAATTAATTTTGTAATTGCTGCTGTTTAGTAGCCCATCACTACCCTTTAAAACTGAAGATATATCTATAGCAGGCAGCAGTTTAACACGAGAAAATCTTACCAAGATTTGTTTGTGTAATTTAGAGTATGTATATCACAAATCTCTGTAATTTCTAATTTTCATAGTTGTAATATTTCTTCACTCTTACAGCTTTCCTCCCCCCCCCCCCCCCCTTTTTTTTTTCATCCTCCTTCACAACTTGGCTTCAACAATACTGACCTATTCCAAATAAAATTCTTGGATACGTGCCTGGTTGCATTTAGTTTTCACTCTTATCTGATTTCCCAGTTTATGATTGCATCACAAGTGCTATTTTATGATGCATTATTCATAGATTTATTCCCAGTGAATTACACATTTCAATGTGATTTGTGTTCACTGTTTACATGTTTCATAGTTTTTTTCAACAGCAGGATCAGTGAACAACAGCACAGAACAGTGCCAACACTTTGTTCGAGTTACATCTCCGAATAGTAGCAACAATTCACTGTAATGACTGTTCCTACCAGCTTTCATGTCTGAAACTTAAAAAATACATGTTAGTCCCAATTAAATTACTTAATTTTTTCACACATAATCATGTAATTTTTTTTTTTTGCAGTGATACCGCAATGATAATAGGAGAAGTTTGTCAGCCAAGATTTTATGATCAATCTAGAAAGTATTTTAATGATAATTCTTCCCCCCCCTAATTTTTGTCAATTCTTCTGTTAGTTCCACAGCGCAGTAGACTTGATTTGGTAAGTGGTGTTCTTATTTGTTGATAATACAATTATGATAAAATCTCTGGATATTGAAAAAGTAGAGGTATAGACCATTTCATATAAGTGGTCTCAAATTTGACAGTTCTAGGAAAGTAGTGCCAGTGGCATCTGATTGGCTATATATCCTTCCACCACAGCTGTACTGTCATTGAAGGTGACTGTTTGGAAACAAACACCATGTGACTGCCAGTATTTGTAAACAAACATCATGTGACTGCATGTTTGTGTAAACAAACTGCATGTGCCTCCTCCCAAATTACTTGTAAAAGCTGTGAAGGGCTGTTTAAACAGTTGCAGGTTGGCAACAATCCCATTTTTTTTTTAGTTTATAAATATTTTATGTAAATGACTTAACAGCCCATGTAATAAGTCTATAAATTTATAATTTTTTACCTTGCAAGAAATTTGTAACCAGAATGCACGAAAATGAATTTGTATTTTGACTGTCAAATGAGTAAGATATTTTACTGTTTTTTAATACACTCAAAATATATTAATGACAACTAATTTTGTCACTTACCTGAGGAAAGTTCGTGTAAACATAAAAATTTTGCGTGGTTTCCACGAACACCAAATACCAAGCTCCCCCCCCCCCCCCCCCAAATGAATCCACAAATACCGAACTACCACCTATCCCCCTCCCATGCCTTCTTTTCAAAGACAGTATACATTCTTACATACAGGTTATGCCTACTATTGCATTAAAAGTACATAATCCAGCTTTGTGGTATGATATGACAACAAACTCTCTACAGCCTGATACTTTTATGGTGGTTATAAGTCTCATGATGTTAAAGTATGTAGGTAGCCAAAATAATGTTTAAGCAAATGTTACTTAATTTCAGTAATTTTAATCACTCTCATTTAGTAACTCAAATGTTGAAGTATTGCAGGTCTACATACAAAATACTTGAATAACTTTTCTCAAATACCTACGTGTTCAGATTGTCATGCTGTGAATAAAAACTTATTTCTGACTAACTGAGTGTTAATATTTACACTGAGGTTCAGTCACACAACTTCCCTCCTCAAAATTGTGAATACAATCTTAGGCTTGTTCTCAGGTACCTAATGAAAAACTGTATTTCAGTTCAGAAATGTTACAAAGTGATCTAGAGAAGCAGATGTGACCTACAGCAACAATATATCAAACAAACATGTTACTTGCACACTAAAAAGATGCTCCACCTAACCAAGATTAGACATCATAAAGTTAATTTTCCTTGGCGATAAATTTTGGAATGTCGCAGTTCCTGCTGATGCATGAGACACTTCTTTATGATATTGGAGCACCTTCGTTGGGTGCTTAAATTGAAAGAATTTTGTTTAATAAGCATGTTGTAATTTACTTGATATCGAAAAGTTGTCTTACAAGTTTGTATGGCCAGTAAGCTTTACATTTTGAAACCCTCCAGAACCAGAGTGCTAGAGTTTCAATCACTAATAACACAGAGAAATGTTCATAGCAATGAAATATGGGCCCAATTAGGGTATCATCTTTATTTTATTTTGAGGGAAAAAGGAAAAAGAGAGCTGGGGGGGGGGGGGGATGCTTTAGTTTATTGTCTTTCGTGAGACAGGTTTATTTTCATGTTCTTACGATGCCTGAATCACAAAGCCCCAACGCGCACAACGACCAACTGCCAATGAAATACGAGATAGGTCGCTGTAAGGCCGACCGATTCTGTCGTCTGACCAGCAATTTTGGATTAGAAATGATTTCTATTCTTCGTCACGTCGTGCGGCATGATGCACAGAATGTACAACATTGTAAAATGAAATTGTATTTCAAGCTTTCCCTACAATGGTAAATACGCAGCTCAAAAGAAAAATTAGTTGAAAACTACTGTATCTAACTCTTAAAAATAATAATTTTACTTTTGTATGCATTAGCGATACAAGTTTGTCATCTTTGTGTATTACAATTTCCCTCTTGTTCACCGCCTTTGAGACTACACTTAGTAGTTAGGTTAAATGCCGAGAGAATGGTGTTGGTCGTGCTGTAAATTCAAGTAGTCACAATGAAATGTGTCGTGGTTGTGTTTTTGGTCATGTTGTGGTTGTGTTGGTAGGGTCTATGTGATTCGGGCGTGAGTGTGTTGCATTTTGAGTTGCATATTGTTTTGATGGAGTAGTGGAAAATTTTGCTCATATGGAAATAACATTTAAATTATTTAACTTCGAAAATTATAACTTTAATGAAAATACAAAATGTGATACATACGTCGCTGTTCATATTCGTACAGATGCAGCAGTATATACACACACACACACACACACACACTTTGATCGAAGTTAACCTTGCACTCAAATTTACGATGTAGACAAATTAATATTATTCGCTTATTACAAAAGTGTGGAAAGTGCGGCATTTTTCAGGCCACGTACATTTCAATAATTATATTAACTGTTTACAAATACATTTACAAAACATGCAAACTTACTGTTGTAACCTCTTGAACACGTGTTTTTCTATGGCAATCCTTGTGAGTTTACTTCACTAAAATCACGTTTGTTCATCACTAGTTTTAAATAATTTATTTGCAAAATCATTCAGTTAAATCAGCACTGCGCACGTTTCCTGATACAAAAAAACTTAAACTTATATACGGAAATTATATTCGTGTCACTTCATTGTGGAAGGCGGTTAGGAAAATGGCAGAACGAGCAGTTTTAATGATGTTCCGATAAATATTACATTTCACTCAACAAAACGCACTACAACGGTACCTACAACCAATCATGTTTGGAAAAAGTAAATAAAAAATTTAAAAAATTAACTACTGATTAAATATTTAGACAACACCAATAAGATATTCGTATAATAAACACGATGAGAAAAAAAGTGTACGTACAACTGCCTTCACCGGGCTGGAAACATAAACATGGCTAGCCATTGGCAGGAAATATTTACTGTTCGTATGTGTCAACATACTCTGTCATAAATTCTGAACGTGTTTTTTAAGTCCCGTTACTAATAGCCAAGAAAACTTAATATTGCTTTAGAAACATAATTTAAACCATAAATATTGTAAGTATAATTAAGATTTTAAATTACAACTTTTAGTTCCGAGTACTATTTTCTTCCAAAGACGTCATCAAAATACCCAACCTAACAACACGGATCCCGCAGCAGTTCATCAGCTGATACAATAATATAGGAGCGAGAGCATTTACCGTTTACGTACTGGGTAGGTTGGTCACATTGTCAAATTTGAGACCGCTTATATGAAATTGACAATATTTTTGGTTTGGTGATCCTAAGCATACCATAGTAGATATGTTCAGGATGCTGTATTTATGAATTGTATAGGGCAACGATAATTCTAAGTTGTATCGTGTGATTCAGGTGGCTGCTGTAGTTGTGGCAGAGGAGGGAAGGGAAGTGATCTTGTCCAAACTGCGAGAGTGGTCCAAACAGAGAATGGCCCCGTACTGCATCCCAACTGTATTGAAGGTGGTGGAAAAGTTGCCGAAGAACACAATGGGCAAAGTGAACAAGAAAGATTTAGTCAAACAGTTGTTTCCTGAGATTCCATCACCTCAGATTGTGTAATCCTTGTTATCTGGTCAAACACAGACTGTTATTTTTTTTCTTTTCATGAACACCTATATAGAGTTGTTACTTGTATCTGAAATTTGAATTACGTATGTTGTCTTAAATTTGTTGTAATTATAATTTTGTGTTTAGAAAAATAACTATCTTCCTGCATTTAATTGCATGATTGCTCGAGCCACATTGCAATAATGTTTTTTATAAAGCCTAGCTTTTGGTGTGCGTATAGGAAAACATTTAATGTTCTCTAGTTTATATTGTACAGTTGCAAAATACAGTAAAATATCAGTTGCAAAAAAGTGTAGAAATTGAAGACTTATTAATTTTTTTGTCTGTTCATTCTTAGGTGTTTTGCTGAAATTTTTATTTCCACAAGCTAAGTAAATAAATCTGAATTTATTATGAATGCATGTAGTGTGCTTGCAATTTCTAGCTGTTGCCACCAGCGGTGTGTTCATTTGATCATGAAAGTATGTGAGAAGGAGATGCAAGACATTCTTAGTCTAATATTTCATTACCAGTTTACAGACTTTACTTGTGCTGTTTGATTTGCATAAGAAGTTAAATAGTCTTCATTCGGTAGTGTTAATAGTACTTTTGAGGTACATCTTAAACAGTACGTGGTAGAAATGATTGTGTGGCATATTCACTGCACTGCAACTATCTGGTATGATAGTTACTACTGCACACTTTTGCAAATGTGGAAAACCAATTTCAGACTGGGATTAAATCATATATTTTGTGTCATGTTTGATTTCGCATATTAATTTTTTTTTTTTTATATAAGTTCTACGTTCTGTGGATTTTGATTTATAGTTTGTCTTAGCTCATATGTAACTTAAGTTTTCATGTATACGAAATTACATAGTTGCTTAGCTATACTGTAATTTTTAGCATATTCTAAAATAATGCAAGCAGATGTCAATTACTAATGTAAATTGAATGTAAGCCATGCTTGTGAACAGACTTGCTCTTGTGCCATTTACAATATCAGTGATCACTACAGACTGCGTATTGTGGCCCATAATTGGGTGTAAATCAAAACCATGTTTTTAATAGCAAATAGTGAAGTTAAATAAATCTTAGAGATTGTAAATATGTATTTGTTGTTTGAAATTTTTTTCTATTAATAGAATGTAATTTGTGTTTATTTCATTCTTCAATGATGTGATTTTTCTGTCCAGTACCTGTAGTAGGAAACATTCTTTTGTATGATGCTGTTGTGCATAGAATTTTTTATGGAAGTTTTCTTCAGACCTTGCAAATGTATGTTATCTTTTCAGGTTTTCAGTGTATTTAATAAATGTTGTTTCTCTTAGTCTTGATTTTTAATTGTACTTCTTAATTTTAGAGATGTGTAGAGATGTAATGATTGATTGATTCATTCATTCATTCATTCTTTGGACCACGGATAGGTGATGAATAATTCATTACTCTGCCCTTTTGTAAACATTCTTTGGGACACAATTATTACACTTGTAGGTCTAATTGCAATCGGAAAGACTGAGAGTGCATTGGCAGTAAGCTCTTTACTAGTCCTTAAAGCCATCTGTAAGGTTATGTTGGTGGTGTAGGGCAAAATATTTTATAACAGAGTTTTTGCTAAATTATGTTTGATTAAATGGTAAAAAGATGTTCTAAAGTCATTCAAGTTCTGCATTACATTAAAGTCCAGTAAATGGCAAAGTAACAAAAAAAATGTACAATTATAAATATATTAGTGGCTCACTTTAGCATTAATGTTTTCACCATGGCGGATATGTTTGTGCAGCAAGGAAGGAGGATGAGCCGCAAATATTTCTAGTAATTTACAACCTACCGTTAGCTGTCCAAGGGAAACCAAACCTGATCCCCCATCTCACACTTAAACTTAATCTTCTTACAAGAAAAAAGCACAGAAGTAGAATGCGTACTAACAACAGCTGCCTGATTTATTAAACTTTCGTAAATTGGAACAGTCTTTCAACAAATAATATCACGTGGATTAACTTAATTCAAATCCTTAACTGCAGGAATTTTAGCATTGGAAGGTATCTGAAGAATACAAAATTCCAAAAGACCACTACCAGCCTTAACTGTAATACCTTGAAGACCAAAGTGAAACATAAGTGTAAGAAGTATATAACTTTCTTCAACACCCAAGAGGTTTTCTAAAAGTATAAATGTATAGTTTAACTCGTTTATACATGAGAATGAGACATGTCCACAGTCTGTAATATTAGGGTAATGGCCGCAAGCCATAGCATCAATTTTAAGGTTATGTCGCACCTCGAGACTTCAAAAACTCGTAACCACTAAACAAATAGACCAATTTTCAAAATTCGAAGACCATTATGTTACAAATTCATGGCGAAGTACATATCAAACGTGTAACTTAAATAATAAATTGGTACCGTATTTACTCGAAAGGAAGACAATGGCGGGTTCCGAATACTGGTCTAATGGATCCTTTAGGGTAAGGAGTCCATAGAAATTGTACTCTAGTGGAGGCAGCCATATTGGCTTTGTTTCTGAATTCTCACTAAGGATGCCGATGCATCTCTTCATGCGTCCACTGCCAAGGTATATGACACTTGTGTCTACTGTCGCATGCACACATCCCTTAGCTACGGAATTGTTCATTTGTTTATATTACTGTTTTCATTGGTTTCGTGCATGTGGTGTGGCTGTGTTTGCTTTTTAAGTTGTTGATTAAAATGGTAAAAGCATTGTTTTTCTGTTTTTCTATTATAAGTGTATAAATAGAACTCTACATTATCGCATAAAATAAAATGCTGTTTAAAATGCTGACCCCTTGAGCAATCAATTTCATTATACACATTAATCATTTCAACATATGCATTTGTAATTAGTATATGCTCATTAAATATAAACTGTCCTATTTACAAGAAACCTTGATTTCTATTTGCAGCCATCACCCAGCAGAAATTATTAAACCTCAACTCTTAACAAGATTTTTGGCAGCAGTAAATTGTTGACAATACACGGAGATTCCATAGATAACATAAATAAAGATAAAACTTCAAAGTAGTAAAAAGTGTGTTACAGTTAGCGCTAGCTAAGCGTGCTCTAGCTGTAGCAGCCATTTCCACAGTGGATGCATGTAGGAAGGGACATAGGGATGCTGGAGCAATGGAAGCATCCACTGAATTCAGAAACAACCAATGTTTTTTGACAGAAAAGGAATAGAAAAAATGAGGGGTTATATAAATTTCAGGAATCTGGGAATCATTAGCAGTTCAAAACCTAGGAGATTTTGACAAATGCTTTTCATGCTTAAATGCAGTGTGTCCAATGATTGTAGGACCTATTTTTGTAGTGCTGAGACTGCACCTGTCAACTTTGACAAGGGTCCTCTTAGATCAGAAACACATGACACTAGAAAATGTCCTGCCCAATGCCTGGGCAGACCCCCCCCCCCCCTTCCAAGCTTGCCATATCCCCCCCATCTTATCTGATGTTGCCCAGCCCAAAAGAGGAAGCAATTTGCTGGGAAGCATAGTGGCTCAAGTCACGGACAGGTATATAACACCAAAAAAGTTTTACAGTGTAAGAAAAATGCTTCTACCGTACATCCAGGTTACACACCTAGTTCATTGTATTTAACTTTTCTTTAAAAGTAAATCAAATATATATTATTCATATAATAGCATTTCTTCTTAAGGGTTTGTCATAAATTCAGTATTTGTTATCTGTCATGCCTTTTTCCTTCATAATACATGCATTATCTTATATTAACTTGTGCTCGTTTCTTGTGTGTCAAACTCAAAATACAAATTGATTACTTTTGTAATTGAGTCAGCTAAAAATATTTTCCCATTTTCCTGAGTGTAGGAATTTTTCTCAGAGATTAATTTTGCTTTCCAGCACACCCCTAAACCAAACCTGATCGTCGCTCTCAAACTTAATCTTCTTAGGAGAAAAAAAAGTTGGTACTACTGGCAATGTGCATACATGTACTTGGACATGTCGAAGTTATGTTTAATCCTTAATATTTGTATTGATATTTATGTATTAATAAAAGTAGGTGTTGTTATTTGTATTGATATTTATGTATTAATAAAAGTAGGTGTGTTTTTTTTTTTTTTTTTTTTTTTTTTTTTATTTATTTATTTATTTATTTATTTATTTATTTATTTATTTTAAGTAATGCTTCCATTTATTGTTTTATAAACACCTAGTGTTATGAAGATTATAAGGATAAAATAATTTCTCCTGCAAGTAACCTTATGAAAATAATAGCTAATGATTAGAGAGCTTCCTTATGAAATACATGCAACACACACACACACACACACACACATATATATATATATATGAATAATATATATATATGTATATATATATATATATATATATATTATTCATTCAATGTGTGTGTGTGTGTGCGTGCGTGCGCGTGTAATGTTTTGTCAAGAGGGGATGGGGGATTATCATTTAACCCCCATTTCCTGTACCCAAATGGTGCAGGTGAAGGCAAGGATAGATACTGATGAGGTAATGTCAATTTTTGGAATCTGAGATTCATGGAATTCATAACTCTTATTATATAACTTGAGGTGACGTATTAATTTATTATTTAAGTTACAAAACTTGATATGTATGTATTTTGCCATGAATTTGTAACGTATATGTAATTATATTTGAATTTTTAAGATTGGCCTATTTGTTTAGTAGTTGTGTGTTTTTGAAGTTCCGAGGTGTGTGACACAACCTTAAAATGGACGCCATGGCTTGTGGCCATCGTCCTAATATTACAGATGGTGGACACGTAGTCTCATTTCCATGTATAAGCGAGTTCCACTGTACATTTCTATTTTTAGAACATGTCTCGCCGCCTCGGATGTTAGGATTTCAAGGTTACAGAGTTGGAAATTGCTTCAAGTAATCTTCCTCATTTATTTATGTAATCCTTTTGTATATAAGTAAGTTTCGTTGTAATGTTATTCACTTTGCTCTATGTCATTAGAGAAGACAAATCACATAATGCTTCATAGGCGTAACCGTTATTAGAGTTGTTATCCTAAGAAGGTTTTTCGTAATATAAGTTTAAGAATGGTGATCAGGTTTGGTTGTACCAAAAGTTAATTGATGCTACTGGCAATATGCATGCACTTGTATATGTTGAAGTTACGTTTAATCCTTGAGTGCAATGTGAGTGTGTGACAGTTAAATTTCGTATTTACCTATATACCACTTCCATATTTTTAATCATGAAAGAAAAAAGTACAGGTCCTGGTCGCCCTTTAGCAGCAAGAATACAATAGTAGGCATGACATGTATTAGTTTGCCATTAGAATAGTTGTACTGGGCTGTGTCACACTTCAACACACATGCTAAGCATGACATGTCATGAGCGTTGTCATATACATATCTTGGCTTCGGCCTCTGGTGCTTCCCCTTGTGTACCGTAGCACAGAATGCCGCCACTCTCTTAGTGTCTGTGCCATTTCTCTCCACATGGGAGTCAACCCTTTGCCACCTGAGAGGCTGGCAATCCGCATGCCGCCATGCTCCAATCTCAGTGGGTGGACCCACCCCCTTGCCTTGCCTTGCCCGGAATGCACGGTTGCCTTGCATCAGGTGGTTTTCCCCTCCATGTGGCCTGCTCCAGCCACCCCTCGCTTGCCATGTCTCTCGAGGATATTTATTCCTTTGCACACTCTCCAGACAGGGCAGTTTGCTGGCAGTTTGCATCAGCTCTATAGCTGCAACTCTCGCTACCTTGTCACGCTTGCCATACTGCTTGCCTCCAGCAGTATCATTGAAACTTAGCCCTGTTACATTACTATTCAAAACTTGTATTTCTTAACACAGCAGGCAGAAGCTCTTGCCATGGAGCCTTCTCTTAGTCATAAGTGTGGCCATGTGGCTTGTCTGCGCTGAGTGTAGTTGTACCGGAATCACTCTTGCCTTGAACTTCGGTTCATATCTCATTGCTGCCCTGTGGTAGACAACATGGAAAACGTGGTGCCTCATCCATCAGACGTTAGTGGGCACAGGTCGGTGATATATATCTTGTAAATTCCTTCTGATGGAATAAAACCTATATCTACCAGTTAACCTGTGTTTGGTGGGATCATTCTCTTTTGTTTCCACCTTCCTTACCTGCTTTGCCTTCTGTGTGCACATTCACTTAACAATTTCTTGGTGCACACACAAATGCAGTGATAGAGATTCGAACCAATTACCCACTGAAGAGCACTCTTCCCTCATGTCAGTGTTTGGTGTCTAGTGCTAACTGGTCATACCGCCCTCTAGCGCCACTCTAGCAAGGGGAGAGAGAAACTTTCTCTGACGTTTGAAGAGATCAAACACAGACACTACAACTTTCAGGCTACAAGCTGCTCACGCTGCTTATTGAGAGCCATAGGGTCCTTGCGTGGGAACGCTGTGAACCCAGAGAGGCACACCTCTGGGTCACACCTCTCACTCAACTTCTCACTGAGAGGGATCAGGAGGACCCTCTCCCCAATTCGCTGTAGGCCCTAGCACCATCCATCGTGAAGTGCACTCTGCGGCAGTGACCGATCAATACGACTCTGGAAGGGGCTTACCCAAAGTACCAGCCCCAGGAAGAGCAATTTCTTTTGTGGATGGGCCACGTCAGAACCTGCCCTAACCCGTACTGCTACGCGATTTTAAACCAAATCTGCTTCTAAATCCTCTAAAGCGTGATTCTTTATTTCTTCTTTCATTTTTACCCTCTGAAATTAACACATCACTGACTGTACATACCTGTGTTCTCACAACTATTTCTAAATGCCCCATCACCGGGCCAGAAAAAAGCAGACAAGATCTCAAGGGCCCAGACTACACAATTTGGTGAATCAGGGCCCGATGCTTCCAGGGTGTGCACCTACGAATGAGAGGAAGCAGCCATCTTGCAACGGTCTACGTGCAGCCCAGCTAACGCCAGGAATTCAATATCCACCGCCCCATCATCTAGATACAAGTGGTACAACGTGCCCTGACCACTATCGCCGCTGCCACCTACACCCCCGAAGCGGCCACTACCAGTCGTCCAGTGGTCTATTGGTGCACCTGTAGTAAGGCAGTTAAATCTAAATATCAGTCGACCTGCTTCCATTAGTATGTCCGCGTCAGGACCCACTTGAGGACATACCTCTGCCCAGCTCCACCATCCTCGGTCCGCAAAGTCATTGAGTTACCGACCTGGACCGCAGGACCACGCAAGTAAAAGTTAAAATCCTAGTTACGGAGACTGCGTTTTCCTAGTCTCTAGAGGGATACATATGGGCCAGTGCACATTCATTTGACGTTGGCATAACTGGCATCAAGCTCAGACTGTAAGTGCTGATCTTGACATTTCATATTGTGTTATTAATAGCCTGTCTGCTACAGTATGTCATTGTTATGCCTCACACAGTTGCCAGGTGGCTAAAAATGATGTATCACAAGTAGGCATTCTGTCTACAGTCAACATTCGTATCATACATGCTTGTATCGATAAACCATGTCCACAGTTAATTTTCAGTGGTCCCGGCAAAACTCCCATTTAAATAATGATAAAGCTAACCGTTTGTATCTTTTATTAGATGTTGCGTCAATTGAAGTATATTTCGGATCCTGTCACCTAAGATTTCCCGCAGCAATCATTTTTAAGCTGTTTATGAAAATGTCTTTGAACTGGATGTGAAATACGTTACACATGCCACTGTTTATCACTGCTCTGCGGTGTGTTTTCTGTCTTCCCAACAGGTCTGTATGACACTCGGCGTAGTGTGACCAACTGCGAGTCTGATTTTCTACTTCCCCTTATGCCTGGCGAGAAGGGAAGTGGTCACCTCCTAGCAACCAGCGTGGCGACCTTAAGAAGGCCTGCCCTCCTTTCTGTCTATCAACCGCGCACCTTCCTTTCCTTCCTTCCTCACCTTACATGCCTTAGAGAGGGGAAGTTGTTGTCTAGTAAAAGAAAAAGCAAGTCCTCTCTCTCTCTTGGCTGTGTGCACTTCCCTTCACATGCTGGCCACAGAGCAAATGTGTGCCTGGTGAACGTAGAAATTTTATCAAGATTATCCATCGCTCAAAATAGTTACACCTGTCATCACTAGTATTTCAAAGCAAATGGTTTCTCCTGAAAATGTTAAGCAGTACATTTTAACAAGGAATTATTATTTTCAAAGATGTTTTCTTGTGTGATTAAAGGTAGTTTTTCCCGTAAGGTCGGTGTTTCATTGTATCTGGTGTAAAATCAACATAATTTTAAAACTTAATATTAATTTAACTCTTAGGGGCATCATCTTCGCGAATAGTATTATACCCAGAAGCATATACTTGACCTCCCCTTGTAGCCAAAAATTGATTGAAAATTGAGCAAGTTGTATTACTAAGAGTAAAGTTCATTTTCACTAACTTCTTGCGGGAAAATTGGAGGATTTATATTAATTTATTTCAATAGATACACATCTTTTGAATTCTAATAATGGGTAAACACCAAGCCCGAGTGCAGTGTAACTCGCAACACAGAAAATCAGAGGACATGGTTTTGAATGATTAATTATTAAAGACTGTGAAGAAATAAATTTTAAACACCTTATTTATTAATTTCTGTCTCAAAATTTGCAAGTTTTTTTTGCAGTGCAATATAACTTGCGCGCGAGGCATTTGCCTTGCGCACAAGGTTTCTGCAACATGTAGCAGTGTGGAGAGGTAATTATTCTTTCCCCACCCTCCAGTCCCCATGAATACACTGCCCAATCGATAAATTCTCCACGCGCTCTCGGAGATCGAGTGCATGTGGGACATTCAAAATTTGACTTTCATTTGGTGTCATATTATTTTATTTTCTGGGGGGTTTGACGTTAGGTCAGATTGCATTTGGTGTCTGATTACAATCAATTATATACAGTATTTTGAGATGTTATTTATTTATTTAAACAAGTTTAGGTGAAATGTTTTTTAATATGCTATTTACAAACATGTCCCGTAGTGATGGTGAAACAGAAAAACAAAGACGGTTCTTTTAAGATGAGATTTTGTGTAGATTTCCGTCAGTTAAATAAAGTTACAAAGCAGGATCCTTATCTTCTTCCGAATGTCACGTAGATGTTAGATTCCTTGCACGGGTCGAGATATTTTTCAACGTTGGATTTAGTGAGTGGCTACTTCCAAATAGAAGAGAGTGATAAAGAGAGAACTAGTTTTGCTACATTCACTGGGAAATATGAATTTATTAGACTGTCTCAGATGAGTAACAGACTCGAAAAACCAATTGCCTATGCCAGTAGACTATCAGATTCAGCAGAAAGGAATTACAGTACAACAAAAAAAGAATTGTGCACTTTAGTCTTTGCCACAAAACAATTCAGAGCATATTTGTATGGACGTAGATTTACCGTTATTACTGATTATGCTGCAATGAGATAGTTATTGAATTTGAAAGACCCTAGTTGGAGACTCACTTGATGGGCACTTCATTTAGTAGAGTTTGATTTTGTAGTTGTCCATAAACCGGGCAAGAAACACACGAATGCAGATTGTTTGTCACGAATGGTAATTGCGATAAGGTCAGGAGATTTCACTAGAGAAATAATTAAGAAAGAACAGAGGGAAGACAATACATGTCAAAGTATAATTAATAAGGCAGATAAGGGAAATTTCGTTATTGATTGGTGAAGACATCCTATACAAAAGAGTATTTAGTCATCACCATGTCATACCATTTTCTGCTCACCAAGGAGTGAAGCGAACTCAGAATCTCCTCAAATCATTATAGTGGTGGCCATCATTGAATAAAGATGTAGATGAATATATTGTGAGGTGCGATTACTGTCTTAGGAGAAAAAGTACGAAAATGATGAAAGCACTGTTAGGTTCTTTACCGCAAGTAAATTCCCCGTTTCTGTTGGTATCTGTAGATATTTTAGGTTCCGTACCGATGAGCGAGAAAGGGAATAAATGTGTGTTGGCATTTATTGATTATTTCACAAGGTACTGTGAAGCGATACCAATTTCAGGTCAAACTGCAGAGACAGTAGCAAACTATTTTGTACAGCAGATTATTTTAAGGCATGGTTGTCCTCAAAGCCTGCTGACAAAGGGAGAAATTTTGTCTCTCTGTTAGTGTTAGAGATGTGCAGAGCATTATAAATTAAGAAGTTACAGACGACCCCTTTCAGACCACAATGTGACGGATGTGTTGAGAGACTTCATCGAACCCTAGCCGACATATTTCGTTACGTAGGTGAATACGGTAGTGATTGGGATGAATATTTGCCATATGCAGTGCATGCATATAGTACGGTTCCACATTCAGTGACGGGTTATAGGCCTTAATATTTATTATATGGGAAAGACGTAAGGCTACCCCTGTAGGTGAGTTGAATAGTCAACCTAATGTGTTAGAGGGAGGAAGTATGAGAGCCAAGGAACATATAGATATTTTGAGCAACAAGTTAAAAGAAGCACATGAAGTCGCTAGCGAAAGGAATAAAGTAGCTTTTGATGGACAAAAAGAGTATTATGATAAGAAATCAAAATCACCAGATATAGAGGTAGGTGATAACGTGTATTTGCACATGCCAAGTGTTAAAAAAGGTAGAGTATTTAAGTTTGATAAGTTTTGGTCTGGACCTCCTAAAGTATTGAGAAAACTGAACTCAAGTCACATTTGAAGTATTACTAGACAAGAGTAAAGTTATTGTGCACAGTGATAGATTAAAGTTGTCCAAGAATTCTACAGAGCCAAGGAGCGTGTGTCTAGGCAAAGACACGACATGTAGGGAAAATGCCACGCAAGTTATTGATGAAGTAGAATCAGTTGAGAAATTTTGCATTAGTGAAAGTGATAAAGAATTGAGGAAAAAATTGATAGTGAGTGTTATGATAATGTAGAAACTGATGACGTTTGGGAACTGTCACATTATTTATCTCGTGAAATCATCTCATGAAAAGAGAGGTTTGATAGATGCAGATGGTAGTATACTGAAATTTTTCTTAGGTACACTCACTAATGACGCTTATGTCCGTATTCACTAAGTCACTAGTGATACTAGTGAGTTGGGGACGAGACAAGAAAAATTGATTCATATAGTAGAGAAACACTAACTTTCATGAAAGAGATGAATGCCAGAGTAGAAAAAAACTTGAAAGACATAGGCATTTTAGCAAGAGTTAGCGAAAGTAATAAAAATTTTGAACCAAATGACTGCTTGGAATACTCTAGTAACCTCAATGATTGAAAGAAATCTCAGATTATTGATTAGCAATTTAGGGGAAGCACTTAAATACAGTAGTTTACTAAGAGAGTTAGAGTTAACTCTTCAGACATATAAACAAGAGGGAATAGAAATAAAAATGGTGTTGTATATCATAGCGACTGGTAGGTTGCCCACTTCGTTATCGACTCCAGGAAATTTGTCAGAAATTATTCAAGGTATTGCTCTCAAATTACCCACAGACAAGACTTTGGTAGCAGGAACTGATTTAGATCAGTTTTCCAATTACTATGAAGTAATGACAGTACATGCACTTGCTACAATTGATAGTATACAGTTGATAATTGAGTTTCCTTTGAGATCCGTGAATAGGTATTTCACAATTTATAGAACTCCATCTTTTTCAGTGTCTGAGAGACATTTAGAAAGATACACTCAGATAGTGCCAGATGCACCGTATATCGCGCTGTCAGAGGACAGGCAGTTTTATGTGTTAATGTCCAGCTAATGTCCCGATGTTTTCCATAAATGTTCCAAATTCTCTAGTGAATGTAATATTGTCACAACCTGGTTACAATTATAAATTGTGTAAAAGGGAAGTTCTAGGTAACTCATTCATACCAGTGTTTATTAGATAGGTATATGGTGATAGTTGGATTTATTCAGTACCGGGAAAGATGAAAGCTACCAAAATGTGTCCTTATGAAAAGAACGAAGCATGCATAGTAGAGGAGTGGGTTTCGGTGCAGGGAGTCATGTCCCAGGTAAGCAGTTATCTGATAATTAATCTGAGAATCCAGTTGTTACCACACAGTAACAAAGTAATACATATTAAGTACAACGTTAATGAAGTCAAATTCTCTCCAGTTCAGTCCTTATTAACAAGAAGTGAACAAGTGTTCATTGCATCCATGAAAATCAACTTTAATCAGAGTTAAATGCAGAAGAAGATGTAGAGTTGAATCATCTCATGTTGGACATTCACAATTTGAAACATAGAAAGATTATGAGTCACCACATTGAACATCACACTCACTTCTTGGTGGGGTTCGTTATGATGGGATGTCTGGTACTCATCTGGTTCCTGAAGTGGTGCCTGTGTGAGACACTGGCCAGGTGTTCAGGCGACTGCCTCTTACGTCAGAAGGTAGCGGAGACTACAGGACCTGTCCAACTTCCTGAGGATCAAGCAGATGCCATGGAAATGAGTACTGTTTTGAACACGGTTCCAGTCCCACAACCGACATTGAGGATGACAGCCACTTGTGTCAAAGTGATTGAGTGTTGATGCCCAAAGGCAAAAGTAGAGTCTGTGAAAAGCAGAGTACAGTGCGCATAAATGTTAAAATGTTGTGCTACAGCAAGCAATTTTACACTAGGAATCCGATACTCCAGAGAGCAGTGAACATAAAATGTCCCAATGTGTTTATTCAATTGTTTGATTATAATATAACAATTGATATTTCTTTTTTCTTCTAATGTGAAGATAACTTAACTCAAGTATGAAAACACATTTAACTTTTTTAAGTTTGATCAATGAACACAAAATACATTGTGTTATGAACACATATATTCCACAATATAATACTTATTTTGTTCAATTACTCCATGAACATTAAAAATAAATGATCATTGAACTATTAAAACAAAAATTAACAGTCTTGGTACGCAAGACTGAGCAGTAACAAATATTTGTAATGTGTGTTGATGATTAATGTTTGTCCAATGTGTGTATTATGTATGTGATATTTCAGCTGCATTTTGAAAAGTTACAAAGGCGAACTTAAATAATGAGGAAGGTGACACGGTACTCCCCATTTTGAGTAAAGTTATTTTTAAAGTCATTTGATGGAATAGTGATTAACTTAATTCACTTTTTATTACCTATTATGATTCAGTTGACCGAGTATGGAAGCAAATTCATAAAGCTTCAAGAAAAGAAGACTCCTGTGTCAACATCGTTGCTACGCCTATGGCTGCTGCTAACTGGTCGACCGGAAACCTGAATTTCCGTTGCTGGCGAGTCTACATCCTGTTGTTTCTGATACAGCCGTTTGTGATACTAACCACTTTTGATGGGTAACACGTCCTGTTTTTCATGATATTTCAGTCCCATGACTCCTGAATTAGGCACTGTCTCTCACGTTAATTTCCAGTCACATGATTTCAATATTACACTTTGGGGTCGTGTGCAAAGTCCCAGTTTATTGGCTGAGGCCCTAACCTTGCTCTCTTATTGGCTGACAACTTTCCACGTCCTGACCCCTCATTGGTGGGAGACTACTCATGCGCTGACATCTTGGTGGAGGGAGACTTCTCCCCATTACACTCCTGTTGCATTATTATGCCATGCACGGCCTGGAGACGCGGGACTTCAGCAGAGGACGCCAGAGACTCCACATCACCGCCTGAGACAACCCGCCTGAGCTGTGCTGAGACTCAGACTCCTTCATCACTGTGGCTCTGTTATGTTTTTGCTTCCAGTCACAATTGCATTTTGTTTTATAACAACATGTGTAGACGTTTAAGAGTTTGATTTTATTGAATGTGTCAAAGTATTGTAATTTATTTCTTATTGAGTGTTCGTGCTCATACATACATACATGCATACAATGTGAAATAAGAACAAAATAATAGTTTGTGGATGATTAAGTAACAAGATGGGGTGAACCAATACTGCCCTGGGTAGATCCTATTCAGTTTCCCTTACGCTACTGGGGTGTTTGTATGGGGCTGGCCAGGTTGGTTTTCGCATGGGGACAAAATCCATCAGGGCTGTCACTACTTTACACGTACATACAGGCTTTGGGGGAATAACAATAGTAAACAGCTTCCCGGCAGTGGTACGCACTAGACACGTAGGGGGTGTGTTTCTAAGGAGGCAAGGTTGTGGCCAGGGTTTCGCTCCTGGCTTAGGTTCAGGGAGCATTAAATAACTTAGGTGTTGTTGGTCTGATCATGGCCAACAAGTCCCTAGTAAGGAATCTAAGTACAAGCTACAGTCCTCGGTAATGGGTGGTAATTCCTTGGCCGGGTTAAACAATTTCTCTATTGGTTGAGTGTAGAGTGGAGTGGGCTCACTGTCCTGATTGGTGGCTGATTCAGTTCACGTTGAATTGCCTGTCGGGCTAGACGTCTCAGTTGACTGTTGCGCCCACCTCCTTTGTGCTTTTGAAATATTATTACCCAGCAAGGCAAAGAAACAATTATTTGAACTGGTTTGCAATAATCACTCACATTTACGATGGTGTGTTCACAATCTGTCAGTGGGACTTAAGCCCTCCTGGGTTCCATATTAGTCAGACGCACCGAGATAATGAGCGAGTTTGAGAGACTGAATAGATGAGAGCGTTTCTCTGGACAGACTCGGGTGTACCGGACACCTCAGGAGTTCTCGGTTTTGTTCCGACTATAGCCTTATTCAGGTACCAGAAATACCAAGATGGTTTGGCCCATCCTGAGAGGCAGCTTGGTTTCGAATGAGACCTAAGTTGCACTGAACCAAAATTACACTTACATTTTGTTAAAGAAATGACAGGGGAGAAAATAATTATCTTACAGAAATTCAAATTTGCCACAAACATATTTATTATACTATATGTGAAAACAGAGGGATGCTTGACTCTTTACAAATAATATAAAAATTATTTTATGGGTGTGTTAGCACAGGTGAAGGCGAACCTGCAATTGAGAAATAAAATAAAATAAAACAACTTCAAATTTCTAATCAGAATTGGAGTATGCGTAGTGAGAGGCAGTTGTCCAGAAGGGATGATATGTATGGCCTGCTAACGTGGAGTGCAGAGGATTGATTCGGATAATGATACAGGTGTAGGGACGTCGAGATACCGGGAGCATTGGATTATTTAGTGTCACTGGAGATTCCCCTGAATCTCGGTTGGTTTCCTCCCATGCTGTGGGAATGGTGTTGGAGCTTCTTTGAGTTGGTAGGAGAGCCTTCACAGGCTAGGAGAGTCTTCTGCAGACTGGGGAGAGCCCTCCAACCTTTTCAGGTCGATGGGCCGACTAGACTCGCGAGAGTGGTGTCGCTTCATTGCAGTTCAGTGGCTGCCCCAGGAATGCGGGAATTACTAGGCTCATATCACAGAGGTTGTTTAAAACAGGGCAGTAGGCCGCATCACAATTACTTATCTCCGTATCTGGAGGCTGTTGACAAATTTACCGCCTCTCTACTAGGCTCGGACAGCAGTGGCATCGGGCGCAGCGTGCAGCTCTTTTTCAGCATCCCTGCTAACTAGCGTCTTTCTCTCTGCCATATCGGTGGCTCGGTGGGTAAAATAAGCTTTGACTTCGGGGGGTGGCAACCACATGTCCACATATGAGTGGGCAGTACAATTTACATTTATATTCAACGTGTCCGTACTGGTTGGATAAACCATGTAGCCACAAGATTCATTGCCTGCTGGCGAGTGACGTGCCCTTAATTGCTATCATCGCGTGTTAGGGCGAAGTAGTAGAGTAGAGTGCGCATGCTCACTGCATAGTAGAGTGGCATGCGTCAGTATATGTATATAAAGTAGATGAATGTAATTTACGCACTGAACATGCGTGCATTAATTATAAACACTGCCGTTTTTACTCATCTTCTGTATTTTGTGGTTAGGTTTTTAACACTTTACTGTCCTGTTCTCTCGCAGATTTCAGCAAACACCAACGGACTAGCTCAGCGTGAGTTGGAGACTTCGACTACGTAATAATGAAAATTTGTTGATACCAGGATTGCCAATAATAAAAGAAGTTAAATGGTTACTGGAGATTTATTGTCATCTCGGCAAAACAATTGACACTCGCAGCTGACAAACAAAAAAAAAAAAAACAGAATTGCAGCCTTTACAAAACAAAACTTCTCATATTGAGAGTTACGAAGACAAAGGTGACCTCTGTTATTTTCCTCATTTCACCAGTTTCGCCATGTTGTGTCTTGCCGTGGCGATGCTTTTAGTTTACTAACCCAGTGAAAAGGAAAATATGCACCATCGTTCTATGGCGTCTGTTGTTTACATCTGTTACTACTGATAAAATGAGGAAAGTAAAATATCAAATTTGGAAAGAATGACAAATATAGTTACCATTGTACTCCGGAGTTTGATAAAGTGAAGTTTTTTTATAAACTAACTAAAGTGCTAAACTACAATGTAAAGATTGAGGGGGTGGGAAAAGACCATGGTTATATACTGCAGTGTCGTATGTACTGTAATTTGTTGTGTATATATTGTACAATGAATAGTATGTAACTTTTTTTTTTGTATTTATTGACATATTTTTCCACATCCTGGAGACTCTGTGCTCATTTTAAAGTTAATCAGACACAATATAAATAATTAAATGAAATTATTTGTATTGGCACTATCTGCAGGATCGGCCACAAAGTATTGGTATCTGTAATATAGGCAAAATGGGTTTTGGTCCCAGCTCTAGTTGTTAGTATTCTACGCCTAGCTCCAACCCCAAAGAAGTACAAGGACACGCTGAGAGATTTTGTATGCTACAATGGCCACCCTTAGCTCTGCCCAAGATGCATTTGCATAGCTCCTCCCACCACCGAACCAGCACAGCCCTCGGCCGAAGCAGAATATATTCCCGTGCAGAGGCTGGAAACACCAGTTGTTCACCGGCTCTTCTTAAGAGCCCCAACACTAGTTGGACAGATAGCTCCACCATGCTCATTCGCCAGAGTCCTGACCAGCCACCGTTACACCGCCTAGAGATCGCCACCTACAGCAGACCTTCAGAAGCCCTCCGCCTTGCAAAGTCTTCCAGAAGTCATTTGCCACCCTTAGTTGCTTGCCCCTGGCAAAGGCTACCCCCACGCGCCCTTCAGGATGTGGGTACTCTTTAAGTCCCATCTGGGCATGCATACACAGTTAGACAGGGAAAGTTGTTATAGCTACCTAGTAAATACTGCCCCCCAGTCAGATAAAAACCTGGTCCCCTTTACCTGGACAGCGTAGTTTACTGCTTCCTGTCAATTGTGGGTAGACAGGAGATAGTACAGGCCACCGTGTCTTATTCCTCACGGAATAAACACATTCTACTTACCTAACTACTCTCTTATTATCCCTTGAGTTTGTCCAGGCGACCATAGTAAACATCTACGTCTCGCATAGTGGAGCAAGAGACCTGGTTTGCCAATACCAGTTGCCGTTTAGTGTAGGACTTAAGAGTTCTTCTGGACAGGGGAATTCATACGTCAGAACACACACCATTCGACGGCCACCCATTTCGTACACGTGTTGTATCGAACCGTAAAGCCACAACCACTAGTCACACCCCTTGAGTGGAAAAGTCACTAGACTAACTGGCACCTGTCCATCACACCGTTTGTGTTGCAGGAAGGAGTGCTTGGTTGGCTCTGGGTCGGACCTGTCCTCTCAAGGCGCTCACCCATCGAAGCTATTGGAGTGCTTCTGAGGGAACCCGCTCTTCAATCACTACATCAATTGTGTTACCGGTTAACGAAAATGGTTGTACTTGGCATCATTCTGGTGCCCCTAGATGGCAGAAGATGCTTAGACAGGGAACGCACGTCACCTGCTCCTATCTCCCGGACAAGGTACTTGAACCTAATACCCTTCACCAAGAGAGCTAGGAAGGATGTTGGGGAACGACAGGCAACTACTGCCTACCAGTCCACCTGGGGTTGCACCGAACCCAGCAAGGCACTCTGCCAATTAACCCTATGGGAACAAGCTCAAGCTGCCCACAAGTCAGTGAGGCTTAACTCCCCTGCTCCCTCTCCTTCTTTGTTTCGGTCTCCCCGGAAGCTCCCAAGCGCCATCCATCCCATCATCGCTGCCTTCAACAGAGGACAGAAGGTGCCAGTAGGAGCAGCCTGCCACTGGTTCAAGACCTGACGCTACCTCAGCCTGCAGAGGTCCTTCAACAGACAAATCTCGACAATCATGCCAGGGTATTTGGACAACCAGGTCAAGTATGTCAAACCCACATGATTCAGCATGAAAAGTGGACCACCGACACCCCAATTTATAACTACCCATACCGTGTATCTGCCAGAAGATGCCATCTCATAATGAGGGATCGTCGAGCTGTCGGATTCACGTTCCAATTCCCACATTAGACTGGTACTGAAGAAAGACAGCTAGCTGCGCTTCTGTGTGAATTACAAGGACCTGAATGACATCACGCATCCAATTGCACCACCAGCTATCAACCTTGCCAATGCACTGAGAGACATCGGGGAAGCCAAAATCTTCAGCACCCATGATATGCAATTGGGGTACTGGCAAATCGTGGTCCACCCCAACAGCTGAAAGTACAAAGCATTTACCACGCCAGAAGGGGAAACGCTCAAATTCTGGGTAATGCAGTTCGGCCTGAAGAACGCCCCCGAAACATTCCAACGACTTATGTTAGCCGAGATCCTTACCTGCTACACAGGTACAACTTTGTTTCTCCTACGTAGACGACATCATAGTTTACTCAAAAAACCTGGGAAGAGCACTGTGGACATTTACAAAGTGTATTGGAGTGCTTGGAACTGCACAGACTCATGTGTAAACTATCTAAGAGTCATTTTGGCAAGACTTCAATAGACTACGTGGACCTCGTCTCCCCGAATGGAAACTACCCTCAAGTATCGTCGATACGGCCACTGAAGAGGCCAAAGAACCAACAACCAAGAAACAGCTGTTTCGCTTTGTAGGACTCTGCAATTGCCTGAGAGACTTTGTATCCAACATCACCAACAAGATGGCCCGCCTACACCCTCTGTTCAGAAGGATGCAAGATGGAAGTGGCGACTGGAACAGCGCCAAGTATTTCTGACCCTGAAAGAAAGCTTTTGTCACATACAGCTTCTTCACCATCAACAAGGGGACAGCCCCCTTATTCTCTAGATGGCCGCTTGTCAGAACAGTCTCGGGGCTGTCCTATAACAAGAGGATGCTGAGGGCCACCTCCAGGTAATCACCTATGAAAGTACCCATCTAAACGCCACTGAACAACGATACCATATCAACGAGCAAGAGTGCCTCGCTGTGATACATGCCATCCGCAAATACCGCTACTGCCTGGAGGGCAAGAAGTTCATCCTGCGAACAGATAGTAAGGCACTCCAGTGGCTCCGACAGTCAAAAGGATCTAAAGCAAAGCTCGGCCGGTGGGAGATGTTTCTCACCGAGTTCGACTTCGGGGTCCAATACTGCCCGGGAAAGTCAAACGACCTACCCGACGCCCTATAATGCCACTGGTCTTAGACAACAACGAGAAGGAGGAAGAAGCATGAGAGAGGATGGTTCCCCCTCCAGTACCTGAATGCTCCCTCCAAGAGAACATTCAGCTACTCCAACTCCGTCTGAGCAAGTATTGGATTGCCAACTACCAACAGCAAGATCCTGACATCCAGAGACTCCTGCAAGACAAACCCCAGAGCTTCGAGCTCCACGACAATCTTGTATGGTCCTGGAGCAGACAACTTGGAGCGGACTGATGGAACTGGATTCCGAAAGGATTATGAGCTGCCCTTTGCAAACATTACCACAACGACCCTTGAGCCGGATACCCAGGTATCAAGGACGCTGCAAGACCTGGGCACCCGATACATATGGGATGGGATGAGTAGAGATGTCCGGCAGCACGTCAACAGCTGCGAGACGTGCTGCTGTGACAAAGCATACCCCGTACCCCCCGCCAGCCGGTAGTCCCGTCGCCCACACACACTGCATGGATGTAAATCGCAGGCAACTTAATGGGGCCCTACACTCAGAACACCCGGGGAAACTGCTACCTACTGGAAGTTACAGACTTATTCTCCCGTTGAGTGGAAGCATTCCCACTACCAAGCCAAGAAGCCCACCACATCATCACGAAATTCGAGATGGAGGTCTTCCCAAGATGGGGCTACTCGCAATGCATTCTCACCTACAACGGAACTCAGTTCACCAGCCAATGCTGGTTGAAAGCCTGTAAGTCATGGGGAGTTGAGAGGTAGACGACACCTCCCTACCACCCGCAGACCAATCCCACTGAGCGGAGAAACCAAAAACTTAAGAAAAGCTTCAGACTCAATGTGGGCACCAACCAACTTCATTGGTACCAGCACATACCAGCCATATTCTTTGCTCTACACAGAAGAATGAACGACGCCAACAACTCAAGCTGTAGCCAGCTCATCCTTGGACAGACTGCGCAGGCCTGCAGACTGGCAATGGGACCAACAGCCAAGTGAAATCCCACAACCAGAGGAGATTTGTAAAGCCACATTAGCCCAGACGGACCAAGCACGAGCAGCTCAGACTCACTATATTGACAAAAAGTACCTCAAGCCATGTACCGGGGTATGCAGCTTCAATATGGGATGAAGCCGCACAGGATTGGCCGAGAAATGGGAGGGATCCTACCGAATTATCGGCCGTCAAGACGTCTATTCGACCTAGAATGCCAGAGGCTGCATCAGGAAAGCCACTGGAGAGAAGATATGCCCCTTTCCAGGTGAAACACTAGAACCTGCAGCAAGCCCCAAGAAATCTGTTGTCGACTAGCAAGAAGATAATCCCATACCAGAACCTATAACCGCCAGAACACCTTCGCCTCCAAGGATCAGAGGGGGGTATGAGGTTCAACTGCCAAGTTGCCAGACAAAGCCAATTAGAATTGAGTTTCCTGCAACACGAGCCGCCATGTTGAAGAGGTGTCTACCCTCCACTCACAGCAACTATCAACGTCAAGCCACCACCCGGTACACCCAGATGTCTCCTGCCATGACGGAGTTCTCCTGGCGCAGCCCGATGGACCGACAGCCACTCTATAGACAACCACCGCAGAGTCCAGTAGTGGAGAAGAACAAAGAACCCAGTGCCATCGAGACTACGGGATGTCAAGAACCGCCACCTCAATCTGTCACCCCAGCAACCCTGGCCCTGGAGGGCCAAACCAATGAGGAGAGTGCAGCGCCGGACGTTGCAGCCACCACCCAGATGTCGCATCTAAGGAGGGAGTAGTACTATAGTTAGAAAGGATATGCCGAGCTGTTGACTTATGTTGCTCCGTTACCTGTTACCACTGGACTAGAAAAAAGGACTGGAAAGAATACTGGTCTGGTAAACATACAGCATAAACATCTGAACCATGCTGACATAAACCTACATACAGCAAAGTTGATACCGTACATAGGAATGGGTAAGCCATTCAAGTGCCAAGCATTTTTTGTTTGTGTGTTCACATGTTCCTCCGACATTGAACCACACTAAGAGTGAGTGCAGATGAGCCCCCAGCAATAGTGGATTGACACCACTCAACTCTTAAGACATCTCAACCCTTCAGTCCCTGTGTTCACAACAAAGGGTATATTGCAGAAGAAGGAATTATTTGACAGTAGCTGTACACAGCTAGGTTCACTGTCCACTTGACTTGAGTCAGTTTCTTCTTTGTGGGTAGTATTATTTGTGGGCATTTCTACATCTCTGGATTGTGAGTGGTTTTCCCAATGTCACTTAAGCACCAAGCACATACTATTGCATTGGTTGCGTGAGAAATACAAGTGTTGAATAAGGATAAGAACAATACAAACAAAAATTTTACTTGATTGCAGCACTTGAAACCATAAATTAATGTGGGACTGAAATTGTAAACATCCACAATAGGGAAAAATTTCACATCCTACACCTACTGAGGCTAAGATGTTTTCCTTGCTGGAGTACCTCAAATGAAAAAACAGAACTGAAACACCTATACACTTCTACAAAGTTCCAGAGACAACCAAATAATGTATCTTCAATTTTCTTGCCCAAGATTTCAGGCCCACCATCTCACTGCATAGAACTTTCTCTGTGCAATTTTACCAGTGTCAAACTTTTATACCATTGTGAACACGTTTTCGATTTATATTCAGCCACTTTTGGTCATCATAATGAATAAGTATTGTGAGAGAACAACACATCACTGAAAACACACTTTCCTTCGAGAATTTTTGCAGGTTGTACTTGATATCCAGGGAAAAACATGACTGCAGCTCAATAGAACACCCAGATGGGATGGGCAGTAACTAAATGAAAATTATATAAAAGGACAGGAATTCAAGTACTCACAGTGTAGTACGTACTTGTCGACAGGCATACACAGAGGAGGATACATTTTCCATGCGGTTGCACAATCACGACATTTTGCTGGCTAAGCCAGCTTCATCAGGCAAAACGTAATGATCGCCCAACCACGTGGAAAATGTGTCATCCTTTGTGTGTGTGTGTGCCTGTTGACAAGTACTACACTGTGAGTACTTGAATTCATGTCCTTTTATATGTTTTTGGTAGCTTAGTAGCCTACTTGCAACCTTAACTAAATGAAGATTAGGTATGACACAGCAACTGCTGATAATAATACTACATGGAACAAACCTGTATTGTCTGTGCTCTAAAAATTGGCACGAAGCTACAATGAAAACCATTTGTATATATCATATATTTTCCTGTACATATAAGAGCCACACAAAACTATAATTTGCCATGAATAATTAGTAATTACTGTACAATGTAAACAAACACTACACAAATTAAGCACTATCAAGCACTAGACAAATTTAAGAGCCCTTCAAGGACTTTCCAGGAGCATGGGAACCCTGAGTACGGTGTCAACATAATGGAGGTAGGGGGAATCTGTCTGTCTGTGTGTGTGTACGTGCGTGCACACAAGCATGCGTGTACCTGAATACCGAGGGTACAGTCTCATTTCATAACACCATACTTGTGATCCAACTGCCTCATCATTTTAAAGGGTCCTGGCGCTGGGCATTTTCCCAACTGCAACCTCCTTTGGATTATGGCTTTCCTTTTGCAATAATTCCTGTTTGAAGTGAAACGAGTATGTCTACTGGGCATTGGAAAAAAACTCCCTAATAATTTGTAGATATTTGTTTATTTCCAGGACGTCCTGCTTAGGTAACAGTTATGTATAGTACAACAGATTTATGTTTTAAATAAAAAGTAGGAAAAATTGCTTAAAAAGTGGACTCACCTATGTTATTCTGTGAAAACTATCCAAATATGTGAGTGCTGATCAAATTATTTTAACTTTTCACCACTTTTATTAAGAATGCAACAATGAATCATAGTCAGAAGTGAGTACAGAAAATGTTGAAATTGTTTTGAAAAGTAAATAGAAATGTAGCAAACACAGTATGTATTTACTGTATTGTGTCACGTTACTAATTCTATAAACCAACACCAAAAAAATTCCCTAATATTTTCAGGGTCAGTTGACACCTTGAAATGTGAACTCATACCCAGCTTACAACTGTACCAACACTTCTGCAAGGAAGATAAGGCCAAGTGATCAACGACCATCCTGAAGAACGAAAGTTTGTGTCAACCTGAACTTAAACCTGGTTGTCTGGCATCCTCTTTACACTTACCAAAACTATTCCATTCAGAGTTGTCCCCTTGCATTCTGTGTCACGACCCTCATCCAGTGCGGTGTTTAAAACACAGTACTGGTCTCCCCTGTTGCCATGCATGTAATGTGATGCAGACAGGTACGCACCCAGGATTTTGGTTTGGAGGGGGCACAAGGTGTAATAAAACTTAGCATAAAAAATTGTCTCTATAAACAGGCAAATATTTAGTAAAAATATTAATTATTTACAAAATATTACATCCAGAAAAAGGTAATTTAAGTTACCTAACTATAACTACTACACTTTAACTATCTTTGATTGTGTTTTGCTATTCTCTTTTGGATTCTACCCACGTGGCGAGTACATGTGTTTCTCTGCCACAGTTAGTGCAAGTTGTCAGCTCAAGTGGCTCTTGACTTGCTTAAGACTACTTCTTTCATTCCTTACTCATTTTCAAGAAACTACGGCCCATGAATGAAGTAAATGAAGTATGGATTATTCTTACTGGCAATTCTGTTTAAGGCTTGGTCTCACACAACATGTTGAATTTTCCATTTATATCTCATAACTTCCTTTTCAGTGAAATAACCAAATATTGTTACTATAGCATTATCACAATTGACAATCCCCTTCATATTTAGTCGTCAAACTTCGTCCACATGTGATATGGTGATTGTAAATTTGGAGACCAAAACGGTACAAAAAAGACAACAAAATATAACTCTCCTCTATATCAAGAATCTTAACTGTCCAAGACCTATCATCTTTAATGATATCCTTAGTAAAGGACACAATATTACGGTAAACCTTCCCCTGATAACCAGAAGAACAAATTCGCCTCAGATTCATGTCAGGATGAAATCTGCAGAAACACATAATCAATACTGTTAATAATCGTAAAAATTAATATAATATGCAAAAAGGAATTAAACTATTAATACAACACCGATACATACCTCAAAACAGAAGATTGTTTGTACTTCAGCGTAACATATATTGTCATGATTGTATAGTAGTAGTAGGTAATAAGTGTCGGTATACAACTGAAATAAGCTAGAACCAATAATTCAACATGGCATGTGAAGCCGAGCCTTAATGTTTGAAGGCCTGTTTCTCTGAGAGTGACACACGCCCAAAGTGCCAACCCCCTAAGTGCACCTCTGGACGCAGGTCTTGCTTCAAACAAGAAACATCTCATGTCATAATTTTTCTTAAAAATCTATGTTGTAAGTTTATTATTGTATTACTGATACAAATTGTTGGGAAACTTATTGGCTAAGATGAGAAGGGGGGCTGGGGGGGTATGTTACAACCCTCAAAATCCCTCCTCTGTGACTGAGATCAGATGCACTTGTCACTTAAGTCAAATTGAGCTACCATGTGCCTTTCGGAGAAACTGTATCAAGTCAGTACATGGGAGCTCCTATTTAAGATTAATAGGCCACTTTAGTTTAGTTAACATCTATCATAAATCCAAGTAAATTTCAATTGCGATTTATCATATTATATGCATTATATTAATTGTATGCATAGTAATAATACAATAATAAAATATGCATTTAACTTAACTGAGAAAATATACATAGTACAAAGTAAGGGCATGGTAAATCATTGTGCAGGTGTAAGTCTGTACTTTATATTTATGGCATTGGAGGGTGACACTGTCTCATAATTTTAGGAAACACAAACAATACATTCAATACCAAATCAAATGTTAAAACAATGGAATCTTTTAACAAACTAAATAGTCCTAAAGTAGAGTGTGAAAAAAATAACATTTCTGAATTAATCTAAAACAAGTTCTCAAATTTACATCTCGTAATTTTATTATTGGTTCCATAAAACTATGTACTTTAGATTAGGTGTTTACATTCAACATATATGTAAAGCCCCTGTTACACTGTCAAATTTTTCCACTAAACTTCCAATAAGTTTGGTCAAATAAAGTTGAAGAGTTGTGCAGCCATCATATTTGTTTTAATAAGTTGGATGGCTCATGTCCATCAAACATTTGTTTACTAGACTTGTTTATAAAATTTCTTTGATGTTTGGCAAGCTCAGCCAATCAGAATAGTGCATGACAAAAATTGATGTTTCCGACATCACAAAACTTCAAAATGGCAAAAAATTGCTGGAAACAAAATAAGGTTGAGAATAGAATTAATTTAGATTGAAGCATTCTGAGCATGAATGTTATATATGTGAATATTACACATAATACAGTATTAAGAACTCTCGAGGCATTACGTTTCATTGTGCAGGAAACACATCTATAAACCACAACATATATGTTACATTTCTTCCCGTAGCGTATTGCATGAAAATACAACCGCAGTACATATATCACATAGAAATAATTTCAAAAAAGAATTATGACTAGATCCTCTCAGTAAGAAAATTTTACAGTATGACACATTTTCAAACACACTCACGATTATCTGATAAAATCTGTTGAGAAGAAAAATTTGATGGGCACATTTTCTCTACAAATTATAATGTCAAATATATTTTAAGGTGAATATTTGACAGCGTGACAAGGCCTTTACAGAAATCCATTTTGATAAAGAAAAATTAGTATAACAGAAAAAATGTATCTTAATCTTGCATATACATATTGTCTCGAATGTACAAATGAGGAAAACATATTCCCATTTATATTCTTGTATTAGTAGAAATAATTTTTATTTTCCCGCATGTATAATTAATGTACTCTGACGGGTGAGACACAGAGACGATAGCGACAACACTTTACCTGCTGATTGATGGGCGCCAGAGGTGGTTCCTATGCACCACACTTCGAGACTCAGAGTGATCTCACGGATGTTGTGGGTTCTGTGTGCTCGTCTCACCTGTGCGTACTCACAGAACCACTTTACACTTGATAATACACTTAAGAAACATTGACTGAGCTGGGTATCTGAACGCTACTAAAGAACATTCACATTTTACACTGCGGATGTAGGTATTTAATGACCAATTTACAGTCGGTGCCAGAATGAATAGTATGATATGTCTCGAGTGTGTTTAGCCAGTTCTGGTGGGTGATTCCCCCAAGCACATAACTCAACTTGTGCACCTCTGACTGGATGATGCTATGTGGTGCAGGAAGGCACAGCCTCTATAGAGTAAGGGGCCTACAGTATATAGGATGGAATGCAGGTTTTACGCAGAGACAGGACACAGAGTATGAAATGAACACTAACGTATTCCTTTGCAGCTAACGCCTACTCATCGGGACTCGTCCCTGAACCACGTGTTGTGTGGTGACGGTCAAACAAATAGAGGGCTAGTGCAAAACAATCATGTCATACAAGGACACAAAATAACACTGGAAGAAAATAGGGCACGACATGAGATAGAAAATAAACACACAACAGGTGTGAATTCACTCTTAGATGGTGTGGATGCCGCAGGATAGGGCTCGTAGCGGACCACGTGTGCGGGTACAACAGCACATCATCTACCCGGAAATCCGGTCAATAATTATCTGAAATGATTATATCTGCATTGTAAAATTATATTTGCCAGAAAATAACATACAAAAACCCTTAGACCACAAAATGGCGGGAAGAAGAATTACACAAGTTGACCGCGTGTTCAAGAACGAAGTGTGTTAAAACATGTAAAATACATGAACCCTTTCTGAAAAATACATAATACCCTGAGATAGATTATGGCGCACAAGATGGAAATACAAATAGTCCTAATAATGCGGTGATTGCGTGGATACGGACTTGGTGGTATCTGACCACATGGCCATGAGCTATGCAGCTGTAAAACAGGATAGCATTACAAAACCCTAAAATAATTACACAATAATATTGCCCCAAATATTATATGTCACAATAAAGTACAAATTACATTGAAAACCTGAACATAGTGCTGTGACCTGTCCTGAGGGGATCAGGTCATGCATTTATAAGGGGGAAGTTAGTAGCTAGATGAAAGAACACACAGTTATGCAAGACACTACTTTTATTCAAGACACACAATGTTACAGAATCTTGCCCAAAGGCATCGCTCAATATTCTCAAACCAGTACAGCAATACTTTGTGCTAGAGAAGCTAGCAGAAGGAATCAGCTATCTGCTCTGACTCTTAAGTAGTCCAAATTAGCCTGCGTATATCCCTGCATCTCCGCGGCTTATTGCACCCTAACAGGAGTTATATTTACCCTGGACTGTCAAGTTGTCGGCAACGGGGAGACCCCCTCGACGGTGGCTACAGACTGGCGTTGATTCCCGACCACTGCCCGGTGGTCCTCTGTCTCCAGCGTCGCTCAGGTGGCTGGATCAAAGATGGCCATGAACCGCCATTGTCCCAGTCTTATATAGTGGCGACCCCGACCTCATTCCCCTTCCCTCGGGAGAATGTTTCCATAATAGCTGAGCTGCCTCGTCAAGGTCATGCCGCCCTGCACGCTAGCATGTCGTCTGCCAGTCCCAGCTGCTGGTGATGACACCAACGGGTGGATGGCATCTGATACACAAGTACTGCGGGCCTTGTGGCCTCTCCGATACAACACTCTTCTCCCTTGTTTACATCCCAAAAAAGCCTTATAGGCTGCAATTTATTAGTAAGCAGATGGCAATATGCTGGGACGTCTAGCAAAACATATGCAAGGCAAAGGTTAACTGGTATACTAAAATCAACTATTGAAACCTACATCAGTGCAAAAAGGTGAAGTGCGTACGTGACAGTGTCTTACCTCACCAGCTCTCCTAGGACGACTGCCCAGGGGTCGTGTCTAGCGATTATGGCTGCCTATGGGGTTCACACAAGCTGAAGTGCTATGCACGCTGAGTAAATATTAATATTGCAAATTGAAAAGGCACCAAAATAATTACTAGACATTTTTACGTACAGAATTTAAATTGGAATTTTCTGTTAAAATTATAGTTGTCTTTGGAATGCATTCTCGCCTGAAATCATTGTCTCATTTTTAGTGCAGCGTGCAGTTTGAATTTCAAATGCAATTACACACAAATGCTCAAAAATACATATAACACCTCACTTTCAGAAACAATTTTACCCTTGGATACAAATACATTTTACACTGAAACAATTTATATTACGTTTCTGGAAAGTCCATGGCCTGTAGTGGTAGGTGCTCAGCCATGTGCTCACCACCACATGTACCTTCAGCGGCAAGTGCTGTCATGGGCTAATTGTGGCTGGCCCTTGGCCGGTGCCAACTCTTGAATTACTTTTAAAGTATAAAAACTATTTTGTTTGAAGATCTCTTTTAATTTACTGTATGAAACTTTCTATACTTGATATAGAAGAAAATTATAAAGAGAATTAAAGATCTTAACATGCAAAAAATGTTTGATGCTCAGTCTGAAGAACTATATGCTACAAGTTTATAAATAGGTAACTCCTGGACAAAAAAAATAGTGTACCACGAGTAAAATACGCGGCAACCACGAAGCAATGTGATGTGTGAACTAGGTACTTTTTCAAAACTTGTGCTTTGCATTTATCTGATATTTGCTTTTGAATTTCATTGTTAAAGGCTGTGCACATTAAAGTGAGCACTTTAGGAATGAACCGCGGAAAAAAAAAAAAAAAAAAAAAAAAAAGTCACTGTCCTTGGATGCATATATTTTAATGAGCGCAATGAGTGACGTTCGCCCAGTAAAGTTGGTAACACTGGATAGTTCCAGTTTTTCTCGTTTCTTTTTTCTTCTGTTTCAGCAAAACGATAACGCCCCACAGTATGTTGGAGGAGGATTGGTCAAATTATGAGGAAAAGATGTGATGCATGTACATGTAGTCTGACATATATATGTGTATGTTTACTATGTCCAGTGTAGAAACTTTGTATACTGTAATTTGACTTGTACAATATTTTTGTACAGCTATGTATTGAAAAAATATCTTACGGATGCAACAAAACAAAACAAAACAAAAAAAATCTAGCTGCCCTTCTTTGTACCGTCTCCAGGTTGTGCACCTCTGCTTCCACATATGGGTCCCATTCCCCTGTAGTGTATTTCAACATTGGTCCTACTATCATGCCGTAAGGATTTTTCTTCACACCGCTGCTAACTCCCTTCAGTACCTTTACCAGCATTCCGAAAGCCCTTCTTCCCATTATAACCTCTCCTACTTGCTTTCTCCATCCCAGGTCTCCCTCCAGTAGGCTTACAAAGCGTACTTATATTTTGATACTTCCTCTGTCTCATGTCCCTCGTATCTCTTAACTGTTTTGCTCTTCACCTTTTATGTCGTAAATCTTACTACCTTAGTCTTTAGTACATTAATTTTCATTTTTTATTCCTCTCCATCCGCAGCCATGTCTGCTCAATATTATACTGCAAATTGCACTCCCGATCACCTTGGCATATAACAGTCATCCCCAAACAATCTTGTTTACCAACCCTCCCCCACACCCATACAATTTACCATAATGGTAAACAACAAAATGCCATGCTCACTTCTCTGTGGCATCCCTTTTGTTTTTGCTTTACATTAATAATTTACCAAAAACTATTAAATCTCATGCTAATGCCATCCTCTTTGAAGATGATACTTGTATAGTAGTCCGTGGGGAATCCATATAAATGGATAATTACAAAACAAATATTGTCATCAAAACCCTCTCTAATTGGTTTGAGGCAAATAAACTTGTAGTAAACTTAGACAAAAGTAATATAATTATATTTATGGCTAATTATAATGTGTGCAGTAAAAATTTGACTCTTGCTGATGAGGCAGATATCATCCAAGTTGATCAAGCTTGCTTCCTGGGTTTAACAACTGACACACATCTTAACTGGAAATGTCACATCAAAATTTTGACCTGTAAATTAATTCCCCCAATTTTTTCATTAAGAATGATGAGCAACTTTGTTAGCTCTCAAAGTGTTAAAGACAATGTATATAGCTTATTTCCAGTCTCTTCTCACATGCTGCATATTGTTTTAGGGTAACTCAGTGGGAGCTGAAAATATTTTAGACAACAAACGGCTATGCTGGGAAGGGTGCTGAAGGGAGTAGGCTGTGAGGTGAAGGAGAAGGTGCATAGCACAATGGTACTGCCAATGTTAGAATATGCTGCAGCAGTATGTGACCCATATGTGGAGATGGAGGTGCGAGAACTGGAAATGGTGCAGAGAAGGGCAGCAAGATGGTTGAAGGATAAGTGGAGAAGGCAGGGGCAAGATGGTGAGGAAGAAGGGAACTATAGGCCATCAGTGATGATGAAAGAAATAGGGTGGAGCTCATTGAAGGACAGGAGGAAAGTTGAATGGTTAGTCAGGATGGACAGAGTGGTGAGTGAAGAGGGAGGATGGGGAGGGCTACACTGCAAGCTAAGTAAGGTGATGTTCAGAGAAAGAGGAAACAATAGCGAGAAGCTTCAGAGGGTGTGGAGGAGAATGGAGCAGGGTAGGCAGTCCATGCTTGTGAGGTCTTTGAGGGAGTGGAATGTGTTGAGGGAGGAACTGGTATCTGCGAGAGGGGTTGGTAAGTTCAGGAAGGGCGTGGAAAAGGAGTTTGTTGGGTGAAGGAGAGGTGAGAGAGCTCGCGGCCGGGCGGTAGCCTAATTGTGAGTGTATGTAAAATACTTACAAAAATTAAAGGCTTGTACAATGGTGAAATTGGCACCCTAAAAAGTTCTCTAAAAAATATTTGCTTGCTAATTCTTATTACACTAATTAGTGACTTCTTTTTAAGGTATAAAGATTTAACTGTTTTATTGTAAATTTGGATATGCATGTTTTGTAAATATAATCAAATTGTTAATTTGTATTGTGTACATGTCTTGTATTTATTTCGTTATAATTTTTGTATGTTTTGATTATTGTATTGTACCGACTCTGTGTTTTACATGTATTCTATATCCCCTTTAGCACTCACATAGGATCGACAGAATACTGTAACAATAAATAAATAAAACCCCTGATGAAACCACTCCTATCATAAAATAATCCAGTCTTCTCCATTTTCACCCTGTCAACCATCCCCTACGAACGTCAACATCTCCTATACATTCCACAACCCTCCATTTGTCCACAAGGACCTCATCCAGACAGTCGTCCACTTTCTTCCCACCATTTTACTCTGCCTGCACCAGTTGCATTTTTTTGGGACTGATGACAACTTTTCTGCCCCTACAATGGCTCTCTAAAGGAAACCTCAAGTTATGAGTCGTTTGAAATGAAAACATATTGTTGGTGTAAAACTATCAACATCATGCCATGCTCATTTCAAGAATTTTTTTTGCATCTGCTGACAACCCCTTATACATTATTCTAGCAAATTCTTTAAACCTACAAGATGAGATTGTACAGCCACGAGCTCTTTACAAAAGGTAATAGATAATAAATAACAAACGGACATATATGACGCAGTAATTGTACATTTAATGTGCATTTTTTAAATCGACCCATTTTTCTCCCAACTTAAAATAGATATTAGTAACTAAGGTTGCTAGCGACATAAAAAAAAGTTGTAAACATGTTAGTCCCTACAGTCTATGAACGTACGCCATCCTTGACTTAATTCTTTACCACACGTTGCGGCCGTAGTCAAGTTGGAAAGCATATACATAGGGACAGTATATTTAATTTACACATCATTGTGTTGAAAGTCAGTTTATTTTTTATTGCATGTGGAACATTTTCATTCACGTCTTTAGGTTAAAGACTTATTTTAGTTTTTAAGTCTGACTTTCTAGTTTTCTTTACATATTTGGCAACACTATTAGAAAGAAACGTTTTGTTGTCTACCATTACTATTTTGTTTTTTATCTGGATTCTATTACTCGTGGCGTGGGCGGAGGAAGGGAACAGCGATTAGCGCTCTCTCGACGCCGTATTTTCAACTACCAGAAATGCCAGTGTTTCTAGAATACACATAATTAATAAAACGTTTGTTATTTGTCAGGAATAAGTGTTTGTTTCAAAATAATAGTAATTTTTTATACAACTCAACGCTGGATAGTGCACGTGTTCCTGATGAGAATAAATTTCAACGGTTTGCGGGTTTAAGTATGTAGTTAGTCAAATGTGCGTCACGATTGTCAATTACAAATAACTTGTTTATGTCAAACCTACGCTTTGCGGATGTCATACCTTACGTTTGTTGGATTGGTCCCAAGTAAACAGTTTTTACTTTTTGATACTTAAATTACACAGGTGGCAAAGGCGAACTTTGAAAAAATTGACGTTTTGACTCGCGGCCGTCATTTTGCTTCTGCAAGTAGTGCTGTGACCGGTGCTCATGGCTGGCACAAGGTTCAGGGTTGTACAATTCTTTTCTTTTCTCGAGTGCAGTGCAAACTTTTAACAATTTGGAAAGTGCCGGCACTTTGTATAGTGCAAGAGGACTTGGATGGATCCAAATATCGGGTGGTTTCAACCTGAACAAGAAGGACCAGCCAAGGACTTGTGGACACGCATTTGGGAAGCTCAAAACGGGCTTGACAACATGAATATCAGTGATGCGAATTGTAATGTCAGCGCTAAAGGACAAGATTACATTCCACCCGCTAGTGTTACGAACAGTGATAACCAAAAACTACGTCCTTCCACGAATTGCAACACGTACTACAATCGTACGCGGAGAAAAAGGGAGAACCGAGCGAGTACGTACGGCTTGAACTTCAACCATGCGGCTTTGATAGGCGAGCATGGTGGTTGTCCATGGAGAGCTGCGAATAAAATTTATTCGCCCGGAGTGTTAGGGTAAGTAGTTACACGAGAAAATGCCAATGGGCTAAATTGGCCTTTGTGCGTTGTTTAAAATGCCTGGAAATGCTATACACAATCGAGGTGATGACTGCCCATATAGTATTTATTTATAATTTTCTTTTACATCGATGCATAATAGACGTGGTTGTTGACTCACGTGTGCCCAAAGCATTCCAAACAAGCACGTTCACACATAACCTTTTCTACTCATCTTAGTTAACAGCCAGTAGACTTAAGTAGTAGGATATAGATTTAACCCACTATGAAGTGTTACTAATTTCAGGTAGGCCTAATTTTAGTTTCCTCGTGTGATTTTTGCGAATTTATTGGTAAGTTAAATATGGTTGTGGACCAGTAAAAATAAGTTGGAAGATAAATGTAAGAAAAACTAAGGTAGTGAGGTTCACAAGGAAGATGATAAGCAGGGACATGTACAGATGGGAGGGACAAGAGATAGAAGAAGCAGCAGAATATAAGTATCTAGGGATTGTACTGCAGGGAGACCTCGGGCGGAAAAAAACAGGTAGAGAGGGTGGTTGCAAAGGGAAGAAGGGCTCTGGGTATGCGGGGAAGGGTGCTGAATGGAGTCAGCTGTGAGGTGAAGAAGGCGTACGGCCAATGTTAGAATATGCTGCAGCAGTATAGGACCCGTAGGTGGAGGTGGGAGAACTGGGAAAGGTGCAGAGAAAGGTGGCAAGATGGGTGGAGAAGGCAGGGGCAAATTTGTGAGGAAGAAGGGAACTATAGGCCATCAGCAATGATGAAAGAAATGGGGTGGAGCTCATTGAAGGACAGGAGGAAAGTTGAACGGTTAGTCAGGATGTACAGGGTGGTAAATGAAGAGGGAGAATGGGGAGGGTCACACTGCAAGCTAAGTAAGGGGGTGTTTTAGAGGAGGAGGAAACAACAGTGAGAAGCTTCAGAGGGTGTGGAGGAGAACTGAGCGGGGTAGGCAGTCCATGCTTATGAGGGAGTGGAATGTGTTGAGGGAGGAATTGGTATCTGTGAGTGAGAGGGGTCGGTAAGTTCAGAAAGGGAGTGGAAAAGGAGTTGGTTGGGTAGAAAGGTGAGAGAGCTCGCTACTGGGCAGTAGCCTAATTGTGAGTATGTATGATATGTTAGTTTAGGTTATTTTTGTGTCTTCAAATGTGCTAAAACAGAAATGAAATTATGAGTGTGATAAACTGACAAACGTTGGCATACTGCTATAATTCGCTTTTAATTAAGGAAATTAAATTATCACTAGATTTTCTTATGCAAAGGAGGATAAATACTGTTTTTTTTTATCTTGGGGTACTAGACAAGTTGCAAAAGTGACGTGACAAAGTATTGATAAAAAAATATGGTGGTTAAATATTGGAATATGACTACAATTTACTACATAGGGTGTTTTTTTTTTCAAAAGGTGATTGCAGATGCAAATTCTAAAGTCCACAGTCAAAATATCACAAATGCCAAAATTGATGAAAGTAAGAGTAGCCACAGTAGCCACTAAGGTAGCTTTGGGTTATTGGGTGGGGCTCTGTGTACTTTTTGCTCATGATCCAGAAAGCATGACGATGCTGATTTTGATATTTTTTCGCTAGCTAATTATGTGCAGTTCAAGGATGAATATGAAATTGGTTTAGTTTAGCACAGTTAAACGTACATATTAGCAGCACATTGCCTACACAAAATTTATATTTTGTAATGAACACCAGTTACATTTAGGGGGTATTGAGCAACCCAATAGAAGCTGTTTACACAAGTGATATTGCAAAAATGGCATCAATGTTGTCAAATGTTTTGTTCTATTTACCATCCCTTCTCTTCTACCTAGTGAGGAATCCATGGAATGTGGGTGTTTTTGGACAGATGCTAAGTCTATGTAAAAGTTGGTAACTATGAGGAAATACAATTGGGCCCATCCACCCAAGTGTACTATGTGATATGTATGGTATTGTGAAGTTCACTTGAGCCGATTGTCTCAGTTGTACTAAAATATACCACAACTTTCTTTTCGTCAACACGACACTGCTATTTACTCTAACTGTGGTAATACATGCACATATTTAGGAGCGATCGAGTAGTACACACAAACAGATGGGCTGAATAATGCGTTCCGTTACCTTATGTGGCATCAGAACTTACAATTGAGATGATTCACTTAAATGTACTTCTTGATGATACAAAAGCAAAGACTCGTGCCACCAAAGCCACTCCAACTTACATATTCTATTTCACTTCATTTTATGTTTGTATATTTGCTCACTATATTCCAATTGGTAATTATATATAATGGTGGTTTTTCCGAAAATGAAATAAATTTTCACAAGAAGAAAAATGATATAAATCTTCATTACTAATTACAGAGAACACATTTACTAGAGGGATCACAATGCAGTATTTGCATTACGTACTCCAAATGTGATAGTGGGGAGGGTTATGAAGATAAGAGATGGTGTAAAACACATAAATTTTTTGTAATTTTCATGTTTGTATTCGTTAACCACATTAAATGCAAGAAGACCTAACCTAACTTCGAAATATATAACAGAGGGCGAGCTTTGAATGCTTGTAAACAACTGTAAATGTCTTTTTGTACAATATACTGTACGGGAACATGAATTTATAGGTCTTAATAAGAATTTTAGAATTCTGTCCAAATCTTATGTATGATCGCATAGGTAGGCAATTAAATAATTATTCGACCTTAGCTAAAATTGTAGAGAATTAGTATTCAGGACTACTGGGGCAAAATAGGGACCTGACCACAAATTAATTCCTGTTTTAAGCAGTATAAAAAATCTACTTAATAACTGCATGGCAGAGATGTCTGTTAAAACCAGTATTTGTAAATATTAACTCAGACCTATGATACCGGCTAACAGCCAGCAGCACTAAAACCCATGACTGCGCTCACCACGCATGTGACACGTGTACATGCATGTGCGCAAGGAGGCTCCAATTTGAACTTTCCTCAAACGGAATATTATTTGCAGTGTAAAATGTGTCTTCTTTATTTTTCAGGGTCTAAATGTCTTAGTGTTTTATAATGTATGTTTGTCAATATTGGAAAACGTTGTTATAGATTCAAACCGCGGGCTGCGTGGAGATTAAGAACAGTTCTACTATGGTCAGAATGCCATAATAAGACATTCAAAGAAGTTGAGAAATTACAAATTAATATGTATAATGTCAATTCATATTTTAATTTCTAAAGTGCCTTGTATTTTTCAATAATAAAATATTTTACTCAGCGTGCATAGCACTTCCGCTTATGTGAACCCTATAGGTAGCCATGGTAAGTCCGTGCGTCACTTGCCTCTGGGCAGTCTGTCTAGGAGAGCTGACGAGGTAAGACGGTCACTTACACGCTACAACTTTTGAGCACTGATATAGATTTCCATTAGTATACCGGTTAACCTTTGCTTTGCGTACTTTTGCCAGACATTCCCCAGCATTCTGCTTCCACTTAAATAATAATTTGGGCCCTTGTGACTTTTTCAAAACTTAATCAAGGAGGGGAAAGATGTCAGAGAGGTCACGTGACCCGCGAAACTTGAATCAGGTGCCATCTGCTACTTGTAAAGGCATCCCATTGTAATTTCATGTATGTATTTAAGGGTATCTTTCATGTTTAATAATTTTACGGCCACATCACGTATAACCACGCTGTCAGATATCGCCAAGTATGTATCTGTGCCATCTATGCGTTTTAAGGGCTTATTTGTGTAGAAACATGTGTGCCATAATTTTATTCAGGGTTCCGTGTAATTGTCCTGTAAATTTATGCTATTTGTGTATGACCACGCTGTCACTTTCATGATGCTTTTTCTGTTATTGGGCATACTACAAGGCTGTAAATGCTTAATTCTTAAAGGGAATAATTTTCCCAACTGAATTACCAATTTGTCTGAAGTTAATTTGCAGTCCACAAAGAAATATTGCAATTCCATCTGCACCACGTGGTTCCCTAACGAACTTTATCCAGCGGCATCCGCGCCATCTAAACTTGCTTTCGCGCATGCGCATGTTTATTGTGACTACTCATCTAGTGTTCCATTGATATTTATGATATTTTGTAATTTGTGTACAATGATATTATTTCCGTCCTAGTCAGCTATGTCTGCAGGCCGTCACCTCACCAACCACGTGCTGGAGGGCCAGCCCCGACAAGTCTGCGCTAGTGATGCCAAATAATCACACACGTTTATGTATCATCTATTGATTCATCTTGTAATTCTCTGTGTCCTATATTCAGGAAAAAAATTGTCAGTCCACACTAGCGGCTCTCGACTCCCTTCCCTTGTGAAGTTTGTGTTTTCAAGCACCACGGTGAAGTTATTCATATAGGTGTGCGCTAGAGTAATTGTGGGCTGGGGAGCACCCAAATGGAGTTAGCTAGACACGACCCATCATTTAATTGCTTGGCACGTTATTTGTACGAACGGTATCAATAAAAACAAGAGCATCACAGTGTTCCACTCTTTTTTATTTGTAGGGACATTGTCCTAGCCACATGTTGTTTTTTTAAGTGTTAAATGTTTAGTAAAAGTTGAGTATTGCAAAGTGTATTGTAAGCACGCTTGGGTGAGACGGACACACAGAACTCACAGCATACCTGAGAACCCTGAGTCTCAACAGTGTGGTGATTGGGAAGCACCACTGTGCCCACATCAGTAAGTAATTTGTGTCATCGCTCGCCTCGTGTCTCGCCCGACGGCATCACCTGTTACATATTTCATCCAACTGAAGTAAGACATTACATTTAAATAATTAATCTCAGTTTAGTGAAAAACTGCTGCAATATTCAAATCATCAACTCCCTGGCAACTCTTTCATCGAGGTTGGCTCACAGAATAAAAATGGATAAACTGTGACATAAAATAAATTATTATTGACAGTAGAAAGTGGTGTTGCAAATTAAGTTAGCCTACCTATAACGACTTACAAACACAACTGAGTTTTAAATATAGACAAATACAATCAGCACTACTGGACTTGAGAGTGATGCATCACAATACAATATGTATAATTTTTCTTCTATGTTGCGTAGTACAATCCTCTCGTGAATATAAACAGAGTAAGCCTTGAAAACATCGGAATATATTATATTCAGACAGGGGTAGATTACCGTTGACACCTGTATAAAGTTATTGTGTCTGTAAAAACATAGCCTACCCTGTGAATAACATTTTGTACAGTTACCTTTCCAGAGGCATTCTCACATTACATGATTTAGTGACCAGATGGACATATATTTGACTTATATTTTATATGTTTTACCGCATAAACACCCAGATCTTCATAGCCCTCCTCACCATCACATTTCATTGTATATTCTATATACTGCACATTACTTGAGCCCCAATATAATTCCTATTAATTGTGATTAGTAATGATATATTTGCAGGTATTATTTTCCCGATTTTTGGAAATGCCCCTATTCTGTGTAGGCTCCTTACTTACTGAGGATTATAAGGATGGCTTACTTTCTTTGCTAGAGCAGCAGTGAAGGTTGTTTGCTATTTCTTCTAGAAGGTATCTTGGGGTCTGCAGTCGCCATGATGTGGCTCAAGCTGCAAGCCAAGATATTTTTAAAATTTGTGTTGTATTCCAATTGACTGCACTGGATGTGTGCTCAGTGCACCCTGAAAATTATAAAAGTGCACTTATGATGCGATTGCCCAAAGTAAGTGCTTGTTTTTCTGCCATGCTTGCATTCAAACTGCCATATCTGCCTAGACTAGGGGCTCATTTAAAGGAAAGTTTAAAATACAAAATAATGGTATGTATTACATTCATACATACACTCGCAATTAGGATACCGCCCGGTGGCGAGCTCTCTCAACTCTCCTTCACCCAACCAACTCCTTTTCCACGCCCTTCCTAAATTTACCAACCCCTCTCACAGTACCAATTCCTCCCAACACATTCCACTCCCTCACAGACCTCACAAGCATGGACTGCCTACCCTGCTCCGTTCTCCTCCACACCCTCTAAAGCCTCTCACTGTTGTTTCCTCTTCCCCTAAACACCCCCTTACTTAGCTTGCAGTGTAGCCCTCCCCATCCTCCCTCTTCACTCACCACTCTGTACATCCTGACTAACCGTTCAACTTTCCTCATGTCCTTCAATGAGCTCCACCCCATTTCTTTCATCATCACTGATGGCCTATAGTTCCCTTCTTCATCATTCTGCCCTTGCCTTCTCCACATACCCTTCATCCATCTTGCTGCCTTTCTCTGCACCTTTTCCAGTTCTCGCACCTCCACCTCCACATATGGGTCCCATACTGCTGCAGCATATTCTAACAGTGGCCGTACCATTGTGCCATACACCTTCTCCTTCACCTCACAGCTGACTCCATTCAGCACCCTTCTCAGCATACCCAGAGCCCTTCTTCCCTTTGCTACCACCCTCTCTACCTGTTTTTTCCACCTGAGGTCTCCGTGCAGTACAATCCCTAGATACTTATATTCTGCTGCTTCTTCTATCTCTTGTCCCTCCCATCTGTACATGTCCCTGCTTATCATCATCTTCCTTGTGAACCTCACTACCTTAGTTTTTCTTACATTTATCTTCATTTTATTTTTTCTGGTCCACAACCATATCTTATCAATGTCTGCCTGCAAATTTCCGCCCCCCTCTCTCACCTCAGCATAAACAACACAATCATTTGCAAACAATCAGATTTTTCCTCTAATCCCCAAACCCATGTCATTTACCATTATGGTAAATAACAAAGGACCCAGCACGCTTCACTGTGGTACCCCTGACGTAACCTCCTCTTCCTCCGATATTGCCTCCCCCACTTTCACCCTCTGCCTTCGCCCCCTGAGAAAGTACCCTATCCATTCCACTACCCTCCTGTCTGGTATCAGCGCCTCCACTTTCCTCATCAATGTCCCATGGGGCACCTTATCGAATGCCTTCTCAAAATCTATGAAGCAGGCATCCACCTGCTTCCCCTCATCAACTACCTGCACCAGATCCTCTAATAACCCAGCCAGCTGAGTCTCACATTAGTAACCCCTCCTGAAACCATGCTGGGACTCCTCCAACCAATTCCTATTGTTCATTACCCTCACCACATACTGCCACCACCACCTCTCCATTACTTTTCCTGTACTTGGGAATGTGAGACTCACCGGTCTGTAGCTGCCAGGCCTCCCCCTATCCTCTCCCTGCTTATGTATAGGTACCACCATAGCATCCTTCCAATCTTGTGGTAACATACCCTCTCCTAAGGACTTTTTAAACCTGCACTTCTAAATATTTCGCCAACTCCTTGCCACCAAACTTTAGTGCTGCGTTTCCTATCCCATCTGGTCCCCCTGCCTTACTGCTCTCCAAACCCCTAATTACCTTTTCTATCCCCCACTCCCTCATCTTAAACTCACTATACACCCCCCGAACCCTGTTTGTCCCCCTATTCCAACCCTCCTTTGCCTCAAACACTGACAAGTACTGTACTTGCAGCATCTCCGATTTTTCTTGGTCATTTGTCACATGCCTACCATCCCTTCCTGTTAGCAGAGGGATCACTTCCTCTCCTCCCCTTAACCGCCTAACATACCTAAACAATTTCCCCCATTCCTTGCCTTTTCCTTCTTCCACAATGTTCCCCAGAAATACATTCTTTGCCTGTTTGATCTCCCTTTCAAGCTCCCTACCCATTTTTTCATTATTTCTTTAGATCTTGTCATCCCTTCATTTCTCCACTTGGCATGTAATTTTCTGCACTTCTTAATTTTCAAAATCTCCTGTCCATAATATGGGGGATCTCTCCCAGTCCGTAACCTTTTCATTGGCACAAATTTCTCCAACATAACCTCCATTAATCTTCTAAACTCCCTCCACAACCCCTCTACACCCTCCTTCATAGACCATTTTTTAAACCTGTCTCTCAGGAAGATTTCTGCCCCCTTCTTGTCTCCTCTTCCATACTGCCACACCAACCTTTCTGCAATTTGCACTTCTCTCATCCTGCCAATCCCAATTTCTACAACGGGAATATGATGGTCACTTATACCATCCAATACTATTGCACCAACTACAGCATTCCTACGTCTGACCAACACCACATCCATCACTGACCCATCACCCTCCTCATTCCATCTCGTAGGTGTTTCTACTATCTGGACTAATCCTCTGTTGACTAACTGTGCTGCCATTCTCTGCATTATGCTACCCATTCCTTCTGCACCCTCTACCCATTTCACCCCTGGCATATTCAAATCCCCTGCTACATGAACCCACAGCCTGTCCTTTAGTCTAGTGACCTTCTCCTGGATCATCTCAGTTGCCTGCCATCCCTGTCCTGGTGGTCTATACGCTGCCAGCAAAGTAATACTCCTATTACTACTACCACTCAATTTAATTTCCATTACCTCGACATCCTCACTAACCCATTCTACCGCCCCTTTTAGCCCTTTCCTTACACACACCATTATCCTCCTCCTCTCCCATCCCTGTCTCTTCTGAAGATGGTGAACTCGTCCTGCCTACACTCAATGTCCAGTACTTCCTCAGTCAACCAAGTATCCACAGCTACCACTATATCCGCCCCATATCCTTCAACCTTTCCCCAGAAGCCCTTCAGCTTGTACACACTCCTACAGTTCACCACCATTATCTTTATACTAGTACTCTGCTTTACCATCCTACATTGCTTACCTCCTATCTCCACCCCTGCGGCCTCACCAATACTATCCTCTCCATTTCTCTCCCCTTCCATTTCCTTGCTTCTAACTGATTGCTATTTCAACAACTGCTGCTCTGCCCTGACCCTCCATGCAGTCAGCTACTTCTCTACCTAGCAGGTCACCTAGAATCCTCTTTCCCTGTTCGATCAGGTGAACCTGGTGCCTCCCTACACTTTCCCAGCCTACCCATCTCCTACTATCTATAAATGTAGCCCCCAAATCCCTACACACCCTCTCATATACCTCACTCGCAGCCACTGCCTTCCTATAGGTTACTCCTTTCCTAACCAGCACGCCACTGACTACTGCCCTAGCTCCAGGGAACTTCTCCCGCACTTTCCTCAGCAATCCCCTGAGGTCCCACTCTACCTCCTGCCCCACCTCCCTATTGATACTTCTTTTCAAACAAAAGCATAATCGTGTAGTCACATTAGTATATTTCCTATAAAAGGTCAAAATTTCAATATGAAGGCCAGTAAAATTGTGGGGTAAAATATGCTGGGTCACTCCACGTGAAATCAACCAATTTTACAAATAAAAATGTTGCTACCTCATTTTAGATTTAAAAGAAATTTGGTAGGTTATATGCACCAATCATCTAGACTCCAAATCAATTTTTATAATTTTTTTTTATGTAACTTCTTTAATATAGCCTACTGTTTGCAGCATAGACAAGCAAAAAAAAAAAAAAGGCATTTCAGTGTTGTATTATAAAATCTGTGTAAAGTTTATTTGAATTAGGAACAATGTCGGCTAGAGCTCATTTGAAAGCTTAGGAAATGTACTTTATTTTCGTTCAGCAGAAGTTAGGTTTTTAAATTAACTCAAAGCAGAGATTTTGGGGCATACACTTTAGTTTATTAAGTGATAAAATACTATGAAGGATTCAATGTAACATGCCAGTTTAGCTATTAAACTGTGTGAATAGTATGTGCAGAAAAAATTTGAGCAGTCATTGATAATCCTTCAATTTAAAAACATTGCATGAATTTTGCAAATGTTTGAAAATTGTCATTTTCAGAGCTTGGAAAATACATGTGGGACAGGTTTTAAAAATTTCAAAATGCTAAAATACCAAGTAACCTACTTACAATGTACTTTAAAATTTAAAAAATAAATATATATCTTGTTGCTTCCGTTGGTTTAGGTGCCACGAGCCTTTGAATTAACTGTGGAACAGCAGCTACATCGCTCACTGTACGCGAGGGCAAGTAAATGGGATATTTATCAAATGAAACAAAATTTGGGGATAATTCTTAAGAATAGGGGCTTTTCTGAAGAAAAAAAATTTCGGAAAGTGGTATAATACCACTCTACTAACTATACAGAACACGAATTTACTAGGGGCATCAACATTTGACCAATAGATACCCCAAAATGATAGTGGGGAGGGCTATGAAGATCAGGGAAATTTTAGGGTAAAATGATAATATAATGTAATATTTATTCACGAAAATTCATTAAATTTGCAAAAAAAACTGAACCAAACATTAACTAAATAGACAATATCACCAATAGAAGCTACAAATATGATAGTGGGGAGGGCTATGAAGATCAGGGAAATTTTGGGGGTAAAAAATACAAAATATGTACAGTTACATCAAACTTTTACCTCTCAATTTCTGTTCAGTCCAATTTTTTTGCTCTTACACATGTTTTCATGAGACAATATTACAGTAATATTACAAATATTAAAGAAATGTTAAATTGCAAAACACGTACGGATTATTTCTCAGTGCAAATAGGCTACACACGACAATAATTTATGCGGAAACTCCAAGCTTTGCTGATGCATGATGCTTTGCGTCGCCACCAAAATTAAATTTCCTGGCATGCCTTGAATCACTGTTTTGGGGATTTACTCCCCTGCTGATGTTGGAACTCTGGCTCGGTGCATAATGTATGGCTATGCTTGTACAGTATTTTTTGCAATTTACACATATTTTCGTCAATAAATATTAAATTATGTATATTTCACTCGTTTACCCCACAATTTCTCTGATCTTCATAATCCTCCCCACTGTGGTTTTTGGGGTTTCTATTGGTCAAATGCTGATGTACCTAGTGAATTTGTGTTCTCTGTGATTAGTGGAGTGGAATTATATCACTTTCTAAGATTTTTTTCCCCAAAAAATTAATTTAGTCAATACTCACCAAATCACTCGCCATTCATACGGTGCACACGAATACGCACTCCACAACTTCGCTCCATTTGACCACACTACACACACACTAATCACCGAACATGTGTTATAATTTACCTTTTCCCTTTTTATAATAGCTAAGAAACACTCCTAATTTCCCACAATTATTAGATTTATCACTTCAAACAACATGAATTGCAATAAAACACATGTTTAATCACTCGTAAATCCTAAGTCTAAGACAAGACCGGTGCAAACCAATGTCCGGTAATTTCACATAATTCATCTGATGTTGACCAACATGGACGTGCATGCGCAGTGTATTTAAAATAACATGGCTGTATATATCGCCTCCAGAGATACGCAGTTTCTAAATGGGGCTCCTCTGTATCATCTACTATATGATATCTATATCTATTCTACTAGTAATACATTTTATCCTCTCTTCAAAATGAAACGGATAAGCCTTGAGCAATTCACCAGAATTACATAATGTACAGACACTGCTCCATACCTGTGTTGTTTACCTGTATAAGCTCGGCGCTGCACTATAAATATACCATGTAAATGATGATTTATGCATTAAATATTTGTTGCAAATGGTATTCTTCAATGTAAAACAATTCAGCGACCCTACATAAATATATGTTACGTAAATTATATGTATTTTATAGCATAAATACAGCAATTTTAATCACCCTTTTCCCTATCACATTTTATTTCTTTTACAGAAAACTACTTGGGGCCTCTCCAAAATTCCTAGTAATTATGATTGCTAATAATCTTATCTAACATATCCATGAATTTTTAGATTTTCGAAAAAGCCCCTATTAAGAATAGCTGAATTATTTTTGTTAGGAAGTTTAATTTAGTTAGATGTGTATTTTGTTAGTTTAGTAGTTTTGTATAGAATTTTTAGGTAGGGATTCCCAGTTGCTGCAAAGTTTGTACCGAATATATTAATTTGTGTTGGAGATGAGTTATTTCGGAGAGGGACTTGTTTTAATGGTATTTATTTTAAATTTCATTAAGATTGAGTGTTTTTCCATGATTAATTTCCAACATAAATTTGTTTCGTTCAGTTTGAGAGTTGTTACTGCGAAAACGCAGCATGTTTTGAATGAACGGATAGAGTATTCCTATTCTCTCAGGCGGGCGGAAGTGCTGTGTTGTACTCCGTATTATATGATGTAATAGTCCTACTGCGACTAATTTGAATGAGTTTTGCCTTGGAAGCAGCAAAAGATTTTGAGACTATGAAAAGTCTAAACTAAATGAAAGATCAATTTATTTATGATAAATTTTTGGCAGTTGATATTAAAGTTTGGTTTTGCCGGCAGATGCCTGTGAGAAATGGAGTCACATTCTGCAAATTGAGCACAGCTGGACACTTACTATTTTTTACCCTTTTCCTATTTTTAGTTTTAGTAGTAACAAACTTTCAGTGAATTTGGGAAATTTTGTGATATATATATATATATATATATATATATATATATATATATATATATATATATATATATATATATATTCAATAACTGGAATGAAAATGAGCAACAGAATTAATTACTCTTATATCTCTCGCGCGCGCACACACGCACACGCACTTCCACTTTGTCTTATTACATTTTAATGCAGTTCACATTTCACATGTTTGAACCCAACCCAGAATAATTTTCTTCTACAAATTATTATTTTTTTCTCTGAGAGTGTAGTGTTGTCTATGTCCCACCCGATCCTATCCTTGAGTGTTGTTTGTTGTACTAACAACACTGTTACACATACAGTTCACACAAAAGGTGGCAAAGGACATATAACCTACACCACAATTAAAGACACACATATACATCACAAGAGATGTTGCGACATTTTCCAGTGGCCACCATGGACAACTCTGGGGGAGAGAATACTAAGAATGTATAAGATGGTGGTGTTGTGTTCCAATGAATCACTGATAACGCACAAGCAACCGTTTCTTAACTCTCCATCATCTTTGAAGTACAACCAAAGGGATGTAGGGTTGCCTGATTACTAGACCAATAGCAGGATTGTACCTCATCTTGTATAACAAAAAAAAAAAAAAATTCCCATTAGTATGCATTCTTCCTCCAGCAGAGTTGTCTTCTTTGTATTCAATAATTGTAGTTATTTTTTTTATATTTAATATACTGGTGGCCTCAAATTTGCTCAAATCTTTCCACTAGCGTATCCAAGTACTCTTCAACTGGAAGAACACAAGTTGACAGCTCACAATGGTATGTTGAAGCCCGTAGTTTGAATTTCAATTCTCTTTTCTTTCCCCCCCCCCCCCCCCCCCTCCTCTCTTTTTCTCTCTCTCTCTTCCGAAATCATCCCATCCTTCTTGCAGTACTGCACAAGCTCATTCATTCCTGGACATTCATTACATTTGACAGCATGCACAGCTCATCAGTACTGCAAACCATACATGAAAGATGCTTGTAGTCCGTGCTTACTTTCTCAGCTGCAAGCATCAGTTTTACATTCTGGTGTATGATACACACACAGAATGAGTGCCTGATGAACCAGTTAAAACACAGATTTTGGGTCTGAGTTCTGCAAACTCTGAAAACCCTAGTTTCATCAGTGGGGTTTTTCTTCGATTGAAACATGCATAAAGTTTAAGGTTACATTAAATTAACCTTTTTTTAATGATAATTTTACCACCGTCAGGTCTCAGATGTGCAATCTTTTTTACCTGGCATCATCCTGCTGTACTCATCTTCATAGTAATTTTTAACAGTTTTTTTTAGTAAAAAATTAAGTTTATTTATACCTTGTTTCTTCCCAATTTGTGGCAAAATCCCATCCTTTTCAGTCAGTTCTTGACTGACCAACCAGATATTAACTGACATTAAACTCACCCTGAATTTAAGCAATGCTCCAGCCGCTAGGAAGGAAACTCAAATACTACTAACATTTTCTTGAGTAGAAGAAACCATCTTCATTTCATCTTTAAGTTTGTAAATCAGTTGTTCATACTCATTACCAAAATCAGCATTCATCTTTGACATATTTTCGTTGTCAGTCAAAATGTTCAACTCAAAAGATGTACTTAGCTTTTGTGTAACAGAAGTAGCTATTTCATTAACTTTCTTCTTCACTAGTGAGGGTCTAGCTTAATTTGACAACTGCATCTTGACAGGAGAAATGCCAAGTGCAGAACAAGCTTCATTAACAGTCTCAACAAGAACTGTTTCAGGTTCATAAACATCTAAACATTCAACTTCACTGCTAACATCTGTGTCTTGTTTTGGACTTTGAATTTTGTTTAAGCATTTTGTGTACAATGCTTTCTCTGTGATTAAATTTAACTCAGGATTGCAGTCTGGAAGTTTTATTGATATTTCCTGCAGTGATTTTTAAACAGTTTTTGAGTGGACATTGTTATGGTCAGAACAAGACTTGCCATAAACTTGAAAGTACATGTACAGAAATTCAGCCTTATGAAAAGTACAAACACTTTTTATATCATTACAATTAGTTCTCAATGAAAATGTTTTCTGTTCTTCAGTAAACTCTGGAATATTATGCAATACAGAGGACTTAGACTAAAGGTGCATTTATAGTGGAGCAGCACTGTGAGCAAAGAGGTGAAGCATGACGGAATCAAACCAATGTAAAGTAATGGGTGCATATTGGAGCGGCGAGGAAGGAGGCATATAATAGCGGTGCGGAAGGAAACAAATTTATTTATTTAACATAGAGGTGACCACATAGAGGTTCTGTAGCCCTCGGCTGCTTACGAAAGGTACGCAGTTCTCTTCCAAACAGCAGTACTTTGAGAAGAACCCATCTGTTCTTCATATTTTTATAAGATTTTATTTAACTTCACATGTTTGTATGTACGACAGGTGTATGTCCAGCACCCATGGAATCACTAGCAATAACTATGTATTTGGTGGACAAGTTGTCAATTACTGGTGGTGTGTAGAATTTCAGTGCCGGGGAAGTCCTCATTTACACATGGTTGCTTGGGAAAAGACCATCCAGACTTTGCAACACAAGACAGAACTCAATGATTGACCGCATACGTGTGAATGTGAAATACCATTTGAAGATCTGCATGAGCTCGTATTGAAATGTCATATACATCAACATACACGCATGTGTAAGATGAATAATGAATATTCAGCATGCCGGTCCAACTTACCGCAAAAATAGTGCATTGAAACTTGCCTGATCGCAAGCGATACTGATGATGGACGAGTCTGTGAATGTATAAATAGTCTTACCTATATAATAAAAAATAAATTAACTATAGAAAATTTTAAAACCATGTTTGATGTATAAATGAACTGAACAAATAAGATTGGTTACAGAATATATAACGTATACCTCATTTGCGTAAGCATACTAAGAACATATCTTGGTCAAGGCCCTTAACTATTCATGCCAAGCTTTTATATACCGGTACTAAATATAAATTGATAGAAAAATATTAATTTGTGGTAAAGTTTATTATGGTTGCTTGACCATTTCTTAAAAGTTCAAAAAATCGTGTAACTACTCTTATAATTGTTTTTATCTTTTTAGGTGATTTACTAATAAAAACTTGGTTTTAAAATGTTTTTTTACAATTGATTTCTTAGCGTTTGTTTAAATCTCTATTTCACCGGAATCATTAATAAGTGCGATTTTAAACAGACCAATTCACTGCACGTCAGGGTTACAGTAATCTGGACTCAACGAGCAACAATCCATATGTTCTAGAATCCAACAATGTGCAATGTGGATGTTGAAGTTAATGTAACTGGCTCACCTGATGAGAATCATCTATTGCAATTTTTTTTTCTTTTTTTTTCCTCCGTGAAAACTTATTTCCTATTTTTGAGATGTGTAGGTAAAATAATACATTATTTGGAATTCCATATAATTTTCATGTAGGTACTTTAATAATTATTTGTAATATGTCTTATATGAAATTATTACATATATATTTGCAAAAATGAAATTTAAATAAGATAAAATTATTAATGGTAATTATGAAGCTGTTTCTTGTGACCCAGCATTTGGGGATGTGACTATTCAAACCAGCAATGGAACATCTGTCAAAAAGAAGGTGGACTGAAACTTGTTCAGTTAGAAGAGGACAAAATTAAATTAATGGGAGATGACCTCCACAAGCAGCAAGACATGAAAATATTTCTTCTGTAGTCTCCTGCCACATATTAATAAACTACCAGACAACAAGTAAATGTTACTTCAAATGGAAATCCAGCAAGTGGTGTACACAGACATGTCTATGGCCAAATACCAACCATTATCCATTGCAATTCATCCAGCCCACAAGCACTAGTCTTCCCTTGTTTCCACCACGTGCAGTAACTGTTCCAAACATAACAATTCTCTCCAACAGTACCCCTGCATACAACTACACTATTTCTGGACACGCGAACAGCAACATGGCGACATCTAATTCAGAGATTTATGTTCGCAAGGACTGGTGAAATGCAGGCTTTTCATACAAATGGCGCGAATGTCCGTAATTATGTGCCTTCAGTAAGTGTTTTTCATAATTTACTAACTATAGCACATTCACAGTTACTTCCAACTTTTCCGAAGTACTGTTAATGTTATACTTCCAGGATATTATTCTGCCTCATGCAAACAAAGCTTAACCGAGACCAGCATAATTACACCAAAGGGATAATGCACCACATTTATGCGCAATCGGTGTAATAATATTTTGCATACATCTATTTCTTACTAGGCTTTACCAACATACCTATTTACTTTCTCTTTTTTATTCCTATTACAAATTAAATTTTATAATTTATAGATAAAAAGTTGTTCAATTTAACCAAAAATAAGCTACTTTTATATTAAAACAAGTATAAAATGCCTGCGCTATACTGTATATTTAGGAAATAAACACGTATATGAAATTATTTTTCAAAGGTTTATTCAAAAAGTTTGAAGAAACTGTGAATACGCTATAATAACATGTTTGTAACAATATTGTCATAAAATACACTTTCAAAATTTTAGTTCCAGGTTTTTCCCTAGAATATTTATATTAAAATATTCTTTTTATCACATATAAAAATATAATAATTATGAGTACAGAAAAGATCATTTATCTTATTGTAATAAATAATCATTGCTTCACCTCAATTGGATTTTATACGAATTTGGCCATTCGATGTTTATTCTCTGCTCTACAATTTGCAGGATGTAATAAAATGTTGCAACTGAAATCCTACAATGCAGAAAAAATTTGTCGGAACATGAACGTAATTTCTCATAGTCAGCTGAATTGCCCAGTGTCTGCTGTATCAGTATTCCAACTGCAGTAGCAGTTGTACTTCCTACTTCGGCAGTTGTCTGTGTATGTCGGAATACCTTGCTTCTCCAACTGTGTTGCTACACGCGCCGCTCCACTATAAACGCAGCCCAAGACATTTTGTGACTCACTTCATGTCGAAATGTCAGTAGAACAAGAACATTCTATTGCAGTTCACTAAATTTACAATCGTTGACGCCGTCTGGTGAGACACGAGACGAATGTTGACATAAATGCTTACTGGTAATATGGGCGCCAGCTGTGCTTTCCAATCACCGCACTATTGAGACTCAGGGTTCTCAGGGATGCTGTGGGTTCTGTGTGTTCGTCTCACCCGTGGCAATACTAAACTTTTACTAAACATCACTTTGAAAATAGTCAATTGATAAAATACATGTGGCTAGGACACTGTCACTATTTAATAAAACCGGTAGGCTACTGATGCTTGCTTTTATTGTTACTATGCGTACACATCAACGTGCCAATTAAATTATGATTATCTCGGCCATGACTAGTCAATTCCGCTTGGGTGCTCCTCAGCCTGCAATGAAATCTAGTGCACGTCTAGATGGATGATCTCACAGAGGTCCATGAAAACACAGCCTTCACAAGGGGAGAGGGCCGACAGCCACTTGGGTGGACTGACTGTTTTTCCCTGAAGACAGGACATGGTGAATTACAAATGAAACCCTTGATAAAAGCATTTTAACACGTGTGACTTCTTGGTATCACTAATGCACACTCGTCTGGGCTCGCCCGCCAGCACGTGGATAGTGTGGTGACAGCCTATACACAGAGCCGGCTAGGACAGAAGTAATCTTACACAAATTGCAAAATTACACAAAATACGTAAAGACCCTTAAAAGATGATGGGGCACAAGATGAGTATTCACAACAAACACACACATGTGTGAAAACAAGGTTAGGTGGCGCGGATGCCACTGGATAATGTTCGTAGCGGACCACGTGGTGCAGATGAAACTGCAATATTTCTTCTTGAAAAAGGCAAATTAAATCCAGACATAATATTATTCTGAGAGAGAAAATTATCCTCTTTACGATTTTAAGTGATTGCAGGCATGTAGCATGCTTGATGGCGGTAAAATCTAACATTAACCTGACCGCGTGGTCAAGTATAAAAAGTATCAATTACACGAAAAATATATTAAACCCTGAATGAAACATACATAGAACCCTGAAATAAATTGTATAGCGCTCATGATTTAACGCAAATACTCTCAAACTGAATGGATGGCGCAGATAATAGACTTGGCATATGTTAGTCACGTGGTTGTACATGAAATTGCCATAAAATATTCAAATATGAAAATACTCTTAAAATACATACATAAAAACAAAGCCCTTAAAATTGTGCATAGCAATAATACAGACATTAATTACACTGGAATGCCACTAACATAGGCAGATGGCGCCTGATTCAGGTTGCACGGGTCGTGGACCTCTTCAACATATTTCTCCTCTCTCTTTGATTAATTTTGAAAAATACCACAAGGGCTAAGTAAATTATTTAAGCAGAAGCATAATGCTGGGGAAATGTGTGGCAAAACGTATGCAAGCAAAGGTTGACCGGTAAACTAAATTGACTATGGAAACCTACATCAGTGAACAAAAGTTTTAGTGCGCATGTGACAGTGTCTTACCTTGCCAGCTCCCTATGGCAGACTGTCCAGAGGCAAGCGTCGTACGGATCTACCATGGCCGCCTACGGGGTTCACGTAAGCAAAAGTGCTATGCACGCAGAGTAAAATATTTATACTTTGAAAAATAAAAGTGGCACAAATTAAATTAAATATCTTTTACATTTCTTAAATTTTCTAATAAATTTTTCATATTAATTCTGTGTGTCTTTATTACGGTATTCACGCAGGAATATCAGTGTTCTTAATCTCGGTACTTTGAATTCCATTACCAAAAATTTTCACATCAACAAACACTTAAAATTATTTCAAGACATTAAACCCTGCAAATATATATACAAAACACATTTTACACTGCAAAATATTATTGGTGTGAGGGTTCCAAACTATTAGCCTCTTTGCGCACGTGCATGGACACACATCATGTGCGTGGTGAGCGCTGCCATGGGCTCTAGCGCCGCTGGCTGTTAGCCGGCATCATCATGTAATGCAAAATTCTCACCTTAAACTGCATAAATTGTCTTTCACAATCTTCTCTTAAAACACTGAATCTAAAAGTATAAACCAAAATCAAACTGATAAGCTATAGACACTGCAACATAACCTATATGCTCCATTAGATCAATAAATGAGCACGGGAGCTGTGCTGCAGCATTCCAGAACTGTTGCTATATAGTGGATGACTGATGACAGCAAGCCAACAAGGTGATTCACCAGCCAGTTACACACATCGTTGGGTTTTTGTTCACATGCCTTTCCCTAAAGGCATAAGGACCAGTGAGTCATAACCTTCAACTTCAAACTACCTAAACCCTTGGGAGTATTTATTTTTTTTTTGTTACAAAAAAGTAGGCTTCTTTGTACACTACGTATTCTAACATTTTCAATTTTTTTAAAGTCTGTCCTACGTGTCTTTTCTGAGCTGTGAAAATGGCAATTTTCAAACAATTAAAAAAATTCATGCTATTTTTTTTAGGTAGAATTTTCCGTAACAGCTCAAATTTTTTCCCTATATATAGTGCTCATGCATGAGTTTAAAAGGAAAAAAAATACTGGTGTGTTACTTTGAATCCTTCATTGTATTTCAGCCTAAAAATCTGTTTAAAAAAAATTCATTTAATAAACTAATGTGCAAGCACAATAATGCAAATGCTTTTTTTTTGTCCATACTGTAAACAGTAGGCTATATCAAAGAAAATCAATTTTTTATAATTATTATAATAATGGCTTTGGAGTCTATATGATTGGTGCATACAACCTACCAAATTTCATCAAAATCCTAAATGGTGTGGCAAAACCTATTTGTTGATTTCACGTGGAATGACATAATACACACTTTAAATGTTAAATAAAAATAATTGTATAAACCACTAACTGTGTTTGTATTTAGAATAATTTCAAGTGCAGTTATAGTTGGAGTATGACCATAATTTTCAGACTGAAATTGGTTTTGAAGTTGTGTTAAAAAGAAAAATGAGATAATTTTCACACCTCACTGTGCCAGTTAACAGAATTGCTATGTGAAAACTGGCCTCAGGGCAGAATGACAATACTATCTGATGTTTTGAGTCACTTAACTGCTAGTGTTGATTCACATTTAAAATATGTATACGATCACAAAATAACCCTTACACCATTATATAAATTATTTTTAATCATTTCAGCATGGGAAATGTAAAATTTTGTCTAGGACATCAAGTAAATTGTTTTAAAAATTAAATCTCAAATGTACCTGAAAATGTTTATTTTTATTTATTTACTTATTTGTTGCAATTCCCCATGAACACTGTTCATAAAGGGAAATGGTACACCATAACATTTTGCCGTTTATAATGCATACATAAGTAATATACAATACATACACAATAACAGACAGTATTAAACAAGATAAAGGAAGGATTTAAAAAGGTATTTCAAACATACAGTACAATTACATTTTCATAATAGAAAGAGAAAGATTGACTACAGTTGCAAAAACAAATTATTTGATACCAGATGAAAATTAAAACATTTTGAAACATATTTGTGCGCTATAAATTACAATAAGAAACATAGCAAGTGATTATAATGCAAGTAGGCCTACAGAAAGGAAAAATTTAATTTACATAAATGTTATCATTTTTGTACCTATCCCATAATTATCTTAGTTTTGTTTTGAATATTAATTGGCTGGTACATAATGTTACCGTTTTTGGAGTGTTAGGAACCAAAAAATTTTGTGTGCCATATTTAACAGCTGTGATGTGTTGTAATTCCAGTTTACTTGCATGTCTTGTGTAGTGTTGGTGGATTGTCTCTCCTGATCTGAGTTTAAGATTGCTCAAAGTGAGTTTTTCGTGTATGTGTTTATATATATACACTAGCGACCCGCCCCGGCTTCGTACGGGTGCAATTAAGATAAAAAACTGCTTAATCCGACATTAATTAGGTTGGGTAAACTCTCCTAAACATTAAAAAAAAGTACATAATTTAATAATTAATTAAATAATTTATAATTTAAAGTTTTTTTGCTATTTTTATTTGATATTTTTTTACTTTTTTATAATTTTTCATATTAGTATACATTATATTACAATGCAATTTATCTGAGATAGAAGTATTTAATATGTTATTGGCTAAGACATACTCTGTAGACAATGTTTCACGTCCTGTTATTGTTTGGTAGCAAAATGTACTGTTTCTCGGGACTTCCAACTCGTGATAAACCAACATATAGTTGGCCATGGGAAAAACACTCTTTTCGTAGGTCGATTCCAACCAAAGAGAAAGTTTGACCCTGGGATTTATTAATAGTAATCGCGAACAATGTATTTACGGGAAATTGCAACAGTTTGAAAGATATTGGCAAATCCGTGGGAATCATGGGAATCCTCGGGATGTTTGCCGGCTGCTGGACCGGTGAGGATGGTCGCAACAATCAAATTTTCTTTCAAGTCTTTAATGAGCAATGTTGTGCCATTACACATGTTAGGAGGGCTTATATTCCTTAAAAGCATGATAGGAGTACAGACTTTCAATGATAGTTCGTGAGGTGGCAAGCCAGAAGGATTAAGCGAATTTAGAAAATCTTGAAAGTGGACGACATCGTCAACATTGGTGACTGTGTCAATCGACTTGTAGGTTTTGACTTGGCCGGGAACTCTTTGTATAATGAGATTGTTGATTTCATTGACCGTGTCGTTCCTAGGCGATACTATTGCCCTGGAACACAACCAGTGAAAGTCTCTTTCTAGTAAATTTTCGAGGCCCGGATATACTGCTTCTATAAGATGCTGCAGACTGAGGACTATCTGACCTAATGTCTCATTTAAAATTATTTCAGCAGAATTAGTGCCCAAATTTAGAGAAGGAAAAACTCCTCCAAGTCTGAACAATTGTTGTGGGAAATCTTTATGCGTGTCTCCACCAAGATAGGCTCTCATATTCGTTCACAAATTTAGGTGTTGAATATAACTCCATAAGGGAGATGATTTAAGACATGCTTTGATGATATCTGCACGCGTCCCTTTTGTAACTACAGGGAATGTCTGCCGAAAATCCCCAGCGAACACAAAAGTAACTCCTCCCATAATGGCAGTAGAGCTTCTAAGGTTGGCACCGTACGCAGCACACAGCACGTTTTATTTTCCGAATCTCTCCGTCCTGCAAAGCCGTAGTACATTATTTTGTTCTATCATCAATAGTTTTCGCAGCGCATGCAATGTAAGGAATTTTATAGGTCATTTATTTACACTTTGGGTTACATTATTGGAGTTTTAGTAGGGATCCCTATTGATTTTTAAAATAAAATATAGCCTATGACACTCGGTGATAACTTAGCATTTTACTGGTGAAAGAATTTTTAAAATCGGATGAGTAGTTTTGAAGATTACCTTCTACATCCAAACACACAAACACACAAAGTTACAAATACTACCTCTTTATAATATTAGTGTGTACGTGTGTGTGTGTATATATGTGTGTGTGTGTGTATATATGTGTGTGTGTGTGATATAAGCAAATTCATATCTTCACATCATTTTATGGGCATGATGCTTGTTTCCGAGTATATGGTGATAGTTTCACAATTCTAGTTTGTGGTTACTACTATTATTGGTTTTACTGTGCAGTTGAATTGACACAAAATTGCTGAATACAGCGTAACTTGGGATGCAATATGCTAGTCCAGCTGAAGTCCTCACAGCAGGGGATATTTCAGAAAGCTTAGTCTCTGTCGCCACAAAATGTTTTCACTCAGCATCACCCGAAGCTTCCATTTTTCACCTACCTCTTAATTTGGACACAAAATGGTGCAACTATATTTTGTGAGCAATGATCTGAAATTTATTTGTATTGTGATAATTTGTGTTGATCTGTGTTGACTCTTATTAAATTAATAATAAATTTAAATGGTTGTTCTTAATTCATAATTACATGTGTACAACTCAATAACTGTAAATATTGTTGCATTTACTAAGTATATAGAATGTTTCAAATTAGGGGGAAAAGTCTTAGTACTGCCTGCAAAGAATTCATGTAAAATCAAATACAAAATTTACTACGGTCAAGAACTTCAAAGCTACAATATGAATTAAAATTTTTGAACAAAATAAAGTTAAGAGATCTATCTTGATTGCATTCAGATGTGTTAGTTTGATCTGTCTCTTACGATCATGCTAATTATGCAACTACATCATGGAAGTGAAACAGATAAAAGAAAAAAAAATCCACCTTCATTGAAATGTCCACCAAAAGCCACCATTGAGGCAAGGCCATTGACCTAGCTCACACTGCCACATGGAAAAATTAAAATTTCATGCTATAGAGATGACAAAAATGAAAAGGGTCATATGATATTCTAACATTACAATAAATACAAAAACACAACACTGAAGGTAGAGTTTCCAATAAAATAGCTTTCCTTTTCATGAAAAGTACTATTAAATATTTAAATAATCATGCAGAATGATAGGTGGTCAAAATGATCAGGTTACATATTCTCATTCTAAATTGTGGTGCTCATAGCGATAGCAGAATATTAACATATGTAAAACAAATAGGCTATACTGAAACCAATATAGGTAGTATGCAAAAACGTGTACAATAAAATCATGTTAATGTTTACCTTGAAGGTTTTTTAATTTTGTGAGAATGAGAGTGTAGGAAGGTACATTACTGTAAACAATCTATATAACAACATTAGATGAGCTGTGATTGTGGATATGTTATTTATATTTGTTTCTGTCGTACAGTCTGCATCAGGAGATTGAAGACTTCTTCCAGAACATGTGCCCTACGCCTGAAGAGCATGAGCTGCGGCAAGATGTTGTCACGAGGATAGAAAAAGTTGTGGTGTCGCGGTGGCCTGAAGCCAAGGTCAAGGTCTTTGGGAGCTTTCGAACTGGTCTTTACCTGCCTACAAGGTATAAATTATGATAGCCTATTTTTATATAGTTTTTCTGTACAAATAATGTAATGTAATGGTAATATTTCATCAATTATATTAGTCTGCATTAGGTTAGTGTAAAACTTGTTGTAAAAAAATTGTGGTGTTGATTCACTGTGATAGAAATGCACGAAAGATAAACTGGGATAAGTCTAAAACTACTTTGTATTTTGAGGATTTGTTTTGGAGTGTAATGTATCCAAAACATATTTTTGTTTCATCGTAACATTTTTTTAAAAAACAAATTTTTTATTCATCATACTTATGTGTGCAAAATCGGTACAGTAATTGTTTATGTAAGAGTATAAGGGAAGAAATGTGGATTTTGACTGTTATGTTAGATGCATAAAGTATATGTTGGGTTTTTTAACATGACATTTAAAATAGCATTTGTGTCCCAAATTTTCCTTTAGAACAGACATAAAGTATGTTAAGTTGTTGTATATTTCTTACAGATTTTAAATTAGATCAAAATATGAGTGGCCCAACCACTTTTTTGTATCTAAACTGTGTGTACTATTAGTCTGCATTTCGTGTTCTCTCTTTCTCTTTCATTATTTGTCTCTGTTGCATATGCTGTTGTAGTTAACTCATGGTATCTCATTTTGACTGTTTTTTAAATATAATTTTTTTGTGATATTTGTTTTTAGCGACATAGACTTGGTCGTCATCGGCAACTGGAAGGAGCCGCCTCTTAGAAGTCTGGAATCAGCGTTACTGGAACATGGCATAGCAGACAAGAACTCTCTAAAAGTCTTGGACAAAGCATCTGTAAGTTAAAAAAATTTTGTTTAGCAGTAATCTGTATTAATTTTATTTATTTATGCATTTATTAATTGAGTTATTTATTTTAATTACACTCCATTTATCTCTTAGTGTCATAAGGACGACTGAGATATGTAACATGTCAGTATATGTAAGTAATTGCAGTGTACATAAATAATTACACAGTGTTTACATAATGCCAAAATGACATACCATACATTAAAATATGAAAAGCATACAAATAGAAGGCAACAAATAGCAATTAAGACAATTTTCTCCCCCCACCCCCACTCATCACTTCGTCGACTCTATTTGTTTCCTCAACATTTGTGTTTAGGGTAGTTCTTGTTGCTTTTTATATGCATAATTCTTTATCCATTTTTTTCTCCCGTGTTTCCTGGAAATTTGGTTATGCAAATGTAAAAAGTTATTTTTAATACATTATTATGTGGGTCTATTAATAATTTTGGAAAATAATTTAATAGAAAGGTGGTATAGAGTGCAATTTTTAAAAAATACTATTGTTTTTGTATTAAAATCTGAATTTTTAACAACTTTAAATTCAGTTGATTGTAGTGATGTGTGACACTCGGAAATATATGCAACCATGACTTTGTCTCATCTGTGTATCTCCTTGGTGCACCAGGTGCGGTCTGAACCAGTATATCTATCAGAGTAAATACAGGTTACGTCCCTTGTTGCGGGAAGTAATGGACCCACGTCAGTATTGTACTGTTTGCAACATTCAAAGAACCATGTCAACTTCCCCTCAGAAGAATGAGTGAGCGAGCAGCAGAAGCAAGCTCCATGCTGTCAGGTAGTTTCAGGGTGCGCCGAGGGATGGTGCCACCTGCTACACTCCAGCCACCAGCAGTCGTGGCAGCAGACAACCTTTGGTTCTGCCTCCTAGCAGATGGCTTGTCCTCCCACACCCCCGTGGGTGGGCCAGCAGATATTTATACCTGTGTGTGGCCCAGAAACGTCAGTTGTTCATCGGCTCTTCTGAGAGCCACACAGCCTCGGCAGCTCGCTCTACGACTGTGTGTGCTGGAGCTCTCTGACAGCTCTTAAGTCTTACAGACAACTCCAAAGCGCTTCATCTCTAACACAGTCTTCCAGACCTTCCAGAGGATCTCCCCCTGCAGACATTGAAGAAATAGTCAACCCCCCTTGCCCGCAGTAATGGCTCCCCCACAACCCTTCAGGCCTTCAAGAAGTGGGCTCCTTAAGTCCCTTCAGGACACGGCACAGGATATATAGGGAAAGTTAACAGCTACCTAGTTGAATCTGCCTTCCAGTTTAGAACCAGGTCCTCTTCACCTGGAGTTTGCATCGTTTACACTTCGTCAGCTTGAGGTAGTTACGAGGTATTACGGGCTACTGTATCTATTTCTCTCGGGGATAAAACACCTGTTCTCACCTACTTTGACTTTCTTTAGGGGACTATAAGATCCCACGTAGAAACCACACCCGCCAGAGTGGAGCAGGAGACCGAGTTTTTGCCATCTGATTTTACTGCCTCTAGTGTAAGACTGCGAGCTCCTCTCAGGGACTCGTACGTTGAACAATCACATATGCTCGACAGCCAACTGTTTGGTGTACCTTGAAGTACCGAAAGGCAGAGCCACAACCACTATAAAGACAACCCATAAGGAGGCTAGTCAACCAGGCCAGTTTGTATTCCTTCCACCGCACCGTTGGGTTGTCGGAGGGAGTATTTGATTGGTTCTGGAGGCTTGACCACCTTTGGGCCCACACCCACAGTTGTTGTCTAACGACTCGGAGAAAACCCGCCCTCCAACCACTGTACCTCTTGCATTGCCAGTTGGGGAAAGGGTACGGCTCTGTCGGCTTGGCTTCGGCTGTGGCGAACATTTTCTGATTTCTGGGTGTACTGCAATTTCCCAGGTCCCAGACTGCATGTCGAGGGTACTGAGGGTGGTTGCCTCGCCTCCCCTACATCTCGCAAGGTGTGTGTTAGGTTAATGGTAGAAGGAACAAAAGGATGATTATCATTGTTCAGAACATTTTTGGTTTACACAAATGCACAGTTTGCCATTATTTTTAGGGACCAGGACTACGTGGGAGTTGTACGGGGAATCTGAGGGCTGCTTGATTCCTTGCTGTTTCATTTCTTCAGTTTGCTCCATTATTAGCAAGTGTCGTCTTGCTGATACCCTGTAGTGTCGTTTGTAGATACAGTAAAGCCCCTTTGTTATGACCACCTCTCTATTATGACCCAATCCCGAGGAACCGTGAAAAGTTTGGGTCAAAAAAAGTCGAAAATTTGAGGCACGTCTAAAAATAAATACAGTAATCCCTCACCAATCGTGGTTTCAGTTATGAATGGATTTGTTTTGTATACCAGTTTCAGTTATGCACGGATTAGTTTTTGTAGACCTTTTCTCCAACCACAGTACAAGTTTCTATTATCCACTGTTTTCAGTCTATGGGAAACTAGTCTTTACTGAGGTTAGTAGTCATGTATTTCTCAAGCTGCCATCATAGACTCTGATATTTGCTGTCCCAAGCAGCGTGAAGCAATAAATTACTTAATCTCAGAAGGGGACACTGGTATATTGTCCGTGGGGGGGGGAGGGAGCTGCAGGCCGGGTCAGTGAGGATTCTATGACCTAGTCACGCCTCTGCCTTTCCCTCCCTGTCTTTTTTCGCTTCCATTATCCCTCCTCTTTTGCTGTAAATACAGCAGCACATTATGCAGACTAGTTTCTTAATCAGTGTATGTATGATAACTTCAAATTTAATTTAATGCCCTTTTTTTAATGATTATGTTTATGTGCACCCACCTCTACGTAATATGCAAATTTTTTTATAGCAGGCTCTTTTTTTTTTTTTTTTTTTTTATTAAGCGAATAAAGATAAGTGTGTGCAAATAAGATGTGTTCTTATGTTACCGGTAACATATTATAGCGAGTGAGGCTGTGTGTGTGTATAGGCAACGTCAAAAGTTTTTGATGAAAAATTCAGGATAATTAATATTTCAAGTAGACCGCACTAAATATTTATATTCCCGTAAATATTGCCGAGTCTCATCATGTCAAAGCAGAGGCCAACATGCCGCCTACATTTCGTATAAATTCAACACATTGATATGAATCACATCTATCAGCGTGTTATATGAACACCGGGCCACTGTTACGAAGCAAAACGGCACTGGCGGCGGCCGACTGGTCCCTGTCCACCAGAATAGTCTTGTAGCGACCGACCGACAGCTGCCCAGCCCCGAGGATCTAGGGCCGATCGACAGATGCGAGTTGCCGGCGCTGCAGAGGATCTAGGCGCTCACCCATCTACATATGCACTGCAATGTATTCGCGGCTAGCCCCAGTACACGAGTGATCCAATGTATCTTCATATGTATTATTATTAGTGATAGGAATTTTTCTGTGTTTTCAAATGGCTAAAAATGGTGGTTTGAAATGAAAAAATCAGTGGTTTCGTGAAGTAAAAATCGGTGTTTTCAAAATACCAGGTAAAAAAATTTGTGGGATTTTTAAATGATTCTGAACAACCAAATTTATTATTGAAACATTAGAATGCAAGGAAATAATCAGGAAAACAATGTTTATATTCATAAAACAATGTTTATATACTTTCATCAGCCAAAAGTATTAAATGTTTTATTTACAAAACTATGTTAAAGCATCATTAGCAAATAACTTTTACATGTGGTTCTTATGGAGGCCTTCAGATCTAGCTCTCAAAATAAATTTCACTAAGCAATTCTATATTTTCCTGCTTCAAGCGATGACGTTTGTCAGTGAGAATGTTATTGTAATTAAAAAAAACCTCTCGCAGTCTACATTGGCACATGGCAACCATATAGACTGTAAAGCAGAGCTAGCAAAGTCAGAAGGATTGACTGATACATCCATAAGAAGCGAAACATTGTCAACACTTTCAGATTCACCCTTTTTTTTTTTCCGCCAAAAAGTGAAGTTCTTTGTATCCCTGAAGTATGACACTTTCACTCAGCTTTGAAAACAAAAATATTTTCTGCAATACTTTGCTGAGATTGGGAGTTATGCTTGTCAGCACAATTTCTGAAGGATTGAAAACATTTAAGTGTTCATATATATGATGAGCTGGCTCACTTGCCTTCAGTAAAAGAAGTTTTGTGTGAGAATGCGAAGCAGCATTCTTCAAGGCTGATGCGATTTTTGCTTTAGCAACAGTTTTCTCGCAAGCATTCAGACAATCCTTGGTTTCTTGTGGAAGGCTTCCCGTTGTAGCAAGCTGAAGAACCTGCTCTACTTTACGAAGTTCACCAGTGAGTAAGTGACTGCATGGGTAAGATGAATATTCCAAATTTATCTGTTCAATTGCATCCTTACCAGTTTTCTTGAACAAAAACTGCTTGAATCTTCACACACTGAATTTCTTCTATTGATGCACTTGTGCAGAATTCAATACCTGCATTGTGGAGACAGGAAATTTCATTTGCTTGTCAAAAATTCAACAGCGGCATTCAAGTGTTCAGCAAGGTAGCACATAGATTCATACCACGAAGACCATCTTGTAAGCACTGGCTTGGGAAAAAGAGGAATGTCTTGGTCTGCATATCTTTCATCAAGAAACTGTCGAAACAAGTGTTTCCTCTTGTGTGTGTTCAAGAATGCCAATTTGGCTTTAGCTATTGTTTTCTGAAGTTCAGGCAAATGTTTTCCAAGCCCATTTAAGACTAAATTAAGCTTATGTGCCCAGCATGGAACAACTAGTACATGATCAGCCATGATGTTTTTCAAAGTGTCAAAACATTTTACCTTGTATTTAGCAGTGTCTGAAACTAGAACTAAGACACTATGGAAGTTAACATTGTACTTCTTCAAGGTCTCCGAAATAGCTCTGGAACAATTCTTTGCATTTGCATTTTCCAGAGTATGGACATCTCCATCAAAAGTGTTAGTGCTGTCAATGATCTTGAAAAGAACTACAAAAATGCAGCCACTTCTATAGAGTCAGTCGTTTCATCACAAAGTAATGCCACTTGTTTTCCTCTCACTCTCTCCCTTAGAGCATTCTCCCGCTCTTGTTTCACTGTTGGAAAGTGCTTTCTTTCCAGACTTTGACACATGGAATGTCACCAGCACCTGCAATAAAATATTAGCCCTAAATCCTGTGTAAGCAGCATTACTGCGCATCTCTGATTTAAAACATAGCACATTATTTTCAAGAACATTCGTTAAAATAATAATAAATATGTTCTTAAATCCCCTCCCCGATAAAGTAAACCTTTTATGCAATGACTTAATTTAAAACTGTAACAGTATTCCTTAAGAGGCCAATTTGGTATGCAAATCAAATACTTTAATATCAAAGTTTAAAAAAAAATATGTATAATTTTTAATGTTATTTTATGAACACTGTTAAATTACAAAACAAAAGAACTGTTGAAAAATTAGGAACCAATTCTGTATATTAGTATTAGGCTAAACCAGAAAATTATGAGCGTGTTAGGATATAAAACTAACCTCCAGCAGCACTTTTTTTTTTTTTCGGCAGCCACATGCTTGGTTGATTTTAGATGCTTGTCAACCGAATCTTTGCGTTCCCATACAACTTGGCAATTACAAAATTTGCACATTACCGTACGGCTTTCGGTGCAATAAAAACCATTCTTCTGGTATTAAAATGCTCTATCTCTGGTATTGAGTTTATTATTTGGCATCTTAAAAACACGCCTACAATCTCGCAAAAAAAAAAACCTTTGCATAATAACTTTGCTATTCAACATACGCATTTATGAAACCAATAAATATAAGTTTCCAAAACATATTTTACAAAAGCTATATATGTATTTGCTACACTGTTTGTAAACAATTTTTTCTATCACGTGAACCAAAGATATGACAACAGCAGTAGAAGACATCACGAGTTCACTGATGTACGAAGCGAAAACTAACAACGCCACCTCTTGCTTTACTTCACATGTCAAAGCGTACACTCGGTTACTCTAGCGTACACTCGCTACTAATGCCCCCATTTATTTTCTGGTAACCCTACAAATGGCAGATTTCAGTGCGCACTCGCACTATATACATAAGTAATTATATTTAATTTAAAAAGTGTTTTTTATCCGCTAGAGACGATTGAAAATGAAGTTTGGAGGCATATGGGTTAGGCGTGGGTCAAAATCGGCCCAGAATTTTCCAAATTTTTTATTACAACCCTATTCTCGGGAACTGTGAGGGCTCATAATAGCGAGGTTCTACTGTAGGTGTGTTGGTAGTCAGTCCTATCTCGTACTAGATTGTTCTGGTTTGGCGAAAAGTTTCTCCATTTCCGAAAGTGCCGGCGTGTTCGTCGAGGACTTTCTTCAATTCCTGGAACTGCACTTCTGGGAGCTGGTGGTTGATATCTTCGGCCTTGAGGGCTGGCAGCATAATGGCGTCCAGACACTGTTTTTGTTGCAGAGGTATACTTTGCATTGCCCGTAGTCCATTATGCATTGTTGTTGACGGAGCCAAGGGTGCTCCAGTATTATGACTTTGTGGTGATGCATGCCAACGTGCTGCGCAGCGCAGATACGTGCTCTACGGGCAACTTTGCCCCATCTATGAGCGACCAGAGCTTGGGGCAAGTCAGTAATATTGACAAAGTAATTTCACATATCGAGCAAGGAGATGCCACGCGTTGGACAGTCACATACATAAAACTAATTAACGTGTTTAATTATGAAATATACAGCCCTCCTGAAATCCCGCATGCAAGCGCCACCTTATGAATAAATTTAATATCTTTGACGAACCACTACTCTACAGATAGCAGTGGAAGAAGTTCCAGCAAACCCACGAGATGGCAGCACCCCTGTGACCTTGTGACTTAACATCCCGCCAGCCTCAGAAAGAGCTGTTTTAATTTGTCATCGCCTCCAAGCGGGTAGATAAGAAATGAGCGGCGCAGTTGCTCTCCTGTTAAACCTACTCCTGCGTTGAGAGGCTACTACTCTACCCTACACCCCCGGAAGATCGATAATCAAGGGATTTTTCAGTATATAAGGAAGTCCAGAACTACGCTCCAGCAGAGATGCCAGGCTCACCGGCCGTGTAGGTTAGTGAGCTCTCCCTGGTCTGCAAGAAGACCTCTCTCCTCTCAGCCTGCAAATGGCTTCAAACTCCTGCCCAGCAACTTGAGAAGGCAGCACCCGATCCAGCCCTACAGCTTGCAAAGGCTTGTCCACACCAGCTGACCACAAGGGGCGTGTGTGTGTGTGTGTATATGTGTGTGTGTATATATATACACACACACCTTGTGGTCAGCTGGTGTGGACAAGTCTTTATATATATATATATATATATATATATATATGCAATCTCCAGTGGTAATCAGACATCCTGTACCCCACTACCCTTTACCGTAGTCCACTTCCTTTGACGCCCGCGGTAGCAGCTCATCGCTATACTAACGCCCCCGGGACAACCCCATTGCTGAGGACATGCTGTGAATTGTGGAAATTAGTAAATTAGTGCTTTTGCATTTTTATTTTTTTTAATTAATCTACCAGGCTCACCTTCGCCTGTTTCCATTGCGTAAATATTTATTATAAATATTTTAGCTAGTTATTTCTGTATAAGTCATTTGTTGCGTGACTTTCCATCCCTTCTCTTTAAACGTAATGAATATTACGTGAAATTGAATTTGTTTGCCTCCCATAATTTTAGTATTAGACCCTTGTTCACTCAGATAATTTAACTGGGGGAAATTTAGGAATCTGTGCATTAAAACCCTCATTGAGGGATAACTGTGCAGTGTGCCAAAATCCACAGGAGACAAAGTTTGCAAATATTTAGTGCCTGCAATGACATGCCGCTGCTCCTGGGTTTCCAGTGTTCTCACGCTTACCCTCCACGTAGTCCTGTTACCGGACTGCACAACAGGATCTTGGGTGAAACTGCAAAGTCGCACCCCTAGGATTACGTCGGCGGAAAGGTAGATGACTTTACTCATGCACAGTAAACGAGGTGGTGTTAAGAGCCACATAAGACTGCGAGAGAGATATGCATTATGCCTAGTTACCGTAGAGATAAAAGAGCTTCCTCTAGGCCCAAAATTTTTCGAGTAAATTTGACTTGCTGGTTTGAAAATTGAGTCAAGCCAGAAAAATTGTGTCAAAAGATCTTCCTAAATGTTATTAGAAAATATATTTTTTATGCTTTTCTTGTAGTTGGATACTAAACTAAATACATTTTAATATGTATTATAAAAATGTGAATACAGCAGTGTCAGTGGAAACGTTTGTCACGTTCGTGGTAACTGCAAGACTATTTGTATACGTTTGAATTGTAGTAATTTAAATGTTATTTCCATATGAGAAAAATTTTCCACTGCATCAACAAAACAATAAGCAGTTCTAATTCCTGTTTTCTCATAAGAAGAGGTGCAAACAACTTAATCTCTTAAAAAAAGATAAATGTAATAAATTAATGTTTTCCGCCCCACCAATATAATAATCAGAATCTTAACTAATATATTACTTGGTCAAAACAAAAATAAAACGGTGCCAGATACAATAAGTCAATCCTCACATAACCTGGATAACTTTCAAAACTTGTTTACATAAAAATGTAACCAAAAAAAATTTGGTAATACCATAAAAGAATCTATGAAGCGTACTGAGTGCCTTTGCCACATAAACGTGTGGCTAGCAACTAGTGCCAATGGAAAATTTTTGGTTACCATTTTTGAGGTGTCTGGTAATTTTTCTATTTATCGCATTTGAATATTACCAGCGAGGTTACATTAATTATGTGACAAAAAGTGAAAAAGGACTAAATGTAAACAAAATTAGTTTATTTTAGAAAGTCTCTGAGTCTGTTTATTTCCGAAACACTGCGATATCCCGCCGTAAGAATAGATACTTTTTGGCAATATTGCTTCTGCTGTGTATATTCAATGCGTCAATTACGTTGAATTTTTGATACAGACTACACATTGAAACTATTTATCGAATAAGGGCTGTAAACATGAGGATTCACAACAGAAATGGGTTTTTTCACAAATTAATCATGTTTTTTTGTTGTTTTTTTGCGAGGTATGTCATTTTTCGCAAGAAAGTGACTCGCGGGTTTGAATAATGTGGGTCAGGCTGGCCTGACTGCTGGTGTTGAATTTTTGTATAATTCGACGGCGAGAGTGGTCCGGCTGTCAACTTTGAGGGTGTAATGTGGTTTTGCCATCCTTGCGATATGAGTTTGTGGGTGTAATGATGTCCTTTGGCTGACAGGATGTCGCTACGCACAAAATATCCTGTGACTGCTGAGTCAAGTAGTGCAGTAATTTTCTCCCATTGATTTATATTTCAATTTGGGGTGCTTCTGGTGGTTCTACTTCTTCGTCTAGGAGCTGTATGATGGTCCCTTGGTGTCCGGTGAGGTTGGCCTGCTTCGTCCTCCGGCTGCGGCATTTCCTGCCTGCGGTGTAGATTTCTTAATGGTAGGTTAGTGTGTCATATCTGCTGCTTGGGTTATGTTTATGTTCCCTTCCCCTGCTCGCCCCCATCCTGTTGGTCATTGCAGGCAATCTTTGTGGAAATGGTACTCTGGGTAGTACCAGCATTTTTGGAGTTTGGGAAAAGGGGAGAAGGGGGGCAGGATTCACTCTTCATTCGGGAGTCTTTTCAGACTCTGTGGGCTTGACTGATTTTTGACCAGTCCGGTATAGCCTGTGCCTTGAAGTTGTGCTGTTTCCATTGCTCCCTCTACTAACTAGTCTACTGTGAGCAGCTTGGATGTCGGTAGCAGATTTCTGAGCTTGGGTATCATTATGTGTGTCACATGCCGCATGCAGCTCTCTTTGCTCTTGTCTTGGAATATTCGGCGAAACATTTGCACCTTGCGGCGAACAAATATTTCTGCCTCCTCATCTAGGGTTTGCGTAGGTCTGTAGAAGTGGGTCGTGAGGTTGGCTAGCACCTCTTCACCAGTAAATTGGACTGCGAGTTGGCTATACTTTTCTGGCTCGCCCTTGATCAGGTGGAGGGGTGTGGCAGCGTTAGATGCTCTGGGCATGTGACTTCACCGGCCTGCCAAAGTTCCAGCTGCTGCATGGCTCTGTGATTCACACTAATGGTGCCATCCCTCAGTGCTCAAATTACTAGGTGACCTTGAAACATAGTTTCCGTGGCTTGGCTCGTGAACAGTACAATTTATTCAGGTATGGAATGCGCATCTTTTACCATGTGTAAACAATACAAGATCTTGATGTCGGGTAGATTGTACAGGGCTCCCACGTGTCTGGAAAACAGGGAAATGTCAGGAAACTTGAAAACCGTCAGGGAAATGTCAGGGAATTTTCCAATGGGAAAAAGGTGGTATCCCTGTTGTACTACCAATCAAACTCTATTGGGGCATGCAGCTGAGTGGTTCACTCACACTGATGAGTTTAAGTTAAATTAAATAAGTAGAAAAGACATTACACGTCATTGTTAAATTTTTTTAATGTTTTCGTGGAAATATTTACTGATTAAAATGAATGGATGAACTGTTCCATTTATTTTTGTTTTGAATTTTTGCAAAAACAGCATATTCACATCCTAATAATGTGTGCATTTTTTTGCTATAAAATTGGATGAAATTAAAATAATTGTTATAATGAAATGGCAAAATTTAAATGTCAATCAGTTTATTTTTTACCAAAAAAATGTGGGGCCCTAGCTATGGTCCATGGAATTCAGATTAGCAATATTTTTGCAACACGATTCATATGAGGCTATGTTGTACTTGACTATTTATATACAAAAATTATTACATCAAAATTATTTTTGCTTCTTTTGTCTTTACATGTGTATTATTGTTTCCTGCTTAAAATGTTACAACAGGGTTGTACTGTAATATGTTTGGTAAAGCTAATCAATTGTAGTTAATGGGTTATGACTAGAGATACGTGTTTTTCGCGAAAATATTTAAAGACCAGTTGTACTCCAAAACACTTTTGTTCATATGCATTTTCGTGATTAGATTATTGTAAATGTCACATGCTTCAAGTGTGTGTCCGCGAATCATAGGCGTTCTGTGTCGGAGTAGTTTATTATGATTGGCCTGGGCAAATAAGAACATGTCTTCTCACATAGACGCGCAACCAATGACCAAAGGAAGTTGTGGTTGTAGACTTAGGATATTGAAGTCTAGCATGGCCATAAATATTTTCGCAAACTACACGTGTCCCTAGTTATGACTTGTGTTACAATGTTGATATTTCTTCTCTGGATGCTTAACCTTAAAAGACTTTCAAATAATTGTGAATAAGATTTGATGTGAAATATCTTTCTCTGAATGACCTGGTGATAAGCTTCTGTCTCCATAGAAATATGATTTGAAAATATATTTCTCACACTTTAAGACGTTTTGAAGGGACTGAAAAAGTAATACTTATTAACCAGGAAAACTTCTTAAAATGGTCAAATTTCACATGTGCGTATAGACATGCGCAAAACTATTCAACTTATTAAGCAGGAAAACTTCTTAAGTGGAAACTTCTTGACAGGGTTTTTACTGTATTTTTCTTCTTTCTATATCTTTCTGCATTTGTAGGTTGGCAACAATGAAAAACCACCTTTTATTCTTATTCTTCTTAAGTGTTACTACACTCATAGGTAGATGACAATGAGAATGAATCACATAATCGGTAACGTTGTATTCAACCATCTATGGCCTCATTATTGTAAACTGAATTTGGAATGAGGTTAGAGCGGTGGTGGCATTTTGACGGCTGTGATTATTATCGGAAACTATTGGCTGAGCATTTGGTTAGGATTGTAAAGGTTTTGAAAAAGTCTTGGCAAGTAATGACTGGCAAAATTTGTAGCAAATAAGTTTTGGTAATTTTAATCGAGGGATTGAGCATAGTGCTTGGCCGACGAAGGAACACTGACCGAAAATGTTGTTATAAAATATTAATATTAAATTCTGCTCAATTTCGAAAATGAAATTTTTTTATTTAGAGTGAATATATTTAATTATAAATTGACTTGAATAATCTTATTTAATGACATCTTTAGGCTCTAGGTTTAAACAAAAATTCTTTTTGAGGTTATGTTAAGATGTTTCTCAGATCTAAAATACAGGACTGCATCAATTGTTTTGCTGCATACTTTGTTTTTCTTGTTGGTCCACTGAAAAATGAATAATCTAGAATGCACTGTATGGGTCAGACATAATGCATGATACCCGTGTATTTGTCACTGCTTACAGAAAGTTGGGCCAGGGTAGTTCTCTGGCAATTTAAGCCTCTCCCCCAAGAAGAAATATCGTACATTCTGTAGATCTCATGAACTTAAAATCTGTATGAACAAGCATAATATTCTTCTTTTGCATCTTCTTTATACATTTTGTGTGTGTAATTTGTGCAGGTGCCCATTGTGAAGCTGACTGACAAAGTATCGGACATCAAGGTTGATATCAGTTTCAATATGAGCAATGGTGTGAAGTCTGTAGAGCTTATCAAGGAATTCAAAACCAGGTTTCCAGTCCTGCCTAAGTTGGTGTTTGTTCTGAAGCAGTTCTTACTCCAGCGAGACCTCAACGAAGTGTTTACTGGAGGCATTTCGTCATACAGCCTCATCCTCATGACCATCAGCTTTCTGCAGGTACTTTGCAAAAAAACAGTCATGCAAGTTGTAATGTTTTTATGGCATGGGCTGTGCTCTTAGTATAATATAACTCTGGTTATACTTTTCTTAATTTTTCACCAATTTTATTGAATCTCATTTTCTCACTACAGTGGGTTTTCTATCTATTATACCATATGCGGTATGGAATTAAAATTTTTTTTTAATTTCAGAATTATATTGATGTAAGTTAGTAATTTTTATTTTCTCTTAATTATTTTTTGCCCCGACTTAGGTAACACTTATTAGTTTATCAGCCATCCATTTTGTATGGTTTAGTTAAATAACTAAATTTGCTAACTCACAAATATATTAATGGTTTTATAATAATTTTTGTAATTGTTATTAATTGTAATACTTTTTAAAAATTTGTCATTTTTAACTTTTATTTGTTTGGGTATGAGTTTTGAGTTTTGTTTTACCTTTTTGTTTGTAACCCGTGGTGCGCTGGATCCAGAAGTAGCATGTCTTGGCAACATTTGATTGGTCCATGACCTTGCACCAAGGTGGGCTTCTTGGTGTTTCTGTTCGGTTCAAAAATGTGCTAGAAAGGAACATCATTAATGAACTTTGAAACAAACTTAAGTATTTACTAATGTACAGTGTGCCCTTTTTTTCTCCAAAATAAAGGAAAACATTTCTGTGGAGTGGTAGTCGTAAATTATCCACTCCTAAACTGTCCCCTGATGTTCAAAGGAAAGTGTAGTGGAGGAGTCTAGAGGATTGCTACCTGGGTGAAAAGGGAAGAGGCAACACAGTTTTTGTTAAAGAAGGGTAGTGTCTCACATTCCACCACAACAAAAAAAAAGGACTGAGCACTGCAAAAAAAAACAGCACAATAAAAAAATACCAGCACCCACAGCAGGAAAAAAGAACCAGCACAATAAAAAAAATACCAGCACCCACAGCAGGAAAAAAGAACCAGCACAATAAAAAAAATACCAGCACCCACAGCAGGAAAAAAGAACCAGCACAATAAAAAAAATACCAGCATGCCACTGCCTAAAAGAAGCAAAAAAAAAGAAAACAGGTGGCCCACAGCTGTGGCTGTTGACTGATATGACTGGCACTGCATAAAAGAAGCAAAAAAAAAAAAGGTACCCAGCCACCCACCTCGGTTGTTGACATTCTTCTTTTAGCAGCCATAAGGTTACCCTGATCTTATAGAATGCCACAATATTTTGGCTTTTAGCTCCATGAGTTATTTAACAAAAATATTCTCAAAATATATTGCAATTGTCACAAATAAATTTAAAATAAAAGAAAATTTGTTACATATTTACTAACAAGGCCCCACAAATTGTTGATGCAATTTTAGCAACAAAAAAAAAAATATCCTGGAACTTGTTGCAAAAATCATGGTGCGCATTATACACGAGTAAATATGGTACTTCACTTCAAAGAAGTTGAAACAATGCAAAACGACAAAAATTACAGAACAAGTCATATTTTATTATTGTTTTTGTAGCAGTCGTGAGAGCATTATATTTTGAACTCTTATAATATGTAAAACCAGGTGCTATTCTTTATTTAAATGATTGTATACAAAATAAGTGATTTGCTTGAGTTTTGGGAAATTACATTTTCAATTAACTTTTTTTTTCTTCTTTCACGTCTAAAACTACTAGAAAGATACATTTGCCAATGTTATGATAAATTATAATATCAACCAAATCTATAAAAACCAAAAGTTAATATTATGTTAATCTTGTACATTTTTCCACTCTAGAAATAATTTGGCCTTTACATTTTGGAACTATAAGTGGTGAAACTGTGCAGGTTGTGTGTGTGTATGTATGTCTGTGTTTGCTCTTTATTTTAGACCCACATGTTTAAAGAATTAAGAAATGAAATTGTGAATGTGGTTGTACTTGTTTGTGTTTTATACTTTAACAAATAGGGGCAGACTATGAAGGCCGTATGTATATATGTTGTTTTCAATTTGCACCTCCTAGCCAAGTCCAGAGGTCCAGTATCAAAACTCTCGTTACTTGAGTGGGCAACACTGCTAAAATGATCCATGGGACCACTGTAGTCAATGTTAAGTACTTAACTTGCAGATATGCGTGCACACACTGATTACTGTTTAGCATCCATAATCCACTGTATTTTAAAGGTGGTTCTACATATTTGTTTTTTGTTATATATATACCAATTCAGGGCTGAACTATGAAGGCATATGTGTGAGGACCTTTTTTAAAGTTTGGTTCGAGTTCAGTTCGATTTCGACAAACTATAGCATAGTTCGGTTTGTGTACAAATTTAAAAGGTCGGTTTAGGTTCGGTTCGATAAACATATTCTGGGTTAAGTTCTAGTTTGGTTCGTCCCATCCCTAGTAATTTTAAACAGGGTGGATGTTTCCATAATAACTGGGATTTTCCATCAGAAAATCCCCAGCGGGATCTTAATAATTCTTTAATTTAGTTGCCCATGAAAAGCAATTAGTACTATTAGGCGGCCACGCATAGTAGAAGAGGTCGTAGGGCCAACCTTTAAGTACAGTATTTGATTTGAGTTTTTTTGTGCTGTTCATCAGGAAGATGTCAATGCAGCAATGGTGTGGTATGACGCTGTATATACTACAGATGCCACCCTTTGTGTTTAGTAAAACAGCTGACAGGTCAAAGACTTTGCTCGTGTGTACAACTTGTACTGTATTTTTCAGGGTTTCTGAAAATATGTATGAACAAGGTATCTGTAATACTGGTGCCATACAAAACAATATATGTGTGTGTTTATCAAGTTGCTCAAGCTAAAACTCAGCAGAAGTCAAGTTGCAATGCATCAGCAGCGAGACCTGGACATCCAGAACCTACTTCAGAAGTACCCACACTGGTTTTTACTTAGGGATGACATCCTGTGGTCCCGAAGCAATTGGGAAACAAGTGGAGAATCTGGATACCAGAGTAAGGCCTACACTGTATTTCTGCCCAGCTTCAAGCCACATCTTGCCCACAATCCTTGGACCCATATTGCTACCTACTCGTCATAACAGATCTGTTCTGAATATGGGTGGAGGCATTTCCACTCCCTAGCCAGGAGACCCACTACATCATCAGTAAGTTTGAAGCAAGAGATCTTTCCATGTTGAGGCCACTCACAAGCTGTGCTAACAGACAGTGGGACCCAATTTTCCAGCCGGAAATGGCAGACAGCCTGCCACGAATGGAAGGGTCGAAACCTGGGCCACCTCTCCCTATCATCCACAAGCCAACCCCTCTGAGCAGAAGAACCTGGAGCTTAAGAAGGGCCTCCGTCTCATTGTGGAATAAGAGCACAAGCACTGTAATAAGCACATCCCAAAGATACTATTTTCCCTACAATGCCTAACAAATGAGGCAATAAATACCAGCCCCAGCCAGCTCCTCCTGGGGCAAACACTTGACCGCCCTGGCAAATGGCAGTGGGACAACCCACCAATTGAGATGCCTCGTCACAAAGACATCTGCTTAGCAGCCCTCGCTCGAACAGACATCAGGGGCTCCCAAGATGCATACATCAAGTACCAGCCACCCTTCACTGTCATCAGGTCCTTCAACGTGGGGGAAACAGTCCTGCTACAGAACCACCCCCTAAGCAAAGCCAGCGGCCAGTTCAACGCATGACTGGCAGAGAATGGGAAGGCCCATACTGCATTGTTGGACAAGATAATGTGTATAGGGCGGATAACTTCAAAGGGCTTATTCGCAAAGCAACAAGAGGTCGAATATGACCCTTTCCGAGGGACACAGTTGACCAAGAAGTTAACGCTCCCTCCGAAACCACTGAACTGCCAGTCGACCTCGGCGACCCGGCACCAACCGCCACCCCACAAGCCCGGCCACTGCCCCACATGGTCCCGGTGTCGCTAGACACTAGGGCTGATCCACCAGTGCAGCTCTGCACTCGAGGGGAAGTGCCACGTCCTGACGCTGAGGCCGAACTGCCAGCGCAGCTTCCTGGACGATGGGGGTGCAGACTTACAGTCCCGGTGTTGCCCGACACCAGGGCAGATCCTCCAGCGCCACTCCATACTCGAGGGGAGGTGCCGATCCACTACGCCAAGGTCCCGGTGTTGCTGGACGCTAGTGCTGAACCACCGGCGCAGCTTTCCAAATGAGGAAAGGAGCAACCTACCACACCAGCGCAGATGCGTCAGTGGTTCCGAGTCAACCTGTCTCTGGCACTATCAACTGGAGGAGTATCAGAAGATGGTCAGTCGACAAGGCTACCCCAGATGGTCGCCGAGGTCCGGGTGTCACTGGACACCAGGGCCGATCTGCAAGTGCAGATTCCCGAACGAGAGAAGGAGATCCACAGCATGTTCGCCGTTGAGCTGGAGGCCACCCTTGGTCTCCCCGCTCCGGCACCTGCAGCCGAGGAGGTGGTAGTTCAAACTGAACCACCATCTCCATCGCCACCCGGGCAGCAGCTCAACACAACATCGTGGCTGCCGATCGTCCCTCAGTACCTGTTGGTCAGCCCACGGCCATTGCTGGGGACGGTCCTTCGACTGCCAACCCACCTTGTCAAGTGCAGCTGCCCCGTGCCTGCCAATCCAGCTCGGAGCCAGGCTGGTATAGGGAGGCTCCCTGGAGGTCCACCGTCCTTTTCACCTGGCCGTCTCCATAACATGCAGCGTTGTGACGATGGGGGCGACCACCGAAGAGAGAGAGCAGAAACAATGAAGTGCTTCGCATAGAGAGACTTGCTAATTTTGATAGCAGTCAGTACGCTATCCCACAGTTTTCAAACCCGTAATCGCGTACCTGTTAATAGTACATTATGAAATAATCATAACAGTACAGTTACTTTATTAAAACTCTTCTGGATGCTCACCATAGTGCAATCTTTCCTAGTGTAATCTCACAATCAGCAGCTGTAACAGCTGTGAGTTCATCCTTCTAATCTATTGAGTAAATTACGTAACTAGCCAGTGCGGACAATGGCCAGCCAAGCAATTCATTCATAATTCCACGTGAACACTTTTGGGCACTCCTCAGTGCCAGTGCTACATGATTTCTTAATGAATAGCTCCAATGATAACACCTAACGTGAAGCCATTCTCTTGTAAAATAAATGGACGGAAAGGTTGATTTTTCTGAGAACTGTTTAAAAGTCTTCCTTCATTAAACCTTTTGCATTATATGAAGTCTATGTTTTGAAAGACTATTTACAATATGAATTTTATAGAATCACCGCAAGAAAATCGTAACAATTTTTCTATTTAAGTTTTAAACAACTTTTAAAACTTTTAAACATTTCTTGTTTTGTTTAGGCACTTCAAGAAACATCAAGCATTTTCTAATTACTGTTGTAAATAATGGAAAACTTTTCTTTTTAAATACTTTTGCATTGAATCCTTTAAGAGATCACAAACAAAACACACATTTTAAACCAGAAAGTTTGTGATTGAAATTTTCAGAATATGTTGTAATATTCAGTGCCTTGTTTGTTGTTGAGTGTTTCACTTGTGTTCTATCTGTCTATATGTATGTAAGGTGGTCTCTCGCACACATTGTTTATTAATTAACTGCACTTGTCATGCACTTGTTTTGCAAAACTTAGCCAGTCGGCTGAGATGACTGAAGGTCTCTGACAACACACACAACTTGTTTTTCTGCTGTGCAACACATAGGAAGGCTACAGGTAGAGGTAGTTTTTATTCTCCGCCAGTGTGGCCACTGCAGGATAGCTAGATAAACACACATCTTTACGAGTGAGGCTTTTGGCAACTTTTCTTATTCAAACTTTTTATTTAGTTTATTTCAACATTTCCCCAAGGGTCGATTTGGTCGCTGTCCCAGTGTCTTTCCTTTTTCTCTGCAGGTTAAATCTAAATACGCACCCAAGTCATCAGCTGTTAATGTTAAAATGTAGGGTGGCACACTTAAAAACGAAGGCGGCGTAGTCACAGATACCGGGATTCCCTTACGCAACACGAACACACACACGAAGATGAGATGACGTTATCTACTTGCTGCCAGCTGCCGACCAAGAGAAATAATTGTCTGTCCTTACAAATTGTTTGCCCGCAATGTTCGTGCGTATTCGCAATTACAATGTATTGATAACCATCCATAGTAGTAATATATACCTAATCTAAAATTACCTTTAGTGGGGATATCTACACAAATATCAATATAGGATAGGATGGTGGCTGTGTTGTTGGTTACGCTTTTGCACGCCGGAGTTTTCTTTATTTACAAAGTGGCCTTAAAACATCTTAAAAATGTATTTGGTTGTAGTGGCGACATTTACACAACAGTCATTGGACATTTTAATGTAACTGTTTGAATACATATTTTGTATATGGTCGTAACATGGTTATCTTTAATTTTCGTATAAGAATTAAATCATTTGTGTTAACGTGTCATAGAAACTGCTGTTGTCAGTTCATATGAGTACCGACAAAAACAAACTAAATGAAAGCCTAAATTTGTGAAGTATTGTGTAGTGTTTTTAAACGTGTTGTAATTTAATATTATAACTAGAATGGGCTGAAGCCATGCATGTGGCTTGAGGTTATGTTTACATTATTTTGCCAATTTTTTTGAAAGAGGTGTAACGAAATGAAAGGAAATCGTAGTATTTGGGAGAAAAAAAAAAATTAATAGGTCATTAAGTTGCTACTTTTTTTATTACACTATCTTCCAAATGTTACTATTTGGTCTCCATTAGCAACACTGTTGTTACCTTGTTTGTGACGGTATTATGAAATTGTCGATGTTCCTGGTCTTTTAAAAGCAGTAGCAATGTTCCCTCTGTAGCAAGTTGTATGGTTTCAAAATGTGTGGGAAATGCGTTTTGAGTAACTCATGGTTGTGTAGAGGCATTTATAAATACTGGTTACGTGCTTCGAAAGATAAATATCCTGGCAAATGTTGTTTCTGCAGTAAAGAGTTCAGTGTATCTTCAATGGGTGAAAGTGCTCTCAAAAGCCACTTGAAGAGTAAAAAGCATCGAGACCTAACAAAGTTGCAAAATTGCTATCAGTGACAAGCATATTGCTGCCCTCTGACAGCACAAACCAGAATAAGTCCAATACACAAATAATGCCAAGGAATTTGACATTGTTTCAGAGTACTTTTGGTGATAAATTGCATCAAACACCAGCATCAAGCATGGCCTCTCACATTCTGTACAATGATGTCCTTGATACAGACATTTTCTGGACATTTAGAACTGCAGGTCTACATGCCTCGTGCAAATCAAATTAATTTTATTAGCAAAATATTTCAAAAAATGTTTAGTGACAGTGCTATTGCATAAAAATTCTCATGTGGGGAAAAGAATTAGGCATATTTGGCTGTTTTTGGAATTGCTCCTTATTATTTGCAAAGTTAGATAGTAGAATAGCTCTCAGTCTTAAAACAAATTATGTAATGCTTTTTGATGAAAGTTTGAATGAGATGGGACAGAAAAAGCAACTTGACATTCATATCAGGAATTGGTATGGAAAGGAGGTTAAGACAAAAAATTTTGCATCAATTTTTTTAGGACATAGCACTGCTGAAGACATCCTTAATGGACTTTTGGATGTTGTTGCCCAGCTGAAGCACTCTCTTGCTTTGCAGTTGTCAATGGATGGTCCTAATGTAAATTGGAAAGTGTATAGTTTGTTGCAGGATCATGTACTTGGAGAACATAACAAAACTGTGTTAAATATTGGTAGCGGTTTGCATGTTGTACATAATGCCTTCAAAACAGGCCACAATGCTACTGGCTGGGATATTCATGAGTTTCTAGAGTGCCTGTGCAGACTTTTTAATGATGCTCCTGCTAGGATAGAAGTCCACAACAGACAGCAGTGATTTTCCAGTTGCGGAGAAGGCTTTGGGGATGATACCAAAATTGAAGCGTTTTGTTGAAAATGTTGATAAAGGTAAAATAACAAAACCTACTTGCAAACCATTTTCTATTGTGAGGAAACATATTTCCAGGAGTTCACTCCTCTGAAACTGAGTGTTCATACCTGTAGCAAAACTGCTGCAATCTTTTCTCACTGTTTACCAAACAGACAAACCCATGCTTTTTTTTCTGAGTGAAGACCTAAGAAAATTATAGTTTATGTTCTCTGGCGATTTATGAACACAGATGCATTAAAGTTGGCCAACTCTTCAGTTCAGAAATTTGTACATTTTGATCTCAAAGATGTCAAAAACTGGTACAATATTACGGACGTGGATTTTGGTTATGTAACCAAAAAAGCGTCAAATGTATTGCAGGGTGATATTTTGGAGGTGAGGGTCTCCTGTAGAAGGCTGGTTGTTTCTTTTGCAGAGAAGGCTTCAGACTATAGAAGGCTGCTTGTTTCTCTTGCAGAGAAGGCTTCAGAAAACTCCCATCACATACAGCACAGTGAAAAGTTTATCTTGCCTTGATCCTCGGGAAATGGCAACTAGCAAAGATAAACAGAAATGTATAAACAAATTGAAAACTGTTACTGGCTCTTTGGTTGAATCGAGGCAGATTTGTGAATCAGATGTATAAGTAGTCCTGGCTCATTATTAGTGTTTTTATATGAAGTTCTCCTCTGAAGATCAGTCACTGTTTGCTGATTTTGATCTTCTTAATTCACAAATTGTGTTTTTTCTTGAAATCATGAGTGACTGTAAGCAATATCAAAATGTGTGGAAAATAGTTGACAAGTCATGGGCAAGCTACTGTTAAACAAGGCTCTACTGTTAATAAACAGGTGGAAGTCGAAAACTTGGGGGAAAAATCCTGTGTTGCTCAGGGACTGATTTGTGACTTTCTAGGTTACATAGGTGGTGTAAAATAACTTCATAATTTAAAAATAAGAAAAATGTTGAGAAGTTGTGCTGCAAATGCATGTCATAGGTACATTTCTTACTTAAAAGAGCAAAGCCTGGCAGCCAAAACTACAGTAAAGAGAAAAAATTATCAGGATGGGGAAGAAATAGAGAATTTGATGAAGTTGAGAAAGGTTGAGAAAGATATTGCATCACTAGCTCTGTCGGCTGACAAATTGGCCCAGAAGACCAAGGATCATGGAGATATGACATTGATAGCCTCATCAAATGCTCATCGCTGGAAAAAACTGCCCAGTTGAACAACTTAAAAAAGGCAGTCATCTCTTTGGAATGCCCTAAAATATCAAATACTATATATAGATTGGCGAGCATCAATTTCAGAGCCTCGAGCCAAGCTTTAAAAGAATGATGTCAAGCCGAGCCAATTTTTACAAAAATAACATAGAGCCTATTCGAGCCTAAGATTTATGGCACCTACATATTAGGTCAAATTCAGTTTGAATCATTTTTCAATTCAGTCAAAAAGATAGTCCTAAATTATATGTTTATTTAAAATTTGTCAAATATTATTAAAAGAACTAGCTTAAGGGTGCTCAATTAAAATGTGTCTCACATAAAGAAAAAATAACTCAAAATTAAAATGCATCAAACTAAATTATGATAAAAATATTACATGTATATACCTTGGTAATAATTACAACTGATTTTTTTGCAAAGATTTTTGCCAATTATTACTTGCCAATTATTTTTAAAACCTTTACAAATCTAACCAAAATGCAGCCATTAGTTTCTGTAAATAAGCATGCCCATTAAATTATGTACTGCCACAGCTCTAACCTCATTCTAAATCCAGTTTACAATGTCAAACAAGGCCATATAACGTTGGATAGTGTCTGAGACTGTAAAATTTCTCATTGTCTCTAACCTAAGAATGCAAAACACGTTAGAAGAATAAGATTTTGAGATGGTTTCTCATAGTTGCCAAACTATGAATGCTGTAAAGATGTACAAAGAAGAAGAAAACTGTTGTGGAATGTAAATAGTACTATCAATAGCTTCAGTTCTCGTATTTCCGTGTTGGCATTCACATAGTGTTCAAAACCGAATGATGCGGAAAATCTTTGGCGAATGTACCGAAGAGAAATGCGTAAAATGTAAATAACCGGAATGAATCATCGAAAATCTATTGTATTTCATAGCTAAACAATTGTTCTAAATATATTTTGTTTTTGGACAGAATATCTGATTAATGGATGCGGGTAAATTAATGATTTAAGGGTCGTAGCATGCAGGTTTTTTTAAAACAATGTTTATATAGGATATTTGTCGGAACTGTCCAAAAAAAGACTGATATAAGGCATTGGACGTAAACAAAGTTTCACTGTATTTATCTTTGTTTCAAAATGTAAAGAAAGGCGAAGTGCTTTTACTTCCTAGTCGTGAGCAGCCACATTAAAAGTGGCTTGATTATCGAACCGAGATTCAACAAGACTGTAATGTTGACTTGAGTTTCAAGTCGAGTCAAATAGTAAAAGCTTGACTTGGCTCGAGTTTTTGAACTTCAACCCATCTCTAATAAGATATACTTAATATTGCAGGTGTTTTTATGTGTGTTTACATTTTTGTGGTGTTCATTGTATTTTGTGCCCCAATTGATGTCGGTGATTGTGAGCTGCTAAGATGAAAAATTGGAATCTTACTCTGCTTGAAGAATAACTCTTAGGTATAGGTTGCTTTGATGGTATTTAATTGAAATATTTTAACATCTCAAATTAGAATTATTTCGTGATTTTACCTTCCTTGTTTATAAGAATAATTTTATAGCTGATTTGTTTTACGTATTTAAATTTAAAATTTTTGTTTGACTTCCTGGAAAATTTTTGGTGTGGTATGTGCTGGTGTGGGAAGGTTGAAGTTTGAAGCGAGACAGGGTTTTTGGCTGAATAAGAGTAGGTGGGGGGGGGGGGGGGGTTCTTGAGAGAACAGAGGGGTAGGCAAGGGACCAGTTTTCAAGTCTTCCATGCACAGTTTGTTCAGCTTAACTAATTTGTACGAATAGCTGTTTGTGTTATGGCATGTATGATTTTGTTGCCTTTGTCCAGAAGAGGTGATTTTGTGAGAATGATGAGCTTGATGTTTGACAGTGCGGTGATGATTTGTAATTGAGACGTACTGTTTGTGAATGAGGTCTGTCATGTTTAAAGACTGCAGGTTTGATACCGCCAATTCTTCATTCCTGGCTTGTGGTCACATTGCAAAAAGTTGCGGTTTTTATGATAAGCCTAACTTAAGGCAGAGCAGAAGAAAAGTTGCATGATTTAAGGTAGCAGACATTTTTTTGGCATGGCACAGAACTTTTTTGAACCAGAATGTGTGTATTTCTGTGACAACAGGCATGTCTGACTCTAATTTATATTTATATATATATATATATATATATATATATAATATATATATATATATATATATATATATATATATATATATATATATATATAAATTAATCTCCACACATACACAAGACAGGGGTGAACATGTAAAGCTTGTTGAGAAATGGGCAGGAAGGTGCAAATCTGTGAAAATTTATGTAAAATGAATGTTGCTGGGAGTGTAGGATGTGTTAAGGATGACAAGAAATGTTAGCTTGAAATACACAGGAAAGTTCAATAGTTAAAAACAAAGGACGGATACAATATGGCAGGAGTTCAAAACATAAACATGTTCAGATTGCAATTAGGCTGCTAGGCTACCAAAAATATTTAAAAGGACAGGATTCAAGTATTTACAATGTACTACTTGTCGACAGGCACGTGCACGCGCTCACATACAGGACGACACATTTTCCACGCGGTTGCGTGATCGTGACATTTCACTGGCTAAGCCAACTTCATCAGGCGGCAAGTTGGACACAGTAGTATGGTGGAAGGGTGCTGTTAGTAGTAAACCTAGCAGCCAGGTGGCGAACTAAGTTGGGGCTGGAAAATTTGAAACTTGCCAGTATAGCTGATGAGGTGGATAGGAGCTGTGATTATCTTATGTTGAGCCTAGTGGCTGCCTGGATTTTGTTAAAAATTGGTGAGCTTAATTCTGAGTTCTGAGCTATTGCTGGAATGTGTGAGGGCTCTACAACTCTGGTGCTGTAGCAGGAATCAAAATCTTTGTTTTGTGGTGCTGCATGCACGCGTATATAAAACACATGCCAATTTCCTGTACTGAGTTAGGAAACAGATGTCCAATTGTAATGTGGGCGGGAGGGGCAGAGGAAACTCCTCTGTCTGCTATCCTGCAGTGTTCATCCAAATTTTGTTATTTGTGTGTAAAACTTGTTACTGTGCATTTGAATTTGTATATATTTTCAGTGTTCTTCAGCCATTCTGGGGCACTTAAAAAACATAAATAAATCTATTTATTTATTGTTGTAAAAAAATTTCTCACGTCATTTGAATAATCAAGAATCATATTGGTGGTTCATAATCAAGAGATTTATTTTCCTAGTTTCTAGCCGAAATCAGTGGAATCAAAGAATTGGTATTATTCCTCTCTTTAGTTGTAAAACCATTTTGCATTTTTCTGTACATGTTCTTTCCATGTTTATATGCTAGTAACCAGTGTCCAGTGTTATGTAGCCTCAAAAATACTCGTTACTATTTTCCCCTACTTCTAATTCCGTAGACTAATAAAAACACACTGACTACTCATTTTCATTGTTATTTAATTCAAGTGCATGCACTGAATTTAGTTTTGGAAACGTAATGTAATTAAAACTTTTGGATACAAAATATGTAATATTGTCTCTGCACTGTAACACATTCGCTACAATGTAAGTCTTACGTGATGGATGTAATGGTTTACAGTCAATTTTTATTGTATGCTCCTTCCCAATTAAATTAATTTTTAGAGGGACATTTTAGTTTCTTGTGATTTAGTACAAATACAGTGATATATCTCATTACAAAGTATTTCACTAAAGTACTTTTCATTATAAAGTTTTTTTTTATTAAATAAAAAGAACTGTAAAAAATGTTTATTGTTGATTAAATTAAATATTTTTTTCTCCTTTAAAATTTAGCTACATCCAAGGCAAGATGCGTACTCTCCTACTGCAAACTTGGGTGTTTTGCTGATAGAGTTTTTTGAGCTGTACGGACGAAAGTTCAATTACATGAAGACTGGCATAAGGATAAAGGATGGAGGAATGTACATATCAAAAGAAGTGGTAAGTTAGTACTTTCAAAATAACCTGATTGGTGTTTATTCTATTCACTACAGACTGCACATTGTGATACAAAAAGAGGTTGGATGTGTGGGACAGTTATTTTCAAAAGTTGGAGATACTGAATTTGATACACTTCCATCATTTAAGCATACAGTCTTAAACTATAACCTGAATTTACCTAAATGCAGTAAAATTCTGTTACAACATCCTTCACATTATCTTTTAAATTTAGCTTATCTTTATGCACAATGGAGATTATTTTACTCCCATCTTCCAAATTGTAATTAATCAAATGTCCATACGTGGACTTTATGTAAAGGTGTATTGAATTTTTAACCATTTCCAACCTAAATCAGTAGAGGTCTGTGATTATTTGAAAATCGATCCCAAGCCCATATAGCCTACCTGTTTACAGCTGGAGATTAGCTCAAAATATTTTTGAGGCTCAAAAAATTGAGCAGGGCTGCCACCAGTTCTGAAGCTGAAATCCTGGTTCTAGTCTATAAAAATCCTGTACAAGCCTCGAATCATTGGGTTAGATCCTGTAAAATCCTTGGAATTAAAAAGAAATTGGCAAATTACAGAAGAAAGTCGATATGAGGGACGTTTACCTTTTTAATGTAATTGTTTTAGTTTGAAATGTACAAACTATGGTAATTCTTCTCTACTCACACTTCAACTTTTGTTCACTGTAACAGCGATAATTTAAGTTTCCTCTTCATTTTGATATTGATGCCAAACACAAAATATAGTTTCCAAATTCGGATTGCATGCGCAAAAACGGCAAACCGCAGCAAATGTTCTTGTCAATAATGGTTTTGGCATTTGCAGGTGATCATACAGCCATGAACAAAAATATGTAGATAACTGTATACCCGCACCAGGAATGATTGGTGAAATATTTTGGACATACACTATTTAAGCAATAGCGTATGCCCAAAATATTTTGCTTAATTATTCACCTTCATTGCAAGAATCTTTCAAACTAACGCTTGATGCTTATTGGCAAAGAAGATAAATGACTTCACTTCATGTATGCACCTCACTAAAAGTGCATTGAATCGGCTTTGGAAGAGTATTTTTTCTACCAGAGTGCCTATAGGATTTTTCCCTGGTCATGGGATAGTTACAGGTGTGACAGAGTTGAACGTTTCACTAGCATCAGCTGGTCAGTAAGCAAGCCTAGCCTAGCCTCTGCTCGAGAAGATACCAACAATTGATTTACCAGTGGTCAAGCCATCGCTACAACCCCGAACAAGTTCAAGGGTGTACCGAGAGATAGCACCACCTGCTAACAATGGCCGCCCGTAGCTCCACCAATGATACATGCACATCGCACCCCCACTCCAGGGCCGGCGAGCCCTCGGCTGCAAGAATGCAGTGCTGCAGCCGGAAATGCCAGTGTACGTCTGGCTCTTCTGAGAGCCACTTCAGCCTTGGCAGCTCACTACTCCCTCGTGCGCTAGAGCTCTCTGACCACCACCACCTAGAAGTTCTTCAACATCATCTTTGCCTACTGCCAGATTTTCCAGAAGCCCTCCCCTGCAAGCCTTCTAGAAGTCCTCTATCTCTCTTAGTCGCTTGCCTCTGGAAACGGCTTCCCAACACTCCCTTTAGGAAGAGGTCCCCCCAAGTCCCTTCAGGACCTGACAGCGTAGACAAGGAAAGTTCTAATTAGCTACCTAGTGGAAACTGCCATCCTTTAGCCTAGAACCAGGCCCCCTTCACTTGGATAGCCTAGTTTACTAGCCTTCTTCCTGTCAGCTCAAGGTAGTCAGGAGATAGTACGGGCCATCATGATTTATTCCTCTTGGAATAAATACGTTCCAAACTTATCATGTTCTCTCATTTCCTTGAGTACACCCAGAATCTATAGTAGACACCGTGTCCTGTAAGTGTGGATCAGGAGACTGGGATTTGAATAATACCAGTTACCACCTAATGTAGGACTGCGAGCTCCCCCCTCAGGGTCTCGTACGTTGAGACACACACACACCATTCTACGGCCATCCGTTCACTGCACCGTGTGTACCAAATGGTAGAGCCACAGCCACTAGTCATAACCCCTAGAGAGATCACTAGACCAGCTTGTATTCCGTATCCACTGCACCACGAGAGTTGCTGGAAGGAGTCCTTGGTTGGCTCTGGGATAGGCCTGTCCACTCTAGGACATCGGCCGTCAAAGCTATTGGGACACCTCTGAGGAAGCTCGCTCTCAACCACTGCACTGTTTGTGTTGTTAACTGGGGAATAGTTATTTTTGGCGCCGGACCAGTGGGCCTAGAGCGTAGAACACTCTTAGATAGGGAACTGTACATCATCTGCTCCTATCTCACGAGTTAAAGTTTAGAACCTCATACCCTTTACCAAGTGAGGTGGGAAGGACCTGAAGGAGAGGATGGCTACCTTTACCTATCAAGCTACCCGGAACTGCACCCAGTCCAATAAGGCACTTTCCCAAGAAACACCCAGGAACGACCTCAAGCTGCCCGCAAGTTGGTGAGGCTTCACTCCCAGCTCCCTCCTCAGTTTCACCCTCCCCAGAAGGTGGCCATTGGGTTGGGCGTAGAGACTCATTGCCCTGACCCAGATAGCATCATGCATCAAAACAAATGCGTCTTTGAAAAACACCTAGCTGTGGGCACTAGTGTCACATGTATGCAGCACCTATTTTGAGTAAAGTGCTGTGTGCACGCACAATATGTTTGGCACATGTAAAAAAATAGAAGTTTTGTTTACTTTTTAACGTTCATAAATGTATAGTATAGTGAAATACTATCAAATGTTGTTTAGATGATACTTGCTTGTTTTATGTATTAATAATGGAGATGGATATTCATTGTCCCGATAAAAATTTCACAGTTACGTTCGTAACATTTTTGGGTAAATGGAGGTAAATTTAAAGTGGTCTTATTGCTCTGTAAGAGCTTTGAGCGAGACTTGTTTCATTTTACCATATAGTTTTGTTATACGTTGACACGTGTCCGATTAGCTAACGCTGGATCACTGTCGTGTGGCTTTGGTTGCACTTAGTTAGGTCAGTTGTGTTTTCAGGGTTTAATTATGGGCGTCTTGATGATGAGTGGTGGTTGGCTGCAGAAGGTTGTTGCTGGTGTAGTGGAAGCTGGTGGAAACTAACTCACCTGTCTGCTTGGCAGTGAGGCAAGCAACTCTTTTCTACTCCCTTCTTACTCCGTGCCTCATCTTAAATGGCATAGAGCAGGTTTGGCTGCTGAGAACTGTGGGGCGAGCACTGTGGACATGAAAAATCCATTAAAATGGCAGACCTGATCTATTATCAATATCAGACCATTCAGCCTGCAACAGATGAGACTGTTTTGCTGTTAAAGAAAGAAAAATCATGTTTGATGCGTGATGTACTCACAACTATAATCCACACTCGACTTTGCCTCATCTGAACGCAATTTCATTTCGCTAGGCAAGTCATTAACAGTACTAGAAGAGGTTGGTCATGTGCCTACAGAGTACGCCCTCGCAATAAGGAATGATATTACAGACACAGTCCAGCTTGTACTTTTCACTCTCGACTCTAAGCAGATGTCATGTCCCCATCTTCTCCCCAAGAGAAACTGTATTATCTGCCCAGCCACCAAACCCGCCACCCAACGTCGCGTAGCTCTACGTGGAGCACCAAGGGAGGGCACCACCCACACTAAGGAGCGATAAGGGATAAAGCTCGCCATATTAGCAATCCTCCCGCAACAGAAAATGGTAGCACACGACACCAGCAGACGACTTGAGGGGCGGTGCTTATCGCCCCGCTCACCATGCGCCACTGAAGGCCCAAGGTTCTGCTAACATATAATGTCCTGTACTTCCCGCAGAAGACAGCTTATGTTTCCTCCACCACTCTGGACAGGGCCGGAAGAAGCCTACTATTGCAGCATGCCTCTTTTGCACATGCGGCAACACCCGCCTTATCTCCCTCTGGTTACGGTCATAGACTATCCCTCCAGGACAACACCACCTTCGCCTTACCTGCTGGTAACTGAAATACTTACCACTACCCCCCTGGAAGTGGTCACCCATGCCCTTTCAGGACAACCAGGGCAGATAGTTAGAAAAAGTTGTCATTAACTACCTAGCCGTTTATTGCTTTAAATCGGGATGCAACCAGGTCTCCTTCACCTGGCTGTGCATAGGTTAACTTCTGTTTCAATTCAAGGTTAGTTTAGGAGGTAGTACGGGCCACAGTGTATATTTTCTCTGAATATATACATGAACTCAAAATTACTTCAGAGTATTGATTTCTTGATGTAATTGTGTTAACCATATGTAGAAACCAGCCCACTAGAGTGAAGCCGAAGGACCATCTTTACCAAAGCCATAATATACACATCCATTAGAAGGCTGTTGCATGCAAGACAAGTTGTACACACTAGTTCCAGTTTCACAATTTATTTTGGAGCATCAAAACTTCATACTAGGGGGGGGGGGGGGGGGGGGGGGTCCGGACTTTTCGGCAAATAATTGGTAAAAAAAAATTCCCAATAGGTCGGGTGGAAATTATTTTCCCATGAATTTTTCGGAATAAAAACTATTTAGGTTATTTGCTATTTATTTGTGTGTTCTACAACACACATGTAAGAGTGGGCCTTCATGGCCCTAATCTGACTAGCATTACTAAATAATAAATAAATCCAAGTCGACGTACCTATGAGTATTAATGGTTTCATATAAATATAATACGCACACAGTTTGCCACCATCTGTTGTATGTAAACAAACTTCGGTATGCCTTCCTAATATAAATAATTACTCATTCCACATAATAAATGGTATTTCTGTTTCACGAATTGTATTTTTTCTGCTGTCCATCGCTTTGTAAGTAAAATACTTGTTATAGAAACGTGAAGTAGGCACTATATTTTTTAACAAAAGTAGTTTTTATCTATATAATGACGTTCATTGTGCGTGAATAAACCCAGGGTACCGCCCCGGCTGTGTACCCACATGTTTTGGTTGTACATTTTTGTTAATTTTCTAGTGTATCAACAAATTCCCATCCAGTTTCCCGTGGGAAATTAATTTCCCGAGCCCAGATTATCTATCCTGCACTTACTCAGGATATTTGATGAGGCCATTGTTGGTGTATATTTACACGTTTCAAAGTGAAATTAAGATATATCACTTTAATTGTAGCTTTGTTTTCACATTATATAGTATAATAACCATTCGGTTCCTTGCTTCATTCACATATTCAGTACATTTTGTCTCTGCCATATCTGCAGTTCTAGTGTCTGTCCCACAGACAAATATGTACAATTGCTCTGGGCGGTGCTATGGTGTTAAGGGTGGGGCAAGAAAACTCGTCCACTGATCAAAAGTACCAGCAGGGGCATGACGGTAGCGTAGAGTTAAATTTTATGTGATAACTATCAAAATGATAGTTCTGAATTATCTTATGGAAATAATTATTCCACCAATGTGTTTGGTTTATATTACTACTTATTGCTCTGAAAAATAATTGAAGTGGCTCTATTATAGGTGTGCACCTGGTACCCTGGTACCTTGCCATACCTGATCCACTATATGGGTGGCCACCTAATGTGCATGTTTAAGACTTACGTGCACCCGGTTAAGGGAACCTGTTGTCCTACTCTAGGTTCAGCAAAAGGGGTTCTAATAATGCAGTCTCCTGCTTTTCCTTGGTGGGCCGACATCTACTTTGAATTAAAGTTACAGTCACTGTAGAAATTAATACTCGGAGGTTAGGCAAGATCAAATGATTATTCCTGTGAGGAATACACTGTGGCCCGTACTAACGCCTAACTAAAATTAATTGTAACGGAAGTAAACTACGGTAATACTAGGTGAAGCAGACTTGGGTCTAAACTAGATGAGCAGATGCTTCTAGGTAGCTGTAATATTAACTGACCCTAACTAACTCTTATGTGGTTGTCCACAAGGGACTTGAGTGTTACTGCCAGAGTGGTAGTGTTTAAGGCGCTGCAGACGTTTTCTGGGTTGAAGGTGTGAGAGATGTCTTGTGAAGGTAGCGATGGGCCTTCATGAGGAAGGTGGTGGTAGAAGCAGTGAGCTCCAGCATACGAGGTGGTGGAGCGAGCTGCTGAGAATAATCTGATATTTCTGGGCCGTGCGCTTGTCTGTATGGACTGTCGAGTATCTTCGTGCTGGAGCGCCCGCCTTAGCGGTGCAGGCCGCTATCTCTCGGAGAGACTGAAAGTGCAGTTTTCCTCCTATGCGGGTTGCATCGCTCCTGCAAGCTTAGGGGCAGCGCTGGACTGCTTGACTGGCTTCTATCACATGTGGGGCTGGCGTGATGTCTGACATAAGGTGAAGACTGCTATGTCCATGGGTGCCCCTTGCCTAGGGCCCTGCTGGTGGGCTTCAGTAACAAGTCATCTAGGGTTGAAATACCACCTGAGATGTCGTGATGACACGTGAAGATGAGGTGAAGTTATGTTTATATATGTCAGTACGCATCATGTGTTCGTCTTATAAAATTTAATGAATGGAGGTGCTACTATCTTTGGCCATCCAGTTTTCTCTGTTTGGTTTATGTAGTTTATGCCATCATGTTGTTTAGGTCAATTTGAATTTTAATTAATCTATGTGTGAACAAGATTTAATTTTGTTTAATGTGGATAATAATTTTACGTGGATACGAAAAATATTGTGTGGAATTACTTTACAGTTAGCACCTGCCGTGAAAGTAAGTTATTATCAATAATGTTAAATGCTGAGTCTATGTCACTCCACTTATAATTTGAAGCACCACCTTGAAAGCTCAGATCATTTTCAAAATAAATTATTTAAAACTAGAGCTACAAGTTTTCAAGATGTCACAACTTCATGTGAACTTTTGTGACATCAGTAGAAGCTTTTACATCAAGTGAAAACCTGTCATGTAAAACAGAAAGTTGACTCATGAAAAATTTCTATGATATTAAATCAACTTCTACTTATTAATGTGCATCACTCAGTCCTCCGATTCCATGGAGTTTTGATTCTACATGCCACGAGACGTCAGAACTTGTACTCTCTACCCACGTAAAAGGACGGTTGCTTCACGTCAGAACAGACTCACCTAAACTATGCTTCGAGATAATCAAAGTACTATAGTGAGCTGCCAGATAATCCTACTAATATGATCGCCAAGACATGCTCCTGGATCCAGCACCGGATGATGACGTAACACACCCAGAGGATCTATGTCACGTCTACCCCCTCTCCAACCTGACAAGGGCAAGCCAGCCAGAGTTAAATAGCAGACCACGTCCCGTGTAACCCCAGTCTGTTGTGTTCCTTCACCTCACTGCCTGGTGCCGAAGGAACCATCGGCTCCTCTCCTGGTTTTCACCGTGCCCTATCTTAGTCGTTAACACTTCCAGCCCCTTCAGAGCAACATCGCAGCATAGCCAAGTTTTTAAGTTATTTTCATAACACTTTGTCTACCTACTCTCGTTAGCCTAGGAACAGGTCACCTTCGCCTGTCAAACTTAGGTCCATTTCTGTAAGCTCCAGCTGGTAGGAGGTAGTGCAGCACTGCCATTGTTTATTTCCTTCATTGGAATAAACAAGTTTTATCTGCTTAAGGGTATCTTTCCCATAGTTATTGTACCCTACCCAATAAACATCAGCCCTGTTGGAGGGACAGCAGGAGACCGGGAAATTTGCTTCAACTGCCAAACATTTCAATAGAGTACACACGCGCACCTTGGACTGCCACTCTTTCTGTGCACCACGGAGTACTGAACTGTAGAGCCCCGACACTAGGTACTCTTTTTCCTCTGGGGTCAGCTCTTCGGCTTGGTGCTTACTCTTTCTACTGTGCTTCTGGTGCTGGAAGGAGTATTCCCCGAGTTGTGAAGACTGGTCCTCAGGAGCAGCACACCCACGTATTGAGACCATAACCCAGTGAGACCTGACTCTCCATATCCCCCGTGCTCCTGGTGTCTGATACAGAGATATGGATACCACATTGGATTGGCTGAGGTAGTATGTGGTTTTACACCCGAGTAGGACCACAGCGTCACATGCTCGTTCCATGTTTAATTGTAGAGTTTTCTTTCTTATACCTCCTGCCATACTCCTGTAGCAGCCATATCCGTTAGAGCATAAAATGGGTTAAAACTCTCTCTAAATACCACCCAGAGTCTAGCCCAATCCGTACGGGACTTTAGCACCTCAGTTCCCGAGCAAGCAGCAGCCCTTCGCCAGACCAACCACGCCTGACTACTAGTTAACCTTCTTCACTCCACCCACCAAGCTCGACTGCTACACACATCCAGTATTCGTATCCTGAGTGGCCAAGATACTGCCCATAGCTTAGTTAACTTGTGGTTTTGGGGAACCCCATTCCCTCAAATCAACACCTGCGGCATGCATCAAGCACTTGCACATCAGCATACTAAAAACTGGAACTCACCCCAGTGTAACAAGGTCCAAAACAGCAATCTCAGCAGGTCAAATGTTGCCCAGATTTACCATTGAAAGCGGTCCCGCCAAAATGCAAAATTCAACTAGCAGTACCAAACATAATGCCCAGCTGGAAAGCAACCATGCCGTTACTGTACATTGGTCGCGCACCAGTACCACACAAGGACTAGTCAAAAGTTCACCCCAGTTGCGTCTGTCCTAGCACTAGGTGTTGTGCTCAAGTTATATCACTCTATTTTACCTCCTTCATGAAAATGACCTAACGAAATAACACGGGTTGTATAAATGGTTTGCACTTGTTCTCTTCCTACCCCCCCCCCCCCCTCGACCAAAAACTTTGGTGTTTACATTCTACCAGTTTTGGATATCGGCTGTATCAGCAAGGAAATTATACAAGTATCTGTAAAAATCTGTATCAGCTCAGCTCTAAAATTTATTTTCCCGTAGATTGTGGTCATGTCATTTTGCAGGATTATTTATATTTAATTGTGGCACTTAAAAAGGTTAACCTAGCCAAGTTCATTACAGTTAATAATGTACAGTATATTGTGAACCTTAAAAGCATTTAAAAACGTATGGAAATCACACTATATATATATATATAAAGCCACAGTTGTGTTAATAAGATTTTGTCCATAATATTTTATGTTGGTTTTGCTCTAAAATTCATGTTTTCTGTCTCTTTCTTATTGTAGTTGTAATTATTATATTTATTGGAGCAGCTATGCATGCTGCCCAACATATAAAAAATGCAGAAGCCTGTGTACTCACCATTTAAATCAAATTAAAAATCTTACTAATTGAAATGTTTAGAAATTGGTGTGTTATGTATTGTGTATAAATTACATTTTATGGTGAACAGTGGTTGGTTGGTTAGTGTATAGGATTGATTTAATGCAATTTGACATTTCTCAGGTACAGCGTGACATGATTGATGGTCACCGCCCCTCTTTGCTGTGTATAGAGGACCCGCTCACCCCAGGCAATGACATTGGGCGCAGTTCGTACGGGGCGCTGCATGTCAAACAGTCCTTCGACTACGCTTACATTGTGTTGACGCAGGCAGTCAACCCTTTGTATAGGTGTTTCAAACGATGGCAACACCAGGTAACATTATTTTGTGTTTTTAAAAAGTTGAGAATGTTTCTGGTGCAGCTGTAACTTTATCAGTTTTAAAACCTCTGATGTTTAAAGTGGTAAACTTTAAATTTAGTGTCATTCATGAGGCTGTCTGCAGTTTGATAACAGTGGGATGCAATACATTAATATAGCTTAGCACATTTTGTGATGTGGATGTTTATATTTATGTTATCTGCAGAAAATAATTTATTTTATTTTCTGCAGTAACTAGCTAGAATAAAATAAAAATAATGAATTTGTACCAATTTGAGAAGTTTGAAGTTGTTAAAAACTACAGTAGACCCCCAATTTTACAACTGTCCTTGGTTTCCAAGAATACTGTCGCAAAATCACCAGTCCCAAATTCAAAACTACTAGTAAGTTTTGACCCCTAAAAAATTGAAAACATTGAATTTTATTTTTTTGTCTAAAGTTCATGTTTAACCATCTTTATCATAAAACATGTAAGAATGTTTACGCTAATACTGGGTGATAGTGAGCCTATGGTGTTTTGTCTGACTGCAACAAAAATTTTCTGTGATCGAGCGCAGTGAGGAACGAAAATCAAGACAGTGAAATGGATCCGCGTGTGACCAGATTTACTGCTGGCGTTAAATATTGCGCGGGGTGCAACTCACCCAGGAAAGTGTTGTGTAAAACTTATGCATAATACTGACGGCCGGCCTGCTGTTTAATCAGCCCTTTTTATGGCGGGTTGCAGAATAAACAAACCCTGGGTGTTTCTTGGAAAAGTGCGTTATTGGACTGGGTGAAGCTCCAGGTAGCTTGATAGGTAGAGGTAGCCATCCTCTCCCTCAGGTCCTTCCCATCTCACTTGGTAAAGGGTATGAGGTTCTAAACTTAAACGCGTGAGATAGGAGTAGACGACATACAGTCCCCTATCTAAGTGTGTTCTGCCACCAAGGTCCACTGATCTGGCGCTGAATATAACTATTCCCCAGCTGGCAACACAAACGGTGCAGTGGTTGGAGAGCGGGTTTCCTCAGAGATGTTCCAATAGCTTTGACTGGTGATGTCCTGGAATAAACAGACCCATCCCAAGAGCCAGCCGTGGACTCCTTCCAGCAACATACATGGTGCGGTGGATGCGTAGTACAGGCTGGTCTAGTGATCTCTCTGGGTGTTATGACTAGTGGTTGTGGCTCTACCATTTGGTACACAGGGTGCAGTGAACGGGTGGCCGTAGAATGATGGGGGTGTGCGTGTGTCTGTGCGTGCGTGTGTCTCAACGTACGAGACCCTGAGGGGGGAGCTTGCAGTCCTACATTAGGTGGTAACTGGTATTAATCAAATCCCGGTCTCCTGATCCCCACTTACAGGACGCGGTGTCTACTATAGATTCTGGGTGTACTCAAGGAAATGAGAGAACATGATAAGTTTGGAACGTATTTATTCCAAGAGGAATAAATCATGATGACCCGTACTATCTCCTGACTACCTTGAGCTGACAGGAAAAATGCTAGTAAACTACGCTATCCAAGTGAAGGGGTCTGGTTCTAGGCTAAAGGGTGGCAGTTTCCACTAGGTAGCTAATTACAACAGTTCCTGTCTACACTCTCACATGTCCTCACTTCCTGAAGGAAGCATTGGGTAACAGTTTCCAGGGGTAAGCGACTAAGCGAGATAGATGACTTCTAGAAGGCTTGCAGGGGAGGGCTTCTGGAAGATCTGGCTGTAGGCAAAAGCAATGTTGAAGAGCTTCTAGGCGGTGTTGGTCAGAGTTCATTTACTTCCCGCTAGATCGCACTAGTAGTAATATCGTTTGTCTTTTGTTTCACATCCCCCTCAAGCTGGCCGGAGAAGCCACAGAGGCAAATCATGCTTCGCACCCCCGCTCAGCGACTACCCCTCGCCCTAGTTTACTAGCCAATGAGAGATGGGCAGAGGTCCACGAGGAGTATAAAATGAAAGATGGCCCATGTCTCTAGGCCAGTCTTCAGATGTCTAGCATGTATTGCTCAGGCACTGACCAAGATTGCCACCAGTCTTCCTTCGCAGCGCAGAGAAAGCAAGACATAGTCCAAGCAGCAAGTGAAAGATTTATTGTCTGCAGAAGTCCTGTCATTGTAACATTGAACTTTCAACATAGTAATTTTTAAAGTTATGTATAGTCTATATGACTTAAGAGTGAGGCAGATACGAAAGAAATCCTTTAAAGGGTTTTGAAGACTTGGGGTGTGGGTTATAATAGTGGAATTATGGTGTAGTATAAGGTTATTCAGTTTTTAAGCATTTAATTTGTACAGGAATACATACTAACTTACTAATGGTAAAGCAGGAATACTCTATTGGGTTTTTTGCCAATATTCATAAAGATTTATATACTGTATATTTAAATATGTCAAAAACTTCACAGATTTATTTTTTATTGTGCAAAATATTTTTGTGGTTATAATGTTCGGTATATTAAAGTGATGTAGGAGTACTCAAAATTAAAGTACAAGCTCAAGTTCTTTTAAAACTCTATTAGAGATCGCATTAGTTGAGTTTTTCAAGCTCAAGTGTTTAGAGTTATGAAAAATAAATTAAGTACAGTATGTATTGCAAATTTTGTCCCTACAGAATATAACAATAAAGAATGCCTCTGTTTTGTTTGCCATGAATAAATTGAACTTTGAAGATGACCAGACGTGTCACATGTGTGGTCATGTACAACTGTTAGAACATGATGGCAATGGCAGTTGAACCACGTAATTATTTTTTCAGTTATGTTACATTTATGAATGTGCGGGATCTCGAACTTTCGGGATAAAAGATTTGTTTTCCGTCTTTCGGTTGATATATTTTTATAAACTTTACGTAACTTTTTTTTGTTCACACACATGCTATGTAAGACAGTGCTAACCAAAATTCAGTATTATGATTGGTAATTTAACATCGATGAATCATCATTATGATAGTGATAAAAAACACTAAGGAATTCTCCACTTTATCAAATCAATTACACACACATTTATTAAATACAATGCTAAATAAATTAGTTTTGCTCTCGTCAAAATTGAATACAATCTTAAAATAAATGCCATTTGTGCAACATTTGCGTTTTGGTTAGTCAAAGATGTTAGACGTATTGAGTGTTGCATCCCATGACGTACATTTTTAACTATGGTTATCCAAAAAAACCATAGAACAAATTAAAGAAATCCTTACTCTTTGAGGCGCAAACTTCGTACTTGTTTTACTAATCTTTGCAAGATCCCCCCCCCCCCCCCTCCCTCCTAATATTGTTTACTTGAACTTACTTTCTTTACGTTGTTATTGTAGTAGTTCAGTTGCAAATGGAAAACTCAAATAAGTTGGTAAACAGAAAAAATTTAGGCATGTGGAAATTCCACGAACGTCTGCCAGAGGCAAAATTGTTGGCAAGATGTGTATCTTACAGGAAGTTGTTAAAATGTGAGCATGGGAGCACGTCTGGGCTGCCGAGACACTTGAACCAACATCCTGCATTAAAATAGATTTTGATGAAGCAAAGAAGGCTTCTGTTGCAAAAATGACAACAGCAGAGTTGGGGACGAAATCTGGCGGCAGAAAACAACTAACAATACAAGAAACTACCAAATGGTCTTCTGATCATCCACGTGCTGTCAAACTCACAAATGCTATTGGTGAATGGATTGCAGACAGCTTTTTGCTGTACAGTGTAGTGGAAAACCGAAAGTTTAAGAACGTTATTGGTGCTGCTCAGCCTGTGTTCAAAGTACCTTCATGTACCACCTTCTCTCATAAAGGGATCCCTGATTTGTACAATAATATTAAAAGCAAACTGAGTGAAGCAATGTCACAACCACTTGCCGAATGTGATTCTGTTGGGTCAATGTCATTCACCTTTGATATGTGGACATCAGGCAGCAGTGCTGCCTACGTGTCGAGCACTTGTCATTTTATTGACAAGTCATTTTCCCTGAAGTATTGCTTGGGTGGATACCACTTTCCTGTAAGCCACACTGGAGCTGCAATTGGAGAAAGATTAAACGACATACTACGAGAGTGGAAACTAAATAATTTATCCATTCCATTTTATGCTGTCACTGATAATGGGAGGATCATTTTACTCGGCATATCCTTGTGTGCGATAAAATTTGAACAGTTGCATTGTTTTGCCCATACACTGCAACTTGCACTAAATGACGCAAACCAAAATACTACTGCAATGGCTCCCATGCTTAAAAAAGTTAATTCCCTTGTAAGACACTATAAGCATAGTACAAAAACTTCTGGGGAGTTGCACAAGATCCAAGAATCTTTAGGCCAACCTGTGCTTCAACTCATTTAAGACTATGAAACACGGTGGAACTCCAAATATATTATGCTGAACGACCACTTGCTTGCAAGGATTCAATATCTTGTCATATTTTTCTCCAAACAAAATTGATAACTTGGCAGTTTTAGAATGGTGACTAGTTGAAGGATATGTTAACATTTTACAACCATGCATCAAGCTACAACAGAGTTGTGTGGTGACAAAACACCAACAATTTCAATGGTTATCTCAGTGATGTTCTTACTGAAGTCTTCACTGGAGAGGTACATTGCTAACCTCTCCAAATTGCCTGCTTCAGATGCGAGTTTGCCAAACAACTTTTGCTTTCCATTGAAGCAAGATTTCGTGTGTATGAACGTAAAGAACCGCACTTCTCTGGTATGTTGCTGGATCCACATTTTAAGTGTTGTTCCACAAGACCAAAAACAGCTGGCAGTGGAACACAAGGAGCATGCAAAATTGGTAAGTTATTTGATAACAAATAACACTTTTATTGACTTACATAATTAGGCAATTTTTTCAAAGTGAGAAATTTTTAATACCACGTGTGGATGCACACTGCAAATATTTCAGTGAAGTTTCTATATTTTTTTTGCTGTCCGCCTTTTTCATACAATACTCCATAATATTTTTAAAATAATTTATAAGTGTAATATGCTGCAAAAGTTTGTATTTGGATAAAAGTTTATTTAGGCCTTAATCTTAATAAAGAGATTCTATTTTCAATTGTTCCCAAAACACTTTCCTGATTTGGAATCTGCCAGTACCAGTGCATCATTTTGGTTAGAATTTGAGGAAATGGCTTCATTGCAACAGCCTACAGGTAATCAAGAAGTAGAAGAGTACCTTAAAAACCCAACAATATTAAAAACACACTGTCTGCTCAAGTGGTGGAAAGAAAAAGGCCAGTCACCATTCCTAGTTTTAGCTAAGATGGCTCAATAGTACTTGGGAATCCCTGCTACTGAAGCCTTCAGTTAGAGGATGTTCTCTACTGCAGGTAACATTGTCACAGAGCACAGAGAAAGTCTCACAACAGACCATGTTGAAGAACTAATATTTCTTCATCAAAACAGGGAAGAAATATAAAGTGCTAGTTATTAAATAAATACATACTACCAATGGTTGTATAGGGAGCCTACTGGTACATTTAACAAACTTAATTTGTTGTTGTTGAATTGTCAATATACCTAGTTATTATTTTGACACACGTGATATTTCCCGATCCCGTCCCGTTTCACGAGGGAAAATATTTTTCCCTCCTGAAAATTCCCGGACCTGAAATATCCATTCCCCCACACCTCTAGTTACATTAGCAGTGATAAATATTTCATCACGTTACAATAAATTCTACATAAAACTTGTTTGTGTAGTTTGTTTTAAACTTCTTTGAAAATGAAAACACTTACTTCTTTCTGCACTGTATTTTACGGCATGACATTAAAGTAAACAAACATGGCCGCCACTCAATTCTTCTCCTTATGGGCCTACACACATGCATAATACAGTGAAACTTCTGTAATACAAAACTGAAGAGACCTTAAATTTTGCACTTTGTATTAACAGGTGTAGGTAGGCCTACTCCCAAAAAAAAAACCTACAAATGCTACCATTGAATTTTGCCGAGAACTAAGTCAGGGCAATAAATAAATTGTGTCATTTATTTTAGTTTCCACACAAAATGATTATAGCAGTTTGAAGTATTTTCTGATCATATGTAATAAATATAGTTCAGATCATTAGAAATATTGTAAAAAATTCAAAAGTTGTAACTTATGATTAGGGGCACCAGAAATTGGTGTTAAATATCGTAAAATTTACAAGTCAGTTCCAAAAAGTGGTGTAAAAATGTTCAAAAACCGGAAAACATTTTAATTTCTAAATTACTCTCACGAGTACCTTCATATATACATTTTCACATAGGTGTTATCAACTTTGATGACAGCATTATTTCAATGTTCTGTACTTTTAAATTTGTGCTCAAATCTGTCAAAATGTCACCAAAAGAAGAAAAAGCTTGTTCACTATCCACAAGTAGCCTAGTTGCACTGAAATAAAATTATTGCTGGCAGCAAAAATTTTGGAAAGCTAGCACTGAAATTATTTCAAAGTGCAACACAAAACACAGAATAACATTAGGCCCTACCTGTGGGTCATATTTGTTGACCAGTAATAGTATTGGCGTGCGTTTTTATTTGTTTCAGTCTATGCTGGGTTAGTCCTAACCACTATTTTGAGGTTGTGCACATCAACACTCGCTCGTGAATTGGTTTGTAAAAATTCAATAATTATGGAACATACTAATAATGAATTTGCAGAAATTATTAACCTAGCTTTTTGGATATATAACTGTTTTCACATTCTTGCTAGAACAAACGCAAATCTTTACACGAGCACTGAAAAATCATACCGTATTTTTAGTATAAATTACTTAAGGCCACTGCACATAAATTCGTGTTTGCAGGTTAAACGACAGAAAGTTCACTTCATATTCATTTTATTTGGGCACGACACTGTGCATAGCCGTAAATGTGTAAACAAATGAGTCACGCACAATATCGATACGTGTTTGCAGAATCTCAAACTCGATTTGAAGTTCGGTATATATCGAAACACTCTTTTTTTCGCTACGATGTTCATCAATACTGCTTCTGTTAACATTATTTAGATTTGGTCGCAGAAAAAAATCACGTTTTAACCAATTTGATAGAGTTTTCGCAGGTATCGTGTAATTGTAATTTGGTTTAGCCTTTAAAATAACAATGGTACATGCTGTGAATAGACACAAGGTTACTTCGTACTACATAGTAACGAATATTTTGTATTAACCGTACGTTTTAACATTGAATTTCCTATCTAAACCTTTGGGGGAATTAAAATGGTTTTTACTAATGCAAATTTTGCATTAAGCAATATTTTATATGCAAGGTTTCACTGTAATACATTGTATTCATTAACTTCCATATAAAGTATTTTGAGGAAATGGGAGTGTACTTACAATTACAACCTAATAAAATAAATACTTAATGTGCGTAAATTATTCATGTTATTAACAGTAATTTTAGAGAAGGTTATTTTTAAGTATGTGGCACACTAGTGGCGACATCAGTGTGTTGCTGCTTTCCAAAGAAAGTGAAATGCCATCCACCGAAGCAAGCGAATCAAGGTCTGTTGATTCAAATGGAAATCATGGTCACTCATTTGGAATTATTTCACGAAAATAAATAAAAATGAAGCTCAGTGCAGTGCATGCAAAAAAATTATAAAAACTCAACAGGTTCAATGTCTAGAATTGTGAGACACCTAGGTTTTACATCCACGAATTCAAAGTGAATATGAATTATGAATCACGAAAAAAATGAGCAAAAGAAACAAAGGATGTAATTCCCTGTGTCCAGCAGTAACAAACCCAATAAAAATCAGTTAACATTGCACGACATCACGAAAGCCCCCCCCCCCCCCCCCCCCCCCCCCCAATGGTAAATACTGACAGTCAAATAGCAAAGGCAGTTACCAGTGCAATTGGGGAAATGATGATGCACAATATACAACCATACTCTGTTGTTGAAGATACAGGTTTTCAAAGGATTTTGAATGTTTTGGAATCAAGGTATGAAATTCCAAGTAGAAACACCTTTTCACAAAGTGTTCCGAAAATGTGCAACACAGTCAAAGGTAAAATATAAAAGTATTTAAATAATTCGCTCCCTTCCTTTCCATGCATATCAATTAATTTTGACTTCTGGCCATCACTATCAAATGATGTAGTTACATATCCTTTACTTGCCACTTCTTAGATGACATGACACGCCACATTCTTGGGAATGTATATTTTCCAGGACGAGATACTGGTGCTGCTGTCTACAGTAAACTAAACTAAATGAAATGCTGTGTGGGTGGGGTCTTGCAGATCTTGCAATTCCAATTTATATTGTCACAGGTAATGCCAGGAATATGACCTCGGCAGTTAATAAATCAACCTGGCAACTTGTGCCGAGTATGGCACATACTTTGCAGTTGGTAATTGCTGATGCGAATGAAGAAACCCCAGTACTAGATGTTGTGCTCAGTAAAGCCAGGGCTATTGTAGGGCAGAACAAGCACAGCACTCAAGCTAGGAACAATCTAACCCGATAGCAAAAACAGGTTGGTGTGTTCCAACACCAACTCGTTCAAAATGTTGAAACACAATGGAACAGTGAGTACCACATGTTAGAATGACTATTAGAACAGCGCGAAGCTATTGCTGCAGATTTGTTTTCCAAAGGCGAAACACTCAGTAGCAGTGAGTAGTCTTTGGTGGCAGATATGGTCAAAATTCTGCAGCGAATTGATTAGCCAACTACAAAACTTATGTTCAGATAGATATCCATCACTGTCCCTCAAAATTCCTCCGATGTACGGAATCCAACCTGTTCTAGAGTCCATATAGACAAAAAGGAACATGCAAGTGGTTTGCTTAAAATTTTAAAGTCAATATTTCCATTGTACAAGTCAGAGTTTGAATCAGTTCTAGCCATGATAATGGACACTCCATTTAAATCCTTGTTACTTGAAGATCATGAAAAATTTAATTGAATAAAAAAATTCTACGATAGAAGAAAATATTCAGTTGAGCATACCTTTAGAAGTTAAACATGACCAGCCACAAGCATTCCCAAGCTCTTGTACTGGTGGTGAATTGTGGCATTGCGTTTGACAAGTTGTCAGAAAACTCACTGTCACCTTTAGCAGTCAGTTCGCCACCACAAGATTAGCTCAATCTGTACCTATCAAAGGAAATAATCCTAAGACAAGAATGCCCATGGGAGTGGTGGCAAGATAATGCTTGCAGCACTCCCCACTTCTGGTGGGGAGTGCTGCAACCATTATGCTATGCAGGTTTCAAGTGAAATGTTATATTCTGTGGCAGAAAATGTTGTTACATGGAGGGAGAATATCGTATTTATGCGAGTATAACAGCTCCATTTTTAACCAGATAATTTCAATTGTGAAATCATTGACCTGAAATCTGATATTTCTGGCTACTATCATAACTTAAAAGAGCCAAACTGTCTAGATTACAACTAATAAAATTAACCCTTTAAAATATATTTTTATTTAAAAAACAAAGTTCTGTTTATTACTGGTACTTGCGTATACAAATATGGTGGCTGCCATGTTCCTTCTTCAATCGTTATAACACGGAAAAAAAATTATAACCCTAGTTTTAATTCACTGTATATTTCATTTTTACGATAATTAAAAAGAGGTCAAGAAAGACGACATCATTTCGGAAGTAGTCGGGAAGCTTCGGCTGGAGTCGGGACTTGGCCCAAAGAGTAATGTCGCATACACATTCCGTTCTGCAGCGAGTGTTGTGGAATCATACTACAAGGAGAGTAATGCAGTGGCAGACATGCCACTCTACCTCACGTGCTCCTGAGATATTTTTTATTTTCTGAAAATGTTTTTAAATGATGCAAGTTCGTAAAAATAGTTGGGCAATTTCATTCTGTCGTCTTGATGCTCAAGGTGTGTTAATGGATGCACAGAGATGTCTTTGCTGTGGGTGTTATATATGAATATTTTTTATTTCTCGAGTTCAGAATTATGAGGGGTGTTATACACGGGCAACTGTCATACTTTCATAAATACTGTATTTTGCCAGAACACCTGGAATAATAAGGGTCTTTGAACATAACTTGTTGCTGTAGAAAATCTGGAAACTTTGAAAATATTCTGAAAAACTTTATACTTTTGGTTCATAATAACTTCTACAATGTGTCATGTCTTATGTGTATGTATCCAGTATAATGGACTAAACATTACATTTTTTTAACCATCTTTGTAAGAAGAGTAAGATATTCTCATAGTCTTAGAAAGGTAATCAGGCTAATTGTTATTTTGTAACTAATTGTTCCATGTAGTTATTCAAGGGAATATTTCTATATCATTATTAAGGAGTGACAGTTAAGTGTTCTTACTGTAGAGTATTTCCATAGATTTAACAAAAATTTATACAGCAATAATTTTAAGGGTACGGTACACAAGAAAAAGCTACACTGTTTCATGTCAAATTGTGTACTCTAGCCTATTGGCAGTTTTATTAATTCTAGTAAAAACTTTCTCGAGTTTGACTCAAACAAACTTTCATTGCTCATACATATCTTGTATTTTGTGTGTTTAAAGTATTTTGTAGCCTATTTTTCTGTTGCTCTCATGATAGTGTCCTGGGGCGAGTAATTCGCGTGACTGATGAAGTGATCTCGTATCGAGCCTGGATCAAGACTGAGTTCCCTTGTCAAATAGCCAGCAGAGTCAGTCGTTTGCAGGTGTTGTTGCATGCGGCAATAAGCCCGAGGATGACTCCCTCAGCTCTTCGAGTGGCAGTAGTGAACCGTCGACACTAGATTCTGCCAGCTCCAACTGCAGCGATACGGTGAGTGAAGTAAACTTGGGTATGTTGCTCTAAATTTCAATACAATAAAATACAGATTCTAAGACCTTAAATGGTTCCCAGGGGTAGTAGGGTTGTTATTTCGAGGGGATTGTTATTGGAAAAACTTTTTGAATTAAATTTTTTTATAGTTCCCCAAAAAAGGGTTGTTACTTAGAGCGGGTCACTATTCCAGGGGTCTTAAAAATGAGAGTTGACTATATGTACAGTCTTGTAACAGTAGAACAAAATGTGGTGGAAAGAAAATACAGTGTGAGCCACCCCTTGGCACTCAAGACCGGAACCAACCGTTAGAGAAATCCCCAGAAAGGGGATTGCCAACCAAGTGCCTCCCAATCTGAGCACCAAGGTACCCCAGAGGAGAAAGTTAGGAACTAAATCCTCCACAAGCGCGATCCTTTATGCTAAAGAATGATTAAAACACAGGCCCGAGTATTACCGAGTCGTCGTACCTTTTACATCATGGGAAAACCGTAATAATAAAAAAGCAGGCTTAAGCACATTTATTCACAAAGCAAAACAGAAACATATATTAAGCTTTGATCTAGTTCACAAGAATTCACTATGGTAATTTACCTTCTCTTCATTTAATTATTTAAGAATGAAGAATGATTCTAAGACTCAGAAATAAAAGGGTACAAATATATTATTTTTTAAATTTTCTTTTATATTGGGATGTGGACACCGAATCGCTCGCAAAGCACCAATTAGGGGGCAGAACAAAAACAAAAAAAAACAATACAACACACATTATGAATATTACAAGTACTTATGCATTTACAGTTACGTGGGTGCACCCATGAGTATTTATACTTGTTATAATTGAAAACAATTTGCTAAAACCTTTTTACTAAAAAAAGAAATTTTACATGCTTTTATGGTCGTGTGAAAATTTAACTTAAACTGTTCCAAAGGAGACAAGAAAACAGGCAGCCATGATGGTTTGCTCTGAAGTGTTTATACAGAAAGGTAACAAGAAAACTTAGCTGACATTTGCCAGGCCATGGCGCAAACTAGGAAGGCGTACTTTACATGGTCAGATAAAGTTAGAAGTCCCAGGCAAAACTTGGACCGCCCTAAGATTTAACACAAATCAGTTAAATGAGTTTAATGCACACATTAAACATTTACTGGATGGCAGGAACAATAGAGCATCCAAATTACCTACCATTAGTGATCTAGGAACTTATTATAACATTATGTTAAAAGATTATCAAGCAGAAAAATAAATGCATATTTACTGTATATCTTGAAAAGGTGTTGTGAAGGAGTGCGAGTCAACGCTTTTCTTTTACCAACAAAAAATACTTGGATCATTCTGATACACACCATGGTCAGTCAATACATCTTGAATCACTATGTTGCTGTTACCAAAGTTATCAAGAGTAAAAACATAGTATGTATTATTTTTAACTATTGATTACATTATTAATTATTGTAAAAATATTATAAACATATACAAACCTGCCAACCCTTAGATTTTCCGGAAAGTTTGCACCTTACGATTTTACGGGAATTCACATCTTACTATTTTTTCTCTGCCGGATTCCAAAATTCATGAATTAGCGGCGGCCGAGCTCTTGGTTGTTGATCTCTGTGAAAGTGTCATGTCGTATTTTCGTGATAATTCAAGGTGGCCACTTAACGGGGAAATCTGGAAATATGGGGAAAAGCCATGAATTTTCTCGTGTGCTGGGAAAACCTTGAAAATGCCAGGAATGTTTCTTTGAGTTGGGAATGTGCACGTGTGTGAGATTTTTTCATGTGCCCGCGCTGCAAGCAATAAATTGCACATGCAGCAACTGTTAAGATTGACTCTTATGTAGTCTTATTTTGTCTTGTTTTTAACTAAATAAAATTTTAAGGTGGTTTTTATGTTCCTACAGTGCATTATTGTGGTGACACTAGTGCTAGTAACTGTTTAACAGAAACATACATGAGTTCATTCTGCAAAAAAAGGAAAAATGGTAGTCGTGAATTGGTCTGGACACAAGCACATCGATCAATAACTTGCCCAGCATGCATCCAATCATATGACAACTGAATGGGAAACAGACACTATAGACCGTTGCGGCTAGACAAATGCCAATGTTGTGTGTATATGCGAGTAATTTGTGTTAAATAGTGAAAAATCTTTGAAGTTCATACTGTAGTATTTGTGGTTTTTTTTAAATTACTTGACACAAAAAGTCCATTGATGTAAAGCGTATTCTATTTGTGGTAAGGAAGAATTAGATGTTGAAAATATTCTTTTAGAGACCTAAACAAGGTATTTTTATTTTATTTTTTTTCCCAAAATTGTTACTTTTTTGAAAAGTAGCTGTTATTTTCTTGCTACAAAAATGCAGGTGTCTGCATGAGAATTGCTCCAATTTTTAATGTGCTCTTTATAAAGACATACATAATTTAAAATGTGTCACTATGTTCGTAAAACCTGAAATTGGCAATGTTATTCCAATAGATAAGCTGTGTTTTCTAGCTATTGTTATTTTCGTGCAAAAATTCCTAACTCCCAGAGAAATATACAGTTATGGTTTTAATACAGACAATGGTTTATCAACAAACAAGATTGAAAACAAGTTCAGATTTTACTTAAGATTTTGTATTCTGCCTATCACCTGGAACAACACACAGTCGCAATCACTGGCGAGGACATACTGTTTCAAGAAAAGAATAATGTAAACAATTTATATACATCTATGAAAGCACTGTAAAAAAATAATAAAAAGTGCCTTGTATAAACAGGAAAAAAATAGAGAAATTTGCCTATACGTATTTGACCTATCGAAACTTTCAACGAGAGATTTTTTCGTTAGGCCTGCTGACAAAACTTCTCATTTTTTACTTCATATATTTACAGAGAACAGTTTACTGGACAAATACAAGTTTACAATAAGTGATAAATTGATTTACAAATATATTCTACGTAAGTAAATGCATATAAACACATTTTTCACTGCCGCACCGCTCGCTTTGTAAAAAATAATGAATTGTTAAAACGTGATGATGATACGATACAAATGTAAACAAAGCGTGAATTCCATAGATAACATGGTACTTGGTGGATGTGAACACTACAACTGCGTGTTTTCCTATGAACAAACTTTTGCAGGGCTGCAAATAGAATGTTCACTCAAAGTGACGCATCATCACTTGCGTTCATGTTATCTATGGTCTTAAATACACGTGATGGAAAGTAAATATGTTTTCGTGTAAGGTGATAAATCGAAGAAATCTACTGGCCAATTTATGCATGCATTTGTATTAGAATATCCAAAAACACATCAAATATGTCGTGAGAAGCAACTATTTGACATAAAACAATAATTCACGAAAATACTACAGGATTTTGTACAATTCGTGAATTACAACTGAAATTCTCTAAAATCACAATTTTTGGTTTTTTTATGTCAAAATTCACGTTATTTTTCATTTTATAGCATTTGCTAATTTTTCAGGTCTCTAGAAAATAGTAATACCATAATTTACATAGATATGTAGTAGGAAGGCTATTTATATTTATTTTGTGGTCTGGGAGTCTAGCATTTCATGTGATATGTAAGATTGGCGCGAAAGACAATGTATATAAAGTTATGGGTGTTAGCGTGATTTTTAAATTTTGCTCCGGTAAAGTATGGGAGTGAGCTTTCATTCAGGTGATGCAAAAAAAGTAATTTTGGTAAATAAATTTGTCACATCTTGCATAGATTATTTCTAGGTTGGGTATGGCCAAGGCAGCACGTTTCTCCAGTGTGTATTTGTAAACTGTTTGCCTTGATGTTTCACTGGCTTGCTTGTTTAGCAAAATTAATCATTTAATTTTTATGTGAAATTACCGTTTCCTGTCTTTTAAATGTCATAGGCATCTGTTAGTAGTAATACAATAAATTAAAAATAGCTGCAAACGCACACATGAAGTTGGAATATTTTATTCATGCACTTAGTGTAGCAACAAAACAGTATGCGATTTTAAGTGCCAACACATTAAATAACACAGTGTGAAGCTTATCTTGGAGCTTGTAAGTTGTGGATAAACAAAGGACTTTCAAGAGTACTTCAAGTGTGAAAAAAAAACTTTTTTTATAATTTACCTGGAATATGGTGGCTTGAGTTTGTCTTCATAGTCTGGTGTACATACATAATATCTAGCTCTAAGATGTGTGAAAAACAAAAACAGTATATCCAAGTATTCAGGCCTGCATGTTCTGAGCAGTTTCCATTCATTCTGAAATCGGAAGAAACTTCAAAAGTATGTGTTTTGTAATGTGTGTCGCTGTGATATAAGTACAGTATTTGTCATGGTGGAAAAAGTGACATTACAAATTATGTTAAAAGTGCATGTTTTTGTTTAGAAATTTTCTTGAATGATTGCTAGAATTTTTGTGTTCATATGCTTGACTTTGTAACTGATGTAATGTGCGGACAGAGTTGGAATATTTGGTATGTAGGTGAATTTTTCTTTTAAAAAAATATAATATATGTGTTAGACTACATGTAGTATTGTTGTCTTAGTTCATTCATGAAGCTCAGAAGTATGTATTGTTGCATCTAGAAATAATGATTGTGTTGATTACAGTTAAGTTATTTATCATCAAAATGTACATCAATAATTTCACATTTTCATAATACAGATAACGGCCGATGAAAAAGAAAAATTTTATGGAAAATGCTGCACCCCAATTATGCACTATTTTAAGCATTCTTTGGTTTCAGACTTTACAAATTGACAGGTCTGCATATAATGTAACATAACATCACAACATTAAACAATAAGGAGCACAGGTTCTGTCATCTGGTGTGACAACAGCGTGGTACCAGCTTCATGGGTAACACACAGGATAGGGGCCTGGACAGGGATTTCAGGCTTTGTGTCTATCTGGCTTTGGTAGAGAGTTGGACAAGTTGGTATGTGCTCAGGTACGAAGTTAGGACTGTTAGAGGCTGCCTTTGGATGACTATGCCCTTGCAGTGGGGAGCAAAGGGGAACAATCTTACCTGAGGGAGTGCGTAGTGTGTACGTCTGTTGCGATGTACTCACCGGAGGTGGAATTTGAGGGGTTGTATGTAGGTTTGGCTTCCGTGGGTACCTCAACAGAGGGTGTGTCAGAAACTTAGATGTTATGCCATGGCCAGTCGAACCCTAGTAATTTATTTCCGTACTCTAAGATAGCGAGAAACTGAGGGTCCTCGCTCGATGCGAGCGTGATGTTGGGACCAAATAATGAAACAGGTTCTACCTCAGTTAAGGGGGTTTCACTATTGGTAATAATATTACTGTCTATCTCATATAAAATGACAATATTTTAACAGTCAGTGAGTTGCAACTTGGCGTATACGAAACAAAGTGCTGTTTAAATATAGTATCAGCTGATGCGTAAACAAACAAAAGTTAATATTAAGTTGGCTATTCTGAATGCACTGGCGATGCATATCAGACAAGTGTAAAATACGCTATAACAAAGAGTTGTAAGTGTTACAGACTAATCTTCGTGGCTAAAGTAGTAATGTATAGGTGTTCAAAATGAAATGCACAATAAGAAGATTCAGAGCTTGATCAAACGTGTCTTCAAACCTTAGATCTGTTCATGTCGTATTCCCACTATCCATCCATGCTTTCCATATGTGCTTGATATTGATTCCAAAAGCCTACAGAAATATTGCATAATAATAATGAATTATTTTTTCAAATAATTTGGCAAAATATATTTCAAATTTGTGTCGTTTTGAGACCGTAATAGGAGAAAAGTCAAGTTTTAAAAAGCAGGCTCTAGAGACGGCGAACCTGCTGCTATCTGTCTGTACCGCACACGGCTCACACGCACTTTACCATGTGTGCACCATCTGTGTGTTCTTTCTCGAACCTAACCAGCTATAACACTCAAATGAATATGTTTTGTATGTAAAATTACAAATTTACGAAGAGATACCAATAGTTTTATTTTTCCGCGAGCTTTGCATAGTTTTTAAATTAACATATATTTCGTGTAAAGCAATTTTGATTACTAGTAATTTCTATCGGGCCAGTAATTGTCCGTCTATGTCCTAAACACGCAATGTTTTTTTTCCCGAAACTTGTTTCCTTGTAGCATCCAACTGACCCACCAGCTGATGGTGAAAGGATGCATAAACCAAAAGTAAACATTTGTTGAACTGTCAAAATCTTGCCATCTTATGAGACACAGTATCAGCTGATATCAATAGTAATATCCCTCTGACTGAGGCCCGTAGGGCTTTCCTCCTCAATTTACTCCATCTGCCTTTAGTTGCATAAGGCATTTAGCTGTAAGTAAATAAGAAATAAAAATGCAGTGAAGCACCTGCGAACTCAGGGCGATACTTGTCCCCTAGTCCAGCCTTCGCAAGCTTGGACTTAAGACGGTAGGTATCGTGTAAAACCTGGCGATCTGGAGGCGAAACTTGCTGGAGGTCAACCAACTCGAAATTTGCAAATTTTACCCCTGTCTTATGCAAACTGGAGGCAGGTTTGAGTACGACCTACTTGCACCTCGTGACAAGTTCAGTGAAAGAACAACTGGTATTGAAATATTGACCCTTTACAGTGTACTTTCAGGGTACGGTGTGTTCCACCCCTAGTTTCCACCCTCCGGCTTTTGCAAGCTGGGACTGATTAGGAGTGCAATAAATGTATGAATTCCTGGGTAAGTGACCCTCAAGAGTTCAATCAGGCGGGAGTACTTTAGATTTTCGTCTGGCCTTATTCAAGCTGGGAGTCGAACCAAGTATCCAGGCTGTTTACAGCTCTTAGGGGGTTCAGAGTTCCTAAGGCGTGTTTTTGGGGTCCACCGATGATCTACCCAGGGGCAGACCTCGATTTAGCCTCTTCATATGTGTGTGTTTCCTGAAGGCATTTCACGCAAATTCCAGTTTGACTTTTGCAGCTACTAGGATTGAGAATTTGAATACTAATGCCACTTTATTTAATTCAAAAGACGTTAACATGAATAGGGTGAGACAAATGGGTTCACACTCTGAACAAATATGTAGAACTATCTAATTCAGATTGGAGTACGTAATTTTAATATTACATAAGAGAAAGAAACTATGATGCATAGCTTTTTCCTGTTTGAATATTATAAATGGAAGCGTCCTGAATTTAAAGTAGATGAAGGTAACCTACTGTAAGTTACGATTATTAAAAATTATTATCCAAATACGTCAATGCAGGGGATGTTCATAAGCAACCACAATTACTCGTAGGTAATAATTTAAATTTGGGGGTTGGGTGTCCAGAAGGGACATCTACATGACCTGCTACCACAGAAGATATAGGAGACAGGGGATGTTCTTCAGTACCTCTCTGTAGCTGGCTGACAGTCGTAGTGGCTGTGCGGTAGGATGCTTGATGGAATGCTGTCTTCTGTAGTTAAACTCGGACTGTGCAGAATAAGAGTCTACTCATTAAATCTCAGTTTGCATGGCCTCTGGTCTTTGCAGACTGAGAGGAAGAGTGTGTTACCAATTACCCTGGAGACTTTTCACTAGGTCGCAGTTACGTGTGGTGATGGCCTAGTAGTCAGAACCCTTCTAGAGCAGAGCTCCGGTCTTCACAGATTGAGAGTCGGGGTGGCTGCGATTTACCCCTTCCTTCGCCCTCAGCCTTATGCAAGCTGGAGGTCTGATGACTGTCTCGAGCCAAGGAATGGCAGTGCCTTATATACTGAAAATCTCTGCTTGGTGGCTCTCTAAGGGGTGCAGGGTTGGCTACCTTCTCCCAGAGGAGGATGATGAAATTTAGAGTGCTGGACCTGCATGGCCCTTTTCTTATCGCCTGTGGAGGAGGCGTTAACAGTTCTATAGAATGTTAAAGGTCTGAATAAGACTCTGCAAGTAATAATTGGCAAAATTTGTTTGCGAATAAATAGGTTGTCATTTTAACCAAGGGATTGAGTTTGGCTTTTCCGACGATGAAATACTAAACTAAAATATTAACGTAATATAAATAATTTCGCTCAATTTCAAGTGACTATTTAACATTAAATTGGTTTTAATAAGTTCTTTTTAATGACATATTTAGGCTGTTGGTTTAAACAAACGTGCATTTTGAGGTTATGCATGGTAATTCTCGGATCTGAAATCCAAGTCCGCATCAGATTGCCTGAATTTTTTAAGTTTGTCTAATGAACTGAGTTTGTAATGATTGCTGCATTGTCTGGTAACCATTTTTGCTTGACTGTTATGTCAGTTATTTGCCCAGTTGAATTGTCTATCTTATCATTTATTATTAAAATGAATGTTGTATTTCATTTCTATGCTGTAGACACTTAATACAAAGTGCTGAAAGTGTTCACAAAACATGAAGACTTAAGTTTAAATAATATAAAGTTATTTCCAAATATTGAGAATTGGGAATTATGGTTGTGCTCATCATAACTGGTATCAGCATCGCTGTAATCTATGGTATCGGCAGCTGAGAATCGATATTGTTGGTATCGGCCCATCCCTACTTAATATATGTACAATTTAAATAGGAGTCTAATTTTATGTTTTATTTCAGTGATATCGGTATCATTAGAAAAACTGGTATCAGACCAGCTCTATCTAATATTTATATTATTTATGATGGGACAATTTGATAATCAATTCCTCGATTTCAGCTTTTTTGTGTTCAAAAGTTTGATTCTGTAAAATTTTCGTACTGGGTAGCATATTCTGCAAACTTGGTGGTACTTTTAAACGAAATGCAAAGCGTTTGTGTCGGTTTACAATTGTATTTAATCAGGTATAATTAGAGGTGCAATTTTGTGGTAAATCGCGGTAAAACGAAATAGCACCAAAATATAGGTTAAACGCGAAATAACACGAAATATAGACAAATGCACAATATCTCACGAAATTAGTTTTCTCCACAACAAATGAACTCGTCTCCCATGTTACATACACTAATTTACTTCGGCACTATAAAAATATGAAATCTAAAAACGTGCAAGTTCTAGACAATATCAAGAAATATAGGAGATGAAATATTCTCTATTTCGTCGTGAGACAATTTTTAAATCTGGGAAATCATAGTTCTACATGCAACACACACACATAATTATTTCAAGTTATTTTCCTTGCGTTAAAAAAATGTAAACAAACACAATTTGAAGATTACACAAGCAGTAAAATATGCACTTTGAAATAAGTTACAATAATTTGACGACAAATTGCCTCGCAAGCGCTAGTAACATTGGTGTGAAGTGAACACTCGCAACTATAATGTATGCAGTAATCTATGGCAGCAGCACCGAATCAAATGTTTGTGTAGAATGACATTTGTGCATAAAATTTCATGAAACGAAAGTCCGGTATCTAAATTGGTACATTAAACTGACTGTTTTCATTGAACGTCTAGTCTCATAAATATGGATGATGCTGCAGCTGATGTAAAAGACTGTAAAATGTCTATCATTTGGACATTTTGTCCATGCTAATGTACAAAAATTTGCTAAAAGAATGTACACACGTGCGTCTTGCCTTAATGTTTACAGTATATCCTGAAATGCTATTGTTTTGGGAAATGTGCAGTATTCTTGAACTCACACGTGTTGGCACGTTTGTTTTACCTGACAGGACTATTCCTACATGACGAAACTATAAATTTCTTCCACAGAGTACTGGATGAAATAGTTAATACCACTAAATTAGCTAATTCAGCTAAGAAAATTTATTTTCTCTTGCTCTCATTAGTGTTGTCCCCATTGGAATTTGTGTGAAATGTAGTACTGTACAACTGTATACAAAATGTTTGCAATGTATTTAACTTTTGTTGATAATAAAATTGAGTCCAGAATCGAGAACTAAAACAAAAATTTTAGAATCTATAACCGAGAATCGAAATCTGCAAAAACATTAAATCGTCCCATTCCTAATATTATTTAGTTATTTTTTACTGAAATTTACCCAAAGGAAATGTTCAAGAGAACAAAGAATAACAAAGACAATGTAATTTGAATTAATTTTGAAGCTTCCCCTTAATTCACACTTCCCTGCTTTTTATATTTTTTGCTTTCTCCCCTTGCAAGGTGTGAAAGAGTGTTTGTTATATTTTGAATAATATGTAGTAATTTTTTGCAGGAGAGGCTATTCTGATTTTATAAAATTATTTTGATTGAAATATTATATTATATTATATTATAGTATATGAAACTTGCAATGATAGTAAGCAAATGGTAAAATTAGGTTTAATAGTTTGGCAATACAAGTACAGCTTCTAGGTTTTGATGAGAGGAGGATTAATGTTAGTAGCTGAATACTTTTTGGGGTTTTGATTGCAATTCTTGACAAATTAAATTGATCACAATTGATACTAATGATTCTTAAAGTTTTAGACATATATATATATGTGTGTATGTATATGCAGTTTGAATTTTTGTTTGTAGGACTCTGAGAGTAGCCGGGGCTCGAACACAGGTGTTGCACCAGCGACAAACACAGTTGTATTGATGCCAAACATTTACCCACATATGATGGCACAGCGAGGTCCAGTGTCACATCGAGGGTACTCGAAACAGCGTCGGTTCACGTCCTCACAAGGTCAGTGTTTATAAGTTGTCTCGTTTATGCTGGGGCATTGGACAAATATTCAATGCAGTGGATTCTCTATCAGACTCGCATCTATCAATTTACTGTAATTATTGTATACTATCTGTGGTTCACTGCAAAATTCCTATATGTACAGTCTACTCTTGATGTATTATTTGTGGTATCGACAAAATTCCTATGTAAATAATGTTAACATAAACTGCTTGTATTGTTTATCATATGGAGCATCGATCGAAGTATATTTCAGGTCCCTTCACCTAATATTTCCCACAACTATCATTTTTAAGCTGGATATTTATGCAAACGTCTAGTAACTGGATGTGAAATATGTCATACGTGCCGCCATTTTTAACTGCTCTGCAGCACGCTGTCTAATGTCTTGTCTTCCTAACACATCTGTCATCACTATGGCCGTGCGATGTCGTGCAAGACTGGCTTGCTACTTCCCCTACGCCTCTGATGAAAAGGGAAGTGATTACCCACAGTAACGAGTGTGGTGACCTAGCCTCTTTTCTTGTCGCCCTTCTTTCTGTCTCTCTCAATTCGCACGTTCTTTCCCTCAAATGCCTTCGAGAGGGGAAGTGTTTGTCTAGCAAAAGATAAAGCATATTTTCCCTCTCGGCCACGCCCGCTTAGCTTGCCTTCCACATGCCACCCGCAGGCAGAAGACCAAATAAAGTGCTCCTGGCGAACGTAATTTTTTCAAGATTATGCATCACTCAAAATAGTTGCACCTAATATCACTTGTATTTCAAAGCAAATTGTTTCATCTGAAAATGTTGCACAAAACATTTTAGCGAGGAATTATTATTTGAAAAGTGTTTTCTTTTGTAATTAAAGGTGGTTTTTTCCCGTAAGGTTGGTGTTTTATTGTATTTGGTGTAAAATTAACATGATTATAAAACGTAATATTTATTTAACTCGAGGTGTAGCATCTTAGCGAATAAAATTATATGTCCAGAAGCATATACGTGAACTCGCTTTGTCACCAAAAATTGTTTGAACATTGAGTGACTTGTATTATGTGTAAAATTCATTTTCAGTAACTTCTGAGGGGAAATCTGAAGATTTATATTAATTAATTTCAGTAGACGCATATCTTTTGAATAAACTGATAAAATATAAGGACCTATTCGACACCTTTTGCCGTCTAATAATGGGTAGGTAAGCACCGAGCCGAGTGGAGTGTAACTCACGACAGGAAAAATCAGAGGACTTGTTTTTGGATGACTAATTATTTGACAGTGAAGAAATCAGTAAAACACCTTATTTATTTTTGTCTCAAAATTATAAGTTTTCTTTGCCGTAAAATTTAATTACTTAAAAACAGACATTTGTCACATGCACAAGGTGTTTGCATTCTGCAACAAGTAGCTGCGTGGAGCGATAACCCTCCCGTCACCACCCCTTCCTCCAACCTCAGCCGCTGTGTACGCGCTGCCTGATCGATAACTAGGGATATAAATTTTTCACGAATTTTTGCAAAATTCATATCAAAATGCAAAATATTCTATAACTACAAAACATCGAAAAAAAATTCAAACGCTAATGTAAACAACGAATAAAACCAAAGATTACTGGAGACGAAGTGAGTACGCATTGAAATCTGCCATCTGTAGTGTTACTAGAAAATAAATGGCAGCATTAGTGGCGAGTGTACACTAGAGTAACTGAGTGTATACTTTGACACATGAAGTAAAGCAAGAGATGGCATTAGTTGTTTGCTTTTACTTCGCACATCTGTGAACTCGTGATGTGTTCTACTGCTGTTGTCACATCTTTGGTTCACGTGATAGAAAAAGTACGTTAAAGTGTTTACAAACAGCGTAGCCAATACATATAGCTTTTTTTAAAATATGTTTTTGGAAATTTATATTTATTGGTTTTATAAATGCGTATAAAGTTATTTTGCAAAGAGAGAGTGTGTGTATATGCACGCCCCCCCCCCCCCCCTCAATTCACAGATAAACAAATGTGAGGCCGTATTCCAATTTGTTTCTATTTTAATTTTTCTTAATTTGTGTTTGGCATTTTGTAAGATTTTGTCAAAACAATACGGCGTTTAATTGCTTAGCATACAATGCTGTATTATTTGTGTTAATATTTCAAAAATAAAATCTGACATGGTGGTGATTTGGTAATTTGTCAAATTCAAAGTTGTCAAAATGCAAATTACAAAAATACGTCGTAGATTTTATAGATAAAGGGTCACATAGTGCCAATTGGAACACGGTTTCGTGATAATGGAAAAGGAACGAGCAAGTTATTATGCAAAATTTCAATTGATGGTTGTGGAATATGTACGTGAACATGGAAAAAGGGCAGTTGGTCAATGGTAACAATTTACAGTGCTGGTGTGGGGGAAAATATACGCTGTAAAAATTGCCCAAAAAAAGTGCTTTGCGAGACAAAATGTGTAAATATCCAGAACTGAAATAATAGCCTTGACTATGCAGTGCAGGACCTTAGATGTCATTTTGTAATGGCCAGAAACATTTTTACAATATACCCATCCCCTCTCCCCAAAGTTTCTTGTATAAGCAGCATTCTATATTTTCGCATGAAAATTATACTTTAATTTCCAATGATTGATTCAAGGAAGATTAAGTAAATACACTAATCCGTAGAGGTAAATTATTCAATTTTATTTTAGGGACAGATATTCACGTTGCATTCCACTATTAGCTTTGGCCGATATTGAAACTTTCCGCTTTGCGTTTACACAAGTACATAGTGGCGAGTGCACAAGCAGCACGCAACGTAACACCTTGGAATGCCGGTGCCAGCAAATACAATAGAGACTAATACTGGACAACTGTATACGAATAACACGGGTGAGCGTGTGAGCAGCAGCAGCAGCGAACCTAGCTGCTTGACGTGACAAACACCCGCGAACTTTGAATCTGTGTATACGCACAGTGGACATGAGTGCATTTGTGTACGGAATGCAGTATTCCTACGAATGATTTTGTTTGGAACATTTTTCTTTTTATTTTATATTGTAGTACAGGTGTCTTAATGTGTGAACAGTAGTTTTTATTTTTAAAAAAGGTGGTATTTAATACCCAAAATCTCTACTAATAAGTTAACTTTACAATAATAAATGTAAAATTTTATTTTGTAATGTTCGGTACGCATCTGAAGATCTGGAACACAATGTGTTTAAACATGATTTGGTTTTTAATTTTTGTACATGTGTGTAAGCTACAGAAATACATTAAAAATATATGCTTGTTTTTCTTCACGAGGCCTAATACCTAACCTACCACACATGTTTTTGACATACTGTTTGGTAACATCTATCGCGAATTAATACTATTGTGTTGGTAATTTTTGTATAATAATTATGTTCTAAAAACATTAGTGACCTTCCTCATTACAAAAATAAAAATTGATGAAACTAAATTTGTCACTTTAGTAAGTATGAGTAGTCTCTCTAGCAAAATTCTGATTTATTGCGCACCTCCAGCATACGAGTATCAAAAATTTAAAATTTTCAAATTGCTCTAGTTCCAGCACAGTAAATTTTTTTGGAAATTAGCTTCTTGAAAGCTGCTGTTGTGCTGATTATATTTTTATGATCCACAACTTTGTAGTCTCAAATAACAAGGGAAAATTAATCCTTAATATTTATCGCTTCCCATTTTTTGAAACTTTCCACTTTGCGTTTACACAAGTACACAGTGGCGAGTACACAAGCAGTACGCAACGTAACGCACAAATAACAAGGGAAAATTAATCCTTAATATTTATCGCTTCCCATTTTTTAAATCAAGGGCATATTAATTAATGCCATATATTTTTGTTTTATTGGCCATAGTTGGATCTAGTCACGTTTTTTTTGTATTTGTTGGTCAAGAGGGAGGGGGGGCTAAGTTGGCGTCCGCCTGCACCACCTTTTTTATTTTCAGTTCTAAAGTAAAGTTTGGTTTAGTAAAGTGTTTATACCAGAACATGAATCTCGACCCTCGGAAACTTGTGTTTCATGTTGTTTATGTGCTGGAAATGAGTAAAAATATTACAAGTATATTTGTTAGTGGAAAAGCAAATCCGAAAATGGAATAGATTTTGCAAAACTAATAGTGTAACTGAAACAATTATACACAGTGCAAATACCACATGCCATGGTAATACAAAGAATGTGAATCACTAAAATCATTAAAACTATATAAAACACAAGCAATTCCCAGTCTAAAACGCGCAATGGTAAATGTAAACAAATGTGTCGCCACCTCAAGTCGGTAGAGTGCAGGGCAATCACTTTTCGCACGGAAAATCGTCAGTTGTCCGGTATTATTCTGCATAGTATTTGGTGGCTGTACCAGTATGGACAACACGGTGCCAGCCATGTGGCAACATCAGACAGGCAAGCTGGCGGCAGCAATATTGCCATGTTTTCACGAAGCCTACGCGTGGAAACCAAAACTTTTTGTTAATTTGTTACGCAATCATTTCGTCTTGCATTGTTTTTGGAGGAAACTGCTGAGTGCGGCTATTTAAGCTATCGTTATAGCGAAAATAAGCCCACACTGCATTTATTATTACCAACTTCATTTTCCCACTGAGTGAATGGGCAATTGACGGTGTCGATGATAGTTATCATTATAGCTGACTTTTTGTTATAAAGTATAGTCGTTATAAAACATGTAATACTTTTGGCTTTTGAATGTATATAAGCAATGTTTTTCTGATAATATATTTCCTTTTTTCCTGGTATTTTGAAAACGCAGATTTTTATATCATGAAACCACCAATTTTTTAATTTCAAACCACCGCTTTTAGCCATTTGATAACACCGAAAAATTCCTATCCCTATTGATAACTTCTCTGTGCTCTCTTAGCTGAACGAGTGCGTGCGGGATATTCAAAATTTGACTTGCATTCAGTGTCATATTATTTTCATTTTTAGAGGGTTTGAAAGTTTTAGGTCAGCTTGCATTTGGTGTCGGATTACTATCGATTATATACTGTATTTTGGGATTTTTTTTATTTAAACAAGTTTAGGTGAAATGTTTTTTAATGTATTATTTACAATAATATTTTTTCTGAAATTCCCATTTTTATTGTATTTATTAGCTAAACTTCATTCACAGATAATGTACAGCTCTTACTTTACTCAACATAAAGTTTTATAAGTTTAGAAGTTGTATTTTATTGATGTACATTTCAGAAACCACATCTACTGAAATCCCGCATGTATGAACATTTTTTGGCAGTCCCCTGAATAATGTTAGATCGAGAGTCGACTGTAGACAGTTTCCTCTGATTTGGGAGGAGTATAGGATGTTTGCTGTTGTGTGGAAGTGGGGTGCACTGCAGTCGCCCGCCTACCCTGACAACTCCATCTAAATCCAGGAATGGTGCCAATGGTTCTGTGAGCCTTGCACACTTCACCCCTTTTCAACGCTGCAATTTCCGCATGGAGCCTGAAAGCCTGCACAAATCTGATTAAGGTTGTCAAGACCTCTCCCATTTCGTCGACTGTCGAGCATTCGTCTCCCGGAGATGTTGAACATCTAAAGACTCCCTTTGGCCTCAACACCCATGCTGTTACATGTTTGTGTCATCAGAGAGGACATCCGCGCTGGTAGGCCTAATGGATCTTGCGAAGTTTGTATCTGGGTCTGGTGCCCTGCTATCAGTACAGTAGTTGGAGGCTTCAACTCTGGGAGCAAGTCTTGTTCACCAGGTTCTCTTAATGGCTAAAATTCCTGAGCTAACTAGCTAGGACCTTTGAACCAAAGTGCAAGTGGTCAGGAAGGGAACCTCGTGAAGCCACATTGCCAGATTGTATTCTGATGACACGTGACTCCATGAACTAAGGGGTAAAGTATACTAAATTTCTGATACTCTGTTAGCTACAAAAATTTTCAACCTATGAGGTGACAATTGCAACCACGCAAGGACTACCACAAAGTCTGTCCAATCATGAAACACGAACTCCAGAAACTTTGACTCTTAAAGCTTCTTGACATACTGCCATGGTCTGCTGAGTAGCAATTCCACGCACAGCTTGAGCTTCAGAATGAAAACTGTTTTCACTGGTGCCACTCTAGACTTTGCAACCAGCAGATGTATCTGGGTGTCCCCGTCGTCCATCAGGCAACGAACATAAATTACTGCTGCATAAACCTTCTTGCTAACATCACAGAAACCATGAAAGTGAACCTCAGAGTCATGAAATGGAATAAGATGTGCAACACACACTTCTGAAACCAAAGGTAGAGACAATTAAATGATTCCACTGATCCTGTACCTCTGCTCCCACTAGCTCATCCCATCCTAGGTCTTGGGTCCATAATTCTTGCAGCAAGATCTTACTAGTTATCACTGGGGATAACTAACCACATGAGTCATGTAGACGAGCAACTGTCGACAAAATACTTCTCTTGGTGTCTGGAAAATCTGGTGTCTTCACTTGATGAGAGAAGTGGTCATGCTTAGGATCCCAACACAAACCCAACTCCTTCACTTATTCTGCATAATCGAAAGTCTTTGATTCACTTTAGTGTACATTCACGTCTAGTAGTTCAGGATGGTTAGAGCACCTCTTATGTAATTGGAACTCACCTGCCCTGAGCAGTGAAATCAACTGCATTCTCAACTCTTGAGCCTCTGTCACAGTCGCTATCCCAGTTACTACGTTGTCAACAAACACATCATGGAGCAATGTACGTGCGGTACTTAGCTCCTTCGTCCATGGCCAACTCCTTAAGACTCCATAAAGCTTGGAAAGGTGGTGATGTTGATGCGTGCCCGATTTGACTGACTTGGCACGTTAGTCGAGGATTTTGTCTGCTAGACCAAAGGCGAGGTAGTTTGGTTTAGATAGTTGGCATGAGGCGAGGGGTGTTGCCAATTGAACACTGTTGTCCTGGTTACTGCTGGAGATGCTGTTCGGGATTACAATCGAAGCAGGCACGACTGCTTGTTGACTAGAGTTCGACGGTGCAGTCCCGTTTCGCCTGCCTTTCCTGAGTAGAATGGGATAATGTAATCCACGGTTTGAGAGTAGAGTGAGCCAGGAATTGTTTCTTACATTTTCTACCACTCCTCTTCTCGTGAGGCATAGGGCAAATAGTTTGACAGCCTACGTGATACACAGACAGGAAGGTTTGACAGTGTAACCCAATAGTGACTTTCCAGCACGAGTTTGACAAGAGTCCCCACTGATCCCCCACAGTATGCGGGTTGATCAGGGACATGGAGCCATGGAGGCTGCCAAGCCTCTACTGGTTGTGTGTTCGCACTAGGATGAACGGCAAAACTTCAGGCTACGGTCACCGCACACTGACTTAATGTGGACGGTAAGAAGCAACCTGAGTCTGTCGTGCCTCCTGGTGTAAAGGTGTTTCTAGTGGTTGTGGCGTCGCTGTTTCTCCCCCACGAGCACTGACTTAGTGCTGATACGTGGCTGGGAAGAAACAGGTAACCGTCTGATGTGTATATCTTCTGACGTGCAGACACCTGAATGGGATCAACGGTCAGGCTAACTCGATTTAAATAAATTTTGCCGGTTCCTGTGGGTAGTGCACAGCATATTCTGTTTTCAACTGTTAATACAAATACCCTGGAAATGAAAAACAGAAAGGTAGAGAACAATGAGTATTTATTGAAGGTTCAATAAACACGTGACCTGTGCTACCTCCTACCAAGTCGTAGAGAGCTGAAGGTAACTGCGGTTCCAGGTGTAGGCGACCTGGTGCTAAGTAAAAGGTGTCTAGAGGAGACAAAGTGAAGTTTAATAAATATGTGATCATGTTCGGTGGTCGTCGACATACGTAGTAAGTAGCAGCTGGGGCGTACTTGAGCGTAACAAGGCTTGTTAGCTCTAATGCGCGGAGAAGGGGGGGGGGGGGGCATACCTGCCGGGTTGCGTATCCTCCAGGTGAGAAGGATTTGCTTAATGTTCCCTGTAGGGTAGGCAACGTGTCACCCACATCTGTAGTGGTGGAAGAGGTACTCTAGACGATGAGTAGCAATCATGTTAGATTAGATGTATAAGCAGAACGCATCAATGTTATCCCATAAGTCACTTGTGTTTAATTCGTACACACTTATTGGATCATAGACAGAATTACCCCACAGTATACATTGGTACTTCCTATTCTGGGAATTTATCACTACTTGACAATACATCTTGCACACGTCAGCTGTTACTGCAACTTGTGATGTGGGGAAGCTCAACACAATGTCTATTATCCCTTTGCAGTTTTGGACCAGGTAGTAACTGGCTGTTCAGCGATGGCCCATCTGCAACATTTGCTGATGATGCATCGAACACAACTCTGACTTTGGTTGAAGTACACTCCTGCTTCACTACTGCATGATGTGGATTTAAATACACTGGTTGGTTACTAGTACTCGAGGTCAGTGTCACCGCATAGTTACTATCTAGACAGTTTAAAAAATACCAATTCATGTCATGTGGCCTAAATCTATATGTTCTTTCATGAACTGTTGGTATTACTGTCCCAACTGCAGTGAATGCCGTAATCTGCATTCCAATCTGTGAAGCCGATTCAGAGCCACTCTGCAAAAGTTCCCTAGAGTAGAGACTGGAGATGTGAATGGTAACCTCAAAACATACCTGCCATCCATTTCCTGGGGGATGGGTGTCCACAAAATAGTTTTCACCCTGCTGATCTTCAATGGAGGTGAACCCCTTCTTTGGAACTTTTTCGATCTTCCAGAACCTCTGTAGCGCTGCATCGAGCGATGAATCTGTGCGAACAAGTAAGGATGTAACTTGTGGCTGGTTGATGCGTTCGCATGGAGCACTACCAGTTATGACCCGGCCAAACACAGAATGAAATGCCTGGGGCTGGCCAATGATCTTAGGTCCTGTCATAACCTCAGCTACTATCTCAGCAGACAACATCATTTCAATTGCACCAGGCGTGGAAAATTCAGGATCTGCAAGTGGCAAGTCATTGCGGTGCCCAAGTAGCTGAGTGGCAACTCGTACTGATGGTATCTCCTTGAATTTTTTTAGAATCACAGCTATACTGGTAATACAGAGCTGCTAAGAATGTATAGAACTAATTACATATAGCACTTGTTCCCTTGCATCTGAGTCCTCTGCATGACCTTGCCAGAGACGGATGTGTTTGTTCCGTAGCATTTGAATCCCAAGCGCTGCACACATGTTTCTGTTATGAATGATGATTGGGAGTCTCCATCTAACAGTGCTTGCATCACCTGGTAATCACCTACACATTTCGTCACATGAACCAGTGCAGGTTTCAACAAAACTTTGGTGGCTTGGGTGCCTTCATTCCTAGCTGAGCACATGGTTACTGCACTCTTCTTCTTGCCAGTAGGGTTGGTAGTGAGATTCTCAACAGCATTGAAATCAATAATTGGACCGACAACTAGATGCTACAGGGTTTGCTCGTAGACAATTGAAGCATAACCTGTTAGACCTTACACACTTTCACCTTTCCTCTGATGACTTGGGCAGAAATGTCTTGACATCTGTGCAAAGCATGGTTACCATCACATTCTGGCCATCCCCCCCCCCCCCCTCTTCATTGAACTGATATTAAAGTTGTCTTCGGGAGACTGGCTGGATGCTGAGAGGTGTTCATTGCATTCCCTGGCCAGAATTTGTTGCCTGCAGTCTTCTGGTGCTGTGTGTTCACCTGTCCCTTTACTGCAAATAGTTGGACATGCTCCTTTGTAATAGCCTTTCTTTCGAGAAATTTGACGAGCTGTGTGTGTTATGGTATGTCATCTTGCGACCAAAGGCCTATCTCAGGCGTGCATCCAGTTGCATCCAGTTTCTCTAATAGTAAGTTGAAAATCAGAAAATCCCCCTTTCATCCACTGGAAAATTGTTTGCCTTTAAGGCATTTACGTTCTCCTGTACCCCACTTATGAATTTTATAACTGCCTCTTACTTGCGGCTGTCTACAGCTGGAAGATGCAAAATCTTCTGTACGTGAAATGTGGCAGTGATTCACAGGTTTTTAAATTTGCTTTCCAACATTTCCCACGTCACAGTGTAAATTTTATCCATGAATGGTATATTACTTACCAAATCATGATCTTTGCTCTTCAGGCAACCTAGTAAATAATGGATTTTCTACACTTTGGTTAAATGTGGGGCATCGCTGACCATTGAATTAAACAATTCGGCGAAACCAGTCTACTCAGCCCTATTGTCTCTAAAAGTTGGTAATGGCAAAGTTGGCAACACTGGGACTTGATTGAACACACACTTGCTAGAAGCATTATCATTCATGCTACTGGATGCAACTTCGGCCCTTTTTAAGTTTTGCTTGTTGTGAACCTTGTGTAAATCACGAAGTACAGTTTCATAAGTAGCGAATTGTTGCTTCACTTTCTCTATGTTGATAGCTATCTCTGCCGGTGGCTTGGTGCAAAGCACAAAGAAATTGGCCAATAATTCATTTCTTCTTCCTTGTACTTTGTCGAACAGTAATTCAAAATCTTCTAACTTTGATTCGTCTGTGCATGATGCTTCATATGTGTATCTCCCTTATTTCATCTGTTTGATCTAAAAAGTAGTTAAAAATTTAATTTTGCAGTCCAGGCATAGGTGCAGCCATCTTGTCTTGGTTTGCAGGTATGCCGCTACAGCTAGTTAAAATCTTTAACTGTACAAATTTCACTATACGAGTAATTTGTTTTTGCTCATTCACACGTGATGTTGCCATGTATGTTTACTGATCCGGCCGTTTATCGAAAATAGGACAACTGGAAATTACGAATTTAGTCCATCAGGTGCCGTACGTAAATACATTTTCCGTTTCCAATTCCCGAACTGAACTGACTGTTTTTGAACTGTATTTGGTTGTTCACGAATGTTGGGCGTAACTTGTAGTGCATTATATTGCGTAAAACTGTAATAATACAAGTCGGAGGACCAGAAAATGTTAGCGATGCGATACAGTAATCATCTTACTGATGCAATGTTTTTAGGACTCGTTCATCCCATATGGTGGACTGGCACGGAATGCAAATTGGCAGTTCAGTACAAAGTCACATGTCACATGCCTATATCAAACGCTGATAAAATAAAAATAGTCATTACATACTAAATGTGTTTTGACAAAGAAGTGGCAGAAACCTCTTTGTTTGTGTTTTCTTGGCAGTATGAAAATTACTCATAGTATTTGCTTCCAATGCAATTGTCTTTATTTTTTATGTCCTCCGCTATCATTAAATCACTGTGTATATGGTACTGCAGTGTTTAAGCACGTGTCTTTTCCAGTCCACTCGATGTTTATATCACAGTTTTGCACTTTTGTCAGTTTATTATAAAAACTTCACTTTCGAACTCCCTTGCATGATCTAAATATTCTCAACTGGTTTTGCAACGTAAGAAGCAGACTACAGTCACCACCCTCGCTCAATAGTTGGAAATACCTTTTTTTATTGTTTTCAAGAACCTAACCACAAAGTACAGAAGATGAGTAAAGACTGCAGTGTTTACGAATACTGCGCAAATTTTGTAGTGCGTAATTATTACATTCCACAAAAAAAAATATTCACCTGTGTTATATATATACGTATTACTGTATTTAATTTTGTGAAATCACTAACATTTTCGGTTAGAGATGTTTGTTACATTTAGGCGTGATTCTGCCTGTGAACAAGTGCCATAGTGATTCAGCTCAATATAAACCAAATTGTGCGTGCAGCGAGAATCTTTAGACCATGCTCCCAATTGATTTATGAATCATCCTTACGATGTAGTAAAATTTGGTTTATGTTTTTATAAGCAACAACTGGATCATTCAAATAGTTTGGCTATGTGCATGTATATGAAATAAATGGGAGATAATGCTGTGGTACAAATGGAAAATTGTAATACCTAATGTTTGTTTGTTTTCATGGTAAAAGAAGCTCGCACCGTGATTTTAGATACAATTAAACAAGCAATTGCATTGATGTTTTGTTAATACCGGAGTTATTACAGAATTTTGTGAATAAACAATTTCTCAGCATTTTGTATTTTCATGTCCTATTGTGGTTCATGAATATTTCTATGCCCTACCTATATGTGACATTTTCACATTGAAGTGTTTGTTGAAAACTGTAATATGCAACACAAAACCAAGGGGTAAGGTACAGAAAATTTTATTAATGTGGTAGGAATGCACATTGCAAAAATTACAGAGAGAGACAAGCGGGTCGGAGCAAGTCACCAAAAGTTGTTGTGTTTTTGTTTTTAGCAAAGTCACACATATATATATATATAATTTTTTTTAAAATTATTATTAAGTCACTATTGTTTTAATTTGTGTGTTGAATAGCTTTTCTCGCTACTTTATACAACATAACTATCGTCTTTGGTATTTTCAAACATGCCATGATGGATAACGCTTGTGCATTGTGCATTATACATGCCAGTCAAAACTTACAAACTTCATTGCTGCAGTCGCCATCATGTTGCTTTGTTTCGACTATGTAGGCTGCGTCAGTGAATGAAACTCTGCCAACGGGTGTATAATTTTGGTCGGAACATTATTGTTTTTATTATTCACACCTACAATGTTCTGAATTATTTAAAAGACTGTGCACAGTGCATATTATTTGTTTATGGTGCAATGTCGCACATAAGCTACAGCGTGTTTTCTGTGGCAGTGAACAACACAAGAAACAACGTTTAACCTGATATTTCGTTCTTTGTGGGTTGTGAAACAAGAATTTGATAATCTGTAATTAGGTACAGGAAGTGTATTTATAAGTGTTGAGAAGAAATGGGGTAAAACATATTCGTGTGTACATGTGCTGTAAACTTTGATGCATGTGTGTGGTTATGTTTTGTACAAAACTTTAAAATTATTGAGATATGTGTTTCAGTAACTTTACAAATACATAGTTTGTGTTCTGTTTGCGTTTTAGTATTGTTTAATTTTTGATAAATATTACTTACGACTATAACTCGTTATTTCCTTTTCAAAGTACCACATTTAACCTAAAATATCTTTGACTGGGAATTGACACCATGTTCAAATCTGCACTTGCATTTAGGTTTTAAAAATGTGACGTGACAACTAAAATTATGATGTTGGTATTTTAGTACATACTTCATTTTTAGTATGCAACAAAACTTAATAAAATACTTACTTACCAAATTACTATCAGAGATGAAATTTTTGAACCATGTTATGCTTGGTTTTTAATTTCTTTTACAGGTTGACAGTTTGGTAAAAACTGAGTGAAACTGGGAAAGTGCTATTTTCAAGCAGAGTGGTTGTAAAAAATTGATACTTTAGGTCACAGAATTTCCAAATGGGCATGAAAAGGAATTATAGATGAACTTTATTGTTTCGTATGTTGTACATCTGTTCATGTTGGAAAGGGGTTTGTCTGTCACACAGCACTAAACAGGAGAGAAGCACATAAGCAAGGTGAAATTAAAACTTAATGCCTCGTAGTGTTGTCTTGTTATTGACCACAAAAATAGTTCTAATAGTTTACAGCCCTCTATTACCACTGGTGTTAGTGGAGTTCAGTAAGATTTAAATACCTTGGGGACATTGTGTGCTTAGACACATTTGGAGTTGCCATCATCCAGCAGTTATACAACACCAAACGAAAGTAACTCATCACAAGTGGAGTCAGCGCAAGTATCTTCGTTGGAGTGTTCCACACCTTGTCGTGATGACACAATTGTCATAAGCTGTCATATTTGGTTACATAAGCACTTGGCCCAAACTTCAAAGATGGCATGCTACAAGAGGCTAAGAAAATATTTTTCTGTTCAGTATGATGAAACCACCAGCAACAAAGGGGGAAAAAGAGCTTCATATAAATATTAGATATTGGTCAGGCATTATAATGAAATGGTGACTCATCATCTTGAGACAGTATTCATAGGAAATGCTTCTACTGATGTTTTATCTGCATCAATTCTTTGAGCTCTGAATAAAGGGTCATTGAGTCTTAATAATGTTGTGACTGTTGGAAGTGATGATCATAGACTGAATCACAAGGTTTTTCATTGTTAAATGAAGAAATAATTGCGGGAAGAGGAAAAAGTTGATATAGGAACATGCAATCTGCATCATGTTCATAATGGATTTTTGAAAGGCGTAGAAGCTTTTGGAACTTATGTTTCTGAGTTAGTGATATCTGTGTATCATTTCTTTAGTGGTTGGCCTTCACGAAAAGAGGATTTTGTAAAGTCACAGAAAAAATGTTAGGTTCCCAAACTTTCATTCATAAAACACACACAAATCAGATGGCTTACACTCAAAGAAGCTGCAAGTCATCTCCTTGAGCAGTGGCCAGCTTTGCTAGAGTACTTTATCAAGTTTCTACCCTTGCAAAAAAATAATAGATCATTTAATTCAGCATCATATAAGAAGATTTGCTGCTTTTTAAAGAAAAGCACAATGAGAGCTGAAATCCTTTTTGTTGTATCTAGCTGCGAAATCTTTAGCATATTATGTGAAATTTTCCAATAAGAAGAACCCTTAAAATATGCATTGCAAACTGAATTGGACATACTGATAAATAAGTTGATGGGTCGTGTGTGCAAGGGGGAACTTTGTATTGGAAAAGATATTCCAAACAATGTGTTTGATAAAGAAAAATTCCAAAACACTACTGACGTTCAGTGTGGAAACTCAGTGGAGAAAACACTTAGTACTGTAAATGAAAGAGAGCAATTAGAGTTTTAAGTTCAGTGTACAGAAACACTATGCAACAGCTGGAAATTATTTGCTAGGTAAGTTTCACAAAATGTTGAAACATTTCAGCTGTTTCCAGCCTATATTTGTTGTAAATCCAGAAAGTTCACAGTCCATAGCAGAAATTGCAAAGGTTTTACCAGGGGAAATTAATGTTGATCTTTTAAACAAATGGAGTGCTGAGGAGTGAAAAAGATGTAGTGAACTTCAGTCCAGGGCAGAGAATTTATCATTTCTGGAGAAATATCTTCCAGCTGAAGAATGCTGTAGGTGCTGCAAAGTATCCTATTGTGAAAGTAGTTGTGAAGATGAGTCTCGGCATTTCTCATGGCAGTGCTAATGTTGAATGGGGGTTTTCCTTTTCTTCAAAAATTCTTACTGCTGAACGGGTATCAGTGACTGAAAGAATGCTCAATGCCAGACTAAACACCATTGATGGACTTTGAGTGTACTGCAATAATCCTGTTTAAAGTTCCTATTACCAGGCAACTTATTCATTCCGCTGTTAATGTCCATAAGCTATAAACTTTACCTTGAGGAAAAGAAAGAAAAAAAACACATTTGGAGAGGATGAAGGCTGAAGATGATAAAGAAAAAGAGAAGCAGATGAAGAATCTAGAAAAGGAGTAAAAAGAATGAAGCGCAATGTTGAAGAATTGAGGAAAAAACTGGATGAAGCCAACAAATTGTATAAACTTAAAAAAGATACATGGGGAAAAAATGCATGAAGAGGCTAACTAGAGGCTAAAAAAAAAAAACTTTATCCAAGACTAAAGTTGGTGTTCAGGAAGTAAGTTTGGCACAGGCAATGTACGGAGGGGCGCAGTCAGTAAGAAATGAACAATAACTTTCCGAGAGAGTCTCTAGCTTGCAAAGTGAACTCTACAGGAAAACAAAAAAGCTCCTCTCAAATATTTAAGTGATGAACTTTCGCAGCCTCATTTGACAAATTTTACTGTGTAAACCAAGTGAAAGTGTCTTGTAAACAAAATGTCATTAACTCTGTGAATAGTCAACATTTGAATAATTAGTCTTATTTTTGTTTCAAGGTAATTAAATACTTTTTTATTTAGCTATTTGCAATTTTTTTTATTATAGTAGATTTTTATTGGGCATAATTGATGCATGCTTTGGCATCTGTACTTAATTTTTTATGCATGTTTGAGAATCACTTCCCCCCTCAGCTATGCTGAACACGCTTAAAATTTGTAAGTAGAATGAAGAATCGTATTGGTAATCAATGAGTACTTTGGCAGAATCTTGTTTAGAATTGGGATTGATATTGGCCTGTAACCAAGATCAAATGTGTACATATAAGAATTGATTGATCATTGCTGCCTTAAATGTGAGTGGCATTATTACTGTAGTTTAAGTGTATATTACTCAAAATGCACTCTTTCTATCTAATCAACTTGGGTTTCTGGTTTAGTTTATGCAGGAAAGTTAAGGTAGTGTAATGAAATTGGGAGTGACTAAGAAAATTCAGGTTTTCTTATGTACTGTGTTAATTTGTTTGTTAGTTGCACACCAGGCGCCCCGAAATAACTATCTTCATCACCAGTCGTTACAGGGTGGTAACATGGAAATGCAGAACTCCTACATTGTAATCAACCAGAAGGGACTCAGAGGGCAGCCTGCGAAGCGGCGCAAGAACTACAATGTGCGATGATGTTGGGTGTACCTTGACCTTCCGTACAGCTAACCAGACTAAAAGTTGGAGCCTGGGAGATTATGCTTCTGTGAACAGGAAGTAATCTGAAAAGTACAAATGTATTTCAAATGTCTGGTAGGTTTGAAAGCCAGTTCCTTGTGGCTGAACTTTTCTTTGTACTTACTACACAAACTTTGTAGTTTGATTTGCCAAACCTTTTTAAATTTTTCCCCTCGTGCAAAGCATTTGGCAAACCGTTGCCTCGGAAGGAAAATGTTGCTATATTAATGCTCTCTGAAGAAGTGTCGTGGCTGCAGTATTAGCCGATCACAATGCAAGATCATATTTCCTATTAAAATGTTTAAAAAAAAATGTTGTTACTGAATTTTTTGTTAAGTTTTATTTTCGTATAACAAAATGTATTTTGAAGAATTCCATAACACAGATATTTTTTCTCTTGAGGTTGTGTTTTATTGACAATATTGTTTTTATTTTTGTTGTTAAATGTATTGAAGTAGTAATACACTTAAACACCATTAATTTAATGTGGAACAAATTGACTACACAGCAGTACGGATGTTGTTATCAGTGGCAGCTGTTACAGTTGTATGGAGGTCGTGTTAAAAGAGCAAGCAGTAAGGTGTTTATCTTTGTTGTGCTGTGATGAGATTAAAAAAAAGCATTTTGTAGAAAATGTTAATCTATTTTAATGTTGTTAAGATAAAGTTTAATTTTCTTCTTATTATGGTAAAAGAAATTCTTATTTTTTATCTTGCAGTTCTGTTTGCCTTGGGAGTACCTGTTCCATTTTGGATTGATTCCATTACCGCTGTTAATCCCTAGGTATTTTACATTTGTTGGTGTACCAAAGAATGAAATTTAAAAATGTGAAATGTAGAAATTGTTCCAAGTTCAGAATGAGAATAGTTTTTACAGTCAATAACTTCAATACCTGTATAAGGTACGAAATTTGAATTAGAATGCTAGTAGTATAAGAGGTGTTTAAAATGGGAAATAAATATTTTTACATCAGTAAGTTTGTGTGCACTACATATCAATACATTGAATAAACTTGTGCATACAACATATTGGCAGCTAACCAGTGTACCAGACGAAATGGCTTACTGTGAAGTGGAGCGGAGAGATTTGGGCTGTGCTTAACATTAAGGTTTTGAGACCCGATGAAGGTGAATATAGGTGAGTATGGAGCAGCGCCAGAATGCAAGGGCAGGAGAAACGGGAGATCTCCAAGAAAACCCGCAGACCAGCAGCCTCATCTGGCACGATTCCCACATGCGAAAATCCAGGAGTGACTCCGCCAGAAATCTGACCTGGTTCATCTAGGTGAGAGGTCTGTAATCTAACCATTACACCGCTACATCTCTTTGGCATATTGTGGTTCAGAGGATGCCATGTTGTGTTGGTACATTTTCATTGTAATTTAAATTTCATTTTTTTGGGCTCAGTGCACTGTAGAATATGTCGAGTATAGTTCTGGAATTATGTTTGGTGGTTTAACATAATATGTAGTGTGGTGTGCATTAGTTCGGAGGCTCTTACTATGTCAAGATTTTTTTTATCAGTAATAACTAAGCCAAAGAAATTTTAAGTCACAATTTGGTAAACCAAGCTCTTGTTAATGGGCTGTAAATATCATTCTGCACACAATCCAGGACAAATCTCTTCTTTTGGAGTTAATTTTACAGAGAACTTGATGCCTCACCAGAGGCTTGGCGTTAGTGTACTCTCTCTTTTTCCCTCGGAGACAGGAAGCTAGTGTGCTCTGTTAATGAGGTTGTGTGGTGGCCTGGTTGGTATTTTGATTATCCTCCTCTCAGGCCAGACAAGAATAGGCCTACTGCATTGGCAGGTAGGAGACCTAACAGGGCGTGAATCCACCAACAGAAGGTCCACATGCATGGGGCGAGCTGGTGCTCAGGGGTAGTTTTTGCACAGGGTAGGGAGAAGTTGAGAAATGGGCCAACGCACTGTGAAACACACCCCGGAAGATATAGACCATGGTGAAACACAAGTATATCCAATATCTTTGCTCAATAGAATGGCACCCAATGCTTGCGCATATTTACTTACTTCCTTCTTGCACTTTTTTTTGCGCGTCTGATGTGAGTGCACCACATTTTTGGAGAATACATAGTTATATTTACGTCATTCATCACACTAAAACATTATCATTTAAACATAATGCAACTGCACACAAACTATCAACAGTCCTTATAATCTCAAAATACAATTGAAGGAAAAATAACAGAACAGTTCAATTATTACACACACATACATATAAAATGGAAAGGCAATTCTTCATGAATAGCAAAAAAAAAAAAAACTTCTCAGTCATTCAGATGACTTGTAACTTATAAAATTTACTTGTATAAATCAACTAAATACATATTAGGAAATAGATTTAAACTAAACTTATGCAAAACAAATTACTTGTAATTTGTAGTTTGTAAAACTTTATTAATAATATTGTTAGAATTGTGCAAACAGGCCTCTGGTGTGGCTGGAAGGCACCTAAACAATGATTGACTTCTAGGCATCAAAAATTGTTTACCCTTTTTATCTTTTAAAAATTAGGTCGTGAATATTGTACAATGTTGAAGATTATGTATTAAAATACTATTATTTACTAGGTCTAATTGCTTGTGCTTTAAAAAGTTGTGCCTTTGACCTAGTGAAGTGCTTCTTTCTGCTTCGGTCCTCGCATGTATGTCTGCAGTTATCTGATTTTCCCAATTTGTTTGTGGTCTTCATGTTTCCTGCATACTTTAATTCGGTCACAATCATAAGCATCTTTCTCCTTCCCTTCTCTTTCTTTGAGCACGACGATTACAGTTTTTGAGCTTTGTGTAATCTTATTCCAGGTACCTTTCTGTTGCTGGGCATGCACAATATTCTTAGTTTTGTCTGGCTTGTAACAGTTGACATGTCCCTAGTAAACTCATGCCTGTTGGTACATGTATACTTTCTGCATCTCACCTACCATTTGTTCAAGACTCATCTCTGTATGTAGCCGCATACACATACAACCTGTAAAACCAATAGTTTTTGCTATAAATTTTTTAGTAACTATTCTAGACAGTGAATTTATTAAATTATTAATGTTCCAAATACATGGCTACGTGAAATTCAGTGGCAATTGTATTTGTTTCAAGACCATGCGTATTTTCAAGTTACTTTGGATTTAGCCTTTACATGATATGTATTGCTGTCCCACAAAATGTATACAACTGTCAAGAAAATTAACATCATTATGACTTTTGTAAGTTTAAAAAATTCTAGCTGTCGCATCTTTGATGGTCCTGCTTACCAAGCTGGCAGCTGCTAATGTCAAATGGAGAATTGATGTTAAACGAAATTCCTTCTCATTGAGTCAATTTTAAAGATAACTTTTTCAAACAGAGTGTAGTCTACATGAAATTTTGTAATGAATGTTGCTATGTTAAGACATCTTGTCCATTTTCTGTTCAATATATTTTTCCAAAAATAATTTTATATGCCAGAATTTTCTGAGTCACGTCAAAAAGTTTTTTGTTTGAAATACTCTAGTTATCTTTAAAATTGATGTATTGAGATTCCCTATTTGAAGTTTTTGGCTGCTGGCTTGGTAGGCAGGGCTGTTAAGAAAGAGCAGTAAAAGATTTGTTAGGAACTTCCCATTTCCGCGCTTGGCTTTTTTTTTTTTTTTTTTTTTTCCCCCCCTAAAAATCTAAGGCCTGTATATCTGAAAGAGGTAGTTTTTTATAGTATGGCATTTACTAGCATATTATCTGCATTCTTGTTTTCAACAATCTGCATGATGTCCATGCTCAGTTTGAACAGCAAGCAATGTTATCTTAGCCACCTCTGGAAGAGATAACGAGGGGAAGTTGTGGTTGCTGTCGAGGTGTACTTGATTTGCCTATGTCTCTCATTTTCTTGTTTGTTACGCACATCAAACGTGGTGAATATATTATCTCACAGCTACTGCATCTGCTCTCTCTCCACTTCTTCCAACATTTTGAAGCATTTGGTTGTGGAAGTCCGCTGGGGGAGAAAGGGGTTTTAGTTAGAAGGGATGAGCTGCAGATGCGGTGACATCACTGCACTGTTGCCGGTTAAGCTGTCAGCCAGCTGTGGCTGCTGCACACAAACCATGTTGGTTGTGGGCGAGTTGTAGCGACACTTGTTGTATACAATGAATATTCTATCATCACAGCATGTTAATACCAAAACGTACTCAGAATAAATGAGTAAATTTACCTTTTATTTTATATAAAACATTTTATTGAATTTAAAAAAAATTGTCTTCATTGCATAATGCTACACCTCATTTAGTGTGGATGTTATGCGAGTAAATACAGTAATTTGTCTCATCAAAGGCTATGTACTGATGAGTTGTAATGCAAAATAGTTTCAGTTCTTGATTCTACAATGTTGCGAATAGCAACTGGCCCCTATCGAAGAAATATATTTTTTGGGAACTGTAAAAAATTTAATTAAAAAGTTTGAAAATTTGAAGGAAATACGTAAATAAGTTTTGTTCTTACTAATTTCTGATGCTGCGAATTCTCGTTGAGTGCTGTTGTACCTGCAAACATCTTGTAAATAAAAGTAAACAAAGACTAATCAGCCTCCTCAAAGGTTGCCAATGTTTCCCCACAAGTGACTGCTGTTACATCTATCACCAGGATTTCTTAGCTATTATGATATTATTTGGCTTTTTATTGGCTACACTACCCTCTCTTCGTGCTTGGGCCACTACTGCTTGGACTTTTTTTTTTTTTTTTTTTTTTACCTCTTGTTGACAGCTTAGGTTGGTTACTACAAAAACTGAGATAAAAGGTTCCATTTTAGCAAGAGAGGTTTAAAGCAAGACTTTGTGCGTGCCATTTGGTATGTTATTAGCCAGTCTGAAATTACAAGCAGTTTTTCTTTTGCTGCCAGGCACCAGGCGAACTGTATTGATCGCGATGAGGGGGTGCGCATACAGCCTGCTGATAGAGGGAGGGGAAGTCAGCCATATTCCCTTCCTACTTCCCTGCCTTGCTTTCTTTTATATTGCATTTAGTTTCAGAGCGAGAAGAGCCATGTTTTGTACTTGCCCTTCTGCACCTTGATGTTGCGGGTATCTAAGGTTCACAGGGACTACTGGCTTTTTATGGTTATCTTACATGCCCTTTCTGAATATAATTTTTTTTCAAAGGGTGTGTAGGTATTAAATTAATATATCTTCAAAACACAGTAAAACTCTGCAAGGACATTTTTAAGAAACTGAAAAAAATAATGCTTATTAACCAGGAAATCTTCTTGAAAGGGTCAAATTGCAAAGTTATCCAACTTAATAAGCAGGAAAACTTCTTTAATGGAAACTTCTGAACAGGATTTCTCTGTATGTAACTATTTGCTCCAGATAAGATTAAAACCAGACTTTGTACTTTAATACAATATTTTGTTTTTTTCTCGAGTGGAAAGAAATCAAAATAAATTTTAATATACAAGGGCATAAATATCAGAGAGTCCTTTCCCAGGAACCATGAAGACTTTTGGTTTTGTGTGTGTGTGTTGGTGGGGGTCAAAGTCTGTTCAAATTCCAAAGTTACTCCTGGTTGTAGAATGAAGAGTTTGTGTTTTGCTATTGTAATTACATAGGTTTTTTGGCACATGCAATTTTCAATTTTGTATATGTTGCAAGTTATTTATTAATAGTATTTAATTTATATAAAGTATAATGTAGCTAACAAATTTTAATTTTTGAACAGTCATTTTATTTATTAAGTGTATTATTGTACTTGGCCAGCCATCAAAACCTTCAGGGTATGAAATTATAAGTTTGTACAGCAAGGATCTTCTCAAACAATTGCAGTAGTTTGCAGTTTTACTGAAATTTGTGATAAACGCTAAAGACATGATCTTGGGAACGAGAGTACTTTTTGTCCTCGTGTCAATTGAATCTACAAATTTTGTCAATGTGTGTCAATAAAATGTTGGATAAGATCTAATCTTGGAGCTGTAATGTATGGTTATGCCTTCTTCAGGAGAGAACAAACAGAGCTGCTATTTTTTTTGTATGTGCTACTAGCTTGTTTTCTTAGGTAGAAATAGTGGCTTTGAATGGAGTACTTTGTCAGGCTGTAAAATATTGCACCAAAAGTGGAAACTCGAACCATTGAACTCTGACCGAAAGTCCGTGTCCACAGAGTATTTCCTGTTGTCTAGACAAAATTCCTATGTAAATAGTGCTAATTTATCGCATCGATAAAACAAGAATTTCTATAGCATTGTCAAAAATTACATGCTCCAGTCATTAAACAACAAAGTATCAACTGACCAAGGCATACAAAGTCGGTATACAGTACATTATGTACACATGCACAAGTAATACTAATAGATAACTCAAATCAAATCAATTTTCAACACTCATGGTATTCGCTTACGTCTCGATGCCTTGCATTTAGTCATATTTATGTAATTAACCCTTCCGAAATAAGCTGTTGTTGGTTTTGTCACAATTTTGTAATAACTGGTACTTTGTTACAAAAAATTATAAATACAATAACAATAGACGTCTCAGACTCCACATCATGTATATAGAGAGCACAAAATACAAAAAAAAAAACCTGAAAAAATGTGGAAATAAAGTACATTATGTATATAAAATAATTTACTGTAGAATTTGATTAGTCATTTGGCAAACAATTGCAATGTTTACATTGGGAGCCATGTTGGTAACGTTCAGCAGAAACAGCTGTGCCATATTTTCGAGATATCTATTTGCGATTCAAAATTGCCAACAACACTTGCAAATGCTTGCATGTTTTCCCTTGGATATTTTTTTATGAAAATTAGGAATGGATTACGTATAAATGTAACTAATAAATATGCCCGGAAAGTTAGAAAAAAGACATCTTGCAATGTTTACAAATATACATTGCGTGATTACTATTCCACAGATGGTAACTTGACCTGAGAAAGCAAAACTACTGCAACATGTTACACAAAGTGGCACCTTATCAATGTGCACTAGTAGTGCCACGGCAGACGTGCGAACTACGTAAGTTATCTTTCTCTTTTACAGCAGAGAAATTATGAGGTATGGCATCTATGGCGGAGCTCCAGAACATGTTTGCATTTCACACGTGCGGGATGAAGATTATTTTGTTTATGAACGTGAGGGAACAAATAATTTAAATAATTGTGCAACAGGAAGGTGGTTTCTCTCTCTCTCTCTCTCCTCTCTCTCTCTCTCTCTCTCTCTCTCTCTCTCTCACACACACACACACACACTTTATCTTCTTCCCTTCCTTCCTGTTAAAACATTAATGTGTTCTGTATGTTAACAAATTTTTAAACATTTTTGGGGGGAAAAAATTTTTGGCAGTATCTCGTATATAAGCCTCACCCCACTTTTTGTAGTAATTTTTTTGTTAAAGTGTGTGGCCTATACATGCCGAAATACGCTAATAAGTCACTGGCTGGAACATCCATTCTTGCCATGGCAAACAGTAAAATCTCTACGTGTCTTGGCGGTTAACAATATAAACTCTGTTGTAATCAGGTACACTGCTATGCTTACTCATGAACTGAAGTCTGTAGAATTGTTGCGAAGATATCATGTGTCAAGATGTACATGAGAAAATAATTTCGTGACTGTGCAAGTGAAAGATATCTTACGTAGTTCACACGCCTGCTGCAGCGCCACAAGTGCAAAATGATAGGCGCCATTTTGTGGAACATGTTGCTGTGGTTTTGCTTTCTCAAGTTAAGTTACCATCTGTTGAATAGTAATCGCACAGCGTATACGTATTTGTAAACATAGCAAAATAATATAAATTTCCTGTCTCAAATGTTTTGTAGGGGAGAAACTAAGTCGGAATTGATAATGTTTGTACAGAATCTGAACTTCACAACAATTACAAGAGTACGAAAATTCAGTGCAGTGTATACACGCCAAAATTTGTGTTTCTGTGCACATGATTTCAAAAGAAATATATAAATAGTTTTTACTAAGTTTGAGTGTGAGTGTATCGCAAAAATTTTCCATGCTGTTCTTATTTGCATTGTTTTATTTTAGTTAAACTGAACAAATGCCTAAAATAGGCCTATAAATGTGTTCAACATAAAGTTTGAGGTGGGGTTTTTTTATATGGTGACTAATTTGTCAAGTCAAAATCTACAGAATGTCCGCATCTATAGAGTTTTTATTTCAGTCCCAAAAATTCAATTGGTAGTATTTCCTCTGTTTTAGGAGAAGTAAGATTTTAAGTTGCACATGAAAGAAAAAAATTAAATACATCAAAACTTTTTTTTTATACTTTTCCCAAAGAATATAAAGAAAATATTGTAAATTCAGGAAAATGGAAAAAGAGGGAAATTTGATGTGTTTTACATGGGACCAAAGAACACAGTTGTAAATCAGGGGATGTAAAAAAGGGAGGGGGGTGTTACTGTGACCTATTTTTAATTAAAATTTAACATTATTTAGGTTTAAAAAGTACATTCTGTAAAAAAAAAAAAACTTTATTAATCAAGACTATCATAATATATTACTCTGATTGTACATTAGTAATAAAGTTATAAAAATATTTTTCATAGCTATTTTTTATGCACATCATTTTGAGTTACAAAAATACATAATAACATATGTGTTTAAAATGGATTGATTATTAAAAATATTAGTAAACATTTTACTTTAATGCTATATTATTTTTTCCCTCTTAAATTTTAATTGAATGTACACATTCATTAATTACCCATTGAAATACTTTAGTTGCAGTTAAACCTTTTTTTGTGTGACTAAATATATTTCATCTTTCATATGCATATAAAATACTACCGGTATAGTAATTTTCTGACTATTTTGGTAGTGCCTCTTTTACTTTCTAATAAACTGCAGATTGTACAGTCAGGCTGGTTCTCCATTAGAAACCACTCCCTACTTTGTCCTTAATGTCGCATGATGAATAAACAATCTTATGCAAAATGTTCTAAATATTTTATCTTGTAGAATAACTTTTCATCGTAAAACTAAAGAAATATTTTTTTCTTCATTCTTTCTCAGCAGACTTGTTAGATTGTAATGAAATTCTGTCATGACTTGTTACGCTTCATTGCCATATAATCATTAATGAAAATATATAAAAGGACAAGTACTCACAGTGTAGTACTTGTCAACAGGTACACACACAAAGGACGACACATTTTCAACGGGATTGCACGATTGCGAAGTTTTGCAAGGTTAAGCCAGCTTCATCAGGCAGCAAGTTGTAGGACACACTGACCTACAACTTGCTGCCCGATGAAGCTGTCTTAGTCAGCAAAATGTCGCGATTGCGCAACCATGTGAAAATGTGTCTCTTTCTGTGTATGTTTGTGCATGCACGTGCGCACGCACTTGTTGAGAAGTACTACACTGCGTCTTTTAATTTCTGTCCTACTTGCAACTTTAACTAATCATTAATAAAAAGCTATTAGCTGTAGAAATAAATTTTGATGTACTTACCTCAATATTTAGTGTCAGTATTTAAATTTGTATAACTTCCTTAATATGCTTGCTGATGCCATTCATTTTATGGTTTTCCAATGGCTGTTTTGCACTGTTGGGCTTGAAATTGAGTGTTTGTGAGATTAATACAGTATGTTAGAGATGTAATTTACTGCTGAGTAATGTAAGTCATTGCAACTTTGTTGAAATTTTCGTGCTACATATTTTTTGGGAACGTTTTTGGTTTTGACCAGCAATAAATACAACATTGTTTTTTAATTTATTCCATATTTTTCGTAATATAAAATCAGGCTTGCTAAAGTTGGTAGTTTTTAGAAATTGGTATTTGTTGGTACAAGACCTCCATACATTCTCGCTGTAAATGAAGTGTTGCCACTGCCTGTACACAGTTGATTTTTATACTGAAATTTTCACGGAATGTTATAGAATGTGAATTTGTAAAAAATTTGTTTTCAGCCTTGTAATCAATGATATAGGGTATGTCGGTATGGTACAGGATTAAAACATTTTTGCAACTGCGCACAGTAGATGTGACGTACTTAGTTATTTGACATACTGTGGAACTTTACTACGACTAGTGATATCACAACTTGGTTGTGTTGTCGACAAAAAAGAAGAACCAAAAATGTGATAAATTTTGCTGTGTGTGAAATACTGTGTACCATGTTCCAAATAACTGCCCCAAAACAGAATTGACTGTTCCAGAGCATGTGTACCTGCTTAATCATACATGATTTTTGCCATATATTTTACAATATTTTTAGTGCAGCAATATATATAGTGTATAGTGTTAATTGTGATCTGTTTGTTGAGTACTTGTTGTAAATTATTTGTGTGAATGATTGCTTGTTGGTTTATAAATGACAACTCGACCACAGTTGTCATAGGAACGTTGACCTGATCTTTTGAAGTATCTAAAATATGTACATTTTTAGAAACAGTTTTATGTTAAGACTGCCTTAGAACTTTTTTAATCTGTACTACTGCATCAAATTTTTTTGTCTTTTTGAAAAAGGGGGGGGGAAAAAATGCAAGTATTATTTTTGTTTGCATGTTTGAGATACTAAGTTATTCATTCGAATGAAGAATGAACTAGAAATAAGTATATTACAGCAGCAATGTAATTTATAAAAATCGCATATAAACGTTATTTATATTGTGTACTGTAAGACCCGATCAATATATATGGCTGTAAAAATTTGTATGATATAATTAAAAAATAAATTGTATATCTCTTTTTTTTTAAAGTACAAATTGTGTAAATATTATAAATAAGAAATAGTTTGTGTACTATACAGTAGTCACAGTATCCAAAATATTAAAGGTACTCTTGTAAAATTTTGTTGCAAAGAAAGTTCTGACAAAAAAATAGCAAAATGTTTGAAACCTTTAAAAATAGTGTTGCTGAAAATTGTCAACACACCAAAAAAAGTGCAAAATAAAAACCAATAAAAGTCCACTTTCGTCTTTCATTTAATTAATGTATTCTACCTGTGTTGTTTACTCCTTTCATGTATTAATGCTTTGCTAGTGTGGGGAAAATTTGCTTTCATTTAAATTGTATGAACATTTGACGTGTGGCACTTTCCGACATATATATTAAACACAACTTTGCCGCCTCTTCACATGTCAGCATGCCCCTAGGCAAGAGGTGCCCACAGATACTGCAGTCAAGACAGTCTTTACCCTTATGTCAGATGTCACGCAATCCCCCACATGTGATAGAAGCCAGACGCGCAGCCCAGTGCTAGCCCTAAGCTCGCAAGAGCAATGCAACCCGCATACGTGGCATTGCACATTGTCTCCCTCAAGAGATAGTGGCCTTTGTTGCCAAAGGAGGAGCTCAAGCCCGAAGACACCCAACCGGCCAAAGGCAGCAGAGGGGCTCACAGTTGGCCATTCGTATAAGCGAGCGCACAGCCCCGTTTTGCCAGTTGATACAGCCAAAGACCAGTTAGCAGCCAATGAAGTCAATCCTGTTATACAGCCAGTGTATCTGACGGACACATTAAGACCTTGCCTGGCCATGTCAGTCAACCGGATGTCACACAGCAAGAGTTTTTGTAGCGCATAAAGTGGAGTTACAGCACTTTAAGGAAGAGGTGGAAATATTTATAAGGCGTAAAGTACAAATGTATCATAGAATTTTCCCTAAAGGGAATGAGAAGGTAGTGTATGGAATCTATTTCAACTTCTCTGACCACCATCCATAAATGAACTAGTTGAGAGAGACAGAGCGAAATTTCAAGGCACAGGCCATTCTAGTCAACATGCAGCATTAAGAGCCAGGAGGTTGTTAAGCAGTGTCTGAGCCAAAAGGACCCTTCTCTGCCCCACTATCCATACACTTCCAAAGTGCTGGTTCTGACCGGAAAGGCACTTCCACCGGAACTGCCTCGTCAAGCAGGCGGTGACCGGAAGGAGGGGGACAAGCACCACTGAACTTCTGCAGCACGAGACAGAAGTTAAGACTCAGCCAGGCGGGAAATGCTGGAACTGGGGTGCGAAGGGAACCCGTGCCAGTCTACATCCAAACATTAGCAGAAGAATTCGACCCACCTGAATCCCCACACGTAGAAGAGAAGTAAAGATTAATGGACGTCGGGCACTCGCCCTATTAGATTCTGCTGCTACGGGGGCTTTCATACGAAGTAACTTTCTCACTTCTGCACAATGAGTTTCACTTCACCCACAAACCCACCTAGTGCATATGGCACAGCACAACCAGAACCTTAAGGTTGACATCCGAGCTAATCTGACAATAGGGTTAGTAAACCAAACAATTCGTAGTCTCACCTGATGTTGCGGAAGATGTAATTTTGGGGCAGCAATGGCTACACCAGCAGCAATAAGATGTGCATCATGGCAAACGGGTATCTACATTGGAGACAAGCACAACGTGACTGTCAACTGGGAACATGGACCAGATGCAGTAATTGCACCCCCGATAGTACCCGAAGAAAATAATCAACTACTCGCAAAACCAGAATTCGCCCAGCTGCATATGATACAGTCGACTCTCGATGTATCATTATCAAATTTGTCAATAAACTGCATCCACCAACAATATTTTGTGTTCCCAACGAAATCCCTATGTAAATAATGTTTCGACACTGGTTAGGTGTGACATGCTGCGAGTCTGGCTTGCTACTTCCCTTTACACGCTGAAGGGAGGGGAAGTGGTTACCTATAGCAACGAACCTGGCACCCTAGTTTTCTCTCTCTCACACACTCCCCCTCTCATTCTCCCCTCCCCTCTTGTTCTTTTGTGACGGGAAGCTTGTCTAGCAAAATGAAAAAGTTTCTTGGCCGCGCACACTTGCCTTGTGGCGTCACACGCTGGTAGCAGGGCAAATAGTGTGCCTGGCAAGCATAGTTGTACCAATCATCACTTGTGTTTCAAAGCAAATGGTATCGCCTGAAAATGTTATCCAAAACATTTTAACGAGGAATTATTTGCAAAGATGTTTTCTTTTATGATTAAAGGCCTGTTTTTTACTGTAAAGTTGGTGTGTCATTGTATCTGGCGTAAAATTAATAATATTTTAAAACATATTTATTTAACTCAAGGGGCAGCAACTTCGCAAATATAATTATATGCCCAGAAGTATATACCTAAGCTCCCCTTGTCAGCAAAACTGTTTGAACATTGAGCGATGTGTACTATAAGAATAAGAGTTCATTTTCAGTAACTTAGAGGATGGATATGGATTTATTTCATTAGACATGTATATTTGGAATAAACTGATAAAATGTAAGGGCCAATTAGACACATTTTACCGTCTCATAATGGGATGGTAAGCACCGAGCCGAGTGCACTTTGTTTTTAATGGTTAATTATTATAGATGGTGAAGAAATCAGTTATCTGCTTATTTGTTCATTTCTGTATCGAATTACAAGTTTTCTTTGCAGTAAATTATAATTAATTACTTTATAAAAGACGGGCACAAGTGTCGGCACTTGCCAACAAGTAGCGGCACGGAGGGGTAATTCTCTGCTCCCCGCTGTGAACACTTCTCCATGCCCTCTTAGCAGAACGAGCACACGTGGGACATTCAAAATTTGATCTGCAGTCTGTGTCATATTATTTTCATTTTGAGAGGGTTTGAAAGTTTTAGGTCAGCTTGAAATTTGGTGTCCGATCACAAACTATATACCATATTTTGAGACATTATTTTCTTTATTTAAACGAGTTTAGGTGGAATGTTTTTTAATGTATTTATAATAATACTTTTTATAGAATTCCCATTTTTATTGTGTTTATTAGTTAAACTTTATTTACAGATAATGTACAGCTCTTACTATACCCAACATAAAGTTTCGTAATGTTAGAAGTTGTATTTTATTGATGTATATGTCAGAAACCACATCTACTGAAGTACCACATGTATAGATATTTGTTTGCCAGTCCTCTGAATAATGATTGGTAGATAGTATTTGCAGCCCACGCTGGAGCTCTCGGTCAAGAGAGCTCACTATACCAGACACACAATTTCTAACGTGAAATTTGGCCCACCATTGACATGCCCATCTACAACAGATGATGCTGCATTTCCGCTAGGAGACACCGCATTATGCCGCAAGTCTAGGCAATGAAGGACCAGGGGATTGCATAACCATCAGATTCTGCTTACAATTCTGTTTGAATTACAAGGACCTAAACGACATTACGCACCCAATCGCACAACCGGCCATTCTGCAAAACAGTATGCTCCAAAAGGATGAATGAAGTAGTATTCTCTGGAAGGGGAAATGTACTCTCGCTAGTTGGCATGTGGAAGTGGATGAACAACAGGCTTCATTGTGGTTGACTTTACATATTGCAACTTGGTGGGGGTGGAGGGAAGGGACGCTCTCATGTGAGTGACACGCTCATGTTCAGCAGCTGGGGTGACAGCAGGTGCCCTAGACAACTGGCAAAAAGAAGTTATCTGTCCGGATTGCAGCTTGAGGTGGCGTGCAGAGGTAAATTACATGCCGTTGTTTGGTGTGATGTTCAGCGAGTGTGACCATCAGTGGGATAAGCGATGATGGTATTATTATTCTCGCTTGTTCTGTGTTGGTGCTTCATGTGACACTTTCAGAGCTAGATGGGAGGGTCTACTACATCTCAGAAAGGTAACATTGTGTGGTGTCTTCTGTTTGAGGTTACCAAGAGTGTATCTGGTGTGTTGCACACATTGCAAAGGAAACAGGAGATCCCCTAGAAAACCAGCCAACCAGCAGCATTGTCCAGCCATGAGTCCCACTTGCGAAAATCCGGAGTGACCTGGCTGGACCAACGCTAGAGACAGTGACATCAATTACTTATCAAAGCCTGTCATCTCAACTGAATTTATTGAATGAGGTGTTTACCATGTATAACATATTTGATAGCAGTACTAGTAGAATTATAGGTTGTTCACAGTAAAGTGAACTCTTTTTAAGGCAGTGCATGAAAGTTCCTGCCAGCATATTTGTATCCTTCAGCAATTGTTAGTATAATAATTGCTATGATATTACTTAATATATTGTATACATTTTGTAGTTCGCAAAAGTTAAAATCTAAGGTGACAATAAAATAAAATTTTTCTGGTATTACACCTGCTGGGAGGGTCTTTTAACAAGTGTTCACTCTGCTGTGGTTAGCCTGGTCCAAGCATTGCCCAAGGGCAATGAGAAATACTCCGACACAGTTTTCGGGGTTTTGAGTCTAATAGGCTTCAAGAGATCGCGACCGATTTTTAGGATTTCTGCCCAACGGGAGGCCGGAGCCAATTTTGGCCCACTAGGGGTATTAAGTTGGGCACTGAAGGGCATCACTGCCAAATTCGGCCCAGATACATAGAGTGGCAGAGAACTAGATACGCGACCCTGTTTTAGGTGTTATGGGCCCAATGGAGGTCCAGAGCCCATTTTGGCTTATACTGTATGTTATGTTGGGTCCTAAAGTGGTTGAGATCATTCGATTAATGTAGACCTGCATAGAGAACATACTGTTGCAAGATGCCAGAGGGGTGTATCAGAGTTCGTGAGGGATGGAGGTTTTAATATAAACTGAGAGAACTACATTTGAATGTTAATTTATTCACAGCACAACTATTCGTTACAACATTAAACTAGCTATCCCCATTATCACTTATTTTCAGTGAGTGCAATATTTTATATCTAACTATCTCGATTATAATAAAGTCCTTATCGGTGTGCATATACAGTACGTATGTCAAGTAATTCGTGAATACGAACTTCATGACAAGAATCTGTGGTCAAAACAATAGAAAGCACTGTAGCAAACATGTATTACAGTTAGATAAAGGTGAGGTGATTTGGCGATGCTGTAATAAGTCTCTCATTGCAAGACATACGGCAAGGGAAAGAGCGGAACACAGTAATGCCAAGGAGGCCATGGAGTTCACGTGCAGTGAGTACTGGGACGTGGAAACGGCTATGGGTGCATCCGGCGGCCAAGCTCCATACATACTGCATCCATTCAATATGTGAAAAAAAAGTGCATTGCTATGGGCAGAGCAAACTTCAAACATCTGTTGTGACGTTTCTACGTTTTGTATGCTGATGAAGTACGCTGTGCTTAACTTCGAGAGTCATTTTATCTACTTTAATGTTGGTTTTCTCGTAAACTGGGATCCTCACACATTTTTACATAAGAATATTTTCTACTTGGTTTTAACCTACGTTCATGTGGTGCAGTCTGGATCTGTGAATTACCTCTGATATCCTGTACTGATTATAGTCACTTAATTCACTCTCATCATTCACACATATTCAATATGTCTATTCAATATATATATATATCCACTGCAGCAATGCGCGAAGTCTGCAGAGTTCATTCCTGCTGGTCACTTTTGTCACCACTCGCCATGCTGTTGGCTCGTCGCTTCGCTGTTTGCCGAAATACAGAATTCAGAAAACAATTCAGTGTACTGCAAATGAACCAGCCAGCAATGGCTACAATATCAGCTCTCAATTATCTTAAATAGTCCAGTGGTAAACAAATTACAACACTTTGCCCATTTCTCACAATACACATATTTAGTAAAATACAAAATAGACATTGAGCTAAATTAACATTGTACATTAACAAATGCTTTTAAATTATGATATATAACCTTGAGCATGTAGAGTATGATCTTGTAGCTTTGAGTACATACCTACCTTAAAATATCACACTTTAAATATTACCATTATATGTTATATTAACTGAATACTGATTATCATGACTGAACATTCTTGGGTTGGTATACTACCAAAAGTAATCTCATTTTAAGTGTTGTTTTTTCAAGAAATGCCAATCTATTCCTGGAATGGTGTAAAACTAAACTACCATGAGAGCCAAAGCTTATAGCCCATTTGATTCCGCCATCAAACAAGATCTTCCAAGGCAAAACATTAAAAATCTTTCTTTGTAATCTCAAATGGATACTGAACACTAACAAATCGAGACAAGCCTCATCCTAACCTCAAATATTGAATACTCACAATTATTATGCACATGACCCGGCCAATATACATTACTCACGTCAAAAGTACCCATTGGTTACACCAAACCTCTATGCTATTTCTTTCTAGGGTGCAGAACGTATTCACTTTCTATTAGTTTTGCAGGTACCAACATGACGCATCCTGAAATCAAGTGCGAAAAAAAAAAAAAATGTACACTCTTAAGCAATTTTCACCAAGAGTAAACATTAAAATGCGTAAGCGAGTACAAAAATCACTCTGGAGGTGACATCCCCTGGTGCTTGGGCCCTTCCTTACAGTGCAGGTGTTGCACATTCGGCACCACTTCTCAACACCCTCCCGACTATGAAACCAGTAGGATATCAATGTAACTCTGACGATACTCATTTTAACACCTAAGTGCCCACTTCCTGCCTCATTATGCAGTTATTTCGAGACTTCTGGAACCCTGCATTCTGAAAGGACCAACTCCGAGCATGTGTGTTTTCCATAATTATTTTCCCAGTTCCTCTCAGCCACGCCATTCTTCAGTACGAGGGAATTCCATTGTGCCCAGTATGCTTTGACTGCTGTTCTCAGGTTGGATATCTCTTATTTTGGCCGACAGCCAACTTCTTTCAATTCTAGTAATGGATGCAAAGTAGAATCATTTAGCCGAGTTTTCCTAATACCCTTATCACTCCAGGTAGGCGATACATGACAAGATACAGAACTTATTTGAATTGTTGTTCCCCGTACCCTTAGCGGTTCACCTCTCATTTTTTCTTGGCATTCACAATGACACATGATTAATCACATGGCCTCCTATAAAGTGCATCTGCATTGCTGTGAAGGTGTCCATATCTGCATTGTATTTCAAAGTAATATTCTTGAAGATACTGTATTCACCAGGCTATTTGACCTTAAGGTTTTTTGAAATTAAGTAGTCAGCATAATTAAGCATTGTCGATTTTTAGAATTAAATGTCTGCCATAAAGGTAGGGGTGGGCGTGTGAAATTGCCTTTGCCATGGCCAGAAGCTCCATACATGTAACAATTTCTCTCAAGCTTGTGCAATACATACTGAAGTATTCTAGTAGTTTCTCCTTTCCATTCTAAATCTGAGATGATACCTACAACTCCATTGCCTACTAGTATCAGTGTTAAAAATGAACCTGCCCTCACTTTTCGGGAGTTTCAGAACTAGTGGAGATATCAGAATTTCCTTTAGCTTAATAAAGACAACTTTACACTTAATGGTCCAAAGAAATTTCCTTTTTGCCTCAGTTCATTTAATGGCTTGCCGATCGCGGCGAACCAAGGTACAAATGGACGGTAGTAGACACCTAATCTCATGAAATTCCGCACTTCGGTTTTGTTAGTTGGCATAGGCCGATTTCTTATTGCTTTAGACTTTTCGGGGTCTGTTACAATTCCATTCGCCAATGCTATATATCTAAAAAAAAAAAAAAATCTTTATTTTGTAACATGTGACAATTCTTAGGAAGTTGTTCCAAGTAGGCTGTGGCCACTTTCTGGAATACAGACTAAGCGCGATAGGTGCTCTTCAAATGTTCTTCATGTCACAACAATCTCATCTAGGTAAACCTGTTAGATATCTAAAGAGAGTACTTTTTCCATCAGGCGTTCAAAGGTGGCAAGGGGATTACACCCCCCAAAAGACACAAGGTTCCTTTCCCTTTGACTCAAAATACAGTCAGTAGTAGGATTTGGGGAAGTCTGGGCCAAGAGCACCAAGGCTCGGAGTGCCGGAGCCGGCTGGTGGCTATGTTGTGAAGTCGCCATCTGCTATCTTGGAAGCTAGTGCCCATTTGCAATTGACCATTGACATTTTACCCTTGACACCTGTCCTATGACCTTCGACATAAAATAAAACAAAAAATCGGAAAAAAGTTCAAGAAATTCCCAAAAGATTTATAAAATAATTTATTAGTAAAATATTATTTATAAATTTATAAGAAAATTATTTAAAAACGTAATTTAAAAAAATTCTGATGTAATTAGTGACGTCTGCTGCACTGCCTCACCCCCCTTACCACTCACTGCCAATAAGCCAGAAGAGCTTTCGCCCACTCACCCAGTCCGCCATCTTCGTAGGCCATCTCTTTCGATGGACCACTATCTTTTTTGGTTGTATCTTACATGCATTTGTCCAATTAGTCGCGTGCGCTCCACTGCAATTTTGGTAGACGCATTTGACAGTCATATTGGTGAACACTCACATGCGTTCGACCCTACCATCTTAGTAAGTGAATCGACAAATTAATCGTGTTCGCTCTGCCATCATATTGGTAGGTGCATTCGATGCCATATTGGCAGGCACCATTTGTTTTGGAGTACGTCCTTCACCTTCGACCAATTAGGGCATACTTATGTTCGTTCGACCACCAGCAGATGAGTGACCCCCTCCAATTACACATATTGATTTGACCCCTTCCACCACCAATTAGTAATCTCTATTCCATCCCCTCCAATATATTTAATTGCCTATTTTTCTCGGGTATCTTTGAAAACCTTCGTTCGATCAATCATATCCCTCCGCTCGAACCTTACCAACACTACTCATTGGCTAACTACTCGTGTTCCATTCCCTACAATAAAATTCAATTGGCTATTTACCTCGGGTATCTTCGGAAACCTTTGTTCAGCCCCCTCCAATTTCTCATATTTGTTCGAGCAGTGCTTCTTATTGGCTAATTACTTACTTCCGCTCATCCCTTGTGACAACCTCCCCGACCAATTGACGACCTTCTACTTTAATCGTTGAGACTATTCAATACCCTTAACCTCTTTATAGGGAAGATGCATCCCGAGCCCTTCTCGGGAAAGTTGTCATTTTTACCTTGCTGTTAGAGATGTACATGTGTTGTCCGAGCGGCCATAAAATCCTTTCGGCCATTTTTTTCATTCGGAAGGGTGCACTCGCTTATTGCCTTGGACAAATGGGACGAACTGCTGTACCTGCTGAAATAATTTCTCCTGGTCTACGAACCTTTCGAAATTTTGATCATATTCGAGTATTTGCCAACCTACATACAGCTGGACGAAGACATACGGGACTGCCTCCCCCGCAAGGAGTGTTTCGAGAGGTGTTAACTCGTTTCCCGACACGCCGCACTGCAGGGAATGGTGCAAGGCCCGCCGAGTAGCCCTCGCAGCGCCCGTTGAATACGTCCTCGCAATGTCTGCTACGCCCACCATCATGACGTCGGCGGCGCCCGTCCTCGTGCTAAGTTTCAACGGACAAGCTGTACCTCCAGAAATGCCTTCCCCTTAAATGGCAGCATGCAAGTTTTCTACTGGCAAGCTTTACCCGGCGATGAGGAAAACAACCCAGAACACATGTGTAAGATCGATGCAGTGTGAAATGACTTTGTAAATAATTTAATGTGTGCATATGAGGACTTGAAATTTTTTATAAAAATGTTTTGCGAGATCCAAGGTTTTTCTTCACTGGATATGTTCACCATCAAGCAGATTGCTATCTTGTACAGTGACGAAGACGAGGAAAACAAAATATTTATGTTTTTGCCGCAGTGTCTATGGAAGCACCTCGACAGCAGCACACAACAGGCATACCACCTACAGACATACGAAATGCACGGACTCTCTCCAACAGAGAGAGCACTATTCAACATCTCAACCAAAAAAAAACTCTAATATGCAGGGAAACTTAGCCCAGTCGAGAGTAAAGGACATTCTAACAGGAGGATCAGGTTCGACACCTGGTGTACACGTTTCCGTCAGACAGACCATACTGGTAGGACAAACTGACGGGAAAAAATTATACACGTTACTACTATATTGATAAAAAAGGCAAAACATTCCAAACACCTTTAAAGCTAACTCACAGGGAAAATAAGATGTATAAAAGTCCCTGCGCCATTCATTCGTAAACTGCCTCACGCTAACACACTACCTATGAAAATTATGTCTGCCAGTTCGTCCGCTTCAACGTAAATGGTAAAAGTATAAGTACAATATTAAAAGTATAAGTAGAATATTATAAAACATTGGGGAAAAAATAAGATATCCTACTCGATATATTTATTCAGTGTTCAGATGCAGAAGTATACGACCCACCGGCGGTGAAAAAATTTCAGGACAAACAATGGAAAAAAACAATAGCACCAGTGATGACAAATAATAATAAATACAGAAAAAATGCCCACACAGACACATAACTATACAGACAGCAATAAAAATGTATCGCCTAAAGCCTCTACCAAGGAAAAATACAAACCAAATGACAGTACCGACGACAAATATAGTAATAAAACAGAAAAAATGCCCACATGGACACAGAAGTATACAGACACCAATGAAAAATGTCTTGCCTGAAAGCACTGACAAGGAATAATACAAAACAAATGTCAGGACCAACAATGCAAAAAAGTACTAAATACAGAAAAAAAAAAATGCTCTCACAGGCAGAAAACTATACAGACGCTGATGAAAAACGTACAGTCTGAAGCCCCCTAACAAGGAAAATTGCAAACAAAATTTCAGGACCAACGATGAAAAAATATCCAAAGTGACAGCAGTACACAGCACCAAAAATGAAAAATAACCAGGACCAATGACGAATAATATTAATAAATACAGAAACAAAAAGTCCACTCACACGCACATAAATATGTAGCCCACCAACAATGAATAAATGTCAGGACCAACAATGAGAAAATGAAAGAACCAACGATGAAAAAAAAATCACAAAATGATGCAGATGTATACTCTCCACCAACGATGAAAAAATTCCAGAGCCAAAGCTGAAAAATATTAACACACAGAATAAAATATTCTGCAGAGGTACATAAGTATGCGCCCCACCGACTATGAAGAAAAAATGTCAGAGCTAACTCTGAAAAAATGTCGGACCAACGGCAAAAAGCAGTCATCCCAAGTGTAAAATCAGTACATCAGGTAGTTTAGGCACCAGTAAAAAATATCCATATGGTTACTCCATGTACAACGATATTTCTAGCTCCCAGTGTCCGCATATAAAACTGTTTATACATTCAAATAATGTATGTATAGTAAGTCCTGCTGGGGAAAAAATTATATACCATGAGGAGATGCCAGTGTAAAGGTATACCCACCACAAGTACAAAATCATTAAAAAAAGTTACCTTCTACAAAAATAATGTCTGTATTTTCATACATTCGTATGCGCTCGCTCCATTAAGAGATAGGTTGATCCTTAGTAAAACAGCCGCGCACACTCTCTAAAGAGTCCCACCACCCTGCTACGCTACCCCTTATGAACTATGTGAACTAAAACACAGTTTTATTCCCGAGATGCTAGTCCACCATGCAGAATTATACCATGATACGAATTAGAACAAAGACATTCGCATACAGCTCTCATTCGCCACCCTTCAACCTCGTCGACACTCGACACACAATGAATGATTTCACAAGCGCAATAAGATTACAGTACATTACAACCAGTGGATTACAGAGATCATGTACTTTAAAAGTTATGTTAATCCCTTTCGAATGATATAAAATTAATTCTATGCACTAAACAAATTTTAAGTTAGGCATGAACTCCGTCTTTGTTTATTTTTTCGTAAAAAAACTCAAATGTGAAATAGTTGATTAATTCCAGTGAAACCAAATATACTTCGTGATTCTGTGAAACTAAGAAATAAGAAAAAAAATGTGTACATTCTCAACTTGCTCATATGTCAAAACACACACACACACACCTACAAACACACGCACACGCACACACACACGTGCATGAAACCAAATTAAAGTAAGAGAAAACAGACCACCCATTACAGAAATAGGAAAAAAAATTGCCCTGTAATGAACTTAAGATAATACACTTCATGCCCCGAATAGTGCTCCATATTTATAGTTCCGAAATTAAGCGATATTCAGAGGAGTAAAAAACCCTCCTAAGTATTTTAAGTTAAAGTCATCGGGAACCTTCAGAGGAAACGTCTATGTTTACACACCAAAAGATGTAACCATTAGAAAAATTAAAGTTCACTCCCGAAATATAATTTCTTTAAATTACAAAGTTACCTGTTCATTATGAACCTGCAGAGATACATACACACAATGAAAATGTTCAAACTTTACTACAAAGCCAAGTTTGAAGGGATCATTGTACATGGTGCAGTAGTGTGGCACACATGTGCAGAATTAGTGACATAACAGTAAGCTCTCAGTACTCAGAGGGTGGCACTGCTGGCAGAATTGTAAGCTTGCAGAATGTGTCCAACGAGGCACTTTCTGTGTTTGTGGGTGTGCTGCCTGTAGATCTGCTAGTTCCGGAACGAGGACTGATTGCAGAACAATCCAGGATCAGAATTCTTTGTAAACAAGAATGAAGGTTAATCAGACATGACACCCTAGAATTGTGGCAAACAAGATGGGATCAGTCAACCAAGGCGAGGATTACACATTAAATCCTTCCGAATGTGGAACAGAGGATGAAGGCTAAATGTATCACCAGGAACTATTATAGAGCTCAATTGTTCACCGGTCATGGCAATTTCAAGGCAAAGTTGCACAGCGTCGGGCTGGTTGCCTCCTCGTTATGTGAGGTCTGTTGTGTAGACGACACCATACAACATGTGTTGATCAACTGTCCCAAGGTAGAAGACCTCAGGGATTGGTTGCAGGGGTTTGCCGGCCGAAGAGGACTGAAGCTGGACACAAGATGGTTAATGGAAGACCAAGAATTGCACAAGTTAGGAATAGATTTGCCACTAAGGTGGGAAAGAGGCTTGAAGAGTTTGACTGGTGACAACTCGAGCATTTCGATGACCCATGAGGGAGCGTTCGGGTAAAAGCTTTAATGATTAAAGTCAGAGCGCTACTGAATGGCGAGGACAAGTTTTGCTGAGAAAACCGGCAGAAAGCCTTGTAAGACATCAAGAAAGGCACGAGGCACGAATATCAGAAGATGAGGAAGTGCCATGCACTGTATTACTCATCAGAGTACATATGCAGTGTGGGAGGATGGAGGATGTGCCGGCCTTCGGGCCGTAAAACCTGCCAGTACACACTCTTTATGCCCAACGTAGAAAACCTTTGTGAACCTGCCAGGCTATTATGTGTGTGTCTATGCTTGTAAGTTGTTAAGATTCCTTCTTTGTCATATTATTAAACTGGCGATAACCTACAAACCTACACAAAACGTCAGAGAACCATTTTTCTTCTTAACTAGAATGATGGGTAATGACCCTCGATTAACTGATGGTTCTATCACACCTAGAACCTCAATTTCTTTTAGAATTCTCTCAACTAACTCATGCGAATCCAGTGGTGGTTTCATGAAGCACTTTTAATTCTAAATACCCATGATTCATCATCACTATTAAAATAAGCTTATCTCCAATTAGTTTCCCTCAAAATTAGAATTACACCACCATCTAAACACACAAGTAAACTTAATTTATTTAAATATCTTGTCGACAGCAGGCTCATTAGAGAATAGTACACCAAGAACACAATAAAGGGAATACAATGAAGGAATTCGTCATTGCCTTTATTAATGAGTCACCCCAGAAATTTCCTGGAGTGAGTTCGAGAAACCAAGTAAAATTCAAATCAGGAAGGCTACATTCATTAGCTATTAAAAATATGATAACTGATATGGTTGTATATTCTTGTGTTCATAAACAGCTGATTTATTGTGTCACTACAACTCTGCTAGCTTGGGGAGGAAAAAATGTTAAGAGTGGCTTTTTTTATAAGGTGTAGCCTTGTATGGGTTTACAAGGTGATTTGCTATTAATGCCCGGCAAACAGCAATTCTATTACGAGGAAAGCTAAAGGTTATGTTTGGAACATGCTTGGTCCAGTTGTTCACGTTTTTGTTTACCTTCACTCTGCAAACTTTCACAGCCTTAGTTACTAATAAATTAATTCCATAAACTCCTACACAGAAATAGCAAATCGGCATTTAGAAAAATACTTATCTGCAGTTTTATAAAAGTGCTTGAACCTCTAACGAGTCCGCAACTTACAGGCTAGATCTTAAATGCACGGCAGGTTAGTAATCGTAACCGTACTTGCAAAAATTAAACACCATGCAATTGTTCGCAGATAACATATCACTATACACACCATAATTGTGCGATAACATTCACGTATGTATTCACGGTATATTATGAATACACTATAAACACTGTTATATTCGGGAGGAATGTGCTCCTCTGGATTCGCATGGCCCGGCTCGTACGCTTTCTCATCCATTAATATTAATTTTTTTATTCGCTGAATAAATAAAAAATTGATAGTAGTTTTAAGACGTGTTTACATACTAAATTCACATTTCAAAAACGCAAGAATAACACAAATTTAAAGAAAATTCAAAACAACTAACGAGTTCATATAGCACTCGCAAGGCTATTCAACGTACACAAAGATGTTGTCTGTCTCCAGTATGGCTGCTCACTTGTAACGCACTAGCAGACGACTGAAACCCTCTTCACAATAGCGCGATGCGATACGAGGCGATGTGACGGCACATCGAACCAGCCAATCGTAGTTCATATCGCTTGCGACGAGTAACAGGTCGTGGCGAGGGCGCTAGCGGCAAGCCTGACTTGTCACGGAAGCAATGTCGCCGACGAAGTTGGAGAAAACAGCCAATTAGGAGCAAGAATATATAAAAGAAGAAAAATAACTACTCTTATGTTTGTAAACAAGGGGGAAGAAACGAGAAGCTGGATAGTAAAATATTATTACAATTTATCTGTCTCGAAATTAATTGGGCTAAACCAAGCTCGTTAAGGGATGGAGGTCTTAATTAAATAAAAGAGTTAATTATAATTTACTATTTTTATTTACAATAACTGCAAATAAAATTTTCTCAACTCGACATCTCACAATAAATTGATATAATTTACTGTTTACAATTTTATTAATGACTTCTATAGACCCCTAACACAATTTATAATTACCTATAAAAATAAATGAAAATAAATAATTAGAAATCATTCCCAATAGACAGAGTATCGACCTGCTAAATTATATTATAAATTATGTGTCCATATTTGACAGTTCCAATATTTACAATAAAATCCGTATTACATGTCCACTCAGTCCCACCTCAGTTTAGCCCATGTCCTGCTAGTCCGCAATGTTCTAGACTTCTCCGAGCGCTCTCACGCACATTAGGCTTCACTCCCCGAGTTTCACACCCTCTCGTCCATTCTACACCAAGAACACTCGTCCGCCGCCGTCGTCTCGCACCTCACTTCGCTCGCGCACTGACCAGATGGCTTTCGCCAAAGACTGTCCGCAGTTCCATTGTGGCTTGTATCCATAGGTCGTAGGCCGTCATCCAGAAATTCGCTAATTCCCGAGTTGCGCTGAGTGTCCTAATACCCAGAATATTCCTGCGCCTCCTGTCGGCTTCTTCAGCAGGGCCAGAGGAGGGGATGTGATGCAAGCAAGTCTCGCCGCTGTCAGATATCCACGTGCTTCTCAGAATCGGGGAAGCCAGGCAGCGAGCGCGTCGTTCCAGGAAGAGAGGAGGGTCGATGTGAATTACCCTCCACAGCGCCGGACAGCCTCCCGGCGCCAGCTGCAGCGTGTATCAGTGTGTTAGATTTTTTGCAGCGCTTCTTGAATTTGTAAACAATGTTTTTAAAAAATGGTCGAATATTGTTTACTTTAAAATCAGTTTTGCAGAACTTCTGATTCAATACGTAGAGAATAGGCGGTATTTGTACGATATTTCTAGTAGGGAATACTGCAATTAGACGCAAAAATATAAGGCCTGGATGGAGATAGCTAGCAGCGTGACCCTTCAAGATACGTTTTGTGGTACCATACAACTTCTCAGAACATTACCAAAACTGTGCGTATTTATGTGTAGTCAAATATCATCCGGAAGATGGCAGGAATACCATAATCTAATTTATATTGCCCGAAACAGAGTTTTACTAAGATTTGTTGTATGTGGTGATAAATTAATATCTTAGCTTATATTCGCTATAAAATAATTGCAGGAATTTGGAAATTTATACAGCAATAAATATTTGGGTATCTAAAAATTAATTTTTATGTCCTAAAAGATTTAACATGATTGGTTCAGCGTCAGTAACCATTTGTTTCAAAAATATACATTTTGGCATTCCGACATTCGCTACCGGAGTGGAAGTATCTGATCAATCCACTTTCGTAATTACTCCGATAGTTAAAAAAATTGGGCCCCTGGACGGAGCGAGCAACATGTAACACGGCCGCCTGGGTAGGCAACACGCCTGTCAGTGTACAAAGGTCCAGCATAAATTTTTACTTGCTATTTGTAACGAAAGTACAGGAAAAAATTAAAAACTCAAAATCCGAAATTGAGTGAAAAAACGCTAAAACATAAAGCAAATTTAAGCTAAAAACAAGCAAATTTATTGTTTTCAAGCAGCTTTTTCACATTGTTAGAAACAACGTTAAAAAAAAGCAAGCAATTTACACGGAAAAACAAGCAATTTAAGTCTAACATCACATCAATTATGCAATATATTACAAAAAGGCAGTGCAGAAATTTTGATGATATAAAAACACGCAATTTGCACCAAAAATACAAAAAAATAGCATTAAATATTTGCCGCTATTTGTAACGAAAATGTAAGAAAAAATTAAAAATCCAAAGTCTGAACTTTAATGAAATCATCATTATCGAAGTTCTACTAATTTTTTTAAAAACTTCTCCTATCTTCTTAAAAACATCACCTATTTCTCGAAGTACATATTTGTCGTCAATGTTATCTAAGATTGATCATTGTAAGCTTTGTAAATTTGAATGAAATTTGCTAACCATATTTTTTAGATCTTCAGATGCATTATCTAATTTGTAGGAAGAGATTTTTGACCCACTAACGCCTTTTAAAATGTTTGTCAAGCTGCAAGGCATAACAGGCATTTTTATTTATAAAGAAACATTTTAATTGGAATTCCGATTTTTTATTTGATCAAATAACTCATCTGTATTTCTAAAAATTCGTAAAACTTTTAAATGCGACCACTCAACTATGAGTCTAAAATATTGTATTGAAATATCGAGACATTTTGTTGTTTATTTAATATAGTTTACATCTTCCACGTAATAATATTAAAAATTTATAAATTTTCAGTAATTGTTTCTTTCAAATAATCATAAGTAAACTTTCGTTTAGTAATTAAAACAACATTACAAATTGTATCTGCTGCAACTTCTTGAGTAAAATCAACACAAATTTTTATGTTTGTTTTTTCTTTAACTACAGTAGTTTTTCTGTATGAAAAATCAATAACATATAAAGGCCCCCGCCCCCAAAATGAATAGTAATTAATATCGCCATCAAAGTTTACAGTTGGTTTATAATAAAGTTTATTATTTCTATAGTCTGTATCTAGTTTAGTTTTTGAATTTCTAAAATCACGATAAGCAAGAAATTGTTCCAGACAAACACAATTTGCAATGTCTAGATTTCAGTTTTCTTTAGGAAAAATTTCATTTCTACCATTTTTAACATAAATGTTTCTCACATTACAATGATCAAACATAGCAGCATGTTTATGGTGTTCAGCACGATTTTTTCCATTAAATTGAAAACCTACAATTACTAAATCAGGCATATTAAATTGTAGATTATTAAACTGATCTTTTACATCAAAGTTAAAAACTTTAAACTTCTTTTTCAAAAAATTGCCAATAATCAAAACTAATAGGTATTTTAGGTTCTTTATATATTTTTCTTTAATTGCAGTGGCCATGTTCGATTCATATTCAACAATAGGCCACATCATTTCTAATTTTTCCATAACAATTTTACCAAGATCAGGACGATGTCTCGTAACTTTTTCATCTGTATCTAAAGTTTTATAAAGAAATAAACAATTGTTATCAGATGAATTACGAAAAAAAGTAATTTATAGCCACCTTTCCAATAAATTTCATCGTCTTAATACAAGCAACAGTTTAACCTCTTTTGTTATATTACTAGAAACAGATTTATCTCGATATAAATGATCAACACCAGTAAATTCTAAATAATTTTGTTCACTTGGTGATCTTAATAAAGCATTAATTATTGTTGATGTTATACCTGGATTATCAACAGCTTCAATAATATTTCCATGTTGGAAAGGAAAACAGAACAAACATCAACATTATCTGCTTCTTCATAGTTTGCCTCGTCTCCAATCTTATATCCCTTTCGTAATTTAAATTGCTCATAAACATAAGCATTATTTGGAACAGAAAAGCCATCTCCCATAGGAATATCAAATTCAACTCTATTATTGTAAACAATTAAATTCCCCCTAGTTTGATCAGTTGGGGAAAAGTTTGCCTCTCGAAAATATCAATACTTTTATAACTCATTTATAAGTAAAACATTTTTATATAAATGGCAGAATCAAAGGGAGTTTCTCGAGTGAAATTACTCATTGAAAGATATAAAAATATAAAAAGCACCATGAAAAAGAATATTAAAATAAGAAGAAAGAACTGCCATTAATTGACGAATTACGAAATATTGGTACAAAAAGAAAGTAAAATAGTAAGTGAAGAAAACAACAATTTAATAACAGCACTAGTTCCTGTTGCAGTAAAAAATTTAGGTTATCCGCCCACACCAGAAGAAACGTCATTTGAAAAAAAATTATTTGCAGAACAAGAATCTCCTAATTTTGAAGAGAAAAATGGGTATTATTCCATTAAAAGATTTGCCACCTTTAGCAGGTGTTTCTACTATAAATCTAGGAGCGGAAATTGCTAAAAGAATAAATGTTATTAATGAAAACTATGGTTTACGATGAGTTGGGGGAGATTTTTACATTGGTGATACAAAAGTAACGATGAATAATGATACACTATTTGTTAAGGATAAAGAATATACATTAACGCCAGGATTTTGCAATTTGTTAACAAAACAATCACAATCAGATCTTGAGGGTAAATACACTACTAATGACTATGAAAATTTTGCAGAAATTGTTAAAACAGCCAATGCTGCATTACAAGAATATAACCCTTATAAAAATCCGGCTTCCAGTGTAGGTTGGAAGTATAATCATATAATTAAACCAATTTTTATGACTATATAAGACCATATTTAAGTGACTTAAGATCAGAGCCGAACACACCAAAAATAACAAGTTCTACAAATTCTTCTAGAACTGGTGATGGCATTAAAAAATACAACAATTTGCCAAAAGAATATGTTTGGATGGCTGATGTTAGAAAATTGGTTGATAGATTATTCATTATTCATGGCGAAGAAAATGTTGGAAATAACAGTTATTACAATGAAAAAGAGAGTATAATGAATATGTTAAATAATAAATGTTCTGATTCTGTTATGAACCATATGAAAGGAATTTCATATCTAATAAGAGTTTTAAATGAAATTCCGTAGTCATTTTGGAGTTCTGAACATCATGCCAAAGATATAATAAATAAGGCATAAATCAATTTAAATCTGCCTGAAATGCATTTGTTGGGCTATAATTATTGTGGCCCATTTACAAAATTAAATGAAAGATTAGAAAGAGGTGCCACAGGAGTAAATAAATTAGATGAATCATGCAAATATCACGATATTGGATATAGAGACCATAAATATTTAGAATCTAGACATAATGCTGATAAAATATTACAAAAAGAAGCAAAATAAATTACATGTTATATAATATAAAGATACACCAATTGGATAAAAAATTGCTTCTGCTGCTGTTGCCTCAACTATGTGTGCAAAAAGGAAAATAAGGATTTGGGGGGGGGGGGGGATTAAAATGTTTTAATCTATATATATAACTTATAAATGAGGATAACACATATAACTTTCGATATTCCCTTTGATGAATTAAAATATTAGGGTATAGATCAATTTCCAACAAACTGTCAAATTGTGAGAAAAAATAAAGAATTGAAATAAGGCAAAAGTTTCAAATTAACTTTATGAATGCTAACATATAAAAAGATGAGAAAAGAAAAATCTGGAAGTACTTTACATCGTGGAGGAATTATTCCCCTAGTATTTGCTGCTTTAGGTGCACTTGGTGGTTTAGCTGGTGGGGCCACTGCAATTTATAATTTTGTTGAACAAAATAGAAAAAAATAAAAAAGCATTAGAAGAACAGAAAAGACACAATGTAGCAATTGAAAACAAGGGTGGAAAAGGATTAGTTGCAAAAAGAGGAAGGCAAAAACAAAAATGAATATATGTCCAGTATCTAATATCGATATTGAAAAATATGTAAAATTTTTAAATACTACGCATTTCAGAAATGTTTATATGATTGGCGAATTACCAAAAAGTATGCTCAAAAATTAATGTGTTGTAAATTTTGATATTTCAGCAAATCCAAGGACTCATTGGGTTTGTTATTTTAAAGAAAACAACAATGTTTACTATTTTGAAACATTTAGAGGCAACATTCCTACTAATTTAACAAATTACTTTAAAAACAGAAATGTTCATTTCAATGTTGATCAAATTCAGAATTTTAATTGAGTTATATGTGGACAACTATGTTTAATTGTTTTACACATTTTTCGAAAGAATTTAAGTTTAATGATATAATTTCTTATTATTAAATGACAGATATATTTGTGAAACCATTAATCAAATTTTTAAAAAAGAACATAGAAACTAGTGCTTTCGCTTTAAAATCATATGTAGAATCAAAATACGAAAGTACTGCTTCTAATTATCTATCAACCAACACTGCCTTAACAACATAGGTAGAATCAATATATAATATCATTGTTTCTGCTATATGAGACCAAATAAGCAAAGTTTTTGTTCATACAACAGAATATGTTTATCTTCAAAATAGTATAGTCAATAATATGGTAGATACTATTGATGGAAAAGATACAGTCAATAAATATTTTTTAAATAAAGAAATAGCTGAATATGCTTTAAAATAAGATATAAATTTACAATTCAGTAACACTATTGCTGATTATATAAAACGAATAAATAATGGAAAGCAAGCACTTAAAAAGGAAGTATATTCAAAATACACTAATATTGTTTCTGATTATGCCTTTAAAAAGGACGAAGATTCGAAATATAAAACTATTGTTACTGATTATGTATTAAAAAAGGATATAGATTCAAAAAACAATTCCATTGTTTTCGATTTAAAAACATATGTATATTCACAGTGCAATTTGGGTGTTTCAGCTTTACAAAGTAAATTAAGTGCTTATTTTGATTATAAAAAATCTTATATTTCTTCATTAGGACATATAATTGTTAACTTAGATGACCACATAGATGTAAAAGATGGAGTCAATAAAAGATATTTCGACAAAGAAACAGTTACAAAATTACAAAATTTAAACCAATCAGTTTTGAATTACTGCAATACACTTTTTGACATGAAAGTTGAAAAATGTAAGGAAGAAAAGTCTCATATATTTTATTTATCTGCAAAGGGGGATAGAACTAATAATATTTTTACTTATATAATAATCGAATGTTCTTTACTTTTGTGATGGATTGTACTGTTTATAAAATAACTACTGATGACGATATGACTATTATTAAGGGGACTACAAAAATATATTACAGTTAGCCTTTTGATAATAATATGGGTGATAATTTATCTTTTAAAGTAAAAAAATAAAATATCTAATCATTTTGATGGCCAGGTTATAATAATAGGCATATTTGTGAAATGCAAAGATTAATTATTCTGTTATCTGCTTTGGCGACCACTGCCCATTCTTCCAGCAACAGGAAAAAGCATCTCTGCACAGTTTCTCCTTGTCCCAGACCACAGTGAGCTCTGTCTGTGACAGGAAGTGTTTTCACGACTGTACTGCTATCTCTACTCGCTGCTACGAACTCGCAGTGAGTCACTCTATTGATAACAGGCTTCAAGAGCATCACACACAGCATTTTTGCTGCCTTGCTGCTCGCTCGACCACCATAGCTCAGTGGTAGAGTGTTTGTCTTGAAACTCAAAGGTTGTGGGTTCGAAACCCCAATCAGAGAGAGGATAATTTAATAGTCTGAAAAAGCATCTACACTGTTAAATTATCACCAAGACATCCAAAATTTGAATCAAAAACCATTTCAATTGCTCTTGCTCATATATTCTATATTGATGCAAATTAAGTGGTACTTAAGCTCCCAGCAAAAATGCTCTCCTTACTACACTTGTAGTAAGACATGCATAAACTGGACTGCTCTCCATATGTAAGGCACCAACATCGTATGGGGAAGGTACCACATAAGAAATAAATAAAATCCTCTCACTTCACCACTAAAATAAAATTTAAAAAAATAGGCCTGCCTGTGGGGAAGTGAGGGGTTTTTTCAACTGAGTACTAATTAAGAAAAATTTAAAAATGAGTCACTGGCATTGGAATCAACTTGGAATAAACTCAATTAAATAAGGGGCATTGGCATTAATTTTATCAATGTAATTTTCTCATAAACCCTTTTGAATTTTTTAAAAGAAAATAAACTCTGTAAACAATGAACAAACCATGAATGAGCGTTGAATGCATGTTATAAATGTTAAATGAATGTTAAAGTGCATTTTATGTTGCATTTTCGGAAAAAGATAAATACATAATAATATGTTAATTTACAAAACATCTGTTTCATTAATCCAAGAGCTATCTTAACTATCAAAACCCAGCAATTTTTAATAAATTTTATTATCTTTAGTTTTTAAAACTTTTTCAACAAAATATTCATATGGATAGTTTGTTTTCATAATTCTATATTCAGAAAAACTGCCTCTTATTTAATCTCTGTTGGTATCTTTCAGAATGTAGGTAGGTACATCATTATTTAAAACCTCAACAATGGTAAATAATTCTGTTATCCAATTAGCTGCGTAACCTGTTTCAAATATTTGTTTACTCTTATTCATGTGGATGATATCACCAACTTTGTATTTCTGTTTTGTAATAATGTCTACAAAATATGTTTGCATTAAGTTTTTTTTCATTTTTTCATTGACTTCAAATGGTTTCATGTCAATGGTATTGTGCTTTGTGTAGTTATATTCATAAAGTGAATTCTCTAATATATTTAACCATCTTCAATTGCCATTCAAAGCAAATATCTTTCAGATTTCATTCTTCATAGTGTGATTAAATATTTCTACAACACAGGATTTAAGTTCACTGAATTTAGAATAGTGATTGATGTTATATTTTGCATAAGTTCTTTGAATATTTTATTATAAAATTGTAAGTCATTATCACTTTTAATATTATGTGGTATTCTTTTAATTAATAAAGATTCTAAATCAATTTTAGCAGTTTTATCTTTAATTGGTATAGCAAATGCATATTTTGAGAAAAAAATAATAATTGTCATAATATATTTGTATCCATTGTTAATATGTGACATGCCTTTCAAATTACTAGTATCCATCTCAACAAAATCGACTTGCAAAAATAATCAATACTATACAAAATTTATTTTATTCTGGGGAAATTTTTTTGTGCAGGTTTACATAATTAATTAATTATTCACTCTTGCAGTGGGAAAATATTTTTTTTTAGAAAGATAGATTTTTTAGAATTACATTTCGAGGTTACAGTTTTCTGAACTATCGCCCATTGTTAGTATCTTCAGTTTTTATATTATTATTTTTGTGACCTTATACTTCAATCATCACGTGTTCTCAATTTAACAGTGAAAAAATATATATTCTTGTATACAGTTAACAAGAGAGTTAAAATACATATTTTATTAGATTTCATTACTTGCTGGTGTTGAGTCATTGTGTTGTTGTGTCGTGTCGTTCATTTAAACATAAACATGTTTTCAAAATAATTTTAATTTAAAATGTTTTAAATTTTATTTCTATACTTTCATTGTTATTTTGCTACTCATATCTATTGAAATAAAGCCATGATCTTCGTCGCAACATATAGCACAGATCACTTCTAATTATTAATAAGACATATCGCCACCAACAAAATCGTTATAAATATGTCTCAAGTTTATCTCATCATGTCTAAATATACATAGAAAATTCACATAGTCTCTCACAAGTTGTTTTGGTATTTTCGAATATATTTGTGCTAAATAAAATACACCAATGTTTTATGCCTCCCCATAGTATAGTTCTCATGGACTATGTCTTGTTTGTCTGTAAAATATCATCATCAAATAAAATTAGAGAATCATTTTCACTTTGATCTAAAGGGGCCATTTCATCAGTATTATTAAGAAAGTAAGCCTTTTGAGCATACAATTTATTACAATTTATAGTAGAAGTAGAAGTAGAAGAAATTGGTGAAATATATTCACAAATTGAACCAATGCACCTTTCTAACAAAAGAAGAAAAAATATTATATAGGAAATAAAAAAGATGTACTGTATGCGAATGTGAATATACAAAGGAAAATAAAAAAAGTTCGTCATCATGATCACATAAGTGGAAAATTCATTAATCCAGTATGTAATAATTGTAATCTAAATTTAAAATTTCCCAATTTTGTTCCAATTAATTTTCATAATTTAACTGTATATTATGCATATTTAATTATTAAAGAACTAGGACATGACGATAAAAATATAGAATTAATTGTAAATAACGAAGATAACTTATTCATTTTGGGAAACAAAAAAAAATTTAAAAATGAGGTTTATACACATATTTAAATTTATGGCTAGTAGTTTAGATAAATTATCAACTAATTTAAGTAAAGATCAAAATAAAAACACACAAAAACCTTTTCCAAAAGAACATGTAGACTTAGTTATTAACAAAGGTGTTTATCCATATAATTATATGGATAATTTTTTTTTTCAAATTTAAAACAGAAGTCCCACCAAAGACAGAATTTTACAATAAATTTATTGAATCTGATATAACTGATGCTGATTTTGATAATGCAAAATGTGCATGGAACCAATATAATACTAAAATTTTTGGTGAATATCACAATTTACATTCAAAAAGTGATGTAATATTATTAGCAAATGTGTTTGAAAATTCTAGAAATACAAGTATAGGTGCACACAATTTAGATCCTGCGTGGTATTTTACAGCAACAGGTTAATTGTGGGATGCGATGTTTAAAATTACTAAACAATCATTAGATTTATTACACAACTATGATATGATTTTAATAATTGAAAAAGGAATTTAAGGTGGTATATCACAATGTTGTAAACGATATGTTAAAGCTAATAACAAATATTTAGACAATTTGAATGCTAATCAAGAATTAAATTATTTAGCATATCCTGATGGTAATAATAGATATGTTTGGGCAACGTCACAATATTTACCTTATGGTGGTTTTGAATGGGTTTATTATACATTAAATGATTTATAGTACTGTAGTAAAAAAAAAAATAGATGTGGAGAATGATCCTGAGTATGGTTATATATTAGAAGTTGATTTATAATATCCACAAGAACTACATAATTTACATAAAGATCTACCTTTTCGTCTTGAAAATAAGGTAGTTCCAAAAACAAATCAATCCAAATTATTAACAACTTGACATAAATAGGAAAGTTATGTAATTCATTATCAAAATTTAAGCAATGATTAAAAAATAGATTAAAACTTACAAAAAATCACAGAATGTTAAGATCTGATCAGTCCAATTGGTTTAAAAAAAAATGTACATACATTTAATCGCAACAATGAGAACTAATGCTAAAAATTATTTTGAAAAATATTTTTATAAGCTCATGAATAATTCAGTGTTTGGTAAAAGTATGGGAAATATTAGAAACTGAGTTGAAATAAAACTAGTATCAGATGAAAAAAAATGAAAAATTAGTAGCAAAACTAAATTTCAAAAGAAGTACTATATTTAATGTAAAATTTAGTAAACCAACTTACATGGGTATGTCAATTTTCGATATTTTTAAAGAATTAATGTATGATTTTCATTATAACATAATAAAACCAGAATATGGTGATAAAATTGAAACTTGTTATCAATATACCGATTCATACATTTATAACACAAAAACAGAAGGTTTTTACAAATATATGAAGTCAATGAAAGAAAAATTTGATACAAGTGATTATCCAAATAAGAATAGTTTTAACATGCCTCAAATAGATAAATTTTTTATGAAAAATAAAAGATAAATGTAATGGTAAAATAATGAAAGAATTTGTTGGTTTACGGTCAAAAATGTATGCTTATAAAGTTAATGATAAATATAAAATAATAAAAAGTGTGAAAAATGTGTACTTAATTAACGAATTACATTTGATGACTATACAAATTGATTGTTAAAAGAGAAAATACAATATAGAACAATGAATATAATGAGTGAAAGGCATGAAATATATACTGTAAAAGTTAGTAAAAAATCATTAATTCCATATGATAACAAAAGAATTATATTACAAAATAAAATATACACACTGCCATATGGATATCATAAAGAATAGTTTTTAATTAATTTTTATATTATTATATTTCTACATTATATGTTAAACTTCCTCAGTTTCTAAGACAACATCAATATCAACATCATCAAAATCAATCAGTTTGTCATTTTCATCTCTAATTTCAAAAACATATGATTAAATGTCTCATTATTTATTTGATGAGAAATTGGATATTCAGGCTCATAAATTATATAATATCTAAAACCAAACCTAGTTTTTGATGGAAAACTCACTGATATATCGGTTTCCAAATTTTTAGATTCATCATACATTATGAACATACCAAATCCTAAACTACTGTGAATATTTTTTGGTTTTAAATGGATTAAAATTTGGTAATTTAGTGCCTACAACAATTTGACTTTTTCAATGGTTGATTTTCTTACAAAACCAACAATATCAGATAGTCGATCATCATGTTTAATATCTAATTTGGATTTGAGAGATATTCAATTTTTTACATTATCTGCTATTAATTCAATATTATTTGTTGAAAATGGATCAGTTGAAATTATAGTTCATTTTAATGATTTAATATCATATTGACCTCTTGGAATAGTTATTACTTAATTTTTGTCAACAATAGTTATCTTTTTTTCAATTGTTGTTATGGTATTATTATTTATATTTGGTATTAATAATTTTTTATGACAACTGATTAATGCAATTGATTTTTCATTATGTATTATTTCATTATGAAAATTTCTTTAAAATAGAACTATTGCTTCTCAACTTGAATACTTTATTATCCATTTATATACATAATTATCATAAAAATGCAAAAAACAGACTGGGGTGCTGGTGTTTAATTTCCAAATGGCATAAAAATGATAAAAACTTTGAATTATTCCCTGATAATATACGCACAATAATTGTTGGTCCAAGCAGTTGTGGAGGAACAAAATTTGATAATTAATTGTATTTATAAAACAAGTTGGTTAAATTTGAATAAACTGTATGTTTGCACAAAAAATTTAAACCAACCTAAATATATTCAGTTACAAAATGATATCGATGAGTTAACAAAAAACTAAAACTTAAATTCAAAATGGCTCAATTAAAAAAACTGATGAAATTCCTACTTTAGACAAGTACGAAAAAATTCACAAGTTATACTTGATGTTGTTATTTTAGAAAATCAAGACATTATTTGTGATTATTTCACTCGGGACATACATAAAAATATCATTGTATTTTATGTAGCTCAAACATATTCAAAAGTACCTGAAAATTGGTAAGAGATAATACCAATTTTTTGTGTATATTTAGACAAGATGAAACTAATTTAAGCATATTTTTAATGATTTTGTTCAAGGATATATGACATATGAGAAATTTAAAGAAATTTGTTCAAAATTCTGGGATTAATATTATGAATTCATTACAATAAATTTGAGTAGAAAAATTAAAGTGGGAAAGTATAGAAATGAAATTTAAGTCTTTATCAAATTAATTTTTTTTTGAAAATATGTTTTTGTTATAATGAACGACAACACAATGACGACACACAACAATGGCGAACGAACGTTAAAATGGCCATTAAATGCGATGTGTGTTACGTTATTGCATTTTTGACATTATCTAATTATTAAAAAAAATATTTAAAATTTACGAAACTTTAGCTAAAGTAGACTTGGCTGCACAAACATATGTTTTATTAATCCACGAGTTATGTAAATTATCAAAATCTAGCCCTTTTATAAAAATTTGTTCACCTCTAATTTTTAAAACATTTTCAACTAAATATTAATTCGGGTAGTCATTTTTCATCATTCAATATTCATTAAAACTACCCATTATTTCTTCTCCATTAATATATTTTAATCTGTAAGTTGGTACATCATAATTTAAAACTGTAATAATAGTAAATAATTCTGCCAACCATTAACAGTATAACATTTTTCAAAAAAAAAATTCCAGTTTGCTCACACATTTCCAACTTTATATGTTGGTTTAGTAAACAAAAATTTTTTTTGCAATAAATTTCTTATATTTGTTATTAACTTCAATTGGATTCATTCCAATAGTTCTATGTTTTGAATTATTATATTATTTCACTTAATCATCTAATATATTAACCCATTTATAATTATCATTCAAAGCAAATTTTTTCAACATTGTATTTTTTAAAGTTCTATTAATTCTTTCAAAAACATTAGCTTTTAATTAAGAAAATGAAGAATAATGGTTGAAATAATTTTTCCCTAAGCTCATTACATGTTTTGTTATAAAATGCTGAACCATTATCAGTTTATATATTATTTGGTTTTCTTTTAATTAATTTAGATTCTAAACCGTTTGATACATTTTTAGCTTTTTTTATCTTTATTTTGGTATAACAAATGCAAATCTTGAAAAAAAAAAATCAATAATTATCGTGATATATTTTTGACTATAGTTTATATGTGATATACCTTTTAAATTACCTGTATTCATATCTACAAAATCAATTTTTCATAATTCAACATGTCCATATGAAATTATTATTATCTTGCAAAAAAATTTTTGTGCATGTTCATATAATTCATGAATTATTTCTTCTGTCACATTGAGCAATTTTCTTTACGACTGGTGACTTTTTTGAATTGCACATCGAGCATATACTTTTCTGAACTAATCATTCATTTTTTGTAATTAAATTTTTTATGTTATTATTTTTAGTGACCTTTTTACACATCAAGCATCAAGTGTTATCCATTTGATAGAAAAAAACTATATAATCTTTATATTTTATGAATATTCCTATTGTTGTCATCATACCATCATCATATTCAGATATTTTAGTTTTTTCCTTATTTTAAGAGTAGAAATATCGCCAACATTAACACAAAATGGTTTACTATAATCAATTTTTGTTGTTCCCTTAATAACAGTCACAGTATTATCATATAAATATTGATTAACAGTAATTATTTTATAAACATTACAATTCATCAAAAAAGTAAAGAAAATGGAATTATTTTCTAAGTGAAAAATAATATTATTTTTATTCCACGTTCCACTTAAATCAAATATATGACACTTTTAATCCTTACATTTTTGAATTTTTGAGTTAACAAGTGTCTCACAATTATTTAAAACTGATTGGTTTAAATTTGGCCATTATCAGCTATTTCTTTATAAAAAAAAATGTTGATTCACTGCTTCTTTTCCATCTACCGGATCAGCCATATTATTAATTCAACGATTATTAAGAGAAACATAGTCTGTTGTTTAACCAAATCCTTACTAATTTGATCTCATAAAGCAGAAACTATGGTATTATATTTTGATTCTACATATGATTTTTAATCAGAAACACTAGTGTTGAATTTTGATTTAACATCAGTTTTTAAAGTATAGTCAGAAAAATTGGTTTTATATTTTCAATCTACATAATTTTTTAATGCATAATCAGCAACACTAGTTTTATATTTTGAATCTGCTTCTATTTTTAATGTCTGTTTTGCATTATTTACTCATTTTATATAATCAGCGCTAGTGTTATTGAATTGTAAATTTGTATCTTCTTTTAGAGCATAATTAGAAACAATAGTTTTATATTTTGAATCAACATCTTTTTATAATGCATAAGCTGATATATATATATATAAAATTTATCACATCTGTTTTATCTACAGGTTAGAGCTATATTAACAATTCTTCGTCCAAAAAATGAAATGTACAACTTTGTAAGATCAAAGCAAGTGCTTAACTCACTTTGTAAAGAAGAAACACTCGATTTGAATTTTGAATACACGTATGTTTTTAAATCTTCAGCAATTTATCAAAGTTGTCATTTAAAGATTTGATTAATGGGTTTCCAAATATATCTGTAATTTAATAATATATAAATTATGTCGTTAAACTTAAATTCTCTCGAAAAAAGATGTAACTGAATTAAAATTCTGAATTAGATATCATTATAATAAACATTTCTGTTTTTGAAATAATGAATTTAATTAGTAGGAATATTTGCCTCCACATGAATCAAAATATTAAACATTATTTTATTTAAAACAGCAAACCCAATGAGTGTCAGGATTTGTTGAAATATCATTATTAACCACAACACATTAATTTTTGTGCAAATTTCTTTGTAGTTTATCTATCATATAAACATTTCTGAAATTTTTATTATTTGATTTTTTTAACTTATTTTCAGTATTATGATAAATTCGAATTTTTTTGGTCTTCCTCATTTTAATCCACTTCCTGATTTATTTTCCATTGCTAAATTATGTCTCAGGTCTTCTAATTCTTTCTTATTTTTACTGTTTTGTCCAACAGCACTATAAATTGCAGCAGCCGCTCCTAAAGCTGCGAGTACAATGTAAATAATTCCTCCATAATGTAAACCATCGCCAGTTTTATCTTTAGCCTTTTTTTAAACTGTTGGTAATGGTAAAGTTAGTTTGAAATTTTTGCCCTCTTGAAATTTTTTATTTTTTTATTTATTTTTTTCAATTTGATAATTTGTTAAATAGTTACCTATACCCAATTTTTTAAATTCCTCATAAGGATTATCATATGTTATATTTGTTATCTTCATTTATAAGTATAATATATATTAATAGTTTAATAAATTTACTGCCCCATCCTGATTTTCTTTTTGTAAACATAGTTGAGGCAACGGCTGCAGAAGCAATTTTTTTCATCAATTGGAGTATTTTTATCTAACATAATTTATTTTGTTTCTTTTTATAATATTTTATCTGCTTTATGTCTAGATTCTAAATCTTTTTGATCTCGATAAGCAGTATCATGATATTTGCATGCTTCATTCTAATTTAGTTACTCCTTTATCTCCTCTTTCAAGTTTTTCTTTTAATTTTGTAAATATTCCCCAATAATTATAACCGGGCAAATGTATTCCAGGCAAATTTAAATTGTTTAGTGCCCAGTTTATCACACCTTTTCCATGGCATTCAGAATTATAAAATGAGTGTGGAATAACATTTAAAACTCTTATTAAATATTATATACCTTTTGGATTATTTACAACGAAGTCAGAAAATTTATTGCATTACATATTTATCATGCTTACTTTTTCATTGTAAATGCTATTATTTCCAGCATTTTCTTCGCCCTAACTAACTAATAATCTATAAATTAATTTTCTAAAATCATCCATCCAAATGTATTCTTTGGGCAAATTATTATATTTTTTAATACCTTTTCCATATTTAGGAGTTTGCGGAGCAACCATTCTTTCTGGTGTGTTTGGTAATGATTTTGACTGCGAATTTTTTTAAATATATTCTACATAAATTGGACTAATTATCTCAATATACTTCGAATTACTACTTGAACTTCGATTATTCCTTTTCTTATTAGGAACATATTTTTGAAATAGCATTGGTTGCTAAAATAATATCGTTGTAATTTTTAAGGTTAACAACAATATCGAAATTACCTTCCGAGTTCTTCATAGGTACTTTTTGTTAACAAATTAATCAAGACCTTCTGTTAATACATATTTTTTATCTTTGACAAATAAAAAATTACCATATATTTTCACTCTTGTATCGCCAATTTCAAAATCTTGAATAACTCTTCGTAAACCAAATTTTTCATTAATAACATTAATATTTTCAGAAATATGTTATCCTAGATTTATAGTAGAAACATCTGATTTTTATTTTCTTGGCGAACCTCTTCTACTTTTTTTTTTGCCAATATTTTGTAATTCACGAATTAATGGCAGATCTTTTTTCTTGTTTTTTTTATATTCTACCTCATGGTTCTTTTTTTATAATTTTTGTACTTCTCGATGAGCAATTTCACTCGATGAACTCCCTATGAATCCTTCATTTGTATAATTTTTTTAGCTTATAAATGAGTTATAAAAGTATTGAGAGTTTTGAGAGACAAAATTTTCCACCAACTGATCAAACTAATAAAAATTCAAATGTTTACAATAATAGAATATAATTTGGTATTCCAATAGGAGATGGCTTTTCTTTTCCAAACGATGCTTATTCTTTGGAAGAATATCGCCTACTATAAAAAGATAAAGTTGGAGATAAAGAAAAATACGAAACATTAGATAATATTCTAATCTTTTTTCCATTTCAATTTTCTAGAGTATGAATTTCAAAACACGGACATATTATTTAGGCTGTTGATAATCCAGGAATAACTTGGACAATGATGAATATTTTGCTAAGATCACCAAGTGAAAACAAAAATTATTTAGAGTGTTCTGGTATTGATAATACATTTCGAGTAAAATCTGTTCGTAGTGATAAAATAAATAAAATAATGTATCCATTAAGATATTTGTTTGGTTTTATTCGCGATAATAATGAATTTTACTGGAAAGGTGGTTATAAAATCTCTTTTTTTCCTCAATTCCTTTGATAACAATTGTTTATTTGCTTATGAAACTAAATAGCAGCTGATTCGGTTGATAAAACTTATGCTGATCCATGTAAAATTGTTATTGAATAATTATAAATTATGTGGCCTATTGTTGAATATGAAGCTAACACATCAATTGCAATTAAAGAAAAAAATACATAAAAATCCTAAAATTCATATTGGTTTAAAATATTGGAAATTTTTAGAAAAAGAAGTTCCTGCTGGGACAACTGTTTTTAATTTTGATATAAAAGATCAGTTTAATAATTTACAATTTGACATACCTGATTTTGTAATTGTGAGTTTCCAAACTAATAGAAAAAATCACGCTGAGCAAAATGTGCATTTTCAATGTTTGATCATTGTAATGTGAGCAATATTTTTGTTAAAAATGGTAGAAATAAAATTTTCCAAAAGAAAATTTGAATCTAGATATTGACAATGATCTTTGTCTTAAAATGTTTCTGGCTTTTAATTATATTAGAAATTCAAAAACAAAATTAGATGCTATATATAGAAATAATGAACTATATTATAAGCCAACTATAAATTGTTATGGCGATTTCAATTATTTTTCATCTTGGGAATGAAGACCTTTATATGTTATTGACTGCTTATAAAAAAAACCACAGTAGTTAAAGATAAAACAAATACAAATATTTGCGTTGATTTTAGAAAAGCCCTCTGAGGCTGGTACAATTTGCAATGTTGTTTTAATTAGCCAGCAAAATTTAACTTATGCTTATTTTAAAGAAAATATCACTGAAGATATATACATTTTTAATTTTATTAAATGGATAATGTAAACGATTGTACAGAAACAAGCACTAGTATCGATATTTTAATATAGTTTTTTAGACTCATAGTTGAGTGGTCGCATTAAAATTTTTTACGAATTTTTAGAAATATAGATGAATTACTTGATCACATAAAAAAATCATTTTTCTAATTAAAATTTTCTGATAGTTTCTCTTTTTTTTGTATAAAAGATATGTAAATTATTATTATAAATGGATCAAATTATATAGCTTCTTGAAGTTAGGGGTATTGGAAATAAAATTATAAAAACAGATACTTTTATTGAGAAAGAATTGGACATTGTTAATTTCAAAATTGTTTTAGCAATCGATAAAATGATTGAAGATCAAATAAATTTTCTGATTGTAAAGATAATGTTTATGGTTTGGATTGTTGTGATGGTTGGGATTATGGAATCAGTAATTGCTATGCTTCAGATTGTTCTTTATTTTTAGACTTCAAAAATCTTATTGTTTTACTTTTGTTGAATAAAATTTATGAATTCTGTTAGTTTGTATCTTTTCATCTGATTTGCTTGTTTTAGCCTTAAATTAGCTTGAGTTTTACATAATTTTGCTTATTTTACCTGTGTCATATCGTGTGTGCATATTTTGAAAAACTGCTAAAATTTTCTCGCTTTTTTTTTGCTTAAAATTGCCCATTTTTGAGAGCTCCTTTTTTTAAAAGCTCTTGGAGCTTAAATTTAACTCTCAAATACCTTGATTTTGATTTTAATTTACATAATTTTCACTATTTTTTCATCGAATTTCAGATTTTGAGTTTTTAACTTTTTCCTGTACTTTTAGACGAAATAACCCTAGATTATATAACCCTATTTAGTGTGTTGCATTTTCTGTTGTAATTTTAGAAGAAATAACCCCAAAAAATGTGCTGCGCTAGGATCCCCTTTATACGTCTACTATTTTGTGGCGGTAGAATTATCAGTGCATGCTTAAACCGCTGAGGTATATTTAAACAAAAACGTTATTATTTTAAAAACTATTTAGTTAACGTTCCAATACTTTAGAGTGATGTCTGCTTGAGAACAACATGTAGGCTCCAGCCTACCGAGCGTTTGAAATGCTTATTTTTATACCGAACTATTAAACGCGCGCCCGACGTGCTGATCCACGAAAAGTACACACACATTAGGCGAGGGATGTTGAGTGCTTTCAAGACGTCACGTACATTAGAAACATCATTTCAGAGCACTCTAAAATGGTTTAAAACGATTTTTTCGAAGTGCTATATATCATATATCTCAAAATATACGCATCAGATACACACAATATTACCCAAAGGCCCTACATTGACCCTTCCTACAGACTTCCCACCAGTGAAATAATAGGGTCGTCGCTGAAAGTCCCGTCGCCCTTATCGCCCCCGCGCTTCTCGGCGCCAGACGCAGAGAAACGTGACAGATAGGCGGGGACCTTGAGAAACTATTCCCGTTCGGAAACTCGTTTCAATTTTTGTACGTTTATTTATAATTTTTTTTTTTTTTTTTTTTTTTTTGGAAGTTCCTGAAACGGCATTTATTTTTTCTATAGTAAGTATGATAATTCCATTTTCGCGATGAGACACATGTCCAGCATAATTGTTCGCTCGTCTAGGCTTCAGACACACAAACTAAGCCCAGTTGTTCTTTTTGAGCGCCGGAATTCTGGAGTGTCCGAAATTAGCTACCAGACGGATGACGTGGCAAGCTGTCTCTTCCCGGCAACGGTACTTAACAAGCACTTACAAGCTGTTCTCGCTGCTCGCGTCGCTGCAGGATCGATTAGACTCTCACCTTTCTCTGGCATCTAGTCGTAACCAGTGTCAAGGTGACCCACGTCACCGAGAACGTCTATACTTGGTCAGTGGCGCCCGAGGCGCACAGAAGTTGTGCCGCGGCAAAGCGAGAGAGAGTGCGCGTTCACGGACGCGGAGCAACACGTCTGCGTCATTCTACAAACTGCACGGTGCGTGTATGACATTTACTGTAGGAACAACGCATTACACAGTGAGTGAGTTCTGAAATGGAATGATTACGTGGATGCAGGAGTTTACACAGGTGTTTTCCTAAATCGTTGATCTTGTCTGTGTGGCTTGGCTTTGTTGTTGAGTTGAAAGAAAGAAAGGCAGGCAAGTTGGTAATTATTAATATTGACAGACACGTACGTGTGTGTGCGCGTTTTTGTAAATGAACATCATTTGAAATACATTCCGGAAGTTTCAGTGAAAATTTGCTTCGTATTTGGCAGCGTGATTTAAATAGGTCCACTTTTCAAGTGACGTTTTCAAGTACCATGCTGGAAGTTATTCTTAGTTATGCGTGCTCGCAAACATGTTGTTGTTTAAGAGCGCGAATTACTTTAATTTGCGGCATGAACATAAACTATTGTTTTACCGTATATCGGAAATGCTATTATGTAAGAACTATTGGTCACGCCCTTCCTTTCCTCACAGTGAAACTGGACGACCTTCAGGCTCCTCACTTCGTCGTAAATCGTACCGTCGCAATGGTTCTGGTACACCTACGCCTGAATTTTGAAATCTGGTAGAACGTAAGGTCGAGCATACCGGTGAACCGACCAAGTATTCGATAACGTACTGTATACATTTCTTAACCCGCGACTGAGGTGACCAGAGAGGTTATTAGTAGTGCACTAGTAAGGTTTTGCGTTGAGGGCAACTCTTACGTCCGGTTAGCATGACGTTGAACCAGGGATAGTCGACGAAGGATTTTTGTTACTCTATTGGTAGGTGTTTACGCCCATGGAAATATAGAGTAATAATAATAAAGGCCGTTTCACACGATCAAATATTTCTTCAAATTACCTTTAATTTTTATTGAGTTCTTTTCATTGAATGTTATAACACGTCATACGAACGCCATAATCGGGGCCATTCTCTCTTTCAATTTCTTGGATGTCTGGTTTTTATTCAAGGTTCTCGTGAAGAATGTTCTATATTTTCTTGAATTCGAAATTTTAATGCCCATTACAGCTTTTCTGGCAATATTAGTGGAGGTAATATAAGAAAAGTGTTGAATTGTGTGCACGAATTTAAAGTTGTTACAAAATAAGGACGCGTATTTTTCTAAATAAAATGTACAAATAAATGAAGGAAATTTGTCGTGGTTTAACCAATTATTTTTACGTTGTACATGAGTGTAGTTACTTCTAGAAATTTATTTTTTGGTATTCAGCTGGTTTCGTTAAAAGGTTTGTGATAAATGTTCATGTGGAGACTTGAAAGCCTATTGAATGCAATTCATTGAAAGGCAACTGAAGTGATTTTTTAATACAACAAAATTTAATAGAAGTAATTGCATTCAATAAATATTTAATCTTGTGAAGTGGTTTTTAGACTCTGAATGTTATCTCGAAAGTTCAAATTGAAAAACGACCGAAGAGTGAGGCCTTCAGCGCCGATAAGAGAGAAGCAAGTTGAGTTGATAAAGCAGTGGCGGAACGTAATGGTGGGGGAGCGCTATGCGAAAATCAAATTACTGTACATCACATTTCCAGCACGCGAACAATTCATCTTTGATGGAAACACGGGGTAAGGCGCACACCTGCTCGGAACAATGAACTCTTATTTATAATTACTAGGCTTACCATACGTCCGGGGTTAGCCCGGACAGTCAGAGATACAAGCATGTGTCCAGGGAAGTGTCCGGGATTAACGAATGTCCGGGATTTTCGGATATCTGAGTGAAATACCGGGCGGCCGGGAAATGTCGCTCTCTTTTGATTTAGCGGTTGGCAACATTGCTTGCAGCGATGCTCAGCTAGACTGTCAAAACAAAGCAGAAGACATTCAGATAGTCGACATTGACAAGCGCTCGTTGACAAGCCGTTGTTTACTTCCTTCGTTTTAAGATTAAAACTTTAGTTGTATCTATTACGCGGTGAATTGTCAGTTAGTTGCTGGAAATGGTTAATAGAAATAATTAATAACTAAACAAAAAAATATTTTTTTATGTTATTTACTAAAATACAACCTCTTCCAAAAAATGTCCGGGATTGGAGTCCAGAAATTCTGGTAAGCCTAATAATAACTGACGTGTCAAATCCTCATGATATTGGTTGGAGTTGAGTTGCAGTCGGGAGATTTGGGCGGTTCTTAACAACGAGGTCTTGAGAGCCGATGAGGGTGAAACGAGGTGAGTATGGAGCAGCGCAGGAATGCTGGAGCGAGGGAAACGACGGGAGATCCCCGAGAAATCCCGCCCGCCGACCAGTAGCATCGTCTGGCACGATTCCCACTTGCGGAAATCCGTAGTGACCCGGCCGGGGACTGAAACCGGTCTGTCTTGGTGGAAGGCAAGCAGTCTAATCGCTCAGCCACCGTGGCCCCCACATGACACTGATAGTGGCAAGCATATTGTTTACAAGATAACGTATTCGCAAGCTTGTGTGTGTGTGTGTGTGTGTGTGTGTATGTATGCATATATATATATATATATATATATATATATATATATATATATATATATATTATATATATATATATATATATATATATATATATATATATATATATATAGAGAGAGAGAGAGAGAGAGAGAGAGACAGACAGACAGACAGACAGACAGACAGACAGACTCAAACGGGTCTTTTGGAATACTTGTAACGCAGAACGTAAAATAACCCAACCGCCATTGCCGAGCGAGGTGGCGCAGTGATAACTCAGTGGACGCGCATTCGGGAAAATCCGGGTTCGATTCCCTATCCGGCTATCCTGATTTCGGTTTTCCATGGTTTCCCGAAATCACTCCAGGCGAATGCTGGAATAGGTCCCTAACAAAGGCCATGGCCGATTCCTACCCATTCCTTCCCCAATCCCTCTTCCCTGTGCAACTTGCACTGTCTCTAAATGACCTCGCTGTCGCCGAGACGTTAAGCCCAACTACATACCTAAAGGCTGTTCACGATAAAGTGAGCACTTTTGAAATCAACCTTAGAAAAATGTCACTGCTCCTGCCTGCATATATTCTAACGGGCAGACTGAATTCCATATCTTAACGTCGAATAAAAAGAGTCAGGTTAATAATTTGTGATAACTTATTTCTCTTTCTGTTTTTTTTTATGTATCGAAGTGTAAAAACGAGCATGTTTGTAAAATATTTACTTTTTTTTATGATTTCGCAGTTTCACTGGATCGACGCATAGATCAAGTGATGAGGCCCTTGTCAGTTTTCGACTGCCGTAATTTTTTTTTACACTAGTAGTCGCGGTGAGACGGTCAGACAACTTGCCTTCCACCACGGAGAATCGGATTCCACTTAAATTCGAATTTTCCGCGTGTGAAAAATGTGATGTACTTTGCCGTCGGTCAGTGAATTTTTGCAGAGTATCACCCCCCCCCCCCCCTCCCGCCATCGCCCCCCCTCCCCCGCGTGGTAACATTCTTCCACTGCTTTATTCTCAACTTGCTTCATCCCCATCGGCGCTTAAGACCTCAGTTCCTGTTATTAGAATGTCACGAACATTATTTCTTGGATATGTATTACTATACTTTTGTGCTAAAATTCAGTCAAAATTAGCCACAAGTTAAACCCTTCCCGCAGGTGAACAAAGTATAAATAACTGCGACATTACACTCTTGTGACTTCAGTAAAAACTTTAGCTGAAACGAAACTTTGTGTTAACTCTCTGAAGTTCGCGCGAAGAAGATATTCAGTTAAAAACCTGATATTTCAGCCTTTATGTGGGGTGAGAAAGGGGGAACATTTCTTTACTCGGATTTCTTAATACCTCTTGCCCTCATGACATATCGCCATGATTTTTACTTCTAAATACAACATTTACAAATACTCAAACACGAACTTCAGGATTATTCAAAATTCACATATTAGGATAGTAAAAGTGATCAAATATGTTTTCATGGAATCTTCAATAGCTCCTAAACCCGATAAGATGTTGGATGGTTTCTGTTTCTAAATTCTTTTGTTTATAATCAAATCCTTAAGGGACCTGCCTGCCTGCATATTTTTCTCCTTTTTTTTTTTTTGCCGAGAAGCGTGGGAGCTGTAAGGATTATACTACCACGCTCTACAAGAGCGTCATCGCCTCTATATGCATCACTCTGAACTGGAGTGCGGTGTTCTCCTAGTGCTGCGTGTATGGGACTTTCAGGGGTGACCATATCATTTTAATGATGAAAAGTCTGTAGCAAAGTTCAATGCAGGCACGTGTTGTAGTTTGATTCGTGTCTTGTTAGTATGTTTTAAAACAGGGCGGTCAAAAATAGTCGTTTTTAACTATATTGAAAGACTCCAAAATAATCGTTACAGAATGCGTGGCAACTTTAAAGCACCATTCCGTCTTCGTCTGGGGTATGAAGTCTTTTCGTAGGTAAACATAATAAGGGAACGTTTAATAGTCTCGTACCCCCCCCCCCCCCCCCCCGTATTTCAAACATTCTGTAACGCAGTTCTAGCGCCAGCCAGGTGGAAGTCTCTCCACTTGACCGTAAGTGCTGCGTGTTTGACACCTTTCCTGAGCAAATATAGTAACGGCATCGTCGATGTATGCGGGGAAGGAAGTTACCAAGTTAAGTACATATTTATGTATGAATAGCTCTTAGATGCATGAAATCTGTTTTCGTAGAATCTTCGGTATCTATACTAAAGGCTGTTCAAGGTAAAGTGAGCACTTTTGAAATCAATCTTAGAAAAAGTCACTGCCCCTGCCTGCATATGTTTTAACGGGCCAACTGAATGGCATGCGCCAAATAAAGTTGGTAACTAAGAATGGAAAATAGCTCCATATCTTAACTTTGAATAAAAAGTATCACGTAACCATTTGTAATATCTTAAATTATTTCTTTAATTTTTCTTTTTAATTTTAATGCATCGAAATGTAAAAACGAGCAGATTTACACAATTTTTTAATTTGTAATAATTAGAGGCATATTGCGGGTACAAGTGCAGCGCAATAATTAGGCTGAAATTCAAGTAAATTTCTCACTTTCAAGCAACCTTTTTGAAAATCTTCTGGAGACATCATCTATCTCTTCAATTCTACTCCAAAAATCAAGCAAATCAAGGTTAAAATCAGGCAAATTGGATTCAAATTTGTAATCTAAATTTAACAAATTTTTTTTTTTTAGAAAACCCATTGAGCAGGGTTTTTTCCAATTCAAAATAGGCCAAATTTGCTCTAAATTTGCAAGCCAAATCAATTAATTAAAAAAATTACAAAATTGGATCAAAATTCTTAAGAGAAATCTAGATCATGGATAAATGTTCCATTTTTCATATCTTTTAAGCCTCTATATGTTACAAAAACATCCTTATTTATTAGTTTCAAAGCATTTTTATCAAGTATCTTCACATGGCGCTCTGGTAATGAAATTTTAAACATGCCATCTAGAATGCAATCAATTTTTTTTTACCAAAATTTGATTCATAAATTTCAAAATCTGTGGCAGTAAACCATTAATTTTTTTCGAGGTCATGTAGTTTAGTGAATTCAAACGAATTGTTCAACTTATTGAGCAGAGATTCCATTTTTTATTTATAAAGAGAAAAATTTATTAAGAGGAAGATGAAAAAATGGTGCTGAAATTTAATCAAAATATGATGATTTAGCTTAAATTTGACTGGAAAAAGACCCTGTTCAAGGGACCTGAAATATGTTGAAAATCATTTGATTTTGGCCTCGAATTTTCTCTACTTTGAGTTACAATTTGAAAGATTTTGCAGAGAAAGAGAGATTTGCTTGATTTTGGCTTTGATTTGCATTAATTTTAGCCCAATTAGTGGGTTGCGCTTGTATCCGCACTATACATCTACTGTAATAATTTCACAGTTTCACTTGACCGACGCATGAATAAAGTGATGAGGCCCATGGTAATGTTAATTTTGCATAGGACGGAACATGACACAATGTGCATCAAGTAGATCTTAAGCAGGGCTTTCAAATTTTAAGGTGAAAAGCCTATAACAATAATACACATATAGCCGTTGCTTTTCGCTTCAAAATACTACATGTAAAACAAGTGTCAGAACATTTCGAAATCCAGTATCTACTTAAGACAGAGAGAAGGGGTCAAATGTATTTCCACAGCACTCTCAGTTATCAGTTCCGACGAGATATCACGGTGCTATTTGCTTCAAATACTGTGTAATGCTGACAAACAAGTGTAAGGATTTTTCAAAATGCAACCCTCGGGGACAAAAGGGTGTTAAAAACATATTTTCATGCAATTTTCTTATCTGTTAGTCGATATCAAGTAGTAGAGAAATGTTCATTTGAGCAAAAGGGGTTGGGGTACCTGTGCCGGACACCATCTTTGCTCGGGGTGACCTTAACCCTGTACCGACGACCTTGACCTCGGGATGACCTTGAACCTAAAAATTACCATTAATAAGGGGAAAACTAAAAATTTCTTAAATATCACAAGGAATGTTTTTAAAAATGCACAAACTTTCAAAAAAAAAAAAGTTAAATTTGAAAAAATTGAAACATTATAGAAGATTTAAAAAAAAGTTGAAAGATTTTCTATTGGGATGTCTGAACTTCGAAACGAAGATGGCGGAGCACATATTTCCCCAGCACGAATACCAGCAGACGACTGACACCCACCACCACCAACCAAGATTTTATTGGGTGATTCATTCTACACTCCCACCACCACACCCAACCAACATTTTATTGGATTTATGTCACACCCCCTCTTATTACACACGCCCCAAATTTTTATTGGTTCTCCTTCACCCTTTCCCCTTATCCCCTGCCATAATCACCACCAATTTGCATGAGCTGTTTAATTGTTCCCATTTACCCTTTTATCAATCACCCATGTTATTTGTTTTCAATAATATCAGACGCCCTCCCTCTTATCATTCTCAACATTTACTCACACATTCGGTCAACTGCTCCTCGTGTCCCCCACTCCTTTCTCCAGCCAGTTTGGCCTGCTCATAATTGACTATTTATTCTGTCCCTCCTCTCTCCCACAACTATAGCCCGACCAATTATTCGCCCTCGCTCTGTCCCCTACAACTACCAGTCATTTTGTTTTCAGCATTTTTTTAAGGAGCGCGCTATTGTGAGATTAGTTAATGTGACTAAAGACGCGTAACATCGCAGTTCCTCCTCTGATACGAGAGGTGAAAGAGATCTCTCTCTCTCTCTCTCTCTCTCTCTCTCTCTCTCTCTCTCTCTCTCTCTCTCTCTCTCTCGCTCGTCTTTTAAATGTTCAGTCCGGTAAGTTATTTTGTGTTCGGCAATTCCATTACAACAGGCTGCAGGGTATTATAGGGCGTGTTCGTATTTCGCAACATTTTCCTGCGAAATAAAAAAACCTACTAAAATTTCAAGAATTTGCTTGAGCCAGCAAGCCTACGGAGGGATATGCGACCTCATAAAACAGTACCGGAAAGTCGTACTTTTTAAAGTTTATATATCCGCCATCTTAGGCGATGCCTCAGTACTCAAGCCGCTACTGTGACGATTTGTTTGTATTCACACAAAGTGCTTCAAAACACAAAAGTATCGAATGTGTGCGGAATACAGATCATGACTCACATAAGTGTTGCTATCCCTTTTCTTTTTACGAAACGAAACAGACATCCGGGTCCTTCATTTGCTAAAATGTGATTCATCGCCATTCACAGCACTAACCAGAGATGGAATTCCGTCATCGCGCGAGTGGCTATTACACATGAAAATATGATATGGAAGGCAGAAATTACAGGATGGTCCAAATGTCTTGTCGCCCCTTTAATTTTTCTTGATGTTGTTTCTGCCATTTCATTCGCTGTATGAGACGGCTGACGCGAGCTCCTACGGTGCTGAAAAGAGGCTTGTTGGTAGTGTTCGGGCATATGAACGTCCACATACTGGAAATAGAATAGGGGATGTGAGACAAGTTTTCACGAGGCGATTCCACAAAGAAGACGCGCCTAAAAGGACAACACTGCGTTGGGAACACAAGCTGTTTCTGACGGGATCAATTAAAGACAAACAGAGGGGACAGGACGACCAACCTCACGACAGGATACATGTACGGCGGTGGAGATATTTGTGCTCCGATCACCCAAGAAGTCACTGCAGAAACGAGCATCCAAGCTTGCAACCCCAAAACCATAATGTTAAGACACATGGAAAAAGCTCTTGGATTGAAATCCTTTAGGCCAAAGCTGTCAGTGAGTTACGAGATACTGACATGAACAAATGACACTCAGCATGCGCAAAATTTCTTGAGGTGTTTTTGACACTCCGACAGCGTCTGATTATTGGAATAACTCATGGTGTATTGGATTCGATTGCGCTTTTACTGGTTATGTATGGGTGACAAGAAATTTTCAGGGGTGACACGACATGTGGGACCTTCTGTACAATCCATCACGGTCTAAATTGCAGTTGTCCATAACGATAGTGGGGCAACAAAGGATATTGCACATTTCAAGCCTAGATAAGAAGAAACGCTATTAGCTTTCTACATAGCTGCTTTTAAAATTTAATTTCTGGATTTGATGCTATTTGGCAAAACTGACCCCATTTAACGAAAGACTAGTATACGAAACGAAAAATAAATCCATGTATGAAGGCAGAGAGGTTCAGAGGAAGAAAGTACCTACGACAAATTAATAACCCGAGTGCCTCCGAAACAACAAGCTTGTCCCTCTTAGCAAAAATTATTTTTTTTAAATTTGATATTACCAAAAAATTGCGTACAGCGTGCGAATCCAATTTGCAGCTTTCATTAGAGTATAGCTGCAATAGCCCAAGCCAAAGAAAAAACTACCTTTCTGCCAGTGCCTCGTGTTAAGTTTTATGCACACATTCCCTTAGCAAGTCATGTACACTCGTCATTAAAAACATTTACTCCCAAGTTAAAAACTAATACATTTTAAAATTAGGCAGCTGGATGAAAATAATTTCGACACGATTACTCCACTTGCAGCTGTATCTTAGCCACCACTGCCCGAATATAAAACATTTTATATGCGCAAATAATTTGCATATAAACGGTTTTGTGGGGAAAATTTGTATATATATAGTTAGAAGACTGGTATTAAGTTACACCCACTACAAGTACAAAACCGTCTTCTACAAACAAAATCACTGTATCTCCATACATGCGTGGTCTCAATGAAGCAGTACTATGTCTGAAAAATTCGAGGAAATCGCGTTAGGAATTGTTGGTACTGAATAAATCTTTGTTGCTTGATATAGTGATTTTAACAACTAATATGTATTTACCAGCATACGGCATATGTTATATTACGCTCTGTGATATTTCTTAACAAAATTTTTATCATCCCCGGAACGAGGAAGGTCCTGATTCTAAATCCCGTAGCTGAAGTCGCAGATTCCGCGTGAGAGAACATGACGAGACAATGTTCCTCTTATAATGAAGATAGATAAATATTTTTATTCGTGTTTGCCTATTCGATTCTCGTAAAACAGTAGTTCAACTTTACATTTTGTAGGTTCTTTGCAGGTTAAATTAGTGGAGTTTACCGAATAAGGAAAACCATCTTTATAAATAGGCATCATATTTACATGCTGGGGTCGTGTGGGAATTCACATTCGTGCTAAATTACGAGAGCTGTATGTAATCCATGTCTCTCTACTGTGATTCGTATTGGTAGAGAAATTTTTTAAGTCACACAGGAGACTTTTATATCGGGAATAAAACTGTTCTAATTCGTTTCATTAAGCTGGTTCATAAAGAGTGAAGGCTATTGGCGTCGGCCCCACGACGAGGTGGAATTGTGTGTCCGTACATAGTTTCATGATCACCTTACATGTGGCTAAAGTCACTTAGCAGTGTTGCATCATGGGACTGGGAGGAGTAGGAGGGGTACCTACCACGGCTCAGACATAGTAGTGCTTCATTGAGACCACACATGTATGGAAATACAGTGATTTTGTTTGTCGAAGGTTACTGTCTTTACGGTTTTGTACCTGTAGTGGGTGTAACTTTATACAACAGTCTCTTTGCAGTATAAAAAATCTTTCCCACAATATTATTTATATGTCAATTATACACCTCACAAAAAGTTTGGAATATTGTGAGATAAATAAGTTTGTGATATTGGAAAAAATTGTTTTAGTTAGAAACACTTTGAATTGCACGTTTTGTATAGGTATTTTCGGTAATGTCTAATTGCTAAGCTTTATTTTATGTAAATCCCACACTTTTTGCCCATCTTATGTACATTCTAGTCTTTTTATGAGGTGTTTATTTACGCATATAAAGTGTTTCATATTCGGCCAGTGGTGGCAAGAGATATAGCAGCACGTGCAGAAATCGTACAGAAATTACTTTCATTTAGTAACTTGTATTTAAAAATGCACTTATTTTATACTGGCGAGTAAAGGCTGTTCACGGTAAAGTGAGCACTTTATTTTATTTATTTGTTTACTTTTATAAATTTCTATTTTTACCCCATTTTAGGAATGTTTTGATTCTAATCTCATCTAGAGGCATGGGCCACAATGTCAACGTCACGGGCGCAATGCTAATGCCAAGAAGTCAATGCTACATTCACAATAACCTAAACATTAATTTCAGGATTTTTCAAACTTTAATCGCAGATTGTATGAAAATGCACAAAATGTATTGTTACAAAGTGCCAGAGGGGCATGTCCGAGTTCGTGAAGGATGGGAATCCTAATAAAAATAAAATAATTAGATTTTATTTTTAATTTATTCACACAGCTATTATTTACAATATTTAACTGTTTATCTCTCTCATTAACCTCAGTGAGCACAATATTTTATGCCTATCCTAATCCTAATAATGGTCCTTATCAATGTCTCTCTATCGATTATAGTCTCTTAATTCAAACTCGTTGATAACACATGTTCTGTCTGTCTGTCGTCATCACTTTAAATGTCTTACACTCACACATCCAGTTCAGTAGTCCCGCCTGCCAGTTTCACCCTTCACTGCACCGATGCTCGCAGTCCGCAGATTTCACTCCCGCTAGTCCCTTGTGCCGCCGCTCGCAGTCTCGCTGGTCTTCGCACACAATCCTACAAACTGTCAACTCTTAGTCTGCGTTTGTAGTGGAGCGGCGAGCAGCGAGGAGAGTGGCGCGGTGAGCAAAGAGTCTTGTCAGATTACCCGCAACATCTGAGGAGGCTGTGGTGATAATGTGCTCTCTACAACAGCTGGTGAGAGTCCGTTATCAAGAATAAGAAGATTCCCTCCCCTTGGCGGAGCTCAGTGCACTTGTAGCATATGGCTGTAGATATGCTCTGTTACAGCCAATGGCTACAGAGATTGGCCGCTGCGAGGTAGCACAGGATTAATTTTAACACATACGTCCCCGAAGACATATGTTGGCATAAGTATTTAGGTTACTTACTTTAATTATTTAATTCTCTCTTTTCACAGGTTCATATTTTCTCTTCCCGGTCATGTAAAATCAGTGAGAGTTGGCTCTGCTGACACGCACTGGCAGCTCACTTTCATTTCTTTTAGTGTCAGGTTTACTGGGAAACCGGAAGGAATGGTCCCATAGCGCCACTTCCGTCACCAGGGTGTTGCTTGCATCACTCTGGCTGAAGCCAACACCAATTGAAAACTCCCAAGTACAACACCTCTCTCTACTAGTCTTTCATCTCTACTAATAATGCACACGTTTCAACCTCTGTCCCCTGTAGCATTAATGTTTAATGCATGAATAATATTGAATTCTTTCCTGTTGACTGGCTTTTTCGATATCTTTGACGGGTTTTCCCAGTCTCTTCTTAGTTATAGTTTTAACTATAGGTACACTCAGGGAGATAGTCCTGGCACCAATCGCTGGCCATAGCTGCCGAATCCTCTTTGTCGCGATGCATGTCTCCTTGCATGATTTCCTATCCTTGTAGGTGTAAGGGGTTAGCCCTAAGACGCAATAATACCTCGCCCTACCCACCGGGATCCACTTAACACTTAGTAATAGGGTAGTTAGCAAAAAATCGCGGCGGCGTTATATTTGTCGGCAGGCCTTTGTACTTCAGATTACGGCGTGACCTTCACACACTCCTTCGCTCACTTACGTGAGTCAAGGGAAGCGATGAAAAGCAGCGGGCATGGAATAGTATTTCCACTAATGCCTCAAAATATACCTTACTCTCGATAAGAGATTGGAACGCTTGCTTGCTTTAGAATCTTATTTATCAAAAAGCCTTAAAATATTCAAAATTCCAAAGAAAAAGTAAAATTCCTGAGCGTAACTAATGGCAAATTATTAGTTTCTCTCAGTCACAAGGGGCCGCGGTGGCTGAGCTATTAGCCCGCTCGCCTCCTTCTAAGGTGAACAGGATTCAATCCCCGGCCGGTCACCGGACTTTCGCAAGTGGGAATAGTGCCGTCGGTCGGCGGCTTGTCTCGGGGATCTCCCGTCCCCCCCCTTTAATTTTGGCGCTGCTCCATATTCACTTCAATCATCCTCATCGGCTCTCAAGACCTCGCTGTTAAGAGCCGCCCAAATATTTTCACTCACTCACTCAGTCACATAGTAAATCGATATCGTGTGGCGCTAACACAGGCTTGAGCACAATGACATTATCATCCAGCTGATGACTTGCTAGCCAAGCATTGTTTCACTGCCGTAGAGGAACACTTCATTGCATATATATATATATATAATGGATTACAATATTGTGTATATTTTAATTTTTCATATCTAGCCCCACTGAAAACAATGCTGAAATTACACAATGCAAACTGAAAGTCAACTTTATTATTCCTACAGGCTCGTGTCAAGTGCTGTGTTGAATTTCTCGGTTTCTCGTAATGTCTGCTCTGTAATATTCTTTTTACATCTGCCTGACATTAACTTTATCTGTAAATATTTAATATCCAGTTTGTAATTTTAAAATGGGTGTTTGTTGAAAATGCATTATTTTCTAAAGTGTCACACAGGCATGAGAACTTTTAAAAAAGGTCTCTGGGCAAAAATATACGTCTATTTGAGTAAAATCGTATGCTAACAGCGAATACCGCCTTAAAAATATGCAGATTGCCTGATGATATAAAAGGAGAACAACAGATTGACAGTGGAGATGATATAATGCAACGATAAAACACATTATAGCAGAATCGATTTTCCCTTCTCCTCCGTATGTACTGTGGATGGAAATCGAACCAATAAATTAAACTTGAAATGGGCGTCCCTCATTTTTCCATTTAATAAGTCTTGTTTCACTGGAAATTGCGTTACCGTTGCTGCTGCCACATCACTTTTCAAGTGTTGTTTCATATGTTCAAATGGTAACCACATAATGGTATAAATTATTACGTTGGATTTCGATTCTGTCATTTGTCGAAAATCATAAATTGTACTCTGAGATAGTGTGATAAGCTGGAGCAAGGGAAATGTTGTCTCTACGGTCACTTTGCTGTTTCTGCTAACTGTTAAGATGAAAACATTCACAGCTTTTAACCAATGAAAATTGTATATTTACAGGTCCCACGATGTGTATGGCCATCATTGCGACGATAATGAAGCTGGCATTCTTGATAACTGCTTCTCTGACTGTGGAGAATAAGAAAACAATTCTTTCAAAATTAAGTTTTGAAGAGATTGGAGCACTGCTGGACACGGCTGAACTAGACAACCTCCATATAGAGGAAGTGGAGTCTGATGCTAACCAAACAACCGTCATTCCTCGAGGATTCTTCGATGGTTTTGGAAGGTTACAAAACTTGTCTCTGACCAACAGCATCGTGCCGGAGTTAGATCCACGAGTCTTCAGCAGCTTACGAGAGCTACTGCAGTTGCGGTTAGCCAACATAACGTTGAAACGCTTGCCACACGGGATATTCAACACCACGTTGAAACTGGAAGCACTCTGGTTAGACAACAACGAGATGACGATCCTTCCAGAAGACATATTCAATTCACTGCCAAATACTAAACTGCTTGATTTATCGCACAACTATTTAGAAACTGTCGGTTCAAAACTATTTTCCCAATTATCGTTACTAGAAACGCTAAATCTTGGTTTCAACAGGCTAAAAAAACTGAACTGTAATTCTTTCGAGTACCTGCATAAACTTCAGGAATTATGGTTAAACCACAATCTAATCAAAAACATCAATTGGAAACTACTTCTAAACACAAAGGAAATGGAATTTATTAATATTAGTCATAATTTTATAAAAACGTTAAACGCGGAAACTTTCGAGTTAAGAGAAAATTCATCAAACAAAATCCTACCTTCACAGAAAATCCGTGGAATATTTACAGAGACAAATAGGTTACAAATCATCGATGCTAGTCACAATGATATTGAAGTCGTAAGTGACCTTTCATTTAAAAGCACAAGAGAGTTAAAAATTGTTGATTTATCTGCAAATAAATTAAAGTCGTTCAGTTCTAACATTTTTGACAACTGCGATGACCTTACGGTGTTAGACCTCAGTTTTAATCATCTGAGTCGCGTGTATTTGCGCTCCAGTTCGCCAAGATCTGTGGTCAGACATACCCATGTTATACTCAAAGGAAATGTATTAGAAGCTGTATCTTCAGACGTTTTAAGCACTCAGAACTTGGACTTGAGTTCCAATAATTTGACTTATATATTTTATAGCACTTATTCTCCTATTATAACTTATGTACGGATTTTGGATTTGGCATACAATCCTTACCTTGAGATGTCATTTTTGGTTTTCGAGTATATACAGAATCTCATATCGTTGTATCTTGATGGAAATGACATAAGTTACAAAAATTTGACGTTACTAAATAAGATATTTGAGCTGCCTGAATTAGTTTTACTCAGCTTGAGTGATACTCAAATATGTAAGGACATGTACGCAAGAGTGTTTATAGATTCTACTTTTATCCAGAAAAATAAAGTTCGTATAAAGTGTTTCAGAACTAAGGAGTCAATAATGCAAATAGACGATACAGGACATGGCATTGAGGGAGAAAAAGAAAATTTAAAATATCCCGGTAGCATAATTTCCAAAAATGATAAAAATAAAGAAAATGAGAGTGATATTGACTGTCGAGACATTATTACAGAGGATAACTATTATTCTAAGATCGACGCACATTGTCCGTTGGGATGTGTGTGTCGAGACTTTTGGGAGACGTGGGCTAAAATCAAGTACTCAAAAAAGTGTACGAACATTGTCGATTGTACAAATGTGCGGTTAGATACTCTGCCTGTAGTAAAATCTTCAACGACATGCCTGAGCTTGCGTTACACCGGCGTTCTACGAATAAATCAGGTTTACTTTCAGAGTTTTCACTCATTACTGTACTTAGAGTTGTCAGGAAATGGTATCTCGTCTCTGAGCAGTGGCACATTCAGTTCTCTTAGGAGCCTATTATTCTTGGACCTAAGCTACAACTCGCTAACAGAAATACATGATGATTTGCTGCAGAACACTTCAGTTCTCGAAGAACTGCTGCTTTTCGGTAACAAGATTACATCGCTGAATGACAAAATTTTTAAAAACTTGAAATATCTTAAGAATATCAATTTAGCCGATAACAAAATATCAACAATTTCTGAAGGTGCTTTTTATTATCTTTATGATTTGGAAGAGCTAAATCTTTATGGTAATAAATTAACCACTCTGGGAACTCTGAAATTTCCAAAACCATCTGAACTGCAGTTCTTCAATATCGAAAGGAACACACTCCCAGCATTGCCGAACGTATTATTTGAAAACATGACAGAGTTAGAATTACTTGTTATGACGAACATAAGCCTCACTGCGTTGGCCCAAAGCAATTTTAGTAACTTAAGAAATGTAAAGACTTTATATATAGACAGGAACCAAATCACATCTCTTCCTGGAGGAATTTTTACTGGTCTCGTCAATTTAGATCATTTAGATATAAGCGAGAACAAGATCATGATCTTGAATGCTGAATCATTCAGTGATTTATCACAGCTTTCGAATTTATTTCTAAGTCGTAACGAAATAAGACTTATATCCGAAAATGTATTTTATAGTAACTTCAGGTTAGAGCATTTAGATCTCAGCGGAAACAGAATAGAAGAGATATCCCCATTTTCTTTCAGAACACTGACATATTTGAAAGCACTGTTGTTACAGGATAATATAATAGAGTTCATACACATCGACTTATTTAAAAACACAAGTGCTCTCGAGTTCTTAAATATGAATGGAAATCGTTTGAAAACTATAGAGGCTGGTTCATTTAGCAGTTTAAGAAATCTTAACTATCTCAGTGTGAAAAAGAATTGTTTAGATGACCTAGAAGGATATTTATTTATGAATTCAAGTGCTCTGGAAACTATCGATTTAAGCCACAACTGTCTGAGCAGTATTCAAGAAGTATTTATAAATTCAACGATCACAAAGGTAGTAAACTTAACATACAATCGGTTTTCCATAATAGGTGAGAATGCATTTAAGAATGCCAAGGAAATTAAGTCGTTGGATATCTCTCACAACCAAGTGGGAATGATTGACGAAAGAGCTTTTCATGATTTAAAAAATCTTGTACGTCTCTTTGCTCACAACAACTTGCTGGAAACAATGGATAGAAATGTATTTGGGTACACTCCTGATCTACGTAGTTTGGATTTGAGCAACAATCAGCTAAATGCACTGTATGAAAATGTATTTATTAAGTTACTGTATTTGGAATATCTCAACCTTGCGGACAACAAACTGGTAAATCTCAGCAACAATATTTTTCAATCACAAATTTCGCTAAAAGTTCTTATTTTGATCAGGAACCCACTGAGAGTCTTGTTCTCTGGCGTATTCAGGAACTTGGTGAGTCTAGAACTGCTGGACCTTCGACACACCAGCATCACAACTCTTGATACCAACATATTCTTTTCTCTCCATAAACTGTTGGTACTCATGCTTGGACACACTCCACTGCACTCACTGTCCACTCAACATTTCAGACCACTGAGATCCCTGCTAGTGCTGGACCTCAGTCGGAGAAAGCCTGATTCACCTGAACACAGCAGTCACGTGAGCAGCGATTCCTTGAATTGGACTAATATGACTCTTGTGAACCACTGGTTCGACATGCCAGACCTGAAGATTCTGATGATACCTGGACATTCATTATGCCGGTATCCACTTTGGCAAAACATCACAAACTATATATTTCTTCACGTGTCTTTGAAGGATGTTAGGTGCTACTTGCAAGAGGGAAAATTTTCGTCATTGTGGGGCTCGCAGTATGGTAGTATCCTTTATTCACTCACTCATCGTGCACGTGTGAACATTCCCACTTATTACTAATGCGCGTTAATGGCGACAAATTAGAACATAATATCTTTATAACTTTCTTATCCACACAACCACTAAAAAGTGAATTCTGCTGAGAGGAATTTAAAAAAAAGTGACGCATCAGTTTATGCGGAATTCATTTTACAAAGCGGGAATAAGCAGCGTAGTTTCATTGGCATTGCACAGAACTGATAAGTATTACGACAATTACTTTTAGTAATGCCATTTTATCTTCTTTTATTTGTATTTGTCCTGTACAGGAAAAGTACTGCCGTTGCATGCGAAGAAAAGTACATGCGAAAGTTTACAATTTGTATCATTGTTTGTTTTAAAATCTCAAATACGTCTTTATGGTTAATACGATGAGTATTGCAAACCTATGAGTAAAATACATTTATTGCCTTCTATAAAGCAAACTTAAGTCTGACGACATTATTGATTTTTTTCGTAGTAGTGTGTGTAATTTTAATGTTGAATGTGTACTGTATGAATTATTTTCTAATCGTCGAGAAGTGCATTTTCTATGTCGCAGAATTATTACGAACATGCTCTTAATGCACAATGTCGACAATGTTCATTTCCTTTTTGTGTAAGTCAAAGCAATTTCTTAATGCCTAGGGTGGAGTACCGCTAATTGTTTATTAGAATAAAACTGTATTCAGCATTTGGCAGCAAATAACTACATGTTTGAACTACTAATTTAGACATGGTCCCGTCTCAAGATGAGGACGATTTTAGAGTGAGAGGCGATATTTGACTAATAATGCTGCTTAAAACAAACGCAGATCTCCGAAATACTCGGAGAGTCGGAGACTTTCGGATCATCCTTGCGTCAAAACGCACTTAAAACATCATCTCCGAAGAGCTATTCTGCTAGAGTGTACTGATATACTGTGCATTAAGAGCTGTGTCGAGAAATGGCGAGTCTGGAGTCTGCATTGTTGGTAATACTTCATAAAATATAATGTCGAACGTCATAAAGTGACATGTTTTTGTATATATAGAGATGTGTGTGAATATGTATAATTTTGTGTCTTTAAAATATTAATATGTATTTATCTATCCCTAAGTTTGAGTTTATGTTAATTTTAATTTAAAAATAATGATAAGAAATATAAGGCAGAGTTAGTTGTTTATAAAACTACTAGCAGCCTGCCATCGCTTCGCTCAGGTTTTATGGAGATATTGAAATACATGCCTATATATGCGACTACCCATGATTATCTGCGACTACCAGTGACTACCTGCGACTACCCGCGACTATCAGTGAGTACCCATGACTACCTTCGACTACCCATGACTACCCGTGACTACCTGCGACTACCCGTGACTAACCATGACTATCTGCGACTACCCGTGAATACCTGCGACTACCGGAGATCTTTTTTTCTAATTGAACATAGCCTATGTCCATCTTGAAGAATGTAGCTTCCTAACAGTGAAACAATTATAAGAATATGTCCTGTAGTTTAGTTAGCGCATGCTTAGAAAGCAGCTCAGTTTTCTCCGGCTTGTTCACAAATTTTGAAATTTCTCTAGAATTGGTTTTTAATTAAACTTAGCTTATGACCATCTGGAAGAATGTAGCTTCCTAAAAGTGAAAGAATTGTAAGAATCAGCCTTGTAGTTTCCGAAATTAGCTGTTATATATAAACCAATGAACAAACCAACTCACATTACCTCTTTATTATATTAGTATAGATTTGTTTGATGTTGAAATGCGAATTAGTACTTTCAGATTTTAAAATGTGTATTTTTATGAAAAGTGTTTCAATTTATTTACTAAATATTTTATTTTACTTCACACATTGCTGAATTTAAAATGAATTAAAATTCACATATTTTAGGACTGCTAATTTTCTAATGATACTCTTGGTGGAAGTGACGACTTCGTATATTTTATTTGGGTAGCTTAAAATATAGTGGTTACTGTGTTCGAGTCCTGAGCGAGGTGAATTTATAAAATTTGTTGTTATACGCAAATGACCCTAGTCATCAATATCACTTTATCTACACTAAAAAAATGGCAGGGTGAAATGGTGGACATACTCGTGTTGAATATTTAGTATCAGTGACATATTTAATATTACAATATTACTATATATATATTATATATATATATATATATATATATATATATATATATATATATATATATATATAACAAATTACGTCATCTGGGGGTAACTAGACAAGTAATTTTCCAACTCCTGCCTAAGAGATCTTATATGAATGCATGTTTATCTTCAGAAAGACTCTCAAAATACTTTTGTAAGTCTGTTGTAAATGGAAACGCCCAAGAAAAGTACATTGTGACTACATATGCAGCATTTTTTCACGAATATTTATTTTTTAAAATATATTTCCTACTTTAAGGTGTAAGCTGTACCAACGAAAAACGTGAGTAGTTTCAAATAAAGTTCACGATATTTATCGTCATATAAATACGTCGCGTTTACTCAGGTTTGAAGCAAATAGGAATTGAGTTCATGTTCACGTGGCAGTTGCCGCAACTTCTTGAGGTAGCAGCTACAGTGTACAGCACAGGAGGACAGCTTTCTTCCAATGTTAGCGGCGTTCTACTGGCCTTGAAGACATGATGTGCTGTACACATACTGACACACAATTTTGTATACAACAGACGTATACAAAATACAGCTCCAAGTGTTAATATGGTCGGGCAAAGCAGTAGTATAGAAATGCCGATTTGGGCGCAACCGCAAAAAAAAAAAAAAAGTGACTGAAAAAGTTGCGTTTGGGAGCAGTTGGAAAAAAAAGTGGATTAAAAAGTTGCGTTTGGTTAGATCGTAGTCTTTAGGAAAAAAGTTGCGTTAAACGCATTGACGATGACGATGAACGCTATGACGATGGCGTTAAACGAATTGACGATGACGATGAACGCTATGACGAAGCGTTTGGGAGTTTGAAAACTGATATCTCACAGTTAACTAACTACAAAACTACATTTATTGATAAGAAAGTGGCCGATTTCTTAATTAACTGCAAAGACGATATTTTTGGACTAAAGGCTGATAAAGGTAGATTGTATATTGGTGATAGCGAATTAACATTCATAAATGACAAATTTACTGTAATAGGCCGGACATACACTGGAACTGATTGTTTGATGAAATTACTAACTATTAAGAAAGTGCAATTAAAGATTTAGAAAAAGAATTAAATGTTTCGGCTACTTTAATATGTCGAATTTGGAGATGCGTATCTAAATTTTTAATTAGACTATGCTGTAGCACATTGCCGAAGTCAGAGCGCTAATTGTGTTTTAATGATTGGATAACTATTAAAACTTTATAGAGATATTGATGCAAATAAAAATCAACTGATGTCTAATTATACGGTGACGATCATTTACTCTTTAAAAACCGAATAGAATGCATTTGTTTAGCACCACAATCCACCATTCCAACATATGCAAAACTTATACCTCCACGATTAACATCATTTAAAACTTTTTCACTGAAAATCTGAACATATCTGTCTGATAAGGTTACTTTAAAATTTCCAGAAGTAATTACCACTTTGTATCCATACCGTGTATCATTTATTTCAGCATGGTTTATGGGATAAGACTGTCCAATTGTAAGTTCGGAAAGTTTCTTAAAATGCTTGGTTCCGTTTAATACATTTAGCAACTGATCCATCTTTATTATTTACGATATTTTATTTTTTAAGTATTCAAATTTTTTGAGCCACATTTTTTTTTTGTAACTGCGCCCAACGCAACTTTTTACCCGTATTTTTGTAGATGTCTCTATGCCCCCCTTTGACTGTCCGCTCAACATACCGTTTGACTACGATGCAACGGAAAAATACCGTGTTCTACGTCCCGACAGAAAATATATTAAACATGTAAGACAGTTTTATTATTAAAATTTAAAACTACGTTCTTACACGCATATGTAACACCAACCTTATTTGCGTGTTTGCTGGACGATCTGTTGTATTTACCCTTGTTACGACAAGGGACTTTACGACTGTCAATACTTCACTCCGCGAGACAACATAGCCTCCGGCCGCAGCCAGCGCCAAGGGTATTCTGGCGAGCTCGTGGACGGTGGAGCTTCGAGCGGCAGCCATGCGAAACTGTGGCGCCGCTGGTGACGTGGTCGCCAGAAGGGAAGCCACGTGGACGGAAGTCGGCACCAACCAAGAAGTTTTTTGACGACCCAAGACTATTATCGAATGTTCTCTGGGACCGTGATTGGCCGGATTCAAAAACTGGTGTTTTGGAGTAGGGGCAACTGCCCGATCCTAGAGTATAAAACATTGGAAGGTGGTCGGTAGTTAAGTAAACTGTTATAATATGAAACTTAGACCCTCCAGGTCGGAAAACAGGCAAAATGGCGCCTATGCCCGTCCATAAAGATAGGGCATTTTTAATATTGTTAAGGATAGAATTTTTTAGTAAGTGGCTGATAGAATTCTTGTAAAATTAAAGGTAACAGCCATTTTGTGACCAAACGCTAATTATGAAACTAAAAAATATTATTCAGTAAAATCGGAATGTTTTTGTAAACTCAGTCATTTTGGAATAAAACTAGGGATTTTAGATTACTATTTTAATACTGAAATGCAGCAATGTTTTTAAAAGATGTAGTCATGCTAGTAAAATAATAGGAAAGTTAAGAATAGCCCAAAAGAAATACATATTATAATGATTAATTGTGGAACACCCCTTAAAAAAATCGCCTTTTAGTGAAAATGTTGTAGAATCTAATATTGTGAAAATAATTGAATTTTCTGAATCTTTGTACTGAAGACTCTTTCTTTGTGAAACAGTATATTCATGAAAAATAAGTAGAAGTAAAAGAAAACTTTCGTGTGATAGCTTAATCACATATAAAATATATAATATATAATGACCACCGTCTATATTTTTTGTGTGATTACTTATCCCCTTTAATTTTGGAGTGTCTAAAAGTAACCGTTATTTCAATATTGCAATTAATAAATTATAAAATAATTTATCCTAGGTAAAGTTGTATTTGTACTAACATTTGTATTTCAATGCCTCGAATTGTTGAATTTTCTCATCGGTACCATTCTAAGTATTGGGAAGCCCACATAAATTTATGTGTATTTTATACTAAATTAAGTATGAAAGATTTTGAGAGAATTCATGAGTGTTTTTGACAGAAATCCTTACTCTACGTGGCTCTGGCTTTTACAAGTATATTTTTCACTTGTTTTGCTGGGCTGTGTATAAGCTCCCTGCCACGCCATTTGAGAAGGGCGTCGCAACATGCAAAACATTATGTATCATGGGATTCTTGCTCTGTAATGCTGGTCTGTTGGCTACAATTTTTAATTTCCTTATCAGAAGAGTTCAAGCGCTTTCCTTTGTGCAATAATCACAAGTGTTTCTTTAGCTAGCAAACCTTAACATTTCCATAACATTGGGAATTAAAAATAAATACAAAAACTTTTTAAAGACACTGAAAATTCCAAAAGGGAATGTTTATACTATAATGTTTTTGTTACTTGCATTCGTTCCACTTACTAACTGTATGCATTTATTCATCTTCGCCCTTTTGAAATTCAGTGACAAATTTAATAAAAAAATTTTCATAAATGTCGAATTAGATTTAAAAATCGTACTTTACTCCCATATAGCAGGAAGTCTTTGATTCGATTCATATTGCTCGTTTATTTTACTCAAACCCACTAAACAGTTTTCCATCGACTGATATTGTTTCGATGGAGGAAGTAGGACTTGCTAGCTGTATCATGTATGTCACCAGCCATATTCGACAGGTGGGTATATCAGCTCTAAAATCCATTATTTTCAACCGATTTCGAAATTTTTTTACAATCGTACACCTAACACAAGGAACTTGATAAAATTAAATCACCTTTCCTTGTCGGGTTTCCAGTTAAATTGTTATTTATTATTGAAAAAATCACATCACTGCTGTGTATTGGGTGGGTAGCGTTGTTGCCTTTCACCCCGGGGACACAGCTTCGATTTGCAGCACTATCTTGTAAATTCTCAAGAGGCTGGTTTGTCTGATTCACCTGCGGAAGGTAATGGCAAACAGGAGCGTCGAATGGGCCCAACTTCAGAGAAGTGCGGTATTTTTATTTTCGTATAAATTGTTTTTAATTGTAAGCTATTGAAACACAAATTCAATTTCACATGCAAGGGAACCTTTTTGATCGATATATTTAAATGTTGTTAGAAGAAGTAAAATATTCATTAGAAATACTTTTTGCAAAATATTTTTTATCCAGTTACTGCCTCGCCATTGCGTTCACATTGTCTGATTCCATCAATGGGACATTAAAAGTAACTTGCCACTGCAGATGTAAGTGTTTATTATTGCTTTTATGTTCGGTTTTTATATGTAGGATATGACATTGTGGTATTTCTTTGCATTCCCCTTCTCTATCCACAACTAAAACGACCCAAGCACATATTTGGGAAACTGCAAGCCGTCTTTTTGCTTTTACGAACGTGCGCAGAAACCATAAACTGTTGTAACATTTTTAGAAGTGAAATATTTTAATTAAAATTCTTACAGCACACATTGAATGCAAAATATCAGTGGTCAAATAATAAACAAGAAGTTATTGTTATAACTAATAAGCCTACTTTCCTCCACACGAGTGCAAATAATTTGCAATGTTCTTCTTAAGCTAGTGTGCTTTCGATCGTATGAGGGAAGTAGGATTTGGAGCATCAACTTTGGAAGTAATCAGTCTAATGTTATGAATGATTGGGTTTACTAACATAAAATATTTACATGACCGTCATATTGAAAATATGTCTCTGAGCTACTTACAACACATAAGTTTACATGGCCTATTTTAGCGCTACTTGTGTGAAGTATTTGGTGGAAATAGGTTGATTGGTTCCGAGATATGGCAAAAAAAAACCTTAGTTTTATATTTGGTTCTATATTACAAAATTAGCTAAAAAAAATAAATTAATAAAATAAAATAATAAAAAGAGAGGTTATGGACATGACCTAGTTTCAAAAAACACAGTTTTTTTTTAAAGTTCAACCCACTTGGGTTTTATTTAAAAATCTAGGATTTTTTGTTCCATTTATTTTTTGGAAAAAATTCCCATGCTAAATATAAACACGTATATTCTAAATATTTGTTTTATGTATGTTTACCCGAACACTTGTATTTTACTTTATTTAATCAAATGCCTGCATTTAGAATCGGAATTTAATTCATTGTTAGTAAACATTGCAAAATGTTTTTTTTTTTTCTTTACATCTGCTAAATATTGCACGAAGGAAAAAAAAATGGATATTATAGTAGTCTACATAATGCAGCTAGTATTATACACAACATGTACAATGTACATAACGTTATGGTATAACAACTTATATAACAACTTTCATGTTTTTCATATCAAATATCACCAAAACTCTTTTCATAAGTTGTGTAAATAGAATATCCATGCATACAAACACTTGACACTTATTGTTTTGTACACATTTCTTTTTACTGAGTGTCACAAGTACAAACCATTGTGGACGTGCTAAAGAGGTAGAGAGAGAAATATAAGTTTCCTTATAGAAACAAATATTTAATCCTCATTGACATCCTCATATGACACCCAAAGAGGCAATACAGAAGAAGAATGTCACAGCATGGAATAGTGACAAGTCAGGAAACATCTTAAGTATGAGAAAAAATCACGGTTTTCACCTGCAAATGCAAGGACAATTACATGTTACTCGCAGAAAATATTGTCTGTTCGGCCTCTGGACACAACTAGAAATAAGAATAGAAAGAATAGAAAGTGATTATGAATTCTGGAACAAAGAAATAATGCCAAAACTGGAAAATTTGTATAAAAACTACCTACTTCCGGACGGTCAATGTCTATAAGAAACCCTGCATACATGACTGGAAATCAGAGAACGAGAAAAGCAATTCAGTGAGTTTCAAGAAGCTACATAGGAGGAATTTAATTTATTTCCAAATTGTAAAATGGAGTCATGATTTGTTTTCTTCAAGCATTGGAATAAGGTCAAAATATTTCTACAGTTATGTATAGTGATAACTGTTCATATTATGGATTGTGATCCATGCATATTAATCATATATATTATATATTAATTATTTTTTAAAAATGTATATCATCTTAGCATTCAAAATGAATTTTCTAATGATCATTATATTATTTTAAATTTAAATTGTAATTTGTCTGTTCAGCGGCTGCGACCACGTTTTATATTTAAATTGTGGTTTATAAATGGAAAACGCGCTGTACAAAATTAATCAGTTTTATGTTCCAAATGTTATGCTTAATTTGTTTGTTGTTTCAGTGTTGCTGAAGTGATATCTACTTTTTCTTTCAGGAATTGACCGAGTGTTGCAATTCGCTCGTGTATATAAACTAGAAAGAAAGTAAGGCGATACCAAATATACGGTGTATATGAACTATGCAAAAGTGATTGATACGAAATAAAAAAAATTCGTTCAGAAGGATGGCATTTCTTCATTCATTATATCCATTACATGCATAGTTGTTTTAGAATTTGAAAATATTTATAATGTGAGATTTTGAATAACTTTTGTATTACAAAAGTTGGGATTTAAAAATTTTGGCCTATTAAACACCAAAAAAAGGGTTCAAGCTTTTCCTTGCTTAGTAAAACATGACTACTACAATTATTGCCATTTGATTTTCTCCAGGGTTCCTCTATCCCTCTCCCAAGCGCTTTATCAACATGTATAACTAATGCGCGCTATCATAAGTGTTTAAACGACCACTACAATGTTTCTAGATTTATTTATACAAGTACAAATTCAGCTCAAAAATAGAACCCCAATAAGTATTTAAAAAATAATTACTACAAATATATTTTCGACGTATATTGCATAATCTTTTTAAGGCTTTTCATAACGAATATTGACTGTTTGAAAACCATTTATAAGGAAACTCTCAGTGTGGCGCACGTTCGCTATTCCCGCTAAGTAATTTGTAACTGAGATTCGCATAATAAAACTACACCACTCAAAGCAGGACCCAGGCAAGTTATTCATGGATGCTCAGATACATGGGAAACAGTACCCAGGATAATTGGGCCCTATAGGGTGACGAACTCTTGATGTTTTTAAAGGCGATATAGATGGCAGCCTACTCACGCTCCACCCAGTTGGTTTGACAGGAAACGTCCTCGATGCAAACTGGGCGTTAGCAACAACCCACATACTCCACATCTTCCACAAGTAGTTCAGCTATCTGCCACTAGGTAATAGCAGCATCGAAGCAGCTATGGCGCCATTTTGTCTGCAGGGTCTTATGCTCCGGAGGACTATTACGATGTTTGCGCGGGGAAAGGTGGCGCTTCTCAACTTGCTCTTTCCTAATCCCCTCAGACCGCACAGTGGCATCAACGTGTTTGGTCAGATGACAGGACAGGCCAGCATAGTAAGACTCCGAGCGATACTCTGCCTGCAGCTGTCGTTGCTCAAATCCTCTTCTTCACAAAAACCGTACGTCTCCAGGCATCGCAGCTATTTAACTTAGCGATTTTTAATTGTAATACTATTAATTTAATAGAAGACACAGATCATATATACTAATTATAAATTTCAAAACAGCAGAATCTCAAGTATTCACATTTTAACTACGCACTACTTTCACACCTTCGCTTCTTGTCTCACGCAACCAGACCTCGCGGTTAGAGTCAAGCAATACTAATCGTCTTATTACTAGTTCTTTGGCTAGTTAAAATTCGCAGATTAATTTCCACCTATTTCTCGCCCGCTTCAGGGACCAGTGATAGCACGAAAGCCCTACTGCATTCCAGATTCCGGTCTTAATAATAATTTGCAAAACCAGGAGGCAGTTTGCTATTCCTGCCTTCTACCTCCTCGCCCCCCCCCCACCCCTTTTTTCCCATCATGGAAGGGCCTCGGCTGTTAACACTGAGAACTACAGCTCGCCGAGGCAACTTGGCGAGCTGCTTGTTGTAGCTGCGGTGTGCAGGCACCGCAACTACAATCGTATGTGTGATGTTGAAGGGATGGGGGGGGGGGGGAAGGGAGACTTCCCTCTTAGTCTGCAGCGAGTACAAGTGACGCAAACGCTGGGCGGACAAGGGCCCCACAAGTACGTGCAGTTACGTAGTACAGAGTTCTTCTGTAGCCGCCGTCGATGACGGTTCGGGATTTTTGAACCTCGGCGTCAGGGTTGCGACGTCACTGTGTTTGTGCCGTTTGACGATTTTGCGAGTTTAAAGGATTTTGCTGCCATGTCTAACCACTTTTTTCGTTGTTTTCGACGTTTTTGTATTCAAAATTTGAATTTTTGCTTGCTCCCCGGGTTAAGTCCAAGGCAACATGCCTTTGCACGATGTAGGTAAAGAAGAAGAAGTTACATACAGTACTGTAAAATACATTATAAATTGGTAGGCTACGATACACTAACATATATACCCTAGAATATTTCTTAATTGTGAAGGCAACAATATAAGCAAATAATATTTAATAATCAGTTGTATTATTTACCCACACACAATTGTATTCCAGATTAATATTCGTTCATAATTTAAGAGACTTTCTAATCGCTGTTATGAATGTAATTAAGTATAGGTACACATGGCCAGATTTGACTTGGTGGCATTTGAACAGCGCAGTTTGTAATACCTTGTTTATTTTAATGGTTTTAAAGTGGAGTGTCTAAATTCCCATTAATTATAGATGAATTGTAATTAACTGTGATTATTTAGAGAACTCTAAATATATATATATATCTACTTGCCACGTGTATGGCACTATACAATTTCCTACAATTGCATGCTGTCGATGCTGAGTAATTTACTAACATTATTTTCAAAAAATATCTGCAAATCATTGAATTTATTACCATTGAAACTGATTTCCATAATCGTGCTGTCAATAAACAAGTAGTATGAAACTAATGCACTATAAAAATTCATACAACGCTTTCTGTATAGAAAGAAAAAACATTTCATGGGGGTGTTTGGTTTTCAGTAATACAATAGAGAATTAGTTCAAAGAGAGGATTACATATAGATACAGGTTTCCTGTTATTAGAATGTTTCTTTATATGTTTTTGTTAGTGGTAATCCTAGAGTATTTATAGCAAATACACATTCTTTGAGCATGTTTTATAGTAAATAAATCTAGCTTCATACCAAAGGAAAAAATTTAGCGATGTTAAAAGCTGTGATTGAGTGTGTATATGTATGTATAGGCTGTTCACGGGATAGTGAGCACTTTTGAGGCCCTATTTACTTTTTCCTTTAGGCCATATTTAATTATTTAACCACCTTTTAAAATAAATATTGCAGTGTAGGTAATAAATAGAGTGTGTATTTTCCACAGGACTCGGAAGTTAATGTCTAAGGCTAAAATAAAAGATATTTAATGATTGCTATTCCAAATGAGAGGGCTTTCAAAAGTGCTCATTTTACCGTGAATAGCTTATATGTGTATGTATGTATATATATAAATGGCGAGCTCTAATCACTAATTTTTCTATTTATGTAAAGCAATCGCTGTTTTCCTTGCTTGTGTGATAGATAGAGTGAAAAAAAAATCTGGAAAAATTTTAGGCCATGAAAAAACGTGTGCAGATGGGACAATATAGCCACATACATGCACTCATATTATATGATCTCCGATCACATAATTTACTTATACACATTGTCAGAATGAGTATATCGCATTTAAGTGTTCAAAAATTCTGCAAAACTTTTAGCACAGTTGGCGATGGTTTACTCAAATTCTCATCTGTATATTTACCGTATACGCAGTATTGTAAGTTAATTACCAAATTTAATTCAATTGTTTTATTTCATTTAAAATTAACCTCTATTTTTTTAATTAATGAAACTCGCTAATGACAAGGAGCTGTAATAATACAAACTACGAGATCTAGTACAATTTGAAATTCTGATGATAGCATATCAAGTTACAAAAAAAAAAAACGAACACAGAATTACTGTAACTGCGCTAACTGCCAGAGTTCCAGTATGGATTAGAAATACTCACAATTATTTTTACAATGCAAAAGTACTATGAAGTTAATATATATATATATATATATATATATATATATATATATATATATATATATATATATATGGACCTTTATCAAACCCATGCATTCAAATGTTTACTGATCTATAGTTTACAGCAGACATGAAAGACCACTGCGTACATTTTAAATAAAAGTGTATACAATGAAACATTAAACGCTATTAAACATAGGCCATAATATATCAGTATGCAAAAAATTGTCCAACTATCATGATCAAGCAATTAAATGGTGCAAAATCTACTTAGACAGTTTTGACCCAGGGAAAGGGGACAAACCAAAACACAATACCGACAGGTACATCCACGTATTCGCGGAAGTTTCAGTCAAGGAAATATCACTACTACTAAGCCCCTAGTAAAAACTGACAAGACTCTCTTTGCGTTTCAAGACTACGACCTACAAGTCGGAACAATGTTGGAAATAGTTATTTTATTGGCACTTGTTTAACAGCGGATTCACACGCTCGGAATTAAACATTTTCCATTGAATTTTTGTGGTGCTGAATAAAATAAAACGAAGACTTTGTCCATCACTTCGCCCACATCGAAAACTAACATGCCGTTGATATTGGTAGGGGCACTTTATTTTTGCGAAAAGAATTTCTGCCATATGTATTTCAAAACTTTTTAGCTCTGAACAACGTTCCCCACTGGATAGTTTTATCGGCTCCGTGTCTTGGGTACCTGCCCGAAAACAATAGATGTTTAGGAACAGAGTAACCAAATTCAGATAGGATAAGTCACATTCCGCGAAACATTCTCCCAAGGACACGTGGTCAGTAATCAAAGGGAAGGGAACTTCGGTGTACACGTAGCTCATCTAAACTACGGCTGCCAGGAACTCTTTGCAGAAATCAGGTATCTATAGATGTTGGCATTTGGAAGACAGAAAATAAATTTTTTGCCCTCCACTTTGCCCACTTGGAATTTGGATCTGTCGATGAATCAGGTGGATTGAAATTAAATACAGCTTTTACACAAAACCAAGCCCGGCAGGTATTTGTTTAGTTGTTTTTGGCATAACGTAAATAAATAAATAGAATGAAGTAAAAAAAATTTGAAATGAAAATTAATCAATAAAAAAATTAACAGATACAAATAAACTAATTAATGAAAATAAACAAAATAAATGAATAAATATACCATGGCTTCGCTCGTCGGAATAACTGTGATTACCACGTAAAGTTATATAGAACAACCAGGTATTAACCAAAAACATAGTGGTCTAACTCACACTGTTGAGCTCATTTCTGACTTCGCATGATTATTTACACCTTGCCTTTAATCCATTAACAGAACGAAACAGCAATGTAACAATAAGCTAATACAACAAAGACATGTGCATAAAAATTCGTGCTGGGAAGCAAAACTTCATATAGAAAATTAAATTTTTACTTCTCATCTTCCTTTTGATATAAGATGATACACATACCTAAGTATTGGTTTAAGAAATACCACACTCACAGCGATTTCGGAAAATCCGCTAAGTAGTTTAACTTGATGCCAAAAAATACAGAAAACTATTTGCATTATTTAGCGCAATTTTTAATGAATATGATATATATTTGCATAAAATCACTTATATTTAATACAATATTTTTGACAAAATCCTCAATCATCATTTTTTATCTGCAAAAGCTATTGTGTTACTAAGCAACACTTTATACTCACAGATACTTACGTGTGTTTATTTGAACACATGAGTTATTGTTGGAATCACGTATTAAGGATGGGTATATATTAATTATGTGACTGCGATGAGTGCTATCATGCTTGATAATAAAGACGTATAGTTTATGATCAAAATAAACTGTGGCGTTGACTCATCACTACAGCACACAATAAACTGTTCTGGCAAAAAAAAACACATTACAACAAAAATTTCTACACATAGAAAGACAAAATAAATGAAATTTCTGTCTCTTAAAAAGCCGCACTGTGTGTATTTATACAAGCATCCGCCGATAAAAAGGTTTAGCTGTAAGTTGTAATAAATTTGCTCGAAAACAATTTCACACTGAACAATATTTTGTTCTCTCGAACAATATGATGTTTCTCCAAACATGTAAATTGATTCCCTTTAACCAACCGAATCATTTAAATATAACTTGTTGAGTAGAATAATTATCTAACTGTCCCAGCATCCTTTTTAAATGCATTTATGAATACATACACAACTATTTTACATGTACATTCAAATAATTAGTTTCGTTACTGTCAAAATTATAAATAGCATGGTAGGCAAATATTTTGTATAAAACTAATAAGTGTACAGTTAGCAAACAATCATCTGCGTCCATTGTTATACAATTTTTCGTGACATCATCAGCTTGGTGCAGTACTAACATGTATCTGGTTGGCTGTAGCGCAACCGAGTCATTTGATGACCTTCGAATTTACAGCTCGACTGTTCATTTGTTCTGACTATTATAACTATTGCAGTATTTGTTAGTGTACTTATTGATGCTCAACAGTGTCAAGAACAATTCCAATGAAACGATTTCAAACAAAAAATCTGCATAACTTGGCATTTTAGCAAATATATGTACATGCCATGTACTGAACTTTCTATAACAATAAAAAATAAGTGAACTGCCTAAACGTTTACTATGGCCGTGGTTGCCAAGACACAGAATTCAACAGCAATGAATATGGGTTTGGAACTTGGTCATGTTAGATCTTAAAATTATGACCGAGGCAGTAGTTTATGGACAGCCATAAAAATCTTAATTTGCACCAACCAAATGTTACGTGTTTGGACAGCCAAAAACGAACAAAATAACATGTTTTAGGAACAAAATAGTTGCGCAGGTAGAAAAAAAATGAATTTTGCTGCACAAAACTATTTTATTATCTTCAACATAATCGTTTTCTCAGTGTAAAAAAAAACCTGATAATACAATTCCCTCAAAGCTTATGGTTCACAATCATCAAATAAAAAATCATTCAAATAAAAAAATTATTGCAGTATTTTATAGTGCTGCAAGCTCATGCAAAAGATCCAAGTCTAGTGAAACCCAGTGTGTCAGTCTCCCTGGCCTACCAGCCAACCGCAGAAACCACAAGCATTCTGAGAAACGCTCACTCCAAGACAGAAATCCGATCGCGAGATGAGATAACGAGTCAGCAGTCTGCTAAGTGCTTTTAAACCCTCCTACCTTTGTCTCTCTGCCGGCCGCTAGCCTGAAGAATTTCCAAGATTCGCCACTGCGATTTCTGCAGCAGCACTGCATTGACCTGAGAATGTCCTCAAATTTGAACAGATTTGTCTTTAAAACGATCAATTTTATGTTTCTAATCAATTTTATGCTTGTAATGGCCATTAATTTGGCATTTTCGGACATGGCAATAAAAATGTTGGTTATTGTTTCTTCTGTAGAATGCCGTAGTTATTACCTTGGTACACTGTGTATGTGACCTTATGCAGAGGTTCAAATAAATATTATTTAATAACATAAATATTTTACTTACTTAAACCAAATTTCATCAGAACAAAGCAGACTGTTGTATGTTCACATTATCAAAACTTAGTACACGTATTTTCAACAGGTCTCGTATTATAAAGCGACAGATTAATGCAATTGAAAATTAAATATCTCCACTAAATTAAAAAAAAAAATTAACAAAATCAGATATACACGACAAAAATAGCTTAACAAAGTAGTGTACGAAATTTCATCGAGATCGGCCGTAAAAACTGTAACTAGCACTCCGCCTTAAGGGCGCCTCCTACTTCGAGATTTTTAGCGCGGCCGAGGCAGAGAAGCGCGGGAGCGATAAGGACGACACTGACACGCGCGCCTGATGCCCAAACGCTCCTACGCGCAAGGCGCAGAACTGGCGTGCAGTAGTTCCGTTGTGTTGCGTGTACCTATGGGACTTTAAGCGGTGACCCTATAATTTTATTGGTGGAAAGTCTGTAGTAAGGTGCAGTGCAGGTCCCTATAATAGTTTCGCATGTTTCCAACCTGTATATTATGCGATACAGTAGTGTGAAAAAGCCGTTTTTACCTATGTTGGAGGGCTCGGGAGTAGCATTTATAATGTACATGATGTATTGAGAGTATTATACGTATCTACTCTGCAGTGAGTTTTCTTTTCGTACACCGGTATCACGGGGACACGTTTAATGGTTTCGCAACAAAAAAAAACGCGGATTTCAAACACTCTGCATTGCATTTCAAACACCAGGTAGGCGAAGCCCTTAACAGTGTGCTAGAGAGTGTCGGCGATAGGTTCGAGATGCCCTGCGTGTGGAACAACCTGTATATGGAGCTGGCGAGTTGCCCAGAGCTGGCCGTGTGTCTCCGGGCCAGGAATTCACATTTACCTGTCGCCCACCCGATCAGCCACCCGCGACCGCTGCATTTGTCTCGTTGGCAGCTCCTTTTGTTTTCTGCACCGCGCCAGAAATCCTGCCCTGGCATTTCGCTGGGACGGCTCGATTGTTTGCGTAGCGATCTCCAGCAGCGGGCAAACAACGCCCTGAAATCGGACGATGAAACCAATAGATTCGTTTCGCAGTCACCGGCCCGACCTTCCGAGCAGAAAACCGCTTGTCTGCGGTTCACGCATTCGGAGTGTTCTTGGGATCGAGAATTTGGAACTTGAGAGCTCAGTGCTGCCTCAGATTTGACGACCTGAGAGAACTGTACAAGAACAAACTGCCGACGTAATGTCTTGAGTTTGAGTGTGTTGGACTTCAGGGCTCAAGAACTTGGAAAACGACCTGAACATTCAGCTGGTACGTGCCTTGTATAGGCTGTTCACGGTAAAGCGAGCACTTTTGAGGCCCTAATTACTTTCTCTTTCAGCCATCTTTTATCATTTAACCATGGTTTTAAATAAATGGTGCTGTGTAAGTAATGAACAAAGTGTGTATATTCCACCGCACTCAGAAGTTAACGTCTAAGGCTAAAATAAAATATATTTATTGACTAGTATTCCAAATGAGGGGGCTTTCAAAAGTGCTCACTTTACCGTGAATGGCCTACACCAAGGGCAAATACTATTTTGGCAATGTTACCTGAAAAAAGCTTGTTGCCTGGGAAATTTCAGAGTGGTTTCTAGTGATGCGTCTTCATCCTCTAGCAGGATATGTAGGAATTTATAAAAATGTGTTAATAAGGCTACAAGTCGGAGAATCAGCGTGCACTATCACCTCACGAACAAAACCGGGACGGAAAGAATGGTTTTGGAAGGAAAGGTGCTTTCAAGAAGTGGAAAAAATCTTCGGTATTCTAATTAAGGTCCCATTCCTCGATAGTTGAAAGTACAGCAAAAAAAATCTGTTCTTCCCAGCATGCGAATTAAACATTTTGCTAAGGGGATGGGGAGGATTATTTTGACTGAACTGGAGACTTTCGGAGATTCGCATTTCCCAGCAAAGCTGCTAATATTTTGTGGCGGGAATGTGTACTAGCTTACAGAATATAAACAAACTGCAATGTTATATGTGTCCAATATATGCCTGGTTTGAAATTAAGTACACCAAGGCAGACAGGGAATTTTGTGCTACGCCGAAAAGCTGATTTTGACAGTCGTCTGTGGCCTTGTGTTTTCCTGCCAGTACTTTCTATAAATATGAAGTATAGGTACCAAGCTTCGTTGTTGAAATTTGTACTTGCATTATAGCGCATCTTCGGGTAGGGAGATTTCTTCCCCTGGCAAGGGAATCATTTTTATAACATAAGTTCGGAGAAATCATTTTATGAGCGGGGAAATTTCCTGGCATTTCTCCCCTTCCGCCCAAATTGATTCGCACACTGGTCCTCTGCCTGATCTTTTCGTCATGGATATCTTTGTGGAGTTGGTTTCTGTGCGGGGATAGGGAATGGTGGAAATATAGCAAAAATGCCCTAAGAAAATCTTTGTGCCTTATTGTGCACTTCGTTTCAAACAAATCTGTTGTAAGTTACTGTACATCTCTGTGCACTGAATATATCTGGTTGTTTAAGAACGGAAGTTATTTTCCTTTCATTATTGTACTTAAATATATAGTGCTTATTAATTACTTGTGCAGTTTCATTAGCTCATCATCCACGTATCATTCAATATAACGCTCCCTTGCTTTATGGTTCAAGGATGTCTACTGGTGAACCCTGGACCCAAGGTTTAAAATCTGGTCTAGACTGCATTAACTTTCATACTATGCTTTAAAATTTAACTATGGTGGTTTCATTTCACGATGTAATCGCTGTTCACTACTAACCGCCACTGTACAACAGTACTTATGTTACTACAACAGTATTATTTTGTTACCTGTGGAACATCAGTAACTAATGTGGTTGTTAATGTAATATACTGTTAAGATATTATGTTAATTTAACATTATTATAATAATGTAACATTATATCCTTTCTGTACTCTTAACGTCAAGGTAGCGTTTATGTTGCGGCAAAACAAATTTTGTGTTGCAGTCACGTTAACATTTGTGTTAAAAGTTTTATTGTATTTTATTTGCTTTAAAAAAACTTTCTGACGGAAAATAAATTAATTGTTTTGTCACAAAAAGGAATAGCACAAACGAAAAAAACTATCAGCAGCGGGGAGAATCGAACCCGCACCGTGAGTGCTATAAATACTTCGCTTTTTGGAGCCCGGCGTACTTCCTATTAAGGCTAACTTGACATGTTTAACTACCACGTTTCATATTGCAATAATTAAATACAATAAAATGCAAACTGCAGTTCTGTTTTGTTACGTCATTTTGCCCTATAAATATGTATGCATAATTGGCATCCGCAAACTGCTTTGCAACGCCTGAGAACTGGCCTAACCTATATTTAGTTTTCAAACTATTCTTTACTATTTAAATACAGTTGTTTCATTTTACGAGGTTATCGATGTTCGCTACCACCCGCCATTTAAAGACAAGTCAGCGTGAACTTGTGTTAGTTGTACATTTCTTTAAATTCACAGTAAAACAATATATATTGTTCCTCTAGTTACTTTTAGTGCAATATAACTTTTGGTTGAGGCAATATTACTTTGTTAACATTTACTCTTCAACAGTATATTTGCATTACCGTAATATAAGACTTTGTAAATGGTTAACATTAACTAACTTTGCCACAGCATTATTAATTTTACTACAACATAAACGGTCAAAGAAATGCCATAATAGCAATTTTACAAGCTTTTATTTAACTTCACTTATATGTATATGGGTGTGTTTAGGTCAAATCTTGCAAGTCGACTTTCAACCCCTTCCCGTTATCCATTTGAACTGAAATTTTGCCTACACGAGTAGTTCCGATGACAATACAACGCGAAGGTACCACTGAGCTGATCTGATGATGTAGTCGGAAGTTACAAGCTTTTATGGAACTTCACGTGTTTGTTTGTTAAACCAGTTCCAGTTATCCAATTGAACTTGCTGCAGCAATGTTGCCAGACCTCCCTGTCTTTCACTGTCGTCCTTGTGTGGGTCTCACAAGCCTGCCTCGATCAGGCAGGGTGGCTTGGTGGGTCCGATCAGCTGTTCTCGCACGCACGTGCACACACAAGAGTCGAGTCGTTATTTAGTGTATTAATTCTGGTTTTTCATATTACGTATCTAATGCATTTTGCATGTATGATTTAGTATGTTGGCGAAAGTTCATGAGAAACTTCGATGCCTTGGAAATGCTGATTTTAATTCATTTCTCTCACATAGTAAACGTATCGCATTTGGCCTCGTTGGACTTGTCTCGATGAGTAATTTGGTTGTAGATGGTGACCAGGGTTTGTAGCAGTTATGTAGCAATGGACAGTAACAGACATAAAACTTGTTGCGAGATGTGCATTCCTACATAATATATTTAAAAAAAAAAAAAAAAAAAAAGGTGAAACTATAAAGTGAAAAATAAAATAACTGTAAAAATCTTTTAAAACCAAGCTTTCATTTATACATGTACTAAATAGATAAAAATAATTATAGTAGTTACACAATTTGTAGAACTTGTAAGATGTGGTCGAACAGCCGTGGTGAACTTTACTACAAATTAATATATTTGTATCAATTTATATTTAGTATATAAAAGCATGGCGCAATATAGAACGTATAATTACTTCATTTGCGTTATCGTAGTAAGCACATCTTGCGTAAGGCTCTTGACTATTCGCGCCAAGTTCTTATATAACAAGTTTAAATTGATACAAACATGTTAATTTGTAGTAAAGTTTATTACGGCTGTTCGACCACATCTTACACATTCTACAAATTGTGTAACTACCGTAATAATTTTTCTCTTTTAAGTGCATTATTAATAAAAGTTTTGTTTTAAAATATTTTTTAATTATTTTATTTTGTTGCAGCAACATTGGATTTTTTCTGTGTAGAAAACAGAAAAATTAAGTTATATCAAAATTACCAATGTGCGTGGACGAACGTATCACTAAGCATACAATAATTTACTGATATTTATAAGTAGTAGGGCCGGGGGATCCTAGGACACTTTATATTAATCGGATTAATTATTAATCCGATTTTAATCTGGTCAAAAAATTTAATCCGGTTTTAATCCGATGAAATCTTTTCGGTAACCATTAATCCGATAAAATGTCATCAAAGAAATTTTATCAAATTTGTTTGATGAAATTTTTTTATCAAATTTCTTTGATGGATTTTGTGTGTGTGTGTGTGTGTGTGTAGAGTTTGGTGTACTTTATTTCTTTCTTTTTTGGGGTGGGGAGCAGCTCTGGTACATCCTCACCCTTGGAGCTCTGGCATCGTATGAGGTGTGCCTGTGTTGGGGAAGGGGTGTGTATAGGGGAGCGATATTCACCCTCTGAGCTCTGGCAATCGACTGAAGTGTGATGTGCTGGTGAAGGGGTATATATGTGTTGCGTTCTGTGCAAGAATGGCATAAGTGTTTTTTTTGGGTTCGGAGTGATATTGCTTGTAGACATTGGTGGGAGATAGGCGATTTTTTTGTTATAGTAACTAAACGGAAAGAGAAAACCACCTATAGTTAACACAAGAGAAATTATGAAACGTCGCACAGGAAAAACGAATTACGGAACCCAGATATCCTGGTTTTTTTTTTAATTGATTAAATTGTAAACCGAGGATAAACAAGTCTGTTTGTTTGGGAGATGACTGAAGCAATGACTGCAGTGTATGACGTGCACCAACTTATAAGCTGTTAAATACATAAAGCACGGCCGGTGTCTGCCAGGTGACTAATATTATAGGTACTCGGAAAGAGATGTGAATACGATTTACGTGACAAAATAAATGGAATTTTGGTAGGAATATATAAATTACACTAGTTGAATTAACAACGAATTAAAAACATGTAATGAAATCGCACAAGTACCTCTCCCAAAACACGTCTGTCAGGCTGTGAGATCAGTCAAGAAATGACTTATAGATGTGGAGTTTGCAGCCGAGTTGAACACATATCTACGTGAATGGATCAAAATTATGTTTACGAATGAATATTTCCCTAGAAAACTTGTTTACCAGCCATTCTGATAACTTAAAGATGGAATGAAGTACACGTTCAAAATACGCAAACTCACTAAGAACTGGTTTGAATACACTAAAACACAGATAATTTAAGATTTCCAAACTCGCACTTTTAAATTCAATTTTAACCAGACACAATAGCGTAGTAGACATACACGTAAGTCGCCCTATCATTTGTACACGTACCTTAAATGATTTTAAAACATGTCCGTTTGGTGTGGAGTCTGATGTAGGTATTAGTTGAGCTGTAGCACTTACGTCGACTTATAAGTTGTGTGTCGAGAGCCTGAGTATAGACGTGGAGCGTGGTCTGCACCGGGAAGCAACTGGGTTGAAATTACGGGAAAAACTCGTCAATGAAGGAAACATTTTTAATGTTTATGAAATCGCAATTAAACGAAAAGAGATTTGAACATACACACAACTACATGAATGGATAAAAATTATGTTTACAATGCACATACTAATATATAAATTACACTACCTGATTTAAAATAAATAATTTACTCGCATTATTTAACGACGTATCCGGAGAACTGGTTAACCGGTACGAATAAATGTTCCTATCATAAGAAGCCGAATTTAAAAATAAATGACTTCTAACAAGCAATCAAACTCCACCGAATAAAAATGATTAAAAATAATGGACATATTACATCGAGTCGAATAATGTTAACACAAATTTCTGTTAAGTCTGGGAAATTCACCGCACTAGTAAATGAAACAATAGTTGAAAATCGTATAAACTTTCGTCAACCGAGCTCAGAAACATACTTGAGATGATAAACACTTATAAAATTATTTTAAAATAACGGACACCTGTATCGGCTTAACGCATAAAAAAATCCCCTATAAATTAAAAGTTATAAAAAAATTTATATTAAAACGATAGTTGAAGCCTGGAGCAGATACTAATAGATGAAAACTTTTACAATGCAGTTCACACCAAACATCTTCACAAAAAAATATGGAATCGGGTAATTCTTCGTTTGGAGGCATGATCTTCATTTGTAAAAGGGGAATATTGTATACCTTCAATTAGTGATCAAATACTTGCTAATCGTGATATTTCTCTTGTTGTATTGTTATAAAAAAACACATGTATGTTTTCCAATTTAAGCCCATTTGCATGTTCTAACGACATAATAATGCTAGTTTTTCCACATGAAGAAGGACCGATTATTATATAACTTATATTTGATGGTAAAATAATACCATGTTTCTACAAGCAATATCACTCCCAACCCAAAAACACATATGTCATGCTTGCACAAAACTCAACAGATTATATACTCCTTCCCCAGCACATCACACTTCAGTCGATTTCCAGAGCTCCAAGAGTGTGGACGTATCAGAGTTGCTCCCCACCCCAAAAAAGAAAGAAAGAAAATAAAGTACACCAAACTATACACACAAAAAAATATTCCATCAAAGAAATTAGATCAAACATTTTCATCAAACAAATTTGAACACATTTCTTTGAACACATTTTATCGGATTAAGATCGGATTGAGGATTAACAAAAAAAATCACAGGACTAAAATTGTATTAAATTTTTGACCAGATTAAGTTCGGATTAAGAATCAATCCGATTAATACACTCAATGAAATCGATAATCCGATTAATCGAAAGTGGCCTAGGATCCCCCCGGCCCTACTATTTTTACATTACTTTTAATTACTATTTACCCTCGCGATTTTATCGGGTAAATACAGTAGACCTTAATTTCGTCGAACAGTTAAGGATAAATATTGTATTTGAAAAGTAAAGCTTACGGCAATGTTTATATTAACATGTAGCAGAAAGATAGAAATTGGCTGAAATCAGAAATTGAGCAGGGCTTTCGAAAGTGCTCACTTTACAGAATGGTATCTAGGAAATCATGTCAGTCGATAAAAGTTCAGATATTAGTACCTGTTTACGGATAGAGAGCTGTTTTTCTAATTCAACTCTAGCACGTGCTGTTGACCATTTTTACTTTCCCTTCAGCGACATGTAGTTGGACGAGCTGCGAAAAGCCAAGGCGCGCTTCCCGCTTCCTACGGCACGAGGTTCGCCTATGTTCGCTCCACTCTCGCCGTTTTCGGTCGGAAGAGTGGCGTAAGTTACCCTTGACGGATGGGTTTTCTCGCGGTGCTTCCGCTGCTTCACCGACCTTTGCATTTCCCTTGCATTGCTCTATCTACACCATAGACTAAAAATGAGGCAGACAGCTTATTCGTCTTCTGCGCATGTACCCAACATTGATCTCCTACACAACTGTCAAAGTCATATGGTCAACAGTGATAACGTGTTTGTTTTTACACCTTAATTTTTTAAATCACAAGCACAAATATATTATTAAAGCACCTTTACGATTTCGAATTTATTCAAAAAGCATTACAAACTGATTAGAGGAAGTGCAAAAACATTTGTAAGAAGCACTTGTTTACAAATCAGTTTTTTAATCTAAAATCCAAACCATGCCGTATTCGCTAGACGTGTTGGCAGGTGAGCAGTTCAATGTTGGGAGAGGAAGATTGGTTGTGCGCAGCCAGCGGGATCGGTGTACCACATATGTAGTGTAGGCTTTACCTCCACCTGCGGTAAACCACTTGTCGCAAGGCGCCATCCACATCTCTTTAACAGTAACTAGCAATAAGTGAGATATTGTGTACCGACTGAAAAGTATCTTCTTTGGATAGCCTTCAGTGGGTTTGAAATACATGTCAATAAATAAATAAGAAGGAACTTACCTCTACTCTTTGTGCTGATGTCTTCAATCTCGTCTGCGGAGCATCTCATACTTGGGCATGAGTCAGAACATTATGGCAATGTTATGTTAGAGATGTGTTCCTTGGTAGATTTCACTTGTGGCTTTGCATGTTCTGTTTGATGCCAGAACCATGTTTTATTTTAGACGTTCAGTAAATCATTAATGTGTGACACGCTTATTCACCGTGTGGGTTCCAAATATATATATATATATATATATATATATATATATATATAATATATATATATATATATATATATATATATATATATATATATATATATATATATATATATATACACACTCTAGCTCTCTAAATGACTCTTGGGAAATTAAACTAGGGTGACCAGAAGTCCTGGATTTCGCAGGACAGTCCTTTTTTCTAAAGCTTTGTCCTGAGGAATGTGAAATGCCAAATAAAGTTATGAAACGTCCTTCTTTAGCCAAGTGCCCTGCGAAACGATCTGTTTCTTACACATTAATTTATAACGAAAATTTATATATTTTACACATGCAGTGAATTTTATTTAAAAAATTTTTTTTTTTCGAATAACACCTTGACGAGTGCCATTCTTTCAAATGAGAAATGTATTTCGCAGAAATAAACGTATTAAATATTTATAATAATGCTGTTAAATTACAATTAAATAGGAATAATGATTTTGGTTTACATTCAGATACTTTTCGGGTATACACGTTTTCAATTATTAAATCGAATTAACATGCAATTACATTAATAGTTAAGCACGACCCTTTTATAATAAATCTGATTTCTTATATTGTGTCCTAGGCTTCTTCATGTATTAAAATATCTGGTCAACCTAAATAAAACACAACTTGTGAATAGTTATGAGTAGAATCGCGAAGACAGAACGGCGAAAAATATTTACATGATAAAATTTAAAACATCGATAACTATAGCCTAACGTATGAATTGAGGGAAAATGTGCAAATTAAAGATCAACATGTTACGTAATTTTATTTTCTCTTTTAAAATATGTGTATTTTGGAAAAGCCACATCTGACGTCACATTAAGTTGAAAAACACTTGCATGTTATAGCAACATTTTGTTGGATCATCACGTTTGTGTTCTATCCTGTAGCAGCTGACTGTTGGATACATGATTATTTTATTGTCATTTACATACTCTTACAGATTTTTAAACGAAGCACATGTCTTTGAAGCGAGGAAAGGAAGAGTTTGAATTCTGGGGAACTTAAAAAATTTACGAGAGCTGTTTTCTCAAAATTTTACTGTAAAGAAGTACTACTTTATGATACATCAGAGAAAAACACGAACAAATAACAATACAGCAAGGCTTTGTACACAATGGAGAGTTACTTTTACTTGCTATTTTTATTTTACAAATAATGAGTCACATAAGTTTTACGCAGAAATAAAACATGCATGATACGAAAACGAAATCTGGATGGAATGCATGTTGATGAATATGTTACATAGGTATATGTATTAGCTGCCACAGTAATATTTACAGGTAAATTTTCACGCACTCGAATGTCATTTGTTTGGATTTGATAAAACTTATGCGTTTAGTTGAAAAGGTTTTGCGTACTGTGGTTACCGCCACATCGCCTGTGAACAGTGCCAAATAGATATTCATATGGATTTTTATTTTTCAAGTAGGTCCTATACTCTCCTGGTTTATATACATCGTTCATCTACTCTCGTTGCAACGAGATATTTTAAATTAAACTTGTAGCCAAGAAAGAGAAGTTGCGAAGGAAAGTGCGGAGATTTGTGGATACTATTATCGTATGCAAAGGCACTATTTTCATGTTAGTACTAATGGCAACCTGAGTATTAATGGGCGTTATCTAGTCATATGTTGCAGATACCCATTTAAGTGACTAAAATGCTGTCTGCCCTTTTGTAGAACTTAAGGTAACCGCATGAATTTTCATACAGACTTCTCCACTGTACAGTTAAACGACCACCAGTGAAAGTTCTTTGACCGCCAACTGTACGAAGAAAAATACTGCTCGCAGTTCAGCCCCTTGCACGTAGAGACGTACTATTTGAGGATCGTTCTCACCCTTTACATCCCTTCTCAGTCTCCAGAAAGTTAAGCCCCTGGGGAAGTTGGGCGATGGAGGCATTACAAGGATTTCCGTCGTAGTTACTGGGGTTTAATTTCAAATAGCGAAAACGAAGTAAAGTTAGGCCATAAGACTTTGCGAGGCTGGTGGTAACTTTCCTCTGTAAATGTAAGAATACTTGGGCCCAAGAATTTTTTTTTCTCACTCGAGGCACAACGATACGGGCGACAATAACGCGTGCGTCCAGCGCCTTATCGCTCCTACGCGCAAGTCGTTGAACTGGCGTGCAGGGCTTACCGCCGTCGCGTTCTTCTTTGAAAATTTGATCTGTAACAGCTCGCACGTACGTGGCGTTTCAACTGCGTGCAGTGCCGTAGAAACGCTCGTTTTGCCATGGCGCTACAAAACGTGCTTCCGATGTGATGATCTACGAAGATAACACACACATCAGACAAGGGCTGCTAAAGTTCATTCACGGTTTCTTCGCCCTTTTCAATCAAACCTTTGAAAAATCCCCCCATGTGTTTAGTTATTTCCTAAATTCGCCCTGTATCACAAGCGTTTTATACTTGTGTTCATAAAAGGTACTCTTTTCTTCTGTAAAATGTAAATGTTATTCATATTTTATCTATAAATTATAATGCTTCATTTATAAATAATCTGAATAAAAATCAAAGAGAAAATAGGTATGTTGGTAGCGCCTATTGAGAAATAGTTCTTATACAAAATACTGTTACACTTAGTGCGCACGAATGTGGTGCGTTGTCTCCCTGGTGTAATTCTCCAAGATTAGTTAAGCTTAATTTGCACGAGGCGAAGGAATATCCTGGAAGTAGAGCTTTAGCAGGGCTTCAGAAAAGGCTGAAGTAACCGTGAATGGACTATAGGAGTTTTTAATACGTCACGCACATCAGAAAGACAATTTCAGAGTACTCCAAAACCACTTAAGACCGTTTTTTTTTTCGAACCTTCCTATCTAAAAATATATGCGTCAGCAACATACAAAATGACTTATGGGACCCTGCATTGAACGTTCCCAAAGACTTTCCGCCAATAAAATAATAGGGTCGCCGCTGAAAGTCCTATATGTACACAGAGAGTTATGAGAAAACTACACGCCAGTTCAGAGCCTTGTACGTAGCAGCGATGACGCACTTGATGTGAGTGGCAGTGTCGCCCTTATGACTCCCACGCTTCTCGGCCTCAAACGCGGGAGGACACTCTAGCTAGGCGGGTGACTCAATTTATAAGCGATGAAACCGACCGAGTTGGTGCAGTGGTAACTCACTGGACTCGCATTCGGGAGGACCCGAGTTCGATCCCCAGTCCGACCATTCTGATTTCAGTCTTCCATGGCATTCCGAAATCACTTCAGGCAAATGCTTGGATGAGTCCCTAACAAAGGCCATGGCCCATCTCATCTCATCCCATCCCCTCTCCAATTCCTCCTCCCTGCACAACTTGCACCGTCCCTAATGACCTCGCTGTCGACGAGACGTTGAGCCCAACTACCTATCTACCTACAGGCGATGAAAGCACACAGATTGAAATAAGACTATGGTTTTACAGGCAAACCCTAAAGATTACAATTTTCACGACTTTTTATTATTTTTAATATACTTGATATGATAAAAACGAAAACGGTACGAGCTTAGATAATTGGAGTTTATTTATTTTTTTTGCAAACGATATTTATTTGCTAAGATACACGTAAACCCCTCGAACAACCGAATAAGTATCTAGTGGTTCGGAGCAAATATCACGGAGTGAGTAAAGAGATTTGGGCTGCTCTTATTAGCGAGGTCTTGAGAGCCGATGTGGGTGATTGAGGTGAGTATGGAGCGGTACCGGGATGAAAGGATGTGGGAAACGGGAGATCCCCAAGAAAAACCGCTGACCAGCGGCATCATCCGGCAAGATTTCCGCATGCGAAAATCTGGAGTGGCCCCGTCTGGGATTGAACCCTGTTCGCCTTCGTGGGAGGCGAGCAGGCTAACCGCTCAGCCACCGCGGCCCCAAATATTATAGAGGTTCGGTAAAACCCACTTAGAGGATTCTCAGAACCTGGAGTTTAAAAAAATCAGTTTTGGGTGCCTACCGTCAGTAATTCCATTTTCCCCAAATGATTTGGTACTAACATTTTTAAGCTGTCATTTTTTTAACTGCCGTATAGGAGAATTACACCTTTGTTGTGTAACATGGGAACAGGCAAAAATTAAGGAAAGTCGAAAAAGTTTTAAATGTGGCACTTCGCTGGGCCTGTCACTCAATGGGACCAAGGCCAGTGGACCTACCTTTTCATCCTTCTGGGCGGGTGAGGCCACGGTGGTTGGGCGGTTAGCCTGATCGCCTCCCACCAAAGTGAACCGGGTGGAAACCCCGGTCGGATCACTCCCGGATTTTAGCATGTGGGAGGAATATGGCTGGACAGCGGGTTTTCTCGGGGATCCCCCGTTCCCTCCACCCCTTCATTCCGGCGCTGCTCTACAGTCACCTCAATCACCCGCATCGGCTCTCAAGACCTCGCTAATAAAAGCCGCCCAAATCTCTTCACTTCACTTCTGGTCGGGCCTCGGTCCAGTCGTCTTGAACTTTACAATGAAAAATCATGCGGTGTAAAATTGAAACTGTGTAAAGATCCCAAAAATTGTTTATCAAAGAGTAAAACTTCACGAAAAAAAATTTTTAAAGGTTTGTTTTAATTGTAGGCTAGGAACTGTGAACATTTATAAAGATGGCATGGTCATTTATCGTTAATTCTACCATTTAGTAGTGACTCATTTGCACCGCGCTGTTTGAAATCTTGTTGGGCAGTAGGCACGAAAAAGAAATGCATGTCTAAGAATAGCTAAATGTTTTTCTTTATGGGAATCTATTTGACACTGTATCATAAAAAACAATAAAAACTTTCAGCAATAACAATGAAATGAAAATTTCAATTAACTTACATAGAGTAGCTTGGTTCGTTACGTACTAATAACTGAATGATTACGGGAATAATTGAAGCTGCGATGATCCGAGAAGAAAATCTATGGTTGCCAGCTTTAAAAATAATTTTTGATGAAGATATTAAGGCAGTGGAATAAGTTTTCGCGATAGATTGATAATTTTATGCGACATTTTATTTATTTATTCTCATAAATTTTTTTGTGAGTGCAATGAATATTACAAAACGCCATTAGCAATTTTCAGGAAATAGATTATTACAGGAAAAATAATAGAAAATATGTATATGTATTATGCTATATATCGATGTACATTCTGGAAAGTAATAAATGGCATTAGTTTTAAAAAAAAGTTATAAATGTCTTAAGATGGAAGCTATAAAAGTCCGAAATTGGTTTACTTGACATCACTGTATAACTTGAAAGGAAAAAATCCTGCACATTTCAGGTCATGATATATGGATTTACAGTCTCTTATTGCATTAAATTTGGCAAACACATAAGCTGTTGGTTTGTAAAGCTGCGTAAGAAAATTAATACTAAAAAATGTCCTTTTCGCAATGCTCTTGACCTTTTAGTTGTAAAGGAGATTGTGATACATTTTGCGCAACAGTATCTTCTGACATAACGTTATGGAATCACAGATGTTAGCGATATCTACGTGAAAAACGCCGCAGAGAACTGTGTGAACAAACAGACTGGCGTATTGTCCACAGAAAAACTTCAAATCAAACCTCATACTGGAAGATTATAAGCGATTTTCAGAAAATAAGGGGAAATGGGAGCGAATTTATCGTCTGAATACAAGATTCGTGCGTTGCGTACTCGTAATTTACTCACGTATCATAACTGTTTAATATATGACTGTTCATGTGTTATTTTCTGCCAAAGTTTAAACGTATGTCTATTACCAGTAATATACAAGACCAAATCATTTAGTATAAAATGACGCTGAGAAAATAATAAATTCCACAATGAAGCAGCTGTATTTTTGTACACATTTATTATATTTCTTGAATGAAAAAATTAAATACGTCCAATGCAGTAGGTATTCATAGTTTGATACTTAAAAAGAGCAAAGTGATTAAATGCTATTAATTTACAATTTAATGAATTGGACATATAAATTTCACACATTCACTTGAAAAAAAAAAAAACTTTATAAACTACATAAGTACATCTTAACAATCCACAGTTTTTAGCTGAAAATAATTTTTTAAAAATTCATTTACCGGTTTCAAAAGAAAAGAGTATTTGACAAAAATTTGACAACGATAAAAGCAAATTACGAAATGCATAAAAACGTACTGCACCGTAAACGCACAATTTCGTTGAATTCTGCATTTGTACAGAGAAATGTGTTGGTTACATGAGATCCGAACTGAAGATGTACCTACAGCTGGCAAGTCTGATGTTACAGGCCTGCTTTGTTCACCGCCATAGCTTCGGACGTTGTATTTTATTTTCTTGTCACTACATATTTTAACAAGAATAAGTACAGTAGAACTTCTTGCGTTGATATTGTGCTCAGTACAGTAGTGCATGAACAATACATGAAAACGTTTTCACAGTTTAACTATGTAAGTACGCAAAATGTCTTGCACAAGAGAGGACAAATCAGGTAGGCTATTCCAGAAATATTTATTACGAAAGGACAATGTATCTAGTTTTTCTTCAAACACGTAACTGCACGAGTCGTTGCTTAAGCCTCGTGGAAGAACACCCATGTATAAATTACACCCGTAGAAAGAAACGAACGTTCCACAGCAAGAGAATCCGACACATTTTTTTTTATGACCACGTATACTACCATTTTAGAATACGTAACGTTTTCACTCAGCACACATTCAAAGGCAGCAATTCTTAATACGATTTGCTTCTATTAAACTACAGTATACAGGTTGACTCAAAATTCTTGCCCGCTGACTATACCACGTAAACCCTATATTAAGAAGTAAGAGACGATGGTAGTGGCGAAAACTCAGTCCTACTGCATTTTCATACACAATTTGACAACAGTGTAAAGCGAATGGAAGGTTTGTGGAATATCTGTTAGCAAAACAGTACGCTTCATAGAAGCTCATACTGCTTTGCTTTTTTTTTTACGTGGATATTCTAACTTAAAGCCTCATCCGGCGTTTTTGTTGTGAATTTATAGGTCATTACTTCATCAGACAGTGTTGCCAGATTGTGAATGTAAACTTCAGTACGGTTCATGAAATATTTTGCTCTAAATTTTCCCTTCATGTTTTATCCGGAATTTCGGACAACATATTAATGAAAATACTTTAAACGAGAAAACGAAACAATAATACTGGACTGTGACGATATTTTATAGCAAAAATCATGCCTTGTATGACAACATTTAACACATATTTAAATAGAGGTTTACTAGGGATATTCGCTCAGCATCAGCAGACTGCCTTTACATTTTTTTTTCTCTTACCGGCTTTGAAATACACCATTTTCCTGCACATGTGATCCGAGTGTCTACGTAAGCGAAAGAGCTCGCATTCCAATCCATATCCTTGCTTTGACTAGGATCGTAGGAATCGCAAAATTGGCCATTACTCTCAGAGATATATCACGAAAGTTTTTTTTTACAACATATGACGAACCAAACCTGAAAATTCAGCTCGTAACATGTCACAAAAAAGAACAGTTAAAAGATAGTTGCATAAACCTTTTTGCGTGTGTGACGTATGAGAACGTGAACGTAATCCGTTTCGACAGGTGGGATTTCTACTGTGCGGCCCGAAGTACACTGTTAAAACTGTACTGTGGTTACATCACTTATTTTGAGTCACACTTGGTCAACTGACCACCCGATTGAAATCATTGTATTTTACACGTTCGCAGAAACATGCCAGATGTGAGTTATGTTCAGAATTTAATAGTCATATCTCTATTGATTTTGCTGACTACAAAAAAAAGACTGAATCGTTATTCCTTGATCCTTAGTTCATAGGCTATTCAAGATAAAGTGAGTACTTTTTAAGGTCCTGCTAAATCTCTCCTTCCAGCCAATTTCTAGCTTTCCACCACTTTTCAGTATAAACAATGCCATTTGACTAATAACCACAGTGTATACATTTCACTACTCTCAAAAGTTAACACCTGAGGCTGCAATAAAATATTTATTAATGCTTAATACATGTTGAGAGGGCCTTAAAAAGTTCTCACTTTACTGTGAATAGCCTATAGTTTATTTTTGGCTCTCAATCTATATTGCATTTTCATTTTTCTACATGGGTGCGTGCGCGCGCGCGTGCACACACACACACACAAACACCACCAGGTTATTAAGGTCATTGATTTCCTGTTGTATATTTTACATTGCAAATTTTCCTTTCATAGTTGTTTTTAATATTTATGGCGATATTTGGTTGATCCATAGCGTCTAGGCTCCTCATATTATGCTTTTTTACCTTTATTCCTATGTCTTTAAATATTTTCTTGTTTACTTGTGTATTTTTTCATGATATGGTTTCTGTTTTGTGGTCACTGTTGGCATTAGGTAAAGTCCTATTGAATTCTGAATACAATTAAAATTTACTCTTGTCAATAAAATTAAAAAAAAAAAAAAAAGTTTGGTAATAGCATATAAAAACGAGGTTTTGTCAACACACTGGATGATCTACCGCTCAGGAACGGCAAGTATAGTTCAGCACCTCATTACAGACTCGTAAGTGGCTTAGCTACTGAAACTTTGGTGCAAGTTCGACAGCCATCGGTTGTGCTCGGCTTCTCCCGCCGAATGTAACCGAACAATTTTAAATAACCTCCGTTAGTTTTAATTATTGTAAGAGAATAAGCTTACTTACTTTCCTAGATTAGTTTAAGTAATCATTTTCGGTCGGGTTATTGCACTGAAAAACATGGGGGAAAATATAATAAGCACCACTTGAAATGCATATGGACAATAATTACAGCAATTTCTGTCCACAGCCGACGAAATAACCCCAGCATATACGACAGTTACCGAACTTGCACGAAAGTTGCCGGACTTGCACGAAAGTTGCCTAACTTCCCCGACTGTTGCCGAACTTGCCCGACATTTGCCGAGCTTGCCCGAGAGTTGCTGAACTTGCACGGCAGTCCCAGAGCCCAACACCGGGCCCCGTGTAAGTAGTCGACGCACACGTCGCCTCGGACTGGTGTCGTGTTAGACGGTGGACGGCCCACACTCTCGGGCCTTCTTCAGCGAGCTGCCGCAGAGGTTCACAGAAAGCGATTGCCGGCATCCCGTGGTGGTAGGTGGACGCGTGATGTCAGGCTGACAGCATTCGGTGTATCCCGACTGCTTCGAACCGTGTGCAGAACGTAGCACCGCCGGTGTGGACTGTGGTACGAATCGTAACCGCTTGACGTGGTGGCGCTTCGATGAGGCGTACGGATCTGCAACCACAGAAAAACGGCCCCAAAACAAAACATCTTCGCTGGGAATTTGTTTTCGCGACAGTTCCGCATGCACAGTAGGTGGATGGATGAATGGATGGACGATTCATACGGCTAAGGTTTCTTCTGCTCAGGTTGAAAATAAAACGACATTCCTTATGAGGATGTTTGGTATTGGGAAGTTCCCGCCTCAAGGTGCGCCACTGGTGTTTCAAAAAGCGATTGAGAGATTCGGAGGGCTCTTAACAACGAGGCCTTGAGAGTCGATGACGGTGAAATGAGGTGAGAATGGAGTAGTGCTGGAATGAAAGGGCGGGGGGAAACCGGAGATCCCCGAGAAAACCCACCGACCAGCGGCATCGTTCGGCAAGATTCCCACTTGCGAAACTCAGGGAGTGACCTGGCCGGGGATTGAACCACGTTCGCCTTGGTTGGAGGCGAGCAGGATAACCGCTCAGCTACCCTGAATCCTTCAAAAATGGAGAATATAGAGAAACTGTGAATGCAAAAGGTTGTTTTTGTTTCGAGTTGTGATATACAGAATGATTCACGAGGATTCACCACCACTGAAAGGATTACGTCTTACATAATTTGGAACAAAATATGTCGTATGCATGTGGGTCCTATTCCCAATATTTATAGAGCAATTAGAAACATTAGAAAAATAGCGAATAAAATAATAACCCTTTCAGAACTAAATACATTGATGTATTATCAGGCCGTATTGTTTACAGTTGAACAGCTCAATTACGTATAACAAGCGTACAAAAGGTGTTAAAAAATGTTTCCGTCTACTCCCATACACTTGGACGCGCGCTTATGAACCGCATGTATTGCTCTGCGTAGCTGCGCACGGCTGTCTTTGATCTCTGTAGCGATGTGCATGATACGCGCAAGTAGTTTCTCGCGTGTTTGTGCAGTCCTTTGGTAAACAAAATCCTTCATCCATCCCTACACGCAATAATCCAGGCATTTCCAATCTGTCAAATTACTCTGTAATATTGGGAATAGGTCGCACATTTATATTACATGATTTGCTCCAAAAGATGTAAGGAATAAGCCCTGTGAGTGGCGGTAACTCCTCGTGAATCAGCCTATATACTTGTCTGTGGCAAAACATTGAGTTTGCAATTGTACATATAAGCATAGAGTAAAAATACAATTGCGTTTGGCAATGAACTTTCTTAAACATGCTTATTTTAATTTTAAAAAAGAAGTTACGAATATAAGGGTGAAATAAAGACAGCCGTGTTTAAAAAGAATTCTTATATTATGCTGGCACATTTGAATAAAGTAAAGTTTATTCAACGTTTTGTTTAATCCAGTTTTACGACGAGACATTAAACAACGTGTGGGAAAATGTCGTTACCTTTCCACCCTAGTGCGAAGCTCAATGTTTATTCTTTCTGTGAGTTCTTATATAATACAAACAAACAGTTAATGAAAACATGTGTGTGTGTGTATATATATATTACATGTTTTATACATGTTATTTCGCTTTCGGGCTTTGCACTTGTGCATTCGAAAAAAAAAAAATTAATGGGCAATAAACCTATTAACTGTTCTTTTTTGTATCTTTCCGCTGTACGTAAAATTAGTTTTTCCAAAAACCGTCTCACTTAATTGATGCATCACCCAACTGAAAACCGTGATATTCCCAGGAAAATGAATTTGTTGTTTCTATGCAAAGCTCGGGTCTTACGCGCATATAACAAAAACCATTGCTTTCGGTAAACATCAGTTTACATATTACATTTCTTAAAATTATTTTTAATAATTAGCTACCAACTTAACTGGGGAGGGGGGGGGGGTGCGCCTGTATGCCTGTGTTTACTGTAGCGTACGTGTAGTGATGAGCAGTGATTATTTCTCGAAGCCTAACTTCAAAAGACCTCACTTTACTGTGAACAGCATCTAGAGTGTGTTACTAAGTTATCTGGCTTGCCGCACGATGATGCCACGGAAAAACGGAGGTGCTTACAGAGCTACCTTGCGTCGAGTCAAAGAAATAACTGCAAAAAATGCGGAGGAGGTTTTTTTTACTTCATCCCATTTATGGTTCACTTCATTTTCAGTGTTACGGCTGATGAGCGTGGCCCCAGACAACGTTGCAGTTACGGAAACCGCAGCGAGCTAAAGACTCTCTGGGTATTATGATACTGTAATGGTTTACTACAGCCTTCCGCAAGTATAACCCACCAACCATCTGTCGGTGCCGGGAATCGAACCCAGATTCCGCGCGCGAGAGCACATGCGAATCTCAAGCACGAAATAGGTAAGGATATACAGGATACGGCAGAAATAACGGCCACATTTGAAAACCAAATTAGAATATAATGGCTAGTGATACACGGTTCCAACTAAACTAGCAAAGATCTACTCCGTCGCTTGAAAGCGCGCGTATCAAGATTTTATTTTAATGTATTGGTTACGGTCTAAATGCCAAACATATTTCTGAATATTAAAAACATTAAGATGCGACAAAATTTCAAGTGTCGAAATTATTATCTAAAAAAAACTGTATTTTTGAAACATGTAATGATAGAGAGTACCAGAGCTCGTGCGTTTTAATAACGCTATAATTTCATAGTTTCCTCTCAAAATTAGAAATGAACGCGAAGCATAGGTACATAGGAGGAAGAGCAGGGTAAAGCGACCCCCTTAAGGTAATTCAGTTTGTGAAACAGCAGGCAGGTGAGTTATTGTACGTGAACAGGACAATGCCTGCCCGCCTTCCGCTCGTGCAACCCAGCTCTCTCTCTCGCTCTCTCTCTCTCTCTCTCTCTCTCTCTCTCTCTCTCTCTCTCTCTCTCTATCTCTATCTCTCTCTCTCTCTCTCTCTCTCTCTCTCTCTCTCTCGGGGCTGCGGTGGTATAATTGTTAGACTACTCGCCTCCCACCTAGGCGAATCGGGTTCGATTCTCGACTGGGTCGACTCCCGGATTTTCGCATGTTGGAATAGTGCCGGACGATGCCGCTGGTCGGCGCTGCTCCAAATACTCCCCTCGTTTCACCCTCATCGGCTCTCAAGACCTGGGTGTTAAAGAGTCGCCTAAATCTCTTCCATCACTCTTCACTCAATCACGCTCTCTCTTTCTCTCTCTCTCTCTCTCTCTGTCTTTCTCTCCATAGGCGTACGTCCCTTGCAGGGCGTACAGCTGAACCTCCATTGCATCATCTCATAAAGGAAATAAAAAAGAATCTTTCCGATTTCTTATTTTCGCTAGACAATCTGCATGTTTGAAACTACTACTTAATTAGAAGTGATTCATACGTAGTGCAGACTATTTGTAATGAAATTGTTCCGATGTACAGGATGTATCTAAATTCGACCGACAAACTTCGGCTGCAGGTTAATCACGAAATAGAATGTGAAAACATGTAGCCTACTGCCTATGGTGGAAAGTGAATTATAAGGCCGGTACACATTTTTAAAGTTGGGCATGAAGCACTTGTTTATACAGCGCTACTGTTATGTACTCTCTCTCTATCTCTCTCTCTCGCGCCTCTCTCTCTCTCTCTCTCTCTCTCTCCGCCTCTCTTATTGATAGCCGCAATAGTGTTTTATTGCGTTGTTTCGTGTTGCACACCATCCAGGTGATTGGTAAGTAAAAGCAGTTCCCGATAAAGTAACACTTTTGAAATCAACTTTAGAATAAAGTTACTGCCCCTAACTGCATATAATTTAACGGGCGCACTGTGAGTGACATGCGTCCAGTAAAGTTGGTAACTATGGAGGGAAAGTAGTTCCATGTATTAACGTCGAATTAAAAGTTTTAGGTGAACATTTGCTAAAACTGAAATTAGTTCTTTTGCTTTCTGTTTTTATAATGCATCTAAGTGTGAGAATTAACAGATTTGTAAATATTTACTTTTCTAATAATTCCACAGTTTCAATTTACCGACGCACGAATAAAGTGATGAGCCCATGGCAGGTTTAATTTTAAATAAGGAGAAAGTATACATAGCCCGCATGGAAGAAGATCTTAAGCAAGGCTTTCAAAACGGCCCAGTTCACCGTGAATAGCCTATATTATTTTTAAATTAAAAGAACAATGACTCGAAAACGACGAGGCTTAGAGTATTTACATAAGGCAACTTTTTTCGTTAATCGTGACACGCGGAATAATAATAATCCTTAATTTAAATCTCCCAAATATGTTACCGCATCATGAATATTAGTCCGAAATAAATGTAGTAACCGCAATTATTTACATGAAATAATTTAATGACAGTGACGAGTGTTGTGGTGTTTTCATATCTCTGTTCAGTTAAACATTTATCAAGACACTCAGTGTTCCATCTTAAATATTTTCTCCAATATTTACAATAAACTTGAGTTCAGTTACAACTTCAAAGATGTGTGCCGCCCTTAGGATTTACTTTAGACCATAGGTAGTATATATATTTTAAACTTAGTTTTCGTGTTTAACCTGCAGCAGAAATTTGTAAAATTTACGTACTTGCTGTATATTTACTTCGTATTTTTAATCTTGTAAAAACTAGACGTTCACCAGATTAATGTGTGCCGCACGTTTGAAGACATATCTCCTTAACGACTCGAGTAAGGACAACTTATCTTTCAACTTTTCTACCGGCTTTTCCATGCCTAATCACCTTTAAATCTGTAACATAAGTTACGAAATAGTGTATAGTGTATCTATATCACGTGGTTTTTTGAGAGGATCATCTCACAAAGTTTTTCAGTATAGTAACTAATCAAGATCTAGTTTGCCAACGATGTAGAAAAATTTTCCTTGTTCAAATTAATTGGCTGGTTATTTAAAGTTTATGGACCGTCATATTGAGCTTGGGGACGGTCAGTGACTCAACTTTGATATGTTGGCAGACACTATATATTGTTAATTAACCTCATATCAACAAGTCATGAGTAGAGACCTGCAAAATTTGCGTTATCATTTGAAAACAGAATAGACTTCAAACACACGTGTGTTTGTATTGCTCTTGTCAGTGGACTACAGCTGGTTTGGCACGCCCTGGGCTGCCTTGAACCAATCGGAAGCAAGTAATGGCAAGATAGCCCAATCACGTCCCGCCTAGCCAAAACGGATTGTGGCTCCTCGCTTTTGCAGAAGCCAATACATAAGTGACGCGTACGCTAATGCATATAGAGCGATGAAATCTAGCGTGGTGCCAAATAATATCGCGAATTTCGCATGTCTCTAGTCATGAGAAACGTTGTGGATGCAGGTGTAGAACCTGTGTAACAAGAGAAAATAAGTTGACTGTACGTCTTCTGTTAAATTTCTTACGTGACACGATTGGGAAAACACGGGATAGTATTGCATTGATTTGCGTGTGTTTAGTATGCACTGAAAATGCAATTATTTTTTAGCTTTAATATATTCCAATCCTACGTGGCGGAAGTACGGAATTCCTCCTGGCATCCAGAAATGTGCTTCCACACTCTTCTACTTCCTGGTTCCATTTATTCTATTCCTAACTCAGTCCTGTGGCACCGAAGCTATTGCTGACATAAATGAGATGCGAGGTAATCATTAAGAAATAAAAAATAAGACCGAAGAGAAGGGCGAAAACAAAATAAATAATAATGTACACTTACTTGTAATCAGTTTGTAGCTTCGATGCGGAGAAAACAGTACCTGGAAGGCAAAATAAAATATAAACTAAACTAAAATTGAAATAAAAATTACCAAAAATTAATGCAATAAACGATGATAAAACAAAGAATTGGAAATTCCAACTTAAATAAAAATAAAACCAATGCAAGTAAACGTATATTTGTTTGTAATGCTGGTAATAATATATTCGTTTGTAATGCCGGTAATAGATATAAAGATTAAATACTAAAATAAAAGTATGTTAAGGATATTGATTCATGCCTTTAAGCTTTTAATAGAAGTGTTTCCAAAATAAATTTACCTTCCCATTTTCGCCTACAACCTCATTACTATCCGCTTAACTCGACTACTAACGAATGTCACAAATATTATTCCATATTTAAGGAAACTGGCAGAAATAAAAAGGTATGTTTTAAAATTCTATGCGTAATTTTGAGCAATAAATTTACCTACATTTACTCTGCAGTTATCTGTAGCACAGTTTAAGCGAAAATATATGTTTTGTATGTTTTTGACGAAATTTAATAAAACTTGAAATTCTTGTAGTATAAATTCGGTTGCAATATATCTATGCATTTTTCTTTTAGAATATGTTCTAGAATATTTGGTAATTTACTTACTGAAATTAATAAAAATGAAATGGGCTTGTAGGGTATATCTTTGGTGGATATTGTAGAGTAAATGTTAATAAAGGGGTTTCCTTTATAACTATTTTGTACCGGCTATATAAACACAGGTTACATTTTTTTTAGGTTTATTTTGGTAGGCGCTAGGTCTGGTTTAGTGAAAAATGATATAAGTTCATTTCCTGAAAAACCTTCAACAGTTTCCTTTTTCCAAACTGAAAATTTCAGTAACGATTACACACAGATAAAAAACATTCAAGATTTTGGTAAAACGAACTGGGAAAAAATAAACTTCAAATATCTGGTTCATTGACATTCGACTTCTTATCCAACCACCCTTACTACTTGGTGAAACACATAAGTTACATTATAAAGTTCGCGCGCTTTCGTGGTCATTATCTAAGCTTTCTTGGCTTTTGGGTTTCAACTGCGTCGCTGTCGAAGAGTAACGCTGTCTTTTGGCACATATTGCGGTCGCCATCTTCAGGGTACTAGAAACAGCAACCATGTGTCAGTTTATCAGACATATGGGCAAACGAGTTTGAAAAATTTTATGCGTATAATACTGAGAATGCATACTTGTGATTAAATTAGACTGTGTGAGTGTAATGTTGTATTATGAAGGTTATTTATTACGTTTCCTGTTGAAATACCTCAATTATGTATATACTTGTGCATGTATGTTGTGTATTCTTCCGTCTTGTGTAAGATTAACGTTGTCATGGGCCTCATAACTTTATTCATGCGTCGGTCAAGTGAAACCCTGAAATTATTAGAAAGGTAAATATTTTACAAATCTGCACATTTTTACTGTTAGGTAGCCATTTCTGATAACTTAAATTATTTCTTTCTCTTTTTTTTATCTGACACTTTTCATTTGACGTTCAAGATACAGAACTACTTCTCATCCATCGTTACCAACTTTACTGGGCACATGTCACTGCTTACTTAATTGTGAAGAGCCTTTAATGGTGTTGTAATAAATGGGTAAAATGAGCACTTTTGAAAGCCCTGTTTAAGATCTCTTTGTAAGCAAGTTGTGTATTCTTCCGCCTTGTGAAAAATTAACGTTATCATCACTTTATTCATGCGTAGGTCAAGTGAAACTGTGAAATTATAACAAAAAGTAAATATTTAACAAATCTGCTCATTTTTATACTTCGGCGCATTAAAAAAAAAACACAAAGCGAAAGAAATAATTTAAGTTATAACAAATGGTTACCTAACACTTTCAATTCTAAGATTCATAACTATTTCCCATCCATCATTACTAATATTACTGGATGCATGTCACTAAGTACGCCCGTTAAAATATATGCAGGTAGGGGATGCGACATTTTTCTACGGTTGATTTCAAAAGTGCTTACTTTATAGTGAATAGCCTTTATTATGTTGTAATTGTACTTTAAACCTTATTCTGTTTTGTCGAAACTGAAAAGTATTTGACTTAGTGAAACGTAACCTAACCTAAATGAGTCGAGTTTCGGTATATTTTTGTATGTACGTAAATTGAGGAAATTCAACAGGACAGAAAAACATAACTTAATGATTCCACTGTGTAATCAATTCACAAGTATCTATATGCCGTTCACGATAAAGTGAGCACTTTTTAAGGCCTTTATACATTTTTTCTTTCATCCAATTTCCATCTTCCTGCTTCTTTTTAATATAAACATTGCAATGTGACCAATAAACACAGTGTATACATTTCACCGCCATAAAAATTTAATGCCTGATGCTGCAATAAGATATATTTATTAGCTGTTAATGCCTGTTGGGAGGGCCTTAAAAAGTGCTCACTTTATCGTGAACAGCCTATATCCTTTATGTAGTAAAATCATCAAAGTATTCAGACTCGTTTGCCCGTATGTCTGTTAAACTAACAGTTGGAAGTCTGCTTTAACCTCTACTATACGATGGAACTTCGATTACTTCTGTGCATCATAATGCTCATCTTTGATGGTTGGTCTTCTCTCAAATTCCCAAAAGCGACTTTCAGCATGTACAACGCATGCACAATTAGTAAACCATTCGTGGTTTGATGACGGATCATTAGAAATAAATCATATAGGCTTTCGCCATGTAATTACTAGTCCTAATCTCCCTTTAACAGGGAGACCAACTGACAATCCTTCCCAACAATTGTTAATAAACCTATCGCATTGATAATCATGTCTGTGTTACTAAAAACTATGACATCAGATGTAACAATTTCTACTACTCTGAAGATGGCAGCTGCAATGTGTGCTGCCGAAACATAGAGATACCTAATCTTCGACTACGAAGCGGCAGGGAACCCAAAAACCAAGAATGCCCATAAAGTTACATATAGGCTGTTCACAGTAAAGTGAGCATTTTTGAGGCCCTAGGTACTTTTTTCTTTCAGCCATTTCTTTAATCTTTTAACCAACTTTTTAAAACAAATATTTCCATGTAAGTAATAAACACAGTGTGTATATTCCACCGCATTCCGAAGTTAACGTTTAAGTCTAAAATGAAAAAATCATTTATTGACTATTATTCCAAATGAAAGGGCTTTCAAAAGTGCTCACTTTGCCGCGATCAGCCTATAAGCAGTTTAAAGCCATTAATAATATGTTGCATCTTTAAAATACTCCATGCAAACCTAAACGAAATTATTTTAATTTATACAACCAGTGGCATGAAACTCTTGAAATACATAGCCTATTAGGAAATAACTAAACACATCGTACACAGGATGATTTTTCACAAAGGTTTGATTCAAAACGTGTGAAGAAACTGCGAATAAACTGTAGGTATGTGAGGTGGCTATGCGCCACGTATTCTGCTGAGCGCACGCACTAATGTAGGCAGAGCATTGTATAAACAGCTGGACACTTTCCTGTGTCGCAGTCGGGCGCAAGCCAGGGTGTGCTGGAAAACCCAAGGTATACTCTGTTTCATATAACTTCAATAAAATTTGACAGTCGCTGTGACCAACTTACACAGCATGTAAAGAGTAAACGCCCTCATTTGCAAAATACTATGTCAGCTGATGGTTGTTGCAGGATGATGCGTGTTTTATGTTGGCGCTCTTTGCGATGATTGTAAAAGAAAATAGCACTCGGGATTAAAAAATTAAAATGTGGAAAATAAATGATAACTACTACATTTATGGTTAAATTTATGCTTATAGACTAATACACAATTTTTCTGAGTTATAGAGCAAGGACTTAAAAATTTTTTTAGAAATATAATGGTAGAGCATGCGAACATCACGGTTATGAGAAAGGTTTCCACCAATCTCCGTTGAGACTGTTGTCTATGGTCTCCACCCGCCCGATAAAAAGCCGTTGCTACTGTGCTATCTTCCGTCATAATTTATGCGAGAATTCCTTGTGGTGATGTCGGAATATTATATATGCAGTTAATAATTGTTGTATTTACGTAATTCATTAAGTCGTAGGTGCCTTTTTAGAAGTCTCCTCAGTGAAATGAATTATCAACACGTGTCTGCCGCTTTGTAAAATTGTTTGTTGTGTGCTGTGGTCCGTCATTTTCTGTGACCATCGCGAAGCGCGAGCGAAAAATTATTTACGTCGTGAAGTTTGAATCAAGTGATTTTAGTGAATTAGTCATCCAAAGTTCGGCACGTGTTTAGGAATTACGAAGTGAACAGTAAGTTTGTGTGTTTTGGAAATAATGTTTTCTTAAATTGTTGCTAGAATATTGGAAATGCATTTGGACTTTTATTTGATTGAAACTCTAACGATTTTTACGTAGAAGTTAGATTTGCTAAACATGTTTACATGGTGCATTTGGAACATCGGTATTGCTAGTGACGTAATTATTGCGTTTTGTTCTTGCGGGATGTTTTCAAATGTACGTGGTCTAAATAAGTGCCCTTTTAGTGAAGTTCATTATATAAAAATTGTAGTGATATTTATCTGTTAAGCATTCCTCGCATCGGCACGAACAGCGACACATTTATCGCATTTAGTTCTTTCGATTAAGCTAAAACTTTTGAGTTATAGTAAATTGAATGCTATTTCCATACGAACAAAATTTTCCACTGCATCATCAAAACAATGCAAGTTTCAATCGCTGCTCTCTCATAAGAATAACCACAAAAAATCACGTCTCATGAAAGACGTTAAACTATAGTCCCCCATCCCACCAATAAAATAAAACAGAACCCTAACTAGTATATTACGTGATCATAACAAAAATAAAACAGTTGGGAATGGCAACCAACTATAGTAGCCTAAGTACTGGACAGAAGTTGTCAGTCTTTCAATGCCTGCCATTAGATTCGTACATTGTTTACAAAGATCGTTTTCTTCACCGACAGAACAACTGTGGCGGAGGGATACATGGTGGCCGCACTTCTTTTCGAGGACTGTCAAAATCTTCTGAAGTTATATGAAACAGAGTATGGTGGACAACAGAGTAAATTTACAACGGCGAACGAGTTCCTGTGTATAACACGAAACTGCAGGAAACAGCCCACCCCAGTAAACAACCTGCACGCTGTAACTGACGCCTACGTTTTCCGCTATAATTTTCAGCAGCGGTATTTGCGCAAACATTTAATTATATGCAGTCCCTCTCAAAACAACACAGAGCATTGTCGGCTGCGTCAGCGGAACTGCGTTCTACCCAAGCTAACTCCATACTATATTATTATTTGTAAAATTATTACTATCTATTAATATTATTATATTTGAAATAATTTACTTTTAACGCATTCACTTTGTCCGGGGAGATTAACTGAGAAAGGGACTGCTTGATTTCAACCTCAATACAGATATATAAACACACATACCCGAGATTCGAACTCGGAAATTCATATCCCAACTATCCTAGTGACCTCAGTAACAGAGTTAGTCTTTTTTTGGGGTAGGCCGGGGGGGGGGGTGTGATACCATACTAGCCCGACTGTGTCAATGATTTTAAGAACAGATCTGGACACTGCGGTAAGGTAAAGCCCTGCACTAGGTTATTATGTCTCACTTTGGGGCAATTTACATCACTGTTTCTCTACTCGTTCTGCCCTTAAGGCCTTTCGAGTCCTCTAAATGAGGATAAAGACGTATGCAATATAAAGAAAAAAAATTGAATGTAAAGATGAGATAAAAATTTATTTAAAAAATATAACTAATTTGAGAAAAATACAGCATGAATGTATTGTCTGCATCACGAGAAGGCTTCTAAAAGAGATTACCTTAGTGGCTTATTTAGTAATGCCTATTTCATGTATGTTACAAGTTAAATTCTCTGCGGCATATAAACGACACTGAAAACAAACTCTGCATTGATAAGTAACACATATAAAGAGAAATAATCATTATTTGTCATATATTCTTGCAAAAATCTGCGCCGTCTGCTTGATATGTGATATTAATCTTAAAAATCTTTTACCATTTTTATCGAAAAATACGAAACTGGTAGATTTTATTTCGTTCCAAAGTACAGTTTGCGCGATAAGGCGTTGGAAAACTAATCACTTACTCTACCAAGATAAAATGGTCATATATTCATTACTTTTAGTTTTTTTTTCCACTTTGATGCTGGTTTTAAACATGTATAAATGTGATTCATTAACGTTTACGAAGTACCTACCGAAGGCCATTATCTGCTTAAAAGTCTTACTGGCGGCATAAACTAAAGATGAGGTAGACCGATCTCGCTGGCTGCGCACAACCAATCTCCGTGTCCCAACATTGAACTGCTTTTCTGCCAACACGACTGGCCAAAAGGCGTGGTTAGGATTTTAGGTTAGAAAACTGATTTGTAAACAAGTGCTTAGAGATGTTATTATACTTTCTCTGACCAGTTTGTAATGCTTTTTTTATTAAATTCAAAACGATTAAGGCATTTTATTTATATAATAGTGCTTGTCATCTAAAAATTAAGATGTAAACAAACACGTTCATCACTGTTGACCATGTGACTTTGACAGTTGTGTAGGATTGTGGTAGGTCAATGTTGGGTACATGCGCAGAAGACGAATAAGAGGTCTACCTCATCTTTAGTCTACGGGACAAGGGCATTCCGCTGTCTTGTGGCCAATAATGACGTCGGCTTTATGTGCTAGGAGGATAGACAAGTGTTCCAAAGTGTCCTCCTAGGAGTGTAAGTTTATTAATGTGTCTGTGAGAATGTGTCCAGTAGCGTCTATCCATCCCCTTCCTCCGATCATTATTCTTTCCTACCATTTTTACCAGTGATTCGGACTTAAACTACACTTAACCACACCTGTTTTACATCAGTATTGAGAAAATTTATTTACACATTTTTTCAAAAGTTGTTACTTCAGCTTGTAAGAAACGTAAACTAGAAGATGCATGCATGTTCTTCATTTATGTATATTTCACAATCGTTGATTATATACGGTTTCCAAAGATTCGAATGGCCCGATCATGGTTTACAATTGGCAAGAATTATCGTGTGATATGGCCATAATATCGGCTTTATCGGCGCTGAAAACCTCACCTGTTGACGGCCTTGCAGTGCTACCAAGCCGGCACACGCGAACTTCTAATGGGGAATCAATGTTAAACGAAACTCCTTTTAACTGCGTCAATTTTGAAGATAACTATTACGAACGAAAATTTTCCTACGTGAAATTTCTTACGAAATGTTGCTATGTTAAGACGTCTTGTCCACTATTTTGTTTAATATATTTTTTTCTAAAATGTAATATTGAAATTTACGTATAACTTAAGGCTGTTGGACCCAAAAAATTTTATAGCAGATTATTATGCCTACATATAGGTATCGTACAGATTAATTTTTGGGCCAAAATGATAATCGCCACAACTTACAGTTTAAGAGCTATAGGTTCTTGAAGTTGTGTTTTTTGACATTTGCTGCAGCAGTTTTCCGGAGAACCAGAAGAGGAAACTGGCTAATTTTTGGGGCACTATTAGAACTTTATCTAAACTATTGACTGATGTGATTTGAAATTCCCAAAAACTTGTCAGTTTTAAATGTGTACGATATAAAACAGGGTTGTTTTCGCATCCATGAAAAACAGAAAGTAATAATTTAAAGAGAAAAATAATACACTCATGAAGTAGTTACATCAATATACTTTCAAAACAAAATGCAAAAATTTCGGTTTTTTTTATTATTATAGTGAAAAGAAGCTACAACTGGGTTGCATGTTTTCTTTACGCCTGGAATTCCGTAATATATCGGATGCAACCCGTCACACACATGGCGCCATGAAGTCTGAGGGTGTCTCGCAGGGTATTATCTCTCCCTCCGTGTGCGCAGCTGGACGGGTCAGCTCTTTTTCTCTCAGGGTTGCCAAACCTACACTCCCCTCACGACTGGAATTTCTTACCTGGCTAGTCTCGCCCACGCATGTTCCTATCCTCAATTGAGGTGTTCTGTGAAACTGTGGCGTAAGGTTGTCAATAGTTGATCGTGAAGCTAGTTAATACTTTTGCAGTTTTCGAGTGTACAATTTTGCCATTGTATTTAGTGAAATGTATGACGTAATTATACGAGAAACACTACTTTTTTTTTTTGTGTGCAATGGCTCCGCGAAAATTCAAGACTGGCAGGCATTACATAAAAACTAAAATGAACAAACTTCCCCAAACGATGAAGATATTTAATGCTGCTCAACGATCATCACGACAAAATGGCTGCGGTTCTGAATCATATTAAAAACAAACCAATACACATATACTAAAAATTACTAGATAGGCCTATGACTGAGAAACATTTATCTGTCAGCAGATACCAACAAAATTAAAAATATTGCTGTCGTAAAAATAAAGTGTGTGGAGGTTGTTGTTATATTAGAGCATTCTCGCGTATAATGTAAGGAAATTTGAATGAAAATATGCGATATTTCAATTTCGGAAAAATATGTACTGTATAAGTATTACCACTGGCGTGCCACTCTTTTAGGCTTATCAACAGACCTAAAAAAATAATACAAGGAAACGCAATTATTATTAAAGCTGTGGTGCTACGGCTTCCCTTTCTATAGCTACCACCATAAAACTATAAGAACAACATTAAAACGAGATAAAGTGTGCATATTCCCTTTACATTTAGTAGTTTATTTACATTTATTACTCTAGTTTTCTGTGGGTAATGACATAGACGGTACAACCTTTTGAAATCGACCTATTAACATGTCACTGTGCCTACATGTGCATGGATTTTAACGTGGCACACCGACTGGCATGTGTACAGTAAAGTTGGTGACTACGGAAAAAACCAATCTCCATGTCTTAAGAGGAGTGTGCATTTAAACATTTTTATGAAATAGTTGTTTGCGCGTATTCGCCTATACCGGTAAATGCATGTTCTGTAATACGAATTTTTGCTAGAAAATGTAAAAGACAATTATCTATGCCTCTCTCTTTTTACTTTTAACATATTAAGTATATCCACGGAGGAAAAAAATCGTGAAAATGGTCAAATATCGCATTTTTAAAGCATGCCTATACAGTTTGCTTAAGCGGTAAGAGAAAAGTAAAACATACGGGTGTAGTTTAATCTGCGGGCGTTCATTACATGTAATGAAAATGAGGTGAATATGAAACATTGCCAGATTGAAAGCTTGTGGAAGGGGGAGGGGGCGAGGGGAAAGGGTGTATCCTCCGAGAAAACTCACCGACCAGCGGCATAATCTTTCACTATCTCCAAATACGAAAATCAAGAGTGACCTCTCCGGAATCGAGTCCAGATCACCTTGGTAGGATGCGAGAGCTCTAGCCGCTACACCATCTCTGCACATATTATTACATTGGATTACGCTAAGAGTACGAGAAGACATTGCACTGTCATAGGATGTTCTCTCATTTAATCCACGGAGTCACAGAGAGCTGTGGATGGTGACGGTGAAAACATCTTGCGCTAAGATAAACAAATAATATAAAATCTTGCTTCAAGAAGGGGCACTTCCATTTCTTGGACATTGCGACAAGAGCTTTAGACTCTTAAGTATTCATACCCGGATGTGTTCATAAGGAACATTTACAGTGGATAAACATGTTTAGCACAAAGGTAGTGTTATTTGCAACATTTTATTTATTTACTTGCAAGTGATAGTAATGTTTAATTACTAAGTGTTTGCAAAAATCAATACTTACATTTGTTCATCCAGTCAACTTAATTTTAAAATAATTATTATAAAATATAATGTTTTATTTTATTAAAGTGACATAATATAAGGGTGGTTAAATGTGAGAGTTTTTACCGGCGCTGATTATCTGATATCCTTATTTAGTGCCGATGAAGATGAACTGGTATGAAGATTATGCAACGATGGGATGCAATGGGTGAAATTGGAGTACTCTAAGAAAACCATATACCAATGCTAACGTTCTCCGTGTTTTCTGAATGCAAAATACGGAGTGACCTACCGGGATCGAACCCGTCTCACCTTTGTGAAAGGTGAGCGCTCTAGCCGTTACACAACCGCGGCTTCATTGGTCAAATGGGAAACAATTCCCGTTTGGCTATGTCTTTATAGTATAGCCATTACTTAATTTACTATCCATCTAGTTTCTTCGTAAACGTGGTAAGCGTACACGAATCGCGTGCGCTAGCCCAACGGTTTGACTTCGTTCTGTTAGTCTGTAAAACAGCTGTAATGAAAAAGGCTTAAATATTATAGCGTAGAAAATTATATGTATTAATAAATAATTTACGTACGTGCCACCTTCGCCAAAAAAAAAAAAAAACTCTGTATCGTAGAAAGCATAAAATTAAACTTTCCATTTATTAGACTATATTTTGTTTCGCAAAAGAAAAAAACTCATTATAATAAATCAACTGAGATTACATAGAAAGAATAAGTGTTCTTGTAGTTGATAGAAAAGTAAACATACACGTTACGTTGAAATCACTGGATCAATTTGGCCGTCAGCTATGTAAAAACGACTGGCAAACAATACTACACTAATTATGAAGTGTAGTCATTCGTGTTTTCACATTATACAAAAATAAGCTTAATAAATAGGCCTATGTCACTTTTGATAACAATGTACATTTTGTTATTTCTACTTTTTCTTTTTTCGTGCTTCACCAAATACTGGTATTTCATATTGCGTTATGCATCTGAACCGTAAGGGAGTTTATTTTAATAAACTTGATGTAAATAAACACTACGATCTTCGTCAACATTTATTTCTGTATATCCCAGCAAACAATGGTGAACAAAATGCCATTGCTTATATAAGTGCTACCGATATCATAATATACTGAAAAGACGTATACATGTATGTCCGTGGGCCTTTTCAAGTTGCACCGTATTTGTGCAACACGGTACAGCATGTCGTTTGGGATTAGTTCTTTAGTTAATATGTTACATTCAGAATCCTTGACATTCATATACATATTTCCAAACAAAAGTGCTCTACTACAGCCTAAACATCGGCTAATACGAACTTACTTTAGACTTGAGACTTCAAGACATGTTCGTGTTTGAAAATGATCATTTTAGAGGACTTTCAAATGCAACGTTAGAAATTTTACAGGTATGCGCTATTTACGAATGTATGAGCGTACGTGTGTTTACATATCCAAATGTTTTGCTGTGTAGTATCTCTCAAATACGTGCATCCTTATAGTACCCAATGAAAACTACACTTGGTAAGCAAACTAGGTATTCATGAAGTCAACATGAGTCCCCCGACATTTCACCACAGAGTCACAGAAGTTGCGGTTACAAATATTAAGCTGGCCTTGTGCTTTAAAATAATGCTTATGTGTTCCGCGTAGTATTGGCACATTGTCAACTATTTCCATACATTGCTTGTGGCGCGGCACCGAAAGTGCTTCTGGTAATGATACATTCTTCAAAGAAAACAAGCATTTTACCTCAATCAAGCCATCACCACCGACAAGACCACCTAGACGTGCACCGAGAAATGGATGCTGCACGTCAATAAACAAACCACACTTCCTCACGTCACACCCCGTTTTTTGTTTGTACATATTAACGACATTGACTTCGGTTACCCTCCCATACTGAATTGCTGGTGTATTGAGTTCCTCCTTGTAAAGGATATTCTTTACTAAGTTCAGTCAAGCGTATTCAAAGAGACAAGCTGTTATGGCAGAATGTGATGCTTCCAGTTGAAGCAATTCTTCATGCAATGCATGTTGCCCGAGCTAGTCGATGCTCGCATACCCAGGGAAATGAGAGTCCGAGACACGCCTTTCGTGACTGATGTCCTGCAGGCCATGAAGAAACGAAAGGCATCCGTATAATCTTATGTTCATAAAACGGCGACTGTGCGTCCTAATGTTATATATAATATATATAATACAATATATACATAATATATACTATGGATATTATATGATATATATACTATATATAATATATGCTATACATTATATATATGGAATGCAATTTTTTTTTACTATTTGGTCTTTTGTGTAGTAAAAGTAAACACATGTCCAGTAGCACCTGTATCAAGGGTGCGACAATCCAAAATGGTTTTTTGTTCATAACGCTTTTGGCAAGTTGTTTTAAAATGAAGTATATTGATTATTGGAATTGTAATTGTATTGCCTGTGCTCACTGTTTTGTATGTATATATGGGTACAAGTGTATATATATATGTGTATATATATATGTAATATATATATATATATATATATATATATATATATATATATATATATATATATATATATATATATATATATATATATATATATATGGGTGTGTGTTTGTGTGTATAGCCTATATAAGTGTCTATATATGTACACACAAAAACACACACACATATATATATATGGGTGTTTATGTCTGTGTATTTGTTGTATATAAGTGAAATGATTATGTATATATAAATTAAGGGAAACATTTGTGTTAATATTTTAACAGTGTTTTTATGCTGTTGAGAAGTAATTATGGCCGTTCAAAGCATGCAAATGAATATTATTTTTAATATTGCTCTTAAGATAACTGGTTCCTGAAAGAACGCATGGAAATGTATAAATGTATGAAACATGTGACGCTTGATAAACTTAAACATAAATGAACATAGTATGGTGGCCTGTCATCATTTTTCCATAGAACTGTATTACGACAGAGCGAAATGTGAAAGGTGCTGAATGAGTATGTTATTATAAGTTATTGTTCCTGAAACGTTAAATTGCCGCACACATTCTGATATAAAAAATGTTAGGGCACTCACTTAAAATGTGTGCAAAAAACTGCATGTGTAAATAATTTCCCCTTGCAGCCGCTGCGGAGCGAACCTAAGGCATCATGGGTTCTTGTCGGGCATAAACCTATTGAGTGTGTGAAAAATTTTCCATTGCTTTTCCCGTATTTGAATGCACGGAGAAGTTTAACAATACATACTTCTCAAGAAAATACTACAGTCTCAAATTTGCAGTACTATTTTTTCAAAATTTAGTTACGCTATTTGATATTACTAAGTTGAGAATGTTATTTTATAGTAATCAGTTTCTTGTATATTCATTATCTTTCACTGAGTGTCACAAAATTTGTAAATGATAAACTGTAAATCATAACCATCCGCTCCATTTGTTTAAAAATGCATGTGGGGACCATGGTGGTGTATTGGCTACAGTATTTATCTCCCACAAATACCATATTGGTTTGATTCCCGGAGGGGTCACTATTGAATTTTCGTAAGAGAGAAGCAGGAAGGGTCACGCAGTTCGCCTGAGGGTTTTCCTCGAGGTACTCACATTTCCCCCACTACTGCATTCGTCGCTCCTACATAATCTCATTTCCCCCCCTCTTAATGGTAAAAACATTAAGTTTATCGCTTTACTCAAACTTTCATGTAAGTCGGTCGTCAGTTGCGACCAATTATGTCTACAGTTTTCATACAAAATATCTAACAGAGTACAGTTTCTCAAAATAGTCTTTATGTATGTGCTCCATCGTATTCAATTTGGTTAAGTGTGGGAGAAGGTATTTTAGCCTAGCTTCGCCAAAGAAAGAGGAAATAAAATGAAATAAATATCTCTAACATAACAGTCATAGTAAGTAATTATGTTCCGACAAATTTCTATCAATTTATGGAGTATGATAAACAGTTTTGTTGAAGCTCAACATAGTGCCGAGTACAGAGCTGTTCCGAATCATCATTAACGGATTTATTAGCCAGGGGATACTTTTATAATGGAGTATATTGATTGTGGTCTTCTTTGAAACTATTTCCGAAAGAATGCTGGTTATGCCCCTATACACCCGTCTGTGACGAAAGTGCGACTTCTCATAATTATGTAACGTTAGCAATGTGACCTGTTTTTTTTTACTGCTCGGCTTACTTATTATAAGAATTTAAACGTGTACATATGGAGAAAAATTGTTATTTTTAATACATAAATTCATATGTGGCATGTCAAATTTATTATAGCTTTGTATAATAAATGATTGTTAGACGATTTATTGCTAAACTTGTAATTGTATTGCAAACAAATGTACGTACAAAAGCCGCAAAGATTTCATATTAAAGGTGTTTTAACCCATATTTTACTGCAATGAATATTTCGTAATTTCACTTGTGTTCATTAAAGTATTCTGTACTATTTCTCAGTAAATTGCTTTATTTTGTACAGACTGGTCTTAGTGTTACAAACCATTGCCACAATATAGCTTGTAATTTACCTTACACGCCAAGTTTCATTTAGCATATAAGGCAGGAATGGGTCTACATGAATAGTTCTACTAATATAATTTAACACCTACAAGGAATTTGAAGAAACTGCTGCCCAGTTTAGTGCATTGTAGTTGCGATATTGTGATACAATTCTGTACAAATCACTGTAAGCCTTTCTTACTGTATAAATATCAGTACAGGAGAGAAATCTCCCCATGATTTACTGCAATTATTTTGGCCTGGAGTGGAAATAGTTCCGTGCTTGTTTATTCAGCTATTGTGTGTATGTGAAACTAAATTTGTAGCTAAATGTTCCCCCGTGTCATGCAACTACAAGGAGAGTTTGAGGAAAATACAATTAAAATTAAAATAGTAAACTTTATTAAATTACATAACTTTTATTGGTATTGCATTGTTTTTAGACTAGTCGAATTACGTTTGTTTTGGTGTTTCAATATTTTAAGTGAAATGTTTTTTAATAAGACTTAAAAAAACATTTGTTATGGAATGTTAGACTCTATCCTTTGGAAAAATTTGCAACCAAATTTCAGTAGACCCAGTAGAGGTTGTGTTTAGAAACAAAATATTATACATACTGAAGAATCTTCCTGTGGCAGTTGCAGAAGCGATTTTTTGCTGCCTCGTCAAATAATCCTAAACATACTTAATGAATCACGCAGTTGAAAACTGCAAGTACGGTATACATTCAGAAACTAACAATTATCAAATGTGAGTATTGTAGGTGTTAGATAATGTAAACAAATTATCCACCAAATGTTTGAGAATACATTTTTCAGCATAATTTGCGCAAAATCAGCTAATGCTTCTAAGTATTTAAGAATTCTGTTTTTTTTTTTAATAACACAAAAATTATCAGTTGTGAACACCCGTTTCATTGGTGTTATGATCGACAACCCTCATTCATGAAGTAATGATACAAAGTGTCCAATTAAAAAATCGAACTCTACTTGTTACACGTTTGAAGTACTTTCATGCGTAACCACTAAACAGTGGTGATCGAGCTGCTAGAGCGCTCGTCTTCCATAAAGGCGATCTAGACTTCATCCCCTGCGAGGTCACTTCCGGAATTTTCGCATGTGTTAATCGTGCCTGGACAATGCTATGAGTTGACAGTTTTCTCGACGATATCCCGTTTCCCCTACCCCTACCTTCTGGGTGCTGCTCCAAATCAACCTCATTCCATACCTCGTCGATTCTCAAGACCTTAGATGTTAGCCACCCAAACCTCTGAACTCCATCCCTCAACTGAACATTGTTTGTGAACAGTTAACTTTGCATATGTATATTTTCACATCAGCTACACACAAGTAACTTAATACAAAATATTGAAAATACGCATTTTTTTCTTTGTGTAAAGTACTGACATTGGTAATTTTATGGATCATTATTATTTCCTTATCTGCTTGACCATGCACGGAAACTGAATCTTGTAATTTTCAGAATATGCATTGTTATTTTCTTACAAATTATAAAATATATTTTAATATTTTTTTCTTGTGTTTCATTGACAAGTTCCTTACTATGTAAAAATGGCCTCTGAAACATCAATAAATACAATGAAATTCTGTACTCAAATTCTGAAACTTCGCAACTACCGCCACGTGACTCGCTCGTCTAAAATTATCAGAACAAAACATATGGTGAACCCATTACAAAGCTTTCGTGCTTTCAACTAGCAGCAGTGAAAGGGCGGGAATGATCTGCCTCCCTAGAACTGGTTCACATTTGGCAACATACCGGTTTCCAGGTAGTATTTTGGGGTCAAGGAGATCTTTATCGCACTTTGGGAAATCCCCAGGTTCCAAAGCGAGAGCTGAAACACGGGAGTGAGACAGAGATATGGGCAACCTGTGCGGTAACTGTGGGGCAGACAAGTCTCATAGTTGAAAGTACACTTTGCCGTTAAGCAAATAAATACTATATATATATGTGTGTGTGTGTGTGTGTGTGTATATATATATATATATATTTTTTTTTTTCAGAAATAATTTTACATAGCAATATTTTCTGAGAAAGGTGCGTCAAACTGTTTTGTGTTTGAAATAGTTATCTTTAAAATTGGCGCAATGAGAAGGAACTTTGTTTAACGTTGATACCCCATTTGAAGTCCGCGTCTACTGGCTTGGTAGCACTGCAGGGCCGTTAAGGGTGTTTAACTGCCAAACTTGTTTTTCAATATTTTTAGAATATCTTATAAATCTGTTTTATTACATCGAATAGTACATTGATAAAAGTAATAATCAAAATACCATGGAGAAATGATTTACGAAAATTGATGTCTGAAATTGCAGGAATTTTTTATTTATATCCATTGGCATACAAATTAAACAATTTTCCATAATTATCACGCATGGCTACAGTCCAAATGATTTGTTAATGCCATTAGAATAAGATGAAGAAATTTCATGGAATTTCTTCCAGTGGTTCGGCGGTAATTATGTTTTAATTTTAAAAATAAAATTGAAATCCAAAATACCAATAAGTGAAACCCTAATGGCAGGCGAACAAAATGCCACACTTCAAAGTAATGTCTTCATTTTGTTCTCAAATGTTCAAAAACCCTTTAGCTGAAGTCAAATATTTTGCTCGTTTTAACTTTTTGAAATTTGCGTGACACAGATCTTAGGGCTGAAATTGTGAAAATACTAGTAAAAATACTACGCAAGAATTAATTTAAACTAATTTGGTATTTTTTATTAAATAGCTATTATTACTATATCATAAAACCGCAAAATATCTTTAAAATGCAGAAAAAGAATGTTTGGCACTTGAACAAGCTGCCGAATGATGTGCAGAGCTCCAGCAGAAAACATTTTATTAGAAATTCTTATAACGTGTCTGAGTGAGGTCTGCTTACGAATAGCATTTAAGAGACGTTACGCGTCTGTATACAGTAGTAGGGGTGTGATTGTTCTACTCCACTTTTGATTAATCGGATTGACCATTTTTTATTAAATTGATCGGATTAATTTGATTATCCTTAATACGATTTCAATCAGATCAAATTTCTTTGATGGATTTAGTGTGTGTATATAACTAGATATACTTTATTTTCTTTCTTTTTTTTGGGTGGGGAGCAGCTCTGGTACGTCCTCACCCTCGGAGCTCTGATGCTGTACTGAGGTGTTCGTGTGTTGGGGAAGGGATGTATATAAGGGAGCGATCTTGTCAGCACGACGACTGGCACTCGACTGAGGGAAATCTTATATTGTCTAGGGTATATATGTGTTGAGTTTGGTGTAAGAGTGGCATAAGTATTTTGAGTTGGGAGTGATATTGTTCGTAGATGGTGGGAGATAGGCGATTTTTTGGTTACAGTAATTAAACAGAAAGAGCAAATGACATAAAATTAACACACAAGATAAATTATGAAACATCGCACAGGAAAAACGAATGATGTAGCCCAGCTATGGAAAGAAATAAAATGATTTTAATATACATCCATTGGGTTCGGGAGATCGCATAATGATAGACTCATAGGGTGTATTTATGGGAAATGAAATCTACACCATCTGATTAGATATGCTTTTGGATATTAATTAAATGGCTGATGTTAGAGAAGTATAATGAATGGACTCATAACTAACTCAACTATGTGACAAATGGATAAAAAATTATGTTTACAATGCACTTACCAATATATAAATTTCACTACTTGAATTAAATTAATGACATCGCACAAGCAGCTCTCCCAAAACATGTCTGTCCAGCTGTGAGGTCAGTCAAGGAATGACTTATAGACGTGGAGCTTGCGGCTGAGTTGAACACACAACTATGTGAATGGATCAAAATGTTTACGAATTAATATTTCCCTAGAAAACTGGTTTACTGCCCATTCTGAAAAATTAAAGATAGAATAAACCACACATCCAAAATATGCAAAATTACTAACAGACTGATTGGCTACACTACAACAGACAACTTTTCACAATACGGAGTGATTTAGCTCTATCACTTAACACAGGCGAATAAAGATTTCCAAACTCACATTTTGAAATATATCTAAAACATATTCTATTTCCCTACGAATTAAATTTCAACCAGAAAAAATAGCATAATAGACATACACACATGTCTCCATCTCATTTGTATACATACCTTAAATATTTTTAAAACATGTCCATTAGTTGTGGAGTCTGAAGTAGGAATGAGTTATTCACGAACAATTTAATCTTGTCTTCCTGAACATTTCAAACAAAATTTTAAAAAATCTTACCTCATTGCCATGTTTGAAATTCATAATGTCATAATTGTAAGAAGAAGAATATTAAGTGTCATAGTTGAATTTTATTTTTTAAATGTATAAAGTTGATTTTTGACTCTGTGAAAAGTAGGTGGATGTTTTACTAGCAGATATCATCTTGTTGATTCCCAGCAGCCAAAGTTGTAAACTGTTTTGTGATAATATATTTTAATTAAAAATCGATGCAGTTCGACACTCGCTGGTGCTGCTGTAGAGACTCAGGTCAACTGGAAATGTTCTTGTAGGTAGGATGGTGACAGGTCTTGTACCTGCCTCTGAAAAGGTATTTTTGTTACTCCACTTTATCTTTTTTATGTCCTCATTGTGTTAAACTTTGACGACGGGGTTTTTCTCGAAGTGATACTGCTACCTCTCCTTTCATTCATTCAGACTTTTGATTTTCTCAAACATTTTTGTAAATATAATTCCCCCCTAAGCCCTTCATAGTTGTTTGTTTTAATTTTAATTGAAACATTAGTTTAAAAATATTTTTATACTGCAATGTATAAACATATTTTTCTCCCTCACAAAGAATGAAGCGAGAAAGTTGTATATTCTCGTGAAAGACACCCAGTTACCTGGGCTTGAATACAAACCAGACCTAAAAAGATTACTATCACTGACCCACTCTTTTCATATTAACAAACAATTCTTATCAAACTTCTCGTTACTAATATTAAATGTTTTATCCAATCATAATGTACTAAATAATGACATCAGGGATTAAAATCCAATAATTAACAAGTCACAGTACTCCTTTTAACATTGAAGTATTTTATTTCAAATTTTCTTTTCAAAATTCTTCCTTAAAACGAAATATTTACAAATGCTCATAAAAAATTTAATTTACAAAAAAAAATGTTTTTCAAATACTTTATAACCCAAACAAATTAATATACACACCAAGCATTTTCACTCACTTTAAAACAAACATATCAAGATAATCAAATTTTTCATCGAACATATTAAGAACTAAATTACCAAACATTGTTTTTTCAATCACATTTTAAGAACTAAATTTTCAAACACATAAATTAGAAAAAAACAAGTTATTGTATGCGACAAAATACCTATTACTAAATTTACAAATTTTCAATATTAAAGTTGTGTACATCGATTGTACATCTTATGTGGTGGACATCTCTTTGCTAACTATATTAATTGTTTACAAACTCTTGAAGAGGTTATAAAGACACACACTGAAGGTGTTCTCTTATTGTTTCACATCCAGAAATATATTTTCCATACACCTACACACGCCAACGACTGGTTACAACAAACTCAAACGCACACAGTTTCCAAGAGGATGTTATGTCACACAGTGAATTTTCTTATTCTTATTTGGAAAATAACAAGGGAAAATGCATCGAAGACAGTTGTATCAAGGGTATTGATAATGAAGTTATGTCATGTATTACAGATAGGCAAACAGGTAGCAGCAGTATTGATGTTTATGAAATATGTGTTGCAAACAGTTGTAGCGATTGCAGCCAGCTGTAGATAGTTGTGATGTTGAATGTGGAACAGGAGGTGTGTGTGGTGGTTGCAGATGGACATAGTTGGCTGTGTGTAACTGTCAGTTGTGGTGTCGTGGGTTAACTGTATTTATTGTGGTGCTATAACTAAATTTGGATAGGAGGAAATAAAGAAATTATTTAGGTATTTTGTAGTGCCCCCAAGGTAAGCTTGATACTCAATATGCCTCAATGTAGCACTTATCAGCCATACCTGATAATACTACCTTGGTTACACATTCGGTGTAGACTTTGTGAGCATGTGAACGGAACTGATATTGGGTCCCCAAAACCCTTGTGCAATTTTCGAGGCAATCTCGTAATCCTCATACCTGAGTGATTGTAACACATTGGGTTTTACACCCTTCGCCTTATGTATACATAGCTAATTCACAACAACATATGCCTAAATCTTGGGACGTAAACCCACAAAGTGTGTGATGATGTGACCAGCACATTTATCTTTCATCACTCCGGTACAGCCTTTGTTCTCATGGGAGAATCCTTGCGAGTTATCGAACATAGTTGGATGTATCAAATCACGCCTTTAAATCTCGGGTAATTACTTTATAAATGTCATCACATGCAACAGAATACACCAAGGAATCAGTATCACAATAGAGGAGGTGTGCAAGGCTGGCAGAGGAAATTTTGTACATGTGTACTGATAATGAAATTCGTAGAGGGTTAATTTTGAAAGATCAAGAATTGCAACACCAGTGTACAAAGGTTTGTTGAACACAACAGAACTCTTTGACATTTCGTTAAGAACTAAGTTTTCATCTATAATCTGCTTTGCCTGGAATGTAGGACACCCTATCAGCTCTGCAATCCCATAGATTGTGTCATACCTCGATACGATTCTTATGTCTCTTTCCCGGTGGGCATTCTGCAATGTTTTTCCATAAACTGAATTATTCATGAGTTTAAAAAAATATTTTTTGAATTCGTTCGCAGCGTGAGCATGTTTCTCAATATTAAATTTGATGTACGGCTCCATCCATGCCTTCTGCTAAAAGCAAAAAACGCGATGAACAGAGTCAAATTTCGTACATAAAATAATGCTTCAGTGTTTCCCAGAATATAACATAATTATTCTGCAAGTGTCAAAAGAAGTTTCTCATTCGAGCCATTCGGGTGTATGACATTTTCAGGGGCCAAAGGCAGATCAGATAATGCATCATGACATTCGTCCGGAAATAACAGATCCACTTCTGCGAAAAAAATAAGTGTCACCGTCATTCATTGTGTTTGAACAATCCCATGTTGAAAACACGTCAGCCTCAATCCACTCAAAATTGCCGACCGGAAGGTTGGATAGCATTGTATGACTATAAAGCCCATTGACGTCGAAATAGCATAAACATTTCGATGCCACACTGGGGTCATAATCCTCACCCATGTTTATATTGTTGGCTTCCGCACACCTTCTTGAAACCTTGGTAATGCCACCCCTAACCCCAGGTTATATGAAAAGATACATGTCTGGGTCAGTCAACAACTCTAGCCACGCACGTGTCATTGAAAATAAGCGTACCATGAAAGAGATAGAGCTGTTATGTACATGGCGGGGTCAAGACCGTAATGAGCCAAACATATGGTCCTGAAATTTTCAAAAACATCTGCCAGCAAACAAGTGTCCACATGTAGGTAGTGAGTGGCATACTGCAGCAAGTTTATGGAGTTGAACGCATCCCATGCGGCTTGGGTGTAGCGTAATCCTCACCGCTAATGCATTCGCCTCTCATCACATTATGAAATGAGTCCTTAGGTGGGAGTGACTTGCACATCAAACTGTCTGGCGACTTAACAAAGTCATAATGAAAAACTCTCTAATGTTTTCCCATTTCGAATTGGGTGTTGTCTGGAAACATCGAGCAGGTGATACTTAATTGCACAGGTAGTAAATTACCTGGCAAAGTTTGCAGAGAGGCGCTCATGAATTGGAATTAGTCAATAAAACATAATTTGAAATATTGCGCCTATCCATTGAAATCAGTCCATTGGGAATTTGTTTGGTAATATATTTGTATTTATCTATGGTCATTCCAATCACTTGAATATTACCTGGGTTTTCGATTACCACAGTTCCATCGGGTTGCGTTACGTAATGTTCAGCCAAAGGCTTTATGATCAAGTGAGTATCGTAGTTTTGCAGGTTACGAAAAACCACGCCAAGTTGTCTCTTGGGCAGTCTGAAGTTTAAGTTCCACTTATTATGTGCGCGACCTCTGATTTCGCCCGTCAGATGGTCATGATCGACCACAAGATCATCTGTACCGAGCATTTCTTTACAAAATGTGACTGCATGTTTGAGCCGCCAACCTAGCTTCATCAGCAGGGGTTTTTGGCTTTATCGGAATAATCATGCTATAGATTCCTGCAACCCACTTTGTAAGTTCAACTAATTTATCTACTAATTGGTACATACAATCAGCACCCACAAACTCAAAATAGTTAGATAAACTTGGATTGTAACAACAAAATGCTACAAGCATATGGAACATGTTGGTTGATGGTAGTTGTATTATTCGTTTCGTCATTCGGTAAGCAAGTGGACATGGGTTTCAGGCAACTTTCAATGTCGAATTAGGCGACGAAACCCAATCTCTGCTGTTTGCTGTAATCTTTAAACTCCAAGTACTTGTCGTTCCCAGTGGGGAAAGTATAGCGAACCACTTTTTGTTGCTGGCAAAGAATAGAATGACTTGCGAGTTTCTCCTCAGTTCTGAAATACTGGAGACAATGATCGCAAACCATTTTATTGTTGGTTCTCTTACTCAGCTGACTACGAACCAGCCAGGACAAATTTTTAATGCATACAAAATGCAAATGAGCGGCATTTCCACTAGTACAAATCGTCAAAATATTCACATGTTTGTCAAGATGTACAGGAGAAATACACACGGGGGTACGATAACCCCACCCTTGTCGCAAGTTTCGTCAATTATATTGCTATCTTTGTCCACCACACAGTATATATGATAGAACTATAATTGTTCTCCTCAAACTTACGAATATTGTATATAACTACAGTTGCCAACAGCCCTTCAGTATACAAAACCTGGTGAGGTTTTGGATATGAAGTATTTCTCTCGACATGTAGTGTGGTAGGAAACAAAGATGCAATTATGGCGTAGAGGAAACACATTCCCTCCGGGTAGTGTACATTTATACAAGCCTTCCTATCAGCAATAAACTTTGGTAATTTAGTGTGCTCGGCACCGACAGTGAACGTCCGGTATTGAGACACACAGGCATCCATTTATGTCAACATTTGCAGACTCCAGGCGAAATATCTCTAAGTGACTCGAAAGTTGCTTGTGAGACAGAGTGAGCACTGCCTGAATCACAAGAACATCCCGAGTCAGATAGAAATAAATCATCCATCAAAAGATCAACCTTTCCTTGTTTGGGGGAAGCCAACATGTTTAGACCTTTTGTTGTTGACGATCTATCCATGAGTGAATCTGTGCTCGAGTTGCTTAAGTAGAGATCATCCTACAAGAGATCAACACATGTCTGCTTAGACAAAGGGACACTGTCTTGACGGCTTACAGTATGCTGTCTTTCCGTCTGTGATTCAGAATCTGAATCGCTTACATAATGATCTTCAAGCAAGCTACCAATGCTTTACCGCTTACGCTCACTCATTTTGAATCCTAACTAAAGTTTCTTTTGTTTCCCCGATATAATAGTTACAACACCACAAAAAATAAATGTGAAGTGCCACGATGTTCTGAAAACGGAGAAAAAGAATCCCACTTTATTCCTGCGCCACGACATAGTTGAAATAAATATTGTATTACTAATATAAAGGACAACATTCTATATTTAAAGTGTGTTTGGGAAAGGCAGTCGACTACAACGTGTTTACAAAAGATACAGTGAACGAGGCTTTCTAAACCCCCATGGACATAGCCAGGAAGTGGGCGATCGAGGGCTTGGGAGAGTGAGCGAAAATCAGGTTACAAGAGCTGAAGAGGATGACTTGCGGAGCAGTGTAAGAAAATAGACAGCGGACGAGAGTTTGGCTTACGCATGGGGCGGGAGCTGTGTACCTTCCCGATCCAGACCCGTTGCCTTCCCCTGCTCGCTCACCCCCCTGAGCCTCACCATGCAGACGCTGCTGTCGCCTGCACGATAGAGCTAGGAGGGAAACTGGACACTTCCCTTACACCCACTCCCCTCCGACAACTTCAGTCCACGATACAAATTTCCGTCCCTCGCAGCTCTAGCCGCTATACAATTCACCATAGCCCACGACCTGGCTCGCATAGTCTATCTTTCACAACTTTTACGTTTGGAGCAAGCGGACTTCATTTACAACATTTAAAATGAAACTCATGCTATTACATTGACTTTCTAAGACCAGTTTTGAAAATTATTTGTTTAAGAGAAAAAAAGTTTTACATCTTTTACTGTACACCACCAAAAATATTTACACCATCAAAAATAAAATTAGTGTACACCATAAAAGTAAAAGTTGTCTACACCATTAAAAATAACAACTACTTAACACTGTCAAAAATAAAACTAGTGTACACCGAAAAAAATATTTTAAACCATCTAAATTTTTATAAATTCAATAAGGATGTTCATATAATTTTTTAGCAAGAGGAATAATGTTTTACACTTTATATCAATACTAATAATAACTAAATAAACACTCTTAAACTAATCATTTTAGACAATCTACTACTACTTAAACCTAACAACATTTACTCGAATTTTATTAAAAACTATTCAACTCTATCTACTAACAAAGATAGAACAACCGACTTGGAATGACTTGCTACACATTTATCCACATTCGCAGTTACCCATCAACTTTGAAAATTCTGAAAGATTACTTAAAATTATATGCCCAAACCACCCTGTCACACACCAAAACATTGCATTCATTAGAAGTACTCAATGTCCATTTATCCACCAAATCAAACTTCCTTCTCCAGACAACTCATTTAGAACAATTTTGGAGCTAAGGTTATGCACCTTCCCATCACGTTAAGCGTAAGCGGCATAGTTTTCCCTTGTTTTAGCTGTTCCATATTTCATATATCATTCATAACCAACACTCACACTTGACAATTCTTAAAAACTACTTAAAATATGTAAAATAGTTAAAAAGTACCTAAATAAACAAATATTGTAAGTGTGAAACTGTTTGTTCTGAAAGTGAACGATTTCATTCAAATTCTAAAGACTTGTTAAAAAGTTTAACGAATTTTATAAAATTTCATTCAAATTCTAAAGACTTGTAATGATTTTTTTAAAACGTGGTAGAAATTCCAAAACTTAAAAAAAATTGTGAAGACTTGTTAACAAAGTTTAAAGATTTTAGTAAAATTTCATTCAAATTGTATAAATTTGGAATGATTCTAAATAAATTTCATTCAATTTGTATAAATTCGTAACGTTTCTAAGAAAATTTCATTCACATTGTAAAGAGTTGGAACAAAGTTAGGAACATTTCATTCAAATTGTGAAGAGTTGTAATGATTTTAAGTAGATTTCATTCAAATTGCAAAGATTTTTCCTATTACCGGAAAAAATTACACTAAAATTAATAAAAATCGCGGTACAAATTTTTTTTAAATAATGAAAAAGCCTTAAAATTCCCTTAAAACTTATTCACTTACATAAGACTAGTAGCGAAGCTGGTGGTTGTTGAAGGAGACCCGAACCCAGGTCAGATGGGCTGAGAGTGCCTGCTTAGGCAGGCAGGTGAGAGTCCGGGGTCCCTGCTCTCGCAGGCGGCCGAGTGTAATCCCAAACGTAGATCCGGGGTGCCTTCTCCGACAGGCGAGCAAGCGGGCGGGCGTGCGGTAAGCTTCGATTCCTTTCACCGCCGCAGCTGAATCATTTCAACGATGGCGGCTTCATTGACCGTCGCTGAAGAGCCCGGCAGAGGTTAGGTGGCGACGGGCCGGCGGCCGAGTCCCCGAACAAAGCAACCCCAGTCAGCAGCTCCAGTGAGCAGAGGTGAGGGCGAGATCGGTTCACAGGGTGTACGATACTCTCGCACACTAGAGGGTAGATCGACCGCCGATCTATCATCTTTGAGGCTAAGCCTCTCAGCGCGGGGGAAGTACAGACCAAGGCCCTTATCTTCCCAAGAGGTAATTATTTGATTGGACCAGGGTTAGGGGCAGCTAACCCACCCCGTCCTGGTCCCCCATAATATAGGTACTTTAACTTGGCACGCGCGGCGCTCGCGTGTCAGGAGTGTGGTTTTTGTGACCCAGTATAGCCCCTGGGCCACGGTTGTTCCAATCTTTATTCCCCTTACTTTTGCCTACAAAAGTAAGGGGAAAGGCGGTGGAGTTACGTTCCCTACTGGCACGGAATTTGGAAAATCAAAAATGTAGGTCTTTTAAAAGTTTGGTAAAATCTATAAAAAGTTATTTTTTTTTTTCATAAAATATTCCCGTGAAGTTAAGCAAGATGTTAGGAAGAGGCAGAGGAAGCAGGGCCTTCCTCTATTTATATCATTAATAAACCGAGTTGTGGTGTTTGTGGTGGTACTATGTTTGGTGTGTGTATTTGGTTATTAAATGTTAATATATAAGGTTTTATTTTTGTATGGGATGTGGGAAATTATATTTGGGAATAGTTTTTGTTACTAAATAGTGTTATTAAGGTTTGTAGTTTAAATAATCATTGATTTTATAAGTATTTATCGGTGGGCGAGGCTTCTGTCTTCAGAGGAGAGAAGGCAGCACTGCGATTTAATTAACAAGTGTTTTGTGATTAAATATTGTTAAAAACTTGAGGGACATAATTAGGATTTAAGTATTTAATCAGTCAGCTCGTTGAGGAAATGCTAGGGAAGTAGAGAGAGGTGTGTTCGCTGTGAGAGTAGCGGGCGGAGTGATGTGCGCGATGCTGGCGCCAGGTAGTTTTGTTAAACTGACTGAATTTTGTCCCGGACCGATCGGAGAATTTCGGCCGGGTGTAAAGGTTCAGGAGATGTTAATTATGATGTGGGAAGCATTTTAGGGCGTTTTATTCTTCTGTTTTTATCGGGTTCGTAGTCTCCTAGCCGTTTAATGGCGGGATTTGAATGTGAGAGTAGTTTATTGTAGTAATTTATATTGCGGTTTAGTAACTGTGTCTTTACAGTTGGAATTTTTAAACGTTTATGTATCGATATGTTGGTAGTGAAGGGCGCAGCGTTTATTATGATTCTTAAGTATTTATTTTGAATGACTTGAAGAGAGTTTAAAAGAAATTTATTTAAGTTCCCACAGACTTCGTTACCATACAAAAGGGCTGATCTTACAATTGCTGTGTAAATTAATAGTTTTAATCGTCTGGGTAGATTAGTGCTTTTTAACATTGGAAACAGTTGTGGTAGTTTACTCAGTGCTGCCTTTTTGACTGTTGAAGTGTGATTAGTCCAGATTAGTTTAGAGTCAATTGTTAAACCTAGGTATTTCGTGGTGTGTGTGAAGGGGATTGGAATATTATTTAGAGTTGTTTGGCGTGAAGGCTGGATTCTGCGTTGAGTTAACAATAATGCTTGTGATTTAGTAGGATTAGTTTTAATTTTCCATATTCCAAACCAGTGTTCTAAATCGTTTATTTGAAGTTGAGTTTGGAGGATAGTATATGACAGATTTTTTTATCGTGGGTGTAAATTATGGTATCGTCCGCGTACATTTGTACTGAGGCATGGGTTATGGGAATGTCTGAGGTAAAAATATTATACAGAAATGGGTAAATTGCTGAGCCTTGTGGGACACCTGCTGTAATTTCGGGAGTAGTAGAGTTGGCATTATCAATACTAACAAAGAATTTTCTGTTTTGAAAGTATGAGGCGAGTAAATGTATGTAGCAGTCGGGAAAATTGAATTTAATTAATTTTTGTAGTAATCCAGGTATCCACACCTTATCAAATGCTTTAGCAATGTCTAGGAAAATGGCTATTGTGACTTCGTGTTTTTGTATTGCAGTTAAGGTGTCTGTGGTGAATTTAGTGAGGGCGTGAGTGGTGGAATGTTGGGCTCTAAACCCGAATTATGTTGCTGGGATAATCTGTTGCAATTCTGCATGTACTAATAATCTAGTTAGAAGCAGTTTTTTCGAAGACTTTACTAAGGTAGTTGAGTAGGCAAATATGCCGTCTATTTTCTGGGATGGAGTGATTTTTGCCTGGTTTGGGAATCGTGATAACTTTCGCTGTTCGCCATGCTATAGGGAAATAATTGAAATCTAATATTGCATTAAACAGGTTAAGGATTGCAAATAGTGCATTAGCTGGGAGGTTTTTAATAATTTTATAAGTAATTTTGTCGTGTCCTGGAGCTTTTTTGACGTTAAGTTTTTTAATTAGTACAAGTAATTCTTTAAGTGCCATTGCTTCTGGTTTTGCAATTATGGTTCTGTTGAAAAAAGCTGTGATATTGATTTGGACATATCTCGAAAAATTTGGATCTCCTAGAGCAGCATTGGGTGAGAACTGGCCCTGATAACAATCAGCTATTGCATTTGCTGTGTCCTCTGGGACGTATGAGAGGGTTCCTGCTGTGTTTTTGATGGGCTGGGAGATTGATTTTTTAGTTTGACCTCGCAAGGTTTTTGCAATGCGCCAGAATTCATTGTAATTATTGTTTATGTCAGTCATGAAAGTTTCCCATTTATTAATTTTTAATGTAATGAGTTTATTATGGAGTTCTTTATTTAATTTATAATAGTTTTCTTTATCTCCTTGGTTTTTGGATTTTTGAGAAATATGGCGGGCGTGGCGTTTTTCGGCTAAAAGAATTTCTGCTTCGGGAAAGCAGTGTTTTAAAAATTGTCGTCGGTTTAGGAAAGTTGTGTTTTTTATTTATTTTAAATATTGTATTTTGAATTAATTCAGTTACCGAGTCGATGCGATCTTTAGATGGAATATTTATTTGGTGAGTTGCAAATAAATCTTCTAGGTCTAGTTTAAAATCCTCCCAGTTAGTTACCGGAGTTTTTAGAAGAGTGGCGTTGGGGTATTTAAGTATGTTTGCTTCCAGCTGAGAAAATATAGGTAAGTGGTCGGAATCTAATTCTGTGAAGACTTCAAATGAAATATTTACATTTTCTAAATTAGTAAGTGCAATATCTAAAATATCTGATTGGTATTTTTTACAAGCAGGATAGAATATTGGTTCTGTTGGGCCTATAACTAAATAATTATATTGATTAGAATGTTTTGCAAGTATTCTGCCTCTTTGATTATCTTCTCTACTATTCCAGGAAGTATGTTTTGCGTTTAGATCTCCTGCTAAGAAAAATGGGTATGGCTGTGTTGTTATTTTATCTAAGTCAGCTGGGAGTAGTGGTTTATTGGGGGAATTATAAATAGCAGCTAGAGTGATGTGAGCTACTTGTGTGCGAATGTTTATGGATGTGTATTCTAAATTTTCCAAGACTGAAACATGATTTAAATGGTGTTGTATGCGGTTATGAACTAGTATTAATGTACCACCTCCTTTAGATTTTCTGTCAGTTCGATACGCCGTGTAATTTTTGATGTTAAATATTTTTCTTGGTTTTAAATGTGTTTCGTTAATTATTGTACTCTTCCTAATTCGTAAATTTGATAAAATATACTGTTGCCATTCCAGTAGAGAAGGGAGAGGACACAGGGACTATCTGTGTGGGTTTGATTCATGAATAATCGAACCCGGAGTAGATGGATAAGGCCTGCAGGAGCAGGAGGGTTTTCATCTGTGGGTCAGGTGTGGAATTGCCCAGGAGGATGTAGGATTTCATGTGAGTCATGAATTGAAGGTAGTTCGCTTCCCGGAGGAAGCGCATCAGGTCTCGGAGGTCGGTGAGTGTGGAACTTATATCGCCGATATCGGGTGGGGTCATGGAGGGAGGGGGGGGGGGGGGTTGACGTGGGGTGGGGCGAAGGGGTGGAATGGGTTACTGGTTGGTTTTTTTTTGGGTTGAGATCGGAGAGGAAGACTGTTGTGTGTTGCGGGGCTGTGTTTGAGACCGCATTGCCTGTGAGTAAGAAACATTTTCCCTAGCAATGTTCCTAGTTGTAGTTGGAGAAGGAAAGTGTTCCTGCGTGAATACAGGGGGTGCACGAAGTGTGGGGCGTCGGGTTTCGCGTTTTACTGCGGCCTCCTGTCGAAGTTGCACCAGGCGGATGTATTCTGGGCAGAGCCTTGAGTTGGCTTCGTGCACTCCTTTCCCCTTGCAGTTCACACAGTTGGGGTTCTTGTTCAAGTTCTCACAAGCAGTGTTGGGGTGGGGGCCAGCGCAATGACGGCAGACAGTTCGGAGGGCACAGAAGTTTTTCGTGTGGTGGTAAAGCCATCAATTTTGGCACTGGGGGATGTCCCTAATCTTTTTTTGTACGGGCGGGGTTGTACTGCCGTCATATTGATGCAAGTGAGATTGAGAAGGGGGGGTGAGGGTGTCGTTTTTTTGCAGCTGTTATGCAGAAACAATCTCGTGGTTCTTCCCAGGTGTGTGATGGGTTGTTGGGGTCTGAGATGGTTTTTCTGAATTCGTAGACATCAATGACAGTGTAGTGGCGCGCCTCAAGGTCCTCTTTGATGTCTGCAGTTGGGGTTGTTCGTGGGAGCTTGACTACCACTTTTTGAGGGTGTTCTGCTGCGATACTGAAAGTGTAAAAATGAATGTTGGCAATTTTGAGGAAGTATTTTAGTGAGTGATACGCCTGTTCGTGGGTGCATGTGATCTGGAGGCCGGCTTGAACAAGGGAAATTTGAGTACCTGTAATGTTCATTGAGAGGATTTTTGTGATTAGATGGTTGTATGTGGAGGTGTCAGGCACAATCAGTTTCATGGGTTTCGGAATTGTTTTTGTGGTTGGGCGCTCAGTGTGAGAGGTGGCCGGGACAGATGTGCTATTTTGAGTGTCAGTGAGTGTAGCTGTTTGTGTATTTGCCGTGTTGGCAAATGGTTCGAAGCGGTTTTGAACCGCGAGTGGCTTGGGCTGCGATTCTCGGGTGGTTCGGGAGATTTTCCTGCGATTTGTTTCCAGAATCCAGGTTTCATTCTCAAACTGTTGGTCCAACAATGCCTTACGGCGATTGTGTTTTACCAGCAGCCAAGACTTTTGTTGTTCTGCAGTGAGATCGAGTGGCATAAGGGTTTTTTTTTTTTGTGCTGAATAGTGTTGTTCTGTGGTGTCCATAATGGCTTCCTGGGATTCCTGTGATAGATTTTGTGGTTGGTGACAGATTATGTTTCCCCCTTCTCCGAGTGTGGCTAAAACTGCACCAGGTGGTGTGTTTGTCGGTACCAGGTTTTCTGTCTCCAACGAGCCCACATCCCCGCCCCCCGGGGTCGAGTCAGCCAGGATCGTGGAATCAGTAGGTTGGATTGTTGGAATGGGTGTGTGTAAAATGTTTATGATGTCTGGTGTTCCTAACCGCTGCAGGAAACAACCACCGCTGACCTAAACAGGTTATGCTCGAGTTGACCCGTTATCCAGAGCAACGGGTCGGCAGTTGTTTCCTAGTGTCGCGAGAGCTGCAGAACGAAGGCCGCGCAGCCCACCGAGAAGAAAACGGAAGACGATGCTGTCCGCCTGAAGTCCAGCCAACCAAGTCAGATCAGCAAATGACGAGTTGCGGGTGGGAGCCCCTATTTATACCCCACTACTCTCCCTTGTCGTCAAATGTTATATTTCGTATTTCGCCTCATACCTACATAAAATGAACAAATTACGTATTTGATATGTTTTAAAGTAAATCTTAACCAAATTTAACGCAAATTAAAATGAATTAATACAAATTAAAAGGATTTAATGCATTTTCTGAAGTTTAGCATGTATATGTTGGAATATGTCTATTTATTCGGTTTTAAGCAATTAGATTGGAATTACGTTCTTATTTAACCATTTCGTATACAAATAATTGTAACTCTAATACAAGTTTGCACCCTTTCACGTACACGAACGAATTACTAACATTTATTTATATATTTTTTATTATGTGATTAGTTTATTATTCCTTTTATGTATTATGGTTACTGACTTACAAACTATAATATAATCATACAAAACCTAGCCGAGACTCGAACATAGAAACAAACTAATATTAACCGTGCCTTCCCGGGATTCGAACCCAGAGTCTCCTAGCATAATTTGACTACGCTATGAAGGCTGGCGAAAGAATAAACTCTTTTATGTGTATTTATAGTGTGTTGTAAAAATAATACTATGTTTTTCAACAGACATTTTTGCCAGGAGACAGGTTCAAATATTTTTAGTTGAATACTATTTTTTTAGCAAGAGAATAAGTTTGTTTGTTATATGGCTTTTTCTTTACAACACTAGTACATGCTATTGCAACATAGTTTGATATAAATAAAATATCTTATATATATATATATATATATATATATATATATATATATATATATATATATATATATATATATATATATATATATATATATATATATATATATATATATATATATATATATATATATATATCTGTGTTGAGACAATTTATTTGATCACTATATAATTAAGTTCTTAGGAAAACAAGTTCACTTTTAAAAAGTGGTAGTTTAAATGGAAGTAAAAATTCATTTCATAGACATATTTATTAATAAAATTATATACAAACATAGTTTATTTCACACAATTTATGTATAACATTTTTAAAAGACAAATCTCTCTGTTATACTGCAGTGTTCCAAAACATAGCAAACATAGCATCAAACAAACAAGTACAGGTTGCTTCAAAAATTCATATGCAACATTTTTAACACTAGCAAATATAGGATGTTACAAAAACATATTAAAAAATTATTTCAAAAATATATACAAATACAGGTTGATCAAAATATTTAGTTACAACATTTTAACACAAGTCAGTACAGGTTGATTCAAAATATTTACAACATAGTTTCACAAACAAACATAGTTACAAAAATATTTTTATAAACTGTTAGGAACTTCCGTAAACAAGGTTTTCATACATTTTCGTAATTGGATCCAGATCCCCTTCTTGAACTCTGATTTCAAGGAGGGAGTGTTTCTTACGCCCTGGCTTTAACCTGTCTGTTTGTATACATACGTCTTTACATTCCGGATAATGTAAAACGATTCTTTCAATTAAGCAAGTCTCCATAAATTAACGGAGGAGCCGGTTACACTATAGTGTGTAAGTGACATTAGACTTTCCTGGTCTGCCATTGACTTAATGGTTTCCAGGATGAAAATAAGTTATGTTACGCATTTGCTATTTAACACTCATCTAAGAACAATTAGCAACAAACAATGTACGTATATTGATAAAATCATTCTCTAAAAATTAAAGTTAAAACGTGTTTGAGGACTAAATTTTATTTTTGCCTATTTTATTGCTTGAAGCACGTGACACATTGATGAAACACACCCAGTACAAGACGTGTAACCAAACTTGTTTTTGCGATAATGATATAAAGTATTACGATTATTATCATATTCTTCGAAGTACTGATAGGGTAAAACATTCTCTGTATTATAAATCAGATGTGTCAAATATTGTTCTTCCTCACAAAATGTCGTTACAATGCGCTCGCCCTTAAGCTTATGCGTTCGATCTACTCAATGTGGCCTGTACTGGTATACAAGACATTTCGAACTGTTGCAATTAGTTAAACTGGAATCAAAACTACATGGTTTAGTATGTGCTGACAAACATTCAGAAAAATACGTACTTTTGAAATGAATGTCTAACTCACACATGTCCTTAACAACAACATGTGAGTATGCTATGCTATAAGTTACAGAATACAAACCTTTATTAATAAAAGCATACTTACATATCGGCGAGAACATAATTCAGAATTAACCACTTCACATGCATATAAATTGCACACTAATGGGAAAACTAAACCTCCTTGTTCGAAAATAAAGTTGTGGATGTCGCCATCGCATGTCTCCTTCCAACGGACTGTGATTCCTTGGTGAGGTCTGGTGAGTTGGTAGGCGATTACTCCATGTCCACGCTCCTCTTCAAGCTCCTTGCTAAGATTGGCAATCATCAAATCTTCTAATATTGATGCCAAGTCACTGTCGTGGCGAAGATATCTCACAGCACAATCGTTGCATGCTATTCCTGCATGCACCAAAGCGAGTGCATATACTGTTATCGAAAGTGTAGAACCAATGTTCTATATCGTTGTAGACTTTAACTTGTAGAGTGACCATCATACAGCTTAAAGAAAACTCCTCTGTAACCTATTTGCAGGACCTCGTATACATCTGTAGGTTCGAAGATGCTAGCCATGACCGACAGTCTATTACTAAATGGTCTCCTTTATATAGCTGTTGTGTTATCACTTTTTCTCATCTTAAGTGTTCTTACTAAGCCAAACTTTACAATTCCACATACCACACAGAGTAGTTAATTCTTGGTTTCCTATGTACATAAAATGTTCCTTGTTACATTGTTCGCTCCATACTGTAGTAAGAGAACAACTACATTCCTTCTGCATGATGTATTTGATTTTCTTGTAGGATGTACATTTCGTGATGTGTGCACTTTGAGCTTCTAATGCTAGTTGACTCTCATTGCAAGGTAACCTGCTGCCAGGATGGAAATTATACAAAGTACAAAAATTTCGCCCATAACAAACGTCAAAAACTTTTAAAATATAATCAAGACTGATTAACGAGAAACACCAATGTTCATCTCCGTTGCGCATCTGAATCTGTAGTGGACTAACTTCTTCAATTCGAAACCACACACGTCTGTATCCTGGAGTAACACTTGCATCATAACTGAAGCTCTGGTGTACGATTTTCTCTCTTTATATACTGAAATATTCTTCCAGTTTGCGCTAATATTAGTTCTTCAACGATAACTTGGTTAAATCGAATTTACAGACACAAACATTGCTGTTCCAAACCACGCACTCCCACATTCCACAAGGAGACCTTTGAAGTCGGCTACTGCCTTGCATTTGCGTGATTTGTTCCTTACTATTACATGTTTCAGTCCACAAGGTGTGGCTGTCGTAAAACTCTCTACTCGATTTATATTTCATTTGTTTAAATCCTGGTTCCTTGGTTATTTCTTCACTTGCAGTTTTAAAACACAGGTCTCCAGAAGAACAAGGCAGGTCGCTGTTGGGCCTCATATTAAAAACCGAACATCCATCTTCCTCATTACACAAAACTTATTCTTGATACGTGTTTCCTGCAAAACTTTGTGTAAAGCTCCAGTGTTCATCTCCGTTGCACATCTGGAATCGGAAGTACCTGTTGTTTAGACACTTGAACCATGCTTCCTTTTATCCTGGAGTAATACTGGCGTACATCTTCCCTGGATTGAATTTCTCCATGCAAGAAACAATTTATCGAAATTAATTTCTTTACATGTAGATAGGATGTTGGTACAAAATGTTTCCTTCATTTACAAGTTTTTCCCATGATTTCAACTCAATTGCATGTCAGGTGCCGACCACGCTCCACATCTATAGTCAGGCTCTCGACACACAGCTTATAGGTCGATGTAAGTGGCATGCTCAACTCATTCCTACATTAGACTCCACAACGAACGGACATGTTTTAAAAACATTTAAGGTACGTGAACAAATGAGAAGGAGACGTACGTGTATGTCTATTATGTTGTTGTGTCTGGTTAAAATTTAATTCGTAGGGAAATAGGATATGTTTTAGTTATAATTCAAAATGCGAGTTTGGAAATCTTTATTTGTCTGTGTTAAGTGGAAGAGATAAATCGCTCCGTATTGTGAAAAGTTGCCTGTTCCAGTGTATCTAATCAGTTCGTTAGTAATTTCGTATATTTTGAATGTGTTTTATTCCATCTTTAAGTTATCAGAATGGGCAGTAAACCAATTTTCTAGGAAAATATTAATTCGTAAACATAAATTTGAACCATTCACATAGTTGTGTGTTCAACTCGGCCGCAAGCTCCACATCTATAAGTCATTCCTTGACTTACCTCACAGCCGGACAGACGTGTTTTGGGAGAGGTGCTTGTGTGATTTCATTAATTTAATTCAAGTAATGAAATTTATGTATTGGTAAGTGCATAGTAAACATAAATCTTTATCCATTTGTCATATAGTTGTGTTCATTATGAGTCCATTCGTTATACTTCTGTAACGTCAGCCGTTTAATTAATGTCCAAAAGCATACCAAATCAGTCTATCATTCTGCCATCTCCCAAACCCAATGGACCCATATTACATAATTTCATTTCGTTCCATAACTGGGCCACGTCATTCGTTTTTCCTGAGCGACATTTCATAATTTCTCGCACGAGTTAACTATACGTCGTTTTCCCTTTCTGTTTAATTACTATAACCAAAAAATCGCCTATCTCCCACCAACATCTACGAGCAACATCACTCCCAACCCAAAAACGCTTATCCCACTTTTGCACCAAACTCAACACACACACACACACACACACACACACACACACACACACACCACACACATATATATATATATATATATATATATATATATATATATATATATATATATATATATATATATACACACACCCTAAACAATATAAGATTCTCCCTCAGCCAGTGCCAGTCGTCATGTTGACAACATCGCTCCCCTATATACACCTCTTCCCCAACACACGAGCACCTCAGTACAGTGTCAGAGCTCTGAGGGTGAGGACGTTCCAGAGCTGCTCCCCACCCAAAAAGAAAGAAAGAAAATAAAGTATACCAAACTATACACACCCACACACACAAAAAAAGATTCCATCGAAGAAATTTGATCAAACTTCATTTTATCGGATTAAGATCGGATTAAGAAATAACCGCACTGGATTTAAACAATTTGGTCAGATTAATATCGGATTAAGGATTAATTCGATTAATCCGATCAAATCGATATCATAGGGTTAATCCGATTAATCAAAAGTAGGGTATGGCAATCACGCCCCTACTACTGTATACGTCTTTCAGTACCTCCATCTGTAAGGAAATGCATGCTTTTGTGATAGTGAAAAATGGCACAAACAGGTGTTTTCACGGTCATTTTTAGTTATGAACATTCCGGTACAAAACATTTATAAAGGAATAGGGTCGTGCATCAAAACTTTATTCTAGTCATTACGTTATAAAATAATAGGGTCTCCACTGAAAGTCTCACAAAGGAGCGTTATCGTCGGCAAAACTGACGCCAGTTCAGTGCTTTGCGAGTAGAGGCGATGAGAGGGTTGATGCGCATGTCTCGGTCCCACGCCTTTAGGCCTCACACGTGCAAAATTCCAGGTTGGGTCGTATTAGTTAGGTCTGGCTGACACCGAAGGATGACCATAGGCTGACAAACATAACTCCGCCCACGCCAGCCTACCGGCGAACGAATAGGAATGAGTTGCAACATAGGCCTACTAACAGAGGGGGCGCGAGAAGAGCGGACAGGTGATCCTGACCAGGAGAGAGCGAGTCTTCGTGTGGCGTCAGCGACGCGAGGCAGGGAGGGATCCGATCTCCGGCACTTCAGGGGTGAGTTGTTCAGGGGAAGGAGAGTAATTCCTACCCAGTACTCCCCTAACTTCCCGAGGACATGTAATAGTTTTACTTAGTTATTAAAAAGTATCGGTAGCCCTAATAAATATTTTAATCGCACTTTCCTTCCTTTCTTCCTTTAAGTCGGGAGTCGGCTTAAGTGGTATCCACAATAGTATGGAGCAGCGCCGGAATGAAACGGCAGGGGGAAACGGGAGATACCCGAGATAACCCGTCGACCAGCGGCATCGTCCAGTACGATTCCTTCATGCGAAAATCCGGGGGTGATCCGGCGCGGGGAGTGAACCCGGTTTGGCTTGGTGAGAGGCGAGTAGGCTAGCCGCTCAGCCACCGCGGCCCCTACATAACTCTGTGTCGCATGATAATCGTTGTGCAATAGTGTGTTGAAATAGAATGTTGTGGAAACGTTCATGTTGCACAGAAAAGCTGCATCACCGTTTACACCAACATACAATTACGACTGTTTTCAAGGGGGGGGGGGGGGGGGGGGGGGGGGGGGGCTCTTTTGGAAGATTTTTTTTGTTGTAGACAAACCTCTTGCACAATGAAACGAAAATATATAGCATTTAGCTTTATTTTTACTTCTTTGTACAATACAGGCTATACGCGGTAAAGTGAGCACTTTTGAAAGCCCTCTCATTTGGAATAATAGTCAAAAAATATTTTTTCTTTCAGCCTTAGATGTCAACTTCAGCAATGGAATATAAACACTGTTTATTACTTATATGTCAATTTTTTTAAAGAGGTGGTTCAAGGATTTAAAAAAATACTAAAAAGAAAAATTATTAGGGCCTCAAAAGTGTGCTTACTTTTCCGTGGACAGCCTATAGAGATAGTAGCAGCGTTTTATGAGCAAGGAATTCTTGGTCAGCTTCTACTGTTCGACCCCGCTCTACATTTGACACTAAAGAGTGTCTGAGATGACTTCTAAACGCATTTATAAAAATGTAGAATTCAGTTACCTGTTTCTTATCTTAAAGTTTTGGCAGGAGCGATGATAATTATAGTACATGTATTAGCATAAAGGAGTCCGGCGAAGTTTTATCGTAACAAAGAAAGTTTTGTAATTATAGTGTCTTTTCCAGAGGAGGAGCATTAGGCGATATTTTCCCTGGCCGGATCTTCCGCTACAGAACGGGACGAAATAAATTCATCTCACAAGCCACGTCAGAAAATAATCCTTCGGTGGTATTTCTGCGAACAGCCGGAGATTGACTTTTTGTCCTGGAACAATATTACATTTTATAATCACATAGATCTTAATCAGAAGGTTTTACAAACGTCCACGTTTTCAGTCATCACTCAGCTCACCAAAGGACCACCAGTTTTTTTCCTCTGGTTTCGCCGATTCCATTCTTGGCATTGCTCAGGAGAATCTTTGTTAAAGGTTGTTCACCCGGCCGGGGATTGAACCCGGTTCACCTTTCTGGAAGGCGAGCAGTCAAACCGTCTAGCCACCGCGACCCCCGCTTCCACTTGTACCGCGGCAGTAGGCGACCACTGAGCCAATCGCAAGTAGGTTGCCGTTACACATGTGGAAATACCACATAACAATCGTCTATGAGGATAGATAATCAGGCACAAACTCAAGCCAATTAGAACTCATGACACTAGAATAACCTGGAAAAACTTCATTTCACTCTGCATTGTTATCCGAAAAGTTGCAATGACGTTGCATTGTAAATATATCCTGTAAACTTATTTAACATGTTTTGGAATCTTTAAAATCGATACGGAGTGTGGGGTATTTAGCACAAATCTTTTTGAAAGTATAGAGACTGTAGTCGCGGTTTCGCGGTTTCCGTACAAACTGGGTAATTTTACTTGGTCCAAAAAACGTTCAGAAGAGATGTCAGAATGGGAAAATATATCACCACATTTCACCTGGTAACTTTTATGGAATAAATTCTGCGGACGATTTCTTAATGTAGTGTAGAAAAGTTAAATTTATTTTATTTTGATATTATAGTCAGAAATTGACGAACGATGTCGATTCATGTTACTTCGTTAGTTATAATTAGTTTGATAATTGCCTCTCACACCATGAGTTGTTTGCGATAACCCATTCGAAATTGATTACATTTTATTAGTGTATTATTGTATAAATTTTTAACGCCCATGTCTGTGTACTGTTTCTGTTTTTGTACTAAGAGGGTAATTGGTGGGAGTTTTCATACTGTATTAAAGGATGTTCACGGTAAAGCGAGCACTTTTGAGGCCCTAGTTACTTTTTTCATTTAGCTGTTTTCTATCCTTTAATCACCTTTTAAAAGAAGTATATCCGTGTATAAGTAATAGCACAGTGTGTATATTCCACCACATCGGAATTTAACGTCTAAGGCTACAGTAAAATATATCCATTGATTATTATTCCAAATGATAGGACTCTCAAAAGTGCTCACTTTACCGTGAATAGCCTATAACTATCCTAACCTAAACTCCCGCACGCACACCCACGACCGGGACGTCCTTGTTTAAAGACGCCCTAGCAACCTTCGCCACAGGAGTCGCTTTTCACTCTAGGATGGAGTCGGAAATCTGTGAAGTTAAAGGAACTAATTTTTTCTGTTTGATTAGATTTAAGAGCACTGTGATGCGTTATGTTGAAGGAAAAGGTAAAGCTGTGCGCACAAGTTGTCAGCAACTTGAACCATTTTTTTCCTAAACTACCTTATTCTAAGTGTTGATGTGAAGTTAAGGCCCGAAGGTACGGCGGGATTTTATTGCGTCTCAGGGCTAACCCCTTACGCCTACTAGGAAGGAAAATCATGCAAGGAGACATGAATCGCGGCAAAGAGGGATTGGACAACCATGGCCTGCACTTCGGGGCCATGACTACTGCCCTAAGTGTACTTAGAGCTAGTCTTAACTATGAAGAGCAAGGGAAAAACCGTCAAGAGAGACGTAAACACCCTTGCAACAGAGAAGTAAAAATTCAAAAATTATTGCATGCATTAAATTTAGTTAAATTTAAAAAATGCTACAGGAGATAGAGTATTTGGAAAACATGATCTTAGTTAATAGAGTTGGAAAGACTAGTATAGAGGGGGCGGGAGCTTTGTTTATTCTTAACTTGATGCCGGCAGTAACCAGAGAGGTGTTTGGGCGCCTCTCTGGCGGGAGAAGTGACGCTATTGGGCCTCTTCCCCCCGATCTCTTCTATGAACCTGAAAACTAAGGGAGAGAAAGTGAGCTGCCAGTAAGTGTCAGCAGGGCTGACTCTTACTGGTTTTTACTAGAACATTAAAAGACGGTTAGGACCGGTGGATGAAAAAAGACATATTAAGAGTTTCGAGCCCTTACATGTAGGTTTTTTTTTTTTTTTTTTTTTTTAAGTTGTTAACTGACTCACGCCTGTTTTAAATTTTCTTGATTGTGCTGAGTTATGCAAATGGCAGATGTTTTTAATGCAAGTAACGAAACAAATGGTGGCATACGACATCGCGGTAGTTAGTAAAACAACAATATAATTTTCATCAAGGAAAATAATTAAGAATTTATTTTTGTTTATATGGGTCATGACAAAACAATTCGCAATTACATTTTCAAACACAGATAAAAAAAATAGAAATTAAAATGCATACAGGATGTCAGTGAATAGGTGTTACATGTGATAAAATGAAAAATATTTTATTCAGGTGCCCAATGTCCGGAAATGCCTCCTTATACCATAATACGGCGATAGCAGTGAGCAGAGTTAGTCGGCGACCCGGTGGCAACCGAGCAGTGTAACAGCACGTACCGGGCATTACATATGTAGGTTGAAGGTGTTTTGCACTGCCCCATTTGATTTTACCCATAGTAGGACGTCTCATTGTCTGGCCACCGAGCTCCCCCGACCTAACGCCTTTGTAATTCTACCTTTGCAACCACGTAAAACACTGGTGTACGACACTCCTGCGAATACCAGAGAAGAACTTGAGGCCAGCTTTTGAGCCCATGAAGAACACGCCGGCCATCTTCAATGATGTGCTCCGCAACATGCTGCGGCGCTGCAGAGCATGCATCGAATGCGGAGGAGAGCAGCTGCTGTACTCTCTCTCTCTCTTTCTTTCTCTCTCTCTCTCTCTGTGTGTAATAACCATGTTTACACTATTTATTCACATGTACCTTTCTTAATACCTGTCCCTACCCTTGCTCACTATAATCGCAATTTTGGGTATAAGAGGGCATTTACGGACATTGGTACCTTAATAAAATGTGTTCCTCTAACTCAAGTACATTGCATAATATCTCATGTAATATGCTTGTCGGCCCTACCTTTAAGGGCTTATACAGTCATTATTTAACATGGACCATTGGTGTCCTATATCAATCTTCCTCTATTCCGTGCCCGAGTTGGTACACATGTTTCCTAAACATGTTGCATAGTCAGTTTACCCTAGAGTAGGTTCCAAAATGTCTTTAGGGTTTCCCTGATGTGCACTCGTAGGGAATTTATGCACAAAGTGCTCGATTGCAGTGTTTACCATATGTATGGTACTGGTGGGCGCAATGCCATAGTTAATTCTGGTCATATTGAAGGCTGATCAGATCTCCCAGAGGCAGGTAGTCGCATTCCTTTCGGGTTGTCTCTGAAGAAAGAATTTTGTGGAATATTGGTGGAGTACTAAACAGTACTTGTTCCCAGACCTGGAGAAGAATCAAATTTGTCCGTATAGATTCTTGCTATCGTAAAAGGTGGACGTCTGGAACACAGTCTGTTGTTTGTAGCAACACCAATATCTGCACGGATTGGCAGGTGATCGTTGCCAGTTATTGTCTTGTACTCCCTTAGAAGAGCGTGTTTCGTTCGTTAATGTGGTGGTAGGATATTCCTTAGAACAGTTAACAAGCAAATGGTAGTCGTCCTGATCGTGGTGTTTCTAACAAGCATAGTGTGATTTAGCAGGGTATCGTACAGTAGGGCAGGTTTGCTTTTCAACCAAACCGGTAAGCAGTATTGTGCAACTGAGAAGGCAATGCCAAGAGAGGAAGGTCTCTCATGGGGAGAGCTGTGGAAACCCAGGTAGAACTACATTACTTTTGTACCATGTTGTTCCTTTACTGCAAACTGATTCGAGTCGTCTCATTATGGCCTTTGAAGAATACATGAAGTGTTCTTTTCGAGATAAATTCCTAGGTATTTCGAGTGTTTGTTGCGAAGGAAACGTCTATTCTCAAAGTGGGTGTCTAGTTATCGATGGTTCACATAATTGCAGAGGTGGAAACGTGCTGCTTCAGATTTATATGGACTTGGCTGAAGTCTCCACTTATGAAAATACTGCCTGAGGATAGTTGTGTCTGCAGAATTAATTCTCGCATACGATTTCAGGACCTAAGCTAACCAAAAGAAACACTGTCCACGTCACTTCACACCGCTGTTCATTAAGGCTAATCGATATACCCTTAATATCTAAGCTAACTAAAATTAATACATATACATTACCTACATTTGAAGTAAAAGTTAGACGCTGTAAACACTACTGTTAGACACCGAAAAATAAGTAGTAATAGAAGTCCAGTAACTCATAAGTAATACTAAATTCTTCATAACAAAATTATAGTATGATAATTAATTTTGTATCACATTTCGATGGACTGTAATTTCATTACTGTTCCTCAAAGCAGTATGCAGAAATAGCAAATACGCTTGCCCACTGTTATACACTAAAACATTGACAAACACATTAACTATTTGAAATTAATTTAAATGTTTATTAATTTTCCAGTTATATGCATTTTACTCCGCCGTTTACCTCACTGCAGCGTGGATTAATGTGAATTTAGTTTGAATCCTCTAAATTTATCTCAATTTGAAATTATAAAACTTGCAGTGTTCTTGTAGATATGATGTCCTACTGGGGAGCGATTAACCACCATATATTTCGCAGTTTATGCACTAGAACCTCAGAGGAAAGATTGATGTATACTGTGGATGACGTAGAGATCGTAACATACCCTAGAACTACGTAGTCAAATCACACGTACATTTCATTTTAAAATTTGCTTCACCGTTTGCACAGTTCTCTATACTAACGTATATGATATCCGATGTACCCATTGTCATCATCTGAACAAAGCAAATATCAGCAGAACTGCCAGTAAGTATCGAATGCAGTCTAAAACATGAGTATCGGGCAGAATTTTCTCAGGACGGTTTATTTTTCCAGTAAGCTGTCAACGCTGTATACTCAAAAACAGAAGAGCTAGTTGTTTCGTACACGGTATGTATGTACAAACTTAATTTAATACAAAACAATTATTTTTATTTCTGTTTGATTTAGGGAGTAAGGACTCGTTCTGCCGTTTCACATTACCAAAGGGATGATTTCTGGACAAACGAAAAAACTGATGTCAGTGACTGCATTTAAATGCCAACAAGCCATTTTAGGTTACCTGGCAGATTGCTTTAGGCGTCATTCCGACGCATGGTGCGTACCAACAACTCAGGTAAAATAAACAGTAAATACAAGACTGCCAACGTCCAGTCTCAAACAAATGTTGAGACACCGCAACATTCTGGGTCATTTATTTATTTACAGTCCCTTATACTAACGTCAGCAGTTTCGTTTCTGCTGAAGTGTAATTCGCAATTTTCTTAGTACCACAGTGATAAAGTGCAGGTTATTTAATCTAAATCTTACTTTTATCATTCTGGCAGTAATGGTTTCGTATGTCAACTTAGCCAAGTGTGTGTATATGGTGGCAACTTAAAGTCGGGAGCTGGCACTGTTAATTAAAATTCAAACGTTTAATACAGTTAGAAATTTTTGCATTTTTTTGTAAAAGTCGTCCAAGTGAATTATGCACTGTACAAATACAAGCAAAGTATAATTTTGTCCCGTTCGAATTTTAACATTGTACGCAGTCGTGTTCTCACATACAAGTCAAAGTAGAGAATATCAAAGCTAAATGTAACATGTGAGGTTAACAGAAATGGGACGTGTTGACATATCCGTTCCACAAATACTTAAATTTTTTATGTAAATGTATGTATGCTATCGCAGTTTCAATGAAAACCATTTTTTTTTCTCCAAAACTGGGTGCATGGGCAGAGAATGTGAACTGTGTACGAAGTTACAAACATTGTCCCATTCCAAAACGTGACATTCGCAACAATTTAGCTTTGTCTTGTGTAGTGTTACACGTGGCAATCAATTAAATGTAACAATATACAGAATCTGTTTCAGAGAACAGTAAATAATACCGGATGTCCCAAATTAGTGTTTACGCACTTTGTAAGTTAAAAGTGTAGCAACAATTTAAAGAAAGTCTGATGGGACTGCATGTATTACACTCTATAAGGATAAGGATGTGTGTGTATAGGCCATTCTGCTGTTGTCAGTTCTGTTTGCAGCCACGAGCGGCAGCATTGGCGGAGATGGCAAGGTTATATTTTGAAGTGTGATTGGAAATTTGAGTTAAGCTGAGAGATTTGGGCGGCTCTTAACAACGAGGTCTTGAGAGCCGATGAGGGTGAAATGAGGGTAGAATGGAGCAGCCCCGGAATCCAAGGGCGATCTCCATTTGCAGGGGATCGAACCCGGTGAGGCACTAGACCAGGGCCGCAGGAGGGGCGAGCAACTTACTTTGCAGCGCTGGTGCGGGCGTGTTGCGAGAGAGACGCGCGAGCGCAACACGAGCTCGCGCACAGCATTGCGGAAGTTGCGCGTCATGAAGCAGTAGAGGAGCGGGTTGACGGCGGAGTTGGCGTGCCCCAGCAGCAAGGTGTAGCTGAAGACGGCGAGAGGGTTGCCGCCCGTCAGGTCGACCAGCTCCAGGTCCATGACGAGCGCGAACACGTTGTGCGGCAGCCAGCACAGCGCGAACATGACCGCCAGCAGGAGCAGGATGCGTGCCACACGTCTCCGCTCCCGCACCAGCCGGCTGCCCTGCGACAACACCCACACACTCACACTCGTCAACACATTCCCTTATATATTGTGTGGATCTGTCTTCCAGTGTATCAGTCATTCATTCACACGTTCTTGCAAGTGTACATGCATTCATAATTATATAGGCTACATTCATGCTTTCATACATACTCATGCATCCATGCATACATACTTGCATGCATGGATACAAATGTGCATGCATTTACATAGTTGCATAAATGCATACTTGCATACATACTTGCGTACATACATACTTGCATACATGTATGCATACATAGATGCATATCTTTTTCATACAGGCATACGTACTTGCATACATGCATATTTGCAATCATACAGACTTGTAATCATACATAAATACTCGCATACATACATTCATGCAAACACACATGCGTACAGTTATGCATACATACAAACATCCACATATTCATGCTTAAATACATTAATACATACATTATTGCATACTAATATTCATGCATACTTACAACCATACATTCATACTCGCATTGATGAATACATACACGCAGTGCTGCCTTGTGGATACAGTCAGGAGGTAGGTGTGGCTAAACTTCTCGTCGGTAGCGAGGTAGGTCACTACAGATAGAGCAAGCTGGTCAGAGGAGTGGGAAAGTAATCGGCGATGACTTGTGGAAACCTCTATATAGTGAACCTTTTTATAACTAAAACCTCTCTACAACAAAAATTGTGTTCGGTCCGGTCAAAACTGTATATTACAATGAATTTCCTACTCTTTATAATCTACTAGCATTTACCCGCTGCTTCGCGCGCGGCCCCGCTATTGGGTTCTCTTGCCACTGGGCTACTGCGGCCCCACTATTTGGTTTTCTACCAACTGAGCTACTGCGGCCCCACTATTTGGTTTTCTACCAACTGAGCTACTGCGGCCCCACTTTAGGGTTCTCTACTCACTGAGCTACTGCGGCCCCACTATTTGGTTCTCTACTCACTGAGCTACTGCGGCTCTTGGGAAGGAATGTAAGACAGCCCATATACAAAAAAAAAAGGAGAAATTGACAGAATTTTTTTAACAATACTTTTTTATGCAATAATCCTAAGAAAAGTTTAATCCCGTACCTATGTACACCCCTAATCATTTTTGGGAGCCGTTTGAGATATTTTCCCGGGATAAAAGTAGCCTATGTCACTCTCTGGCCCTCCAACTTTCTCTGTACAAAAAAATCACGTCGATCCGTCCCTCCATTTTGACGTGAAAGAAGGACAAACAAACAAACAAACACACTTTCACATTTATATAGTAGTAAGAATTATTTTCCCTTTTTGACACAAAATCTCTTTATAACAAAAGCTGAAAAGTCTAATTGTATTTAATTTCCCTTTATATAGCTGCTTTTACTTACAAAATATTATTTAAAACTGTAAAATACCCTTTATTTTTAACATATTTCAGAGAAAAAAAAGAAGAAAATATACCAGAGTTGTAATGTTATTTTAAGTGCTATAGAAGCTGTTATAATTGCCTCAATTCTTTTGTACCAAAAGAACAAATGCATATCAGTTTCAGCAGCAATTATATTCAAAATTATCTGCATAACTAGAAAAAAGAGAACCATTGAAAATTGCCTCTCTATAAAAATTTGTTCCCTTTAATTTTTTTATACATATGTTTTAATAGTAATGAACCATCCAATCATTCGACTGGAGTGATTATGGGCAATTGTGGTAAACCGAATCCAGAATGGTCAGGCCAGTATTCGGTCCCTCTTCCTCCCGAATGCGACAGACACCTCTCTCTCTCTCTCTCTCCCTCTCTCTCTCTTCAACTACTCTAATCAGTGAAAATGGTTCCACTTATTATCAGTGAAAAACCGCTGGTGTTTTAAATGAAAAATTTTCACTGATTGAATTAGTGACGGCCGACTGCAGTGGTGAATTATATATTGCCTTTATTGAATGTAGCCAAATAATTACGTGAAATAAACATATTTACGAAAGTTTACTATTTATATTGTGTAATTTACCGTAATTAAAAAAATTAAACCAGCTCCGCAGGTAATCGGGATTGAACTCGCGCACCCTTCGACTCCAGGCCGTTGCCTTGTCATCTTAGCTACCACGCCAAGTACAAGACAAAGTAGGAAAATATACGTACTATAATTACGGTGCGAAATTGTGTAGTTTTAAGTTGTATTCTCATACTTTTCGTCTATGGTTTGATTGGTAACTACTGTTTGGATTGTTAAAACGAATAGTATAATTGAGTGCACTCTCTTCGCCGCATTAAATACAGTTTAAAACTTCAAACAGAGCGCTGAGACGATTACATGGAATCGAAATGAAAGAAGTACAAATGTAATGAAAGGCTGTGTATTCTATTCACTCGTGAAATGGCGTTTTGAAAGACGAAACACGTTTAAGAAAGTACAATGTATTAGTTTTATTCGTTTATTCGATGTTACTACATGCTATTTAACGGCAATTTTTAAAAGATGTTATACGGCCATTTTTCCACGCAGTTTCACTGATACATCAGTAAAAAATAAACCACTGAGTAAACAATGAAAAAAAAATACTGACGAATCAGTGGGAAATGTCACAGAATCAATCAGTGAAGGAAATATGGAATTTTTTCATTGGTTCATCAGTAAAATTCACTGAAGTGACAGATGTATCAGTTAGATATGTTTGACTGATTGAAACAGTGATATTATCACTGATTCAGATTTAGTGTAAAGGAATATGAGAAAACCCGCGAGTATGCCGGCCCGTCCGGGAAGGAATGAGGGAGCACGGGAAGGAATATGAGAAAACCCCCTGGATGGTGCTGGCATGGAGTGACAGAGCGTAAATGTTAGCGTTACTCCTCCATTCCTCACAACCACATTGCGGAGTCATGCTATTTTCGGACTCATATGAATTTTGGAAGGAAAATTTCAGCGGGAAATTTTTCTGGTTTTGAGGGAAAGTCGGGATATTTTAGAAGTTTTTGAGGTGAAAAAAGGGTAGTACAGAGGGTGAAAAAGAAAAAATGGCCACGTTACATCAACCAATATGGCCGCCAACTCGTCTTCTCGTCCCTAGCCACCAGCCCCTTTTCCAGAACATACATTTTATAACAACTCACAGTGAAGTAATCGCTTTTGAAATGAACCCTTGGAAAACTTAACAGACCCTACCTGCGTGTATTTTTAACGGGCGCGCGTAGTGCCATGAGGCGTCCAGTAAAGTTGGTAACGATGGAGGGAAAGTAGTCCCATACCTCAACGTCGAATTAAAAGTGTTCGGTAAACCTTTATCAGTACTAAAATGATTTTATTTTTCTTTCTGATTTTTTATATGCGCGGATTAGAAAATTCTTAAAATATTAACTTTTGTAATAGTTTTACAGTTTCGCTTTACTGACGCATGGATAAAGCGATCAGGTCCACGGCAATGCTGATTTTACATGTAGTGGAAGGATACACAATGCACTTATAAGTATATCTCAAGCAGGGCTTTCAAAGTGCTCATTTTACCGCGAACAACCTATACTTACCTCGCTTAACCCTTTTATATGAACTTCTTGACTGGTCTGACGGCTCTGCCTACCAAGCCGGCAGCCGCGAACTTCAAATGGGGAATCAATGTTAAACGAAATTCCTTCTCATTGCGCCAATTTTAGAGACAACTATTTCAAACAAAAAACTTTTTGATGCGACTTTCTCACAGAATATTGCTGCATAAAACTGATTTTGGAAAGAAAAAAAAAATCTCCTGTTTTTTATACGTAAATTCTGATGCCCTTGCTACGCCCTTTAGGGCCGGACAACGCAAGAGACGTACTCTAACCAAACACCAACGACACAAGTCGTTCCAAAACCAACCGAAACTTTTGAAAAGCAGACAGTGAAAATATCCCATTGAAATTACAGAAAAAAAAAAAAAAACAAAAAAAAAACACACACACACACACTGCATGGGAAAAGCTTTCTATATTTCTATCTGTTTTAAAACATTATTACATACTCATGCCAAATACCAAAATACAAAACACTACTGCGATTAGATTTACTAGCTTTATAAATATTTTAAAGAATCCTCTAAAGCCCACATTATAAAAATATACTTGAGGATTTAAACTATTTATCCATTTAACCTCATTAATAACTTGCTTATTAAAACTCTAAAAATGATACGTTTCTGGCTATTCATTTAGATAACAATTTGGACGTCTCGTTACTTTAGTAATTCCCTAAATACACTTTGCATGACACAGCATGATTTTTTATAAAATTTGACATGAAATGCTGTAATAAATTTTAGACCTTATTCAACATTTGTCCAGCAAAATACTCACAAAACAGTTATCATTTTTCTTCCATGTAACATTAAAATTTTCCCTTTACTTTAATATTTTTTCATGACAAATTTGAATTACTATTTCATGTAGCATTCAGATTTCCCTATACTTAAAATATTTACATAACAATTTCAACTTATTCCAAGTCATATGCCAGATCTCGGTATGCTACGTATTTACTTTTTTGAATTCAGCTATGTTTCAATTTCCTAAGTTTACATGACAAATTTTACTAAAAATGAGAAGGCTGAAGCAAAATGCCAAATTTCAGCTAACAGCCTTTTCCAGTATAGAAAATTACCTTACATTTTAAATATTCTGTTATTTAAAGTGAATAACCATCCCAAACCAGGTATGTGATTGCGAAACAAATATTTCTACTATCTACATGGGCAGCAACAAAGTCCATTTCTACATTTATCTGGTCTGATAGGCCCTACCTACATTGTAGGATTACTTGACTGGTGTTGATCTGAAACCCAGCAGTCTCTCACGGCCAGTCGGCTGCGGGATTAATTTATAGTACATTTTGGTAAGGGAAACAACTCCCCCACTTCGAGGACAAACATACTTTATTTTAAATTAACCATTAAGGGTGAGTGGCACCTTCCAGAAATCATTTGTTTCTCGGAAATAAAGTTCTCGTGGCGCCGTCTATACCGTGCAACACACCCTGCATATGCCGTCCGCGCGACGATAGCGCTCCAAGGTGGCAGGTCTGTGAACTAGTGCGCCGGCACCGCTTCAGTGTAGCAGGCACCTCGCTGCCAGCTGGTCTGCCGCGGCCTCGCGCTCCGACGAATAACACGTAACGTTTTTCGTTTGTCGATAGCACGTCGCAGTTCCTGGTAAGTTAAGAACACCTTTAGCATATAATGTATTTCAACATATATCCATTGTTGGGAAATATAATCTTCGCTCGATATGGCGTCGTGAGTGTAGGCGAAGCAAGCAGGTAGGCAGGCACACCAGCAGGCATGATGAAGACTGTAGCGCCGCAAGGCAGTCAAGTTGGAGGCGTGGGGCAGGTAATTTTCCACTGTTCATGAGACTAACTGTCTCAATTTTATAATTATGTTTCAGAAATAAATTATATTAATGAAAACGAGCGATAAGATATCTTAATGTAGCAACATTCCTTTAAAAAAGTCACGTAGAATACTTTTTATTTAAAAAGAGTTATCTTTAAAATTGACGCACTGAAATGGAATATCGTTTAACATTGATAGTTCGCGGCTGTCAGCTTGGTAGGCTGGGCCGTTTACGTTCTCTACTAATACTGCTCTTCCTCTTCATTGATGTTATTGCAGTAAGAGTTCGAGCTTGACAGGTTGTGTAGGCTGTTCACGGTAAAGTGAGCACTTATGAGGCCCTAGTTAGATTATTCTCTCAGCAATTTCTTTTAACCTTTAACCACCTTTTAAAATATATACTGCCATGTAAGTAATAAACATATTGCGTATATCCCACCGCAATCGGTAGTTAACGTCTGAGGCCACAAGAAAATATATTTATTCATTATTATTACATGTGAGAGGGCTTTAAAAAGGGCACATATATGTGTTTCCCATTCATTTGGTAAATGCATTGTGTCGCATGGTGTATGGTGATTAGATTCACCTGAGCCCACATACGCTTATTATGCTGACCTAAGCTATGGTGACCTAACCTAACTTAGGCCGTGTCCCAATTCGCCGAGAGAGTACTCTCTAGCTCACTCTTGACGTCACAGACAGTCCTCTCTGCTGTCTCAACTCCGAGGAGGGAGCGCGAGAGCGAGAGTGAGAGTTAACGACGGATGTACATATATTTTGTTGTTTTCTAAAACAGCGTTAGAAATATTTTATCGACTTAACTTAATCATTGCTCTCGTGGAATGTGTAATAAACACAATATTTCGTTTGATTGGAACATAACAAGTCACGATGTTATTATGTTCACGTTTAATTTAGATTAAGTGTGTGTATATTATGAAATACTGTGATTTGCACATAACAATTATGTTTCCAATCATGAATAACTGACAAATTAAAATAAGTTACTATTTCATAAAAGAGTGTGCATTTATTCTAGGAAAGTGAAAGTCCAGCAATATTTTATTTTTCGCTATTTATTACCTTTCGTATCAGAGAAATGATGCCTAAGGCCTCCAGAGGGCAGGAGTCTCAATTCGCTAAAGTGAGCCAGAGTGAGAATGAGCACACTTTCGAGCTGAGACACGACCTTAACCTAACATAACCTAACTTGACCTAAGGTGACCTGGGGGAAGGGGAGCGGACTGACCTGGCGCGTGCTGGAGGCGCCCTCGTCGCCGTCCATGGGCGGACTGACGGCGCAGAGACGCAGCCCCATGAGCGAGTAGGCGAGCACGACGACGGAGCCCGGCACGGCGTACACGACGACGAAGCAGAAGACACCGTAGACGGGCCGCGTCTCCCAGCCGTCCCAGTCCTCGTAGCAGAAGCCGAGTATGTGCGTGTCAGAGCCGACGAGCAGGTCGCGGTCCAGGTAGGTGATGTGGCGCACCAGCAGGATGGGGCAGAAGATCACCAGCGCCACCAGCCACAGCAGCAGGATCACCTGCGCACCGAGCCCCGAACAACATTTGATTGGGGCACTTTCAACTCGACACTATATTGGTAGAGAACGAGCCGGCTAGTAATGAACATTGCAGTGTACAGCAAGTGTATCCGGTGTTGTGCCAACCAATAGGAAGATGATAATTGGAAATATAGACACCAACAGAGCTATGGTTTATTCCCGGTTTCTTCACACTTTTTGTATAAGACCTTTGAAAAACCACCCCATTTATTGATGTGCTTGGTTGTTTCCTAAATTAGCCAAGTATAAAAAGCGTTCTAAACCTGTGTTAAAATTAATGTATACCTTATTTTTTTGTTAAATTGACATTAAATTGCATATGAAATTCCGTCGAGCTGTGGCGTTATATGTCTGTCGTATCGTGTTGGTCGGGCTATTGTGACTCCAGCTCTAGAGTTCTAATGAACATGCTCGGCCACTTACGTACTTTTTTGGGCGTGTAAACGCCCATACATTATATGCTAAAGGCCGTTCACGATAAAGTAAATACTTTTGAAATAAACCTTTGAAAATGTTCACTGTCCCTAAGTGTGCATATTTTAACAGGTATACTGACTACCATGCATGCGCCAAGTAAAGTTATCAACGAGGGAGGAGAATCACAGTAGTTCCGCGTCTTACCGTTAAATAAATGCGTATAGTAAAAATTTATGAATTCTTAAATATTTTTATTCACTTTATGTTTTTTTTATTAGCGTATATAAATGTAAGAATAAGAAAATTCCCAAGATATTTGCTTTTCTAATAATTCCACAGTTGCCCTTGACCGACGCACGATTAAAGCGATTTAGGCCCAAGGCAATGCAAATTTTACACATGGGAGAATAAAACAGAATGTGCGAGCAATTAGATATCGAGCAAGGTTTTCGAAAGTGCTCAGTTTACCGTGAACATGCTATATCACAGCTGCCTTGCAGGCACAGAATTGAACTCTCGAGATCTCTAGGCAGAGATACGGGGATAGGTTACACAAACTTCCCTCTCTTAACGTGCTTTAATGTGTTTCAATTCGCGATACCACAGAAGGAGTACAAAAAAGGCAGTTCTGGTGCATCAGGCTTCAGGCTGTGGAAACAGTGGACACAATTAGCTTAAATTCAGGCTGCAGGCTGTGGGGACAGGACCACTGAATTTCTCTTTTTTCCCATTTTTCCGTCCAAAACGGTCGACTTCGCGTACAAAAACGCCATTTTCCCTTATTACCTCAGAATTTCCCGAATTTCCCTCCAGCCGGCGGCCATGTTGGCAGCCAGTGGCGACCACCATTTTAATAAGCATAATCCGGCGGGTGACCTCTCAGGATGGCAAATGACTCGTGTAGAATGTGGGATCACAAGCATTCTTGCCGACGGTGGCCATCTTGGCAGCCAGTGCCAGAAAAGGCATTTGCTCACTGTCGCACATTGTGGCTGAGGTTTGCCCAATGTGGCTGAAACGGTCGGAGCTCCTCTCAAATTCGGAGCACCTCAAATTACTATCATTCTCGGCGGCCATATTGGTATCGACGATGTATATCTATCCAGAACCATTGTCGATCAGCTGAGGATGTCGACCATTTTGGGGGTCAGCACAAGCAGTGGCGGTGTGAAATCAAGGCTTCATGGACGATCGGATCTCGTGTAACACAGCAGCTTCCTTAAGTGTGTGTGTGCATAACTTTTATAAGCATAGTTGGCTATGATTTCCGAACCATTTAAGTTATAGTTGTCATATTCATAACATAGGCATTCACCCCAACTAGGAGAAGGGTCACATGTTCAAATATGCCCCATGATAATGTATAAGCATAGTTGGCTATAATTTCCGAACCATTTAAGTTATAGTTGTCAAATTCATAACATAGGCATCCACCCCAACTAGAAGAAGGGTCGTGGGGTCAAATATGCTACACGTCACCTTATAAGCATGGGTGCCTGTAATTTCCTAACCATTTAAGTTATAGTCGCCAAATTCATAACATAGACGAGAAGGGTCTCAGATTCAAGTATGCCATATGTCAGCATATAAGCATGGGTAGGTGTAATTACCAAACCGTTTAAGTTATTGTTGGCAAATTCATAACATAGACATCCGCCACGACTAGGAGAGGGGTCGCAGGGACAAGTATACGCCATGCCAAATTATAAGCATAGCTGGCTGTAATTTCCGAACCATTTGCATTATAGTCGCCAAATTCGTAACATAGACATCAACCACAACTATGATAGATGGCTGTTATGAAGCATTTGAGATACAACTACCAAAAATTCATAATACATGCATAACCCCCCTTCCCCCCGACGACGAGAAGGGACATGCGGACATATGTCGGCCTTCATGTCTCCTTGTTCTTACGCATCTCCGTATTTCCTGTCTGCTCGGTGTCACACACACACATACACACTTCCTCGTGTGCTTTCTCTCGGCACCTCGACCAGCTACCTTACACTCGTCCTCGTGTTATTTCTCTATCCCTTGTCCTACCCCCTCCACCTGCCTACATCACCACTGACCATACATCCTCGAGCACTCGCCACTGCTCGGCCAGTGACTCGCTGCATGCCGACCCCCCGAGCACTCGTGTAACAGCGTACTTACTTCCAGACAGTCGGTCAGTACCACCGACCTTACACCCATGTGCTATGTACCGAAACATCAATGAATGTATGTATGTAATGAGATGTCACTCGCAATGAATACACAGTAATCGCTAGACAGCCGAGTCCCCGCACATACAACAACACATGCTAGAATGATAAGCATCATATTATGAAAACGAATTACCCTCTACCTTAACTGGTGCAGCAGTGAACACACATAGGCCATGAGTGCATCTCACCATCGTGTCGTCGTCTTAGTTGACGATGTGACCTCGCTGGAAACAGAGACCACAATAACCTGTCCTACCTTTCGTGCATGATAGAATCCCCTCTGTCCTGCTCCCTCGGCAAGGACACATGCACTTTCTTGTGCACTCTTGCCCCCTCAACACCTCCACCTGCCACACTTCCTAGAGCTCTCTAGATCTTGTCCCCCACTCCTCCGCCTTACCCCATAACCCCTGGCCATACTTCCTATCACGCTCGCCACCGCCTGGCCAAGCTCCAGCTACGTCAGTGCGTGCCAATCCCCGACCATATGTGTAACAGAGAGCAGACACCCTTTCCAATCCTCATGCTCAGGACATAACATAGGCATCCACCATGACTAGGAGAAGGGTCGTGGGTCAAGTATGCCCCATGATAACATATAAGCATAGGTGGCTGTAATTTCTGAACCGTATATAACATAGCCATCAATTGTAGGTGTGTGGGAAGTCACTCTGGCAGCACTTCCTACTCGTCGGCCTACTGGCCACCATCAAGGGCACCCACCACCACCAGTGACTGTCATTGTACAAATGGTCGTCGTCAGCGCACTGCCCAGTCCACCACCAGCTGCCAATGTGTTAGAGAGTATGACTTCCAAGATTCAGCATTCAGATGTCATCCCTACAAAAATTGACAGATAGATCGAGGGGTTATATTTGACCCATGGCTATGTATAAGCATAGTTGCTCGTAATAATCGAACCATTTTAGATACAAATACCAACAGTCACCGAAAAGGATTGAAGAGTCCATTATGTCCTAAGCACAAATATAAGCACAATAGCTAGCATCAGTTCGGTGTTCATACAATGAGTAATGACATTAGTTCATTATTAATCACCTGCTTCAGAAATACACTTGTTGAAAAAAAATCTTCTATCCCTTACATTACAGAAATAATGCTCCCAGCTATATTAATAAGGAAACAATACTTCCCCCAGCTCAAAAGAAAGCATTATAAATGTAACTGTTAAACCAATAGGCACACAAACACACACAGGATGTATTAAATACATTCTTTTCTATCTCTGGCCCACATTTGTGTACCTAAGCAGGGAATAAAAATAATAATTACAGATATACATATCGGAACCTTCAATGCATGTACATATTTCCAGACAGTAGGTTAGTACCACAAAACTGGGGGAGGGGGGTGGGGTTCGATCTTGCACTCGTTCATCATGTACCAAAGTTTTGATATATGTACATAATGAGATGTCACTCGCTACATCGCACGTACAACACATACTAGACCGATAAGCTTATTACGAATCTAAATACCCCCTACCTTCACTTGTGTAGCAGTGGATTACCCGTAGGCCATGAGCGCATTCCGCCATTGTTGATGTGACCTCGTTGGAAGCGGAGACTGCAATGACCGATCTCGCCCTCCGTGCACTGTAGATACCGACCAAGTACTGTGTCCCCAACTCCTCCTCCTTGTCAACGTACGTACTGGTATACAATTGAAATGAAACAATGCATATAACCTTAACCATCCACGTGGTATCGCAGGTTCGATTCCCATAGAGAATGGTAATACAAGTCGTCATAAAGTCGACATTAGATGTTCGTTCGTTAAGGAGGAAGAAAGGATTCTTACTGCTAAAACACCAACACAAAGAGAGTAACTGTCATTATCTATAACAATGTTCGTAATAAATAACAGTGTTCGTAATTACAGTCAATCCCCGACCTGCACTCTCGTATGAAGCCCGTACACACCACAATTAAAGATAGCTATTTATACGCATTACTCTATGTGATTTCTCCCATCATCCGCTAGAGTGGACGAAAGGAAATATGCCTACCAACCTGTGCGTATTGCACAAGTAGACCATACACCATATGCCATTTGACAAAGAAAAAAGCCATGTAATTCCATCACTAATATAAATTGTCAGGTTGGCCGAGCAGTTGACCCGAACCATTAATGTATGCACTTAAGACAGTTTCTGTCGAGCACTTCATGTTCAGCCATTCCACTATGATAACCTCGATGTTGTGTTTACCCATAGAGATACGTCTCGAACCCTGGTCTCTGGGCTTATTCCTCCCATTGTCAAGTGCTTAATTACGAGGTGACCTAAACGAATTCGTTATCAACTGTACATGTTCTATTGTGTGTAACATCAAACTGGAACCTTTCCCCATGTACTCTTCTTGCTGATTGCAAATCTTATGTATACCAGCCTCTACACTGGCCGCCATGTTGAGTGTGTTATACAAGGCACATTCCGTGTCTTGAAGGCTTTCTGGCTAAATTCATCGTTTTTCTTAATTCCTACTGGCGAAGCAATGCACCTACTGTTATGTGTTAGCAGTATGCTAGAATGGCATCCCCAGTGTAGGTTTTTTTCGAACCCCTGGCTGCAAGTATTTAGAATGAACATGCATGCTATAGGGACCTGGGTTCGAGACGTATCTCTATGGGTAAACAATACATCGAGGTTATCACAGTGGAATGGCTGAACATGTATTGCTGGACAGAAACTGTCTTAAGCATCTACATTAATGGTTCGGGTCGACTGCTTGTAATTTCAATGGCTTGGTACATGCATTGAAGGTTCGACAGAGTATGTCTGTCTGTACATGCAAAGGTCCGGTAGCTACATGAATGCAGGTCGGAGACATAGTATGACTATCTGTAATTGCAAAGGCCAGTATATGAGTGCATGTCGGAGCCAGAGTATGACTTCATGCTAGTCTGTTCATGGGCAGTGGGACCGACGAATGTCTGCAGCTGTGTCAGCATGCACTCTCAATGGGAATTGAACCTACGATAAATTATTTAGCCAACTAGGGTATGGGAAAAAAAATTTGCCATGTGTGGCGATTTGAACCCACTCTCCCTTTTACTGGAATCAGTGTTTATATCAGATGCCTTAGGCCGCTCGGACAACCTGACAATTTGTATTAGTGATGGAATTACATGGCTTTTTTCTTTGTCAAATGGTATATGGTGTATAGTCTGCTTGTGCAATACACACAGGCTGGTAGGTATATTTCCTTTCGTTCATTCAAGCGGACAATGGGAGAAATCACACAGAGCAATGCATATGACTATCTCTCTCTAATTGTGTATGTGTGTGTATGGTCTTGGTACGCTAGTGCAAGTCGGGGAGTTACTGTAATTACGAACACTGTTATTCATTATGAACACTGTTGTAGACAATGACAGTTACTCTCTCCATGTTGGTGTTTTTATCAGTGGGACCCCTTGCTCCTCCCTCAACGAATGGGCATCCAATGTAGGCTTTATGACGACTTGTATTGACATTCTCTACAAAAATCGAACCTATGATACCACGTGGATGGTTCAGGGTACATCCATTGCTTTCTTTCAATAGTATACCAAACATACGTTGATAAGGGGGAGGTGTTGGGGACACAGTACTTGGGTGATTTGTACAGTGCATGGAGGGCGGGACCAGTCATTGCGGTCTCCACATCCAACGAGGTCACATCGACAATGGCGAGATGTGCTTGTGGCCTACAGGTAATTCACTGCTACCCAAGTGAAGGTAGGGCATAATGCATTGACTATGACTCTAATGGTTCGGAAATTACCCCCACCTAGGCTTATATGCTGACATATGGCATACTTGATCCTGTGACTCTTCTTCTATTCATGGTGGATGTCTATATTATGAATTTGTAAACTATAACTCAAATGGTTCGGAAATTACACCTCAACTCTGCTTGTACACTGACATAGGGCATACTTGACCCCACGACCCCTCTCCAAGTCGGGGAATATGTCTATGTTATGAATTTGACAACTATAAATTAAACAGTTCGGAAATTACAGCCACCTATGCTTATAAGTTAACATGTAACATATTTGACCCCGTAATCCTTTTCTTAGTTCTGGTGGATGCCTTTATTATGAATTTGAAAACTGTAACTTAAATGGTTTGGAAATTACAGTCAATTGTGCTCGTAAGTTGACATTGGCTAATTGACCCTGCGATCCTTCTCCTAGCCATGGTTTATGTGTGTGTTATGAATTTGATAACTATAACTTAAATGGTTCGGAAATTACAGCCAACTATGCTTATAAGTTAGCATAGGGCATATTTAACCATGCGACACTTCTGCTGGTCGGGGTGAATGCCTATGTTATAACATATTTAAAATGATTATTGTTAACAAATATAAATGTAACTTTGCTATAGCTCTAATTCGAACGGTTTACTACAAGCAAATTTAAGTGTTTTGTGAATTTTGGGTGTTTAAATGAATCATAAACTTCTGAAATTAAAATGTAAAATTATTTGATTTGACCAGTGAGTCTCGCTATTTGACACCTGGGTTAATGTTTTTCCTTTCTTTCATATGGATCATTTAAATGGTTTTCTTTAAAAATTTGCTACAATACATTATTTTAATTGGTGCCTGCACTAACTCATGTTATCTTAGGGATTAAGTTCTGTTCTTTACTTCATCTTACGTGCTGAAGTGTGTCTATGATTTATATTAATTTAAAGTGTCACTATTGTTTATATTTAGGGTTTAATTATGTTCAGAAATATGTGTTGAAGTGTTTGAGTGTTGTGATTTAGATATTTCTGTACTACTTCAATAAATCAAGTATATTCAGGATTGGAAGTTTACAGATCTCTTACACTTCATGTACACCTATGTGAGGGTATAATCTAAATCTGGAGAAGCTTTTGAGCTTTATATGGGCAAATTTTAAGGTTAGCGATTCTCTCGTGTTTCAAAGCAATCCAGATGAAGATAAGAGTAACAGGAAAAAAGTACAAAAAATCTTAAAGATATTTCAAGCAACCTTTTATTTTCATTTTTTTACTATTGATATTTAATTCCTCTGTGCAAAGTCAAGTGCCAAAGAAGTTTCGTGTTGCATGCCTTGCCAAAATTTTCAGGATAAGCCTCTGGTCCACTGTGTCCACAGCCTGAAGCCTGGTGCGCCAGAACCGCCTTTTTTATACTACTCACGGAGAAAGATGTTTTGCTGAATGAAACATAGTTTGTTTGGCGCAAACCAAATCAATGATTTGTATTAGGGCAATGAAATATTGTGTTGTTGAAACGATAATTATTTTGTTGTTCTCATTTGGATGCCCCAAACTATAAGATCTCGTTGGCACAACTAAATGTTGGTTTACTTTTACGTAAATTAGACAGCTTCGATTATTATAAAAATACTTGGAAAGCCCGGCCAAGATTCGAACCTAGATCATTTGCGCCCGGCCGGTACAGGCCTAGCAACATCGCAGCTAAAGACTACTGAGGAAATGAGAATGATAAAATAAAAAATAAAATAAAAAACACTGGAAATAGTGAACGTGTGTAAATAAATATTTCAAGTTTTGCAGCTTTCATTTTTAGTTTTCTGTTGAAATTGTTTTATTGCGATTTTTACAACATTATTAAGTATCAAGTTGGACATCCGACTGAAATTTAAATTACTTAACTTCGGTAAAGATTCCAAAATAGTCAGCAAATTTTAGGGAAAATATATGGGCAGTTGTTTCCTAGAATGGCGATGGCGATAGAAAAAAGTGTGAAGTAACTTGAAAAACAGTACCGTCCTCCGTTTTCACCCCAATTTTTTTTTTTTTTTTTTTCATCCTCCTACGGCACACACCATTAGTATTGGACGCCCGAGTTTAGCGTCCTAACTTATTACCAGGCACGCTCCGTCACTCTGGCTTGAACCAGTCATAAATATTGTCGCAGATCGATTGGGCACGGAACCATAAAGTTATATTTATTACATGCATTTGAGCGACACGTATGTTTTGGACAGTAATATTTAATTGATTGCACATATTATTTGAATGTTAATATAATTCTTCTCACACGTTTATTATATTTTATGTTAACATTTCATTTCCTTAATTTTCCGATGTATGTGAACCACCAGTCCACTACTCAATGATAATTTTCACACGATGTTCTGAGTTCTACATATGGTTATGCCACTATTTTTATTATTGTATTAATATGTTTGATTCTATTTTCAGTAATTGTTTCATAATTTTTAAAGCTTAATTATTTATTTGTTTTGGGATTTTAAGAGACATAATATTTTAGGCCTTAATTTTATTTAGTGAAGGTAAAGCCGGAAGTTAGCCGTGATTGGTTGTTGGCTGGTCAGAAGCCGGAAGAAGAGGCTTCTGGGAAAGACATTGAATATTTAAGGCGTCTAAATTTTCGTTGGAATTTTACTTTTGAAATTCCAACGCCATCATAAATTTATTTTAGAAATTATGCTCCCAGAAGTTAAGTTTTTGGTAGTCGCCGCAACAATATTTAAGAAGAGGCTGTAGGCTAAGTCGTAGATAATTATTTTGAGTGTTAAATTGACGAGGCGAAAAGGACGCCGAGACTACGACGCCGGCGCCATGCAACGAGATAGCGCCAGAGGACCTCAGGTGACGCCAAGGCAATTTAACGAACGGAAAGCTTAAGTACATGAACTGTTTTTCAAGTATTGACCTTTAAGGAACCTGAACTTATTTGATTAAAGTTACTATTTTGATTTTTCAACGATTTGACTGTGAATTCCATGAGTATGTTAAACCAGTAGTCCCGAACTTTCGCATATGAGCTAGTATAGCCGGAGCAATGTGGAATGAGGAGTTAACGACTTATTTTGAACTTTCAATATAAATCTAGAGTAATTTTATTTGGTGAAGTATCAGATTTGGGATGATTAAGTGATGAACTGACTTTTAACATTTAATGAATTATCAGTGAATGTGATCGAAGAAATTTAAGAATTTAAGTAAGAGCTTTGCCAGACTTTCTGGAAATTTAAATATAGAGGAGGGTACTTCCGATGGAACATGATTAATATTTTGAATGAAATCTCAAGTAAAGGATTTATTAATTTGTATATATAGCAGCTCCAAAGTTTCACAGTATTTTCAGTATTTTATTTTATTTTAAATTTTAATTCTAATTTATCCCTATTCTTATTTGAACGCCTCCGAAGGGAAATTAAATTTTGGCCAGGGATTGGTTAGTCGTGGGAATGGCCAAAACTTACCTACTAGAAGATCCCTGAGTATATCACCTTTGAAAAGCACTTTAATCAACACTTATATTTGGCGTGGCAAACATTATCTTCTACGTTGTTCAAAATATTCATTAGGCACACCTGAAATTAAAATATATATATTTATTTAAGTTACGTTAGTATTGCGAATTATTGCCATATATGTACAGCACAGTAATGTATATTATTTAGTTATGGCGCGATTCGGAAAAACTTATTAGACTGCAGGTTGCATTAGTAAATTGCGTTTACACACCATGCATCACGTACAGTTAAAAATCTTATAAAACTACACGGTAAGATAATACATAACTGGTACTAGAGGCATGAAACTTTTTATTTTATATTAAAGTCCATTCAGAGTTGCACACTTTTTTATCCACGCGTTGAGATTCATGTGACCTGGACGAACGGATATCTTGACTGAATAAATGATAACTGGCGTATTTTAATATGATTCCGCTCATTTTTAAAACTAGGCTTGGCTCTATGTTGTAGGTTCAATACCTTGAATTGCACTGACTCTTCGAGGATATGAAATAAGAGCGACAAATATACCGGGAAGCAAAATGCAATGTAGTTATGTAGAAATTTAAACCGTAACAACATAGTTTGCGCTATGTGCGTATGTGTAAATGCTCATAGCTATTAAATAACAACTCTGAAGTTTTAGCAGATTCAGGTCTAAAATATCTGTGGTTATATGTTTACCTAACCCGTGTATAGGAATAAATTGTTTGCACGAAAAAGTAGTGTATTTTAGAATACTAATGCAATTTACATTCGTTTATTTTAAGTAATTCCTCGTAATAATAATACCCGATGAAAAGTATAACATTATAATGTGCCTGATAAATCCGTATATATATATATATGACCAGTTCGTTTGGTTGAGTGATCCGCAGTCCTTTTACACAGCTATCAAGTGGCATTTTATCTAACATCTTTGTATCAATCTTAATTTCGCTCTAGTTCCTTTTTTTTTCTTTGTAGGAACCTACATTCGCGGGGTACCTTCCCCGCGAATCCCCATTCTTCATGCGATTCTCACCAAGCCCGTAAAAAGAAATGAAGGACGTAAAAAAATTATTGTAGTCGCCCGAGAACCCGGTATTGGCGACTTCCGCTGCGAATTGTTCACCAACGACGTTTTGCTCTACATCGTAGTAGCCATCTTCATGGTGGGAAACGTCCATAACGAGAGCAGTGCAACAAAACTCCAAGTTATTCGCAGGAAAACGTTGCTGGTTCGACTACCGCGACTGCTTCAGCAGTTGTAAGCTGTCCTTCTTTTTTCCTAACCGACCCTAATTCTAAGTGTTAGAAAAACGCCCGAAGGTAGGGACGGGAGTTGAATGCGTCTCAGGGCTGAGCCCCTTACACCTACAGGGGAGGGAATCCATGCAAGGAGGCAGGCATCGTGGCAGGGAGGGATTGAGTAGTCATGGCCGTGTACCTGCAATTAACCTAAGACTAAGGGGGGGGGGGGGGAGAGAGAGAGAGGAGAAAACCGTCGCAGACACTGTCAGAACCCTCTCGACAGACTAGATGTTCAACTTGCCATGCAGTGATAGAAACGATACTGGGAAGAAAGCCTGGAAACCATAATCTTTAGTAAAGGCTGTTCGCGATAAAGTGAGCACTTTTGAAACCAACCTTTGAAATATGTCATTGCCCCTACCTGCAAATATTTTAACGGGCGCAATGAGTGACAGGCGTACTGTTGTAATTGTCACTTAACCCATTCAGACCCAGTGTACACATTTGTGTACATTACGCACGTGTAGGTAGTCTTAACTGCACATTGCGAAGCTCAGTAACCTATGATCTTACCTATGGCTGAATGATTCGCAAACCGTCTTGCTGGTCTGCGTCATGGTTGGTTCAGATAACTGTAGCCAAACACATAGCCTAGAGCTCACTGGCTGTGGCAACGAAACAATTGCAGGGTTGATTTTGGTACAGCACGCTTCATAAAAAAAAATTTTTGTTTGCAACACCCCACGCCGTAGATTAAAGCAGGTCTGAAAGGGTTAAGGCGACTATACACCCAATGAAGTTGATAACGACGAACGGAAAGTTGTTCCATGTATTCACGTCGGATAAAATGCGGTACGTAAACATTTGTGAATATCGAAATTATTATTTTTTATTTTCTGTTTTCTTAATGCATATATGAGTGCGGATTAGCACATTTGAAAAATATTTACTTTTGTAATAATATCACGGCCTCACTTTACCGTTGAATGAATATAGTGAAAAAGGCCCATGACAATGTTTATTTTACATGCGATGGAAGAAGACACAAGACTCATACAAATATTATCTTAAGCAAGGCTTCCGAAAGTGCTCACTTTACCGTGAACAGCCTATATGGTCTGATCATAATAGTACAAAGAATAATAAGTGCTAAAGTTATATCTTTCCACCAGACATATTTCCGAAAAACTAGGGACTTTAGTTATGGTTTCAGATCTTGTAAAGTAAGAAATATCTTGACGCACATTGTACTTAGGCTTACACGGTTCGTTTCGTTATCACAACCAATGGACTGTAAGCTTTGTGATTGGTGACGGTGATATGAACCAATCGTAATTTCTAATAGTGACCAGTGACGAATTAATGTCTCAAACTTAGCCTTTAGGCACCCTTCTGTAGGCATTTCTGCTCCTCTTATACATTTCAGTCTGGCGCGACAAAGCTTAAATTACATTTTGCATACAAGATAGAGGAAAATTCATAACTCAGAAGAGAGGTCGTATGTAAGTATGAGTAACACATTTAAACAATTTATTAGGGATTGTATACAGTATATCAACATATCTTAATGAACAAAACAGGTTTGGTTGTCCATGTACTCTAATTATGACATCCTTTAGTAAATTTAGAAAAGGACTAATTGTTACGCCAATTGCAATAGCACATTTACGAACATATTACCCGAGAAAAGTTCGTACAGTTCCACCCAAATATAACTTTACTGGTATTATTACGAATTATTTACACTGACACTGCAGTAGTTAACATTAAATTATATCTTTTACATTTAAAAGTGGTGGGAATTACAATACGAGCTGTAATACGTTGACACTGCGGGAAAATGTGATGAGTAATTTTAACACAATGAAAATAATACGCATTTGTTTTTCATTACCGTTTGACTTTGTATGGCGACAGCACTTCGTAATTAAACGTGGCACACGTTAAATATTAAACAGGACCGAAGTTTTCCTCAATTTTCAGCAAGAATAAAATTTTTAAAATTGCTCTCACTGCGACAAAAAAAAAAAAAAAGTATTCGCTACTAAATAATTCATCCCAGAATTATCGACAACTGAAAGGCCATTTATTTTCCTACGTCGAAATTGTCTACAAACCGTTTTGGCGCAGGGTCAGAAATCAGAAACGAAACACATTTGTCAATCCTGATAGCAAAAACAAAATAATCCCGTTCGTAATTGTTCGCCAAGTTCTACGTTTAGATAATACTTAACATAATTTTCGAAATACAGTATGCTGCTAAAATTCTAAACGCAGTATGCGTGGTTGTAGTTTCGGATAATATACGAGCTGTAATTATTTTCTCGCCCACTAGTTACTATCAGGCGTTATGTGGGTTGATTTCATTACAGAGGTTACTGGCAGTCGTAGAATACAAAACTTAAATCTAAGATTCTTCTTTCAATCACCATTCGACTTTTCAGAAATACATCGTATAGTTCCACAGAGTATTTACCTCTTTTTTTTTTTTTTTTTTTTTTTTTTTTTTTTTTTTTTTTTTTTTTTTTTTTTTTTTTTTTTTTTACTGAAATAAACTACTTATATTTACTAAACACTCAAGAGAAAAGTATATGATAAACACAGAAATCGATTAAAATAAAAATATCTCCAACGTTTTTTTTATAGTTCGAAAATAAAATCGGAGTGAACGGGGACGATTCTTGAAAATACTCTGTCCATCTGTCACGTCAAGCCGGCAGCTACATTCCTGTAGAAATTTTTTTATTCGAGCGAGAACAGCAATCGACACACTTAAATTAAAATAGCTCCGGAATTTCGATAAGCGACTCATATCTACGACAAAAAAAAAAAAAAAAAAACTTCCATTGCTTTGTTTTTAAAAATGAACCACCACAGTACTGATTTTAAGCAATTTGGACGTTGAAAATATTTATTATTTAGGCGTCAAGTTCGTGTGGTTATGCGATTGTTTTCGCCTAACATTTATAATTAATAATTCAGGGAGACACGAGATGATGCTCTGTGGTTCGAAACTTAGGCCTATGATAAGCTAATTGTAAGACTGAAGTGAAGAGATTTGTGCGGCTCTTAACAGCAAGGTCTTGAGAGCCGATGAGGGTGGTAGAAGTGAATATGGAGCGGCGCCGGAATGAAGGGGTGGGGAAAACGGGAGACCCCCAAGAAAACCCGCCGACCAACGACATCGTCCGGCACGATTCCCACTTGTGAAAATCCGGGAGTGACCCGGGCGGGTGTTGAACCCGGTTCGCCTTGGTGGGAGGCGAGCATGCTAATCGCTCAGACACCGTGGTCCCGCTAATTGTAAAAAATTGAATCAATATTTAACATATGTCAACATCTTAAATGCCTAGGACTAAGGAGTACAATCGCTCTCAAAACCCTTAAAAATAAACAGTAACTTAAAAGAAGACTTTCAGTTTAAGCAAAAGGCTAAACAAGAAAAATACGGTAGACAGAGGAAGTACAGAGGCCTCTTCTAAATAAACCTAATATATAAATATATTTAATTAAGTACACAAATACGCACGAGGTTTTTCCGGAATTCGAACTTGAAACCTCTAGGTTCGAAGATCGTCTTAACTACCGACTTAGTGTTTATGGTTGACTGTTCGTTTCGTCCCGTATACCTATAGATAGACAAAAGTTAAGCAAGATTAATGTCACGTCAAGATTTTTGGTTGACGTTTATGCTTTTCGCAATCCATTTGCTTTTGCCGCTTGGCATTATTTAAATTTATTTAAACCCAGCGTAAGTTTATTTTTATTTACACATCTTTACGTACAGCAGTATTACTTTAGTATTACCCTCCAAATTCGTATACTTTCAAGAATTCATTACCCTCTGAGTGAACAACACTTGCTTTTAGTTCGAAAATGTGGAGATAAATTCTCCAAACAAACAGAAGACATGGCAGTGGCTATTTGTCTGTCTTGTCTCGCTCGTCCTACATTGGCAAAATACTGCTGAAAAACTTTGTGCGTGAGCCCTAAACAAAACTTGTACTGCACCTAAAGTTACGAGCAAAACAAATTACTAAAAAATATAGAAATATATTTTGAACTGTCCCATGCAAGAAAATATATTACCCATGCCAGAGAAAGTGATGGTTCTTCTTGAAGAGTGATAGTGCATGTTGATTGATGAGACAAATTGTCCCCCCGTGAAAATTACAACAAAGCTTGATGCCTATACTTCAGATGGGAATTACTGGCTGGGAAAATACAAAAGGCCACAGACGACTGTGATACAGTAACTGTCAAAACCCATGTTTTCGGTGTAGTGCAAAAACTTATGTTACCCTTGGTGTAAGTAATTTCACACCAGGCACAGATATCGCCACTAGATATCAGCTATCTTGCTGTAAAATGCGAGAGACTTTTGTCTTGAGTTCACTGAAAATTTCCTTTCGCCCCTCCCTTTTTTTTTTTCCCCTAAAGCCGATATTACACTGTATCTGCTGCCGTAGTTGGTTCTTGTACAAGCTTCTAAAGGCTGTTCACGATAAAGCGAGCACTTTTGAAAGCCACGCTTATGAGCTACTTATATGCAAGTTATGTATTCTTCCACCTTATGTAAAATTAACATTGCCCTCATCACTCTATTCATGCGTCGGTCAAGTAAAACGGTGAAATTTTTAGGAGAGTAAATATTATACAAATCTGCTCACTTTCACACATCGATGCATTAAAAAAAGTAACAAGCGAAATAAATATTTCAAGTTATCACAGGTGGTTACCTAACACTTTTTATCCGACTTTAAGATATGGAACTATTTTCCATTCATTGTTTCCGTCTTTACCGGGCAAATGTCACTCAGTGCGCCCGTTAAAATATATGCAGATGTGAGGAAGTGACATTTGTCTGAGGTTCATTTCAAAAGTCCTCGCTTTATCGTGAATAGCCTTTACAGGCCCTGGTGTACGAGCCGGTATACCAGCCTCTATATGAGCCGCCATAGAAGATTCATATTACACGACAGCAGTTCGCGTACTAGCATTTGGCACCCTCGGTGGTTCCGCAGTGTGTGGTTTGTAGTAAATACGAACCCCATTCGTAGAACTTCTATCAGTAGCGTAGACCTATGTAAGAAACTAGCCAGTACATTTTAATATTGCTATGTTACTGTTCGCCTTTTACATAAATTGATTGCTTAATAGTATAGCTTCATTAATTTTCTTAAAATTATGTGAAGTCTCTATAGTACGAGTGTGTTATTTATAACTTTAACAAAAATGACTGACCGGTTGCAAAAGGTGTTTTTTTTTTTTTACGTGCCATGATATTATCCGCATGTAAAATTTAATGATATAAATACTTGGGTCCAGGGGAGTTTCGTACTCACGCCCAATAGTCACATGTTATTCACGTTCACCGCAACTTTACCACTGTACTATCAGTTCACGCGTTTGTACGTATAGATATGTGCAGTATTTGAATTAATTTTTTCATACAGTAATGTTTTAAGTACTTAGAACAGTTCTGAACAATAGCCTAATTAAAAGTTTTTATCAACAAGTTTATTCGTCGTTGTCGTATTCTAAATCTATTTGAAAGAGTTTCAACATCACGGATGTATAATCAAGATGGTGGCGTCCTTTTCGGTTTCTCCATCAACCCGTTTCAAGCAGTAGCCACGGGGAGCGCCCCACGCTCTGAAACTGCGACGTGATTGGCCAGGTACGAAACCTGATATGGAACCTGCCACGAAAAATAGGACGTGTCCAATTGCCAAACCTGGTACGAAATCTGGCCGTAAAAGGCGGGGAGTGCCATGACGGTTGCCACACTAGCCCGTATAAGCACAAACTTTCACGGGATCTGGTATTGTGTAATATCGCGCTTTAACATTAAGTTAAATACGAAACCTGGCGAAGTCTTTTTTTTAATTTCATTAACCCTATTTAACAGTACAGCCATCCAGGATGATCAATTATATAATGACTATTACAATTTAACAAACAGTATATATGTTATATAAATTCACAATTTTTTTTTGTGGGAGAACGGCTGTTCGTCTGGGCGCCCGTTATTTAAGCTACAAATTCTATTTCTACTCAAAAGCATCATTCACACTTCCTAGGAAGGTGGTGAGCTATTCTGCCCCGACCGAGACAGCTCCCCGACGGGTATCCTTTCGGCCACCCCCCCCCCCCCTCCCGGCGAAGTCTGCCTGATTTGGCAGCGCCCTAATTTCTTCATAGGCAGGCACCCGTCCACCGTTCATCAGGCGCGATGCATGCCGGGATAAATTGTGCCCATTTTTTTTCCTACGGGGGGCCTCGATGCCAGGAGTGGCGATTCCCAACGAATATGAATGGTGACGTCAGAGGCAGTGCCAAGTGTGTATACTCGGGGAGGGATCGGACGAGGCCTCTAGACGGACGCGATGACATATCGGACCGCCGGGGCATCCGCGCTGCATGTAACCGCGGTATGACGCGGTATTGTTGACGAGGGGCCTGGGTGGGGGCTGACGGTATGACGCTGTGTTGTTGACGAGGGGCCTGGGTGGGGGCTGACCATAGATGAGGTAGACAGATCTCGCTGGCTGCGCACAACCAATCTCCGTGTCCCAACATTGAACTGCTTTTCTGCCTACACGGCTAGCAAAAAAGGCGTGGATTGGATTTTAGTTTAGAAAACTGTTTAGTGAACAAGTGCTTTTGAGATGATTTTATACTTCCTCTATCGAATTTGTATTGCAGAAAGGTTAAATTCAAACTGGTAAAGTATTTTACTTATATAGTAGTGCTTGTCATTTAAAATTTAATATATAAACAAATACGTTAATCTCCATTGGCCATGTGACCTTGACAGTTGCGTTCCTCTGGGGTAGGTCGATGTTGAGTACATGCGCAGAAGACGAATAAGCGGTCTAAAGGCTGTTCACGATAAAGTGAGCACTTTTGAAATCAAACTTAGAAAAATGTCACTGACTCTAACTGCATGTGCTTTAACGGGCGCACTAAGTGACATGCGCCTAAAAAAGTTGGTAACGATGGATGGAAGTAGTTCCACATCTTAACGTCGAATAAAAGGTGTTAGGTAAACATTTTAAATAACTTCAATTATTTCCTTCGTTGTCTGTTTCTTTTCATGCATCGAAATGTAAAAATCGCTAGATTTGTAGAATATTTACTTTCCTAATAATTGCACAGTTTCACCTGACCGACGTGTGTATAAAGTGATGAGGTCTATGGCGATGCTAATTTTAAATAAGGCGGAAGAATACACAACGTGCCTACAAGAGGTTAGTTGGAGCTGCGCGTCCAAGGTCAAGAAGCGAGGGAGCAATACGGGCGACACTAACACGCACGCCTAGTGTCTCATCGCTCCTACGTGCAAGGAGTGCAGTGTTTCCGTCGTGACGCTGTACTGTGCAATTCAGATCTGTAACATAGTGTTTTTTTTACACGTGACGAAAGCCCACAGATTAAACTACGCCCGTATCTTTGTACTTTTCTGTTGCCGCTTAAGGAAACTGCACATGCAATCTTTAAAAATGCGAGATTAGACCATCTTCACGATTTTTTTCTCCGAGAATATATTAAATATGACAAAAGTAAAACAATAGGGACATAGATAATTTTTTTAATATCTTTCCTGACAAAAAGTCGTATTTGCAGAACATTTATTTACAGTATTCGCGCAAATTACTATTTCGCAAAAAAAAACTGCAGGTCCATATAACTCTTAAGCAGGGCTTTCAAAAGTGCTCACTTTACCGTGAACCGCATATGCCTCATATTAAGTCTATGGGACTGACTGGCCGCGGCACGGAGGGTCCCCAGCTGGGCGAGCATGGTTGTAATTTTGGCCCGTCATAGGCGCGAAATGTCATTGTTGTGTCGCTTCGTGCGAAAAAGCGAGCATGGACTGAATTTAAGCGCGTCATCGGCCGTGATAACTACGGCGCGCCCGTCATTCGTGTGGCGCCATATATCAGCCGTCGTGACTGCAGCCCGCTGTGCGACAGACAAGATGGCTGACGCCCGAGTAATAATCTTAAATTGTATATGTTCGTTTACGAAATAATTGCGGGTTCTATAAGACGTATTTATGAACAAGTTGGAACTTAATGTAAGCATAAGTAACGGGAAACGTTTCGACTTGCCCCCACGTTCACAATAAAATAATAAACATAACTTAAAAAATACGCGATAACTGTGTACTTGTGTTATTAATATACACTTTTAACGGTACATCGTTCATTTTGTGTGTGTAGCTTCGGGGGTTAGTGCGCGGGTTCGAAATCCACACATTTTAGGTTTTAGAGTTCAAATCTCGGTGTGACGAATTTTTTTTTAGCTATTTACAGTATTGCTGTTTATAGTCTATGTTATTACCAGAAAAAGCTTATTTCTGGAATATCTTTGTCTAAAAGCAATAACTGTAACGTCCACATTTTTCACTATTTCTACATCTTGCCAACATAATTTATGTATATTTCACACGTTTAAATCTGCTTATATTTAACACTAGATTTAACACTAGTAATTTTCCGTATGTTGTGACATATATTATTTACTTAATTATTTGTCTATTTTCACATGGTTAGGATTTTAAATAATTAGATGTACGAATGGCAATATTCACGTGCAAATGCATTTAGTTAGCTAGTTTTATTTTTTGTTTGTATTTTTTAATTAATATTTTATGTTAATTACTTTCTCACGGCCTCAACAGATTGTTAATGTTTCAGGGATGTTTTTGTATATTTTTATTACATTTCTACGAGACCTAAATTCTATGGATTAGGGATTTAGGCCATTTTGGAGTGAGTCAGTTTAGCTTTACGTAGCGTGCCATTCGATTGGTCAGCAGGTTTAAACTCTGCACCCCTATTGGCGGGAGAGTCCAGCATAGGGTAGGCAGGTCCATTTTGGTTAAGATCTCGCTCTCTCTGCCGCCATCTTCCAAAGCGTCAAGACGTTAGAACAGGACGCCCGTCCAGAAGTTGGACGAGGTCTAGGATATTTAAGTGAGATTTTAGGGTGTTCAGTTTTAACAGCTCGCGTTAAGTATTTATTTGTATATTAACGTCGAGTAGAGTGTGAAAGAGCTCCTCTTTTTTAGTACTAAGCAGTTGTTTAGTAAATAGTCAGGTAGTTAGACGTCTCTACGTTCGTGAGCTGTGAGCCACGTAAGACTCCTTCTTATTGTTGCATCCTGAGGCTACAAGATTTGATCCTGTCCTGGTCCTACAAATTAAATGGTATTATTCTTCAAGATCAACTCTACAGTAACGTAAGAAATACAGTATTAAATTTTGCTACGTATCTAGTACAGACAAGATGGCGCTTGTTCTAGACGTTTAAAACCGACGTCATGTTGGCTAGGCATCCGTAGCTTAATCGAGCACATTTTTATTGACCACAAGAAACCCTAGTGAGAGTTTTAGTGTTTTAATGGCAGCAGCTAAGCCAGAGGCATAAGTTTATTAGATTTTTGAACTGAGGCATTTTTCATTTAAGAGAGGATTTTTACAGTGTTAGTGTGTTCCCTCAGACTTACATATATGCTGACGACCGTTACGCTCGGCCACTCCCTAACAGCAGTGTAGGTTCTATTGTCATTGCCATTCAGGGTTGTTTGATTGTTTCATTTTCCAGCACTGATTTTTAATTTTGCACATATCTGAATATTTTTATTGAATCAAAGGATAATTGCTGGAAATTACATTGTGTCTGGCGTGTTTTCGTATTCTCATCTCTACACGATTTCTTGGTTTGGATCCTCACCTAATATATGTAAACAGAATCTGAAAGAACGCAAAGTATGTTTAAGAGTCTCTGCATGTCAGAATAGTTTTTCAGCTGATTGGCAAACTGTGGTTTATCGTGGTGTGTAACAAGGTGAGTTGGGTACGCAGAGAACGTCTGGAGTCGGGAGTCCCCCTGGCTTCGAGCGGACTTGTTACTGAGCTACATGAACAGACTACTAATATCCCATGCCAAATTCGATAAATATAGCCAACAAACTGATGAATGAATGCGATGCGAGAGGGAGGTGCATGAGCCACGTATGTACGCAGGTAGAAGCTCATACACACGTCACGTTGGTCAATGACATACAGTCTTAAATGTCATTTCAGTTATTTATTATTGCTTAATTTAAGCTGGCACCCTTTACCGAGTGATGTCACGTGACAGTACACCAGTTCATTTCCCCTCGACACCAATATTCAGAAATTCAGCCACTCTCCCCACATCAAATTAAATATATATATGAAGTACAGCATTACACGCATTGGAGGTACCATCATATGTTAAACACAGTGTTTACTCCAGACCTAAAGGGCTGTTTCATGTTAATTTGGCGCCAACGTGGTACCCTAGGGTGTGTGCTACATTGCCTGTTTCATTACAATACAAACCAAAACTAAACAAAAAAACCACAGGCAGCCGATTGTACAGTGCAGTTACTTGCATATTTTAGCATTTATACAAATAAGTTCTAGAAATAAACGTTTTCTGACAATAACATAAATTATAAACAACAATAACGTATCACATAAAATAACTAAAATTACGGCAATGCTAATTCTTACCCTACTTTTAATAAAACGTATATAAGCTATCACAGTAGCGAATTAATATATTGTATTTATCGAATGTAGCCAAATAATTATGTGAAATAAGCATATTTACGATAGTTTACTATTTATATTGTGCAATTTACCGTCATTAAAAAAATCGCGAGGGAGTAGGATTGAACTCGTACTTCCTTCCACATATTTTTTTTTTCAACGTTATCGATCTCATTTGTTAATTTTTGGCGGCCGTTTTCTATTGGCTGACAATTGCCGACAGAATATTCTACTTCAAAAAACAACACGTCTCTTGTGCAGTTTCAATACCAACATATGTATATTTACATTTCCGAGCCGTCATAACCACGACGCCTTAGTTAACGACTAAGAGAGTTATGACAATACGATCCGTGCTCGCATTTTTGTGCGGCCGTCACCACATTGCCGTCGTCCGTATGACACGGCATAACTGTGACAGTTGTCATGGAAAAGAACCATGCTCCTGTGCCGGGCGAGCCCCCACAAACACACTCCGCCTCAAGGCGCACAACGAGGCTGCACGATAATGGCCGCGCCACACGAGCAGCCAGCCAGCCAGCTCTTCAGGAAGGTCCCGCCGACACCGCATGGCCGAATGGAATATTATTTCAGGACGCATGCCGTCGCAGGGCTTTGCTGCATATCCACATAAAACCCACTCTGTGTCGTAAAAACGGGAGGTCAGGACTGGGTTAGGGGGCATTCGTCTTATGATAGTTGGTAGTTCAAAAAATTAAAAAATTACAAAAAAAAAAAAGTATAAAAGTTTCAAAAAAGAATAAAAATTTGCAAAATCAGATAAAAACAAAGGGAATAATATAAAAATTATAAATATTCAAAAAATAATTAAGTCTGGAAGGCAGGTTTTCTAGTTTGTAAGGATATTTCTTCAAATGACGTCCTTCGGGAGGCTGATGTAGTAACATCAACTACACTGGTAAACCCTAGTTTTGACCAGAGGATGGCAACAGTCCTGGTACATTGGGTGCCAGAAAAGTGTACTACTAACATGCAACATTTTTCACAAACGCCACAGGATGAAACGACTGGAGAAGAAGAGTGAGGTCGGACCCTGACTTCTGTCAACACAAGCAGGGTTGTCGATAATCAGCGAATTTAACTAGCCACTTGCAAACAATACTACAACTTGCTCTACAGACAACGCGACACTAACACGCCAGTCGTGAGACTGGTGGGAAGGAGCTTCACACCCCCCCCCCCCCGGCCAATAACAGCTACACGTAAATTTAGTAAGATAGCAACTATAGCTACACAGCTATAAACGCGGGTCCGGTGCCCAGATAAACACCAGCAGTACGCCGCCGGCTCAATGATTTGACCCAAGTCTGACGGGCTGCATATTCTGTTGCAACCCACCATACGAGTTATGAGATCTTCGGTTCCTGGTCTCGCTGTCTCGCGACAGCATAGCCGCCGGGGGCATATGAAGGATCGACGGCGGAAAACACGAACACAGTACATAAATTCAATAAATAAAGAAACTGAAGAGAACTTTTAGCAAAAACTTGATAGTGGTAGGGCAGTTTTATTAGTCCAGTCCTTCACTTAGTGTTATTTCGTACCTCTTGTATTTTCCTGACTATTTACATGCAACTGTTTATGAAGTCGTGTTTGATTTTTATCTCTCAAATGCATTTCTGATACGAAATAACTGTGGATAAATGACGAAATCAAACATTTTGGCCACGTGAAGAAGGCCTGTATTACAATGATAATAAAAAGAAAGTTTATGGCGTCAGGCGCTTTGTCTGCCAACACAACTAAGTGAACATTTGTAATTTACTGTGTTCTAACGTTGGCAGTACCGTACAACCTACTACATGCGTCTTCGGCAAACCAATGAAAATGATAAGGTTCTCTCGAGTATAATGTGTTGGTCAATAGCAGTTTGATGAATAAATAAAATTTGCTTTCATTACGTCGCAAACGACGCCACAGTCTGGAGTCTGTTGTGACTGCCCATCCAAGAGTGGGAGGAAAAGAAACCCTGTGAAAATATAACAAAACATTTTATTTACTGCGCATCTGTCAAGAACGGAACAAAATTATTCTTCGCGTGATGAGTTCTGCTTTGAAAGGCTACACATCAAAACGAAAAGAAATGCCTTTAAATATCGATATTAAGGGTATTGACATCCACGATTTCCATTTGAAAACTCCGTTTCGTGTCGGATGCACTTCAACAAAAGAATAATTACACAAGTCGCTTGAAAAAAAGAATTGAATTGCCTTTGTTGCATACGTTTATATGGAAAAAAGTTAAATTGGACTGCGAAAAATAACAATTTCTGTTTTGATGCCTTGGATTCTATCACGGGAATCGTTTGGTACTAAATAATTTTGAAAAAAATTGCCAAAAGGTTGTGAAATAAGTGCATAAAACATATTTTAGAGAGAGACTATAGATACGATTCCTTTGTAGAAATTTCCAAGGTAGATCAAACACAAAAGTATAATAACTAATTATTCAAATTTCACTTTATTAAAATTTCCTGCTTGTCGAACTGAGATAGTTAATATAACAGTTCATGAACCGCGTTATACTCTTTAAAAATGTGTGTTAAATATTCACTTAAATATCTGCAGTTGTGTCAATTCAAACCAGGGGGCCCGGCACTAGTTACTTGACCATTTGGAAAATAATAAAATTTATACACTGTTAACATGGTATGTTTACTGTTAAAAATCACCAGTATTCATTTATTTTATCGCTACTTAGTTTGTTATATCGGTCGCATTTTTTATGAATGTGCGTGAAATTTTTTTTAAGTTTGTTGATGTTGGCGGAGAATGAATGTTACTTATCAGCTCTGGTAAGTCGTAGCACAGTCAAACAAAAAATGTAATCTTATACACATTATAACCTACAGTTCCGTTCCCAAACTGCCCTTCAAAAATTATTCTTGCGCAAATATTAAGAAGGTCAAATATCTGCATAAAAATTGCTCAAATTTGCATTTCCAATTTTTTTTTCCATGGGGAAAGCAGTTTATTTAAGATTTAAAAAAAAATCAAGTACCTATGCACTAATAGTTTTATATTAAAATTACTTGGAATTTTAGATTATTCTACTGAGTTTTTCCACGGGGTCATAAATATTTCGTTTTGTAAATTATTTTCCCTAATTTGAGGTTGGATATATCTCGTCGGCAGTTATTTAAAAATCTGAAATCTGCATGTAAGAAAGTATTGTATAATGTGTGACAGGCCGTTTTGAGTTATACCTAGGTTATAGTAAGTAGAATATACCATTTAAAATAACTTTTGTTAGAATTGTTCTAGAAAATTGATTCAACTTTCCATTTATTTGTAATGACTAGCATAGTGTGAAACGTGTATTGGTAATAACAATAAGCCAATAATTTCAATCTTAATATTTTATAGTAGAGGATTCCGAAAGCAGATAGGGGCAGATTGATGGTTAATGTGTGCCAATCCTATCCTTTTTGTCAAGGACCGCTTTTGTAACTTTCTTGGGACAGAAAAGAAAAGGGGGCCAGCTTTCGCAGTTGTGTGTGGGGGATGGTTGGTAAAAGTTAGTGTGTTTCAAAACTCCACTATCAGATACGATTCCATATACACCCGAATGGACATACATAAATTCATAATTAGTATTGACGACTGAAAACAAAACAACGCTGAATATAACTGTATAGTTATAAAATAGCGATCCACTTCCTGGTGGTTCGTTCACTAACACATGCTTTCTGTCCATACAGCCAACACAATTTGTAAACTACCACATTGACTCGAACTGATGTGTTGTTTCCAACCACTTTTTTTCCTGTTGCAGGAATCTGAACAACAAACACAACAAGCACGTCGACCACCAGCCTGCAAACGGCGTGCTAAAAATATACTGGGGAAACAGGAGGACTTAATAGAAAGTGCTGACAGTTTACTTAGCAGAGTAGAAACCCCAGCTGAGTCGTATGGAAGGGCAGTAAGACTGCAGTTGAAGAAAATGACCGAAATGCAGCGTTGTATTGCAGAAAAATTGATTTCAGAAGTCATATTTTGTGGTAAATTAGATCAGCTGAATACGCAGTCAACAATCGCAGTAAACAACAATCCTGTACCTTCACCATCACCTTGTTCATCTGCCACATCCCATACATATCTGCCCATTCACAGAGTAATTCACAGTTTCCACACAGAGCAATACCCAGTACCGCTATTTCACCGACAAAAGAAATTGTACCAACTGCTGAGGGCCTAAGTATGTACCAGCAAACCAACTACTCGCTGTCAAAGTTTATGCAACCTGGCTGATATGATGGTATTCAAGAATTTGTGAAATGTGAACATTTGAAAGAAATTTATTGCTATCTGATTGTTGACGTATTATATTAAAAGTCGTAAAGAATTTATATTTTACTGTCATGTTTTTCTTGCCTGTATGCAGTTCTGTAGTACCTTGTAGATAGCCTCATGTTTCTGGAATAATTTCCGATGATAATTGGGGTGAAATTGCAGTGCTGTATTTGAGATCTGCGTAATCTCGCCCTGTTGCCAAATACTGTAAAATTGAAACGAGTCGCTCTTCAGGAGGCACAGCTTCTCGCATGACGGTATATTGTTTCATTATGAGTGGACGCACTAAGTCCAACAATGTACTGAAACTTTCGTGGTCCATTCTCAAATAATTAGGGAAGTCTTCCGAATCAAGTTCTTGCAGTAATATCATATGACTATATTTTTTCCGTTCCACTATTTCTTCGCCCACATTTCTCTTTACTTCCTCGGAATAGGCAATGTCGCTGCAAGCGCAATCGTAACCTTTTGTTGTTTGGATAAACCAGGAGGCATGGTACCTGCGTTCCCATTCAAGAATCAAAGTCAACTGACCACATCACGAGCTCATCAGATCATCTGGATTCAACACCTGATCTAGTCAAGTCAACACAGTCAGATCGTCTGTAGGGCCTTATGTAGAACACTGTTTATTTTGTAAACAAGGGCTTTGAGATTTTTGTGTACTACATGTTTGACAAGTATTTACCGTTGAGGCGCGAGCGCGCTATTGTCTGTTGCAACTAGACAAGGGTATTCCAGGGGTGTAGCGCGGGAAGATGGGATGGCATGTACACTCCGTGCACATGCATAATAGACTCTAGGACGCTAATGAACACAGTACATGCTGTTCTGCCGTCACTCTCGGAACCTCGTCGTGTTGCCAGCATTTCTTTACCGTGTAATGCGTATGAACCCATGTTTCGTCCGTATACACTACAGGTTTGTTAGGTCCATTTGAATTTTGACGCAGTGCACGTAGATTGGCTTCACATCTAGCGATAATATCACTTCCCGTCGTTAACATGTGTCTAACATGTTAAAATTTTATAAATTTAAATTCTATGGATTTAATCATTCTCCAAAATGTAACTTTCTTCACCGAAAACGATATGTTTTCTTTCACAGCATTACGGAGTTCACGCAGAGTGGGAATTCATTTGCGCACTTCATAATATTTCAAGAACATTCGGAGCCCATGACACTTTTATCGAATTCGTCAAGTTCCATCTTCTTTTGCCGTGGACGACATTTACCTGGGGTAAAAATGGCAATTTCGTCATTTTCGGCTTTCTCACAGAGTCTGGCAATGTTACGCACTGTCATTTCACTTATACCTACTACTTTGGCCGCCCTTTATACTGCTTTGTCTAATGGGATAACGAGACCTCGTTTCTTTTCTTCTTTACAAAGTTGTAAAATATTGTAAACAATCTTTCTACTTTGTGACCGGTTCACTTCCCATGAGTTATTTTTGTACGTAGGCTCCGATTACTTGTCAACTCACATTTCGTTTTGTTACGTAAAGACAACATTCATAATAACACTTTCACTTTGCAGATGAAATAACAGCAGCGATCAATGTTCACGGGAATCTTTTTAGACCCACACGACACTCCGGTACAACGAGCGCGGCTCACAGGTGCTCGTGCGTAGTAGTGCAGACTGTACACTGCTGTCTGCAGGGTGCGATTGCGTCACACCAACACTGTAGTTCCGCCGACTGCCACCGGTAATTACTTATCAGACAGGTGGTACTTCCTTTGACCAATTCTTCGTGCAGGTAAATGAATTTCAAATTGTAAACGTATTTCGTTCACATAAAAGGGATTGTCTTTTCGAAATTAAGGCACAAACAAACACGTTGATCAGTGTTGACCATGTGAATTTGACAGTTGCATTAGCGTGCAGTCGGTCAATGTTGCGGGCAACGGCTGTTCCCGATTTATTCACACTCTCTGAATAAAACTTTTGAAACATCGCATCATGCATGGAGTGTTTGGTTGTTTCCTAAATATGCATGTCTTGCATCACAACCTTTTTATTATTCTTCTACATGCTCATATTATATCTACAAATCATATTTAATTTACGATTAATATGAATAAAAACAGAAAATAGGTGTGATGATAAAGCCTATTAAAGGCTGTTCGCGGTAAAATGAGCACTTTTGAAAGCCCTGCTTACGATCTACTTGCATGCACGATGTGTATACTTCCACCTTATGAAAAATTAACATTGTCATTGGCCTCATCACTTTATTCATACGTCGGTAAAGTAAATCTGAGAAATTATTAGGGAAGTAGATATTTTACAAATCTGTTAATTTTTACATTTCGATGCATTAAAAAAGCCAGAAAGGAAAATGAATAATTTAAGTTATCACAAATGGTTACCTAACACTTTTTATTCGAAGTTAAAGCATGGAACTACTTTCTCTCCAACGTTAACAACTTTACTGGGCGAATGTCACTCAGAGCGCCCTGTAAAATACATGCACATAGGGGCAGTGACTTTTTTCGAAGGTTCTTTTCCAAAGTGCTCACTTTATCGTGAACAGCCTTTAAGAAGTAGTTCCCATGCGTAATATTATTAAACAGAGTGCGCACAAATACGCTGGTGTGTTAAGCTTTGTTTGCATGAGGCGGAAGAGTAACCTGAAAGTAGAACATAAGCAGGCAAGACTTCAGAACAGCTGGAAGTAACCGCGAATGAATCATCCCTGCGCGGAAGGCGGTAACTGGACTATTTCATGTTTACTCTATGGGTGAAACAGAAATTCCGTGTTGTGATTTGGGTAATGGTTGGCGCGCAGCTGGCACGCCACTCTACTCTACACTCCCTCCAGGGCGGGGTGTTTCTCGACAGCTGCGTCGCTTACGCACTGTAATTACAGGTGACAAATGGGACTGCCGACGTGACGAGGAAAGGACTGCTGAGAAGATAAGTATCTGCGACGGCGGGCAAAGCGAGTGCCTATCTTGTGCATTCTGCTGGAATCACATAGCTCCGACCAGCGCGACTCCGCAAGAACGACACGACACTCAAGACTAAACAACCAATGAAATACGAGATAGATCTAACGTAAGCCTTGCAATCCTGTCGTACGACCAGCAGTTTTGGATTAGAAATCGTTTCTATTCTTCGCCATGTCGTGCGGAACGACGCACAGTGTGTACAACATTGCAAAATGAAATTGTGTGATACGCTTTCCATACAATGGGAAATACGTAGCTTAAAAGTAAACAAATTGTAAACATTATTGTATTTAACGCTTATAAATAATAATTTTGCCTTTCTATACATTAACTATAAAACTTTTGTCACCATCATGTATTCCAAATTTCCCTTCTGCCCACCGTCTTTGAAATTAACGTATTTAATCAGCTCCTTCTAAATGGATCCGCAAAATTCTACTCATTTTGTCGTGCCAGTAAACTGTCAGGTTGTAAATTCGAGCAGGCACGCTGAAAATGGTCGTGGTTGAGGTTTTTGTCGTGTCGTGCTATGCTCGTCGGGGCTATGTGATTCCGGCATGAAGCGACTGCGAGCTTCGCCCCGTCGACAGGTCACAAAACAAATGAAACTGTTTTTTTTTTTCTGCCGCGTTTTTGCCTCACCGCTTGCTCTTCTATTTTCACCGCTTCCCTCGGGCGTTATTCATCACCGCGACCGCGAATTCGGCCGATTTCAACAATGGTATTTGAAAGTAATTCCCCGCTGCCTCGTCGAAAGCACGGAATAGCCTGCCGGCTCAACACTGGAATGTTGAAAGGCTCAGTAGATTTAAGAATACAGTAAATAAGTACTACGGTACCTTAGTCACCCAAGTGGGCGAGGGAATGATATTGACACTTCGTCAAGTGGTGTTTTGTGCATGTGTACATGTGAGCGAGTGTGTGAGTGAATCAGCGACAGAGCTATTTATTGTATCTTTGTTTGTTTTAGTATTAAGTCACATTCTTGTAAGTTTTAATCTGTAATATCTATGTATGAATTTCTAGGAAGTGAAAGTGAATCCTGTAATGGGTTCAGTGTAAGATAAGGCGACTGGGCCTTAACTGTATCTTTAAGGCGTTAATAAATAATAAAGAAATAAATAAGTCCGTGACACACATCCAGAGACACATGTCTTTCACGAAATGACTCATGGAAATAAAATTTAGATTTTACAATGAATATTTACTACTGTTCTAAACTGTATTAATAGATGTCAGCTGGTATAAACAAAACAAAACCTCTAAAATAATTAATTACTGTTATTTTGACATTTATACTTACTTAATTGAAATATTAAATTCAATAGTATCATTAAATTTTATACTCCTGTATTTTGGTTTCAGTTGATTTGATAAATAAGGATTATTACATTATCTTTCAGGTCAAAACTGCACTATTGTTTCTTAGGGCGCGTTTACACGGCGAGAGTAATGCGCGATAGTTCCTATCGCGAGACCTACTCTCGCAATACTATCGCCGTGTAAACTGCACGATAGTTACTGCCGCACCGTCGCGATAGCACTATCGCGATATAAGCTCGAGCTAGATAGTTGATAGTAACTGTTGTGACAGAACATGCAACTATCGTAGTGTAAACAGTGAAGCATTACTATCGTGATAGTGTGGGTCACAAATTGTGCATGTATTCACTTTGACAGTAACATTGCAGAATTATTTGGATTTTGTCAATACCTGTCGCGGTTTTTACACTATGTGGCGGTATAACAGGACGTATATTATCATACAGGAATCACAGGACAGTATTGACCGAATATTTGTCATATAATAATCCACAGGAATAATACATGTTTACATGTCATTAATATCCTGTCACGATATTAAACCATCCCAACAAATACCAACCTCTTGACAAAAGGATGTAAATGTAGAGCCTACCAAAGTATTTACACAAGTGTTGTCGGACATGACCCTTTTGAACTTAGCTATCACATGTGTATAGTCCATTCCCCACTGGAAGCAACTTTCTCGGAGCCCTGCTAAATATCTACTTGCAGACACGTTTCGTACCCTTCCGCCAAATGTAAACAAACATTGCCATGTGACTGCTTTGTAGCATGTAGCATCTGTCAAAATCAATGCTTACATGCCATTGTGTGTGTACATGTGTTCGTATACTTTCGCTACACCTAAACATAAACATTGAAATGTGATTTCTACTTTTATACCTGTCAAATGTGTTGTTTACTGTTTACAGCTTTTCAAACAATTGTCATAGGTCTATTTCAAAAACAATTTCGTACGAATATTCACAGTTTAGGCCTACAACATATTTACAACAGCTTTATGACATTTTAAAAATGCCTTAATTGACGATAGTTCTTACGGTTATGTTATATTAACATTTTTTTTTCCACGACATAGCACATTACACGTAATGCACGTTAATATTTTGCGACGACTGTGTTTAACACTGTTACAACTGCGGGGTAATGAACTATAGTATTTAACTTTTTGTTATTGATATACGTTGGGTTATTTCTTTAAAAGGACGGTCTCAGTTCGAATAACGAAGGAATAACCAGTCCAGTGAAAAAGGGAGATTAAAATCAACCACGCAACTCGTGTCGCTCATTTTTTGTCATACAAACTTAAAATATAGCGGTGAACATACACACATATAAGCCTACCGTAACTTTTATTCCTCTCATATTTATATGCATTGCTACTTACTGTGTATTAGGTTTATTGAAATTTATTGGGACTGGGCTTGGTTATTTAGTTGGGATTGGTGGAAAATCACGTTACACGACTGTGTTTCAAACACTCAGGGCAAAGGTGCAATGTTGTGATAAATAAACAGACGTGGATGGAAATAAATAACTTCGTCTTAAAAACAGTTCACATTTACAACGTATAAATAGTTCACATCAAATATTTGAAATCAAACACACACACAGATCCAGCATAACGATTACCGCACAGCCACGCCACGCTATTTCACACGCAGCTGTTAACGAAACACGCCGTAACAGCATATTTATTACTGCTGCGGAAACACAGATTTATCATAACACCGTAACTTGCTAAGGTAGGTTTAAAAAAAAAATCTACAAACGTGATGTGGTAATTTGAAGTATTTTTCGGAGTAAGTATAATTTACGCTTCGTTTGGTAAAACAACAACACACCATGTCATGGCTCGCCACTTCTGCCAACTTAACTTTGTTTCTGCCTCACCATCATATCTAAATATATTAAAATAAGTATTCAAACATTAAATCTCTTTTCAGTTGTAAACGAAAAATTCAAAAATCATTATTCTGCAGTAATAAGTATGAAATATGCTAAAATTGAAAACATGTATAATTTCATTGCTTACGAGCGAAGTGAAACTTCCCGAGTGTGAAAGAGACAAAGACAGAGAGAGCGCCAAGCCTCGCTCAGCAGACAGTTGCTTCAATGTTGCATTCGCTCGATAAACCAACACCGTACTGTTAAGGCCTACTCACGATATTTTGCACTGTTATTTTAAACTGTTAAAATGGGACATGTTGCCATCGGGGCTACCTAAATATTTCAATATTTCCGTTTAATTTTCAAATAATATACTAAAAATCGAGGTTAAAGTAATATTTTAACTGTGAACTATTTCTTACCGGTCGTTGCCAATAAGTCGTTGCACTCGCTGTTATTAATTCATATTTAAAAAAGAAATAAATATTGCAAGTTATAGAAGATATTAAGGTAAAGTTTCATTTATTCAATAATACAGTACTCTAAAGTTAACCACAGTGTTATATATTTGTGTAATACAGGTTATTGAAAAAACAGGTTGACATGTTATGCCTAGAGTGTTTTTCAGAGGTTGATTTTCATAAGTAGCTTCCAATCGGGAATGGATTATAGATCGTGTGTGTAAACAGAACCTATCGCGGCAGTTACTTTCACACACTATCGTGATAGCTAAAATCGTGATAATTGCTATCGCCGTGTGAACGCGCCCTTAGTTGAGAACAGAATGGATTTTTTTCAACGTAAAAGATAGTGAAAATCCCGTACACATGCAACACAAGCGCTTGCCTAGCGGCGAAAGATTTTAAGTTGGCGAACTAGAGCCGTTGAGTTTCCCAACCTGAGTAGAATGAACGTTGACCAGAAGCGAACAGCTGCCGCGCCACGCGGAAGTGACGTCACGCGTACGGAAGGCGTCGGCAGCGGAGGAACCGGCGAGCCGGCGAGTGTCTCCAGTGAGGTTGTAGTGCGCGGTCGAATGCGAACGTCCGGTCGATGTCTGTTGTGTTCCGCCTCAGTGAGCCGGCCCTACAGTATGTACTGTGCGTGGTCACAGGGTGAGCTACTCGCTAGCTCGTTTGTGCAACTAGCCGCTGGCGCAACGCAGCCCTTCAGCCGGCCCGTGCAGCAACCAGAGGTATCGTGTATTCGCGGTTTCTTTACACTTTTTGAATCAAACATTTCGCTAAATATGTCATGTACCGCAAGCGTTAACGGCCCTGCACCAAGCCGGCAGCCGCGAACTTCAAATGGGGAATCAATGTTAAACGAAATTCCTTCTCATTGCGCCAATTTTAAAGATAACTATTTCAAACAAAAAGTATTCTACGCGAAATAAGGAACGACGCTACTTTAAAATATTTTGCAATTTTTTTTGTTTAATGTATTTTTTTTTATAAAATGTTAATATTGACATTTACATAGGCCTATAAAAAATAAGATGGATAATTTTTTTTTTTTTAATCAATTTTATTTAGCAATATTCTCTGAGAAAATCGCGTCAACATGTTTTTGTTTGAAATATCTATTTTTTAAAATATAGAACGTTTACCTTATTTGCGTAAGCACATATCCTGCTTAAGGTTCTGGGCTATTCACGCCAAGCTTTTATATAGTAAATATAAATTGATGCAAACATATTAATTTGTAGTAAAGTTTATTACGGCTGTTGGACCACATCTTACAAGTTCTACAAATTGTGTAACTGCTATAAATATTTTTCTCTTTTAAGTGCATTTATAAATAAAAGTTTCGTTTTAAAAGTTTTTTACAGTTATTTTTTTTTATATATTTGGGCATGGCGATTAATAATTTATCTCGAAAATTCACTAAATGCTCAGGAGTACAGCATTTAATGCGATGCGATGATGTAGCTAACCCCTACTTGATTCGTAAGGCTGATGATGGGGCATGGTATTCACATTTACTTTTTTTAGAGGTTGTATCTCTCATGTCAGTGATACACTGTCCATATTATTTTTCTTTCATCCCTAGTTAGTTGTTGATATTTTTAACTAACCTAATTTTATTTGCCCATTTTCAGGGGTGCATAACTTCCTTAATAATCACTTTTTTTTCGTATTGAATCACCCTCCAATCGATGTAACATAATGAAATAAACAAAATTTTGAAATCAACCTTTAAAAAAATATCACAACTTATAGGCCGTTCACTGTAAACTGAGCACTTTTGAAAGCACTGCTTAAGATCTAGTTTGTATGCACGTTGTGTACTCTTCCACCATATGTAAAATTAACATTTTCATGGGCCTCATCACAATTTATGCGTCGGTTAAGTGAAACTGTAAAATTATTTAAAAAGTAAAACAAAATCAGAATAATGAATTATTGCACTTAAATGTATTAGAAAAAAAAAAACACAAATTAAATGAAATAATTTCAGCAATCACAAATGTTCACATAAAACTTTCAGTTCAACGTCAAGCCATTGCACTACTTTTCCTCCATCGTTACCAACTTGACTGGACGCATGAGGTCCAGTGAACCCATTGAAAGACGCGAAGGTTTGGGTAGATTGTTTTTAAAGCTTGATTTAAAAAGTGCTCACTATACCGTGAACATTCTTCAACCAAAATCTAATGTACAGAGAGTCGTTATATGATAGCGGCTGCAGCGCTAGCGACGATGGCGGCAGCGTATCAGTTACTAGGAAGTGAGCCGACACGACAATTCCTTACGTGACGCACGGTACTGACCCTAGTTGTATTCATTTCTGCGTTTATCTGAAGAACACTCTGGATTACTGCCCTCGTTATCTCAGCGCGACTCGCTGTGCGATGAACCTACCAGATGGTAGTGCCAACGCTACAAATATTGCGACAAGCCTCCGGAATGGGAGCCGAGTTGGAGTTGATGACTGAATGAGTGGCTGAGTTCCGAGCGATAGAAGAACGAGCGACCATTAGAAGGGAAGCCTGCGACTGAGGGTGAGGCAGGCAGGCTGGACTATTGGACTAGATGCGTGAGTGAAAAACATTATAAATTATGGCAACAGATGGACTGAACACGTGTTAATAATGGGCATGAGTTAATTCACTGTAACAGAGAAATTAAGAAAAGCGTTAATTAAAGTTGAAATAGAGATGAAATATTACACTCACTGCTAAAAAAAAGAGTATTAGTGAAGACAGATAATTTAAGGCTGTATATAATAGTTGAGTGAATGAATTAGAAATCAAATTGTTTCTTGTATTTTTTTTATTAAGACCTCCATCCCTCGCGAAATCAGATACGGCCCTCAGGTGTCACATGTGGCAATATGCTTCAGTGCACACTGTCATACAGACTCCCAGTTCAGTTAGCAGTTGACGTCATATTGAGCGTGGAATGTTTATATTTTCAGCTAATGATGCAGTTTTTCTTGTTTTAATGCACATAAGTGCATGAATTTGCGCATATTAACACGTCAGTACTCCTAAAAATTGCACGGTTCAACTTGAGTGAAGCACGAGTAAGTAAAACTTTTCATGGCAATGCTAATTATACATGTGGCGGAAGGATGCATATGGCGAGGTAAATAGAACGCAAGTAGGGCTTTCAATAATTATAAGGGTTCCGCCCGCCTGACGCATGAATTGCGGTGAAGAGCGTTTTAGATCCCGTTTTTTTTTTTTTTTTTTTTTTTTTTTTTTTTTTTTTTTTTTTAACGAAATTATTAAATGTGCCCCCAGTATGTTTGCGTGAAAATTACAGCATACCCCAGACGAGGACGGAATGGTAAAGGCTGTTCACGGGAGCACTGAGTGACATGCGCCTAGTAAAGTTGGTAACGATGGATGGAAAGTAGTTCAACATCTTAACATCGAATAAAAAGTGTTAGGTAACCATTTGTGATAACTTCAATTATTTCCTTCATTTTCTGTTTCTTTTAATGCATCGAAGTGTAAAAATGACTAGATTTGTAGAATTTTTAATTTCCTAAATTTCACAGTTCCACCTAATCGACGTATGTATAAAGTGATGAGGCCTATGGCAATGTTAATTTTACATAAGGCGGAAGCATATACAACGTGCACACAAGTACATTTTACGCAGGGCTTTCAAGAGTGCTCATTTTACCGTGAACAGCATATACTTCATAGTTACGACACATCCTGCAAATAATACTTTGGCGCCACCAAAAATAGTTAAATACGGGTTTTTCAAACTGCTGTCTCTTAAAACATGCTAGCCATACACGAGACAAACTGCGATAGGTGCCTGCGTTGAACTTTGCTACAGACTTTCAATCAATCGAATGGTATGGTCACTGATGTAAGTCCCGTAGTTACACGCAGCACTACGAGAACACTGCACGCCAGTTCAGAGCCGTGCGCGTAGCGGCGATGGCGCTCTTGTAGCGCGTTCCATTGTAGCCCTTATAGGTCCCGCGCTTCTTAGCCGAAAAAAGGAGGGGGGGGGGAACGATGTAGGGAGGCAGACCCATTAAACGTGAACAGCGTAAAACGTGATATATCGAGAACAACGTAAAACAGTCCTATTTTTTAAATGGACATGTAAGAATAGGTTTTGGAAAATCAGCTTATATTTTTACAGTCCGTTGTGTGTACTCGCACGTTCAAACATGAGGGTCGATGTACCTACAGTTTGGCGTAATGAGAGATGAAATAAAATCTATACCACATAGGGTTTTTCTGTAAAATCCTTGTTATGTTACATGAGTAAGTATGATATTCGATAGATGAAAGCTACCGTCGGTTAGTTTATGCTCATGTTTTAACGATTGAGTGAATGTTTTTCTTTTTCTATGCGAATCGAAGTAGATAATTCGCTGTCCACCGCGGAGTTTTGCGTGCAAACAGTCAGTTAAGGTGGACGGGAATGTAAGTTATTAAATACGTTCTGCTTGTTGGTTGTTTCAGGCGCTTACACGAGCCAGTGGGCAGGATTTCGGATTAGCGTATTTTGAAATCATTCTAATCGTTCACAGATTCCATTGCACCGCGCTCCACACTCTTGGTTTTCTTTTTTTTTTGTCATCTTGTTAATACACTGTAATATTGATATTAATAGCCGATACATTTTTCCTATGAGCGATACACATCTGTTGGTTCGACGTAGATTTTTATACGAGCTTCAATGGAGTGCATTGAATAAATGCACCCCATGCTTGCGTGTGGGCTGAAGTTAAAAATATTGAGATCCACTGTCACAGAGGCATTCCTTTTCATTGCCTGCTATACTCTATTCGCAGTTTCTTCACACCATTTTCAATCATACCTTTAGAAAATTACCCCATGCATGCCGTGTTAGGTTTTGTTCCTTGATATGTCATGTAACACAAGATTTTACCGTTCTGTCAACGCAAAAAATATATTTTTAATTAAACTGAACTTTCACGTATATTACATATATTATTTATATTTAATTTGTAAGTAATATTAATAAAACAGTGAGAAAATAGGTGTAGTGGTAATGCCTAGTAAGAAATAGTTCTTGTGTTATTACACTGAGTGCGCACGAAAGCGGCGCGTTGTCTCTTTGGTGTAATTTTCCACGAGACTCGGTTAAACTTTGCTTGCATGATGCGGACGAATATCCCGGAAGTAGAACTTTAGCGAGGTTTCGGAAAAGTTGGAGGTAACCGCGAGTGGACTCTACGCAGATTTCGTCGCGCTGGGATCGTTGTTGTGACCCCAAGATCGGTGAGCACGAGTCGCTTGTCGTGACTGTCTGATGTTTTCACTTCAACTAGACGAGCAGTATCCTTCTGTTTTGGAACTTCTTGCTGAGAGGAGCTCATTTAGTTTCCGGCTGGCGTGTCGCACGTTACGAGCGTGTTCCAAAGCACGGAGTTCAGTCACGTAACTTGTCCTGCTCGTAGTCTCATCATGAGTAGTGGCTAGCGTCTGGAAATAGCACCGTTCTCGAATAATTAAAATCCAATTTAAGAGAAAATGGGATGTGGCAGAAACCATTTAAAGGTAATTTTCATGTCTTCCTCGCGTTTTTACCGAGCTGAATAATATGCTGTTGGCATTTTCCTGAATAAAACGTTGCCAAATAGTAGTTCAAAACCAAATATTTCTACTTGAAATTATAATTGTTGTAATGTAATTTTACGAGTGTCGACGTATCAGTTATGTTTTTTAAGCGCCATACAGAGGGGATAAGTCTCTGCACCACTCGCATATCATAAACACCCAAAAATATGCCAGTTTGACGCAAGGGGAAGGGGGATCGGGGCCGGAGCTGGCCACTGCCATCTTAGAATTTCCCTTTTTCCCTCAAAATCTTCATTTTTTCCCTTAAAATTTCCCATTTTTTCCTAAAAAAAAAAAAAAAACAGAGATCCCCAGCTGCAAAATAAGCCGCAAAAAGGCAATTTTCGATCCATCGGAAGGTTTTACAAGGCCCGTTTTTCTAGGGCAAAGCAGTGGCGGCCATATTGGTTTTATAGGTACAGCATATGTCAGATCGTTACACAGGGTTCAGCGTCCGGAGTCAGACCTGGCAATCAGCCATCTTGTCCGCCATAATATATGTTGGTGACCTTTGACCTTGACCCTATGACCTTTGACCTTGAATAAAAAATCCCAAAAACCTAGCAAAATATTTATAAAAATGATTAAAACATTTATTTTATAAAATAAAAAATTTTCATGTTCGGGTTTAGAAGCGGCGAAGGACTGGAATCGACCAGCCATCATGTTATGACGTCACTGAACCGCCATGTTGGACCAGGAGACCTTGATCCATGACCTTGGCCCTATAACCATGACCTTGGATGACCTTGAAAACAAAAACCGGAGAAAAATATAAAAAAAATTGACTAAATTCATGTCAGCAAGTATATTAAATTACTGACCACTACCGCTATCTTGGATCCAGATGAACTTGATCTTTGTCCTTATCCTGGTTACCTTTGACCTTGAACACACAAATCGTCAAAAATCCCTAAATTTTTAACATTTTATTTAAAATATTAGTAAATTACATATTACAAAAAGTATTTAAAAATATTTAAAAAATTATTTATAAATGTATTAAAAATTACATTTCCGAAGGTTCTCCCAGCACCATGGCCAGCAGACAACTGACCTCCTCCATTCAATCACATTGTCATAACCTTTCCTTCCCCTACCAATGTTTCTCATTGGTTAATTACTCAGCAATCCTCCGCGTCCCTCACGAACACTCATTCTGTCGAATAATCTCCACCAGCCATATTGTTTTTTCGTTTGTCATGTATTTACTTTTTTTATCACCTATGTAGCACTACTGAATTAATTTTATATTTCGTCACCAGGCGAACTATCTATTTAACCACCAAGTGACAGCCATATTTGTTTACAGCTATTTATCATATAAGGGGCGCTCTCTTCGCCTGACATATTTGATTCTATTTCCATCACCTAAGTGGTGTTAATTTCTCGATTAAGCTGTCAGGCGAGCTGAAGAAACAAATATTATCTCAAGCTGTCGTGCCATGTTCTCCATTTTCATTTAGTTTTTGTCTTAGTTACCTTCCTTTCACTTTCTGTCAATCCTTCTTAATTTTGTCACCACGATTAAGTCACCTGCTCAAACCACCATCTTACATTGTATTCATGCTCTGCCATTCCACTTCGATTTAGTAGCCTACTGATTACTCGGTCCCCTAGAACAGCCATATTGGGTTAGATCACTTTCGCAATCTTTCATTATGCCATATGGTATTGGTATTTAACCTTTGAAATCTTCCATTTAGTTTGACATTTGCTAATAAAATAACTTTGGTGTATTAGAGCAACACCAGTCATGAATACATTTATATAGGAACTCTCTCTGCCATATACCTCACTGAAGCAGGTCTGGCCAGTCTCGACTCGAGCTACACACTCACCCCCTCCCCCTTTTCCACGTCTCCGGGTCAAATTTCTACCACTTCAACTTCATGTTTTCATGTCTGTTGCATCCAACCTGCTTAAAATATTTTGTGATGGCAATCCATTCTTACTTTCTGTACAGTTACTTTCAATATTATACCTCATTGATTGTGCCTGCATGGAAAATATTGATGTAATAACTTTCAAATCATTATAATTTGACACATCATTCCATTAATTTTTTATCATGCCCACTTGCAGTGCCATCATGTAGTGGCTGTTAGGTTCCAGTCCCTTGTCACCTCTAAGCCTTAACATTAAAAATTTTAATTTTATAATTTTTAAAAATGATATATTAAATACATATAATATATATTATTTATTTATTTAGAAATATTGAGCGATTTTTGGATTTTTCGGGGAATTTTTTTTTGGGAATTGTCAAAGGTCAAAGTCACCAACATTTAACATGGCGGACAGGATGGCTGACAGAACCAAGATGGCTGGTTGTCAGGTCTGACCAATATGACCGAGACTGTTCTGCCCTCGAGAAGTGTCTCTCTCAAAACCTTCCAATTGTTCGAAAATTGCCTTTCTGCTGCTCGTTTTTGCAGCTGGGAGGCTCGGTGCTTTTTGAGGAAAAAGAAAACGGTAAATTTTTAAGGGAAAAAGGGATATTACAATCTGGCGGCGGCCGGCTCCGATCCCCATCTCTTTACGCCAAACTTCCTATAATCCTACTACTTATGCCAATAATTTGCACAAGAATCGCAATTGACTGTAATGTGAAATAACGTCGAAGCAGTTTTTCTCTCAAACAACAAATACAGTTCACACATATATTTTTTGCATGCCTACAACCAACCCCACGAGTTTTTTTGTAAACAAATCTACGATATTCATTTATGAGAGAATATTGATGCCTACATGCCTGTTGGGTATACCTAACCTAAGGCACAATTTCATACATGTTTCAAAAAACGCACATAAGATTCTCGGTTTGCATATACGTCGTTGTTGAAGGATTATTCTCGAAGCAACTGCGATGTTGTACAGTGCTGCGTTCGCCTCCGAAGTTTCTAATGGCCGACTGCTTCTGATATTTCTACGATGACGTTTTACTCGGCGACTCGCGAAATTAGCATACGGTAATAAAATAATCGATCAAAGTTGAGAGCCTCTACGTGTCGCTGAACTTTGACTGCGGAAACTGGAGACTAACTTCGGTAAGCTTTAAAGCATCCCTAATATGGCCATCACTTTTAGACGAGCCCGCACAGAGGGAGCCGCCAATCGAGTTACCCAACAAAAAGGTGTCGGTCTGAGGAGACGAGATTCCCTTGTTCTCCTATGTGCCAATGTCATTAAAAGAGCGAGCTGGGTGTCACAAGTAGCGCAGTGAAATCATATCCTAAGCAAAGGCTGTGGCTATGGTGAGTAGACCAGGGGAATGCTTAAAAGGCTTGTATAGGCTGTTCACGGCAACGTGAGCACTTTTGAGGCCCTAGCTGCTTTTCTCCTATCAGCCGTTTTTGTTTATCCTGCCACCACTTTTTAAAACAAGTATTGCCATGTAAGTAATAAACACAGTCTATATATTCCACCGGACTCACATGTTAACGTATAAGGCTACAAAAAATATATTTATTGACTATTATTCCAAACGAGGGCTTCTAAAAGTATTCACTTTATCGTGAATAGTATATACTTAAAAGAACCCACTGACAACAAATTCATATTTTTAAGGGGAAAAAACGTGTGGCGAATGTGTTCTGTAATCCCGCATTAACCGAACTAAAAATAGGAGAGTTAAATAAATGAATAGTGTTAAAACTAACACTATAAGTTTGTTTTTACGATAGAGAATACATTTATAAGACTAGTTATTTATTTTTATCAGCAAAATAAGTGACATTTCTTTCGTGAAAACTGCGTACCTCTAGTACGGTTGCAAGAAGGAAATTTCTACGAAGACCAACCAGCAAATATCAACTTAATATTAACTTGGTTGTTTTAAACCATTAACCCTAATATATAGAGAAAATTATTCGCCACGACAGCATGGGTAGTCCACCGAATGGTATGCAGAGCTCCAGAAAATAAGGCTTTGTTAAAAAACCGTCCAATGTGTCTGATTGAGGCCTGTTTACGAATAGCATTTAAGAAACGTTACGCGCCCTGATATGTTTTTAAGTGTCTCCATTTCTCTCTAAAGCATGTAACTTATGTATTTATGATAGTGAAAATGGCTTAAACGGGTGTTTTCATGGTCATTTTTAGGCATGAAAATTCCAACACAGAACATAAAAAATGAATATGGATGTACACCAAACTTTTATTTCTACGTCATACAATGGTAGGATTACCGCTGAAAGTCTCATGGACGCGCGTTATCGACGACAATACTGCACGCCAGTTCAGTGCTTTGCGCGTAAAGGTGATGAGAGGGTTGATGTGCATGTCTCGGTCGCCCCTAGCGCTCCCACGTTTTTAGGTATCAGACGTGCAAAATTCCTTCAACCAGGCGGCCACCTTAATATTACGACACTAGTTCTATTTTGGTTACAATATCGTGCTGCGAGTAGTGTTTTCTAGCATAGTAACAGCCAGGTGCTGTCGATCACCTTAATTTTGGCCATAAGCCACACCACTTTTTAAGATGGCACTTGAAAAATTTCACGTTTTTTAGGACTCCCTCCTTTTCCCCAGCTTTTGAGCGGTCAGCAATATTTTTTAGAAGTCTGCGCCCTTAGTTAGTTGATTACAGTAGTCTTTAGCAGATATCCGACGAGGAACGTCACGCGGTAATGTGATAAATAACGTAGATTTCCGTCGAAGCAAACATATAATCAAATTTTGCAAAGTAAAAATTTCTGCTAAATGCGGCAGCTATATTAAAAAAAAAAAAAAAAACTAGAGTAAAGTTGACACCCTAGAGTTTGCGGTCAAAATAATAATTACATATTAAAATTAGAAACGTGTGCCTGTTTGTAAAGGCTTTACGAAGTTATTGTTATGCAGGTCATGACAAGTCTTAGACTTCGATACATGCGCCAACTGATACGGTGACATAGACAGGAAAGATGTTGCAATATTTTTAATGCTTTTAATAGCCTGTAAAAGAAGTAACAATTGAATAAATGGAAGGTAAAAGTTCATTACACTGTTTAATTCAAACACAATGCACGTAAATTATTTCACGTTTAACAAGTGCCCCGTTCATGAAAAAAATCGTATCGTATTCATTGTATGCCTTGAATGACAACATGATTACAAAATTATGCTTCCCATCAAATGCGCACATGCAAACAATTAGCTATAATGAACAATCAATTTGAAACTCTAAAATATTTTATTCAATTAAAAACAAATGTTTTAACACGTTTGAATTTGTCACCCCAAACGATTAAATGGCAATTACGTAGAGTACAACCACACATAGGCCGTTCACGGTAAAATGAGCACATTTTGAAGCTGTTTCAACTGACATAACCAATAAATAAATACATAGCATTGAGGCCTCGGAATTTTAGTTTTGGGTATGGTGAATTTATACACTGTGTTTATTACCCACATCACAGGGTTTACGTTAACAAGTGGTAGAAGGATACACATTGGTTGAAAGAAAAAAGTAACTAGGGCTTCAAAAGTGATCACTTTACCGTGAACCGCCTATAGGTACATGTACGGCGTGGTAGGCTGAGAGGCGGCAAAATGTACACAAACCCATGTCCTATATGAACTCTTGCGCCAGGCGTGTTTAAATTGATACCCTAAAACACTAATCATATTAAAACTATACATAAATTATCCAAAAAAAGGAATGACAAGAATGACAGGTACGCAGGTATTGTCACAAGACAATAAACGCTATCATTTAAAATATAGCATGTTCCTCTCAGAATTGATAATTACCAACTCCGCGCTATAAAGGGCTCATACAATAATACTAAAATTAAATCCCCAAGAATAATAAATACACAAGAAGTGCGCGCAAAGTAACTTTATACAGCTTGAATACTTGCAGATATAAACTGCTGAGAAATGCAGGGCGAGCCATGAGTCCAACATTAATTAAAGTGAAATCGTGCCTACGCTCTTAAGAAATTATTCGTAAATTTACTATAAGAGTGTACGTAAACGTAGAGTGAGAAAGTATGAATGGTAAAGTTATTTCCCGTGCATTGATTCTGGTGTTCCTACATCTGCGTAGGAAACAGTCAAATGCGTAGGAAACTTCCCGACTTTGTATAATCACGAAGTTAAACATTCCCTATTTGTAGCTAGATGTGTGGTATCATTTCCATACGATACACGGGTTAAAAACTTCAAATTCTGTTTAGCAAGTTTTCCAGAAATTTTTTTTTGGAGTGTAGCTTTTTAAGTTGGTGTGAGATGGCCTTGTTAAACGTACGCGCAGCGGTGCCTGACGGCCAGAAGTACACGCCGCTCAGAGCGTATGCACACACAATGGTTAACATTAATATTCGGCCATCGATGTTTATCGCAGTTCCATAGCCTTGTGTTACATTAGAAATGAAGATAAACAAAAAACATATTGCACAATCATTCTCGTGTGCTTTAAATGAAATGCAACCGTAGTCAACAACTGAAATGAGCAGTGCAACTTAATGAAATACAATATTTTGTCCTCGCGTGCTCCGTAAGTAAGCCACTTTATTATTCGACCAGTTGCGGTGGACACATGGCACAGGCGTGTCATTCGCTGCACGCTCCCCGCGCCGAGAGGTTGTATTGGGTAGCTCTGTTGGCAGCGTCAGTCAGGCAAATCGGACGTAGGGGCAAGAATACAACGATTGAACAGCGGTAGCTGGTAATTTTTCTTCATGCAAATATGATATTCCAACGAGAAATTGTGGAGCAATTGAATCTGCCGAGGTCCACTGTCGGAGACATCATAACAAGGTTTTGGAAGGAATACAGAATAGATCCTATATCTCAAAAACGACAGCCAAAGCAACCAAGCGAGAGAGAAGAACGTCTAGTAAATATGAAAATAAAGAAATAACCGGACATTAGTGCTTGCCAACTTACCACGGAGGTACTCAGTGAATGGGGAAAGAGCTTCCTTCCAGAAACCATACGAGTTATGAGAAGAGCGGGATATAATGACAGCGTACCTAGAAAGAAGCCTCTTATTAATGAAATTAATAGAATAAAACGGCTTAAGTTAGCAAAAGACCATGCTGACAGAGATGAAAGCTGGTGGAATGATGAAATTTTTGCTGATGGGACGAAAATGAATGTTTTTGGTTCTGATGGCAGGGTAGCAGTATGCCGCAAGTCAAATGAGGAGCTAAAACCTGGGAACTTACAACCTAATGTGAAACACGGTGGATGTAGTATGATCTGGAGCTGTATAACTTCAGCAGGTGTTGGAGAGGCAGTACGAGTCGATGGAACAATGAAAAAGGAAGACTATCTCAACATCCTGAAAGCAAACATATACACAGTTGAGCTGAAAAATTGTGCATTAGGAACCAGTTTAAGTTCTACCAAGGTAGTGACCCAAAACCCAAGTCGTAAATTGTCAAGAGCTGGCTTTTGTATAACTGTGCCAAAGTCATTGACACACCTCATCAGTCACCCTATCTGAATCCCATACAAAATCTGTGAGATGAACTCGAAACAAGACTGAGGACTATTACAAGTAGGTCCACAAAAGAATTAGAGAAAACGTTCGAGGAAGAATGGAGTAAGATTGGCTCCGAATGTACCAGAAAAATAATTGCTAATATGCCACAAAGCCTGCGAGAAGTCATTAAATAAAACGATCATGCTGCAAGGTACGAAAAGACTGTTTGTTTCGTTTCCAAATAGGATTGTGTTTGTGTTTGAATGATGATGGCCGAACATTAAAGTGGTATACTTGTGCAGCATGGGAAGACAAAATAATTTTTTTTACTCATTTCAGTCATTGGCTACCGCTATATTTCATTTAAAGCACACGCGAATGATTGTCCAATATTTTATATGTTTATCTTCATTTCTAATGTAACATAAGGCCATGAAACTGCGACAATCATCGGTTGCCGAATATTAATGCGAGCCACTGTATTCCGCATTAGAACAGACTGCAACACAACTGACACAGTCAACAACCCGCACGTGATCTCCTTGGCCAGCGTGTCGTGAAGCGGCTTAACGAAACATACAAGGCGCTTTTTGTTGACTCCTGTGTCATGGATGATAAAAAATTTAAAATATTTGCCGTAGCTGATTATTACGGCGACGCCATAATACTCTGCGAGTTGAACTTACGGATTGAAGCTTCCTCAAGAGTCTTCAACGTATAGTTTGTCAATACCGATAAAACATTCGCGCGGAAATAATATATTTTTGAATGAAATTGCAAATCGCAAGTTCCAAGAAAGAAAAATATAAAAATGCATATAGCGAAACCAAACAACGGGTTTATAAATTATCTCTGCAACGTTACATAAATATCTATGGATACAAACAAATAAAAGTTACTAGGAACGACCAAACGCACACCTCATGCCATTGGGCTTAAACGGGGCCACGGTGGCTGAGTGGTTAGACCGCTCGCCTCACCAAGGCGATCCCGGTCCAATCCCCGACCGGGTCACCGGATTTCCGCATGTGGGAATCGTGCCGGACGATGCCTTTGTCGGCGGGTTTTCTCGGGGATCTCCCGTTTCCCCCGCCCTTTCATTCCGGTGCCACTCCGTACTCATTTCATTGGCTCTCAAGACCTCGCTGTTCAGAACCGCCCAAATATTTTCACTCACTCACTTGGGCTTAAACGTAACGAATGTGTTCTACTCTGACAGGCTTTTGATAAACCAAGTTGTGATCCTGTTAGAAGCAAAATGCCTTATTATAGTGCGATTACTTTACAAAATATAACTTCGTAGTTGTGCTACGAAAGACCGTGTAGTAATATGTTCACGCCGTCAGTCGTACGCGATCATTCCTCGGTTTTACTATCTTTTTTTGTTTATAGCCTAATGGCAGCCCACGTCTACCGTAATATTCTTCGATTACACTTAACACAAGAGAGAACCCAACCAATATTTCAAATAATGTACTTGATTAAGTTATTTTTCATTGTCTTTTGATTTTACAATTTTCAGAATTAATACAGATATTCACGATGAATTGATTTTAAGAACAGTAAGAAGAGAATGTGTTATTGATTTTTAAAAACTATTTGTTATAAAAATGGCGATCACATAACATTTAGATTAGTTGATGGTATACAAATACCTAAAGATATTAAATAAATAAATATATGTTAAAAGTATTAATTATAAAATAATATATTTATTTTATAACAAAATATTGTACACTTAATATAACAAAATATTTATTATAGTTAATAATAAAGCTTAAAGATATCTGTTCCAGATACACAGAAATAGAACAAAACTGTTACTTCAGCCCGCTCAGAATATGACGGGTAAACAGATGACATACGAGTGTCTTCTTCCCTGCAAGTTATCGTATTTCATAATGAAGGAAATTCTCGGTGAAGCGCATGGGACCCTCGACTCGTGATTGGTTGTTTGTAAGGAAGAAGGGGGCGTTATTCTACGTTCGCTTTGCTCATTTATTGTTGTCTATCGGCTTACAGTGACGCAACGACAGTCTGGGGAGAGAGGCATCGATTGTATCTCCATCAAAGAAGCAGCCAGACTTTCACATTTTTCGTGAGTGCGAAGGAATTGAATGAGGGAGTAAAGAAGTTTGGGCGGCTCCTAACAACGAGGTCTTGAGAGCCGATGGGGGTGTTTGAGGCGAGTATGGGGCAGCGCCGGAACGAAAGGGCGGGGAAACGGGAGCTCTCCGAGGAAACCCGTCGACAAAGGCATCGTCCGGCACGATTCCCACGTACGAAAATCCGGGAGTGACCCGGCCGGGGATTGAACCCGGCTCGCCTTAGTGGGAGGCGAGCAGGCTAACCGCTCAGCCACCGTGGCCCCGAAAGGGTTGAGAATTCACTGAAAGGTAACAAGCCCATATTCTTAGCTGGAAGCAAACTCACTCGCCCTGAGGCGCGCGCACGCACGCACGCACGCACACACTTACTTTTCATAATATACTTCGTATTTCCTGCGTGAAACACTTCTACACTCGTACTGCGGTATAAAATTTAACAGAAAGTGGCATTACTGTTAATCTTTGTTGACTCACAAGCAGACACACGGGGGTGAAGAATGAAAAATAAATAGCTTGTCTAGAGCCTGAAGACTTTTGGAGACAAACGAAAAGAAATTATAGTTGCTGTGAGAACGCACGCTTGTGTATGCATGCAATCGCAGCAATAACACTTGCCCATTCGCATCTACTGAACATTTTGTGTCACCCACTGCCATTACTCCTGAGCGCTAGTGGACGCGAGAGTTCACTATCGTCATTTGGAAAACGACTTAATAATTGAGCGCCGTGAAGTCGGTCCAGAGTGTATTTCACTTCACAGCAGTTCTGTTATGACATATGGGAGATGCAAAGTAACGCTGGGAGCAGCACAGCCGTGCCTTGCAGACAGCCGGGATTACGATTAAAACTTATTTTACGCGCACCATTCCGGAATGGAAAATTTATGTTTGGTTTCCTTTTCAGTGCCTTGATTAAATACTGAAGGAGGGGGACTATTGAATGTTCCAATAAAGTTATGTGATCTTACATAGAATACAGGGTCTCGAACAAACATTTGTCACATTCCGTAGCGAATGAATAAATTAAATTATGAAACAATAATACCTCGTCTGTGATGAAATTATGATTTGTATTTAAAATTATTACAGTATTGCAATTTGTACACAAGATAATATTCAAAACTCGTTAATTATGAATAGTATGTGGCAGTTGGTTAACGTGCATATGAAAGTATGTGACAAACCTCAAGAGGTGATTCAGCATGAAAAAAACAAGCATACAAAATATGTGCGACTTGTGGCTCACTGTAGGACACAAGTCGCATGTATCGTTTATGTTTGCTTTTCCATACTGTATCATCTCTCGAAGTTTGTTTATATAAATTTATATACATGTATATGTGTGTAATATAAGAAAAGAGTTTGTGTGTGGGATTCGGTTTAATGAACGTGTTATTAACATGTGAGTACAAATAGTTCGGAAAAATAATTTTGCGTTTAAAAATAACAATGTCCATGATCACGGTATGACATTTTATACCTCAAGACACTGTAAATTCAGAAGATTTTGGGAAAATGAAATAACGTAATTTTAAGATGTATTTTTTTACATTTGGGGATCCAACAGTAAAGTTCAGTGATTATTTTTCGCAGTAAAATTTATTCCTCCGCTATGCAATGTAAAATATAGTGATATGTTTTCCATCACCCGTTCTGCGGGTTCGGAAATCCACCACTAGATGTCGGCCACTTCACATTGCATCTCCTATAGCTCGTGACTATTAGAATAGTTCGAAAGATTGGTGAGAGAGTGAGAGAAGTAGCGAGTATTGAACAATGGTGTGAGCGTGTGTGTGTGTGTGTGTGTGGGCGGTAAATCGAAGAGCTGTGAGAATATACGCCTTGAGAATCGACGGTTAGCGAATGTCATGATGACTTGGGAGAAAAGTGAAATTACTCTGACTCCATTCAGGTGAACACTGAATATTGCTATGAACTTCAGAGGCAGATGTAAAAGGAGCGCACTGAGAAACTAGTTTATTTCCGGATTTTGTTGTTTAATTGGTTTAACGAAGTAATCAGTTTAAGCGACGATTGAAGCTTCATTCGTTAAATTTCGCAACTAGAACTGGTTTTAAAAGATTTGTTATTAATACATAAACCAAAAATAACGAAAAAGTATGATTTTTACTATCGTAAGATTAACTATTTTCAAGGGATAAAAAACAAATTTTTATAGAAGTGTATTGTCTGCATGTTTACAGTTAAAATGAAGTATTTTGGTTCTTACACTCATTGCAGAAATTTATAAGCCACGAGAAATTTATATAATTTATGCAGGTTCTACTTTCATTATAACTGGTAAAAATTTACGCGACTGGAGCTAAGTTATTGCAGGACGTAACAAGCAGATAAATGTACAGACAGCACAAGTTATCTAATTCGACGTGAACTCACCAGCATCGTTGTGGACCTGTTGAAGATCTTCCTGAAGGCCATTGGATGTCTGATAGCCAGGTACCGATCGATGCTCATGGCGGTGATTGTGAACACACTTGCTCCCACAGACACGGCTGTAAGCAGAAAAACACTTTGTTAAGTGACACCTTCCACTGTTTTTCACAAAATTCCATATAATGTCACAACTCCATTAATGGCTCACAGCTGGGGACTGGAGTGGAGTGGCTCTCTTGAGAGTCGATGAGGGTGAATTGAGGTGAGTATGGAGCAGCGCCGGAATGAAAGGGCCGGGGAAACGGGAGATCACCAAGGAAAACCCACCGACCAGCGGCATAGTCCAGCATGATTCCCACATGGGAAAATCGGGGAGTGACCCCGCCGGGAATAGAACCCGGTTCGCCTAACTGGGAGGCGAGTAGTCTAACCACTACGCCACCGCGGCCCCTTTGTAGATAGACTTACTACCTAAGACAAATTTTTTATCTTTCACAAGGCTTAAAAGTGAGGTACACAAATATGTAGCTGTCTATACACACATGTTTTCTCAGGGTACCCCCATATGTCGCCCTGAGAAAACACCCTTTTGTGATCTCAGTAAGCCCACAAGGCTCTTTAGAGCATTGATTTGTGCTGAGCTGTCCGTGCGTAGAACCACGACAGATTAAATTTGGGAAATAAGGGAAGGGGACACTGGCAATCCACCTCTGCATAGTCGGGTGGATCAACGGGCTGAGTGGTCATCAGCCAACCGGGTCATGCCAATAAACCTGTGTGTTCCTATAATTCCCTAACGGGATTCCAGTTAGATGGCTAAGTGGGTGCTCAAGGAACAGTGTCGGCCGTTGGCCTAAGGGCCTCGGTCAGCGAGGCTGAATACGTCACCCTGTGAATCCAGTCGATAGAAGGGATTTGTGTACTGGACCAATGTCATTATGATCCGAACAATCGCAGTGTGTGAATGAACTCTGAAGAGTCATTGTGCTTGGTGAAAATACTTCTTCAGTGAAGAGTGGTGCGGCTGTGTGAAGAAAGATTGTGTGGCGACCTACCAGAAGTAGGTGCATAGTCAAGAAATAGAGTAGAGTGACGTTCATTGCGTAGGCCTTGCAGGACGCAACAGCGCAATAACGTCCAAAACTAGTCCATTCAAGTGGAACAAAACATATGTTATAGAGGACTTGCTCCTGAATCCTTAGGTAAAGCCCAGGCCTTTGAAAGCCTAGAAGAAGAAATCTGAAGTGCTAATACGACAAGGAAATGTCCCGAAGTCCGTAGTAAAGACAACAGTTGAGAGACTGTTTGGCGGTAAATTTCGATGGGATGAGTATGAACTCTCCCCGATAAACAAAAATTGGCACCAGAATATCTAGTATTGCATAAACGGATTTGAGATGGCGGCCGTGGAGTCGTGGATCAGCGAAATCTATGATGATGGAGACGACAACGTCAATAGTGCAGCAGGCAGAGACAAAGAAACTGGCGAAGAAGGCGAAGGAGATGAAGTTGGTGAATGTGACATGGATGAACCTTCATATACAGTACCAAGGGAATTAGAAACTGAAGAGGATCTACGAGATCTTCAGGCCAGGGTAAAAGCATTTACCTTGGTGGGACAGGGAGGAAAAAGTGTCAACAAGAAACTACATGTACAAGAGGACGAATCCAGCACATCCGATGCAGCAAATGTGACAGGACACCCGTAAGGCCCTGAGCTTTCTGTGGTACATGGGGTGAAGAAGTGAAGAGATTTACGCGGCTCTTAACAGCGAGGGCTTGAAAGCCTATGAGGGTGATTGAAGTGAGTATGGAGCGGCGCCGGAATGAAGGGGTGGGGGAAATGGGAGATCCCCGAGAAAACCCACTGACCAATGGCATCGTCCAGCACGATTCCCACTTGCAAAAATCAGGCGACCTGGCCGGGGATTGAACCCAGTTCGCCTTGGTGGGAGGCGAGTGTGCTAATCGCTCAGCCATTGTAGCCCCATGGGGTGAAGTTACTTTGTGGCAGAAGGAAGTGATGGAGGTGTCTCATTGGAGGAAAGTGTAGATAAGGCTGAAATAAGTATGAAACAGGCACACTTAGAAGCCTTAGAAATAGTAACAACAATGGCGGAGTGGATACTTAGTAAAAACTCCGAAATCAATGTGACTCAGGCAAAATGGATTTTGTCAAAAGTGCAAAAATGCAGAGTCTGTTGGACATGTCATTAATGGAGAATTCCAAACTTATCGGAATGGTGCAAGGGCAAGAGAGAGGGGAATGGATACGACAAAGGAGGAGAAGAGTTGCAGCCAATACCTCCTAAGAAATTGGTGTTGGTGTACCCTGAGGGAGAGGGTACAACCAGCACACAAGTGAAAGACAAGGTCAAGTAATCATTAAACCCTAGAGAGGAAGGATTGAAAATTAGAAATATTAAAGAAATCTGCAATGGAATCATGATAGAGGCGATTGATGAAGACACCCTTAAAAAGCTGAAGAATCAGCAAAGAATTCGGGACCAAGGGTTAAAGCTAGAGAGCCTGAAAAGCAAAGGCCCTAAAGTCATTGTATATGATGTAACAAGGGCAGAGGACAATCCCAATATAATCGAGAATGTTTGTATACAGAACTTTGTCTGCTACTGTGATAAGGAGGAATTTGTATGAAAGGTACAAGTTAGTCATAGAGCTGGTAATAGGGATACCAGCAGGGTTAACCTGATGTTAGTGTGCTACCCTGAGATAAGAATTGAAGTGATCAATGATGGACGTATATTCGTGGGATACGACAGCTGTACAGTGAGAGACTACCTGTTGGCCTCACAATGTAACAGGTGCCAAGCTTAGGGACATATTGCCAAGCGATGTATGACAGAGATGGCTTGTTCAAGATATTCAGAGAAAGGCCATAGATATGAAGAGTGTCCCCAGAAGAACAACAAAGAATACACTGAAAAGTGTATTAATTGCAAGGTAAGAAAGCTTGAGCATAATCATAAGGTCAACAACAGCAAATGCCTTGCCCATACCAGCGAGCAGGCGAATCTGCAAGGTTAGTAATGGCGACCTCTGGGCTGAGCAGAATAGTGGCGGAGCAGAAATTGGATTTGGTCCTGTTACAGGAGCCCTATGTCCTGTTTGAAGAGGTGGTGAGACTAAATGGAACTGTCCTAACATCTGGACTAAAACCACAGACTGGGATGGTGAGGACGAACATGAGACTTAATGATGCCAAATTTATTTAATATGCATCACGTATGTGCACAAGTGCAGTAGAGGGAACTGAAGGTATGGTTCGTATCCCCCTATTTTCAGTTTGGGGAGGAAATGCAAGATCACCTCGACAGATGGGATGTGGTGTTGGATGTTTTGAAGGACGAGCCTGTGGTCATTGGGGCCAAATATGAGATGTGGCATTCCCTAGAAACAGATGATAAGGGAGATTTGGTGGGGCAATATATACTGACCAACCAACTTGAAGTTCTGAATAAGGAAGGGGAACTTCCTACTTTTGTGTCTCAAGCCCATGGGACAGAAGACACTGGATGTCACTCTTGGGAACACGAAGGAAGCTAGAATGGTGAGTGGCTGGAGAGTCACAGAGCACAGCTCGAGTGATCACAGGATGATCATATTTGAGTTGGGGCTTCCTGAATGCAGGAATGCATGTAACCTGCAAGTGGAGGATGAATGGCAATCTGAGCTGAAGTTTGTGTATAATGGTGCAAAGTGGAAATAATTTCATTTGGCCATGTTGAGAAGGCTGAATGAAAGGGTGGCAATTTTTGAATATGGGAACTTGTAAAAGCAGGTAGAAGTACTGACCACCATTATCATGAGGACCTGTGAAGAGGTGCTTCATAATACGAAGAGGGAACTTCCTAACCTCAGTTGGTGCGATGATAAGCTTGATGAAGAAAGGAAGAATCTACAAAGAGAGAGAAGACTTCACAGGCCAAGAGGTGCTGAAAGGGTAGCTTTTGCAAGGGGCTACAAGAGAAGAAGCAAGTCTACTTTAATACCGCCAGGAAAAAAAGAAGGTAAGTTCTTGGACAGATTTCGTCACCAGTATTGGGAATGAAGCTCCCTTTGGAGTAGTCTACAAGATTATGGCTGGAAAAATGGAGACGACTCCAACTAATGTGATTGATGGTGAATGGAACCCTGGTGACGGATCTGAGGGGGAGTATGGAGGTTCTACTCCACTAACTGTTACCTGATGACTCCCGAGATGTTGAGGGCGAGGAGCACTCCATCAAGATGCAAGAAATTGAAGATGTTCCAAATGGAATGGATGCATCGGAGTTCACCATTGACGAGCTGGAAGATACTGTTTATAGTATGAATAATGGGAAAGCCCCTGGCCTGGATAGGGTCGAGGCAGAAATCTGTAAGAGGTGTTTCTCCAGAATTAAGACAAGGTTGTTGAACATCTACAATGGGTGTCTTAAGGATGGAGTGTTTCCTCGCCCTTGGAAGCAGGATCGGTCCTTGGATTGGTCCTTTGAAACATATTGTTCTATGGACTGCTGGAGTTAACTCTTCCTGAAGGCTGCAAGATCTTCGGGTATGCAGATGATGGATTGGTCGTGGTCAGTGGTTCAGCAAGAAGGCATCTAGAGGATAAGGTAGCGAGGATAATGACTGCAATTGAAGAATGAGTTGCCAAAGTGAAGATTATCTTTTCTACAAGTAAGACCAAGACCATGATGTTAAAAGGAAGACTTGCCAGGAACACAACTGTGAAGTTTTGTGGAGAGTTTCTCCAGTATGTCACCGAATATAAATATTTGGGAGTCACTATGGATTATAAGATGAACTTTTTTAAGCACATTCAGTATGTGACCAGAAAGGTAGTGGTGTTGTTGTATAAACTGAGAACTATCGAGAGCATGGAGTGGGGCCTGGAATTTCCTGCACTGAAGAAAATCTATAAGGCTGTATTCGAAGCAATAATTGCACATGGAGCTGTGAGCTGTGATGTGGCACACTCGTGTCTACCTGGCAGGGCATGGAAGAAAGCGAAAGCTCATCAGTGCTCAGAGGGCAGCACTGCTGGCTGTTATTAAGGCCTATTGCACTGTGTAAGTGAGGCACTTCCAGTGTTGGTGGGTGTCCTGCCTGTAGACCTGTTTGTTCGAGAATGAGGTTTGATAGCTGAAAGAAGGATTCAAAAGCTTACCAGTCAAGAACGAAATTTATTCATGCAGGACACCCTCGAAGAGTGGCAAGAAAGATGACAAGGCTCAAATAAAGCAAGGATCACTCGCGAACTGATCCCAAGAGTTGCAGAAAGGATGAAAAGAAAGTAGTTGACCATGAACCACTACAGTGCTAAGCTGTTCACTGGTCATGGGAATTTTAAGGCTGAACTGCACAGCTTTGGACTGGTCGCCTCCCCCTTTTGTGATTTCTGTGGTGTCGACGATGCAATGCAACATGTTTTGATGGAGTGTTTAAAGACCGAAGACTTAAGAGAGTGGTTGCAAGGGGTGACTGGCCAAAGAGGCCTACAACTGGACACTCAGCGAGTCATGTTAGATGAAGGATTGCAAACGTTGTGGAACAGCTTTGCCACGAGAGTTGGCAAACGACTTGAGGAGTATGACCAGTCAGCTCGAGCATTCTGATGACCCACGGGGAGCGTTCGGGTAAAGGCTTTATGTTAAAGTCAGAGCACTTCTGATTGGCGAGGACAGTTTTTCACTGAGAAAACTGGCTAAGGCCGTAGAGACTTAGAGAAGAGCACAAGGCATGAAGATCAAGAGGAGAAAGACCCATGCACTGGCTTACTTATCCGAGTACAGATGCAGTACGGGAGGAAGGAGGGTGTACCGGCCTTCGGGCCTTGAAAACCTGTCTGTACACACAATACCTGGCATAAAAAGGTATTCTCATATAACTAAGAGTAGAGGCGAAGAGATTCAGCCCAGGTCTCCAAACAAAGTGGTACTTGTAGACCCAGAAGATTAATGGACAAGTGCACAGGTTAAGGCAAAATTGAAGAAAAATCTTGATCATAAAGAGGAAGGGTTAAATATACGCAATGTAAGAAAAATCCGCAAAGACATAATTCTTACTCGATAAAAAATTAGTTTTCGGGAAATTTAAGAGGCACACCAAAAACTCGTGTTTCATAAAATTGAAGTTTTACCAATATTTTATTTATAGTTTATAATATTTCATTTATAATAAATATGAATAAAAACAGTGAGAAACATGTGTTGGTAGCGCATAGTAAGAAATAGTTCTCGTGCAAAATATCATTACAACTGAGTGAGCACGAATTCAGTGCGTTGTCCTTTGGTGTAATTTTCTAGACTTAGTGAAGCTTAGTTTGCATGGTGGCGTAGGAATATCCTGGATGTAGAACTTTAGCAGGCCTTCAGAAGAGTGTGAAATAACCGTATATGGATTATATAACATACAAAAAAATCTCCATTAGCCACGAATGAAGCCTACGCAACATGAAATGTTCGTCACCTTTTTAGGCTAATCATAAAATGATTATTCCTGTGACAATTAGGGCTGTCAAGCTATTTCAAACATACAAATTAAAGTAACGAAATAGTCAGCACACGTTGATTGGAATAGACAGCGTTTCTTCAAAACCAGCAATAACACTACAAATTAAAAATGGTATGTTTTCTGGTGAACTGAAACGATATTTCCTCACTGGAGAATCACAACGATGAAAACCGTAGCTTGGAAAGCAAACTGACTGCTTGCCGTCGTAACTCTTGTGTACAAATTTCTGTTGGGGAGAAGAAGTTTAATTGTTTTTACAATTGTTTATGCTTAGTATGAATACCTCATGGCCAAAGCATTGTTATTTTCAAACCAACCCTTCAAATAAACTAAGAAATGCAATCATTAAATCAGTGGATTTTTACGTACATCTACGTAAGTTTTTTCAGTAATTGTTGACACTACTGTAGAAAAACCCCGATATTTTGTTCCAGTGATTTTCATTTCACCGATATACACATGCAGATGAGGCTGGTACCTTTAACGTTTTCCATGCAGACGTCAGCAGCTATCACGTGCCAGTAGTATCTTTATGGGCCACATCCGAACTAAAACGACGAGAGGCTCTGTGTAACGACCATCAAAGCGATACTTTCTCCCATGCGCATTTTGTTACTGGAGTCGCATAATTCCGCTCCCTATTCGTAGTCTGGCGAGAGCGCCGAATATTGTGACACGGCTGCCGTCTGATTTCATCTTCCTTTTGGTAACGTAATCAACTGCGGGACTTGGTCGAGGTTGGGAGGGGAAACGGAATGCTCCGAGCAAGCTCGTCATGCGGAAACCGTGCTCCGGTTACGCTCCAGTTCGGATTTATGACACGCGAGCGGAATGCTTGGGGAATTCGTGTTCCTTGTCGTATTAGACAGACCCTGCTGCGCGGGGTTTATCACACCCCCTCAACATACGCTGCTTCATCTTCGTGAATTATAGTTGTTTTCACAGTCGAACAATCCCTTCTGAAAGACCTGTTTAGTTTCTTACCTTCTTGTTCTTAGCGTTTCGTTTTCCAACCACGTGTTGACATAGGAAGTTCATGGTAAACTGAGCACTTCTGGAAGCCCTGTTTCAGATCTACGTGTGTGCCACGTTGTGTATTCTTCCACCATATGTAAAAACTAACATTGCCATGGGCCTAGACACTTGATTCATGCATCGGTCAAGTGAACATGTAAAGTTATCAGAGATGTCATTACTTTACATGCATTAGAAAATACATCAAAACAAATCAGTAGAATGATGCAACCGATTCGGGCACAACGGCGTCTGGCGTCGGAGCACCGGAGCTGTTCACCGCCATGTTGGAATTTCCCTTTTTTTTCCTCAATATTTCCCTTTTATCCGTAAGTTTTTCTTTTCCCCTTAATATTTTCTTTTTTCCCTTAAAATTTTCCTTTTATTCCCTAAAAAATTCCAAAAAACCGCAATCAATTCTTAAGTCAACAAGCATATTATGTTATCGACTACTACCGTCATATTAGATGCAGGTAACCTTGACCTTGACTCCGTGACCTTAAATAAGGTGAAATACCATAGCATTGGTAAAAATTACTAACGCTTATGCCACATTTTCTGAAGTTGTTATAAATATTTTGGCGTTAAGTCTTAATTCAAAATTTTTTGAAAAGTTATTGAAACACAATTGTTTGTGATTTGGCTAATCTGATTGGTTGGAGTCGTAAGAACGCGAAGTAGTTATTTCTCTATTAAAGTTATCCTGTGATTAGGGCTCAACTTACAGCTTTATTAGATGTGAAATTTATCGTAATTCTCCACTGACGAAAAAGTTTTGTTGACTGAAACCGTTTGTTTGGCGCATCTAAATCAATTGTTTGTATAGGGACAGTTAATATTGTTACTGAAACGATTTTATTTTGTTCTTATTCGGTTGCTCTAAGAGTGTACGATTTTGTAGGCGCATCTGCATATTTGTATAGTCTACAAACTATAAAGTTTAGGTCATCATAAAAAAAGAATGAAACTAGAACCGATATTCCAAGCCTTAACAATAACGCGCAAATGTACGCGTTAGTGACCTTGACTAAACCGGCGGGTGGTAAAGTACGAATGGTTTTCAAATATATGTGTGTCTAAAACATGACATATCGAAGAGAAATCTTCTCAATATTTACAGCTTTGATTTCTGTTTCCCAAGAAACTCATTTTCATTGAGACAGGTTATATAATTACTAAGGATAAATAAGTACACTAACAAACACTGTTCTTGTCCTAATTTTTAACGAAAATTGTAAACAAACTCTCCGAGTTGTGCATTCAAAAGAAAGAAATTAAATTATCCTATTACTCTACAGCATACAAATAACGGCCAGTGTTGGACGAAGATGTTTGTAATGCCACCACAAATTCTGTAATGCTAGACACATCATATCAGACTGTTTCATTTAGTAAAATACTTATTAATTAAAAAAAAACATAAAAATATTCTATTATTCTATTTTCATATTAATTATGTTTATAGTAACTAAACAGGTTAGTTGCAACAACCAAGTAGGTGTTCAGCTAAACAGCATATTTTTAAACGCCCAAGGTAACCAATGCATATGTTTTAGAGTAAAGCCAGATTAGTTGAGTAAGCAAAATATTGTTCAGTCTAAAAGAATAATTTTCAAACAAATTTATTTGGCGTCTGAAACTAAATGTTTTTCTCGGTATTGTATTAATGTACAAACTCATCATAATGAAATTTCAAGCAATTTCTTTATTGCATTCTGGAGATATTAAAAATTATTTGGAGCTGTAACCAAATAGGTATAGGTATTACTTTGAAACCATGTTGAAATTTTTTTTGGAGAAAGATGAACAATTTAAATATTCATGTTTACGTTAATTTTGACCTTAAAGATTAATTTCCCACTTATTTGAACTTTTATTGGACCTACATTTGTTACCTTATCACAGGAATCCTAAATGTCCAATAGAAAATAATTTTAGTAATTTGGATAGCTTCAAGTAAGCCGCCCCTTTTACGTCTGGTACTGAATTTGTACGCACTAATAAACATACAAGAAGATACCATTATTGTCATCCAATACTCCCACCTTCCTCCTACTCACTCAACTCTTCACCAACCAGTTGACAAAGATATTTATATGCAGCTAGACTCTTTTTACTATGACTTTCAACGTTATAGAAGTAATTGTAATATAAAATAATGGCTTTGAAGTTAAAAGAGACTCTTAATTATTTCCGTCTGAGAGCAACGTACTGCACCAAAGTAAACTATGTACAAAGAAAAAAATAAACCTGAAAAAAATTTTTTAACGCCATTAACCTCAATAAAAATATACTTTAATTTGCGAGAAAGAAGAAAGAAGTGGGAAGCAGGAAAGGAAAAGGTAAAGGCAGAAATTAATTTAAAAAAATGAGTGCATTTGAAATATGAGGTGAGTGAGTGAGTGAAGAGATTTGGGCGGCTCGTAACAGCGAGGTCTTCAGAGCCGGTGAGGGAGATTGAGGTGAGTATGGATCAGCGCCGGAATGAAGGTACGGGGGAAACGGGAGATCTCCGAGAAAACCCGCCGACCAGCGGCATCGTCCGGCACGATTCCCACATGTGAAAATCTGGGAGTGACCCGGCCGGGTTTGGACACGGTTCGTCATGGTGGGAAGCGAGCAGGCTAACCGCTCAGGCACTGTGGCCCCAAATATGAGAGGAAATACTGTTATTCAAGACAAAAAAATATTTATTAGTGTCTGGCGTGGAAAAGATCCATATTACGACTGGATATAGTGTAAGTGTTAGATGGATTGTGATGCAAAACATTCTATGAACTTGCAGAGAATATGCTTCACATGCATTATTGCAGCTCACAAGGAGTCCCAGAAGATAGGCAAGCGCAGTTCTTTTGCTTGCACAACTAAGCGACGAAACGTGAACAAAACTGCAGACATTTATAATAACCACCCAATTTTTCACACGTGTTTCAGCGTATATGTTTAGAAAAAATAGCGTGCTTATGAAAATTTAAATATTACAATAAATTTTTGCGGTACACTTATTTTACCTTCGTTATATAGTATCATCTTAACTCCCTTCAAGCGCTATAAAAATCGGTTTGGCTTCCAAAATTTTTTACACTTTGTTACGAACTCAATCTTTCGTAACAACTTTAAAACATGAGCCCCTCAGGCGCGGGGGCATGCCCCCCCCCCAAATAAAATTCTTCGTGGGGAAGGGGGATATTGTAATATGTGACATCCCACTTTAGTGTCGTTGTAAACGTAGTACACTTTGCTACAAATTGTGTCTTAGCAGAAAATATTTGTGTATAATAAAATTTACAAATTAATTTCCATTTTTCATAAGCTACTTCAAAATATAACTATAGATCATTCCCCATTTGAATCAACTTATTCAGAGTCCTGCTAAATATCTACTTGCAGGCCCGTTTCGTATCCTTCCGCCAAATGTAACAAACTTTGCCATGTAACTGCCATGTAGCATCTGTCAAAATCAACGTTTACATGCCATTGTGTGTGTACATGTGTTCGTATACTTTCGCTACACCTAAACATAAACATTGAAATGTGATTTCTACTTTTATACCTGTCAAATGTGTTGTTTACTGTTTACAGCTTTTCAAAGAATTGTCATAGGTCTATTTCAAAAACAATTTCGTACGAATATTCACAGTTTAGGCCTAAAACATATTTACGTCAGCTTTATGGCATTTAAAAATGCCTTAATTGACGATAGTTCTTACGGTTATGTTATATTAACATTTTTTTTTCCACGACATAGCACATTACACGTAATGCACGTTAATATTTTGCGACGACTGTGTTTAACACTGTTACAACTGTGGGGTAATGAACTATAGTATTTAACTTTTTGTTATTGATATACGTTGGGTTATTTCTTTAAAAGGACGGTCTCAGTTCGAATAACGAAGGAATAACCAGTCCAGTGAAAAAGGGAGATTAAAATCAACCACGCAACTCGTGTCGCTCATTTTTTGTCATACAAACTTAAGATATAGTGGTGAACATACACACATATAAGCCTACCGTAACTTTTATTCCTCTCATATTTATATGCATTGCTACTTACTGTGTATTAGGTTTATTGAAATTTATTGGGACTGGGCTTGGTTATTTAGTTGGGATTGGTGGAAAATCACGTTACACGTCTGTGTTTCAAACACTCAGGGCAAAGGTGCAATGTTGTGATAAATAAACAGACGTGGATGGAAATAAATAACTTCGTCTTAAAAACAGTTCACATTTACAACGTATAAATAGTTCACATCAAATATTTGAAATCAAACACACACACAGATCCAGCATAACGATTACCGCACAGCCACGCCACGCTATTTCACACGCAGCTGTTAACGAAACACGCCGTAACAGCATATTTATTACTGCTGCGGAAACACAGATTTATCATAACACCGTAACTTGCTAAGGTAGGTTTAAAAAAAAAATCTACAAACGTGATATGGTAATTTGAAGTATTTTTCGGAGTAAGTATAATTTACGCTTCGTTTGGTAAAACAACAACACACCATGTCATGGTTTGCCACTTCTGCCAACTTAACTTTGTTTCTGCCTCACCATCATATCTAAATATATTAAAATAAGTATTCAAACATTAAATCTCTTTTCAGTTGTAAACGAAAAATTCAAAAATCATTATTCTGCAGTAATAAGTATGAAATATGCTAAAATTGAAAACATGTATAATTTCATTGCTTACGAGCGAAGTGAAACTTCCCGAGTGTGAAAGAGAAAAAGACAGAGAGAGCGCCAAGCCTCGCTCAGCAGACAGTTGCTTCGATGTTGCATTCGCTCGATAAACCAACACCGTACTGTTAAGGCCTACTCACGATATTTTGCACCGTTATTTTAAACTGTTAAAATGGGACATGTCGCCATCGGGGCTACCTAAATATTTCAATATTCCCGTTTAATTTACAAATAATATACTAAAAATCAAGGTTACAGTAATATTTTAACTGTGAACTATTTCTTACCGGTCGTTGCCAATAAGTCGTTGCACTCGCTGTTGTTAATTTATATTTCAAAAAGAAATAAATATTGCAAGTTATAGAAGATATTACGGTAAAGTTTCATTTATTCAATAATACAGTACTCTAAAGTTAACCACAGTGTTATATATTTGTGGAATAAAGGTTATAGAAAAAAACAGATTGACATGTTATGCCTAGAGTGTTTTTTCAAAGGTCGATTTTCATAAGTCGCTTCCAATCGGGAATGCACTATAGTATAGTGTAACGGCTTAGCTGATTGACCAAGCCTAACCTTGCAATCCATAATAAGCAGAGAATTAGTGCGCGAAAGACACTATTAAATACCACTGCAACGTAACTCGCGACAACAGTGATGTATGTGGAAGAAAGGCTTCTCACTGACATCACTCCCAGGGGTGGCCATTGTCGCTCTGACCAGAGGCGCCCACTCCTGACACAGTTGCACTTTTACCGCCCCACCTGAGGTCTTCGCCCACTACATCAGCAGCTTGGACGGCTGCTTATTGGAGAGAGAGGGGATAGTTGCACTCCCGGCGAGATACGAACGAGCGGACTCCTGATTCGAGACCCGGTGCTGGAGGAACAGCACATTCCAAGGTGGCGTGGTGTGGCGGGTAGTAGGCTGTAGAAGTGGGGGTCTGACGCTTTAGTCAGGGGGCGTATATAAGGATGCACGTCGTGGATACGCGCCCACCCCTACCAGCCAAGCAGACGACGCCTGTCCAGCAGAACGACGAGGTCGGCGCTAAGGGGTCAACAACGCAGAGCAGTACGTCGAGGCCGTAGGGGCATCAAGGGTCCATATTGCAGAGCCAATCAGCACGGCGTCATACCAGGAGGAGCCTTCCCGGACGACCGCTGTACCTTGATTAAAGTGAGTGAGTATATGAGAGAATGCAATATTCATGCAACTAGATCCTTAGCGGATTCACCATCAACGCCACATGTAGAAGCCTTCCACATCGTAGAGGCGGTTGGCACACTAACCGCTTTGCAGCAAGATATCACGCCAAAGAAACAAGATGGACGTTCCTCTCGAGTTGGCAACGCATATCTTAATTAGTATTATTCTGTATTACTCTGTACAAGCGGCGTACGAAACGCACGTAGGTATTATCTGGGAGCAACTTTCAGTCGATGTTTATGATGAGGAGACTGTACCACTTACTTGCCAAATCCCTCTCCATCAACCCTCTGTTCCTAATGCACTTGATCAATGGTTGCATACTATGTGTAAATCGAAGTTATCATCCAGTTATCAAATAGGTAAGCAAATCTATAAGTACGTCGAAGATATTAAGGACAGTTTTCGTGACGAGTTTCTTAGTGAAACATCATTACCTACACGCCGTAAAAGAGATATCGAGCTCTTAGGTGAGTTCGGGGCGTGGTGTTGTGAATTACTGACAAACAAGCATTTGACGAGATTTTAATTAAAAATGTTAATAATTTGGAAAATCGAATCACCACAGCTGATAAGAACTTGAACATTACAATACAGGCAACTAGTTAGATTTAACCTCAGGTTGAATCGAAAATTAATGAACTGTCACGTATTGTTAATCATTTTTCTCAAACGATGGCTAATCAACAGCATTTTCAGGATACAATAGAACCCGCTGTCAAACTGCAATATTTATTTAGTACTATTATTGTGCACATAATTAATAATTTGGATGAATGAACAAAGGATTTATACATTTCTTCAACACTGTTAACAGAACAGATTGCCATTGCAGACTGTTCCCAGGAATGTTCTCATGTCTGACGTAATGCATTTAGAACAAAAGTTAAGTCAGATTAATTTGAAATTAAGTATTTCTAGACCAAATGTGTTAAACTACTACAGGCTACTGCTGACTGAATGCACCTTGTCAAACACAACGAGATAAATCAAACTTCAAGTCCCCTTACAGAGAACAGTTAGTGAGTGGAAGATATATCATATAATTAGTACGCCTTACAGTAGTATAAAAACAGCGGTTCTGACTCACCTGACGTTAGGCGGTGGAGCCGTAGCCTCTAATTAGCACAATTTCAGGCGTCAGGCTGTGGAGCCAAAACCACCGAATTTCTTTTTTTCCCCTCTTTCCCCGCCCAAAACGGTCGATTTTGCATACATAAACGTCATTTTTCCCCGTTTTCCCTCAAAATGTCCCGAATTTCCCTCACACCGGTGGCGGCCATCTTGGTAGCCAGTGCTGCCCGCCATTTTGCCCGAATTAGCATAATACAGCGGGTGACTCCTCAAGGTGGCAAATTGCTCATTTTGTGGGAGGTTCCTTACGAGGGTCCCCACCACCATCTTGGATCACGAGCACCACTGACCATCAATATGGCGGCCGCATGTCGACCATGTAAGCATAGTTGCCTGTAATTCCCGAACCATTAAAGGTATAGATGTCAAAGTCATAACATAGACATCAACCACGACAAGGAGAATGGATGCGGGGTCAAATATGACCTATGCCAACAGCCATCTTGGTATCGATTACATGTGTCTACCTAGGACAATTAACGACCAGCTGAGGATGTCGACCATTTTTGCAGCCAGTGCCTCGCCGGCGGCGGTCAAGGCATCGCGAACGAACGGATCTCGTGTAACACTGCCGCCCCCTTAAGGCTGTGTGTGTATGTGTGCATAAGACCTATAAGCATAGTTGGCTATAATTTCCGAACCGTTTAAGTTATAGTTGTCAAATTCAAACCATAGGCATAAACCCCGACTATGAGAAGGGTTGCAATGTCAACTATGACATATGCCTACTTATAAGCATAGTTAGCTGTAATTAGCGAACCATTGGAGGTTGACCTATGCCGACTTATAAGCATAGTTGGCTGTAATTTTCGAACAGTTTAAGTTAGAGTTGTCAAAAACATAACATAGCCATCCACTCCGACCAGGAGAAGAGTCGTGGGGTCAAGTATGTCCTATGAGAATTTATAATCATATTTGGCTGTAATTACCGAACCATTGGATGTACAACTACCAAATTCATAACACATGCATCAACTCCGACTATGAGAAGGGCTGCAGGGTCAAATATGACCTTCAACGACTTATAATCATAGGTGGCTGTTTAAGTTGTTAAATTCAAACCAAGGGCATCAACCACGACTAAGAGTAGGGTCGCAATGTCAAGTATGACATATGCCAACTTATTAGCATAGTTGGCTGTAATTTCCGAACCATGTAAGATTCAACTGCCAATAAGTTGTAGTCGCCAAATTCTGTATATGTACATCGTTCCCGATGACGAGAAGAGTCGAGCGGTTAAGTACACCCCGTGTTGATGTATAAGCATAGTTGCTGCAATCTCCAAAGTGTGTGAGATACAACTAACAAATGCATAACATAGATATCACCCCAGACAACGAGAAGACTCGCAAACTCAGGTGTGTGTCCTATGACTATTTATAAGCATAGTTGGCCTGAACCATTCACGAACAGTCACCGAAAAGGATCGAGGGGTCTAGTATGTCCTAAGCACAAATTTAAGCACCACAGCTAGAACCGATCAGTTCGGTGTTCGTACATTAAGTAATGATGTTAGTTCACGATTAACCACCAGCCTCTGAAACACTTGTTGAAAAGAAATATGCTGTCCCTAACATAATGGAAATAATGCTCCCAGCCATATTGGGAAGGAAACAATACTTAAACCTGCTCAAAAGTAAAAATTATAAATTTAACTGTTAAACCAGCACACACATACTCACATAGGTTGTATTAAATCCATTTTTCTTTTTATCTCAGACTTGCACTCGTGTACCGAAGCAGGTAATAATAATGATTACAGACAGACATACCCGAACCTTCAATGCATGTACATACTTCCAGAGAGATGGTTAGTACCACACCAATAGAGGGTGGAGGGTCGACTTTGCACTTGTGTGTCATGTACGTGCGTTCATTGTATGTGCATTATGAGATGTCACTCGGTACATCGCAATAAATATGCAGCCAAGTACCCGCACATACAACGCCATATGATAGAATGATAAGCTTATTACGAAATGATTTATCCCCTACCATAACCCATGTAGCAGTGGATTACCCGTAGGCCGCGAGCACATCTCACCATCGTTGATGTGACCTCATTGGAAGCAGGGACTGCAATGACTGGTCCCACCCTCCATGCATGGTAGATATAGACCAAGTACTGCATCCCCACCACCTCCCCTTGTCAATGTATGTACCCATATACTATTGAAAGGAAACAATCCATGTACCCTAAACAATCCATGTGGTATCACAAGTTCGATTCCCGTAGACAGTGGTAATACAAGTCTTTGTAAAGCAGACATTGGATGTTCGTTCGTCGATGGGGAAGCAAGGGGGGCGGAGGTACTGCTAAAACACTAGCATGAAGATAGTAACTATCATTGTCTACATCATGTTCGTAATTACAGTTAGTCCTGCTCTGCACTCGCGCACAAAGCCCATCACACACACACATGCAATTAGAGATAATCATATGCATTGTTCTGTGTGCTTTCTCACGTCGTCTGGTCTAGTACACGATGGAAATACCTACCAACCCACACATACGTATTGCACAAGCAGACAAGACCATACATCATATGTCATTCGACAAAAGCCATGTAATTCCATCACTAATACAAATTGTCAGGTTCGCCGAGCGGCCTAAGGCATCTCATATAAACTCTGTTTCCAGTAAAGGGAGTGTGGGTTCTAGACGCCGCACCTGACACTTTTTTTTTCTGTACGCTACTCGAATAAATAAGGTATCGTAGTTTTGATTCCCGTTGAGAGTGCATGTTGACACGCCTGCAGACATCCGTCGACCCTACTGGCCATGATAGTCGTATGCTGGCTCCGATCTGCACTCGTGTACCGACCCTTTTGCAATTTTGCAATTACAGACAGATATATTCTGTCCGAACCTTCAATGCATGTACCAAGCCTTTTGCAATTCCAAGCAGTCATATTCTGCCCGAACCTTCAATGAATGTACCAAGGCTTTGAAATTACAAGCAGTCGGCCATTCCCGAACTATTAATGTATGCACTTAATACAGTTTCCATCCACCATTACATGTTCAGCCGTTCCACTATGATAACCTCGATGAGTGTTTACCCATAGTGATACGTCTCGAACCCAGGTCCCTACAGACATGCTTGCTCTTCCCAGTTGGCCGCAAGAGTGTACGAAAGGGGAAAAAAATAGAACCGCATGGTACACAATTAAAAACACACATGCATGTTCATACGAAATACTTGCAGCCAGAGGTTGGAAAAATACCTACACTGGGGGAAGTGCAGTGGGGAGAGAGAATTTGTGTGGCTCTACAATGTGATCTTGAGATGCGACGAAGATGAAGCGAGATGAGTATGGAGCAGAGCCGAGGAAGCGGGAATTCCCCGAGAAAAAAAAAAACAAAAACAAAACCACTGCCTTGTGGCTGAATATGGAGGTTATTCCACAGTGTGTTCCCTCCCCTTCCTTGCGGGTGAATACGAACAATTTTTTTCTCTCATGTTCGATAAGGATGTGCGCATAAAGCGGGGCGCACGAGCTCATTCACAGTTCGAGCTCTGACAACCTCTCGAGTCACTTGAGAGTGCATCCTTGTGTGTAGGTCAGCAGCTACACAACACATACCACATAAGTGGACCGCTAACACACAGCAGTAGATACATTGCTTAACCAGTAGGAATTAAGAAAAAAAAACAAATGCATTGTTAATGTATTTATTTACATGCATAACCAAATCACGCACACATACATCTATTATATCATTTAATAAAACCTCTGGCTCTGAGTTCATCAATAATTGCATAAATCTCTCTGGTGACAGAAAGATATCCAACCCTCTGCGAAGAAACCAACAACCGAAGTCTATCAACCAGGTCATTGGGGTCCTTCAGAACTATGTGTACTCCTTCACTTGGCAAATGTCGCCACTTCATCCTCATCAGTAGAATATGCATCATCGCCAGCAACATGTGTATACTCTTGCTTTGCAGTTGTCGACACATCATCATCAGTAGAAGACTCATCGGCATCACCAGCAGGCTTGGAGGTCACAGATTCGTTGTCGGTGTCCTGGGTAGCATCTTCGGTTTTCAATTCACATGTAAGCGGTGCAGGTCTAATATTTACAACTCCTAACGATCTGTCTGGTTCATGCTCTGCAGCACCTGTAGATCTTTCTTCGCATACATCATTCTCTGAAGTACTCATAGTTCCTTCTTCGCTCACATTATGCCCTGCAGCACACATAGTTCCTTCTTCGCACACATCGTGCTCTGCAGCACTCGTAGGTCCATCTTTGTACACTGGTTTAGAACACCACATAGGTCCTCGTAATTTTATGGGTGGTCGAACGAACCTTAGGTTACATGACGAATCAGCAGGAAGGCTAGCCTTGTCATGCGACAACACATGCTGGCACATTCCAGACAAAGGTGTGTTACCTTTACATGTACCGGCGTGTCTCTTGAGATTATTTTGTCTCTACCAAATGCAGCACCACACATATCAGATGCAAGTATTCTGGAGGTCGGTCCTTTTGAACAGTTGTTACAGTAGCAGCTCAAGTAAATGTCCTGTTCCATCATCCTCGCCGATCACGGTATCCAGAGACACCGTTCACTCTTCACAGTCTGAACAGCAATTGTGCCGCCCAGCCTATTCTGGCATGTATTAAACCACTATGCATGTGAACCTAACATTAGTATCAGCATGAGAGAGCAAGTGCGTTACTTATCTAGACCTTCACCCAGCAGGGGACTGTGCTACAAGTCCTGGCTCAATTCCTCCAGTTGACAAGTGCCTAATTGCGAAGCGGCCTATACGAATTCGTTTTAAGCTGAAGATGATCTATCGTAAACGTCCAACCAGAACCTTCACCCATGTATTCTTATTCCTCATTGCAAATCTTCTGTATACTAGCTTCTACACTAGCCACAATGTCGACCGTGTTATACAGAGACTCATTCATTGTCTTAAATGTTTTCCGACTAAATTTACCCTTGTGTGGTTCTGGTTTGGTATTTATACATTCCAACCACATATTATATTTTAATGCACTGTCTTTTTCCATCTCATCTGTAAGTTGATCTATGATACTCTTTTTCATTTGCTTAAGGTTTGCGCAAATATCTTCCGCCATGCCCGATGCAACGTACGTCTTCATTAGACCACGGAAAGCCGATTCTTTCAGGATGGACCCATTCTCACTGGGCAAGATCGGAGCATGTGGTTGGGCTGTAGTAGCTTCTTTATCATGTGTAGAATTCTTCATATGGTTGTTACTTGTCTCACGAAATATTTTTTTCCTGATAGTTACATATTTTGCATCGTGCTTCGACTGGAATGCTTCCTGTAGGTAGATAGGTAGATAACATGTGAACTCGCGTTTGCATCTATAACACTGGTGAGTGAAGAGTCCTCAGCTCGATTTCATCGAATATTGGCTGGATTTCTCATGTTGACATGCACTGGATCTTATACTTGTGCGTTGTTATTTCTTCTAAAGAGCTTACCACAATAGCGACATTGATTCCGCCCTGAAGGAATGCTCAGGTCGGAAATTGGCGGTGTACCACCACCACCATTCGATACGGCAGGCACCTGACCGCCACAGGTTTGTTGCGTAGCAGGTGCATGGTCTTTACACATGTTTTTCCCATGCATGTTTAAACTGTCTACACGAGGGAAATAACGGCGAGCCTGTACGACATGGATTCAGCTTGCATATGTGCTTCATATGCCTCTCTGCACTGGGGACATGTGAAAATGTCCTGTTACAGTAGTTGCAAGGATGTCTAGGAGTTGATCCAGCCATGGTTTTCACTGTTGGGTCCTTTACTGATGTTGCTGGGTTTTTATTCACAGGTATCTTCCCTATCAGCAAATTGTATTCTTAGACAGAACTTTTTGTATAAATTCAAACACAATACTGAGCGTTTATATCCGACTTGTAATTTTTCAACAAATATATAGTAATAACTTAACCTCACTTAAACTATACCAAGGGTCAATTATTGTTATGTATCATACAGCAAAAGACTGAATTTTAGGAGAGTACACATCAACGTTCTATGTAAATAACTTAGTAGAATATATTTTTGTGCCATATAATTTACAAATTAATTTTTATGTTTCTCAAGCTACTTCAAAATATAACTAGTATATTGTAACGACCTAGCTGACTGACCAAGCCTAACCTTGCATCCATAAGAGGCAGAGAATTAGTGCGCGAAATACACTATTAAATACCACTGCAACGTAACTCGCGACAACAGTGATGTATGTGGAAGAAAGGCTTCTCACTGACATCACTCCCAGGGGTGGCCATTGTCGCTCTGACCAGAGGCGCCCACTCCTGACACAGTTGCACTTTTACCGCCCCACCTGAGGTCTTCGCCCACTACATCAGCAGCTTGGACGGCTGCTTATTGGAGAGAGAGGGGATAGTTGCACTCCCGGCGAGATACGAACGAGCGGACTCCTGATTCGAGACCCGGTGCTGGAGGAACAGCACATTCCAAGGTGGCGTGGTGTGGCGGGTAGTAGGCTGTAGAAGTGGGGGTCTGACGCTTTAGTCAGGGGGCGTATATAAGGATGCACGTCGTGGATACGCGCCCACCCCTACCAGCCAAGCAGACGATGCCTGTCCAGCAGCTCGACGAGGTCGGCGCTAAGGGGTCAACAACGCAGAGCAGTACGTCGAGGCCGTAGGGGCATCAAGGGTCCAATTAGCAGAGCCAGTCAGCATGGCGTCATACCAGGAAGAGATTTCCCGGACGACCGCTGTACCTTGATTAAACTGGTAAGAACATCGACAATTTGGGTGCAATGCGGATTCGGTTCAGGACATTAGGCCGCGAAGTCACATAAAGCATTGTAATTACAAAGTCAGTAGCCAACATAAAGTATCGGAATTATAATGTTAGTAGCCTCATTAAATGCAGGATAGTCAAGCTTAAAGTAAATGTTTACTGTAGTAACTTGATTGCAGATACTAAGGAAGTATTGGAGGTTATCGTGTAAAAGATAGTGTAATAAAAGGAAATAACATTGTAATGACGTGCTAGCTCATTATTACCTCTAGAATTACCACCCCCTGTGTCGACTAGGTTGTAGAGATAGCAGGGATAGAAAGGAGAGTGACCTTATGCTAGTAACCTCAACTCAGGGTCCCGATAATATTGTTTGCATCGTCTAGGACGCGTATTAACTCCGAAGGATTAGGAATCCAAATGCAGCTAAACTGTGGATGGGCACGTGACTGTCTGGCACGCAAAACTGTTCTTCCATAACGGCGCGATATAATTAACATTTCTGCAGTACCATGATCCATCTCAGCAGTGTAAAAACTTGTAGGTCTGTGCATAACAAAAGAGATATAGAAACTTTATTTTAAAACATCCAGTTCCCATTTAATAATTTAATAACTTATATTAAATCACTTTCCGACAATTCAGAAATAAAACTGCGGATAGTAAGGAATTAACTATTCACAAAGAAAATTAAAAAAATTAACAGTTTAATAAACCTTACTGATCAGCTGTTATGATAAGCTCATCGCTACGTTGATCAGCCTACAGGGATTTCTTACAATCAGTGGTTGACTGCATTACTTGCTGCTAGTACTAGTCAACATGGGTCATGTGTAGCATGTTGTACCCCTGCTCATGTTTTTGGTTGTATTCCAACAGTTTGCATTTCGTGAGTGGTTTTATGTACAGTGTATCAACACTAGTTTTTATTTTACGGGACTACTTCTTCTTAACTGGCGGCTGCTATAGTTTCACATGTCTCTAAAATACAGACTTTCAGCACGTACGCTGGATTCTGCCAGGTTTATTCGCACACGGGATGCAGATTTCAACGTCAGTTCGCATGCACTTGGCTCGGGGTCGCCAGGACTCGACATCTTCCTTTCCTTGCAGTGGCGACTATATGTAGGCCTGTTATAATGCGCGCCTTACGAGCCTGCTAGGCGGTTAAATTTTCATTAAACGCAGAACTGAATACCACCTTTTTCCATTAAACTTTTTTTCTCGAAAACAGAAAAAAGTACTAATATTTGCATATTTATTTTACAATGTCCTACCCCGTTATAATCTCGTAGGGCAACCTCTTGCGGCTATAACAGCAGCCACCCTGTCTGGCATGCTCTCTACGAGTGTTTGCAGGACATCCACGGGGATTCGTAGCCATTCCTCTTGCAACCATTCCATGAGTCGAGCAATGGATTTCGGCCGCGACTGACGAACCCTCACCCGGAGATCCAATTCGTCCCAAAGAAGTTCTATAGGGTTGAGGTCGGGGCTCTGGGCGGGCCAGTTCAATCGGCGAACATTTTTGTCGGCGTACCACTGCATAGTAGCCCTTGAAACATGGCACCTTGCATTGTCATCCTGGAAGTAACACGGGTCCATTCCGTAAAAACGCTGCAATGTTGGGAGCATTTCATTATCCAGACTGTTACAATACGCCTCTGTGTTTATGGTGCCACTGAAAAACACCAGCGGTTCTACGCCGAAGGCCGTGAAACACAAGTCAGCTGACGTACTGAATTACCTATCTTCACGGGTGCCCCATTACTTTTTGGTAGATCGTATATATATATTCATTGATAAAACTTTTACCAGTTGAAATTACGATGAGAACTTTTAGATATCCGAGGTAGTGCCTGAAATTATTTAATGTTCACAACATCTTGTAAATTACATTTTTTCTTGGGACTACAGGTTTATGTGCGGAAGGAGGGGAGGTTCAATATGTCCCCCGATGCACTGGGTACCGAGTGGCGGGCCAATACATTTTAGACATTTTTATAAAATCATTTTTTTATTGGATGGAATTATGATCTGCAGCGACACTCTAAACCGATATATGTATTAAGAATCCAATGTGGTGGCCAATATTTATAATTTTTTTTTAAATCTTTTCCATCAAAATACTTTATTTACTAAAAATTTTTATTAAAATCATTTTTATGATGACGGGAAATAAAGTTTCTTTTTCCGAAAATAAAATATTACAAGCAACAATCGTCGAAATAATAAAGAACCAGCTAATGGCCACACGACACGCACACGCACACACATAATCTCTCCAATCGCCGTAAAAGCACTCATTAGAGTAATTTCAATAACATCTGCGAGAGAAAAATTACAGGGAGAAATGTGAGATACATTAATAGGCTTTTTGTTACCCCATGTCGTAACAGAGGCTCTGTCAGGGTTGGTGCAAAAAGTACCATTATCTACTAAACCTATAGACTGTTTGAAGGCCTGGGTGCAAGCGAATCGATTCCCGTGCTGTGTTTCATTCTCCAGGTTTGAATCAATTACAGTCACTAATGATTCTCCTTACTCAATATTTATTAAGGACGTCGAAAACAAAATTAGTTTTGATTGCAATGCGAGGTTTTAAATGATGATACATGGTGTTTTTAAATATTTCTCCTTCATATTCACGCCTTTTGGTTCAGTTTAAGTAGTCTGCATTGAAAGATTTATCATACCGATACGTGACACTTCTTTTGAAGTTATAACTGCAGGGTCAATTTTAATAAATCGTTTTTGTGTGTTCCAGTTTATTCATTACCAGCCTAAAAGTATCAACTCAACTTTCTGCGCAAATTTTTTTCAGAAGTTTAACAAGAGATAAACAGTTTACAAATATAATTACACTTATATTGAAAGTTATTTACTTAGGTGTACTTTCTCGATTATCAGTCAACAGTACTGAATATCTCATTACTATCACATAGAAAGAAAATTTATTATGTACGGCTGATCCCAGTTACTAACCTCCCGTGCTAAATACAGTGAAATCCATCAGTTGATATGTTATTGTAGTAAGTTTTCTTATTCGAAATATTTTTTTTTTTTTGCATTTCAGGTATTTTTGTGTCCAGCGAAACTATGTATGACTGCATGTCTCTTTTATGCCACATGGATTGATTTAATATTGATATTAATCTTCATCCACTGAAATAAGCTTATTTTTGGGAATATATGGACTCTATAAATACAGGCACATAAGACATACGGGCAACGTTAACCGGCTGTTACTGCATTACACTTAATGATTATTCAGTAGAACCCCTTTAATATCGGACATCGTTAAACAATTCCATGCGACACTTGTTACTGAAACTACTTTTTTTTTTTTTTTATGTGATTTTTAAGATTTTGTTATCCTACTGTAGCGCAATAAAGTAAAATAATCATAAGTGGAAAATCCGCATGGAAAATAAATATACACAACAGGGGGAAAACCCTAACTTAGATATTTATTTAAGAAAGCTACCTGCCTACCTAAACCTGGTGTTACAACGCACATCGACAATTTTCGCCAGTTATTCAGCGGGGTTGATTCATGTCATCAAAAAGCACATTCATGACTTACTGTAACTGACCTTCTTTTTGCAAGTTACTTACGTGCATCTGGCTTAACGACCACGTGGCTGATAGATGAAATCACTAATGGGCAAAAAACACAATATAATGGAGTAGCACAGCGTCTTATGTACAGCATCAATAAGAGAACTGAGGCGTAGCAAAATCCAACAATATTTGACGGGATAAATATGTTACATCGAGGAGAGAGCTATTACTGAATTGGAGGGGACGACTACCTGGGCGAACCGGGTTCGATACCTGGCGGGGTGGCTCACGGACTGTTGCATGTGGGAGTCGTGCCGGACGATGCCGCTGGTCGGCGACTTTGCCCCGCTCTTACATTCCGGCGCTGCTCCATACTTACCTCGCTTCACCCACATCGGCTCTCAAGACCTATCTCTTCACTCACTTTCACTGAACCAGACGCAGCACTAGGAGTGTGACGTGAGCGGCCTGAAGGTTGGGACTGTGAAGGGAAGCTCCCTAAACCTCGCCCTTTTTGCATTCACTCCGCTTGTTGCGCATCTGGACGTCAATAATCTCTGTTCCTGGTTGCTCCCTCTCGCCAACTACGCCGAACTTATGGTGGTCTTATACTCTGCAGCCAGGGATACGTTGATCGAGGGCTTTGCCTCTGCTTCAGAGATGGCATCTCATACCTCGTGAGCTATGTACGCCGAGACTTACTTCTAGCATCGAAATAAATTTCTACACAGTGTTGCTTCAAGGAAAGAACTCCTAAGCTGCTACTTAGACAAAGACGACTGTTGGTTAATTTAATTTTTTTGAAACGAATGTATTGAAACGAAAAATAAAACGAATTACGTGTTTGTTTCGAACACGGAGAGTGTCGAAAGGATCATGTCGGTGCATAACCACTTTCGAAGTAATGTCAACGTTAGCACAGTATACAGACCGAGGAACTAATATTTGGCAGCACAGAATCTCTGTTGTTCTCTGAGTACGGACTACGCTCTATGTTCTCCACTGATGTCGAAACGGCTACAGGTCGACAAGACCTGTTACCTACGGTCATGTGGTAGATTCTTACATTTGTTGACATTCTGCATTGTAGTACCGGCTCTTTATCACATTTTTATAACTAGTCGTTTGCCGTATCGTTGTCTCCAGACAACCGTTTGATCTTCAAATTGCAATGATGGTTGTAACAAATGGTAATAATACCTGTAGAAGAGTTACCCTCGTGCTGAATGCATTTACAAGTGTAGCGTAGGGTAACGACTCCATAGTCGTACGAATGGCTCGTCGTCGCTCAAATTATTCAATAATGCAACTAGCAGTCGGTTATTTAGCACAACATGTCTTTTTTTAAATAAAGCATAGTAAACTACTGCTTCTGCGGTATTAACGCCTTACGTATGTAGCTCATAATTGCCAAGCAAACCGATAAATACTAACACACTATCTTTGTTTGTGTAGAAACCCTTGAAAAAAAAACCGTGAGAAATGCAGCAAAACGCGATTTTCACAGTCCGCATTTTTCAAAATAAGACAATAAGGCACACAAGCGCCTGCCAGACAACATAAAAGCGACTTCCCATTACTACCAACTATCGTTAATAATTGGTTCGTTCGTGTTTTAAAATAACTGGAGTAAATCTTGCATTATTTGAGAGGTAAATTCGTTGACAGTATTTTTTGTGAACTAAAAAAATAAGGCAGTTTCATAAATGAGAGTAAGGATAAAGCGAGTGATTTAATGAAGAAGAGCAAAATGTTGATTTTAATTGTGGTGTCAACTCGTCATTGGTGAAGTCTTGTTATCCAATAAAATACAGCAGAATCTGAAATTTACCATTTTCGAACTGAACAGACATTCCCACCAATTTCTCAACGCTTTATTCACGAAACTGCTAACAACACTGCCACCGCAAATTATACAAGAATTGGATGGCCAATATCAATGCGTGGTCACTGTTCACAAACTATCACATGGCAGAAGTTTATATTTTTTCTTTCTCACATGCTACCGTAATTAAAACAACACTGTGAAATGTTTTTCTGATAAACTTGCGAAACTGTAATGGGATTATTTAACCTATACACTGTACGGGAATAATACTACACATCAAGCTGTACATATAGAAATATTTAGCGTCTCTACTATACGAAGTTGGGAACTTCCATACGCATTTAACTATTTCCCGAGCAAATTAAGGAACGCTACAATGAATGTATAAGGGAAAAAGTCACCATTCCCGCTTTCTCACTAAGCGTATACACTGGTATGGTAAATTTCCAAATAATTTCTTAGAGTAAACGTTTTGGACTGCACTTTTTTATTCTAACTGAAACCAGTGTATACTTGTCATAGAAAACCCGAAGAATAAATATCCCTGTAATGTAAGCTTGCTGGCATAGAGACGAATGTAAATGTTTGATCGTTCTCATAATTTGTTTTGAATAATACTGCTTAATTACCTCATAGAAATGCAGCATGAACAGATTTGGTAATTGATGACCGCAAGGCTTGAATTCAAGAAGACAAATCTTTGATCTAGAAACACATTACACTATTGTTTGTGAAAATTGCATCACCCAGAAAGAATGGACCGAATGAATCCAAACTTGGAAGATGCGAAGTACAATGTTCCAGCAATAAGTGATTACGATTGCAGAGAGATGGCGTACACGTAGGTCAAGCAGCGCCCTCTCTTGTGTGACCGAAAAGGTCCGTGTTACGCCAAGCTGAGTCAGTGAAGAGCCGTCAAACGAAGTGAAAGTAAGTGCCAGGATGCCTCGTCGACGTCAAAGGACGCCATATCAGCATGTGAGCGAGTTCGGACGGGGCAGAATGATCGGTCTCCCCGAAACGGGTTTGTCATATCGTGACGTTTCGGCTCGTATAGGGCATGCTGCAACAGTGATGCATGTGTGGCACCAGTGAATAGAAGAGGGTCGTACGCAGCGATGAGCGGGTACTGCACCATGCAATGTGATCACAGCACGGGATGACCGCCATCTTGTCCACGTGGCCGTAATGGACCGTACAGCCTCGTCCACAGTGTTCGCTCGACACTGGAGCACTGCAACGGGTGTGGACCTGAGTAGTAGGGGCGTAGGGGTTCTAATTTATATTGTATTTTATGTTATGATGATTAAATATGCGAAAAAACCGAACTATTTCGAAAAATACTGCTATGAAGACTGTGAGCGAGGTGTGAACCCCAAGCAGATAGATGATATCACCTAACAAGCGTTGCGATTTGGGAGGCTGCTAGGAGAAGCAAGGGGTCGGTGCAAGTTCATAAACAAGGATGGGTTACCACTGTAGGCTGACACGACTTTGTTTGTCTTTTTTATATCCTGTAACAGACCACCAGCCAATGATGGATGACCTTGCTCCTTTGTCAAGGAAATGCAAGACCCTGGCGAACTGTCTTCGAGCAACCAGCTTGTCTTGCTTGGGGACAAGGGCTGGTAGTAATGCTTTAGTTTATACATGTCCTGAACCTATCCCAGCTGTAGGAATCCTACTCGTTTCAGGCAAAGTGTTAAACACATTTGCTTTCTCAATAAACACTAAATTACATGATTTACACAATGGAATTTCTGTGTGTTTTAAAAATTTCCGTGAAAATCATCAGTGTTTGTTAATACCCATTAACTGCATTTTACATTTGAATTTAAAATTCATTACTATAAATATATTATTTATTTAGTCTCTTTTTCTGTTAAGATGCAAGATAATTAGCTCATTGCGAATCTCCATAGTTTTTACTGTATTAAATATTTATGCTTTTGCTACTTTTTAGGTGATATTCATGCAAACTGATTTCACAGCTAGACAGTATTGTTCAATGTTATGGAAAGCGCTCAGACAAAGTGATTCGCCAATTGTTGAGAACAAACATACACTCGTTAAACCGACAGAAGGAAAAATTATATATTCAGTTCACATACAAATATTTCTGCTCACTTAAAACATAACATATAACCAGGTAATTTGGTTTTTGTTATGTTAAAATACAATTTTCAATATATGTTATATATTGTTTATTCAATATATAATATATATATATATATATATATATATATATATATATATATATATATGTGTGTGTGTGTGTGTGTAAAAAAAGATGACACCCACAAATAAATCAGTGTTCTTCACACAAACAGAAGAGCACCTGGTGGATATATTAGTAAAATATATTTAATATTTTTTTTGCAAAAACATTAACTCGCTCACTTGTTTCTCTAAGAAATATGTTTTATAGAATTCCAGATCTACAGTTTGGATATCAAGGAAACACACATCCACTTTGAAATACACTTTTAATATATCGCATTTTTCGAACAAACACAATATTTATTTGTATATACAAAAATCACATTCTTCTTAAAATACTTATTTATATACAGAAAAAACACCCAATCTTCTGTTCTGGCAATGAGGCTGGTAACATTTGGTTGATGTTGCAGGAAGACGAACTCATTACTCTCATCTGTAAGAAGTTATTATTCATAGTGGATTCGAGTTAAGCTGTTAGAATGGTTCACTGTCTGTTAGAATTTCAGATAAGATATTTCCAGACACTATCCACCATTTAATTGCTTCACTCTTGATATGGCTGACAGTTTAACTGACCCATAGATGCTGTTACGTCATTTAACTACCTAATTGGTGGTATTGCATATAGCAGAGCTGAATTTACTATGGCATTGAGTGTAGTGTTGCAGAAAAAATGTAGATAGGAATCCTATAATATCACAAAGGGATTCACCAGCCGACTGCATGAAGTGCTGAAATACAAGAAGTGTAAAGTTTATGGAAGGAATTTGACATACACATTGCACTGACATGAGGCAAGGCTCACAGTTAAGAGGCTCTACACATTCTGGGTTTCATGGGACAGGAAAAATTAACGGATTTCTAATTATATTAAACCTCATAGCAAAAATATTTTACCTATACATCAGAGCGAGTGAAGAGATTTGAATGGCTTGAGAGGTTTTGAGAGCCAATAAGGGTGAAGCGAGGTGAGTAATGAAGCATAATTTGATTACAACCCTTCTTATCACAAACTTGGATTATTTACCACCAGCAGTGAACGGTCTGTATTGGGATGTATGCACATCCATTTTTGATATCAGTTGAAAAGTCCACCCACTTCCACAAGCCCCAAATTCTTCAAGTCTAAGTAAGGGACTATGTTATTGTCATAAAGTTCACCAACATCAGATGAGTGTAGGACAGGGAGGGAAATTACTTCGAAAATAGGAGGTTTGAGTACAATCTTCCTGCACCTTGAGGGATTTCAAGTACTTACACAATACTGTTATGCTAATTGTAATAGGCCAGGTTATTTTTTAGTTAAATCTATCAATGAAATTCTGCATCTCTGGAAAAAATTAGGAAAGTATATGTTACTGTCAAGCCTATCATTACCTATATGCACATCACATAACTTGCCAGCGAACGCGGTAGCCAGTATATCGTATCTGAGACTTGTTGATGAACTTTTCACTAAAGCTGGAGAGTAGGAAATCAAATTACTTTTTATCGTAGAATTTACATATTGAATATTTGGAGGTAATTCAGTGGGTGGAGCTGGAAATGTTAACTGTGGAGCAAACTGTGGTACTGTCTTAGGACATGGAGCAGGTTGTGGAGCTAACTGTGGTGCTGCCTTAGGATGTGGAGCAGATTGTGGAACAGATTGGGGAGTATTTTGTGGAGCAGATTGTGGAGGTGGAGAACCAGTGTTGCAAGTTTTACAATGTCTATTTAAAGCATCAAGCTGAGAAAATTGGTTCTAGCAGAATTCACACTGAAACTGTGTGGTTTTTTTTTTAATTCCACAGCTACTTCTTTCATGTCGTCAGTTTCGCAGAACTGTAAATTCTTCAGTGCAGGAGCAATAGAGCAACGACGTCATTGCTTTTGTAGTATTCCAAGACTATAATGAAACTGCAAGGTGCATATCTTTTATAGGTAGTTATAGGCAAATCTAGGAAGCAATTCATTTATATTATTCATTTAAACACAATAAGTCTGAATTATATTATGTTTAGAGTTTTATGTATTACATCACTTATAAATTACTAAAGGTTTATTTATTTAATCATACCACATGCATACCTTTGTATGCAAACACATTATATTTTATTGTCAAAAACACTCAAACAAAGTTTACATAACATTTGATTGTCAGAATATGGGAATATTACAATTCATGCATTCGTAAAGTCAGTAAAACAGAAAAAAATTGATTCAAACCATTTATTTCGATACATTTTTCTTACATTTGATTACAGGATACATTTTCTCATCACTGTTTGTTTACAAAAACATTTTTTACATCATAGCTTTTCCATTCTTTCCTTGGCAATATTTGTAGTATTTGATCTGTTTGATTGTTAGAATCTTTCATGTATTGGGGTGCGTGTAATATTATACATTCTGGTAAATCGGGGAAAGTTTCTTAAAACTGTGAATACACTTATTCGATGCTTGCTGGTAGACTTGTATTTGGGCACATATGTTATACAGGACATTTTTTGAGATCTGGAAAAGATATTAAATCATTACTTTTTTCACCCTCTAAGGGACATGGGATATTTTTGAAATAAAACAACCCACCACATATATCTCCAAAATGATGTATTATTCCATTAGACAAACAAGAGTAATTCACAATTGAGTTTCCAGGGGTGACACACTTAAATAGCAGTTGGGTGGAAGAAAGACATGTTTACAGTAGGAATGTCACAAATATACTAAAACTATTTCTTTCCGAGACAAACTCTAAATGGTTTACTCCAATGTGCTAATAACTTGCTAATATTCAATTTACATTTGGATTTCTGTATGCACGAGCATGTAAATTTGTTCTTGTCTTGTTGATCCATCTTTACGAACTAGTGGATGGCATACAAGGAAATACTTTTTATATTTAATTTCACTCATCATAAATAATGCAATATCACTCGAATCATCCACAGGTGATTCGGGAGGAGAATCGTCATATTCTGTTTCATCCCACTTAGTCATGATTGCCCAAGTTAGCATTAATTTGAAGTTTTCCTCTGCAGAGAAGAGTGTCGAATTAGATCCGTATGTTTCACGCAATTGTTTTAATGAGGGGCAATTGTATTCTTTTTAAATATCTATTGATTTCCCATTATACACACTTTCTAAAATGTGTTTTTGGTCAACCCCACCTACATATATTTCACATTTATTTAGGTCATGTTTGCAAATATCTTCAATATTCTCATACTCTATACACCCACTTTCCCAGGTTAAACCATGTCGATGTTTTGTAACCCATCTATTTGTTTTCTTGTATTTGAGAGTTAGATATTTCCAGTCAAAATGTGGTTTGAAGCTGAATACAGTTATATATTCCATGTCAGCAATAGCTAATTCTTTAATGATAATTTTTTCTGCAGATAGAAATTCTTGCACATTGCAAAACATCTTGTCATAGCCATGACTCATCGTCCTCAGACTCAATTAATTATTTTCACTAGCTTATCTTTTACACTGTAACTTTCTAATCTGTCATGAATTATCAGAGAATAAGCTTGTGTGTTTGCTGGAATCGGTGTATTTTCAATAATTGCAATTCGTGAATCAATCAAGCTATTTGTAATTGTGTTGTCTTGTTTGCTTACATCAAACACAAATAATGCTCCTCTACTTTTAAATGTTTCAGGTTCTAGGATCGGTGAACTGTTTTTTTTTAGTATGTTTCCTGAAACTTTGTATACATATAATAGGAAACAAGGAATTTGCCATTAACAAAGATCATATTTAAATCCACAGAAGTGTAAGCATGACTGTTTATATACAGTTTAATATTTTTCATATCACAATGATCGAATACCGGTCTATCAGATTTTAAATTGTTGTGTTGAATTGTTTGAAAACGAATGACAACATATCTCAGTTTCTCTGATGAAAAACTTTATTTCACACTCCACACTATTTTTTGAGCTAATGGTAGAGTTGGAGATACCTATAAACTCCATGATCTGAATGCAATATATAAATTCTTCCCTTTTTCGATAAATTTTAAAAACATTACACGTTCACATATGTTAATATCAATATGAGGCATCAACCATTCCACACTGCTTAATTCCAATGTTACACTTTCCTCGTTATTAGATGTACCATATATGGCATTAAAATGCATATTGCCAAATAGAATAACTAATTCTTGTTTAGCATTTAATATGATGTATTTGTAATCTTAAGCAAAGCCCAAAACCATACTTAATGGTATAACAACTTTGTATGTTCCACCTGGGTTTATTTGTAGTAAATATTCACTAGATTTGCTCCACCAAGCCATAAGCATTGTATGGAAGATTATTTACAGTTCCTTAGAAGATAGTTCTTTATCGTGGAAGCAATTCCAACATTTCGTGTTTGTTCAATATCCACTCCTTTAACATATGTGCAATTCTGTCGTTTAAATGAAGTATTCTATTTCTTACTATTTTTGTAGTTGCTGGATTACTTGCAACGACTGTCTTTTAATTGTTCCTCTAAACCTTAAAGATGATTTAGATGGTAATGTGTAAACATCATGACTTTGTATTGAAATCCTTATTTCTGAAGGAAACGTAAATGGAACTTCTCAGAATGGTTCATACACATGTATTTCTGTTTTGGTGTTTGCATTTTTATAAATGATTGGTTCTTCAACATATATAATATGTCTTCCATTTCTATAAATCTTATATCCTGATTCTTTTAAATACAATCTGTTGCCTTGTATTAACTTCACGGGTAACTTATTTGAAGTAAGCATTTTATGCTTGTGTTTATGTCTTTTTATTCTTTCTTTCTTCGAAAAACATTTCTTAATGACATATTTCTTAAAAGAACAGCCTACTTTACAACCGAATTTAATATTATACACAATACCCATTGTGATTGTAATGTTCAAAGGAATGCAACTGTTTTTATAGCTTTTTTAAAATGTAAACAGTTGGTAAATTCTTTGTTTCTGAAATTAATAAGTTTACCATCTTGATCGACAATTGTAACAAATATTTCATCAGCACAATTCACTATTACAGTAAGACATATCAAAGTATTTGGTTTTTCAATTATTTTATATCCTGGAGCCACAGCTCACATGAATTAATGTATTGTATTTGTAGTTTTCCCATTCAAATATGAACCACCTACAATATTAACATTTATACAACATACATTTACATATAATATATGAACCTGTTTTGATGATTTGTGTAATTGATTAGCTGGATATACTCTCAGTTCGTGACGTAACATATTTGCAATTGAATTGTCTTCCAAGAAATTGATATCGATGTTACTATATATTGCACTAGCTAATGTATTTGGATTTCCACATAATCGGAAATGTACGTCTTCAGGTAATGCTGCTTTAATAAATGTTTGAAGGTCATCAAACTCATAAGATCCTACCAATTTCACAATCTTGTAGGATTTTTCACCAATATTAGCCATAAATGATTGGTTATTTATGTCAATATTTGGTATGCTGTTGTAAGTAATGAATTCTATTAGACTTATTTGTTATTCTCCATCAAACTCTAGCATAGGGAAATATACCACATGTAATTGTGATGGAATTTCCACTTAATATCAGTATAATTGATATATATCTATTATAAATGTTATTACACTTATATATCCTATTTATAGCCAAGAAACGTAAACATAAATATCCACCATTGATTTTATTTGTTAGTTGTTCCATTTTGTAGTTGTACCTCAATATTATGTTTTTAAAATAATTATGTATTTCATTTTAAGGATGTAAATCGCCGAAACTGTCATAATACAATGAATGATTTACTTTCTTAATTAATGTAACCCAATACATCCCCTTCATTTTGTACCGAATCTAAATTAACAATCATACATTCGCGACAATTTGGTTTCTTTGGTAAATCGTCTCTCATATACACACCCATGAATGTATGTATGTTGCAACACATTACAATATATTATGTTAGTATGTTGCAATACATTAAATTATGTTACAATACATTATGATATCTTACATTACTACATTGCAATATGTTACAATATGTTGCAATATGTTATATAAGTATGTTATGATACATTATGCTACTACATTATACTCTCTATTTGTGTAGAAAAGAAAGTTCTGACTGCACAAAAAGCAAAGCGCACCTTTTTCGACCTTGCTGCATCCTCCACCAAGTGCATGGCAAGGCAGGTTTTGCATAACCCTAGCAAAAACCAATAAGAACACTAGGAATGGCAAAAGCCATGCAATAAACCATTTTTCTGTAGAGTGTAAGGGTAGTTAAATGTTAGCAACTATATGTAACAAACAAAGAAGTGTAGTCATGATTATTTTTATTAAAAATATTTTTTTCAATTTTTTCATTCATTTACATTTATTGCACAAAATATTACACATACTAAACTTCTTTGGATAGAGTCCTTACATTTCAGATTAAAGGGGGGACATTCTTTTCCTTTCCATCTTTGACTGTTTTATATTTGAATACAGTTACATAATATCTCAGTTGCCACAGAAATAGAATAAAATGCAACCAAATTCAGACACCAATACTTTTGCTGGTATTCAACTAATACTTATACGGGTTATTTTAGTCTCCTTACTGGCCATATTAAAAGGTAAATACAAACTGCAAAAGGCCATCACAAAAATGAATTGAGCAGGTGACCTCCATTAATCATAATTACAAATGGCTGGTATACTTCGGTCGCACATACATTTGCCATTGAAATTATTACATCATACACTAGGAATTAAAATCCCCATTTTGGGTAACACATTACTGGCCATCAAACAATATTTAAGTTTTAATTTACTCATGACCCCAAGTGGATGGGACCAACTGCTAAGCAATGCCAGTCTTAACTCCACGAGTAAATTTGATTTTTGAATAAGCCCTAAACTTCAAAAAGTTTCCCCAAGTCATAAAAACATGGAGTTTCGCATTGCTCCTGTTTAACACCAGAGGCTGAGACTATAATCAACAATTATTGACAAGTGGTTACAAAAATCACAACTGTTTCCCAAGGTTTGCAATAGTTTACAAATGTTAGAAAAATGTTTACAAGTGGTTTCTAGTGGTTACCAACACATTACGTCCTGTTGATGAAATAGGCACTAAAACTTGGTTACAAAAAGTAACAGTATTGGATTTTGTACTAAAAGACAAACATTTCGCAATTTTTTAAAACTTTAAATTATTCTATGGGCATAATGGCCCCTGCCTAACATCAAATTGACGTAAGTGATTTGTTTGCTTTAGGAGCCTACATTTGGTGATTCCAAATAAAGTACTACTTATCTCATGGTAGAAGCTTGCACCCTCGAGGTCGTTGAACTGACCCCGAGAGCAGCGCATGCTGGCATTAAATGCACTGCACCACCCTCTTGTGCTACCAATCAATTTAATTTTCCCGTCAAAAGCCATTTTTCCAACAAATCGGGGGGTTTTCAATTATTCCTAGGGGATACAAGCATTGTGCTGCCAATGGCAGAAAATATTACCATTTATGGTGACAGATGCAGCGAACATCAATTTCCCTTATGGAGAATAACACAGTGAAATTCAAAATATCCATATCCAATCAGATTACAGTACTGCTCTCAACTTCAGTCCTCTTGGTCAAAATTCCAGAAGTAACGTACCGAAACATAATCTTTTCGTCGGCACATGCATCGTCCTAAGCTGGTTACGAAAGTGGTCATTGACTGTGCTGCACTTTCATGACGAATCGCTGAAACATCAGTCCGGTTCACACTCCTTTGCCAGGCCTCGATGTTGCTGCATGTGAAAATTAGGCATGGTCTTATTCAGGTATTTTCCGGAACCTCAGATATTTTTAACATATTTTGTAGTGATGTGGAGCTGGCAAAAATATTACAGTTCTAATTTATTAGCATTTTAAACTACATCGAAAAGTTTTAAACCTCAAAACGTGTGTGAAAGTTCGTGCATACTGGATCATAAGCTGCACAATTCAACATGTTACCAGGCATACACAGTAAGTACCTTTTTCTGAGGGAAATGGTGACATGGTCCGGCCCACTAATTAATTTTAAGAGTATTTTTACTTATTGGCAAGGCATAAATTATTCACAGACATGCAGTAAGAAGATATAGTGCCTCCGAACAAAGCATCACCCAATTCTGTATTTATTTTTGGGCCACTTCGTTTGAACCGCAGGGTGAAATACAACTATATTTAAGTTTTGGTCGACATTCAAACATTGATTGTTTTCATCTATCACAAAGTTACGCACTTATACTAATACATAATTTGTGTTTAAATGCAAATATGGTATGTTAAAATGGACAATACGAATCTGCAACATATCTACAATTATCATATTTTATGAGATACCACATTGCCAAAGTTTAAATATATGTGTTTTTACTGTTGGAAAGAAAAATACTGTTCTTTAGTGATTGCACCAACACTGACCCTATATAAAGGCAGATATAGGACTGGATTTGACCTTTTTTACATCCGAGCAAGAATAATGAGTATTTCAAAGTTTGGAGATAACGGTGTAAATCATAATCGTTACAATAGCTGTTTAAAATATTCGCGATGGGAATTGTGATTTGAATGGACATATATTACGTAATATGGGTATGGCTGTGAAAGATAGCAATTCGGTAAATAAACATTATGTGGAAGACTTGAACACTATTATGCTAAATGTATTTAAATCACAATCAAACAATATTCAAGTGAAATTAATAAAGTAATTGGATTTGAATGATAATGTTTATAAAAACACGAGTGTAATTGCAAACATTTTAACCAATATTAGCAGTGATTTGCAATGTAATTAATTCAGAATTGAAGATTGTTTAAATGGATTTAGTAAAGACTTTAATTATATGACAAATATAGTTTTTACAACGCAATTGACAGAAATGCAAGAAAATGTAAGACTTGTAATAAATGAAGTGGTAAGCAATACTATTGCAAAACAACTCGAAACATGAATGGAACAAATAACATGATATGTAAGAGATGAATCAATTAATAAAAAATGTTGTTTAGTTACACAAACAGATATGAGAAAACAAAACAATGATTTGGAGCTATGAATAAATTAATTTATTGATGATTTAAAAGCTAAAACTGTATTTAAGTTGGATGTTGTTTTAAGTAAATGAGATAAGATTGAAAAAAAAACACAAGCTATTCAACCTACTGCATTGGTTAGAAAAGCAACAACTTAATTCATATATAAATAATTAGAATTTGATTTAATATAATCATAACATGTCTGTCTCTGCTTCAGAGTTACATAATGTTATATCTGTTGAGAAGGAAAAATATTTGCAAGCCTGTATGGAACAGGATGTTTTAAACAAAGAAATATTTAATCCTGTTACTACTAGAATGGATACATTACATTCTGTGTTGAATAAACCTAATGAAACAGTTTTGGAAATTAAAACTGAAGAACCTTTAACAAAGAAAAATCAAACTCTTTCTTGTTTAACACAACGTTATTTATCTTTACAACATTCTTCACCTCTGCACGATACGACATTTGGTATTTATCGACATGACAACGTCTGGTTCCTGGGAAATTTGGTAATTAAATTTTTAACTGACAATAAAATTAAAATAGGTGATTACGTAACTGATGTGAGTCAAAGATTGTTTAAATTATTGTTTAAAAACTTTCCAAATGCATATTCCGATGCTGATTTGCAGAAATATAAAGAACTTATTCGTCGAACGAATGCTAATGTTCGTTCAGGAGATGAAAACCACCCCACAATACATTGAATAACTGATATTGTCGGAAGCGAAATATATAAAGATGAAGTTGGTGATCTTTTTCCCTGTATATTGGAACAATCCTAATGCATTGGTTGATCGATTAAAACTGCTCATCACTTCGAGAGAGTCTGGGAATAATTCACATACAAACAATATTTTTTTCTGTTATTGTAGAGTTGAAAGAAGAGATGGTAATATTACCATTGCAATGTAGTAATATTTCTGACGAGCTTCCGCCCCTGCAGGGATAAGATATCCTAGAAGAAGAGTAAAAACTCATGGTTTAAACTATCTTTTTCACCAAATGAATATTTGGTTGGTTGATACAATCATTAAAAGGAAGAAAGATATGTCCTTGGCTCCATAGAGAGGACTCTCAAAAGCATATGATTCGTAGGTTAAGAATCAAGATCTTAAAAGATTGTAATACAATGTTTGTAAATGATGATAGTAAATAAAATATTTTTATTTTTATTTTATTTGTTATTTAATTTAATAAACCTCTGGATGGTGTTTGGATGTACAATTTACTGTGCAATCAGTCCGCTTGTTGATTGGATTATCATTTCATTGGATTAGCATTTAAGCAATAATACATTACATATATTTCCTTTTATTTATGATGTAAAACATTGTGTTTGATTTCTTTTAACTGTGGCATAATTTGTTGCATTTTATTTGTAATTGAACTGGTATCTGTTATAGACATGTTTAATTGGGGAATCGCATTTAGGTGTTAATAGGGTGTATTTGGCATGTGTTGTAATTCATTGTATTTTGGTGGTATTCCATTGCATTTGATTCCTTTTAAATATGAGGTAATTGATTGTTTTTGATGTTACATTTCTTGTAATTGGGATAAAATTTGGTGGAAATATTTCAACTTAATGGTTTTTGGAGCACAATTCCATTTTAATGTTATTTGGAATGTATTTGTAACATGATATAATTCCTAGAACGTGGATAATGTTTCCCATAATTTGTTTCGCATATTAGATTTCTTTGGTATTTCGTGTTTTTTATTAAATTGTAATGCAATTGATCAGTTTAATTCATTTATGTTGGAGTGATGATAATTTTATCGGAATTCATTTCTGAGTTCATAATGGTTTGTGCTACGTTATATTTGTTTGCTTGTAATACTTAATACTAGAGTTCTTGGGAATTGGTAAGTTTTAAGAGAGCAAAATAGTATTCCTTATTCTAAAATTTTTATAAGAAAATCATTATTAAATTTATGAAAAATTTTTATTAAAAATCGTTCGATAATGTAAACAATTTTTTTTACAATGTTGTATCCTAGGATGTATTTTTTATGGTATAAACTATGTAACCTTGAACATATTTTTGATAGTGTAGCCATGAATATATTTTTGATGGTGGAAAATTCATAATTTTTTATGGTGTTGAATAGTTTTGACAGTGTAGACTACTTTTGATGGTGTCGAGTAACTTACAATATTTTTCAAAAAGTGCATTTAAATTTGAAAGTTTTTAAAACTAGGCTTAAACTGCAACACATTAGCGTGAGTTAATTCAATGTGTTGTAAATTCATTCTGCTTCCCCCAAACATGTAGCTGGGAAAGATAGACTAGGCAAGACAGGTTGCAGGCTATGGTGAATTGTATACTGACTAGAGCTGTGGGGATGGCAATTTACACAGCAGAAAGAAGTCTCTGGAGTGGCAGGGGGCGAAGGGGAAGTGCCCAGTCTACCTCCCATTGGGGCGCATGCACGCCCATTGGCTTCGTGTGATAGCATGAGAAAAGGGGAGGTTGTCAGGCAGATGGAAGTAGGCAGGTATTGATAGTTGTGCACAATGTGGACAGTGACAGTTTACTGAACCAATTTCTTATTATCTTGTGTACTCTGCCTGTAGCTCTGCGAGACCCAACTCCCGGCCCATGCACGGTCTTTTGCATTGCTCCTCATGCGGCCCATCCTCATCAGTTCTCAATTCTTAAGTTTCTCTCGCTCCCCAAAGCCATTAACCACCCGCTGTCTGGCTTTGACCACAAGGCTGTAGAATGAATTGTCCCCATATATTTTGTAAAAAACATGTTGCTATAGTCGACTGCCTTTCCAAAACAAAGTGGAACTTATTATTACTTAACATAGAAAATTAAACTTCACCAGGATTATACTATATTTTCCTATACGATACTACAGTTGAAATTCTAGGCTAGGAAAACTATACACACAAATATATTTAGAAAAACAGATTGAAAGTAAAAAACTTTTTGAACAAGTTTGTTTTCATGGAATTTTGTTATTGTTTGAAAATAAAGTTTAACATGAGTAATTGCTTAAATATAATAATGGTGTTCTAAGTTCAACTTGTGTAAGTGGAAAGATGTGTGTTTTTCATTACATAAAAATATGTCTTAAAGTAGTGTTGGTATGAAAATTAACCATTTATTAGTTAAAAGTTTGCTGGAAAATGGGAGAAAAGGTGGTGGAAAAAAGTTAATATTTTTTAATTGAATTTATTGTTGTTAAAGACATTTGGAATGCATTTCTTAGTGATAAGGATAAAAAAAAATTATCGGCAGGAGTTGTGAATTTTTTTTATTTAGCTGGGAATACACCAGGCTCATGTGTTGAGGAATGGAGAGGGGTAGGCAGCTAGCTCAGGTCAGTTCAAAATCCACTGCTGCCCCTAGGGAAAGCGTCGCTTTGGCCTTGAAGCAAGCCTCCATTCATAGCCGAGGCAGCACACTGGGGGTGAAGGGCCAGGCCTCTGTGGACAGAGCATTTCTACAGAAACATGTTCTTAGCTGGTGTAAGGGGATGGGGGCTGCGTAACTTTGAATCGATAGCGAAGGCTTTGCAGTGCCCTCCATGAACAGGGACAGTCAACTGAAATACACTTTCTGACATTGAGAAGGGCAGGTTTTGCGAAGTGCTGCATTGGAGGTGGACTGGGGCTGCTTGCACTGAGCAGCCCTCTGAAAACACATTATTGGCCAGTGTAAGGGGATGGGGTAGTTGGCCTTGGGCAGGAGTGAGGCAGAGGCTTCTCACTTGTTTCCGCCATGTTAGTTCTTTGCCAAGCCTCTCCCTATATAGACGTGACATTGGATCTCTCGACTTCACTGGGCTTCGGAGTGTGATAGTTGCGATTCTTGTTCAATTATAATATATTCTCAATGGTTCAGATATCATTCACAGGCTTCGTAAACTATAGTGTGAAATATTTTTTTTATAAGTTTTTAATTTATCAGAAAAAATAAATAAATTTTCATGTGATAGTGCATTTATTGTGTAAACCCTGTTTCTGTGTTCGGTATACGAAATTTTGTAGCATTTTCTACTCGTATTTTTGTTACCAAGTGCTGTGAATTTCACAGACTTGACAGAAATTTAAAGTATGTCCTTTATTTTTAAATAATTCACTTTTATACATTCACATAGTTGTAGGACGTATAGTGTAATCTAGTGGTTAATAGTGGATTGGTAGGAAATTATGTTCTGTCGGTCGTAAATTTCAACTCTGTCACTCTCCATGTATATATAGTCAGACTCTCTAGGTAAGATCGCTTCATTCAATCACCAGCCTCCGAGGCAGTTGGATGTGTTTTGGGAGAGTTGCGATTTCATTATGCATGTTAATAAAATTAATTTCTTTTAACATGTGGATTACATTTGTAAAATTCCTCCTCAGCGTTCTCACAGGCAGACGGACGTGTATTATGTAAGGTATGCGTGAGAGGTGTCAAGTAGTGTCACATATATCTTAATTCGATACTGCACACTGACACAATTGTGATAGTCACATAGTTGTTGACACCAGATGTTATTCACGTAGTTGTGCTTGTTCATCATACTTCTCTCGGCTAAATTATATTTCTAACATACAGCTCGGGGTAGTAAAATCATATAATTGATTTTCATAACATAATAATTTCATGCTGGAGACTCATGTAATAGCACTTTTTTCTTTATGAGACAAGGACATGGTTATACTTCTCTCTCTTGTGTTTTTTAATCTTGTGTAGAACTCGATTAAGCACTCTTAATTTCTCTAATTTTTAATTGCATTTGTAACAATACCAACATTCAAAGTCGCTTATATACCAACATCGTCTATAAGCAAGATCACTACCAATCCAAAAAAATTACACTTAGGCCACTCTTGCACAAAACCCAACACCTATATTACCCATCCTCAACACGCCTTACCGCAGTCGAGTGCTAGTCACCGTGCTGACAACATCTAACAGAGATGCTACCCAACCCACAAAAAGAAAGAAAGAAACTAATATGTTTGACCCTTAGCAAACTCTTGCACCACACACACAATAAAAAATTTCGATCTGTTTGAAAACTAACCCTTTCAATCCATTTAACCCTTTCAATAAATTTTACCATTTCAATCAAGTTAACCTTTCAATCCAGTTAACCTTTCAATTTTTCGATAACTCTTTCAATAAATTTAATCAACACTTTGATATCAAATAACTAGGTTAATAAAAACGGCGGCATCACCTTTGAGTTAGAACCACTACGCCTCTACTACTGATCTGTTTGCGTCGACGGTTTGACGCTGTCTGCTGCGTGCTGGACTGGTGGCACCATGTCATGGCGTTGGATTCCATTGTCCAGAAACCACAAACTCCTCAGACTGCTATGGGCACGTGAACATCGTCGCTGGCGTGCAGAGTGGGAAAATGTAGTGTTTTAGGACATGCCCCGTTTCAACCTGTCCTACAGTCCTACGGTAGCGTCTAAAACGTATGCGGCATACGTGTTAGACGCTACCGTGATAACCGCAATCTGGCAGCCTGCATTGTGGAGTGCCATAGTGGACAAACGCCAAGTGTGATCCAGGTGACTTCACATTTCAGCAGGACAATGCCCGGCCACATGTGGCGATGAATGTGCAAGTCTTCTTTTATGAACTACGGGTACCACTGCTTCCCTAGTTTGCACGTTCACCTGGCATGTCGCCCATCGAACCTGTTTGAGATATGGTTTGTCGGCAACTAGTTCGTCACGGACTTCCAACAACCACTGGTGAATCTTTGTGGACTGGCATACAAACTGCATGGAGGGAGATTCCTCAGGAACATATTTAGGTCTTCTTTGATTCCACGTCACGTCGTTTAGGGGCTCTGATTGCAGCACGTGGGGCTTCACACTATACTGAATTCACAAGAATAGAGATCATGCACAGTTTTGTAATTCTAATCTATTGTGCACTGACATGTACCTAACCTGTGGTACAAAGTTCATTTCAGTTATATGTATCCTTCTTGGTGTTGCATTGTTCACAAACGTTAGTGTACATATGTTTTTCGTGGAATAAAGTGTGATCAGTTCTCTGTTTTGATAATTGTTGGCTGTATATAGAATGTCAGGTAATTCGCGGATACGGAATGCATCGTACGAATCTGCGATCAGAACTATGCAGGAAATTTTCTTTGATAAAAAGCTTAAAACCCTTAGTTTGTGAGGAAAACGACACTAAGTAGATAAAATTACTTTATTTCACGTTAAGCACATTATACATCATCAGCGTACAAAACGTCATAACAGGTGTTCGAGATTTGGTCTGCCCATAGCAATGCAAGTAGTAGGCATATGGTAAAACGGGGACAATGTATTTTTAATGAGTGCATTTTGCCTGCCTGCTGTGGCGCCAGGGGAGCCGGCCGCCATGTAGGATTCCGGACTTCCCGCTCTGTCAATCCGGTCATGTATACACCATGTTGGATTCCGCCATATTTGTAGGCTGTATGCCGCCATATTTTTAGATGTTATGTAATTTTTTCATGCTGTATCTTACGCTAAATCTGATTAAAATGAGTGCACACGAATGTGGTGCGTTGTCCGTTTGGTGTAATTATCTAGAATTGGTTAAGCTTCTCTCTAAGAAATCTTTCGCACATATTCCACACCAGTGTATACGTATAGTGCGAAAGAACGGTTGGTAAAATTATTTCCCATACATTCATGCTGGCGTTCCTACATTTGCTCAGGAAACAGACAAATGCGTTAGGAAACTTCCCAACTATGTATAGTAGCGACGCTAAACATTCCATATTTGTAGCCAGGTGTATGGGTAAAAACTTAGAATTCAGTTTAGGGTTTAGGCTTCGGAACATTAACTTCGGCTATAATCAGTCAAACCTCTTAGTAGATATGGTGTAGTGACTTGAAATATGCAATGGTCTATCGTGTTTAAAATTACGCGTCCGGACTACTTCAAGAGTGTAAGTATAGATGCCCTATCATAGCTCGACTTGTGGGAAAAATTTAGGGGTAGGTGCAGTGGCGGCTGGTGACTTTTGAAACAGGGAGGGCTGTGGCGATCATAACTCAGATCATTACAAATAGCATTTTTTAAATAGGCACAGCGATAAATATTTTGCGTACGGCAGGCTTATGTAAGTGTAGTTTATGCAGCTACATTCAAAAATTAAGTGCAGTTGTTTGAAGAAATACGTATCATAGCTCAATTTGTAATTGCCAACACACTGTGGTCACTGGTTCGTATCTGTTTGTTTAAAGTGTGTGTAGGTAATATACCTTCCAACCAGTACTTATGCGGTGTGGTACATTACACGAGACGACGAGAAATGAGATAATAATACTAATTCTACTATACGAATGAAGAGGATAACTTACATAAACTGAAACAGATATTTGTAAAACCCATTACTAATTTACATAAAGTACATACAAAATGCATGTCAAATTTAAATTTGGGGATGAAAGTGGCATATCTTAATTAATGTATTTGTAAACAAAATCCATTCTTCACTTTGTACGCGCTATCTAACTGGCAATGAATGTTCACCTTACTAATCACTGAAAATTTTATGGCATTATTTATATGCTGTGAACATGATTTATGTCTTTTAACTTTGTCTCCCAAATGTTTCAAATTTTTACCCAATTGACAGTCCACGCAGGATCATTCGGCTTCACTAGCAAAAAAAAAAAAAAAAAAAAAAAAAAAAAAAAAAAAAAAAAAAAAACAACGCATTTCGAACTTCACACCCTCATAGCCAGTCCGCGAAATTGTATGATCTTAACGTTGAATTTTCGCATATATGAACCACTGCGTTTACCATCGTGGCTTTGTTGTTTTGTTATATTTAACTGTGGCCTTGTGGTCCAAAATTCTTAAGCTCTAGTTTATTCCCTTGATTTAAAATCTTTGTCGTAATACAGTTTTAAATGATACTCGCCGAATTATTCATTATTTACAAGTTTATATAGCACTACATGAACAACTCTTCAACCTTGCTTCTCATCGATGCTCACGGTTCATCATTAACAACAAACTTGTTAGGAATATTAGACACTATGTTTGAAGTTCACGCGACTTTTAACGATATCTACAATTAAAAACCATTCGAAATAAATACAAGCATTGTTAAGAAATGTGTTTAACAACTGCAAAAGAGCGGAGCGCGAAAGTGCGCCTGCAAAAAATGTAATATATAACTGTAGAACACATTCTGTTTCAGTGGAATTCGAACTTCCAGTTTTGGTAGCACTGTTAAGTTCCAGGAAATCGTTTTTGTGTGAGAGCTGGGGCGCGCACGTGTGTGTGTGTGTGTGTCTCTCTCTCTCTCTCTCTCTCTCTCTCTCTCTCTCTCTCATTTATAGCATGTGATTGGTTGAAAAGTGACGAGCCCCTGAAGTCTCCCCTCCCTCCAGTAGCATTGCTTTCAAACTGTTACAGTCGTCTCTCTCTACTTGCTCCACCCACTTCGGGGCGAATAACCTGTAGCCCCACCACTCGACATTTCCAAAAACGTTTCCCTCATGACAAGAGACTCATCCATTTAAAAAACATTGGCTGCGAAAAAACCTCCATATTCGTACGCAGTATTATTTGCCGAGTAGCAGATAAGTAGAGGTCTGATAGGTGACATAAAACTAAATGTTTTATATATACATCATTTTCAAAATAAGTGTATCACAGGCCCTACTGTGGCGTTATCGTACAAAAAAAAAACAAACAAACAAAGGAGGTTCTGAGTAGGTACTAATAGATTCTGTCAGTACACTAAGATGAGCTGACATTAGGTAACTTACGATGGTTTCGTAAATACAGCATATTAATAATAAAACATTTATTCGGCCGCCATTAAAAAAGTGTCTGGCCTACTTAATACGCATTAGTTTACATGGGCTACCGTACTTGTTTACCGAATTTAGTAGGAATCAGTTGATATTTTCCCGAGATTTGATATAAAAACTTTATTTTTAAGCGGGCCTCAACCAGCACGAAACCGACATTATCTCATAAACGGTTAAATCCGGACCTAAATTTACTCTTTTTTTTTGCTTCTCTTCATCACTTCTGTAACATTCTGTATAATTTATTGATATTTTGTAACGAACCTAGTTTTATCGTACCCCTGCCAGGTCAATAATGATTCTATTAAACATGGTAAATGCATGAAGTGCGCATTGTATTTTGTCATGACTGAGTATAAATTATGTGCCTTCTGTAAGGTAAATGTTCTCATTAAGTGAAGTTTCTCTCGTTTTTGCGAAATTCTCTCAACTAGTCTGCGAAATCCCTCGAGCCAATAGTATAGGCTGTTCACGGTAAATTGAGCACTTTTTAATGCCCTTCTAATTTTTTCCTTTCATCCGATTTCCATCTTCCTGCTGTTTTTTAATATAAACATTGCAATGTGACCAATAAACACAGTGAATACATTCACCACACTGAAAATTTAAAGCGTGAGGCTGCAATAAAATATATTTATTAGTGGTTAATGCCTGTTGGAAGGGCCTTAAAAAGTGTACACGTTACCGTGAACAGTCTATACAAAAAGGTACGAATGTCGTCGAAATGCGAGCAGTTTACATGCTCGGCAAGTCGTTGAAAACTCGACGTGCCCGTGTAACAAATAACACTCGGAAAGCTTTTAGAAGAACTGGTTACGACCATGTTGTGCGGACAACTTTGATAAACTTTTACAGACTCGTAGGTTTGTTTGTTACCGCAGGGTGAAATATAACCAAGCGCTACATAACGTGTAAAAAATGTTCCGACACCTTTTCGGCTGCTCTCAGACCGTGTTTGCAGATGATCTTCCCCGTGTGTCTAAAAATAGTGGCTTGGTTTCCTTTCTCCTCTGCTCTTTAACTCTTGAACATTTCGGTCTCCAATCAGGAAGAAAGGAACTGGAAGTTGGTAAAACTTTCTCGTAACAGCATACAACTTTCGCTGGCAGTGTGAAAAGCTGTTGCCAATATGGTAAAATTTTTGGTTTTTCTCCAGAATAAGCACCGTGTAATTTAACACTTGTAGTTGATATACAGGATATTTTTTAAACGAGTGGTGATATCTTGGAAGGGGGAGGGGGATGAAAGGAGGTGTCTAGGCGAGTGATCCGTTGCTAGTGAAGATGTCTTCGCGGGTAACAGTGCCTCATCTGTCCATAACACAATGTTGGGGAGGTCGGGAATAGCAATGCTCTATTTCAAGAACCACCTGGCTAAGTCAACTTGGCCTCAACTAACATCACTAAAGGCTGTTCACAATAAAGTGAGCACTATTGATATCAACCTCAGAAAGAGTCACTGCCCCTGCCTGCATATATTTTAACGGACGCACCGAGTGCGATACACCGAGTACAGTTGGTAATGATGGATGGAAAGTAGTTCCACATCTTAAAGTCGAAATAAAAGTGTTAGATAAACGTTTGTGATGTCTTAAATTATTTATTTTACTTTGTGTTTTTTAATGCACAGAAGTGTAAAAATGATCAATTTTGTATAATAATTACTTTTATAATAATTCCACAGTTTCGCTTGACCGACGCATGAATAAAGTGATGAGGCCCATGGCAAAGTTTATTTTACATAAGGCGGAAGAGTACACAACACGTATACAAGTATACAAGTAGATCTTGAGCAGGGCTTTCAAAAGTGCTCTTTTTTACCGTGAACAGCCTACATTATTTTGAGGCACATAATTACGGCAGGACGATGGACAATGTTGGTGAATAAAATAACTGTCGCATTGCTTCTACTTGTGAAGACAATGAACTATCATGAGGTATTTTTTACCAACTGCAACATGTAGCCTTAGGGATTTGAGCGCTAAAACTATAATTTTGATAGTGACAAATCTCTAGCGAAGTTCATTGCGATACCATTTACATGTTTCGCACGAATTCAAGTATTATATTTTTTCAAACACATCTATCGAAATAAACTTTTAATACTTATCCTGAAAGGCTGTACGATTCTATAATCATCTGAATTGCGTAACATATTTAATAAAGTTGATAGCGAATACGGTAAAGAAGATGCAATTTTTGAAACGTGTTTTTAAAATAATGTTGTAGGCAAACAGGCGCCATATTGGCAAGTAGCTGTAAATTACCTCCACCAAAAATACACGACACAACTTGAGCTGTACTTACAGAATGCTGAGTGAAGTGAGAGAAAGCATATCAACTATCTCTTTTACTTTCTTTTTTTTACCGCTGATCTTTGTGACACAAGTGAGAGATATTTAGTACGTGAAAGAAATTTTAGGGTAAGTTTACACACTACTATTGCCATTGAATTCAGATACTGATTGGATCTCCATTACCTACAATGACTACGAAAAGAGTAACAAACAAATACGAATAACCCAATATATAGATCCATATATTGTGTTTATATGGATCCATATATTGTGTTCATTTTTTTGGTTACTTTTTTTGTAGTCATTGTGGAGCTCCAATCAGTACCCAAATTGTTTCACCCCACCATTGCCATTAGAATTAAAAAAATAAAAACTATTACCACTATTGTCGTAGTTTTATATTGTGTTCACAAAAGTTAATCCTAGAAGAAAATATTCCTTTTTTTTTTTTTTTTTTAGAGCGGGAAAATGTTTAAATTAAACTTATTTTGACATATTCGTCTAGACAGCGTCTGTTTTAGCTATGTTTAGCCCGATTCAATCAGCCAGTTTCGTCAGGCTGTTAGTGTTTAATTAACCAACGTTTATACTATGCATTTTCACGTACATGCATTTTCGTAGTGTAAAGCGGTTATGGAAGAAATTTTCATGCCAATATTAACTATTTTCTATGTCGATTTTTTTTTTTTAAGTTTTTGAAACTATGTTAGAACAGTTTTATGCGATTACACATTAAAGAAATCTTACTTTACGTCTCAGTATGACCTCCTTGTAACTTTGAAATAATTCCGTATGTTATTTGTATCGAAGCAGTTCATTTTGGAATCAAGCTATGCATTTTTTTATAACTTCTTAACAACGCGTAACATTTTATAAAAAAAATTTGGAAAAATACATTTAAACAAAAAATTATTTACGGTACAGATAACGCCTTCGCATAATAGACACGTGATGCAGATAACTTTCGGAAACATAAGTCAACACGACTTTCCAACTTACACCAAAAAAATTTGTGACGAATTATAAATTAAACCTGTGCGAACTAACAGGAAAGAAGGGTATCTGGGAATGTGAAACCAATGTTTAATGTTTCGCAGCAATTCCTTATTTTTGGTTAATATTTTATCCTGATAAATAACGTGTCCTGGAGAACCACTTACAACTCATAGTTACAAACGCTATTGCACACGGAGAGTATTAATTCGTATTTTACTGTCGAAACCTTTTGATATCCTCAGCGAAATTTCAGTAGCTGTCAAACTGCATTTAATAAAATGTGTATTGCACTTTGCTGATTAATATAACGCCATTTTGAAGTATAAGCGTGTTTCCCGCTCTCCATATTGGAGCGTGTAATGCCCTCTTGGAAATCGACATTGTCTATACAGATGGTACACATTCTAAATAAATTTCTAAACTCGCTAATAATTTCGCATTTTTTTGCTGTTTTAAATATATTCAAACATTACAGGATTTGTCAGAGAAATTCCAGCACTATTAAGAAACCCTAATCAACCTGCAAAACTTTTAAATACATTAAACCGCAGTGTTTAAGAAATTTTGAAACCAAATGAAGACAAAAAAATAATGAGTAAGCATGCCGAATGAGCCAGTTTTAACTAAATATTTTCACGTGACCTTCATACGTTTAATTATGCAGCGGGTTCGTAATGTATACCGTCAAAGCTAAGTTGCTACACGATGCAGTTACTTTGTTTCTGCTTCATAGATGGCACTGTAAAAAAAGTGTAAAAATACACGTACAAACTTTTCCTAATTTTACATTTCCTGTGCGTAATTTCTAAAAACAAGTACGGTACGGGTAAATTTACAGTAATGTACAACTTTATTCATAACATAGTACATTGATATTATAAAAAAAGCACGAATGTATTGGTATATTAACAATAAGAAGGGTGTAATTTTACAAATTGAAAGTACGTGTAAAAATCCACGAACGTGAAGTATTAAAACCCAAATCTGTGTATTTTTACAACTACGCCAAAGTTGTCTTGAGATACCTGTACATCGGAGTAAAAGTATACATTGTTCTATTTCATTAAAAAAGTAGTTCAATCTTACTGTAAAAAAACACAACTGTACTGGTATATTGACATATAAAAGGGTGTAAAATTACACCTGCAAAAGTATGTGTAAAAATACACTAAATGTTACTAAAACCCCAAGCCCGTGTGTTTTACAACCACGCCAATGTTGTATTAAAACACGTACATCAGTGTAACAGTACATATTTTTCTATTTCACTCAATAAATAGTACAATCATACTGTAAAAAACACAAATGTACTGGCATACTGACATTAAAAAGGGCGTGAAATTACAAATGCGAAAGTATGTGTAAAAGTACACTAATTCATAATACTAAAACCTCAAGTCTGTGTGTTTTTATAACCATGCAAACGTTGTATAAACTCGTACATCAGTGTAAAAGTACATATTTTCCTATTTCACTCTAAATAGTACTGTCTTACAGAGAAAAAAAAACCAAGTGTACTGGTATATCGACATTAACAGGGATGTAAAATTACAAATTCGAAAGTATATGAACGAATATTTACATATACAAATTTACGGTAACTTTACATTTTTATGTGTGATTTCGTAAAAGGAGTACACATATTTGTAATTTTACACTAATTTTCCTGTGAAGTATTTGCTACACACAAGCGATCTAGCAGTAGAGAGTAGAACTACTTCGAACTCCTTTTGTGCTCAAAAGGAAATCTTTAACTCCCACTGAATCGTATATGCTGGCTTTTGTATATAAGTACCTATTCTACATCTGAAGTCAATCGTTATCTACATTTTGGAGGTAACTTTTTATAACTCTGTTAATGTACAGAAATTTTGTAATTACAATTGCAGTGAATCTGTGATGTTACTTTTTGGTTAGAGAGAAAATACACATACACAGTGGTGAAATAACAATTGTGATTTTGTGTAAATTTACAGCATGTGGCAGGAAATCTATAATTTACATAGTCAAATTGCATGCACGGAGTGCATGTTATTTAACATCATAATAAGTTAAAATTACAAACTGGTATGGTAATATTACACCTACAGTGTACATGTAGTTAGGTATGATGAACATTAAACAGTAACAGACTGGTGTAGTAAAATTACCATAACAATGATTGTGTTAATTTACAATGTGTGGTAGAAAAGTAGTAGAAAGAATAGTAAAATAATATGTACAGAGTACATGTAATTTAATATAATGATAAGTAAAAGAAACTGACAGGTGTGGAATAATTACACTAACAAAGTTTGTGTAAATTTACATTATGTGGATTGATATTGGTGACAAGAAAACTAAAATGACACATTCAGAATACGTGTAATTGAACATAATGATTAGTAAAAAGAATAACAAGTATACTAAAATTACACAGGCACTGTATTTGTAAATATACATCGGACACACAGTAAAAGTACACGTGCACATGTACGTGTAAAAATACATGATCATGTGTGGAGATTGTGCTGCCACGTACATTCTTGTAAAATCACACAATTTTTTTTACAGTGGGCGTGTCGTATCTCGCGAGCTATTTTCTACGCTGCAATTCGCTCTCGATGCTGCAATATGACTGAAAGAATTTTTTTTACACATGCGCCTTTGCACAACTATTTGATATGTCTTAGAAAACTCACAGTAAGATACAAAACACGCATAAATAAAAAATAAAAAAACCCCAAGATTTCGGGCTTTTAAAAGATGTGCGTAAAAACGCAGAGAACTCTGTAGAAAAATCATGTCTCTAATGAGAAGGAAAATTATACAAAGAAAACAGAGAGAAAGAGAGCGAACCTAAGCGACAATAGAAATATATAAATACTCTTTATGCTGCATGTGTGTTTTTATGTAAAATTCTAGATTCTTTTAGACTTAGTTATGCAGTGACGTATCTCTAAAATAATAAGTTATTTCCTATTTACCTATCAATGAAATAAACGTTCAAAGAACACTTATTTATACATTTTCACGTAGTGATATTGAAGAAAATATGTCCTGTGTTTCTTCAATCGTAGACAACAATTTCCTTACCTCTCGTTACGAAAAGACTTTTTCATTATTAAAGTATTAAAGAGAGACAAAATTACTCAGCAACTCTCCTCAATGTATCGAGCACAGAAACGTCGAACATAGATGGTGAAATTTAATCACTCTTGAAGAAATTTCAACGTTATCAATGTTTACGCACCGAAAAACTTAATGTTGAGGCTTTTGAATACATCCCCAGGCGCGATGCATCGATCTGTAACATTGGCTATCGTCGCTATGAACCTGACTCGAGATAAAAATGGCTTTACTTTGGAGGTATTCCCATAAACTCTGAAACCGGAGCAAATGCTTCACGCCTTCATAATCGCAGTCAACCGAACAAACGCACGAGTTATTTTCAACAAAGCACTGCTACTTATTAATTTGTTTCTACCTTGTGGCTTGAAAATGAGTTAGCCAAGTTAAAAATAAGATGTGTCTGTATTACTGCCCAATTCAACGTACGCCCACCTAAACATATTTCGTAAAAGAAACGGAATGAAGGCAGAATTTCAGAGACTCTAAGAAGCATTACATAGCCTATTGAATATTCGTGACGTTATTTTTTCAGAAAAGGGGCCATGGTGGCTGAGTGATTAGCACGCTCGCCTCCCACCACCAAGGCGAACCGGGTTCAATCCACGGTCGGGTCAACGGATTTTTGCAAGTGGGAATCGTGCCGGGCTTTCTCCGGGATATCCCGTTTCCCCCGACCCTTCATTCCGGCGCCGCTCCATATTCACTTCAATCACCCTCATCAGCTCTTAAGACTTCAGCGCCCCAAATCTCTTCACTTCACCCTTCAGAAAACGTTAACACCAAGTCTGAATGGTAGGCGGTACTGAAATGTTTATTAACAAACTGCCGAACAATCGAAATAGTTCAACGCGAAAAAACTATGCGACAACCACAAAACGACGTACATTACAAGAGTGCGGGCTGTTATGCACATGATCCCATGTTAATGCGTTCGTATTTGACAGCACACACACGGCAGCATGGCGCTGCAAGAACCGGCAAGCGGTCGTAAACATTTGTGTATAGTCGGAGCCGCAAAAACTCTAGAAACGTCAGACGATAGCAAGCGAACGTACGTAGTGAAGGAGAACTTTGTGAAGACGCCAAAGGTATCGCTTTACTCAAGTGGCGGATTACAGAGGGCTCGTAGTTGGTCTAAAAACCTATAGGGTGGTCGTGTCGACGTGTATACCACCAAGTGGATCGTTCGGACCACACTGTACGATGTTGGGAGCAGGGGATACGTGAAGGCACCCACACACGGACGATCGGCTGAGGACCGGCAAGGTTGAACACCAGTTGAGAGGATCTATGGATCGTGAGCCAGGCACAGAGGGATCCCACGGCGACCCAGTCCACGACGCTAGATAGTATTGGGGCTCCGGTGTGCCCACAAACAATTTCCCGGCGCCTCGCGGAGGTGAATCTGCGATCCCAGCGCCCACTCCACTGATATGTCACTACCATGGTCTTCCCGCTTTCTTGATATGTCACTACAATGACCTGCCCGCTACCCTGATTGTCATTACCATTGTGTGCATGCTCCCTTATATGCCACTAGAAAGGCCTGCACACTCCCCTTATGTCACTACCATGGTCTGCCCACCCCCTGATGTGTTACTACCATGGCCTGCAACCTTCCCTGATATGTCACTACCATAGCCTGCTTTCTTCCCTGATGTGTCACTATCATGGCCAACTTGTTCCCCTCATATGTCACTCTCATTGCCTTCCGGCTCCCCTGATGTCACTACCGTAGCCTACCAGATCACCTGATATGTCATTACCATTGCCTTCCCGTTCCCCTGATATGTCACTACCATGGCCAGCCCGCTAACCTGATATATCACTACTGTGGCCTGCCAGCTCTTCTGATATGTCACGTTCATGGCCTGCCAGCTCTCCTGATATGTCACTACCATGGCCTTCTTGCTTCCCTGATATGTCATTACTATGGCCTTCCTGCTCCCCTTATATGCCACTACCATGACGCGCGAGCTTCCCTGATATGTCATTAGCATGGCCTGTGTGCTCCCCTGATATGTCACTACAGTGAACTTCCTACTCCCCATATATGTCACTACCATGGACCTCCTGCTCCCCTGAAATGTCACTACCATGGACCCCCTGCTCCCCTGAAATGTCACTACCATGTCATTCCCTCTACCCTGATATGTCACTACCATGGACTGCCCGCTCCACTGTTTTGTCAATACCATGACCTGCTTGCTCACCTGATATGTCACTACCGTGGCCTGTATGCTCCCCTGATATGTCACTACCATTGCCTGCTAGTTTCCCTGATATGTCACAATAATGGCTTGCTTCCTGTCCTGATATGTCACTACCATAGCCTGACAGCTCCCCTGATGTCACTACCATGGCCTTCTCGCTTCCCTTATATGTCACTACCATGGCCTTCTCGCTTCCCTTATATGTCACTACCATGGCCTTCTCGCTTCCCTTATGTCACTACCATGGCCTGCCGCTCCTATGATATATCATTACCATGGCCTGCCATCTCTCCTGATATGCTATTACCATGGCCTGCCAGCTCCACTGATGTGTCACTACCATTGCCTACCCGCTACCCTATTATGTCACTATCGTAGCCTGCCTACTCCCATGATATGTCACTACCATGGCCTGCCTGCTTTCCTGATATGTCACTACCATGGCTTGGCAGCTGCCCTCATATGTCACTACCATTACCTGCCCTCTCCCATGATATGGCACTACCATGGCCTTGCAGTTCCTCTGATATATCACTACCATGATCTGCTTGCTCCCATGATATGTAAATACCATTGACTGCGCGCTCTCCTATATCATCACTACTATGGCCTGCCAACTTCATTGATATGGAATTACCATGGCCTGTTAGCTCCCGTGATATGTCCCCAATCGTGCATGTGTGGAACTAGTTGAAATCTCAGCTGCCGCAGTGCTACAGTATCCTTTATTTGGAACACTCCGCTCAACTACTGTAGGTCCGTCTACCTCAGGACAACGTCCAACGTCTGCTGGACTCCATGCTAGACAGTTCTGCAGCGTGTTTCTCGTTGCGATGCACTACTGAAGTTGACCTGACGGCGCACCACACATCGATGTGGAACTGTCCTGCTGCTCTGTTTTTGTCTTCGTGCGCTTTTCTCATTTTTATCGCCACCTCTATAAAGTTTCACTACCATCGTATGCATTCTTCTCTTTACGCTGGTTGTATTGCCCTGCAGGTTATTTTCTTATAAATCCCGAGCCTTCCAGATTCTTTCATGTGAAATTACTGAAGAAACCGATTTTCTGTGGCATGTTTACAGCGAAACAAATTATATTTGCTTGAATTTACTCTGAATGATATTTCTATAGTAATTAATACTGGCCCATAGAGATGTAGTCTGACGCTATGAGCATAGTAAAACAGTGAATATATTTTCCCAGAAAATACGTTGCCCGAAGATGAAGGCCCTGAGTAATGGTCTTATTGGAAGAGCGGATTTTCACAAACACAATAGAAGATCAAGCTTGGCGAGATAATGCACTTTGCACTCCAGGGAACATAAGTCCTCGTTCGTGTTGGAGAGACTCTCGGGTACGTCAAGCACATAAAGTGCATCTCATTTCGCTCTGTGACTCCCTGGACTGGAGGGGGATCAGAACGCGAAGTCGCATTCAGAAAACCTCATTTGCAGTAAAACAAACACGAGCAAAGTTCTGAATATATCCTGCGACATATACGGTGGGACGCCGTAACGAGAAAATTATTTATACCAAAATCGAGCGGTATAAAATATGTTTTTTTTTTTTTAAATTAAATGTTAATTTAAAAAAAATTACTGCCGAAATTCGACACTGTGAATTGAAGTTAGGTTAATTTGCTGTTCTCATTATTTATCAAAAATATGTCTAACATTAAATAATCATACAACGTTAAAAACATAATAATTTTTATTTATAAAAATTCTTCCCGAGTTAAACGTCGAAATAACAAACCTTTATTGTGTTTCATTATAATGTAGGAAGTTGGAGAAATGTATTAACAAGCTTAGAAATTTTGCATTACATGTTTTACCCTACGATAAGCGTTACGTATGCACTGGGGAAAGGATTGTTACTGTACTAATAAGCTACTGTTAACCTCCGTTTCATTATGAAAAGGGCCACGGTGGCTGAGCGGTTAGCCTGCTCGCCTCCCAGCAAGGTGAGCCGGGTTCAATCTCCGGCTGGGTCATTCCCGGATTTTTGCATTGATTTACATCTACTAAAGCTATTCACTTCCATAACTAATGTTATGAATCGTGGATTGTACTTGTATGTCTATTCTCTTGTTTCTTGAGTGTTTGAGCGGTTTTTAGTATTTGTATGGAGACGCTATACGTTCCCTTAAGGTGACTTTCTAATACATTTTTTTAACGCTCCAAGGTTACACCGAGCCGTAAGGAAGCACGCGTACGTTGACCTGCAAGGGCTTCGACGTGCATCCACTCCGATCAAATTTCTCGCTAATTACATTTGTAACAGTGGGATATTATTACACACGATGAAAGTCAAAGGGTTAAACTACGTGTCTAATGCTGTATTTTTCTCCTCCCTCTAACGAAAACTGCGCGGGTAAGCTCTGAATATGCGATTTTGACCTGTTTTAAGATTTTTTTTTATAATGTGTCTCATAGAACAAAAGTAAGACATTTGAAACATAGCATGTTGTTACTTTTCCTGACAAAAACTCATCCACCTAGATTAGAACGTTCATTTACTGAAACTCATGATTTAGCGCAGACAATGATGTTACAGAAACAGTTTTACTAGGAAGTCGCCTTAACTGCTCACGCGAGAACTAAGGCCGCGTCCTGCGTGGGGATTTGATTTCGGGCGAAAGCTTCAAGCAGCAAAATTCAAAAGCATGATGAACCATTTCAGTGTCCAGCGTGAGGTGCAGATGGCAGCACGTCCGCGCTTGACGTCAATCTGCTATAACGGGCGTCAAAAAACAAACCTCGATTAATTCGAGATTCTTCGCGCGTCAAGAGGTGTCACTGGCGTCAGGATGACAGCAGCACTGAAAATGGAGAGTGGAAATTATTCTTGCGAGTTGGCTGTCGTAGAGGTCCTTGTGGGACATGAGATACAAAAATTATCCTAACCGATATCCTCGTTTACTCAATAAAACCTGCTCGGAGACTCCCGCAACTGTCAATAGAAATAATGGAATTCACCAAAACGATGTCTTTGCCGATAAATTTCACGTGTTTTATTTTCTTGTGTGGTTATTTCTGGTAAATAATCTCAGTTTACAGCTAATGTTTTCCGACAGAAAATTGCCCTGAATTTTCTTAGACACCGTGTTGAGGCAAACTGGCGTTATTTATGACTCTCCACTGAGAGAAAAAGGAACAAAATATTTGTTTGTATAGGGGCTATATATATATATATATATATATATATATATATATATATATATAGAGAGAGAGAGAGAGAGAGAGAGAGAGAGCTGCCCTAACGAGATTTATTGTTGAGCAAACAAAATTTGAAATGTAACAAAATTACTTTTGTTCGTCTAAAAAAATATATGTATGAATAAACAAAATCTCTGCGTTGGCCCAAAAAAAAAATTAGACTGTCAACTAAATATTTTGTTTAATCAACTGTAACTACTTGTTTGGCTACTCATTTGACTGCCTTCGTTCGAAAATACAGCTCGAGAGTTTGTTTATATTTTTGTGACAATTAGGATAGTAACCATGTTTGTTAGTGCATATATTGATGCTTAACAATCGTATAAAGACATTAATAAAACAATGCACCAATAAACTGACAAGTAAAGCTGTAAAACTTGAAATATTTGTTTGCACATGTTGCCCAATATTTGCAGTATATCAATTGACAAGCTTTCCGTAGTTATCAGTTGTCACGTTTGCTGAGATTACTAAGACGTAGCGCTCGGACGCAGGTGATCTAGGTTCGAAACTCGGTCAAGCTGGTAAATTTTTTCTATGTCGGCCCAAACTGTTTAGCACCAACCAAATATTACCGTTTGGGGCAACCAAATGGGAACAACAAAGTAATTTGATTTCAGCAACGAAATATTTCATTGCCCACATACAAACAAATCATTTAGTTGCCCCAAACAAATCTTGTTTGATTCAACAAAATCTTTTTATCAGTGTCGAAATGGCAGCTTCTACGTAGAACACGAAGATGGCGGGCACTTTTGGCATTGCACGTAGGACGCAGCCTAAGGCTGGGATTACGATGTCTTCGTGTTTCACGTAACACGTAACAAGTTCACGTAAGCTGGTTACACCTCTACTAATGTGATCCGAGAAGACCGGTTACGATATCATTTCACGTACTGTTCACGTTATGGAAAAGCTAGCCAATGTCTATCTTTTGCCTGATAAGTGATACGTGACTGCACCACGTGATCTCTTTGGCCCTTCACAATAGGGGCATTATTGAGTTATCTTTGTTTTTCACGGGATTGTTATTATTTTCACGATGTCATTTGCTCACATTTTTAGTTCATGTACCGTATACATAACTTTCTCCTGTAAATAAGGACAGAAGATAGGGTGAAATTATTAATTTTTTAATCCGTAAAAATGTAGGGAGCTTTACAGCAGTTTATAAATTATGTTTCTTAGAGGTTTATAAATGCATGTATAAAATACAGAATGTTTACCGTTAAGTTTGGAAAGTTACTACGCCTGTTTCCTTAAAAAAAAAAAAAAAATCTCTGCATGTCAAAGTTAATTACATATGATTCATTCCATGTATACAAAAAACGTGCCTACATATCCCAGAGACATTTCGTTTCTCGAGATTATGACTATATCCTAGTTTTCAAAGTTTATAAAAGTCACGAACTGCATACTTTCCCAGCATGTTATAGCCACATCAATATTAAAACACAAACACGCCTGTATAACAAGAATTTTGGAAGTTTTCAATCTGAGCGAGTGTGTGGAGAGATTCGGGCGTCTTTTAACAGCGAGGTCTGGAGAGACGATTTTTCAATCTGAGAAGCAGCGAAACTTACCCCCCGACAATTTCGTGCAGTGCACAAAGGTTACGAGTTTACCTACGTGAAGTATCGTAATATACTACTTCCCAAGATGACTATACGCTTGAAGTAAAACGTGAAAGCGCAGCAAGACGCGGGTTACGTGTAACGTGAAGGCATCTTAAGCTGAAGCGTTACTAGAGCACCGCGTCCATGTTGCGCAGAACTCCACACTTGACGTGGCCAATCATACGAGCTTGTCTGCTTCAGGTGGCTTGTGAACTTATTACAATGAAGTAGTCGCTCGACCGGATGACGGATATCTCATTACAAAAATTAGCAACGCAATTATAACCAAACGACGAAATCATTTAAGAGGCCATAGCGCATGATCTGTTTCCGAGTAGATTGTTGCCAATTGAAATATTTTTTTTGCGGATTCTGCCAATAATCATTATGGAGAATACCGTTGCACGTATTTGTTGGAACCATTTTCTCCAACAACACGGATGTTTTTATATTTTTACTATTTCAAAATCGTGCAGAATGCGGTGTATATTATTAGTGCGCGTTCATGTATCATTCACTCTTAATAACTTTGTAAAATATACAAAGGCTCTTCACGATAAAGTGAATACTTTTGAAATCAACCTTAGAGAAATGTCACTGCTCGTGCCTGGATATAGTATAACGGGCGCACTGAGTAACATATGCACAGTCAAGTTGGTAACGATGGATGGAAAGTAGTTCCATATCTTAACGTCTAATAAAAAGAGTTAGGTGACCATTTGTGATAACTTAATGTATTTCTTTCGGAATCCGTTTTTTATTTATTTATCGAAGTGTAAAAATGAGCATGTTTGTAAAATATTTACTGTTCTTATTTCACAGTTTCACTAGACCGACGCATGGGTAAAGTGATGGGGCCCTTGCCAGTGTCAATTTTAGGTAAGGCGGAAGAATAGGCAACGTGCATATAGTAGATCTTAAGCAGGGCTTTCAAAAGCGCTCATTTTTACAGTGAACAGCCTATACCACAAAAACGTAGCAACATATGGCCGTTGGCTATCACTGGTTTCAATTGACGAAAGCTTCCTGTTTTGTATCTGGCTTAGAACAAGTGTCTCTTGGTCGATTTATTTGTCCTGTCTGTTATGGAGTGGTGGTTGGTTCTTGTTCACGGACTGTTTCCATTCCGATGTTACATCCACCCCTTTCGTTCTCTCTTGTTTAATTAAACTCATTCTTCCACCGTCCCCATTTCAGCATTACACCGGTACCGGTAGGACCTGCATCACGTGCGGAGAAACGAGTTAAATGAAACGCGTTATTTTACTCGAACAGAACTAATGATGTGGCAGGATGCCACCGTATAGAAATCAGAAAATGCTGCTGCGTGTAAACCATATCCTAAACCTCGCGCTCGTGGAATGAAGAGCTAAGGTTGACCGCGCAGAACTAGGGAAAAAGAATACGCTCGTTAAACTTTTCCAAAATGCAACTCCCGTTTATGAGAAACGTTCGGAGTGGCAACGCGTTTATAAATTGTGGAAGTCGAGTTGTTCTAAACAGCCGACGTTTCGACATTACAGGTTTATTGATGAAGATGTTCATGTTTCTGTAAATGTTTTGTCATTGTTTGCTTCGAAAAATATTTTATTTATTGGAAATGGCGTAGTCCTGAAATCGTTCATAGCTTAGAATGTTTTAGGCCTGTGTCGGTTGGATTCAAGGAAGACGCATTAAAGGCCGTCATAAATATAATGCATTGACACCGAATGTCACAAATTAATGTTTACGCTCTTTGCGTTACTATAGGCTGTTCATGGCAAAGTGAGCACTTTTTAAGGCCTTCAGAACAATCATTAGCACCTAATGTATATTATTCCAACCTCAGGCATTAAATTTTGAGGATTGTGAAATGCATACCCAGTGTTTATTGGTCACATAAAATGTTTATATAAAAAAGCAGCAGGTAGATGGAATTTGGATGAAAGGAAAAATTTAGAAGGGCCTTAAAAAGTGCTCACTTTACCGTGAACAGCCTATAACAAACTACTGCAGACAATCCAGTGCGACTTTGTTTGTTGTTATAAGAACAAACACTAGCAGCCATTCTGTTGTTGTCAGTTCCGTTCGAAGGCACGAGCAACGGCACTGAAATTATAAAGGAAATGGCGGAGGCGACTAGGTTTTCTTTCCAGCAACGGAAGTAGATTTTAAAGTTTTATTGAAAATTTGAGATCATGCTTCAAGTGCATAGACGATCGAGGGAAGAGTTCGATACTATTCCATCGTCACGGGTAACAATGAAACGATTAAACGAGAAGTTTGAGAGTGACGGAAATGTGTGTAGTGTGAAGAAAGGACGACGTGGCAGGAAGAGAACGATAACGGTGGAAGGAAGTGTGAGGCGTGCACATTCACACGTTACACCGGGAAGTGTGAAGTTCGTGTGGCAAGATGCGCGAGGGTCCGGTGTCAGTAAATCAAGTGTCCATCGCATTTCAATGCAAAGTGGATGCCCGACATTCCCACGTTACTTCACGCTGAAGGTGATTCACGATAAAGTGAGCACTTTTGAAATCAACCTTAGAAAAAAAAGTCACTGCCTCTGTCTGCATATATTTAAACGCGCACAATGACATACGCCCAGCAAAGTTGGTAACGATGGGTGGAAAATAGTTCCATAACTTAACGTTTAATAAAAAGTGTTAGGTAACAATTTGTGATAACGTTAATGATTTCTTTCGTTTACTGTGTTTTATGTATCGACGCATAAAAATTTGCAGATTTGTAAACTATTTACTTTTACAATAATTTCACAGTTCCGCTAGACCGACACAAGAATAAAGTGATGAGGCCCATTGCAATGTTAATTTTACATAAAGCGGAAGAATACACAACGTGCTCACAAGTAGATCTTAAGCAGGACTTTCAAAAGTTCTCATTTTACCGCGAACAGCTTATACCCAGGTGACGATTACTTTTTCCATCAGGGCGGTGCACCGTCTCATTCCCATCGCTCCTGGACGAAACAAACCTCTGTTGGGAGGTGGAAAGGCTGACGAGGAAGTATCGAGTATCCATCCACCCAGATCTCTAGATTTAACGCCTTTTTGATTTTTATCTACGAGGAACTCTGAAGAACACCGTGAACGCCACAAAGCCATGGACTCTGAAGAGAGAGGCTATTGTGACGGCCTGTGAATCTACTCATACGAAAAGGATAACTACAGTTTGCAGTTCTACTATACAGCGTTACACACGAAATAATGCTGCTTATGGCAGACATTTTGAACATTTGTAACTGTCATTTACATTCGCACTTACCCAACGTTGTCCATATAGCGTCCAATGCAAGCAGTCCCATCAGATTGTCTTATATCGTTTTTGTGTTGTTCACGTTCGAAGAGAGTGGATATTAATTTAGGACATCCGGTAGTACTCATTTTAAAATACATTTATGTATAATGTCTTCTGAAAATGAAAAATTTTCCAGTCTGGTTTGTAGTCCTCTACATTCTCATCAAGTTGTGGTCCAGATTAATATCTTTCGCGAAGAGAAATAAATATTACAATAATAGTAATTATTTGGACTAAGTGGCATTACTTTTATTTTGTAAGGTTATCATAAACTTATTTTTGTGCACTCGGTGTGTTCTGCATTTGTATTTATATTGGCAGTTACTCTATTCTTACTTTGAAGCGACGTATTTAGTCTTGGCTTTCACTGAACCATCCCCCCCCCCCCCTCAACACCTGTTGTTTTGAGGGCACTGCCTACCGGCTTGCAACTGCGAAATTTAATTAGCAAATTCCTTGTTTAGGAAATTTCGCCTAAGTGCGGCAATTTTAAAAATGGGCGTTTCAAACAAAATGTACTCACGAATTTTTTTTTTTGGAGAAGTTCCCTACACCGTAGAGGTTTTCGTAATACGTATAGCTTGTTTTCGAGGAATTTTGAAAATTGATGATTTACAAAAAAGTGCATACTGCCTCGCTGTATTGGAAATATAAGCCTGACCGATATACGTGTAAAGCAAGCAGAGCTATGAAAATGTCAATTTTTCATATTGCTACGGTCCCGCCCCGAGGGTCGTTCAGAAGGGCTTTGTTAACCGCGAGCAGCCTAAATACATACATGTTAACTGAGCCTTTCTAAAACCAACTTTTGGAAAAGAATATTTTGACCGTAACTTCACTTTAACGTACACACTTACTAACATACAGGTAAAGGCCTTTCACGATAAAGTGAGCAGTTTTGGAATCAACCTTATAAAAAAAATCACTGCCCCTGCCTGCACATGTTTTAACGGGCGCGCTGAGTGACATGCGCCAAGTAAAGTTGGTAACGATGGCGGGAAAGAAGTTCCATATCTTAACGTCGAATAAAAAGTGTTAGGTAACCACTTCAAATAACTTAAATTATTTCTTTCGCCTTGTTTCTTTTTTAATGCATCGGAGTGTAAACATGAACAGATTAGTAAAATAATATTTTTTTCAACACTTTCTCAGTTTCACTTGACTGATGCGTGAATAAAGTGACGATGCACATGTCAATGTAAATTTTACATAAGACGGAAAATACACAACGTGCATACAAGTATAGATCTTAAGCAGGGCTTTCAAAAGTAGATGTATAATGGAGATCCTGGCACGGTACATTTTTGGTGTTATTTCTTCTATAATTACAACAAAAATGCAGTACACTAAATAGGGTTATTTCGTCTAAAAGTACAGGAAAAAGTTATAAACTCAATCTGAAATTCGATGAAAAAATCGTGAAAAACATGTAAATTAAAGTAAAAATCAAGGTATTTGATGTGTAAATTTAAGCTCTAAAAGCATTTAAAAATGGAGCTCTTAAAAAGGTCAATTTTAAGCGAAAAAAAAAACAAGAATATTTTAGCACTTTTTCAAAATTGTGCGCACACGATTTGGCACAGGTAAAACAAGCAAAATTATGAGAAAATCTAGCAAATTTAAGGCTAAAACAAGCAAATCAAATGAAAAGGTACAAACTAATTGAATTCATAAAGTTTATTCAACAAAAGTAAAACACCAATGAGATTTTTTAGAGTCTAAAAATAAAAAAAAATCTAAAGCATAGCCATTACTTAATCCATAATCCCAACCATCACAACAATCCAAACCATAGTCATCTTCTTTAAAATTAGAAAATTTATCTGATCTGCAATAATTTTTATTGATTCTTAAAACAATTTTGAAATGAGCAATGTACGTTCTTTATCATTAAAAGTTTCTGTTTTTATAATTTCATATCCAAAACACCAAAACTTCTAAAAGTTATACAATTTGATCCATTTGTAATATTACAAATTTATATATGCTTTATAGAAAATTGATACTACTAGAAAATTTTAATTAGAATTATTATTTTTTATTCGATCAAATAATTCATCTTAATTTATAAAAATTAGTAAAAATTTCTGATGCAACCACTCAACTATGAGTCTAAAAAATTGTATTAAAATATCGAAACAATTTATTGTTTCCGTAATATCGTTCACATTATCCATTTAATAAAATAAAACATTTATATATCAGTAACATTTTCTTTCAAATAATCACAAGTTTAATTTCGTTGGCTAATTAAAACAACATTGCAAATTGTACCAGCCTCAGCAGCTTTTTTAAAATCAACACTAATTTATATATTTGTTTTATCTTTAACTACTACTGTTTTTGCATATTGACAGTAAATAAATATAAAGGTAGTCTTCCCCAAAATGAACAATAATTGATATCGCCATGATAATTTGTAGTTGGCTTATAATAAAGTTCATTATTTATATATATAGTATCTAATTTTGTTCTTGAATTTCTAAAATCATTAAAAGCCAGAAACATTTTAAGACAAATATCATTTTCAATATCTAGATTCCAATTTTCATTTGGAAAAATTTCATTTCTACCGTTTTTGACAAAAATATTTCTCATGTTATAATGATCAAACATTGAAGCATGCACATATTGCTCGGCCCAATTTTTTTCTATTAGTTTGGAAACCCACAATTACAAAATCAGGTATGTCTAATTGCAAATTATTAAATTTATCTTTTATATAAAAGTTAAAAACAGTTTTCCCAGCAGGAACTTCTTTTTCAATAAATTGCCAGTATTTAAAACCAATATGAATTTTACGATTTTTATATATTTTTCTTTAATTGCAATTGATGTGTTAGCTTCATATTCAACATAGGCCACATAATTTCTAATTTTTCAATAGCAATTTTTCCTAGATCAGCATAAGTTTTATCAACCGAACCATCTACTTTTTTTAGTTTCATAAACAAATACAGTTATCTGCTGAATTTCTTTAAAAAAAAAAAAAAAAAAAAAAGTGATTTTATAGCAACTCTTTCAGTAAACTTCATTATTATCGCGAATAAAAGCAAACAAATATCTTAATGGGTACATTAGTTCATTTATTTTGCCACTACGAAAAGATTCTACTCGAAATTTATTATCAACACCAGTAGACTAAATAATTTTGTTCACCTGGTGATCTTAGTAAAATATTCATAATTGTCGAAGTTATTGCTGGATTATCAAAAGCCTTAATAATCTCTCCATGTTTTGAAATTTCTACTCTATAAAACTGAAATGGAAATAAATGAGAACAATCATAAATATTATCTAATTTTTCGTATTTTGCTTCATCTCCAACTTTATCCCTCTTTAGTAGGCGATATTCTTCAAAAACATAAGCATTGTTTGGAAAAGAAAAACCATCTCCTAGTGGAATATCAAGTTCTATTCTAGTATTGTAAACATTTAAATTTTGACTAGTTTGATAAGTCGGGGGAAAAGTTTGTCTCAAAACTCTCAATTTCTTTATAAATAAATAAATTTTAAAAAATATATAAATGAAGGATTCAGGAGGAGTTCATCGAGTGAAATTGCTCATCGAGAAATATATAAATTATAAAGATAACCATTAGGTAGAATATGAAAAAAAAAAAAAAAAAACAGAAAAAATCTACCATTAATTCATGAATGAGAAAATATTAGCAAAAAAGTAGAACAAGCAAGTGAAGAAAATAAAAATTTAATAACAGCACTAGTACCTGTTGCTGCAAAAAATTTAGATAATCCACCAACACCAGAAGAAATATCATTTGAAAAAGAATTATTAGCAGAACAAGAATCTCCTAATTTGGAAGAGCAAATGGGATTTGTACCAATGAAAAATTTACCGTCTATAGCAGGTGTTTCTAATACAAATCTTGGAAAAGAAATTTTTGTAAATATTAATGTTATTAAGGAAAAATTTTTTTTACGAGGAGTTGGTCAAGATTTTAAAATTGGTGAGACAAAAGTAAAAACAGATAGTGATTTTTAATTTGTCAATGAAAAAATATATGAATTAACAGAAGATCTTATTAATTTACTAACAAAAAGTACCTAAATTCGATATTGTTGTTGACCTTAAAAATTACAAAGATATTATTGTAGCAACCAATGCTATATTCCAAAAATATATTCCTAATAATAAAAGGAATAATCCAAGTTTCAGTAGTAATGCGATGTATATTAATAACATTTTCCAATTTATGAAGAATATATAAAATATTCACAGTCAAAATCATTACGAAATACAACAGAAAGAATGATTTATCCAAGAATATGTTTGTATGGAAGATTTTAGAAAATTAATTGATAGATTATTATTTATTCAGGGCGAAAAAAATGCTGTAAATAATAGTTTTTACAATGAAAAAGTGTGAATAATGAATATGTTATGCAATAAATTTTCTGAAGTTGTTATAAATAATCCAAAAGGTGCATAATATCTTATAAGTGTTTTAAATGTAATTCCACATTCATTTTGGAATTCTGAACACCATGAAAAAGGTGTGATAAACTGGGCATTAAATAATTTAAATTTTCCCAAATTACATTTGCCCGGTTATAATTATTGTGGTCCATTAAAAAATTAAATGAAAGTCTTGAGAAAGGTGTTAAAGGAGTAAATGAATTAGATGAAGTATGCAAATATCATGATATTGCATATCGAGATCATAATGATTTCGAATCTAGACATGAAGCAGATAAATTTTTTACAAAAAGAAGCAAAAGTAATTATGTTAGATAAAAATACTCCAATTGGAGAAGAAATGTCTTCTGCTGCTGTTGCCTCAAATATGTTTACAAAAGGAAAATTAGGATAGGACATTAAAATTTATTAAACTATTAATTTTTTTTTACTTATAAATGAAGATACCAGAATATATCATTTTATATTACTTACGAGGAATTAAAAAAATTTGGGTACAGATAAATTTTTAACAGGCGATCAAATTGCGAAAAAAAAAATAATGCGGAGGAGAAAAATTTCAAATTAACTTTACCATTACCAACAGTTTAGCCAATTTTTTAAAGAAAAAACTGGCGATGGTTTACATCATGGAGAAATTATTTCCATTGTACTCGCTGCTTTAGGAGCAGCTGCTGTAATTTATAGTGCTGTTGAACAAAATAGCAAAAAAAAAAATAATAATTAGAAGAACAGAGACATAATTTAGCAATAAAAATAATCTAGGAAGTGGACAAAAACGAGGAAGACCAAAAAAATTTTAATTTATCACCATTATCTAATGTCGATATTGAAAAATATGTAATAAATAAATATATATATGTATGTATACATATATGAGATTATGCATTAAAAAAGATTTTGATTCAAAATATAAAACTATTGTTTTTGATAATGCTCTTTAAAATGATATACATTTGCAATTCAATAACACTATTGCTAATTATATAAAACAAATTAATAATACAAAACAGACATTAAAAAAAGAAGCAGATTCAAAATATAAAACTATTGCTTCTGACTATGCATTAAAAAACGACGTAGATTCGAAATATAAATCTATTGTTTCTGACTGGATTAAAAAACAATGTCAATTCAAAATTAAAACTATTGTTTCTGACTATGCTTTAAAAACTGATGTCGAATCAAAATACAACACTACTGTTTCTGATTTAAAATCATATGTAGAATCAAAAATAATATAATTGTTTCTGCTTTACGAGATCAAATAAGAAAAGTTTTTGTTTCCACAACAGACTATGATTCTCTTCATAATCGCAGAATTAATAATATGGCTTATCCGGTAGCTGGAAAAGATGCTGTCAATACAATGTATTTTGATAAAGAAATATCTGATAAATTACAAAATTTAAACAAATCTGTTTTCAATTATTGCGACACACTCGTTAACACAGAAGTCTAAAAAAATTAATGAGCTGTTGATAAAGAATTAGATGTCAAATTACAAAATTTAAGCCAATCAATTGAGATATTTAAGGAAGAAAAATCTCGTATATTTTATTTAAGTGCAAAGTGGAATAAAAGTAATCATATTTCTCACTTAGAAAATAATTCAATTTTCTTTATTTTTGTGATGGATTGTACTGTTTATAAAATATCTACAGATGATGATGTGACTGTTATTATGGGAAATACAAAAATAGATTACAGTAAGCCTTTTGATGATAAAAGAGGCGCTAATTTATCTTTAAAAATAAAAATTAATGATATATCTTTTCATATTGATGCTCATATTAAAATAATGGGAATACTTGTGAAATGTAAAGAATAAATATATTTTATTTATTACTAAGTGGAGAATACTTGGTGCTTGAAGTGTAAGGTTCCTGAAAATAATATAAAAAATGAAAATAAAATAAATGGACGATTAGTTCAGAAAAGTATATGCTTGTTGTGCACTTCTAAAAATCAACATTCTTAGACAAAAAAAATTGCTCATTGTGTGAGAAGGAATAATTAATGAATTATTTAAACCTGCACGAAAGAATTTTCAAGAAGTAAAATAATATTGTATGGAATTCATGATTTATGGCAAATTGATCCTGTAGAAATGAATGCTGGTAATTTAAAAGGTATATTTCATATAAAAAAAGGTTACAAATATATTATGACAATTATTGATGTTTATCGAAATTTGTATTACCTATACCAATTAAAGATAAAACAACTAAAATGTATCCAACTGGTTAGAATCTATATTAATTACAAGAAAAAATAATATACAAACTGATAATGGTTCAGAATTATATAATAAATCATTTAATGTGCTTATGGAGAAATATAATATCAACCATTATTCTTCATTTTCTGAATTAAAAGCGAGCATCGTTGAAAGATTTAATCAAACTTTAAAATTTATAATGTGGGAAAAATTTGCTTTGAATGGTAATTATAAATTGGTAAATATATTAGATGATTTAGTGAAAGAATATAATAATTCAAAATATATCACAATTGGAATGAAGCCAATTGTAGTTAATAAAAAATGAAAAAATTTATTGCAAACAAATTTTGTGTTTACTAAACCAAAATATATAGTTGGAGATGTTATTTTGTGAGCAAACAAAAAAAAAAATTGAAAAACATTATACTGCTAATTGGTTAACAGAATTATTTACTATTATCAGAGTTTAAAATTATGATGTACCAACTTACACATTAGAAGATGTTATTGGAGAAGAAATAATAGGTAGTTTTTATGTATATGAAATTATGAAAACTGACTACCGGAATGAATATTTAGTTGAAAATGTTTTAAAAACTAGAGGTAAACAAATTAAAAAAAATGGTTAGTTTTTGATTATTCACACAACTCGTGGATGAATAAAACAGATGTTTGTGCAGCCGAGTCTACTTATGCTAACCTTTTGTAAATTTTAAATTTTTTTTCTAATTAGACAAGTCAAAAATGCAATAACGTAACACACATAGCATTTAATGGCCTTTTAAAAATTCATTTGCTGTTGTGTTGTCATTGAGTTGTTGTGGCTGTGTCATTGTAGCATTGTCATTGTGTCTTTGTCATTGTGTTGTCATTCATTTTAACATAAACATGTTTTCAAACATTAAAAGATTTAATGAAGTCTTTAATTTTATTTCTATACTTTCCTTCTTTTGTTTTTCTACTCAAATCTATTGTAATGAAACCATAATCTTCATCCCAGTCTATTGAACAAATTTCATTATATTTTTCATAAGTCATATCTCCACCAACAAAGTCGTTATACATGTATTTTAAATTAATATGGTCTTGTCTAAGTATACATAAAAATTTTGTAATATATCTTATCAAATGTTTTGGTGCTTTTGAATAAGTTTGAGCTAAATAGAATACATCGATATTTTTATGTCTGCCCCGAGTAAAATAATCGCGAATAATGTCTTGACTTTCTAATATAATATCATCAAGTTAACTAGCGAATAAACTTCAAATATGTCTAAGGAGGCATATCTTCAGTATTATTTAAATAGTGACCCATTTTTATTTAATTTCTAGATCTTTTGCTGCATCATTGATATCATTTTGTAACTGAATATATTTAGGTTAGTTTAAACATTTTGAGCAAACATACAGTTTATTAAAATTTAACAAACCTCTTTTATATACAAAATTATCAAATTTGTTTTTCCACGACTGCTATTGCCAACAATTATTGCACATATATATTATCAAGCATTAATTCACCATTAAAAAAAACTCTTAATGCTGCTTCGAAAATAAAAACATCAACACCCCAGTCAGTTTTTTTGTATTTATATGTTAATTTTTTAATAAATGGTTAATAAAGTATTTAAGTTGACAAGCAATAGTTCTATTTGAAAGAAAAAACTCCATTATGATATAATTCACAATGAAAAATCGATTGCATAAATCAGTTTTCATACTAAACTTTTAACACCAAATATATATAATAAGACTATAACAAAAATAGAAACCATGAGCCATGTTGATAAAAATGAAGTTGTAACTATTCTAAGATGTCAATAAGATATTGAACCATTAAAATAGATTATGAATTCAATTGATCCATTTCCAACAAGTAATGTTGAATTAATAGCAGATAATGTAAAAAATATAATATCTATCAATTCTAAATTAGATATTAAACTTGAATATCGACTGTCTTATATTCTTGGTTTTGAAAGAAATTAACTATCGAAAAAGACAAAGTTGTTGTAGGTACTAAATTACCAAATTTTGATCCGTTTAAAACAATAAATATTCAATCTAATTTAGCATACGGTATGTTCATAAAATATGATGAATCTAATCATTTAAAAACTGATAAAATTCTGAGTTTTCCACCAAAAACTATGTTTAGTTTTAGAAATGATATAATTTGTGAGCCTGCATATCCAGATTATTATAAAATTAATATTGAGCAATTTAATCACATTGTTTTAGAAATTAAAGATGAAAATGTTAAACTGAATTATTTTGATGGTGTTGATATTGATGTTGTCTTAGAAAATAAATAAGTTTAAAATATATTATAGAAATATAACAATATACAAATTAATGAAAAATTTTCCAACTGATATCCATATGGTAGTGGATATATTTTATTTTATAATATAATTCTTTTGTTATCATAAGGACTTAATGCTATTTTACTATCTTCGACCTATATATAATATTTTTCACTCATTATATTCATTGTTCTATATTGTATTTTCTCTTTAAACAAACAATTCTTAGTCATCAAATGTAATTCACTTATTAACTACAATTTTTTTTACACCTTCGACTTTTTTTCTTTGCCGCCAACTTTATAACCACACATTTTGGATTGGACACCAACAAAGTCTTTCAATATTTGACCATTACATTCATATTTCATTTTTCCTAAAACTTTTTTACTTATTTGAGACATGGTATAAATATTCTCATGTGAATAATCACCTGTATCAAATTTTTCTATCATGGACTTCATATCTTTGCGAAAATCGTCGTGTTTTTATGTTTTAAATATATGAATCGGTATTTTTATAAAATATTGAATTTTATCACCATTATTTGGTTTTATTTTATTATAGTGAAAATCATATATTATTATCTTGAAATATCTAAAATTGACGTACCCACATAACTTGGTTTACAAAATTTTACATTTGTTTTATTCATATGTATAGCTGCAAGATTTTCATTAAATATAGTACTTCTTTTGAAATTTGTTTTCGCTACTAGTTTTCCACATTTTTCAACATCTGATACTAGATTTATATCAACTCTGTTTCTACTATTTTTCCATAGTTTTACGAAATTCTGAATTATTCACAAGCTTATAAAAATATTGTTCGATATCCTTTTTACCATTAGTTCTCATTTTTTTGTTTAAATCTATATACTTTTTTTTACCTAATTGGAGTGATCAAATGTTAATATTCTGTGTATTTTTGCAGTTTTATATAGATTTTTAAACATTGTTTTATATTATTATAATTAATTACTAATTTTTCTTTTTTATGTAAAGTTGTTAATAATTTAGATTGATTTGTTTTTGGAACTACCTTATTTTCAGGACTTTAAGGTAGATCTTTATGTAAATCATGTAGTTCTTGTGGATATTTTAATTCAACTTCCAGTATACAACCATACTCAGAATTATTCTCCTAAAATAATATTTTCTTACTCAAGTACTCGAAATCATTTAATGTACAATAAACCCATTCAACACCACTATATGTGAAATATTGTGACATTGCCCAACCATATAAACTATTATCGAGATATGCCAAATTATTTGATTCTTGATTAGAGTTAAAATCATGGAAATATTTATTATTTGCTATATATTTCTTACAACATTGAGATATTCCACCTTTAATTCCTTTTTCAATCATTAAAATATCATATAATTGTGTAGTATATCTAATGATTGTTTAGTCATTTTTAACATTGCAGCCCACAATAAATCTGTTGCTTTAAAATACCATGTAGGATATAAATTGTATGCATTATACTTGCATTTCTAAAATTTTCGAACACATTCGCTAATACTAATGCATCACTTTCTAAATATAAATTGTGATAGTCACCAAGATATTAAATATTAAATTGGTCCCATACACGTTTTGCGTGCTGAAAATCAGTGTCAGTTATATCAGATTCATTGAATTAATTGTAAATTTTTTAGGATTATCCATATAATCATATGGATAAACATTTTTTTAAATAACTAAGTCTACATGCTCTTTTGTAAAATTTTTTTGTGTGTGTGTTTCATTTGATCGTTACTTAAATTAAATGATAATTTATGTAAACTACTGGGAATAAATTTAAATGTGTCAATAAAAGTCATTAAAAAATTTTTTTGTTTGTTTCCCAAAATGGATAAAGTTTTCTTCATTATTTGCAATTAGTTCTATAATTTAATCGTCATATCCTAGCTCTTTAATAAATAAGTATGCATCATATCCACCTAAATTATGAAAATTAATTGGAACAAAGTTTGGTAATTTTAATCTTAGATTACGATAATTAAATACTGGATTAATTAATTTTCCACTCATGCGATCATGATGATGCTATTTTTAATTGTCCTTCGTATATTCGCTCTCATATACAGTGCATCTTTTCGATTTCCTATGTAATATTTTTCCTTCTTTTGTTAGTAGATGCATTGGTTTAATTATGTAAATATGTTTCACCAATTTCTTCTACTTCTCTTTTTATTGATTGTATGAATATTTTATGAGCATTTGGACCTCGATATACTACTGGAGGCTTATAATCACCATAATTAGATACAATATAATTTTAAAAATCAGATGCATCGTGTAATATATATTTCATTGTGTATGACTCATCATTCAATTTTAAACCAATTATTTTAATTTTTTTTTTGTTTCTTTGGAACTGGTTTAGTTGTTGATATATTATTTAGAATTGATTCGAAATCTGCATATGTGAATGGATCCTTCGTTGCATATTCATAATTTTTTAATTTCATTTGCTCTCCTTTTGAGGGCAAAGTAATTTTTACGGCTTCATTTTTCGAGCAACCTTCGGTATTTTTATTAAAATTCTCTTGAGAAGAAAAGAATCGAAGCTACATATCACATAAGCTTTACATTTATGATTATCTTTTTGCATTTTAAACAGTTTCTATAAATCTTATATCCAACAATAATGCGAATTTTGCATAGCTGCATCTGCTTTAGCTGATGCTTTATCATAGTTGAAATAATGTAAATGTACATGTTTTTCCTTTCTATTTTTTGTGAGTTTTAGTGGCTACACCATAGATTTTTCATATTCAATAGAGTACATTCATAGATGTATCAATTTGATTTTCTATTTTTGGTATTTCAATAATTTTAATAGGATATTTATTTTTATCTATTATGTTATCAATATCAAGCCCCACATTTTAATATTTAGATACTCTTTGCGGATTTTTCTACTGGAAACAATGCAGATACTATTGCCCAGAGAAAATATTTTTGATCATCAATTTTAACATTTATGCATTTTTTTAAATTTCTTAATCACTTCTGGTAGATCAATATATGATGAGCCTCTTAATGGATTATACTTATTTATTGCTAATTGTGTTCCAGTTGTTTTATCTAAAGCCCATCCAGAACTTATATTTTGAAATTCAGATAACTGTGTAAATATTTCTTGTATTACGAATTTATAATTTTTTTTTTTAATATCTCCAGCATTCAATACTGTATAATTGGGTGATTGAAAAGTGAACAATTGCATTTTACTATTTTCTTGCTTATGAAAATTAGCATATAATTTATTACTGGTTTTCACTTCTTTAAATAATTTAAGATAATTGTGCATTATCTCGAAAATCTTATTTTTTGCTGTAGTCAAAAAATGAATGAACTGTACTAAATTAAGTGTTTTCAATATGATATGTTGATATCCTACTCTGAAAAGCTTTATTAACCAAGTAATTTTTGTTGCTTCTTCTTTTATTTTTTGTTAAGAAATAAATCATTATAAATGGAAATATTTATATTAATTCTATTTTATCTTGGAATATAATTCATTGTTATTTGTATCAGCCAAAGGTAAATTTGTAAAATTATTCTTCGTTGTTTTTCTCCGCTTGTCTATAACCAGTGGCATAAAAATGGTATGAGTTCTAATTAGATCGTTTTTTCATTAGTCTAGTTATTTATCTAATTTAAAATATTCAGCAATACGGTTCAAGCTCCTCATCCCCTCATTGTTCAAACACAGCTCTTATACAAGCCTCAATTTTTATAGTTGTATTTATAAGGAAAATAAATTTAATTGTATTTAAATTTTTATGGACTATATGGTATCATGATTTTTACTATCAAAATAACACAAAAGTTTTAGTTAATATTAATATCAAAAGCAATATTTATTAATTATTTAGCTTCGTATTATGATTATCTTTTCTTCATATATTCTTTCATATATTAATTATAACAAGCTTTACATTTTATTATATTTTTGTCCTTAATATTTTTGTGAAGATAATATAGTTTTATAGATTTAGTCTCATTACACACTTTACATGTTTTTTGTTGTATAACTATCATGTTGAGTGACATTTAATTTATCTAGTACTTTACTGTGAAATGTAAAATTTTTATGTGTTTTGAGAGATGTATTATAAACATATTTTCCACATTCACACATTACTTTCTCTTTATTTAATTCATAATGTTTGTACCTTTTTCAATACAACATTTTATACAGATGTTATAAAGCTTATCTTTTCTGTTTTGATTAAAGTATAAACTTCCTTTATTTAATAATTCATTACACTTTTTACAAATTTTAGTATTTTTCATTTCGTGTTGCGATTACATTTTTGTTTATTTGTATAGAAAAAAAATGAAGTAAGAAAAAGTAAAATTATAAATATTAAAATAATACAATATTTTTAATTTCCATTTTTTTTAGTTTTATTAAATTTGTTTCCGTTTAAATAAAATAAACCAAAATAGAGGCTCTGCTCAACAAGTTGGACAATTCATATGAATTGATTAAACTATATGGCCTCAAAATTTATAAGTGGTATGAAGCTACAGAATTTCAAATTTATGAATCTAAGTTTGGCAAAAAAATTAATTGTTTTCTAGATGGTAATTATAAAATCACTTTACCAGATCGTTATGCAAAGATAATTGATGAAAATAGCTTAAAAATGATGTATGAGTGGTGAGTTTTTGTAGTGTATAAAGGTTTAAAAGAAATGGAAAATGGAAAATCTGTACATGATATTGAATTTAATATTTAAATCCTATGAATTATCTTTTTTATTATTTCATCTGGTTTGCTTTTTTTTGGCCTTAAATTTGTTTGATTTTTGCATAATTTAGCTTGTTTTTACCTGTGTCAAATCGTGTGCGCTCATTTTAAAAACTGCTAAAATATTCTTGCTTTTTTTTTTTTTGCTTAAAATTGCCCGTTTTTGAGAGCTCATTTTTAAAAAGCTTTTAGAGCTTAAATTTAACTCTCAAATATTTTAATTTACATGATTTTCGCGATTTTTTCATCGAATTTCAGATTTTGAGTTTTTCCTGTATTTTTAGACAAAATAACCCTATTTAGTGTACTGCATTTTCTGTTGTAATTTTAGGAGAAATATCCCCAAAAAATGTGCTGCGCCTGGATCCCCATTATACATCTACTCATAAATTATTTCTTTCGCTTTCTGCTTTTCTTTTAATTCATCTATGTCCAAAGTGAGCAAATTGTAGAGTATTTATTTTGCTTCTAATTTGACAGTTTCACTTTGCCGACGCATGAATAAAGTGATGAGGCCCATGGCAATGTTAATTTTACGTAAGGCAGAAGAATACACAATGTGTATACAAGTATATCTTAAGCAGGGCTTTCAAAAGTTCTCATTTTACCGTGAACAGCCTCTAGTAAAGTTGGCAGCGATCTAGTAGAAGTAATCATATACATTATAAATTTTTACATTTTGTTTCTTTACCCATAATTCTATTTTAAAAGCTGAAAGCGTAATATTGAAATTTATCAACACTGAAATCGTTTAAATTTGCATGTTTTTTGCATGCAAATACAAGAATTGGCGTATAAGAAAGGTTTTAACATTCTTGACCGTTTCACACTATCGGCACTTGAATGCTAGTTAGCGGGTCAATGCCTGTGTTAATTTTACATACGGCGAAATGATACAAAAAGAGCGGAAAATAGTCCTAAGCAGGGTTCACAATGTGGCACACAGTCGGCGGAGTTAATACGTAAGAAGAAACATATATACATTTCAAGCTCATCAGCAAAAATCTACAAAAGGTCGATGGTTTCTAACCACTTAATTTTGCAGCATCCCGTAAATAAACTGACATATTGGGGACATCACGTTAAGAGATTCAAAATAAAAATCATATGTATACATTTTTACGTAATAAGCGCAATTAGAAGAAACATAGGTAAGTAGTATTATGAAATTATCTTAAGGTGAATTCATACGTGAAAGGTGCTTAGAGCGTAGCTGAATAGTGTGTCATGATTAGGTGTAGAGCACAACAGTAAATGATGGGGTTTATTGAACAGAATGGTCATAAAATAACCAATTACGTGATTATTAATCGGGGAGCTTATATAGAATATCATATTTCTAATTACATACGTTATGATTAATTACCACACGCCACTACTATTGCAATCTAATTGGAAAGTCTCCTCCTTATTCATGTTGCCGGGGGCTGTTTCTGGTAGGCGGTTAACGACGACCGGACATACCCATCTCCGTGCTCTTCTCGTTGCGATGCCCCAACGACAAAAGACGCCGCACCCAGTGTTACGGTTGCCTATATTGGGCGCGTTGTTTAACATATTCGGCCCCGATTACTGGCCTGGTAGAGGAGATTTCAGCAACTGCCGTCGCGAGGTGATTACTGCAATAACGCTCGTTCCCTGGTTCAATGTTTGAAGGCGAGGTTAGGCAGGCCGTCCACCTAAGGCCTGATCACTTCGTAACAGTAGGTAAAAGTAAATTGTGACAGGAGTTTCTTAGGTCGTAGGTATAAAAATAACTCCCGCAGAGGGAATATGGGGCAGAGTGAGCACGTAAGCTGCGCAGTAGCCACTATCCGTGCTCCAGCATTGGACTGCTTTTCTGCAGAAAGCGCTATCAGAACCAACATGGATAGCATTTAAGATTGGAACACTGTTTACGTAAGCGGGTACAGTACAGATCCTCTCGCATCTGCACTGCCGAACTCGCGCACGGCTCGGCCTTCTTGGAACCAAAATACGCGTGTGACCAACTTTTTCCAATAGCCATTACGTCTATTGAGGGGACACGTTTCACAGTCGCCAACATTACTTTTTATTCCGAACAGAACATTTTTATTAGATCTTCCAGACGTTAGCCATTGCTCGTAATGCGCATACGTGCAGGGAAACGGGAAAAGCTGGGGATGAAAGTGGAACTCGCAGAACAACGTTTTACATATACACAAATAAGTTCGGTGAGTGTGAAGTAAATATGTACACTTTTGCGTATATTTTAAAGCAAGATCACGTTACCTCAATTGTACGTTAAAAACAACCCAATTGTTTAAGCGATAGAGTACGGGATACCGCGGTCGTACGTTTTGCCACATTCTTGCAGAACACTATTTAATCGAGACTGAATTCGCTTTCCTGGTTTATAAAATTTAATGGTTATGGTGGTGCATGTTTAATCCCCCTTCCCTGTTACGAATTACTTCAATGCGGACAAATGAAGCTATCTACAGCGACGCGCCGGTATCCATGACCGGGAAATAACCCGAACCATGATGCAGCAGTTATAGTTTGTAAGACGTAGCACCGAAGCGCCAGCTGACCTCTCCTGGCGGCACCGTATCCGGGACAATTACGCTACGGTGAAACTGTATAGCGATTAGCGAAACCTTGAATGGGGTCTGTCTATGGACCCACGCCGAGAACAACCTCCAAGGTGCAGCTTCAACGTGGTGTTCAGCTCGTTGCTTCCTATCATAACAATCAGCCCTGCAGCAGCGATACATACAGGTTACTGTATTGTATTTGAGAGGATCAACATGACTTAGTCGTCCCTTGTTAACGGCTTATATCGGGGGGTAAGTCGCCGGCGCCTATTTTTCCACGTCTATGCGACCTGCACACACTATTGCCCATCTAACAAAACATATATTCATGATGTTAACGAGAAGTGTTTACAACTGTACACAGCAGTGTACAGGGCTCCGAGACGAACAATTTGATGCAGGACACCTGTGGTCCGTAGGTCGGGAAATTACCGTAAAAGCGCTTGACAAATGTGTACTAAAACACGTTCAGCGCGCCGCTGTGGGCCCGGCCTTAATCGGCCTGCTGGTCAGCTGAAGCTAGTTTGTACAGAGGTCAAATCGGGCAGGAAAATTTTAGTAATTGCTTTAGTTTGAAACACATGTTGCAATTTCATACATTCCTTCCTGATCTCTGTAACTTGTCTGTAGTATTGTGACAATGCAACATGTGTTTCAAACAAAAGCTATTACTAAACGTTTCCTGCCCGATTTGACCTCTGTACAAACCGGCTTCAGCTAACCAGCAGGTCGATTAAAGCCGGGCCCACAGCAGAGCGCTGCACGTGTTTTAGTACACATTTGTCAAGCGATTTACGGCTATTTCCCGACCCTCTGGACCACAAGCGTCCTACATCAAATTGCTCGTCTCGGATTCCTGTGCACTGTTATGTACAGTTGTAAACACTTATCGTTTACATCCTGTAGTAGCAGAACACCGCGCACGCGTTGATTCGTTGTCGTCAGTACGGTAAGCGGTGAACGGACAGTGTCATGTCCGCAATGCGTTGAGAAGCAGTCACTTTAAAAAGAAAATGCACGTCCGTTTTAACGTGTTGAAACATATTATTGCGACGTCTACCGAATACGTTAGCACGCGACGATTGCGTCCTTAGTGGCACACATTGCCTCGCTTCGAGCCATTGTGTTTCTTCGTGTGACATAAAAATACAGTCATCGCTTGTTGTATTGACGAAAATAAACCAACGCGCACGTGCTGTTTGGAAGCGATTCTCTACTTTCGCGCCGCTGATTGGTTCAGGATGACAACGACGCCGAATGTTCAGCTGACAGACGAGGCGCCGTAACGAGTACGTACACAGTAATGGACTCTGGCTACACGAGACACAATTATTTCACAGCGGAGGAGATGCTGAGATTGTTAGATGGGAAGGAATAACTACTAAGTTACAATAAAGACATAACTAGGCAAAAGGTGCCAAAATAAGGCTTGACAGTTCTCAATTAACAGATATGTGTCCTATAATAAAACTCAGCACACAAGTAACTTGAAGGTCTACAATTGCACAAAATTAAAATCGGAAGCAAAGAAGAAACAGAAAGAAAGATTTACAACCAGGAACTCATATCCAACACTTACAAATATTTTTGCCACCAAACACAAATAGACTGTGCATAAATAAAACATCGGTTTAAACAAAAATCCACGACGTAAATATTTATTCTCTTTAGTTGTATAGTTGTTTTTTGCTTTCTTCTGGTTTAAAACGACGTGTAAATACCTGCGCATAATAGACTTTCTTTGGTCGCCTGTTTAGGATGTTTAATACCAAAAAAATTAATTATTTTATAATTGTACCAAACATTGGTCGATTTGTACGCATTGTATTTGATGCTTTTTTTTTCAAATAAATAATTACACTTTATATTTGTTGAATAATTTGGTGTCAAATCCAAAATTTTTCTGTTTTTCTGCTGCCATAATAACATGAACTAAGTTTTACAAATAAAGAAAGTTATAACGTTAACTAATGTCGAGGGCTAATGTTTGACATATATGTAATCGTTAGGGACCTGAAAAATTTGCGGATTCATTTCGGGATAAGCTAGAATTCAATGTTTCTTTTGTAATTGGTCCACGTGCAATTTGATATCTCCTGTTGAATCCTGAGTCAATAACAAGCACCCATAAAAATGCACGCCCAATCATAGCTACTCTCTGTGATAGCTAGCAACCAATAAACTCAGAGAAACATTCTCCACTCTGGATACAAAATTGTAGCTTCTTCACCGCAAACACAAGACCTGCTCACCAAACCACCCAGATTTTGGTCTTCAAAAAGCCACCTAACCTCCGCAACAAACTGGTTCGTCCAAATTCTGCAGCCCACCACAAATGCCAATCAAACTATCACCCCCAAAGGATCCCACCCTTGCAATAGCTCTCACTGTGGCACCTGCACCATTCACCAACCCTCAACTTTTTTCAACAGTAGACTCACTAACCACACATACCCCATCCGAGGCAATTACAACTGTGCAACACAAAATCTGATTAATCAGCTGCAGTGCCAACACTGTAATTCAGAATACATCGGCCTCGCCACCAACACACTAAGGCAAAGTATACATGGTCACAGAGCAGATACCAAACAAGCCATAGCTGGCAACATCAATAATCTACAGGACAAACCAGCTGCAGCACACGCAGTATCACACGACAAAGATTTTGATTCCTGCTACAGTACCAGAGTTGTGAGAGCCCTATCACCTTCAAGAAATAGCCCAGAACTCAGACGCTGGGAATTAACTCGCCAATTTATAACTAAATCTAGGCAGCCACCAGACCTCAATATAAGATAATCACAGCTCATTACTATACCTGCAATTATTCAATTTTCCCGCACCACCCTAGTTCCCCACCCGGCCGCTAGGTTTACTACTAACAGTGCCCTTCCACCATGCTGGAGTCTCCTACAACTCGCGGCCTGATGAAGCAAGCTTAGCCAGCGAAACGTCGCGGTCGCGAAACCGCGCGGAAAAAAACTGTGTCGTCATACAGTGTGTGTGTGACTATCGACAAGTACTGGCCTGTGAGTACTAGATTCCTGTCCTTTATATATTTTTGGTTGCTTTGCGTGTTATTGTACACAAAACTGTGGAGTGTAGTCTACGAGTCACCGAACTCGCGAATTCTTCGCGTCTCTAGTAATCGTCAAATAACAATTCATGAATTTAAAAGAAAAATTATGAAAATATGAGTATGCATAAATCGTTTTAATATTTGACATTTTTTCTTCTTATGTATGGCATGTTATTTAGTGATTACACATATTTACATCACACATGTTTTAATTCGTTCAAATTAGTTAATATGTGTTACTATAGCTGCAGCAAAATATATATTTTTGGATTTGAAATTAAATTAATCAAAAAATATAAAGTGTTAATTTTTTTTATTCTAGGAAAATTGTATCACATACGATGCGTACAATTTGAATAATGTTTGGCGCAGATATAAAATAATATTAATTTCTTGGTATACAACACCCTTAACAGAGCCAGTTAACATCTGTGGACAGCTACCAAATGCTCGTAGGGGATCTTGTAGAGCGAAAGGAAGGCCTGCGGAGGTTTGGTAATGAGTGGTCCAAACTTTGCACCGCTTTTTCTCGCCCATTCGTCTCGGAATTAAAAAGTCTAAACGTGAATAACGGTATTTTCTTTGGAGCGCCCGCAAAAAAAAAAAAAAAGAACATTTCTTTACTACTTTTACGCGGGTCGTATTCTTTCTGCGATCTCGTATAAACTTTTCACTTTCATCAGTATAAATCATGAGGGATTGCTACTTCGCTTAAGGTCTTTTTTGCGTGAAGCATCTAGTAATCTGTAACATTTTCTTTCTTTGTCACCCCAGCTTATTACACCTTGAGCATGCAAACCTCATGCCAACTTTTGCATAAATGTTTTACGTACTTAACATATTTATTTTTCTTATTATTACCCGTTGTAAAACTTATTTATTTAACGTCGTGGAGAGGTTTCCTTTAATAAATGTGGTACTCCAATAACACGTTCCAAGATTAGAGAGCAACATGTAGAAAAATACTTACTTGACCGCGTCTTCATAAAAAAATTTATATTGTGTGCCTAAGTTTTAAAATCGACAATTTTAGACATTACACTATGTTAACACACGTCGACTAGCAGCCATGCAAAATACGCTGACTCATTTTCACCAACGCAATTCAATTTTATGTCAGTTTTCTACTGATGTAGGTTAAGCACGGGCAAACGTAGCTATAACGATTATCCATATTATTGTCCGTAACGTGTAATTATGTTTTTGAACTGTTGTTTTAGTGCTCTCCCCCTTTTTTTGTCTATAATGCCATATAAAGTAAGCACGTTTTCTTAAAAATGTGAATATTTTTATTGATATATAAAAAATAGTCGTTTATAAAAAATGTTTTTCAATAAATCCATTTCAATGAATACCTACGTCAGCCGAAAGGTAGGTTACATGTCCTTAGACTTTTTATTTGGCAATCCTGAGCAAATAAAATTATTCGTGGTTACTTACAATTTTTCTGAAGCCCTGCTAAAGATCTACATTTTCACTCTCTTCATCCGCAAATGCAAACAAAGCTTAATTAAATCTAGAAAACTACATCAGAGGGCAATGCACCGTATTCGCTTGCACTCAAATTAAATCATATTTTGCATGAGAACTATTTATTACTAGTCATTACCAACCCAAGTATATCCTCTCTGTTTTTATTAGTTTTAATTATAAATGAAAAAATATGATTCATAGATAAAATAAAAGTAAAATTTCAATTAAACCAAAAAGAAAAAGATCCTTTTTTGTTAATACTAGTATACAACGCTTGTGATGACAACCAAACAATCCTTACCTGGGGTGATTTTTCAAAGGTTTGATTTAAAAATTGTGAAGATATCGTGAAAAATATATTCACGATTTCGCTACGAAAACGAGAGCTACAACCTCATGCTATCGAATGATTTTTATATTTGACGTAACTTTCCATACGTTTCGTTTGCACGTGAACATTTTGTATTCATAATGGGCATAATTGAAAATATTATTGACCATAACATATGGTTCACGTTCAAAGTGATACAGTATTCGCACCTTAGCAACTATATTGATCTGCTTTGTTGTTACAGTTACGATTTTTCAGTTTCATACTTTTATATGATAGATACTGCATTCTTAATGTATGGAAATATTTTTACAGCGTGTTGAAATTCGCACGTGAAAAATTATTTGACGTTATAATTTTCAAATTTTAAAATATATTTACGAATGTAATGAAGAGCCACAGCCTCACGGTAGTAGTATGTCTGTGGGGGGGGGGGGGGGGTCATATCAAAGGGGATGCCGCTTTTATTGATATCGAAGGGTTAAATTGATTAAAATGGTTAATTAGAAAGGGCTGATAAAAGAGTTACTAAATTGGTAAGGGTTAAATGGATCGAGAGGGTTGGATTTCATTGAAAGGGTTAATTAAAAAGGGTTAGTTTTTAATCGGATAAAATTTTTATTTTATTTTTTTCTTGATTTTGTACTTCTTTCTTTCTTTCTTTTGTGGGGAGCTCTGTACGATGTTGAGGCTGTAGTGCCCTGGAGGCGACTGATCAGAGTGGTGGGTTGCAATGTGTTGGACAGGTGTTGAGTTGAGTGCAATTTTTTCTAATTTTGATGTGTTTGTAGGGACAATGGTGGTAAATAGGCGATTTTTATAAATATATTTAACACACGAGAGAAATTCAGTGTGTTTAAATGATTTTTAAAGTGGTCTAAGTGTTCGTTTTTTGGGCCGGGGGGGGGGGGATATTGCTCCTAGATGGTGGTGGGAGATAAGCGACTTTGAAAGATGCGATTTATGTGTAATGACAAACGGTTGACGACTGTTTCCGAATTGAATGAAATGTTACATATGAGAGAATTTCAAAGTGTTCTAGGTATGAATAAATTACAATTTCAAACGGCTATGAGAATAATAAGTACAATTACTCCAGTATGGAATTAAATGTAACGTGAGTCTGGGGCTTAGAAATATAATTTACACGAGAGAGAAGTGTATCACAATTATGTGAGTGTGGAATTAACGATCTACAACAAATGTCCCTTTAAATTGAACAAGATATATATGGCGCCTATAACACATACGTCTGCCTGTGAGACTGGCGAGGAGGAATTTTAGAAACGTAATCCACATGCAAAAATTAATTACGTGACTCTTCTAAATGAATTAATTAACGAATCAAAAATGTCCCTATAAATTACTTTAACTAAACGACAGCCTTCCTAAACACATTAACAAGTTGGCATGTATAAATTATACTTACCTTACACGATTAAGCCTGGTGAATGATATCTTATGGCAAATAAAAAACTCTGAATACGATTTAAACCAGACACAATCACGTACCTGAAATGATATTAAAATAAGTTCATTTCGATGTATGAATGAGTAGCACTTATGTAGAGCTGTGAGTAGACATGTGTAGTGCATCCGATAGGCAACTGTTTTTAAGTTATGGCAAAAACTCTTAAATGAGGGACATTTTTTAAAAATGTATATGAAATTCACTACACTTGTTAACAAAAACTCTATTTTTAAACTGCTAGGAATTTTCGTAGACCGAGCTCCGAAACATACTTCAGATGATTATAAAAGTAACAAACATACTATATTGGGCTATCACATGAAAATTAATATTTTCCGATAAATAAAAAAATTTCACATTATAGTTTACGAATACTGTGAGCGAGATCTGAACCCTGGAGCAAATAACATCGCTTAGCAAAATCACAGCTAGAACTAGAGATGAAGGTAGGTGCGATGGTCGCCAGTCCGTAGTTGCGGTAACCTGCAATCATAACCTCGTCGGCCGCCAACTGTCTACCCGCCCAGTGAAGACAAGAGAGAGTTGGTGAGGTATACGTCCATCTAGTCCAAGCGTTGATGACCAAATGAAGATGGTGCCGAGTGTCCAGAGAGCTTCAGATCGGGGGCCCTGCATGCTTGTAGCCACCCCTCTAGTCCCAACCTCCCACCCTTACCCTGCACCCCTCGCCCTCAGAGCCGACCAGAGTCCAGGATTCCAGTCACCCCCTACAGCTGTGTCTGCGAGCCCCTGGGGATCATTCATCTGTCTGCTCGCGATTATCATTTTTTGCATCTGACTCAAGATGGTGACAACTGGGTAGATGCATTCCGATCGGTAGCTGTCTGCTTATAGACACTCAACCCACCTCCACCCCTCAGAACCGGCCAGAGTACAGGCTGCCAGCCAACCCTACACCCCCTCCCTGCCAAGCCATGTCTGTGAGGTCCTGAGGGTCAAAAACCCCTCCCACCTCTAGTCCGAAGGTGACTTGCCTTGAAATTCTAGTTCTCTGAAGAGCTCCGCTATCGATCGAGCCAGCTTCAGCCCTGAGAAAGCTTTTTCGTATTTTTTTGTGAGTTGGCAACCCTGCAATATCTTTTTAATGGCAATGCACCCTTCCCCGCTACAGTATTCAGGACATGTTTTTCTAGTGTTGGCTTCCCTGCTTTGGCTCACCGGCCTGCAGCCCTCTGAATGCGTACCCCGAAAGATTTCATTTGACTCACTGTTGTTTTAACCTTATGCAACAAATTGACTATATGAGCAGCAAAATGGGAAAAAAAAAAATAGTCTCTGAAATAAAGTTCCCAATATAAACCCCAGTTTTTTTAAATTCAAACATCAACCTTTAACTATAATCCAGGAATCTTACAAATTAAAAAAACCATACAGAAATACAAGACTTATTTTATTCACTCGTTAAAACAGAACTGTTTTTTACTACCAATTTGGTGTATATTTATTCGTATAGGAGAGAAAGAAATTGGAATTAATCAATTAAATGTATAAAATTAGAAATAAATGATTGTAAAAAACAGGAATTCGTTCATAAAAGAGTGTCGAATGATAGCATAGAATTCATTACACCTTGTAATGCAAAATGTTCGTATTGTAATGACAATTGTTCATGTTAGAAATCGTTAAATAAGAACTTAATTCAAATCTAATGGTTTAAAACAGAATATCTAGAACACATGCATTACTTTTGGTGTATTAAAATCCAATGCTTCTGCCGTCTATTTGTCTAACAAGATAACTACTATCTTCGATATATTTCCCCATTTTCAAAGAAGAAAATATAATTCACAGTGGAAACTGCATGCATGCGAGTGTGTTGTAAGTAGTCATTCAGCATGTGTGTGTCTGATAAAAATACAGGATGTGACATCTAATAAAGAATGCTCCACAGTAAGCATCTTTATTAAACTCCTCAAAGTAATGTAAATATGGTATATAGTTAGGAAAGAGACATACACCAAAATGCTGTGAAAAATTATATATGTATTTATAATTTAGCAGATTGTTTGTTGTACATAAATCTCTTAAGTGTTTGTTGTACATAAATCTGTTTCAGTGTATTTACATATTAATTTGATTTGATGTAAAATGTCTTTTTTGAAAATAGAAGTATGTTAAATGTGTAAATTCAGTGTTTGTTGTAAATAGTTGTTCTTGCTTTTTGTATATAAATATGAAATTATGTAAACTCAATGTTTGTTGTAAATAGTTCTTATTTTCCCCTTTTTTTGTACATAAATCTGTTAGGTTGTGTTTTAGTGTGTGCGTGCGCATGCACATGTGTGTGAATAATGTTTGTTTGATAGCAAAATTATGCCTTTTTTAAAACATTTTTTTATAAAGTATCAATAACCATGTGACTCATAATGTTTGAAAATAATAACTTTTGTAAAATAATCTTGTTTTTATCCTAAAGTGATTAATTTGATAAAGGGAATTTGTGAATAATAAATTATATGCTGTAAAGTCGATATTTTTTGTGATATTGCAAATAATTATGTTTAAGGATAATTTTTCAAATGAATATCTTATAAAATGTTAAAAAGGAATAGTGTGTCTTTATTTATTTTTATGCCTCATGTCACTGACTTTTTTCAATAATAACTAAACATTGATAGTAACTGGCTAAGTATATGTCACGAAAAAACCTGTGCTGGAATGAATAAGTTTTGCAAAGGAAGGAGGCAGCAGGTTAAAAGTCTTCATCCGCTCCAGCTATTCAAGTTGAAAGTTGGTGTAGGTGACATGATGCCCTGCTGGCCAACTTTTGTGGCATCCCTGTGGGACATATTGAAAGCGAACCCCGAATACCTTTACAGAGGCAGGTACAAAAAGACCTCTGTCCCTATTTGACTGCAATAAAGTTTCTCCAGCTAAAACTTTTACATCTGCATCAAACAGAATCCAGCAAACATTTTTAATATTTCATTTTACATATACACACAGAAATTACAGCTCTTCAAGATCTAACACATTTATGTGTGGAGAAGAAGACACACAATATATTATATTTAAACTAGTATTTTAATTTTAAAAAAAATATAAAAATCAAGTCAAGTTGTGTAAAAATATCCGTATATTTCCCTTCAATTTGCAAGAGTCAGGCCTACCTTCATCTCTAGTGCTAGCTGTGATTTTCGTTAAGCGATATAATTTGGTCTTGGGTTCAGATCTCGTTCACAGTATTCGTAAACTATAGTGTGAAATATTTTTTTAATTTATTGGAAAATATTAATTTTCGCATGATAGTCCGATATAGTAGATTCATTATTTTTATAATCGTCTAAAGTATGTTTCGGAGCTCGGTCTACGAAAATTCTTAGCAGTTTAAAAATACAGTTTGTGTTAACAGGTGCTGTGAATTTCATAAACATTTTTTAAAAATGTCCTTCATTGACGAGTTTTTACCATAATTTGAACACAGTTGCCTATCAGACGTGCTACGCATATCTACTCACACCTCAGCGTAAGTGCTACTCAATCATACATCGCACTGACTTATTTTAATATCATTTCAGGTATGTGATTGTGTCTGTTTTAAATCATATTCCGAGTTTTTTTTTGCTGCAAGATATAATTCACCAGGCTTAATCGTCTAAGGTATGTGTAATTTATATGCTTAAACTTGTTAATGTGTTTAGAAAGAATGTTGCGTAATTTAAATAATTTATAGGGACATTTTCGATTTGTTAATTAATTCATTTTGGAGAGTCACACAATTTATTTGTACATGTGGATTAAATTTCTAAAATTCCTTCTCGCGAGTCTCGCAAGCAGACATACATGTAAGGTATGTATGATATGCATCATATATATCTTGTTTGTTTAATTTATAGGTACATTTTGCTGTAGATCGTTAATTTCACACTCATGTAATTGTGTTATACTAGTCTCTTGTGTAAATTATGTTTCTAAGCTTGAGACTCATGTTACGTTTAATTCCATACTGGAGTAATTGCACTTATTATTCTTGTAGTCGTTTGAAATTCGCGATTCGATGCGTGTAATTTATTCATACCTAGAACACTCTGAAATTCACTCATGTGTCACATTTCATTGCATTCAGAAACAGTTGTCAACCGTTTGTCATTACTAGGGACATGCAAAATTCGCATTAATTTTTAGCATTAAACTAGAATTCACATTACTATATATACTCGAGCCAGCATCATTTCTCCATTAGTTGTTACCTAGATGCCAAGTCACTCCTTTGCTGAATGAACTGCACTTGATTGGGTCGCACGATTGTGAAGTGTTAGTTTATTGGCGCAGAGTTACCCGGAGATGTCAAATAAAGATTGGTCCAATGACAAACATATTGCAAAGGAAAAATGTTTTAAGTTTAACATGCCTTCAAATAATAACGCGAATATTGCAGGTCTCTAGTCATTACTAACATGTAAGTCGCATCTTTCAAAGTTGTCTATTTCCCACCACCGTCTACGAGCAATATTCCCAAAAAAAAAAAAAAAAAAAAAAAAAAAATTACACTTAGGCCACTCTAAGAAATCGTTTAAACACCCTGAATTTCTCCCGCATATTAAATATATTCGTAAAAATCGCCTATCTACCACCAACATCTCCACAAACATATCAAAATTAGAAAAAAAAAAAATAGAAAAATTTCACTTAGCACACTCTTGCACTTAACTCAACACCTTTATAACACATTGCAACCCATTACTCTGGTCAGTCGCCTTCTGAATACCACAGCCTCAATATCGTACAGAGCTCACCATGAAAGGAAAGAAAGAACAGTTAAAAATAAATATTTTGTCCGATTAAAAATTAACCCTTTTTAATTAACCATTTCAATAAATTTAACCATTTCAATCCATTTAAGCCTTCCCAGTTTTTATTAGTCATTTTATTAACCCTTTTTATAAACCCTTTTAATAAACCCTTTCAATTAATTTAACCCTTTGATATCAATAAAGACAGCATCACGTTTAATCTGAACCCCCTCCCCCCACCAGGGCCATACTACTCATGTTTGCAATAAATTTGCCACTACCTCTTGACATTTTTCTTTTAGTTTTTACTGTAAATTCTGTGATATGTACAACCAAAATATTTCAAATTATTAAGAATATTAGAACAAAAATGTGTTAAATACTTACACAATTTTCTTTCAGATTTGGTTACCATCGGAATTTATACCGTTCCATTTCCTAATACCCGTCCCTAAATTTTCCATTGACCTTCGCCCTAGAATACATAGCGAACGAAATACCGAACAGAAATCGAATCAGCATTCTTGGTTTTATTCGCAAGTTTTATTAAAAGTTTAATTTGAGCTCACCGTTTCATAACACCCATGGCGCTAACATGAAGCGCTCCCAAATATAGCCATGAAAATGGACCAGCTTTTTTGAGAGGTAGGAAACAAATGCAGGGCTGTCTAGCCTCCGATAATTTATTTTTCCTTTGCTTTATTTTCTCGTTAACTAATTATCGTCTACATCGTTCTTTTAACAATACTAGTATGCAAGGTACACTAACGCATACAAATTAAAATATAAAACATTTATTTTCCAGTTCAATTTTTTTTTGCGCAGGGATTCATTATGCTTAAGCTGAAACGCGTGCCTGATATTATTTTATAACCATTTTAGTTCAAAAGACCTTATTACTTTGTTACTGTCTTCGTTTTGCTCCAGAATTACGATTTTTTAAATGTGTATATAGATAAAGCGGAAACGGATTAGCACGTGTGTACTATTGCACATAGCTTGATCTTTACATTTAGTGACTTTCTTTAGCGAAACGGGTTTATTACTTTAGGAACAGCCTGCTAGTCTGCTCAAATTGTAGACTACGTTATTAATAGTTGCGAGATTATTTATAGGGCCTTCACGGTAAAAGGTAAAATGAACACTTTTGAAAGCCCTTCTTAAGATCTACTTGTATACACGTTGTGTATTCTTCCGCCTTATGTACAATTAACATTTTCATCGGCCTCATCACTTAATTCATGTGTCGGTCAAATGGGACTGTGAAATTATTAATAAAGTAAATGCTTTACAAATCTGCTCGTTTTTACACTTCCACGCATAAAAAAAAACAGAACGCGAAAGATATAATTTAAGCTATCGCAAATGGTTACCTAACACATTTTATTTGGCGTTAAGATATGGAACTACTTCCCATCCATCGTTACCAACGTCACTTGGCGAGTGTCACTCAGTGAGCATATGCATGAAGGGGCAGTGACTTTTATCTAAGGTTCCTTTCTAAAGTGCTCAGTTTACCGTGAACAGCGTTTACCTGGTTTAACGTGGTCCTGTGAACCTCTAGTCCTGTCAGCACGTTTATTGCCAGCAGTATAAAACACTTAGAATAGTGACAAAAAAAAGTGGTCCATAATTTTTTATGGGCTCACAAAAGCTAGGGGATGCACTTTTGTTTCAACGGAAACGTAATAATTAATTGCGTGTGTGTGTGCGCGCGCGCTTGTGCGTGTGCGTGTGCAGTGAAGAGCAGCTAGGGAATGGCTAATGGATAACGTGCTCATTTTTTTCTCGCCCAGGTTCGTGAGGAACGGGCGTGAGTGACCACGAGTTGCATGGTAATGGCCGTCGACGGCCATCCATCACGACGAGGCTAACAGCTCCCCTCGGGCCGCGCGAGCGGACTACGCGACGGCGGCAATAGATGCGCCCTACACTGTAAAAATTATTTCTTGTTCGTACACGGAATTATTTGGTGACTAGTTTCGAAATGTAATTTTCGGAACAGTACAAATACAGTAACAGTAAAAGTTACAAAACCTTAGCTGACCTCTCGTGGCGTAGTCGGTTGGTGAGCCGTCGGTCTGGGGTGCAGAAAGTTCTGGGTTCTATTCCCAGGTAAGGTTGGTTTTAAGTTAGTTCGTAAGTTAGTTTGTAAGTAGTCCCTTGATAGGCCTTCAGGTATAACACCGGGGGATGTTAATAAGCCCTCTCAAATACAAATACACGAAACCTTAGCGTGGAATAATGTAAAACTAATGTTGAATTTCAACAAGTAAGTTTTGCATACTTCAAATTGTTTTATAGATACTGAGCTATAAAAAACAACTTTGTGAGTTTTCTAAAATAGCGTGTTGTAAGTTATGTACACTGCGATTCACAAACATTTGAGGGGTTACAGAAATGTATTGCAACTAAATCACGTAACGTACGTTAATGAAAACAGTGCAGAATAAACGAAGAACGCAAACAGATTGCGTGTGTGATGTATCTGGACCAGCTACAACAGTGGCATGTGCCTCAGTTGTTGGAAAACCATAATTAAATTTTTCAACACGACGATTGTTCCGCCCATTTCCACCATGAAGTTCGTCTCCACCTTAACAATGTGTCGCCCAGACGTCGGATAGGAGATGCATCTGAAGGTGACCCGCACCTAATATTGTGGCCCTCAAGATCATCGGACCTCACACCGTGACAATTTTTTTCGTGGGGTTACATCAAAGACAGAGGATGTACGCCCCGCCGTTGCCGTGTAATATCGCAGACACAAGAGAGCGGACCGTCGCAGCGGTAAGCGCTACGGACAGGCCCATGTTGATGCGAGTGTGGCAAGGACTAGACTATCGTGCGGATGTATGCCGTGCCACCCGCGGTGCACACATTGGACATTTGTAGGTATCACAGAAAACAGTATGAGTTGCACATTCATTCCGCGCTGTTTTCATTACTGTACGATCAGTGGTTCCGTTGCAATAAAAATGTTGTAATCTCTTAAATCTTTATGAAACATTCCGAATACAATATTTCATCTGTTGACTCACAAAAAAAAAAAAAAAGCCATCTATTTTCCGGAAAACCGGGACAAGTACAGAACATTTTTTTTTACTGCGTATAGGCCTATGACGGCACGTGAGAGAGGCAATTTGCGGTGCGGTCCTGGCCCATTCTGGCGTGAAGAGAGGTAAAGGATGGGGTAGATCGTTGTTTGATGGGTGGTGGAGGAGGGTGAAAGGGAGGAGGCAAAGCCCCACGTGATCATCGACAAGTTATTGCCGGGAAAACGAACCTCCCGCGATCTGTCGCATCGCCGACGCTAGAAGGGGGTAGGGAACCGTTTCACTATTTAATAAAGAGAGCCCTATAGTACAAAGCGAAGCAATCACAAAAAATTTCCCGCGTTTTTGAAGACCGTTATCTGGTTGAAAGGAAGACTTGCAAAATAAATACGAACTATTAAACATGAGTTTTTGTTGTGCCTTGTTTTCTTTGTCGCTGTCAGTAGATGTAAAAGGGGAGTTCTGGCTCACCACAATTTTTAGGGTTATTTATTCTAAAATTACAACAAAAAACGCAGTGCACTAAATAGGGTCATTTCATCTAAAAGTAGAGGAAAAAATTAAAAACTCAAAATTTTAAATTCATGACAAAACAATGAAAATCAAGGAAATTAATGTCAAAATCAAGGTATAGAGTGCTAAATTTAAGCTCTAGTTCTTTAAAAAGGAGTTCTCAAAAACAAGCAATTTTAAGCAAAAAACGAGAAAATTTGAGCAGTTTTTCAAAAATGAGTATGCAGGATTTGGCACAGGGTAAACACGTAGAATTATGCAAAAAACATGCACATTTATCGTTTTCAAGAAACGCTAATTTTGTGAGCGAGCAATCTAAATCAAATAAGTTTACGATAAGATCAAGCAAAATCAAATGAAATATTAAAAAGATAATTGATATAATTTAAATATTAAATTCAATATCATGCACAGACTTTCAATTTTTCAGTTTTTTTAAACCTTTGTATGCTATAACACTACCTTCTCATTTATTAGTTTCAAAGCATTTTTATCAAGTATCTTCAAATAGCTCTCTGATAAAGTAGTTTTATACTTATCATCTACAATACAATTAATTTTCTTTACCAAACTTAGACTTATAAATTTCAAAATCTGTAGAAGTAAACCATTTATTTTTTCTAGATCTTGTAGTTTAGTCAATCCATACGAATTGTTCAACTTCTTGAGGAGAGATTCCATTTTTTCTTTTGTGTAATTTGCAGAGAAAAAAATATGCAAATTAAAATATTTTTCTTCATCTTAATAAATTTATTTTCTTAATAAATAAAAAAGAAACTGTGCTCGAAATGGAAAATAATACCATACCTAAGCAATGTAAGAAATGTGGTGAAGTTTTAAACATTGAAAGTTTTGCACCACATAAACTCACAAAAGATAAACATTTTAACATTGGTAAAAATGTTAGTGAAAATGCTAGTAGTAGTTATGAATTTAAAGAGAGAGAGAGAAGAGAGAGAGAGAGAGAGAGAGAGAGAGAGAGAGAGAGAGAGAGTAATGTGCGAATGTGGAAAATATGTTAATACATCTCTCAAATAGCATAAAAATGGTAAATTACAAAATACAGCATTACATATTCTAAACGAAAATCAACATGATAATCACCCAACAAAGACATGTAAAGTATGTAATGAGACTAAATCTATAACATTATTTTCTCTTAATAAAAATAGTAAGGACAAATATCCAATCACATGTAAAAAAGTTTTAGTGATTATATTAAGAATTTTCGTCAGAAAAAATATAAATTAAATATGGTTTCCCAGTAATTTAAACACTTTTAAATTTACTCCATATATTTGTTTTTACATTTTGTTAATTATTTTTTCCCTCTTATAAATACAACTATCAAAATTGAGGCCTATATAACAGCTAAATTGAACAATGTGGGAGTGAGGAAGTTGAGAGATATTGCCAGATAAGCAGACTAAGTAAAAACTATCTAATTAGAACTCTTATGCCATTTTTTATGCAAAGGCTTATAGACGAGCAGAGAAAAGGCCACTGAGAAAAAGAAACTTATACAAAATTATCTTTAACTGATGTCAATATCAATGAATTATATCACAAAGATAGAAAAGAATTTAAAGGATTATTTCCATTCAATAATAATTTATTTGTAAACAGAAGAAAAAGAAGAACCAACAAAAATTACTTACTTAATAAAGCTTTTAAACATAGGATATCAACATATAACATTTAAAATACCTATAATTTAGTACAGTCTATTCATTTTTTGACTTCAGTAAAAAATAAGGTATAAATTATATGCCTGTTTTCGTAAGCAAAATAATAATCAAGTAGAACGATTTACATTTCAATCACACAATTATACAATATTGAATGAAGGAGATAAGAGGATTTATAAATTCATAATACAGGAAATAATTACACAATTATCTGAATTCCAAAGAAGAGGCTGAGGATGTGCATTAGATAGAATAATGAGAATACAATTAGCTAAAAAAAAAGTATAATCCATTAAATGACTTATCGTACATAGAATTACCAGAAGATATTAAGAACAAGAAAGCATGCATAAATGTTAAAAATAATGGTCAAAATGCTTCCTTTGGGCTGTAATATCTGCATTATTTCCAGCTGACGAAAATTCGGACAGAGTAACCAAATATAAAGATGTGGGGCTTAATATTGATAAAGTAATAGATAAATTTGAATATACAATTAAAATTGATGATATACCAAAAAATATAAAATCGAATTGATGTATCTATAAATGAATACTCTATTGAAGATGACGGCGAGAAATCCACAGTATATCCACTTATGCTTACAAAACGTAAAAAGGATAAGCATATAAGTTTGCTTTATTTCAAAGAAGGCAATAATTCACATTATTGTTGGTTTACAGATTTATCGAGGCTGCTTTCAATGCAGAAAAATAATAAGCGTGATAGAACTTATATATGTGATATGTGCCTTCAATTCTTTGTGTCTGAAGAGAAATTAAATAAACACGCAAAAGACTGCTCTAAAATTAAGCAGTAAAAAATTATTATACCACCAGAAGGAGAGCAAATAAAATTTAAAAATTACAAACATACAATGATAGTTCCTTTCGCAATATATGCCGATTTTAAGTCAATTCTAAAAAAATATCTACAACTAAGCCAGATCCAATGGAAACATATAAATTTAAATTAACCCAAAAATACTCTGTTTTAACATAAGATGATATCGATAATGGCCTTTCTAAGGGGATAATTAAAGAAAGATATAATCTTACTAATTAACAAATAAATAACACTGATTTAAAGCTAAATTGCGAATCATATACTACGAAATATCAATCACACAAAGTATATGGTTTTTGCTATTATATTGTATCTGCTTATGGTGATTATAAGCCACCAGTTGTATATCGAGGTTCAAATGCACATAAAATTTTTATACAATCAATGAAAAGGGAAATAGTAGGTATTGAGGGAATATATTCACAAATTGAACCAATGCATCCACTAGCAAAGAAGAAAAAATATAATATAGCGAATCAGAAGAATGTACTTTATGCGGATGTGAATAAATGGAGGACAAAAAATAAGTACATCATCATTTTCAAATAAGTGGAAAACACATAAATCCATTATGAAATAATTGTAATCTACAATTAAAATTACCCAATTATGTACCAATTTATTTAAGAGCTAGGATATGATGAAGAAAAATAAATTGAATTAATTGCAAATAATGAGTAAAAGTTTACTACTTTTGGGAAAAATACAGAAAATTTTAAAATCAAATTTATAGACATTAAAATTTATGGCCAGTTGTTTAGATAAATTATCATCTAATTTAACTAAAGATCAAATAAAACATACTCAAAAATGTTATGCAAAAGGACATGTAGATGTAGCCATTAGACAGGGTGTTTATCCATACGATTATGTACACAGTTGGAAAAAATTTGATGAAACAGAGCTTCCATCAAAGAGTGAATTTTACAATAAATAAAATGAATCTGATATAACTGACACCGATTTTGAGCACGCAAAACTTGAATGCAACCAATTTAATATTAAAAATCTTGGTGAATACCAATATTTATATTAAAAAAGTGATGTATTAATGTTACCAAATATATTTTAAAATTTCAGAAATACATGTATAAATGCATACAATTTAGATCCATCGTAATATTTTAAACCACCAGGATTATATTAGAATGCAATGTTACAAATTACTTATCAACAACTAGAATGATTGAAAAAGTAATTAGAGGTGGAATATCACAATGTTGTAAGCGAAATGTTAAAGCCAATAACAAATATTTAGAAGATTTTAATCCAAATCAAGAATCAAATTATTTAGCATATCTCGACGTAACTAACCTTTATGGATGGGCAATGTCTCAATATTTACCATATGGTGGTTTCGACTGTGTTTTTATACATTATCTGATTCAAATTACTGGAGTAAAAATATATTAGTTTTGGAGGATGATTCAGAGTATGGTTATATATTAGAAGTTGATTTAGATAATCCAAAAGAAATACATATTTTACATAAAGATTCGCCGTTTTGTCCATAAAATAAGCTAGTTTGAGGAACACAACCTAAATTATTAACAATTTTACATAAAAAAGTAAAGTATGTAATTCACTATTGTAATTTAAAACAGTGTCTAAATAATGGTTTAAAACTTACTAAAATACATAGAATATTTACATATGATCAGTCCGATTGGCTGAAAAAGTATATAGATTTCAATACAGAGATAAGAACAAATGCTAAAAACAACATCGAAAAATATTTTTATAAAGTGATGAATAATTATGTGTTTGGTAAAACAATGGAAAATTAGGAAACAGAGATGATATAAAACTAGTATCAGATGCAGAAAAATATGAAAAATGAATAGCAAAACCAAATTTCAAAAGAAGTTTTATATTCATTGAGAATCTTGCAGCCCTACACATGAATAAAAACAAATATAAAATTTAATAACCCAATTTATGTGGGCATGTTAATTTTGACATATCAAAAGAATTGATGTATGATTTTCATTATAAAGTTACAAAACCAAAATATGGAGATAAAATTGAATATTGTTATCAAGATACCAATAGCTCTCTCTCTCTCTCTCTCTCTCCCCCTCTCTCTCGCTCTCTCTCGCTATATATATATATATATAAAACAGAAGATTTTTATGAAGATATGAAAACAATGATTTAAAAATCTGATACAAGTGATTATCCAAATTACAATATTTATAACATACCTCAAATAAATAAAGACTTTGCAAAATGAAAGATGAATGTAATGGCAAAATAATGAAAGAATTTGTTGGTTTACGAGCAAAAATGTATTCTTACATGGTTAATGAAAAAAAAAAAAAAAGATCGAACAGTGTAAAGAAATATGTAGTTAATAAGAGAATTACATTTCAGGACTATACGAACTTTTTGTTTAAAGACAACATACAATATAGAACAATGAAATTAATAATGAGTGAGAAACATGAAATGTATACAGTAGAAGTGAATAAAATGTCATTAAGTCATTGTGATGACAAAAGGATTATACAAAGAAAATAAAATAGATACATTACTTTATGGGTATCAGATTAATAATTTTATTTTATGTACTTCTTAAGGGGGGACCAGTAGTCCCTCCACATATTCTATAATATAACAATATAATTAAAATGTTTATTAATAATTTGATAAAAAATTGGTTAGGGAGGCTCATAAATTATATAATCTCTAAAACCAAACATAGTTTTTGGTGGAAATGGCTATTATATCTGTTTTTAAATGTTTTGATTCATCATATTTGATGAACATGCCATATGCTAAGTTACAGTGAACATTTATTGTTTTAAATGGGTTAAATTTGTGTATGTACCTATAACAACTTTGTCTTTTTCAATAGTCATATTTCTTTCAAAACAAAGACTATCGATAATGAGTCATCAAATTTAGTATCAAACTTAGATTTGATAGATATTATATTTTTTACATTACCTGCTGTTAATTCAATGATATTAGTTGAAAAGGGATCTATCGAATCTATAGTTTCTTGTAAGGATTCGATATTGGATTGACCTCTAGGAATAGTTGTAACTTGATTTTTATCAACATTAGGTCTCATTTTTCAATGGTTACAGTATCATTGTCTACATTTGGTGTTAATTTTTTTATGAGAACTAATGCAATCGATTTTTCATTATGAACAATATCGCAATGAAGTTCATTCTTTAAAATGTAACTATTATATGAAAATTTAAATACTTTATTATCCATTTATTACAAAAATATCATATTTTTAAATGCAGAAGCGACAGCTAAAGCAGCCTATGCCATGCAAAGTTAAATGAGGTGTAAGTGTTTTAATTCAAGAAGATTCCAAATGTAAAAAGAATGGTGAATTATTGCCTGATAATATGAGGGCTATAATAGTAGGTCCAAGCAATTGTAAATAAACTAATTTGATGATAAATTTTATTTATAATGTAGTGTGGATAAATTTCAATAAATTGTATGCTTGTTCAAAAAGTTTAAAGCAACCAAAATATTCTGAGTTACAAAATGATTTTAATATATTATACAAAAAGTTTAAAGTTAAAGAAAAAATGGCATACTTTTTAAAATAATTATGAAATGACTCCTTTAGATCAATGTGAAATTATTCTCTAGTTATATTTGATGATGTTATTTTGGATGACCACTATAATGTCCGCTATTATTTCACTAGAGGAAGATGTAAAATTTAGATGTATTTTATTTAGCTCAAACATATTCAAAAAATGTAAACAATTGGTAAGAGATAATACAAATTTTTTGTATATATTTAGACAAGATGATACTAATTTGAAGTACATCTATAATGATTATATTGGTGGAGATATGACTTACGAAAAATTAAGATATCTGTGCAAAATGTCATGACTAAGATTATGGAAAGTACAGAAATAAGATCAAATACTTAATAAAATTTTAAAAATTTTGAAAACAGGTTTACGTTAAAATGAACATTAAAACAAATGTTAAAATGAATGTTAAAACAAACATCAAAACAACCATTAAAATATTGTGTTACATTTTTGCATTTTAACTAGATAACTATAAAAAATATTTAAATTTTTCAAAACATCTCTTTAATTAATCCATTAGTTATGAATGTTGTGAAAACCTAACCATTTTACATAAATTTTATCGCCTTTAGTTTTTAAAACATTTTTCGACCAAATATTCATCAGGATAGTTGGTTTTCATGATTTCGTATTCACAAAAATTGCCTTCTATCTCTTCTCCTTTAGTATCTTTTAATTTGTAAGTAGGCACATCATAATGTAAAACTTTATAAATAGTAAACTATTATGTTGACCGATTGGTCGTATGACCCTTCTCGAAAATTTTCTTCAGTTTGCTTACACAAACGACATCACCATATTTGTATTTAGCTTGTAGTTTTTGTTCAGTAAACACATATGGCGATATTAAAGTTTTTTCATTGTTTTTACTAACCTCAATTGGCTTCATGCCAATAGTGCTAGGTTTTGTATTGTTGTATTCTTTCACTAATTCATCTAATATATTAACCCACTTATAATTTACATTCAAAGCAAATCTGTTGCACATGTTATTGTTCACTGTGCGATTAAATCTTTCAATGACACTTGCTCTCAATTTGCTAAGAGAAGAATAATGATTGATATTATATTTTTGCATAAGTTTATCAAATATTTTATTATAAAATTCGGACCTGTTATCGCTTTGAATATTATGTGGTTTTCTTTTAATCAATATAGATTCTAAAGCAATTGCTACATTTTTAACTGTTATATCTTTAACAGGTACAGCAAATGCAAATTTTGAAAAAAAAAAAAAAAAAAAAAAAAAAAAAAAAATCGATAATTGTCATAATATACCTGTATCCATCATTTGTATGTGATATTACTTTCAAATTGCCAATATTCATCTCTACCAGATCGATTTGCCATAAATCATAAATACCATACGAAATTAGTTTTCTTCTGGGGAAATTTTTTCATGTGGGTTTATACAATTAATTAATTATTCCCTTTCTCACAGTGATAAATTTTTTAAAATGTTGATTTATTAGAATTAGATATTGAACATTTACTTTTCTGAACTAATTGTCCATTTTTAGTATTTTCATATTATTTTGTTTAGTAACTTTCTTACACTTCAAGCAACAAGTGTTCTCCATTTATTAGTAAAAAAAAAAGTTAATTTTTATATTTTACGAATATGGATATAGTAGTCATCACTGCATCATCATATTCATATACTTTTTTATTTTTATTTAGAAAGTTAAAATATCACCTCTCTTAACATCAAAAGGTTAACTATAATCTATTTTTGTACATTGTTTAATAATAGTTAGAGTATCATCAGGTAAATTAGGATTGGCAGTAATAGTTTTATAAACAGTACAATCCATCATTAAAGTAAAGAAAATGTGATTATTCTAAGTGAAAAACTTTAGTTTTTTTTAATTCCACCTTACAGATAAACAAAATATATGAGACTTTTCTTCCTTACATTTTTCAACTTTTGTGTTAACTAGTGTATCACAGTAATTAAAAACTGATTGGTTTAAATTTTGTAATTTTGTAGCTATTTCTTTATCAAAATGTCTTTTATTGACTGCATCTTTGCCATCTACAGGATCATCTATATTAACAACTCTGTGCCCTAAAAAGAAACATAAGATTTTGTATAGTCAAAACAAGTGCTTAGTTTATTTTTTTGAAGCAGAAATACATGAATTGCATTGTGAATCTACACATTATTTTTAAATTAGGATCAATGGAACTAGTTTTTGAATCTACATCTGTTTTTAATGCATATGCTGCTATTTGTTATCAACAAATCTTTATTGACTGCATCTTTTCCAGCAATAGGATCTGCCATATTATTGATACTACGATTTTGAAGAGAAACATACTCTGTTGTATGAACAAAACTTTGCTTATTTGGTCTCGTGAAGCAGAAACAATGATATTATATTTCGATTCTATGTATGTTTTTAATGCAGTGTTTGTTGATACATAATTAGAAGTAGTACTTTTGTATTTTGATTCCATGTATGATTTTAAAGCGAAAGCACTAGTATCAAAAACTTTATTTCAAGATTTGATTAATGGTTTCCCAAATATATCTGTAATTTAGTAATATAGAAATTATATAATTTAACTTGAATCCCATAGAAAAAAAAAAGTAATACATTTAAACATAGATCTCCACATATAACTGAATTAAAATTCTGAATTCGATCATCATCATAATAAACAATGCTATTTTTGAAATAATTAATTAAAGTACTGGGAATATTACCTCCAAATGAACCAAAATAGTAAACATTGTTGTTTTCTTTAAAATATCAAACTCAACGAGTCCCCGGATTTGCTGAAATATCAAAATTTACCACATCACATTCATTTTCGAGCATACTTTTCGGCAATTCATCATTCATATAAACATTTCTGAATTGCTTGATATTTAATGATTTTACATATTTTTCAGTATAAATATTAGATAGTGGGCATATATTAGATTTTTTTTTTGCCTTCCTCTTTTCGCAACTAATCCTTTTCCACCATTGTTTTCCATTGCTAAATTGTGTCTCTGTTGTTCTTCTAATTATAATTTTTAAAAAGGATTATAAATTGCAGTAACTCAACTGGCTAAACTGCAGGCTAAACCACCAAGTGAACCTAAATCAGCAAGTACGAGGGGAATAATTCATCCACGATGTAAACCATTTCCAGATTTTTCTTTGGCCATCTTTTTGACTGTTTGCACTGATAAAGTTAAATTAAAGCCTTTACCTTCTTTCAATTTTTATTTTTTTTCTCGCAGTTTGATCATTTGTTAAAAATTAATCTATACCTAAATCTTTTAAGTCCTCAAAGGGAATATCGAAAATTATATTTGTTGTCTTCATTTATAAATTATATATATATATATATATATATATATATTATACACACACAATAAAACATTTTAATTCCCATCCAATTTTTTTTTTGTAAACATTGTTGAGGCAACAGCAGCAGAAGCAATTTGTTCACCAATTGGTGTATCTAACATGATTTCTTTTGTTTCTTTTTGTAAAATATTATCAGCATTATGGCCAGATCCTAAATCTTTATGATCTCTATAAGCAATATCGTGATATTTGCATGTTTCATTTACTTTATTTACTCCTTTGTCACCTTTTTCTAATCTTTATTTAATTTTGTAAATGGGCCACAATAATTATAGTCTCGCAAATGCATTTCAGGCAGATTTAAATTGTTTAGTGCCCAATTTATCATACCTTTACCATGATGTTCAAAACTCCAAAATATGTTTGGAATTACACATAAAACTCTTATCAGATAAGGAATTCCTTTTGGATTACTAACAACAAAATCAGAAAATTTATTGTTCAACATATTTACTGTACTTACTTTTTCATTGTAATAATTTTTATTTCCAGCATTTTCTTCATTATAAGTTACTAACAATCTGTTAATTAAATTTCTAACATCATCCATCCAAACATATTCTTTCGGCAAACTATTATATATTTTTATGCCATCTCCAAATTAAAAATCATAAAATTCAAAAATCTCACTTTCGGTTGTATTTGGATCTGGTTTTTTCATATAGTTATCATAAATTGGACTAATAATATAATCCCACTTCCAACCAATACTTGAACTTGGATTATTCCTATTCTTATTAGGTTTATATTTTTGGAATACAGCATTGGTTAATATAACAATATGTGTGATTTTCATACTCATTAGCAATTTATTTACCCTCAAGAGCTCCTTGGGTACTTTCTGCTAACAAATGACAAAGTCCTGGTGTTAAAAAATATTCTTTATCCATGACAAATATTGTATCAATATTTATCGCTACTTTTATATCACCAATGTAAAAATTTTCGCCAACTCCACATAAGCCAAATTTTTCATTAATAACATGTATTATTTTGGAATTTCTATTCTGAGATATATAGTAGAAATACCTGCTATAGGTGGTACATTTTTCAATGGTACAATTCCCATTTGCTCTTCCAAATTAGGAGATTCTTATTTTGCAAATAATTCTCTTTCAAACAATGTTTCTTCTGGTGTTAGTAGATAATCTAGATTTTTTGCTGCAACAGGAACTAGTATTGTTATTAATTTTTTTTCTTCACTTACTTTCACTACTTTTTTTTTACCACTATTTAGTAATTCGTCGATTAATGGTCGCTCTATCTTCTTATTTTTCATATTATTTTTCATGATGTTTTTTATATTTATGTAGTTCTCGATGAGTAATTTAACTAGAGAAACTCTCTTCGATTGTACCATTTATGTATCAATTTTTTTTTTTTTTACGTATATCTGAGTTATAAAAGCATTGAGAGTTTTGAGAGACAAACTTTCCCCCAACTAATCAAACTAGAGGGAATTTAAATGTTTACAATAATAGAATCGAGTTTGATATTCCCATAGAAGATGGCTTTTCTTTTCCAAACAATGCTTATGTTTTGGAAGAATATCGCCTAATAAGAAGATATAAAACTGGGGATGAGGCAAAATACGAAAAATTAGATAATATTGATGCTTGTTCTAATTTCTTTCCATTTCAGTTTTCTAGAGAAGAAATTTCAAAACATGGACATATTATTGAGGCTGTTGATAATCAAGTAATAACTTCAACAATGATGAATATTTTGCTAAGATCACCAGGTGAACAAAATTATTTAGTCTAGTGGTGTTGATAGTAAATTTCGAGTAAAATCTGTTCGAAGTGATAAAATAAATGAAATAATGTATCCATTAAGATATTTGTTTGGCTTTATTCGCGATAATAATGAAGTTTACTGGAAAGGTGGTTAAAAAACCACTTTTTTTTTCCTTCAGAAATTCATCTGATAACAATTGTATATTTGTTTATGAATCTACAAAAACAGATGGTTCGGTTTATAAAACTTATGTTGATCCAGGTAAAATTGTTATTGCAAAATTAGGAATTTTGTGGCCTATTGTTGAATACGAAGCTAACACATCAATTGCAACTAGAGAAAAAATATTAAAAAATCCTAAAATTCATATAGGTTTTAAGTTTTGAATTTGATATTCTTATTGAAGATGGCTTTTCTTTTCCAATTGACGTTTATGGTTATGAGCAATTTAGTCTACTAAAGAGAGATAAGGTTGGAGTTGAGGCAAAATATGGTGAAGAAGACAATATTGATGTTTGTTCTAACTTTTTTCCTTTTCAGTTTTCTAGAGTATAAATTTCAAACCATGGAAATATTATTGAAGCTGTTGATAATCCAGGTATAGCATCAACAATAATGAATTCTTTATTAAGATCATCGAGTGAATAAAATTATTTAAAATTTACTGGTGTTAATAATCTATATCGATATAAATCTTTTTATAGTAATTTAACAAAAGAGGTTAAAAATGTTTGTGTTAAAACAAATGAAATAATATATTCTCTTAGATATACGTTTGGTTTTATTCATAATAATATTGAAATGTATTGAAAGGTGGCTATAAAATTCCTTTTTTCGCAATTTATCTGATAACAATTGTTTATTTCTTTATGAAACTTTAGATAAAGATGAAAAAGTTACGAAACATCATCCTAATCCTGGTAAAACAGTTACTGAAAAATTTGAAATGATGTGGCCTATTGTTGAATATGAATCGAACATGGCCATTGGAATTAAAGAAAATATATATAAAGAACCTAAAATACCTATTAGTTTTTATTATTGGCAATTTTTACAAAAATAAGTTCCTAAAGGAACAAAAGTTTTTAACTTTGATACAAAAGATCAGTTTAATAATTTACAATTTCATATGCCTGATTTTGTAATTGTAGGTTTTCAATTTAATAGAAAAATCGTGCTGAACAGCATAACCACGCTGCTAAGCTTGATCATTGTAATGTGAGAAACAGTTATGTTAAAAACGGTAGAAATGGAATTTTTTCTAAAGAAAACTGGAATCTAGACATTGAAAACGGTGTTTATCTTAAACAATTTCATGCTTATATGCTTTTAGAAATTCAAAAACCAAATTAGATACCAACTTTAGAAATAATGAACTATTTTATAAACCAACTGTAAACTTTGATGGTGATATTAATTATCATTCATTTTGGGGGCGAAGACCTTTATATGTTATTAATTGTTCATATAGAAAAACTACTGTAGTTAAAGAAAAACAAACATTAAAATTTGTGTTGATTTTAATAAAGGTCATGAAGAAGCGGGGACAATTTGTAATCTTGTTCTAATTAGTAAAAGAAACCTAACTTATGATTATTTTAATGAAAGAATTACTGAATATTTATAAATTTTAGTATTATTAAATGGAGGAATCAACAAACTGTTTCGATATTTTAAAACTATATTTTAGTCTCGTAGTTAAGTGGTTACATTTAAAACTTTTACGAGTTTTTTTTATATATAGACGAGTTATTTGATCAAATAAAAACCACAATTCTAATTGAAAATTTTCTTTATAAATAAAAATGCCTGTATTTCCATGCAGTTTGACTAACATTTTAAAGGCGGTAGTAGTTCAAGACCACCTTTCAATGGATTATATAATGCGTCTGAAGATCTTAAAAATTAAGCTCGCAAATTTTATTCAAATTTACAAAGCTTACAATTATCAATCTTAGATAACATTGACGACAAATATGTACTTCGAGAAATAGGTGATGATTTTGAGAAGACAGAAGAAGTTTTTAAAAAGTTATTAGAGCTTCAAATATAATCTATGATGAATAATAACATAATATTTAACTTAATTCAGTCGTAATTTTACTTGATTTAGATTGCTCGCTCGCTAAATTAGCGTTTCTTGAAAACGATACATTTGCATGTTTTCTGCATAATTTTACATGTTTTGCCCTGTGTCAAATCCTGCACGCTCATTTTTGAAAAACTGCTGCAATTTTCTTGTTTTTTTGCTTAAAATTGCGTGTTTTTGAGAGCACAAATTTAGCCCTCTAACACCTTCATTTTGACTTTAATTTGCTTGATTTGCATTTTTTTCATCAAATTTCAGATTATGAGTTTTTAATTTTTTCCTGTACTTTTAGATGGAATAACCCTATTTAGTGCACTGCGTTTTTTTGTTTTAATTTGAGAAGAATTAACCCTAAAAATTGCACATTATTTTCATTTGTAACAATTCCACAGTTGCGCTTGACCAACGCATTAATAAAGTGACGAAACCCATGACAGTATTGATTCTGCATAGATTGGAAGAAGACATAATTGCGTACAAGTAGATCTTAAGCAGGACTTTTAAAAGTGCTCATTTTACCGTGAACAGCCTATAGTTAACAGAGTACTTTTGAAGTCAAAACTTTCGGGAAGAAAATCTTCCTGTTAGTGCACATATTTATTAAATGGATACATTGGCCGGCTTGCTGTCAGTAAATCCGGTAACGATGTAGTAAAAGTAGGTCCATATATTAATATTGTATTGAAAGTGTTGTATATTTTTCGACCCTGGAATATAACAAAAATATTACAATATAGTCACTGTTTTATGCATAATGAGATTAACAACCTGCACATTAGAAACGCATTTACCCTTCTAACAGTTAACAGTTTCACTTGTTTAGGCTCATGAATAAAGTGGTCGGGTTGACGCCAATGTTAATATCCCTTATGGGAGTGGGATATTTAGTGGGCAAGAAAGTAGTTCTTCAGCAGGGCTTCTAAAATTGCTCATCTTATTGCGAACGGCATCTATGCAGCTGTCTACGCCACGTGGAGAAGGTGACAGAATGGATCGAGCAAGAGTTCATCTTCTAACCTCTTCACAGAACGCCTCTGCGGCTTCATATTCTTCGGGACCGCCACTCCGATCGATTCTGCATCTGCCGTGGGCAAGCCCCGCCCTACGAACGTTGATTTATTGTGATAAATATTCAGATAGGGGAGTGGAAAATTTTTATAAGCAGCCCTGGCACCGCTCCTTCCATTAGGTGGAAACAAGAAACAACTTCAGAAAATATTCCTGCAGTGCTGTTAATCTGTCTCGAATACATGGCACCCCGAATGAAGTCCTGGCGACAAAACACCCCCGCTAACACAAAAAAGAAGTCGGATTTTCAATGCTCCATTCAAAAGAACTCTAACTCTTAATCGGCACATTATGCTCAGTTCTGGTGCTTAAATCTGTTTTAGACACACATTTTTTCCCCTACATGTTGAGTATATTTATCGTATTGCTACACAACATCGATGATAACATAATTAAAATATTAGCCTTTCAACTGAAAATCTTAATCCGTACAAAAGTTATTTTTTCACAAATTTTGGTTTCAGATTAAGTGTTTCTGACGTCGCAAGAGTGGTATGTTGCAATTTGTTTGAAACTAGACACTTTTTTTCAACTTCGGAAACGGTTAGACGCCTATCCATTTTAACTTTAAAATTTATCTCAAAAGTTAAAATAGAAATACGGGTGAACAATGTGTAAAATTCTCTTCCAAGAAGTATTCTAGTGTACCGAATTAGTTTAATTGAATTGTTACTATGTACGGAAAAAAAATTATATAAGTTTAAAATACGTATTGCTATTTATATTAATTTATAAAAATGCATTTTTCCCCTTCTTCATACATTTTTCATAGTGTTATTTCATATCACAACCAAAAATGGCTGCAATATGCTAAAGAATGTGGAACGCTCTTTGGGCTGCATTACAAATGTGATGTGTTAGGCTGTCTCCTTACTCGACTGTCGAGCGTGTTGTTTCGTCTTCTTAATGTCGAAGCTGTGAATCTCGCCGTTTTCAGTTCACAACAGTAACTTCATGTCAATACTATTCAATCACTGTGTTATAGGCTGTTCGCGGTAAAATGAGCACTATAGTTTTGTATACACGTTGTGTAGTCTTCCGCCTTATGTAAAATTAACATTGCCATGGGCCTCATCGCTTTATCCATGCGTCGGTCAAACGAAATTGTGAAATTATTGAGAAAGTAAATACTTTACATATTTGCTCATTTTTACACTTCGATGCAGTAAAAAAAAGCAGAAAGCGAAAGAAATAATTTGAAGTTATCGCAAATGTGTTACCTACCAATTTTTATTCCACGTTAAGATATGGAACTACTTTCCATCCATCGTTACCAACTTTACTGGGCGAATGTCACCCAGTGCGCCCATTAAACTATATGCATGCAGGGGCAGTGACTTTTTTTTCTAAGGTTCATATCTAAAGTGCTCACTTAATCGTGAACCGCCTTTTTACAAATCTGGAAAGACATAATTCGTGCGAGATTACAGTGCAGTTAGAAGTCTAGTTCAAACGAGCACTGCGGTTACACCGCGGAAAATCACGGCGATTCTGCAACTGAAGAGGCAACTTCGTATTTAGCGTCTGTGTTTGCACGTAATCCAAAACTGCAGCAACAAAAGGGAATTTATTTTTCATGTATGTCTAAGAACTGTTATGTGTTTTAATAAGCTAAAACACAACAATGCTGATTTGATCATTACATAATTTCGCGTGCAATGCAATTTACAAGAAGTTATGGAAATATCTACCGGAGAGAATTTCTTTGTTTAATTAAACGTCATCATATTTTCGCAAAAGGAAATTTCTCTCACGGCGTTGAAAGATCAAAGTCAGACATTATTTGCATTTTTTTTAATTGCTGCATTAATTGTTTTCAGGACTTTCTGCATCTACTTAAAGGTACAGTTATTAATTTGGGAATTTCTAAAACACACGTACACTCATTTGCAAACAAAAATTGGCGACCCTGAAGGTGCTATTGCAGGAGCACGTAAGTGGGTACAGGCACATGACATAGTAGTATATATACAGAAAATATCAAAATATTGATACTATAAGCTGGTTCACGGTAAAATGAGCACTTTCGAAAACCCTGCTTAAGATCTACTCGTATACACGTTGTGTGTTCTTCCGCCTTATGTAAAATTAACATTGCCTTGGGCCTCGTCACTTTATCCATGCGTTGGTAAAGTAAAATTGTAAAATTATTTGGAAAGTAAATATTGTATAAATCTGTTCATTTTTACGCTTCAGTGCATTACAAAATACGGACAGCGAGAGAAATGAGGGGTTGAGAAGTAAAGTGATACAAGAGACATTTTTGTCAAGAAGCACATCGCGTCTATTCCAAAGTATGTTTCTCATTACAGTAGGATTCACTGTCCCCAGAAGAAGCTCCTTCCAGGAAGCCTTAATATTTCAATAATGTACAACCTTTATAGTACTGTGTGTGAGGAACAGAATGAAACTCCTGTGAAAGAATGGGAATACCGGCATATTTTCAACACCCAGTTTAATCTGGGTTTTCACCGCCCGAGTTCTGACACTTGCAGCAAATGTGACAAATTCAACAATTTGTTACGCAGTTGTGATCCTGACAGCGAAGAAAAGAAGGAAATAAAAGGGAAAAAAGTTACACCTCCGTAAAGCAGAGCATGCCAGGCAGCAGAAGAAAGCAGATACAGAAAGAGCAGCAACTCGAACGGACACCATTGTGACAGTGTTTGATTTGCAAAAAACGTTACCAACACCTCGTCTTTCAACCAATAAAGTATACTATCTTCGCTAGCTATGGACGTATAACTGCGGAATACACAATCTTGTGACTGGTAATGCTCATATGTTTATGTGGGATGAAAGTACTGCCAAAAGAGGCTCGCAGGAAGTAGGCTCTTGCTTAGTCAAGTACATCAATAGCTTAGATGACGAAATTAAGCATGCCCTCGCATACACTGATTGTTGTGCTGGACAAAATTTGAATGTTGACATAGTCAAGTTTTGGATGTATATTGTTTTGAGGGGACCAACATTGAAACGGTGCATCACAAATTCCTGGAGCCTGGACATACATTCAATGAATGCGATAAGGATTTTGGATTGACAGAAAAGCGTAAACGTAACGAGATGCATGTGTATGTTCCTGATCACTGGTTAGATGTCATTAGGAGAGCCAGTAAGAAGTTTCAGGTAACTAAAATGTGTCAGCAATGATTTTGTGTCCATATCAAATATGGGCAAGTGTACCAAAGCAAATGTTAAAACTAATACAGAGGGGGACAAAGTCGAGTGGCGAGAAATAAGACGGATCCATGTGGAAAAACAACACCCATTTGTTATTTTTACAAAATGACGTTAAATGAAGAATTGGCATTTTACTGTGCTAATTTCTCTCCACCTTCTCATGGAAGACGTGCACACATTACACTTCAACCCTTGTATGATGAGCCAATAAAAATCAAGCAAACCGAGGGGAAAAATTTGCAAGAACTGAAAATGTATATCCCACCAATACATCATGCTTTCTTCGATCATCTAGTTTATGAACCAGTTCCTTCAGAAACGCGAATCCGAAGAGGACATGCGAAAAAGAGCGGCAGAAGAGAAGATGAGACACATGTTGATGATACCCTTACTAGTGTACACATTCAAGAAATAATAGCAGAAGAACCAAATGGAAACGTCGGAGAAGCTGAATCAGTAGATGAAGTTGTTCTTTCTCTGATGAAGCAAGTGATATTTTGGACAGTGATAATGAGTAAATTTCAAAAGAAAATGTCATTTCACCACAAAGGCAGTGCAAAGTTTGTATCATAAATATTTTATCAAAATTTTATATTTGCACTTGTATCACTGTGATTCGAAATATTTTTATTTACAAGTGATACAAGTGATTTTAAAGCCTTATAAATTATGTACATCTTCCGTAGCAGGTCAAATTAATAATCCCTGAGGCAAAAGAAAACTAATAACAACAATAAGAACTAGTCATGTCTTACTTAGCCAAATTAGGGATTTTTCTATTACAGATACAACTTTGAGTGCATTTTTCTCACAATTCCCGACATGTCACTTGTATCACTTTTCTTCTCAGCCCCTCAAAAAATTTAAGTTATCACAAATGGCCACTTAACACATTTTGTTCAACGTTAATTATTTGAACTACTTTCCTCTCCACCGTGACCAACTTTACTGGACTCACGTTACTCAGTGCACCCATTAAAACATACGCAGGTAGGGTCTGTGACATTTTTCTACTGTTGATTTAAAAAGTGCTCACTTTATCGTGAACAGCCATTACAGTCATGTATAATATTGCAGGATACTAACACTTGTATGATACATTTAATATGGTGTTGGACCACCCATAACACAGAGGCAGGCGGTGATACGGTCGGGCATGGAGGCATACAAACGTAGGATGTTCTCTTGAGGAATATCTCGCCACTGCCGGCGCAAATAACCCTCAAAATCCGTCGTAGTTGCTGCTGGACGTAGTGGCCGCTGGCCGTAGTTGCCGCCCAATGTGGTCCCAAACGTTCTCGATGAGCGCGAGGTCTGGAGACTTTGCTGGTTAATGAAGCATGTTGACATCAGGAAGGCAGGCCAGAGATACCAGTGTTGTGTGAGGCAGAGCATTAGTCCTGCTGGAAAATGTGGTTGTCAAGCTGCGTCAGGAAGGGGAGCGCACATGGTCGCAGAATTTCCTGGACGTGTCGCCACGCCGTCAGCGTTCCTTCAGTCACCACCAGTGGCGTGTGGGAATTGTAGAAAATGGCACCCCATATCATGACGCATCTCGTTGGGGTGGTGTGCTACTCTACAACGAAGCGTGGATCACTGTGCTGGCCAGGGCGTCTCCAGACTCGAATTCGACGGTCGCCTGTAGCCAGACAGAACCGTGATTCTTCGCTGAACACCACTTGTCGCCAGTCCACAAGCTGCCATGCTGCCCGTTCCCGGTAGAAGGTCACACATACTGGGCCATGCTCAGATTGTAATGGCAGAAGTCTTACGGGATGCCGCGAAGACAGATCCCGCTCTGCTATCGGCTGTTCACGGTAAAATGAGCACCTTTTGAAAGCCCTGCTTAAGATCTACTTGTATGCACGTTGTTTATTCTTTCGCCTTATGGAAAATTTACATTTCTATGTGCCTTATCACTTTATTCATGCGTCGGACAAGTGAAACTTTGGAATTATTGTGAGAATCTTAATTTTTTTTTTCAAATCTCCTCATTTTTTAAAATTCGATGGATTAAAAAAACAGAGAGCGAAATAAATTATTTAAGTTGTCAGAAATGATTATTTAAGACTTTTTATTTGTTGTTTAGATATGGAACTACTTTCCATTCTACATTACCAACTTTACTGGGCGAATGTCACTCAGTGCGCCCGTTTAAGTATATGCAGGTAGGGACAGTGACGTTTTTCTAAGGTTGACTTCAAAAGTGCTCACTTTACCGTGGACAGCCTTTAGCCGCCTGGATATGATGTTGATGGATACAGGCTTATTCCCAGCCACCATGACATGTCCCTGGATGGTGCGCAACGACACCCGTGGAGTGCTTACAGCCTGTCGCACGATGCAATGATCCTCCCTGCTGGTGGTCTGCCGCGGTTGGCCCGAGCCTTCTCGACGGGTGTGTGTACCTTCCTGTTCCCACTGTGACCAACACCAACTCATCGTGTAGACAGGAAGATTCAAGTAGCGAGCAGTTCGCTGAAATGTTTAACCTGCCTCTCGGAGGCCGACGATGCGGCATCTCTCAAACGCATCCAACTGCACGAATGCTTGTCGAAAACGCCGTTGGGGCATTATGCATGATCACTGAACTTGGCTTTGTAGCTCACACTGCTCACGCGTGCTACTAAGGCCTTATTCAATGTCTTGCAGCTATGAATGATGGAGGGACATGTAGGCCCCCTAGTGGCACATCCGCACAAGCAAACTGCAGTAAACGCAGATGAGTTGCATTTGGGTTATGATGATGTTGTGTGACAACATTCGTTGTACTTGCGCAGTTCGTGCAGCTTACTCTTAAATTTTCTTGTATTATCTACCAACGCGATTAAATGGTGTGCTAAATTTTAGCCAAAAAGAGTTGTATTTTAAATTGCGTGGCATAGTTTTTTAAGTTTTGAATGAATGCAGTTTGTCTTAAGAATCTGATCGATTGTGCAAATGAGATTATATTGACTATCTCATACATAAAATAGTTTTTTTATAGATTGTAAATAATTTTTGCTACAGGCAGTTTTTGAGAATCAATCGGAGAAACTTTATAGTATTGATGGGCAAAATATTAAGTTTATTATTATTCCATAAAACGATGGTACCATCGTTTGAATCTCTATTCAGTGCATTGTGTATAGAGGCGATAAGGCATTTAGTTGGAGTGTCAGTCACTCTGAGTGTTACCTTGCTTTTTCGACACAAAAAAGCATAAAATCTGTGGGAATGCAAGACACTTAATACGTGAAATGTGTGCCCTATGTGTAAAAGCTATTCACAACTGAGCACTTTTGAAAGCTCTGCTCAGGAACTACTTGACTTTTAAATTTGTATCCTTCGATACATGTAGGCCTATAATTAACATTGAGATGGACCTGTTCACTTTATCCATGCGTCGATGGATTGTAACTGCGAAATTGTTACAAACATGAATATGCTATAAACATGACAAGTTTCACTCTCAAGTGTATAAACAAACACAAGCTAAATGAAATGAGTTCAAGAGTCCATTGATTTAAACATAACTCTCTTAAAGTGACGTTTGAAACATGGTAGGCCTACTACTTCTACTCATTAGTAGGCACGCCCGATTTTCGCGAAAAGATTTCACGACCATTTGTATTTCACAACACTTCAGCTCAGATGCACTTTCGTGATTGGATGGTTTCTGTGATACACGTCTGGGATGTCTGCGCGCGAATCACAGACGTACAGTATTGGAGTTACCTAATTCTGATTGGCCAGTCAAGTAAAAATGTGTCTTCTCAGAAATTAACGCCGCCAATAAGGAAAATAAAACTCCTGGAACGTACGTAGGCTATTGAAATCTAGCATGCGTAGATCTGAAGTACAAAGTGTTCACGTAACCATTAACAGTTTATACTGTTGTTTAGATAACAATGTTACTTTTAAAGCCCTGCAGTTTATTATTTCAGTCCTCCTGTGTGTCCTCCCTCACATGTAAACATTAAGGTTGACATGAACCTGATCGCAGTATCCTTCAGTAGATTAAGTTACACAGTGAAATCATGAGAAAAAGAAGCTGCTGTTGTTACCATTCATTATTCTTACGTATATAACTAATACCAATTACTTGTAATGCTAACCATTTTAAAGGGGACTGTGATAGTATATAGCGTGGTGAAAAAATTTGCCTCCCAACAGGGCGAACCGGACTCTATGACCGGTGGGGTCAAAGCCAAGGCAAACTTTGCCATTGTCCGGGTCGGAGGCTCGGGGTATTCCCATTCCTCCCGCCATAGCATTCCAGAACCGCTCCTGCCTCACCTCGTTTTACACTTGTCGGTGCTGAAGTCCTCAGATATTTAACACCGAGCACTTATTAACCAATTTAGACATTACGCGGAACTACCTTACCTGATTCGCTACCAACAATCCGTTCAGTGGTAAATTTCTTCAGTAGAAAAGTAATTTTCCACATTTTTAGCCCATTGCATATTTTTTGTTGTGTTATGAAACAGTATTCTGAAAAAAAAGTATAACAATGATGGAAAATTACTTTTCAAAATACACCAACGTTTGTGAAAAATGCAGCACCAAGGAGGATACATGTGAGTGAAATGAACTTTATCACATCGATTAGGCACATGACAATACACAATTCATTAGGGTTACAGAACTGTAGATGATCTCTGACCTTGTGAATTCAGTATAGTGTGAAGCCCCACGTGCTGCAATCAGAGCCCCTAAACGGCGTGGCATGGAATCAAAGAGGACCTGGATATGTTCCTGGAGAATCTCCCTCCACGCGGTTTGCATGCGAGTCCAGACACATCAACAGTGGTTGCTGGATGTCCGTAATGAAAAGTCACTGACCAACCATATCCCAGACATGCTCGATGGGCGATATGTCAGGCGAACGTGCATGGCTGTGGTTCCCGTCGTTCATTGAAGAAGGCTTACACATTCCTCGCCACATGTGGCCGGGCATTGTCCTGCTGAAATATGGCATGTGGAGTCGCCTCAAGGAGGGGCAGTACCTCGGGCTCTAAAACCTCCCTGATGTAGCAGTTGCTGTTCAGATTACCCTCAATACGTAGCAGTCGAGATCGCACGTTGTATCCAATGAGCCCCAAACCATCGCACTTGACGTTTGTCCACTATGGCACTCCACAATGCAGGCTGCCAGATTGCGGTCACCACGGTAGCGTCTAACACGTATGCGGCCATCACTGTAGGACAGGTCGAAGCGGGACTCGTCCAAGATCACTATACATTTTGCCACTCAGCACGCCAGCGACGTCGTTCACGTGCCCATTGCAGTCTGAGGCGTTTGTGGTTTCTGGGCGATGTGAGCCGACGCCATGGCATGCGTGTCACGAGTCCAGCCCTCAGCAGACGGTGCGGAACCGTCAACGCAGACAGGTCCACACCCGTTGCAGTGCTCCAGTGTCGAGCCCCTCTGGACGAGGCTGTACGGTCCGTTATAGCCATACGGACAAGATGGTGGTCATCCCGTGCTGTGATCACATTGCGTGGTCCAGTACCCGCTCGTCGCTGCGTACGACTATCTTCTATTCACTGGTACCACACACGCGTCACTGTCGTAGCAGTATGCCCTGTACGAGCCGAAATGTCACGATCTGACAAACCCGTTTCCGGAGACCGATCATTCTGCTCCGTCCGAACTTACTCACATACTGATACGGTATCTCTTTGACGTCGACGAGGCATCCTGGCACTTTCTTTCACTTCGTTTGACGGCACTTCACTGACTGAGCTTGGCGTAACACTGACCTTTCCGGTCACACGAGAGAGGGCGCTGCTGAGCCTACGTGTACACCCTCTCTCTGCAATCGTAATCACCTATTGCTGGCACACTGCTCTACACATCCTCCGAGTTTGGATTCATACGGGCCGTTCTTTCTGGGTGTTGCAATTTCCACAAAAAATAGCGTATAATAAAATAAGTTATAGAGGTTTTAAATTTATATTTTTTCCGTACAAATCTGAGAAATTGAACGAAATTATTAGATTAAGAGTGTCTATGTAAACAGAATGCCAGAAAATTTTTCACGTCTTTCACTAATATTTCTGTTTTAAAATTAGAGATAAAATTTAAATTAAAAACTGCATAATTTAAACCCGTACCGGTGCGGAATCGAGTTTCTAATTTAAAAGCAATTGCAACTTGCTGTCGCGTGACATCAAGACACACTTTAGCTTAAACCCAAATGTGTTAAAATATCTTGTTGAAATGTTTTAATTAGGATTTTAAGTTATAGTACTCATATTTACGTTAAAGAATTGGTATTTTTATTATTTCATCATTGATATGTCACGAATACATAGCAAATCGTCAAATCATGAAAGAACATTGGTTTTTGAATGGGTTTTAATGTTTGCAATTATAGCAAATCTTTATTTTTCAAATTTGTTTTGGGAAAATATTTAATTATTAATCGCGAAACAGTGATGGCTTCAATCTGGCTTTTAATTGTTCGCTGCAGTCACAAAATATGGCACTATGCAACTCGTTAACGATTCAAATTTACGTGGTATTATTTCACCAGTCTTCGTAATTATGCTTATAAATTGAAGTTGTAAAGCATTTTACATAATTTATCTTGAAATTGTAAACTCATTTGAGGGACAGCTGTCTTTGCTTGGCTGAATTCTCGAGATAATCTCTCCTTTTCTTTGTATAAATGTCAATTTAATTCTTTTCATTAGGGAAAATTTATTACTCCAAGAATCCAACCACACCGAGTTTTAACGTTAATGTAAATATATTATTCCACCTGGTTTTTAACTTTAAAATATTCCAACGGAAACCTCTTTGAGAGTTGTTTTGGAACTCTCAGTGGAATTCATTTCTAGCGTTCCAGGACTCGCTCACGTGACAGTAAGCAAAGGAATGACAAATATTATAAAAATACTTACTTATTCCATTTGTCGACATAGGGAAATGATTAAATTATTGAAAGCTCCTAGCCTTGAATTACTTAAACAATCAGTATGCAGCACTCCTAGCTCATATACCATACAAATTACGCGAGAAAACCAATACTGCTCCTCTTTAGGGAAGCCTTGTATACGGACTTTATAAATATGACATAACTAATAAAGTTTCGTAGCGGTTTTTTTTTTTTTTTGCTTCTCCTCTGGGAAATAAAAACGTCTCTTCCAGACTGTGTTAATCCACTTCGTTGTACGCTGAGGAATAAACATTTCAGCAAAACGAAGGTGTTCGTTTGGGCAAGTGGTTTTTGTATATTTGCGCCGCGAAATTTCAGGGTATTGCGATGCGTATAAAAAACGCGAAGAAAAAAAAAGTTACTCCCTTTTCATCTCACCTGGCGCTGTCCTGTGAAATATGTTACAGAGTCGTGGGACTTAGCTGTACACATGTGCAGCGAAGCCCGTGGCAAGAGTCGATCAAACTTTAGCCTCATATTCTCAATATATATAGAGAGTACGTTTGTACAGCACACGAATTTTCCGTGAAATAAAACTTGTGTAATCATGTACCAGCCTCATGAAAAGAAATGATAAATCATGTTTCGATAGAAAAAAATCGTTATTTTATGTTATTCCCTAACATTATTAAACTTTTATATTTTGTCATTCGTAGCATATGAAAAGTTTTTTTTTTTTTTTTTCCAAAAATTTTCCATTCTTTCGCGTTAAAATCACAATAAAAATATTTTTTGTGTCATGCAAATAAAAAATACTAATCACGTGTTGAAATGAGCCAAATTACGCTTTAAAAAGGTTATTTTATGAGCTATCGACAAAATTTGTATGTAATTTTATATAGAAAAGATTTTGAAGAAAAAAATATTGGTTAATAGGGTATAAAGTCATTTTGCATATTTTTTATTTTGGGATTTCCCTGAATCTATTTCAATAACTTTGATTAATCATGCATTAATTAATTGTTTTAACTTTTATTTGTTTTGGAAATAAATTACTACCATTCTGTACGTGACACAATAACAGGCAAATGATTTTAGAAGCACTATAGAAATCCATTTTTTTTGTTGCTTGTAATGTATACATGTGGAACGGTATTTGAAGGATATGTAACGTATTAAAAATATATTGGTATCCTACGTGTTATATTTCTTCACAATGTACTTTTAGTAGATGTGTTCCATTGTGATAGCATCCTTAAGCCGATATTACACGATACCTGCAGCCGTACTTGGTTCATGTACAAGCCCTGGTGCACGAGCCGGTATACCAGCCACTATATGAACCGCCATGGAAGATTCATATTACACGACAGTAGTTCGTGTACTAGCATTTCACACCCTCGGTGGGTGCGCAGCGTGTGGTTTGTAATAAATGTGAACCCCATTCGTAGAACTGCTACCAGTTAGTAACTTGCGTAGGCCTATGAAAAACCTAGCTTACTGTTCGCCTTTTACATAAATTTATTGCTTACTAGTATAGTTTCACTCATTATTGAAAATGGCAAGCACATGAGTTCGAGTGTATTATTTTAAATTTTAACGAAAATTACTGACCGGTTTGCAAAATATAGTTTTTTCTTTACGTACTGGGACATTATCTGCATGTAAAATTTAATGATAAAAAAATTTGGGTCTGACGGAGTTTTGAACTCACGCCCAAAATATACATTGTAGTAGCAGACGCCACGACCTTTCATTCATATAATTATTGATACATATATAGTATATACGGTATATATTTCGAACTAATATTTGCATAGAGTAGTTCATGTTTTAAGAATTTAGAACGGTTTTAAATAGCAATTAAATGCTGTAATAGTCAGTATTACTAGTCATTGTCGTATTTTAAATCTATTTGAAAGCATTACAACCACTTCATCAACTCTTTTCTAGTAGTAGCCACGGGAAGCGCCCTACGTTCTGAAACTGCGACGTGATTGGCCAGGTACGAAATCCGGTGTGGAACCTGCCACGAAAAATAGGACGTGTTCAATTACCAAACCTGGTACGAAATCTGGCCGTAGAAGGCGGGAAATGCCATGACAGGTGCCATGCTAGCCCGTATACCGGCCGCTATGGCGGACCTTACACAATTTTTATGGAATCTGGTATCGTGTAATATCGCCTTTAGCCAGTGAGTTGCCTGCCGTTCGTTGTTACCCGACAAATTTTACTACTGGTATCGCCTAACGATGGTAACATTGACAATATATCAAACCTCGTATTACCTATCCGAACTTACATTTACATTTATTGAAGTGTGCGGTTTTGTTAATTTTTTATATTAGGCTTTTGGAATCGGAAGACAACGTAAAATTTTTAACCTCCGTAATTTACTTCTGTTTATTATTTTGTATTTTATTCATTCCTTGTCTAACTAATATTTTATGGGCGCTATTTAAATATGGGCAAGCAATTTGATTTCGTACGAAAACTCCCAAAATTGCTGTTTTGTAATTTTTAAGCCAGTCTTACGTTATTTCAAAGTTACAATCATTTTCTGCTGTAAGTCAATAAATATATGTGTGTGTGTGTGTATATATATATATATATATATATATATATATATATATATATATATATATATATATATATATTATAGCGCTATGCTCTTAAAATGAATTCTCACTTAGAGTAGGTGTTAATGCTGGTCTAAATTTCGCTTACAATTTACTTCAGACAAACGACGTAAGAAATAGATAAGTTCCGTAAACGTATTTTTACATGCAGTAACACGCAGTTCATCAACAAATACTCTGCTCTGGTAGTGTTTGACATGACAAGAATCCTATATTTTGGTAAAAATTTTTAAGAAGGGATAGTGTGATTTACTAAATGACTTAAGGAAATATGAAAAAAAATATAAACATGTAAATGGCTTGGAACTTTTGTGTAGTTTGATACAGGCCAAAGTACACAGTAAGAAACTACCTTTTAATTTACTATATCAGTCTATACGTACAGTGAAAAAGCGTGAATTTAATTATTTTCCAATACAATAAGTATACCAGAACTTTTTTTATAGTGTACCGCCACATTTTAAAGCCATGAAAAACAAATACGAATTAATTTTTAAGACGGACCTGAGGGTTTCGAAAAAAAATACCTGCGCCAATTTACAGTTAAATTAGTGCGCCATCGACTCGAACACTCACTGATCTATCTCACACTCCATCATATGTTCATACAGCTGTCTCGTACCTCTTTCAACGTTTAATTTTTAATATGCGGAGCTATTTTTTTAATGTAGGGCCTACAGGCTGTCCACAATAAAGTGAGCACTTTTGAAATCAACTATTGAAAAAAATCACTGTTCCTGCCTGCATATATTTTAACGGGCGCACTGAGTGACATGCGCCCAGTAAAGTTGGTAATTCTGGAACGAAAGTAGTTCCATACCTAAACGTCGAATAAAAAGTGTTAGGTAACAATCTGTTATTACATAAATTATTTCTTTGGCATAGTTTTTCTAATGCTTCGAAGCGTAAAAATTACCATGTTGTGAAGAATTGTTGGAATTGGGGTGAATAGTCTGTGATAAATCGGTTGAATTGAGTGGCTTGTATGTGGACTTTGTGGAGAATATTTGGAATAATAATTGCCAAGGTGTGTAAGAGAGATATGTTAATAGCACAGAATGCGTGTTTGAGATCGTGATTGATCTTTTTACCTTTAGAACTTACTCTCCAACGTCGTAGCGGTCGTCTCAGGAACTCTGCAAGGGCATTTACATGCACTGGCATTCACAATACATTAAACTCTCAAACTTATCAAGAAGCGTATATTATTATCTCTGTAAAAGAAAGTTTGGCTGCGGGGTGATTCAGCATTACCAACTCATTAAATCAAAATGTTAGTAATTATCTTTAATTCAAAGCAGAAAAATACAAATAAAAATAAAAAACAGAACTGTTTAACTGTGTGAGAAAATTCAATTAATTAAGTAAAAATTCTGTTCTGTAATTAGTTTAAACTTTTTAAAATATTACCACCATTCCGAAACAAGAATTACTTATATTGAAAATAAAATAAAATAAAATTAAATTAAATTAAACGTCTTTAAGCTGCTTTCAAAATAATTAAATAAACTGTAGATTAATTAAACTGTTTTAAAATTAAAAGTGCCTGTAGTCTTTATGCCTCTTAACCAAGTTTTTCTTATTGAGCTCCATTAATTCATAGCATTACAAATTCTAATCACTTTCCCACATATCTGACTTAAGTTCGTAATCTCTCCAAATAAATTAGCAAAGTCTCAACGTTCTCTAACAAAGTTAAGTTCCAATCAAAAGTAGAAAACTAGTTCTTCACTCCCAATTTAAAATCAAATCATAGTAAAGCTCAAAAAGTTTTGCTCCGGTAACTAGCTCAAGTCGGGTAGCGTAGGACTACTGGGCTGAATTAATAATTGACATCTGTACTGCAACTACATCTTCCAAAAATCATACTATCTGTCACCCAACATTTCGGGAGCAATGATAAATTGTAAAAGACTCTACCAAACATAAGTCTATAGACCCGAAAATTAGGTGGCGTCACCTTAATCTGTAGTTAGGCTGACATTACCAGCATGGCGTCGGTGTAGGCTCTCCTCGTCTACAGCGTCCACTAATAAAATTCAATTGACTCAGCTAGGCTTTGGCCTCTTCTTCACTTACCAAGCTGGCCCGCAAAATAATCTAACATCAGGGTACCAAAAGTTATGATGATGCCGGTGATTTCGCCCAAGTAATCCCGGTTCTTAAAAACCACGTCTCTGGATCTTCAGATCCGTACCCAGAAGCCCCTGAATTCCGGTAACTTCGTTATCAAGTCCTAACAGTTGAGCTCAGCTACTTCCGGTTCGTTAGTCACAAAAATAGCTTAAAACAAAATACAATTAAAACTGTAAACAAAATAAAATAAACAGTGTTAAAAATAAAAATAATAAATTCTGAGACTTGAGAAACTCTGAAAAAACATTAAGTCACATACTTAATTTAAGCAGCCAAAATGCCCAGAATAATGTTCTTGCTTACCATAGGGTAACATAAATTGACATACAAGAATTGAAAATAATGGTGGGCCCTGACTCATATTGCACATTTAAAAATCATAAAATCAAATATGTAAAATTGCAGAAGTATTCCAATTAAGATCAATAAGTGCTTAAACATATGCAAAATATGTGTCATATAGTACAAAACAATACACGTGTTAATCTGCATACTAGTTTCAGGACATAAAATGAGAGTACATGGATCTGTTACAATATTTGTAACATATTTACTTTTCTAATAATTCCACAGTTTCACCTAACTGACGCACTAATAAAGTGCTGAGGCCCGTGGCAATGTTAATTTTACATGAGACTAAATAATACACAACGTGTATGCAGTAGAACCCAAGCAGGGCTTTCAAAGTGCTCCGTTTACCGTGAACAACTGCTAGATTTTGCAGCGTAATAATTATGTTTCCTTTTTTTCTGGAACGTGAAATGAAATATTTTGTTACGTGTGTGAAAGTTATCAGATAGGCTCAGTCGTAATAACAATCGCGGCGTTCCCTTATGACACGCCAGGTCATCACAAATAATGCGGTCATTACGATAGACTAAAAAGTTTTACTCTCCTAGCTGTGAAACCGACTTCCCTACTGTACACTGAAAGAATTGTTTTGTGCTTTTACAAGAAAAATCTTGGAAACCCAGTCACCAAGAAAATCCTTCGTAGACCAACAAACGGTTTTCTTCTAAAATCTGCATAACATGTATTTGTAATGTTACAAACCTAAATTATGAAGAAGTGGACAAAAGTATTTTTCTTCTAGAAAAGGAGTGTGATGAATTAATAACAGAGATTAGTAAAAAATTATTTCAAAATATAATTTACGAAAAAGAGTTACGCCATGCCAGCACGACTAAAACCCATGCCTCTTGTGTTATTACTTCATCACACTCTTAACCACAATACCAACTTGACTTATGAGCTTAGCGATTACTTTAGTACTGAATGTAGTAGAAGAGGAAAGTAACCGAATATCTGATAAGTGCGCATTATCGGATAGTGAGGTTGCAGCTCTTGTAGGTGCTGCCACCTAGCGTGAGGCTATAGAACTGTTTCCGATCTGTATCGATAACACCGCGTAGAAGAGCGACGCACATGGCGACCATATTGTTCATTGGAGAGTTATTTCTGTGATTTCCTGTTTTCGGAGTTTTTGTAGAGATTGTTTCGAAAGCATATATACTACAGAAGGTGAGTACATCAACGAATGATTTGTGTCACAAACAAAACTGCATGTTCCATAATTTTATGTAAATAAAACAGATTGAACTAATAATGAACATGTGGAAATGTATGTTTACGTAACACAATTTCACTAAATGTCGTATTATCGGATACTTGGCACTGCATAATACCAGATATCCGATATTTTGGCTGGTATCCGATAATAAGAACACTATTTTATAAATGTAAAAAATAATAATTTTCTTTACTCTATAAATAATCCTTTATTGTAAAAATGTGACTAATAATCAATAATTAATGCTGAAATATGTTCACAAAAAGGAAAAAAAAAGCAAATAAATTTTGTTTTTATTTTTAAAAACGTAAGTCACATCCAATCATTGCTTAAACTATGTGTTCATTATAGTGGGTTCTAATGTGGTGTTTTGTTTATAATATATCAATAGTAATATCGTCCATTAGTTTTTAAGTTTTGAATACGAGAAGGCTCACGTAATAAAATCGTGTGGACACTGACTGTTGCAGATGGCAACAACTTTGTCGAAGCCGGCAAGAAAAAAATGGGAATCAGCATCAATGTTGAAAGCAGCGGAAGCAGTGCGTAATAAAGAAATTGGCTTTCTGAAAGCCTCTAAAACATTCGGTGTTCCTAGATCAACCCTAGAAAATTATGTCAGCTATAAGACTATTCAAGATGCTGAAGTGCTGTGTTCTACAATGTTCGGTCGAAACTGTGTGCTGCCAGATGCACTGAAGTCTAGATTAGCGGACTATTGCATGGTCATGGAAAAATATTGTATGGGTTGCTAACCAACGACATTCGAAGACTGGCTTTTCAGTTAGCAGCCAGAAACAATGTGAAACACCTTTTATCAGAAGACAAAGGAGCAGCAGGTAAGAAGAGGCTAAAGAACTTTTTACATCGCCATCCATCACTCTCACTGCGCAAACCTCGAGCTATTTCTGCAGCTAGAGCAAAGGGTTTCTGTAAAGAGAAAGTAGACGAGTTTTACTCAGTTCTTGATAAATCTCTGCAACTAGTTAACTTTTCCCCGTCCAAAATATTTTATGTAGATGAAACTGACTTAGCTGTAGTTTAGCATAAATGTTCGAAAGTTGTCGGTCTGAAAGGTTAAAAAACAAGTATCCAGCTTTCCTTCAGCTGAAAAAGGTGCTCTAATCACCCTCGTGACGTGCATGAGTTCTTCAGGCTGATATATACCACCGATGCTTCTGTTTCCACGTGAAAATATGAGGGCTGAACGTCTACAGGATGCTCCATCAGATACCAGATGCTCCATCAGATACCATTACTGTGTGCCATTCTTTCTGCTGAATTCAGCAAGAACTTTTCACTCAGTGGATGATTCATTTCGTGGACCGTGTAAAGCCGAAACCTGATGATACTGTCGTATTGGTGTTGGACGGACACTATTCGCATACCAGAAACATAGATGTTATTGAAATAGGAAGGAAACATGGAGTTCACAGTGTTTGTTTACAGCCACACTCAACCCACAAACTCCACCCACTGGATGTTTCCTTCATGAGTCCGCTTAAGACATACTATGCCAAAGAAATAGAAACATGGTTGAAGAACCATCCATTCAGGGTAGTTACTGCTTATCAGGTAGCTGAGCTAATTTGTAAAGCTTATCTCCATCCAGCAACTATTTAGAATGTTGTGAATGGTTTCCGAAAATGTGGCATCTGCCCGTTTAATCCAGGAGTTTTCCGTGACTCTGATTTTTCTATTGATGTTTCCAGCGAATTAGCTATCGAAAGTAGGTCTAATGAAAATCAAGGTCCTGGAATCTCCCAATTAATTCACGAAGAGAGCACATCTCTTTGCACATCAGTGTGTCGTGTTAGTCCTACACAAGCCAACCCTTCTTTAGCATCTACATCCAAAGTGTTTCTGAATCCCACTGACATTAGGCCTCCACCACTGAAGAAGAAACTGGCAACAAGCACAGCCAGGGCAACACAGTCCACTAAAGCAGCACTGATCACAAGTTCTCCGTATAAAAGACAACTTGAGGAATCCATGAGCAGACTTCCTACCCCAAAGAAGCCAAAATTCAAGGCATTGCTGAAAAGGCAAAGGCAGATACAAAATTCCGGTGGCGAGGGAAGTAGTCATGAAGACAAAGGCGACTATGCTGAATGCATTTACTGCTATAGCTTCTTTTCCCAAGATAAGAAAGGTAAAGAGTGCGTGAGATGCACCAAGTGCTTTAAGTGGTGCCACGATCAGTATGCACAAGTGATTGACTGGAAAAATTTATTTGTGAAAACTGTGCAAATGGTTAGCTGAGAATATCGATAGGCCTTAATATATTCTATAGACCTTAATATCGGATACTATCCGATAATGAGAACCCTCACTATCCAGTACTAGAAGACTAATTCTAGAACACCAAAAATACCCTTTTACACATTATTTTTTATATTACTTGTAAACATGTTTTTATTGCTACAACGTAACGATGTACTGTGTGATATATAATGTTAATTAAAACTCGGTGACAACCTAAAATTTGCATTTTTTCCAACACGAATCTGTATTTAAAAAGAAAAATTATCCGATCATACCTCTAAATCCCAAAAAAAAATATTAGTGAAGTTATTCGGTTAAGAAGACTGAAGAACGCATTTATTTAATTTTAATAATTCTATGTAGATATGAAACGTTAACATTAACATTTAGCATAACATTATTTTTAAAATTATTGTCGTTTTATTATGTGCATTTGAGTTGTTTTAAGTGTTTTACGTTATTCAAACTTTGCAGTATATTTCATTTTGCACCCAACTACTTTTTACACTACCCCTAATTTTTCCATAAACAGCTATAAACGGTTTTACGTTGTTGAGGGCCCACGAATTTTCGTTAAGCCCGTGGATACGGGTCAGTATAGTACAAACATTTCTTGAGGTATAATACAAACACGGCTCTTGTAGTTTTACAAACCAGTAATTTTACAAGAGACATTTTTGTACTATTTGTTACTAACATTTATTTGTAAAATTGCAAACAATTTCACGGTAAAAATTAAAAATATTTTTACAGTGTAACACGTTACATGCCAACTTAAAGTGCAAAATGTTATAGGTGCGAATTTCAGATAAGCAGCGTGGTCAAATGTCATTATAAGGAAAATAAATTACGTTTTATATATATAAAATATTAATATATATATAATATATATATATATATATATAATAATATATATATATATATATATATATATATATATATATATATATATATATATATATATATATATATATATATATATATATATATATATATATATATATATATATATATATATATAAGTTTTCCACCAGCTCCATCTCACTTTCCCGTTTGTCATCCAGCGTAAAAACCAGTAGTTAACAAGCACCGTTAGACGAAATGAGCTTACTTTTGTCTGGTATGGGGGACAAGTCTGCTATCTCGGCCAGACTGATATTTCATGAGTGAACTGAAAGTAGAAAAGCTGCAGCGATACAGCGAAGGAGAAAAACCTAAAACTGTGGAGAACGGAATTTAGATCCTACTTTATATTTATAATAAAAAGCCTCGTTTCGTTTTGATTAAATAACCAGCAGATACAATGAAATCACCGCCAGCCGGAAATTTGGGGTGAGCCAACCGGGTTCAGCTAAGTCGGTAAGAGCATTACGTTTTCAGATACAAGGCAGTATTGGCTTATGTATAACGACTTAACATCCAGTAAACGTTAGAAGTAATTAGCCTATATTCACCTGTGCATGAACAGCAGTTATGATGGTCTCTGATTTGATTTGATTTATGTTATTTATAATGTTATTTATTTGACAGGAAATTTGTACAGACGTGGAGAGATACAAAACATACAACACGTCGGCCAGGATATTGGCTCTTTTGTTGTTGCTGAAATGTGTAAAGTAACTGAGAACATAAGTATTGGCTGTAACAAAAATAATAAAAAGTATATCAGATGAGGAAACTAATCAAACCTCAAAATGGCTAATGATAAGCAGAATAATAACAATATTGATAATAAAGGATAAAAGAAAAGGACTGCACGAACAACAGTTATGTTTATGTTGGTCTCTATTTCCACAACACCGTAACGGACACTACAGGCTGTTCACGGTAAACTGAGCACTTTTCAAAGCCCTGCGCAAGATCTACTTTTATGCACAGTGTGTATTCTTCCGCCATATGCAAAATTAACATTGCCATGGTCCTGATTACTTTATTCACGCAAAGGTCAGGTGAAACTGTTAGAAAATTTAATAATTTACAAATCTGCTATTTCGTAAATTTGAATGCATTAAAAACAACTGAAAGCAAAATAAATAATTTTTTTCACAAATGTTTACCTGACAAGTTTAATTCAACTTTAAGATCTGGAACTACTTTCTTTCCATCGTTACCAACTTTGCTGGGCGCATGTCACTATGTGCAGGTAGGAGCAGTGATATTTCTCAAAGGTTGACTTCAAAAGTGCTCACTTTACCGTGAACAGCCTTTACATAACGTTCTGTCAGCCAATATAATGCCGATTTGACGGTGTCCCTGTGAAATGTCCATTTCCTAGGTAGCATAAAATTCAATCTATTTTGTTCATTTCATGTAATTTTACAGTTGGAGAGTTGCCGACGAAAAATTTACCTTCGTGAACACAGCTAGCGCCGTAATATTACGTCGCCCACGTGTTTAAAGAGTGCGGGACGTCGTAAGTTTACGACAAACGCCATAAAAAAAAAAACCAAGCTTCTCGTGTGTTCACACGATGGCTTAACTTGCATTCGAGAGGTCGTAGGTTCGATACCGGTTGGCTGCTCTAAAGGTGAATAATTTGTCAGTTATTTACTTGCTCGATTGTCGGCAAGTATTGGTAGGCTACCAGTCCCTAGTACGGATCTATAAAGCTTCTCAGCCATCAGTTTAAATTCTTAAATGAAGAATACTCAAACTTTATTTATAAATGATCTACGTGCGTACCGACAGCCAGGAGGCCCAAGAGGAAAACAAGAAAAATTAACGTAAAACAATAAATATATTAAAATATGTATATAAAATAGGACCCCATCATACAAACATACATAAATGAGAAAAAAAAATTACTAACATTTCTGTAAAAAAAATTAATATGCAGTTTCCTCTAAACAGAACGGCTGGTGGCGAAACCTAACAATTTTATTCATAATATTTTCATCGCGCAACTTCGTACACATTTACAGTAAATAACTTTATATCAATACTTTGCGTACACTGTTAAAATATTCCTCCTGTATTATTGTTTGTATTTTTGCATACATTGTAGTTTTGGTGTTCATAGCGTATTCTCTCATTTATGCTCATTTTGTAACAAGGAAACTAATTTTGTCAAGGCTTAACGATTTGTATCGATGAGTTGAGCAACCAATGCTGTTGGAGTTGACGTTACAAAAAGAGTACTATTTATTTATCTATAACATAAACGTTATGCTTGAAATAAGCCATACAGGTGCTTTAAATGGCTCGCTGCAAATATTACTGCATAGAAGTCGGTCAGTGTTTACTACGCTATTAAGGAGTAGGGATTTTTGAAATCAAATGTTGGATTCAAATGTTTTGAGTAAACCGTAAACGAAGTGCATATCGGAGAAAGCTGGCAACATGTTTCATAATCATACTCATCGTTCACAAAGCACGAGCAAAGTGAAGAGCAAGAAGTTCCTTTTTTTTTTTTTTTTTTTGTGGCGTTACGCAAATTTAGTGAGGGTCATAAGCCAGCCAGCGGAAGGAGTGCGCGCGCGAGCGCGTGGTCTATATTAAAAAACGGGCGCTTCTGGTAAGCGGGGGCCCGTGTTTTCATGAAGTAGACATTTTATATTAGAAGCATCGTTCAACAAGCCCCGAGCTGTACTTTCCTTGACTGATCCGTCGGAAATACGGTCCATTGAGAGGAGAAAGTTTGAATACCTTAAAAAGAGGGCCGAGGTTGAGTTGCTTCAGCCTGTGTTCTGGGATTAGATTCACAGGACGTCTCTAAAGAAACGGTGTCGGAGATAAAATTTATAGCTCAGATTTTTTTAGAAAGTGGTTGGTGTGTTTGGCCCTCAACTAATACTGGCTGTTGATTCATTAATAGTTTTAATTTCTTTTAAAGCCCGATCAACACGAAGAAAAGGCCGAAACGTCCGAAAGGCTGCGCAAAAAAAATTGACATGGCATTCCGGGGATCTAAAACAGGGTAACTGAGGAACTGGGGAAACGGGGAAAAGACATATAAAATAAAAATTCTTCTAAGCACAGGAAAAAAAAAAAAAAAAAAAAAAAAAAAAAAAAAAAAAAAAAAAAAAAAACACCCAGGGAAACGCTTGTGTGTGCAATTCTTTAATTTTATGACAACAGAATTTCATAAAAACGTTAGTTAATTATTTCTTCCGCAGTGGCTGTCAAGTTATCATGTGACAGCGTTTCGGCCAGTTGTGAGTTACCGTCTGTGTAACTTTGCAGCTTTGAATTAGGGTAAGGTTGCTATCGATGGACCAGTTTTATAAAAACTGCCATAACTATAAAACCGTTAGTATCGAAATTGTAGCGAAAATGCGGTGAATAGCTGCATCAATGCGGGAACAAAAACCACTGGTTACATTGATAAGAAATTCCGAGATATGTAATTAAAAATTGAACGAAATTCTTACTGAAATGGTCTAACCATGGACACCAATCGCCATAAATGGACCACTATGTTGCTGTGATTGGACCATTACAGTATATTTAAAGAATACGACTGTTATTTAAACATTTGCTGAACACAGACTATATTATACTATCACATTTTCTGGGTGTAAATTACATGATGACGCATCACCTTTACCAAAAAAAAAAAAAAATTGCCAAATTGTCTTTCGTTTTAAGGTGTTCTCTGGTCAATGAGCCACAGTAAAGGAAGGATAGCTTACTTCAAAATTAAGTCTCAACATTAGGCCTAATGAAGGCAGTTTTCACAGAAAACCCGTTTGGCCCCACGACGTACACCTGCATAGCTTGAATATACCCAAATTCCACATGTCACTCATTGAATAATTTCTTCAACAGAGATTTCTTGGTACAACTCACAGTATCAATCCTTTTCAACGTTTCGAGGTGTTCTCGAATGAGAAGCAGTTTAATTTCTTATTTGGCTTCAGCGCAGTAAATTCTAGTAGGCCTACTGGTTGATTACTGTTTCTTTTTCGGTTAGCCTTAGACCTAGATCTGAGCCTAGATGTGAACTTTATTCAGCTTCTTCCAAGCTCGTTTTATAAGGGAAACCTATGATAATTTGAACTCTTTGACTTCCTTTCCTTCCTCGATTGGCCACAGCAATTGCTGCTCTCGGAAGCGGGGAAACACATTCTACTGAAACTGAAGACAAATTACTATTTTCTTCAGTACTGTTAGGCAAACTATTTCCTGTTCCAGAATTGGCTGTATCATTTTTTATATTTTCTGTGGTTGTTGAATTCTTCACGCATGGAGGTTGTACACCCGTTGTCTTTCAAGACTACGGACGTGCTAGTATTGTTTATGTAGCGCCTTCTATTTATAAAAATAAGATAGGCTCTCAGTACCTATATAAGCAGCAGACAAGAAGAATGTGCGGGAGAGCACATGTACTTTATCTACATGATGACACAAATACAGTTACAAATGACTAGTCTTTCTCCTTACCACACACAAACATATATCTTACATGCATCCGCAGGAACTCGAATTTCCAAGGTGTACATTTTACAAAATTGATATCGAGAATATTGTTACCTGTCTTTGGCCCACCCCACACATAAGGAGCGAAGAGGACAGAGAGCGGTTATATAATAGTTGCGGCAGCGCGAGCGATAGGCTGGTGGCTGCGTTTCAGTTACAAAAAAGCGAGCCGACACCATAATCTGTCTTTCGGCGCACACTGCTGGGTAAGCGTGGATGTATAGATTTCAGAAGGGGCCGCCTTGGCGTAGTGTTTCAACTGCTTGCCTGCCACCAAGGCGAACCTGGTTTGATCCCCGGCCGGTTCACTCCCGGATTTCCGCAAGTGGGAAACGTGACGGACGATGCCGCTGCTCGGCGGATTTTTCTTCTCGGGATCTTCCCCCCCCCCCCCCCATCCCCACGTCTCATCATTCCGGGCGCTGCTCGCCTCACTTCACCACCATCGGCTCTCAGGACCTCGATGTTAAGAGCAGCCCGGCCCTCGCGCGTGCGCACTGCCAGCCCAAGGTCACGATCGCGTCTAAAGAAGCCGGCCATATTGCTTTCAATAGTTCTAAGCGGTTTTCACAATAGAGCGGCGCGTCGCTTCCGTCGCTTGCAGCCACCGACGAGCGTTATTCGCGTCTTCACAATAGAGCGATGTTCAGTCGCCGGCCGCCGGCGACGAAAACCGCAGACCTGCAAGGAAACTCACGATGAAATGCTAAAAGCGAACGGAAATCAGTGATTTTTTTTTTTTTTTTTTCATTTAGTCAATAAAATTGTTAATTTTTTTAGTGATATACAGTTTTCTTTGATAATAAAAATATTACAATTCGAAATTATATGTTAAAGCATGTACGACTCTTCAGTCATCAGGAAATATTATCCTATTGTTTTCCAAAAGGTGAAAAAAATCTATATAAATTTGCACTCCAATTAGTATCTCTGCAAACAATTTATTAAATATATGTTCATTAGTACTTTACATCTTCCCACCCGTTAATTTAGTCGCCCGTCGCAGGCGACGAGCGTCAAAACCAATGTTCGTCGCTCGTGCAACGCTCTTGACGCCCGTCGTCAGCGTCAAAGCTCTGATTGGCAGAAACCCGTCGCGTCGTGTCGCGTCGCTCAGTTCTGAAAACCGCTTCGTTAGTCACGACGTTGTAGTGTCGACATGGATCATCATGCAAACGTTACATCAGATCACCATTTCCTTTCCGTCACCCCAACGCGGTGTCTCGGTGTGATTTTAAATACGCATTCGTGTCAAAAAATTTACAGTGTCACATCGATTTGTTTTTAATAGGATTAATATTTAAATAAGCGGTTAACATTGTTGAAGGCTGTTCACGGTAAAATGAGCACGTTTGAATGCCTTGCTTAAGATCTACTTGTATGCCCGTTGTGTATTTTTTCGCCTTATGTAAAATTAACATTGCCATGGGCCTCATCACTTTATTCATGCGTCGGTCAGGTGAAACTGTGAAATTATTGGAAAATAAAATATTTTACAAATATGGTCATTTTGATACTTCGTTACATTAAAAAAACAGGAAGCGAAATAAATGTTTTAAGTTGTCACACGTGGGTTACCTATCACTTTTTATTCGACGTTAAGATATAGAACTACTTTCCATCAATCGTTACCAACTTTACTGGGCGTATTTAACTCGGTGCGCCCGTTAAAATATATAACATTAGTAACAGTGACTTTTTTCTTAGGTTGATTTCTAAAGTGCTCACTTTAGCGTGAACATCGTTTAGCTGTTATCAGTTATTGGAGATATTTAGGTGACTCTTGAAATCGTGGTATTGAGAGCCGATGAGGGTGAAGCGAAGTGAGAACGGAGCAGCGCTGGAATGCAAATACGGTGGAAACGGGAGATCCCCGAGTAAAGCCGTCTAGCTGGAAATCCAACTAGGTATGCATTGGTTGTAGGAGAGCAGTCTAATCACTACACCCACCACTACAACCGGTAGTAGGACGCACGGGTTTCACGTCACTTTCGATTAATTAAAAGGGTTAACTTGATATCAAAGGATTAATTAAATTGATTGAAAGGGTTAATAAAAGGGTTAAATTGATTGAAATGGTTAAATGGATTGAGAGTGTTAATTTTTAATCAGATCAAATTCTTTTTCTTGATTTTCTTTCTTTCTTTCTTTTTGGATTGTGGTAGCAGGAGCTCTGTATGAGGTTGACGGTGTGGTGGTATAGAGGCGATTGACCAGAGTGGTGGGTTACAATGGCTTATTTAGGTTTAAAGTTGAGTGCAGTAGTGGACTAAGGCTTATTTTTTTTCCTCTTTTTTCTAATTTTGAGGTGTTTGGAGGGATGTTGGTGGTAGATAAGCGATTTTTACGAATATATTTAACACACGAGAGAATTTCAGAGTGTTTAAAACGATTTCTAAGAGTGACCTAAGTGTAAATGCTATGTTTTTTGGTGGATATTGCTTGTAGACAGTAGATAGGCGACTTTGAAGGATGCGGTTTATGTGTTAGTAATGAAAAACGATCTGTTTTCCGAATGCAACTAAACATTAAAGAAATTCAGTGTGTTCTACGTATGAAAAAATTACATGCATCGAATCGCAAATTTCAAACGACTACGTGAATAATAAGTTCAATTACATGAATCTTAAATGTAACATGTGTTTCAAGCTTAAAAATATAATTACATGAGAGAGAATTTTAACATCTTGTGTCGACAAGTGCAAACTCACTAAACGAAATCCAGCTAGCCAGTATGTAATTAGACAAGGCAGAGTCTTTAAGCGAGTATAACGAACAACTACTGTCTTTAAATGAAGTCCAGCTAGTCAGTATGAAAAAAATAACACATTAAAACAATTCAGCCTGGAGAATGATATCTTATGGCAAAAATATAACTCTGAATACGATTTAAACCAGACGCAATAGCGTGGATATATTCTGATAAGTAAAATATTAACGATAGAAAATCTTACCCCAAATGATTTGTTTCAAAATAACCAACTTGTGTAGAGCATAAACCCATATCACTTTATATATGTAGTGGAAAAAATGCCCAAACATCTTCAAAGAGAAACTTATTTTTTAAAATAATGGACATATTACAAATTTCTGCAAAATAGAGCATACTTGTTAATGCAAACAGTATTTTAGGAATTTTCGTCTACCGAACACAGAAATTGAAAATCTTATCGCAATATTGACATAACACACGAAAATTTATATTTTCCCGATAAAATACTTTTATACTAAACTAAAGATGGTCGCCGGTCCGTAGTTGAGGTAACCTCCGATCGTAAGCTCGTCGGCCGCCAAGGTGCGGTGGAGAAGAGGAAAAGAGAGCTGTACACGTTCGTCTATTCCAAGCTTCTACCGCCAACTGAAGACAGCGTCGACTGGGCAGGTTGCCAGTTTTACATCACTGGGATGCTACTCCCTCAGCGCAGGGGTGGATCGGTCCCTTGTGAGGGACCTTGGCCACCCAGACAGTTCTCAGCTTGTGGAGGCGAGGAGAAGCTAACCCCCCCTCCACACCCCATCAAAAATACTTAATGCTGCAGAGCAAACATGGTTTTACAGAATTCCCAGGGTTAGCGCCTGGGAGTTTTATCCATAGCTGTATTTTACTCTTTTTCCCCTGCCTGTACGGGATAAGAGAGTTGTGAAGTTAATTGGATTTATCAGCGCGGAATTTTAAAGTTCAGGACTTGTTTAGTACTGTCACGAGCTCCCTGTGAGAGAGCTAGCGACAGTTTAGTATAAAAAGTGGAGGTTATTAGCTAAATGAAGTTAAATTATCGATATAAGTAGCTTTCCCATGACTGGAGTGGCAAGGATTATTATAATTAAATTAATTATTTGTGTATTGTAGTGGTTAATTTAAGTTGCACGAGAATTTAATTTAGTGTAGTTGTTTCAGTATTTTCCTTCATATCTAGTGAGTTATTGTTAAAAACGTTAAATAAGCTAAATTTGTGAGTAAATGCATGTCTGAATGTACTGTGACGAGCGACTGAAAGCGTAGTAAGTCATGTAAAACATGTTGACTCGTGTATGTCTGAGAGCGATATGGGTGGCGCGGTGCTGGCGCCAAATAGTTTTGTTAAAAGTGGGCGATTTTTGTCCCGGACCGATCGGAAAATTCCGGCCAGTTTCGGGGCTTAATTTCGATGAAATCGGGCTGTATATTTGTGCTGAAGGCGTGAATTAATATTTTAAAAGTAGTTTTGAACAATATTCCGTGTTGTTTATTATTCAAACTTGTAAAATTTGAAAGCAGAGCTAGGAAAACGCGTTTCGTGAGTGAAGTTAGGCTGTAATATTGGCCAGAGGGCTTTGATTGGCCGAGAGAACTTGGGGGGGGGGGGGGGGCTTACGAAGTTGCTCAAGAGATGGCAGCATGGTCGTTATTTTACAGTGAACAGCTTTTATTTGACACACAAAAATTAAAGTATATTAAAATATGTTGTAATTCACTGGGCAGCTGAGGTCACTTCGCTCCAGAGCTCCCTACCCCCCCACCCTTCCCAACCATACCCTGCAACCCTCAGAACCGGCCCGACTCCAGAATGCCAACCACCCTACGCCTCCACCCCCATGCCATGTCTGCGAGGTCCTGGAAGTCATTCACCCTTCAGCCTGTGATTGACATTTTTCGCAATTGAGTCAAGATGGCGGCGACTGGATACAAGGGTGCAGATGGCTCCCGAGGTCCCTGCACCCCCACCCAACCTCCCACCACCAGAGCGCATGTCTTTTCCCGAAACAAAGACTGTCTGCCTACCTAACTGACTCCCTCTCCTCGTGCAGCGAAGTTTGGGCTCTTCCGAATGCGATAACCTGTCTTATTTACAGCGAAATAAAATTTCACAAGTCCCACCAATCAAAATTTATATCCCTGAAGATAAATATTACCCGGAATCTTAATCTCCAGATAAAATACCAACAAATGTTATGTCTTAATCCAAGAAATGAATTTTAATTCAATAAATGTTATCCCGCTCCCAGCTAACATATTAAAGGACTTCCAGGAAAGTAAGTATATTTTTCATACAAGAAATATTTTAATGCACTAAATTTTGTTTAAAATATTGAAAGAATCGTTTTTCAAACATGTATCATTCAATTTACTTAAGTTTTTACTATTACGATGGAAGACATGACACATGCATACATATTCAAACTTTCAATCTGTTTTTAAATAAATACATATAGCAGAGAAAAATGTGTATTTTCCGCGTAGACTTGCCTACGACACTAAAGCTTACTTATAACCTAAGTTTCAATTCAAAAGCTTCCCAATCGAGATTTTTAGATAGACTATCTACCATAAAATGTTTATATATTCGAACTTATTTACAAATTGATTTCCCTAGAAAACAAATTTGGACGTAATATTACTTAAATAACGTGTATCCAGCTAGAAATGACTTCTATCGGAGCTGGAATATATCAATTTCCACAATATTTCAATTCATTTAAGCAAAATTTAAAGGAAAACTGCGGCCATTTTGTAATCGTATAACCCATCTTTTAGGATAATTCATTCCAAATATCAACGAATTATTTACATAGTAAAGAGATATCTGAGACAAATAACTTTATTCCATACAACTTAGGAATCGACATAACAAATTATCAGACAAAAGTTAGTGGAAAAACGAATTTCGTATTTCATACGCACATTTAAAACAGAAGACTGTTAAGACAATCGCAGCTCAAAATGGTTTACTTAACAGACTAACCTCCTACTAACACAATATTTGAGTAACCAAAGTCTTTAAAAATTCTCTACAAAATACTTCTAAACCCATCTCTCCCTTCTACATTCCTGAAATTAAATTATTATTTATTCATTTTAATCGAATACCAAGTTAAGACGTATTCTGTCTAACATTTAGATTTAATCACAGTGTGAATTAGTATGCATACCCCTGTAATTAACATACAAATATTAGAATGGAAGACATTTTATCGTCATTAATGAAACCTGATACTGTTTAACAACAGTACACGCATACAGAAACCAGTTAGTTGTCATTCTGAAATTGTGAGGTGAACATCTATTCGGAAGTAAACTTTCTCCTCACACCGAAGTTTATTCATTTAGTCTACATTGATGAAAATGGAGACTTCACTGAATAAACTATACTGAAAATACTGCAGGAAAATTTACACTTTCGCCTACAATGTTCACAGACATAAAAGGAGCGCATGTTTGAAGAATTCATCTCGTAGGATTCTTAATTGCAAGTAATGTTTTCGCCAGTTCGTACGAACGGATAACTTGAGTCATGTCGAGATCCCCCTGAGAAAGTAAATGTACCACGTACACTACATAATATCACAGAAGGAGAGGGAAATAACGTAGTTACAATAATTGGCATAGAATCTGATCGTATGAAATATACATTAACACATGAATGTAATGATTTTCGAAATAACCTACCACAACCAGCTGCAAAGACCAGTGTTGGTGACAATACAACTAGTCTTTTTAATAAAATTAAAGTCTATATTTATGATGAACCTCAGGTGAAGACAGTAGTGAGGATGTCGGGGAATACTGTTCAAGACAGTCCTTCAACAAATGCTGTGAAGAAGGTCGAAGACGTCAACAACACCCGTTACATATTTCCTGAAGACCCGAATGAACTTGTTAATAAATTTAGATATTTATTGCAGTTTGAAAAATACTATGAATATTATGGAATAAAAGAGATGTTATAATGAAAAACAACACTTAAAGAACGAGGTTACATCTAATGAAGTAATATCTGCAAACACCTGAGAAGTTTTATAATACATTTTAGTTAACACTATTACTTAACCAAAAAAGTGATTATTTCAGGTAAACAATATGTGATAGGATTATGTTTCAATGTGAAATATTACATCATATTCAAACCATTTAAGTCGTTTGAATTTTCTTGGAGTGTTAATTGGGTTTGTGCAATAAACAGTCCTATTTGAGGAATAAAAAAAGTCTTATTTGAGTACTAAACAGACTTATTTGAGGAATAAAGTATGGTTTGTGTAATAAAAACGCCTTATTTGACTACTAAACAAACTTATTTGAGGAATAAAGTATGTTTCGAGGAATGATTTTGAGGAATAAGAAACTGACAAACATCCTATAACATATAACTGGTATTAAATTTTTTTGTATCTATGTTCGTGAAGTGCCCTATACTTACTGGTGCTATTTTGTAACCTTCTGTACTTGGTTGTGTTAAAATGTTATACATAAATTTTTGGATCAGCCTGTATTTGTATATATATATATATATTTGAAACAACTGTCTAATATGTTCTATGTTTTGTGACATTCAATAGTTTCCTAATTTTGTAAATAAATTAATGTTTAAAATTAATTTTTACGTTCATTTAACCCATTCCTCATTGAAAGTGAAATTGTTTTAGTAAGAAACATATTTTATCGACAGAGAGGGAGTGTGAGAAGAAAGTAATTAAATGTCATAACAGAGAGAGATTCCCTCCAAACAACTCAAAATTAGAAAAAAAATGAGCATTAGCCTACTCTTGCACTCAACTCTACACCTGTATAAGACATTGCAACCCACCACTCTGGTCAGTCGGCACTTCGGCACTTCACTTGTCTGCTTGACTTCAGGCAGACAGCATCGTCTTGCGTTTTCTTCTCGGTGCATTGTGCGGCCTTCATCCTGTATTTTTCGCAACACTGGGAAACAACTACCGACCCATTGCTCTGGACAATGGGTCATCTCGAGCATAGCCTGTTTATATCAGCGGTGGTAGTTTCCTGCAGCGGTTAGGAACACCGAACACCACAGACATTTCACACACAACCATTCCAGTAGACTACCCTTTTGATTCCACGATTCTGGCAAACTCGACCCTGGGAGGCAGGGATGTGGGCTCGTTGGAGACAGAAAACCTGGTACCTGCAAACATTCCACCCAGAGCAGTTTTAGCCACACTCGGAGAAGGGGGAAATATCATCTTTCATCAACCTCACAACAAAACACCACCGGATTCTCAGAATGCCAACATGTACACCACAGAACAACAAGATTCAGCACAAAAAAAAGTAACGCTACTCGACCTCACTCGAGAACAACGAAAGTCTTGGCTGCTGGCAAAAAACAATCGCCGTAAGGCGATGTTGGATCAACAGTTTGAAAACGAAACCTGGATTCTAGAACAAATCACAGGAAAATCTCCCAAGCAGCCCGAGAACCACAGCCCAAGTCACTTGCAGTTCAAAACCGCTTCGAACTATTTGCCGAATTTACAATTACAAAACAACTACACTCACTAACAACCAAAATAGCGCATCTCTACAGTCCACCTCTCACACTGCGCGGCCAACCACAAAATCAATTCCGAAACCAATGAAACTGATCGTGCCTGACACCTCCACATACAATCATTTGATCACAAAAATCAGCTCAATGGACATTAGATGCACCCAAATTTCCCTTGTCCAAGCCAGCCTCCAGATCATATGCACTCACTAACAGGCGTTTCACTCACTTAAAGACTTCCTCAAAATTGCCAACATACATTTTTACACATTAAGTATCGCAGCTAAACATCCTCAAAAAGTGGTAGTCAGACTCCCATGAACAACCCCAACTGTGTGAACTGCAAGGGGAAAGGAGTGCACGAAGCCAACTCAAGGCTCTGCCCAGAATACATCCGCCTGGCGCAACTTCGACAGGAGGCCACAGTAAAATGCGAAACCCAAAGCCCAACACTTAGTGCATACCCTGTATTCATGCAGGAACAATTTCCACCTCCACCTTCAACTAGCAAAATTGTTAGGGAAAATGTTTCTTACTCACAGGCACTGCATTCAAAATCACAGCCCCGCAACACACAACAGTCTCCCTCTCTAACCTCAACCCAAAAACCAACCAACCAATAACCCATTCCCCCTCCTCATAATTTCCACTTAACCCCCCCCCCCCCCCCCCTTTTTGCTCACCCGATATCGGTGATATCAGTTCCGCACTCTCCGACCTCCAAAACCTGATGCGCTTCCTCCGGGAAGCGAATTTCTTTCAATTCATAACTTACATGAAATCCTACATCCTACTGGGCAATTCCAAACCCGACCCACATATGAAAACCCTCCTGCTCTTGCAGGCCCTGACTGCCTACTCCGGGTTCGATTAGTCATGGATCAAACCAACACAGATAGTCCCTGTGTCATCTCCCTTCTCTACTTGAATGGCAACAGTATCTTTTATCAAATTTATGAATTAGAAACAGTATTAGAATCTTACGGTGTAGAAATCGCATTAATAGATAAAATACATTTAAAATCTAGAAAAGGATTTAACATTAAAAACTGCACAGCACATTCGTACTCAGGTTGGCCACATCACACTAGTTGCTATTTATAATTCCCCCAATAAACCGTTACGTCCAGCTGACTTAGATAAAATTACAACATAGCCATACCCATTTTTCTTAGCAGGAGATATAAACGCAAAGTGTACTTCCTGGAATAGTAGAGAAAATAATCAAAGAGGCGGAATTCTTGCAAAACATTCTAATCAATATAATTACTTAGTTACAGGTCCAACAGAACCGATATTTTACCCTGCTTGTACAAAATACCAAACTATAAAATGTAAATATATTATTTGAAGTCCTCACAGAACTATATTCAGACCTCTTACCTATTTTATGCCAGCTGGAAGCAAAAATACTTAAACACCCCAACACCACTTTTCTAAAAACTCAGGTAACTAACAGAGAGGCTTTTAAACTATACCTGGAAGAATTATTTGCAACCCATCAAATAAATATTCCAACTAAAGACCACATAGACTCAGCAATTGACTTAATTCATAAATACAATTTTGCAAACTAATAAAAAACACAACTTTCCTAAACTGATGACAACTTTTAAAACATTCCTTTCCCGAAGCAGAAATTCTTTTAGTAGAAAAACGCCATGCCCGTAATATTTATCAGAAGTCCAGAAACCAAGCAAATAAAGAAAAATGTTATAAACTAAAGAAAGAACTACATAATAAACTCAATACCATAAAAATAAATGGGAAACTTTTATGACAGACATAAACAATAATAATGAATTCTGGCATATCGCAAAAACCTTGCATGGCCAAACTAAAAGCTCCATCTCCCAGCCCATCATAAACACAGCAGAAACCCTCTTATATGTCCCAGAGGACAAAGCAAATGCACTAGCTGATTGTTATTAGGGCCAATTCTCACCCAATGCTGATCTAGGAGATCCCAATTTTTCCAGAGATGTGCAAACCAATATCACAACTTTCTTCAACAGAACCATAACTGCAGAACCAGAAGCAATAATACTTAAAGAACTAATTGTACTAATTGAAAAATGTAATGCTAGAAAAGCTCCAGGGCATGACAAAATTACTTATAAAATCATTAAAAACCTCCCAGCTAATGCATTATTTGCAATCCTTAATCTGTTTAATGCTATACTAAATTTCAATTATTTTCCTATAGCATGGCGAACAGCTTAAGTCATCACGATTTCCAACCAGGCAAAAAATCACTCCATCCCATAATATGGACTGCCTATTTCCCTAGTCAACTCCCTTAGTAAAGTCTTCGAAAAACTCCTATTAACTCGATTATTAGGTCATGCAGAACTACAACAGATTATCCCAGCAACACAATTCGGGTTTAGAGCTCATCACTCCACCCCTCACGCCTTTACTAAATTTTCCACAGACACTTTAACTGCCATGCAAAAACATGAAGTCACAATAGCGATTTTCCTAAACATTACAAAAGCATATACATTTACTCATCTCATACTTTCAAAACAGAAAATTCTTTGTTAGTATTGATAATGCCAACTCAACTACTCGTGAAATTACAGGTGTTCCACAAGGTTCAGCAATTTCCCCATTTCTGTATAATATTTTTACCTCGGAGATCCCCGTAACCCATGCCTCAGTACAAATGTACGTGGACGATACCATAATTTACACCGACAATAAAAAATTGCCATATGCTATTCTCCTAACTCAAATTCAAATAAATGATTTAGAACTCTGGTTTGAAAGATGAAACATTAAAACTAATTCTACTAAATCACAAGCATTATTGTTAACTCAACGTAGAATCCAGCCATCACGTCAAATAACTCTAAATAATATTCCAATCCCCTTCACACAAACTGCGGAATACCTATGTTTAACAATCGATTCTAAACTAATCTGTACTAATCACATTTCAACCGTTAGAAAGGTAGCACTGAGTAAATTACCACAACTGTTTCCAATGTTATAAAGCACTAACCTACCCAGACAGTTAAAATTATTAATTTACACAGCAATTGTAAGATCAGGCCTTTTGTATGGTAACAAAGTCTGGGGTAACTTAAATAAATTCCTTTTAAACTCCCTCCAAGTCATTCAAAATAAGTATCTAAGAATCATAACAAATGCAGCGCCCTTTACTTCCTACCTATCGATTCATGAATGCTTAAAAATTCCAACTATAAAGAGACAGTTACTAAAATGTAATATAAATTACTATAATGAACTTCTTTCACATTCCAACCCCGACATTAAACGGTTAAGAGACTACGACCCCGATAAAAACAGAAGAATAAAATGCCCTAAAATGCTTCCCACATAATAACTAACATCTCCTAAACCTCTGCACCCAGCCGACGTTCTCAGATCGGTCCGGAACAAAATTCAGTCAGTTTAACATAACTACCTTGCACTAGCATCAAGCACATCACTTTGCCCGCTACTCTCGCAGCGAACACACTTTTCTCTTCTTCCTTAGCAACTCTTCAAGGTGTGGACTGACTAAATACTTTAACCAAATTATTCCCCTTCAAGTTTTTAATAATAATAATCGCCTTACGCATGTTACTTTAATCAAAGCGCTGTCTTCGCTTCTCAGAAGGCAGAAGCCCTGCCCTCAACTGAGATACAGCCATTCAGAAAACTCCTTTAATATACAGCCCCGCCCACCAGTAAATACTCATAAAAGTTTTTATTTCTTACACTTCTTATTTTAAAAAGGCAATTTAAGTAACAAAAACTGTTCTCCAATACATTTTCCCACATCCCTTACAAAGCGAAACCTTATTTACTAACATTTAACACCTAAAAACACGCACCAAACACAGTATCACTTCAAATGCAACAACTCGGGTAGTTAAATTACATCTAGTTAGAGGAAGGCCCCGCTTCCTGACATTTTGCTTAACTTCACGGGAATATTTTATAAAATTAATAAAACCAACTTTTACAGTTTTACCAATTTTTATTTAAGAAGAACTACATTTTTACTTTCCAAATTCCGTGCCAGTAGGGACCGCCTTTCCCCTCACTTTGTTGGCTAAGTGAGGGGAATAGAGATTGGAACAACCATGGCCCAGGGGCTATATTTGGTCACAAAACCACACCCCTGACACGTGAGTGCCGTGCATGCCAGGTTTCAGTGCCTATATTATGGGGGGGGGGGGGGAGGGTCAGGGCGAGGTGGGTTAGCTGCCCCTAACCAAATGATTACTGCTTGGGAAGACAAGGGCCTTGGTCTGTACCGTGCTGAGAGGCCTAGCCCGGTGATGATAAATCGGTGACTCTGGTCATCGCCTCTAGAACACCACACCGTCAACATCGTACAGAGCTGCTGTTACCCCCACCCCAAAAAGAAAGGAAGAAAATCAAGATCATTTTCTTTGATCCGATTAAAAATTAACTCTTTCATTCCATTTACCCTTTTCAATCAATTTAACCACTTCAATTAAATTTACTCTTCCATTAAATTTAACCTCTTTTTTTATTAACCCTTTCAATCAATTTAATTAACCCTTTGATATCAATTTAACCCTTTCAATTACTCAAAAGTGAAGTGAAATTCGTGTGCCCCTACTACTGCCACCACGATCAGTTATTGGTTTGTGAAATTATCACCGTGTGTTTATTTTCAATCGCCAGTCAAGATATGGAGAAGATCGACTGTCTGCCCACGGACATGTAACATTTTTACTTGTCGGCGCTGTGTTCAAAATGCGTAAAGCAAGATTGAAAATGAGCGTAAGAAAAGCGACATATTTTCTGTTAGAAATAACATCCTTCGTGCAGCAGAAGTCGACAATCTTATTTTACACGGTCGCTCCACTTTTCTCATGAATAGAATGTTAGACACTCTTAACGGAATTGCGTTTAGCCCAACCAGACGGAAATTTTGAATGAGACGTTCTATTGATCATCTTCCTACAGGCTTCTCCTTGTGAAGATAAAGGGCTGGAACTGGATAAAATACGATTTTGAATTACGCCTGTCTTTCACTTCCTATTGTTGTCATAATGATGTCTGCCTTTCTTCGGAATTAATTGCCATTCAAGTCAACACTGCCAGTTTAAACAGGTTGTTTTGAAGTGCCTATAATTGATTACTACTCCGCCTTATTTGTTCGAATTCTGGATAAAACATTGAAGTATGTTTAATTATAAGAAAACACGAATATTGCAGTTGTATAATGTGGTATATAAAGTTTGCAAACTGACGAAAATGCAATATCTTGGTCAACGTAAGTATATGTCAAACCACCAGTTAGTGAACATAATTTTTTCCTCAATGTTATTGCAACACTAGGTGACAAACAGAACTTCGTATGTACACAAAACACCGCAAATAGGTGTCCAGTGTTTTAAAAAGAAAATCACAATACAAATTATAAAAATAACTGAATAACAATGAAAAAGTAATAAAAATTATTTTCAACACGGTGGCGAGTACATATGAGAACTCAAAGTGACGTGTGTAGCCCATATTAATTCATATCTAACTTCTACGCAAAGACCGTTGCTGAGTGTTTATGTATTCAAATGTACTGGACTAATAGTGATACTAACACTACGAGGAAACCTGCTGGCGCTGATGTCTTCATATCCAGCTTGTGTTCAATAATGCAATTATATGAATGAAAAGTAACAACAGCATAGTGAACTCGGACTTGATTTTTATATTCTGTGTGATGATAGTTTCTGGAAAAGTTGTAAAGTATAACTACGAAATAACTAACTTACATGTATGCAAAGAGTAAACTGTCTGAGAACGTTAATTAAATTCTTGCCTAAAATTTGTCGTAGTGTCGCCTCTTGCCGTTAGGTATTTTCATTTTTATAATGCACGTTTGTCGGTATTGCTCATAATTAACTTTCCGATGTTATTCTATATAATATTACTCTATAATTTTGCATGGCACTAACTTTAACCTCTTACATGAATTATTTGCTAAATCCTTCGATGTTAAGGTGTTTAGTTGCTAAGGCCGTTCGCTGTAAAGAGAACACTTTTTGAAGCTGTTTCATCAGACTTAATAACCAATAAATGCATTTTACTGTGGCCTTGGACTTTCGGTTTTGGGTATGGTGAATGTATAAACTGTGTTTATTACTCACATGGAAGGGTTTACATTAACAAGTGGGGGAAGGATAAAAATGGATTGAAAGAAAAAAGTAACTAGGGCTTCAAAAGTGCTCACTTTATCGTGAACGGCCTATAGTAACAACCATTGCATTCATGCCCCGTATCCCTGAAATGCATCATTTTGTCATGCCGAAAAATGTTATTCACCTCCTGAAATCAAATCTGTGATGGAAAATCTATAAAAATAATTTCGCAGGGACTTTCGAAAATGCTGAACTACCCGTGGACAGCTTACAATAGGATTTAGGCAGAGATGCGAGTCTCACACGCAAACAGACGGAAGTCCGACCCGGCAAAGATCGCGACAATAAGGAGGATACGCAAACACTTCAGAACGAAGTTTTTGCCTTAGTGTCGACACTGCGGAGAGCGGTGTGCGCGGTCACAGAGTAGATACACACACAAAGGCGAAGTGGCGTGGCTGATCCTTTGATACAGGCGTTCCCATTGTCTGATTGGTAGAGCCCCGAGCATTTCGCGAATCCATATGGCATCGGTAGAGACGTTAAAAAATTCGCCTTATTATTTGGAGATACGTGAAACTTTAACCACTTCAGTACTTTATTTGGCACGCATAGGTAAATGTTCACCACTAAATAACTCTTCACAATTGTGATCGCCTATCACGCGCAGTTTAGGAAGAAAGGGCGTGGCTTCGCATCTATGCAGCAGCCAATGCGAAAATGACGCCGGCACCGATATATACAGTACTATCAAGTTCAGCCTGATGCGAAATAATAACAGGAATTTTGCATGTCTCTAGGCATCAGGCTAGGCTTTACAGTCTTCTGGACACTGGAGGCACTATCGTTTGCTTATTGGTTGCTGCGATTGAGTGAGGCCTTCGTACAGGACTGTTCAAAACACACTCACACTACTGCTTCCGGTTTATGTCTTGTTCACAATTAAACGAGTGAGTGAGTGAATAGATTTGGACGGCTCTTAACATCGGGGTCTTGAGAGCCGATGTGGGTGATTGAGGTGAGTATGAAGCAGCACCGGAATGAAAGGGCGGGGGGAAACGGGAGAATTCCGAAACAACCCGCGACCAACAGCGAAAGTCCCACATGTGAAAGTCCGGGAAATTGAACCCGGTTCGCCTTGGTGGGAGGCGATTGTTCCTGGTATCACTGTGAACTCGATAATACGATGAACCATTAAAATAAATCCCCATTTTCGTTTTTGCTTATAATGATAAGATAATTAAAGATTAGTTACATAAGTTTAATATCAAATCATGTAAATATGACGTAGTGAGAAAACCACGCATGGAATGACAATTGAATTTTTGCAAGTGCCGTGAAAAGTGGCAGTTCATTTCGTACGACCCACTCATGGTACAATATGACAGGTGAGATGTACATGTCAAAAACGTTACACGCGAGAGAGAAATACAAAGAATGAAATACAATTTATGTCCAAAAAATTTCCATGCTTACAAATCACCAATAGCTCTCAACGCCAGATGAAATGTGAATACGGTTAAAATGCTGTATTTCTAAAAAGTAACTGTAGTGAAATATTTGTAAATGAATTCGAAAGCAATTTTATTTTGAAAGCTGGAATTTTATTCTGTGCATGAATATTGAAAACGGCAGGTAAAGGGCCTCATATCTCTGGGGGGAAGAGGACACTTTACTAAAAACGTAATTTTGCCTCATGACGTTCAGCGTTGTTCACAACATCCGTTCTCGTACTCAAATAATAGCATGGTTTAATAGAAGTAGTGCAGCATCGCTTTTCGCGTAAGGCAGGGGGCTCAAATCTCGTCCCCTTAGTAGATACACCACCGTAGATGATTTGAAAGTGTGTAGACTGGAGTAACAAATGGCACATGTATTCCTGAAAATGTGCTATACTTATAGGTAAGTTACAAATAAACAATGTAAAAACGAAATTACTTAGCATGTGTCCGTAACTTCGTCTCCCATAAAATGCCTGCAAATATCAATCAAGTCAAAAAATTATCTATTAACTAAACACAGTTACTATAAATAAACATTTGAATGTTATTTCACGAACAAATTCTGCACATTGTTCTCAACCTACTAAGCGTGTGAATGAATTTGTCTCTCTTTGAAGATGTGTTACATGCTGTATTAACACCCCCCCCCCCCGGCCCGAAAAAATAAATCATCTCGTGTAACGAATCCACTTCTCTCACCTCCTATTGGTTTGCAAAAACTTACACATATTGTCCCGCAGACATGCATACTACTTTCACCAATAGCCCATCTTTTCGCTAATGACAGTTGTGGACTTCCCGTCTTACTTTCAAGCAAACAAATATCTGAACTTTGTGCTGAACAATGTATATGTATGTTTCATCAACGTTGAAGACTTTCAGTCGACTGTACTTAGTTTTATACAGCTCAGGTTTCAACATTTCAAAGAATGTCTTCAGATTTTCCTAACTACATCCTTGAATTCTAGTTTGTGATAATGATAGAGTTTTACTAAACCATAAATGAGGCTGCCTATCGTAAAAAGATGAGTTGAGTTGAAATATTTGGGCGGCTCTTAACAACGAGGTCTTGAGAGCCGATGAGGGTGAAATGAGGTGAGAACGGAGTAGCACCGTGATGCAAGGGCGGGGGAAACGGGAGATCGTAAAAAAAAAAAAATGCTTCCGCTGACATCCAGCAATATTCTGATCATTACAAAATAAACGCGAGATGTTATTCCTCGTGCCTTGATGGCCTGCTTCACAGATTCGTTATTCCACGTTTTGCGCATCGCCATCTGAATATATTTAATATCAGATGCAAATTTCGTCCCTGTGACAGAATTAGGAACTGCAAGCGAGGCGGGCGAAATTACGAACATTCCCCTATGTATTGTCATGGCCGCCATTGCAACCCACGCTAACATTCAACCTCAGTTACATATTAAATCAGACACTAAATCACGTGCGTAGTGCGCATCACAATATGTAACACACATTCAGCGGTTAATCTATGAACATCAGCTTGTGAACCCATTCAGTCCCACTGTACACAATAGTGAACATTCTGCACGCGTATAGGTAGGGACAACCGAATTTCGCGACCAGTTGTACTATTTCATAACACTTTTGCTCAGATTCACTTTATCAATTGGGTGATCTACATGTTACGCGCATTAAGTGTCTGCCCACGAATCATAGACGTACATTATCGGAGTAACTTAATTATTATTCGCCAGTCAACTAAGAAAATTTCTTCTCGCAGACACAAACCGCCAATAAGAAAACCCAAACTGCTGTTACGCTCGTAGGGTTTGAAATCTAGCACATGCGGAAAAATTTTCGCGAAATGCAGGTGTACCTACGTATAGGTAATTTTTGGTCTGTACTGCACACTGCGAAGCTCAGTGACCAATGATCTTAACTGTGAGTAAATGATTCGCAAACAGCCTAACTGGTCTAGGTCATAAGTGGCTTTCAAAAGTGCTCATTTCACTGTGAACTGCCTATACACGTCCTGCAATCGAGCAACTCTCACAAGTAAACAGTGGAATGTAGCCGCTTGTGCGACGAGTGTTACAGCTTCTGCCAACTGTACAAACTGGAAATCCCTGAAATAACGAAATTAGGTGCAAGGACGAAATTTCCGCCTCCTACCTTACGCGTGAGAGATAGTTTCGACAAACAAATGAATATGTAAGTATGCAGAAATGGAATTTCGTGGTGATTCTTTCGTTGTGGGCGTATCTACTCGCTTATTGGTTGCACGAAGCTCTGTCTTGTGTCTGACTGGCTAGGCTACTACTGTGCACTAAGAAACGTTTACTATAGCCTGGGCTGCTCGCCGGAAAGTCAGTCGCCAGGCGGTGATTGGCGAACGGCGTTGCTACATGTTTCTTGCCAGCTACGCCATTTTGCTGGCGTGTATACTGCTCGAGTGCGAGGTACAAACGGTAAAGATTATTTCGATTAAAATCTATTTACATTGAAAAGTACGTCACTTACGCTCTCAAACTGCTGTTTTATAATTCTAAAACAGTGCATATTCTATTGAAACTGTACAAAACTACGAATTGGACTACAGGAAATAAGCGCATAAACAATTCTCCGTATATTCGGAGCATTACGAAGAGTTTTATTGAACACCGCTTCGAAAAAAAGAAGTAAACGTGAAACTTTGGGAAGGGAAATATGACACGTTCTGTAAATCCACAACCATTTAATTAAAAAAAAAAAAAAAAAATTATGTTATGACACGTTTCCGTAATTCAAAATAACTCACGTGTGTAGAATTAATTACTTTTGAAATTTATTTTATTTTTTAACAAAACTTGTTTTTAAAAGCAGCATGGCATCGAAAGAGTTAATTAAGGAAATTTATATATACAGTAATTGCGTTGCTTACCTCGTACGTGATGTCTGTTGCGTGAGTTACCACGTTGGTGCTGATCAACAACTTGCAATTTATTTCAATCCCGCAGTAGTTAGTAGTTTTAGTTCGGTTCAGATAAAAAGAATTCACTTAATCGGTACCAGTGAACCGGTGAGAAGTAATTAGTCAAATCAGTCACACCTAGGCTGATTTGAATACCAGGGAGATGAAAAACTAACACTAGGGGTTGTTTATATTAAAATTTCCGTAAACTTAGGGTATCGATAGAGATGGCGGTTTATCGCGGGTGTTGATGACTGCTTGCTAGGATTCAACATACTGTACGCATGTCCGAAGTTTTCTTTCCTTATCGGTTGTCATGCATGTTTGAAAATACTACCCCTTTTGCACTGGACCAATTAGGATTCTGATACTATAAGACAGAACGTTCGTGATTGGTCTGCAAACTACCCAGCCGAGTCAAAACCTTGTCCATCCGTCATGAAAGAGTAAACTAGTTAGCGTTACAGAAGATACGCTGGCTCAAAAAAATGCCACGATTTTTCACTATATCTAGGTATTCCGCTTCAGTTAAGACATCACCAAAAGTATCGAGTTTCAGGTCGCAGAATAAAAAATTAATACGATTTCTGGTTATATAATAGCGTTATAAAAGTAGAACAACTAAATGCATATTATTTTTAAAAGTGGTTAAAGTGTTGCGGATACCACAGCAGAATTTACCGAGTTTCTAAGAATAGAATACCTGTCAGTTCTGAGTAATATAGTTACAGGTAAGTGAATTTCACGGTTTGTTTTTGTCAGCAGCCTTGATTTCTCAGTCCTTTACGTGATCGGGCCCTAAGTGTTTATTCATTGGCTGTTACCATAGTGGGAGTTTTCCCCCGTCTTGGTCGCGAGTCATACGGTCACGACATTTCTTTCCTCTTATTATTGGCTGAAGAATCGTCCAGGGCGTGTCCAAACATTACAGCCAGTAGTATAGGTATGGTGTAGCAAGGACTAAATAATAAAACGTCTTCTTCAGGCACCTTATCAACTAAATAGTTTTTAATCCTTGAATTAAAATAATTAAATTAAAAAATTCTAGTGGTGAAACAAAATTATATTTACAAACTAAATTAAAAAATTTAAAAAAATAGTAATTATGATGGTGAATTAAAAAAAAAAGCATATATAAAACGTAAATTAAAAATAAGAACATTAGTTACCCCCTTTAATAAATTCAAAAATGATTTTTACAATCTAAATTTAAATAACCCTTTTTATCAATTTAATTCGGCGATTTATATTAATATGACACAACAAAACTTTCTTTACTCTAACGATTTTAATTATTTTTTTAAATTTATAAATAAAGATGATTTAGTTGATAGCTTATTTGAAGAAGGTTTTAATTATATCTGTACTACTGTGTTCCAATCTTGAATGGAACACGTGAGTATACGTTGGATAAATTTGTGAAATTTACGGACTTTAAAATAGAACTTGTACGTGATTATCTAAGCATATATGAAATTAACTATTAAAAGAGTAACCCTGCTCGTGTTAACACCCGGTGGTATATCTGCACAGCAATGTTTGCTGTGAATTGTGTGTGGGTGTGTGTGCGCGCGCGTACGTGTGTGTGGGCAAGGGTGCGAAGGGGAGGGAAGATATGTGTTTTAGGATCTTATTACAAGCGCTGTGCGAAAGATGGGGTGGTATAAAACATCCATTTATTATTATTTTGTGAGCATCAACACAAGCTGGCGCAGAAAAATTGTATTTCGCAGTGTCATTTGACTATCTCACTATATCATTATGTCCGTGGCAAATTCTTTTATTTTTACGCTTTCACGCGGAATGGAAAGTATCTGTGTGGGCAAAGAAAATGTTGTAACAGTATTCTGTCACGACAGACTGTACACCAGTTGGTATAGGCTGTTTGCAATTAACGGAGAAATTTTGAGTGGAGAGGTTTGGGCGGCTGTTGATTACGATGTCTTGAGAGCCGACGAGGCTGAAGCGAGGTGGGCATGGAGCAGCGGCGCCGGAATGCAAGGGCGGAGGAAACGGGGAGATCTCCGAGAAAACCCGCCATGTGGCGGCATCGTCCGGCACGATTACCGCGTGCGTAATTACGGGAGTAACGTTGCCGGGAATCGAGCCTGGATTGCTTTGAAGGGAGGCGAGCAGCTGTGCCAGCCGCGCGCGGTCTCTGAACAAGTTTGAGAGCCCTGCTTTGAATATACTTTTCTGCCAGTTTTGTATCCTCAAAACTAACATTGCCATGAACCCGGTCACCATCACGATGCGCCTTTCAAGTGAATATGGGGAATTGTTAGTAAAAACTGTTCACGGTAAAGTGAGCACTTTTGAAATCAACATTAGAAAATAATCTCCGCCATGGCTGCGTATATTTTTAACGGGTGCACTGAGTGACATGCACCCAGTAAAGTTGGTAACGATGGATGGAAATTAGTTCCATATCTTAACGTTGAATAAAAAGTGTAAGGTAACCATTAGTGATAACTTAGATTATATTTCTCACTTCCTGTTTTTTTTTTTCGAATTGTATAAACATGTAGAATTGTAAAATATTTATTTTCTAATTATTTTACACTTTTAATTGACCGGGAAATGAATAAAGTGTTGACGCCCATGACAATGATAATTTTACATAAGGCGGAAGAACACACAACGTGCATACAGGTAGATCTTAAGCAGGGCTTTCAGAAGTGCTCATTTTACAGTGACCAGCCTATAACGTGAACGTGTCGCTGACGTGCTATCTGTTACTTTTATTTACGCGAAACAAACAGGAATGGAATAAACTATAGCTACGCAGGGATTTTTTTTTAGGTTGATTTCAAAGGCCCTAAAGTAACCGTTAACAGCCGCTATAAAAACTCCCCCAAACACACGCACACACACCAGGCCTCGCACTACCTTATACAGTATCCCAGTCACGGTTACTTCCATAACATTCTTGCTGCAGTCAACGAACATATTATTGCTTACCAAGACTCTACACAAGTACTTTGCACCCTTAAGTGCAATTTAAGAACAACAAAAAATTCAAAGAACAGAAACTTTTTATTTGTATTCCCAATACTGATACAATTTCTAGAAATTCAAATACTCCAAGAATAACATTTCAAAATGAAAGCCGTGTTCACACAATTACATTAAAAAACTCGTACGATTTAATATACAAATGTTCCTTTAAAATAAATGACCGCCAAGCTTTACAAGAGCACCATTAAACCTGCCCAAGCACAACTAACACTCCTGGAGCTTTGTAAGGAACACAGTAATGCTCAATGCGTGGTAACAGTGATTCTGAATTCATACACAACATTACCAAAATTGCGGTGGCTTAAAAATCCAATACGTTGACTAGAGGTTGTCCATTTAAAAACACGGTGCTACCATTCCAAAATTAAGCATGTTTAGCATTCTTATCACACCTGACGAATACGTAACATTCGTGCAATTATCTTTGCGTTAACCTGCAAGCACATTCCAAGCTCACCAAGCCGCGGCCCAAGCCCATCGAAGGACACGCACCATAAAAGGAACAATTTAAAACGAAACTTAAAATCCCAACAAAATGGCCCGGCGGGAAAACTTTCCCCTACTAAGGCGAGCCATTTTAAAATACACTTAAGGACGAATGAACTAAAACCATTTCAACTCTCGACCTCAGCGAGTGACGGCACACCAGCGAGAATGCAAAAAGAAATGGGCAGGAATATTGGGCAGCCAAAAACAAACAACAAATGACTCAAATCCATCAAGGTTTGTACCGTGATGCGGCGCTTATTAATTTTGAACGTGCAAAACCAGACATTTATAAACCATGCGAGAACTAAGGCACGCCCTCGAACGTTTAACACTCCTCTAGAAATGTTAACTATCAACAATTTGAGGCCCATGCTAAGAGATCACGCCTGGTGCGCCCCCTAGTCATCGCTTCCCATTTGGCCGACTCTTGCTGCACAATAAAAACTACCTCAGATACATTTGGCTTGGTTACTAATTGCACCGATACAATTTCTCCTCATCCTAGAGGCTACAGTCAAACAGTCCCATGCTGTTCCGGATTCCAGCAAAACGAAGTTAAGTCGTGGCCAGGCGGAAGGAAGCTCACAGGTCGATGAACCAGACGAGCATGAATCGTCCCGATTAAAAATTATAGTGAGATCACCGAAGAATGGCAAGAAGGTGGTGGGATGGGGTCGTAGGAGATTGAGGAGGAGACGGGAAGGGGAAACCCAAGTCTCCGGCGAGGTAGGGGAAGACGCCATCACCGCGCCATCGGCAAGGTGGAGAATTAAGGCGGCGCACAATTCAAGCAGTGGCGCAACTTTCGAGGTCGCCTCTATATATCGAAATGGCAGAATAATTTCGTTAGTACCGCAAAATATTTTGTGGGGTCTACATTAACAAAATAATTTTGTGGCCTGCATTACAAGTTTTTGGTCCAGTGCACATCCCCTGCGAGTGCCGAGTTGAGGGATGCCGCATATCTCGAAGTTTTTCGTATGTCCGAGGCCTGGGAGCGCAGAAACGATACGGGCGACCCAGGCACGCGTATCACATGCCTCTTCATCTCTACGAACAAGAGAAATGACTGTGCTCTGTCGGCAAATCGCAACTACGAGTCTTAAAACGGCGACAGTCATTTTACTGTATAGCAATATTAAGATAAGCCGTGCTGCACCATGCAACCACCGGCGATAACGAGTGTTGCACTTTTCACGATAACTCGTCCCAAGCGTGTCTTTTCTGGCTCTCTCCTAGCTGCTTATTCTACTGTTCTCGGAGAGATTGAGAGCTGGAGTGACAAGACGAGAGAGAGAGAGAGAGAGAGAGAGAGAGAGAGAGAGAGAGAGAGAGAGAGAAATGAGAGAAAAAGGGAAGGAGACAGGGAAAGAAAGCTTAAGAGAGAGAGAGAGAGCGAAAGGAGGAGGAATTGTGGCAAATAAGAGATACAAAGAGGAAAGAGAGTGAAAGAAAGACAAAAGAGAGACGAAAAGGAAGAGAAAGAAAGAGATAAAACGAGAGAGAAATAGAGAGGGTGAGAGGAACAAAGGGAGGGAGGAGTGTGAGAAATGGAGAGAGGAAGAGAGTTAGAGAGTGAGCGAAAGAGAGTGAGAGGAGAGTGTGAGAGAAAGAGAGAGCGAGAGAGACTAATAGAAAGAGAGAGTGATAAAGTGAGAGGAAGAGAGGGAAAGAAAGAGAGGGAGTGAAAGTGAGAGAGTGAGTGAAAGAGGGAGAGAGGGAGTGAAAGAGTGTGAGTTGACGGAGAGAGGGACAGAGAGGGAGAGAGGGACAGTGTGGGATAGTGGTGGGGGGTGAGCTGAGGCCCTGCTGATCCCGAGCCAACTTTCCCCTAACATTTCTCCCTTGCCCCCCCCCCCCCCCATTTCCACCTACTCTCAAACGTGACTGAGCTCGCGCGCACCAAGAAGAAATTAATCCAGAAAACAATGGCAGGTAGCAATCGCGAAGCACCTCGGCAATTACAATCCCGGGCCGTGGAAGTTGGTGCCCGCCTCTTGCCGTCAATGTTCACAACACTTGGTCGATACGCCGGCGTTCTCAAGACCTATTATTGCCGCCCGCGGCATGCCCTCCCCCTCCCCCTGGGACCCCCTGGCGCAGCTATCTGCTGCGTGTTCAACGCGCTTCATTTATTCCGTGCATCTAGGCCCTCGGCTATAGATAAGCTTTATTACACCCAGGTTGGGAACAAAACGAGATTCCTTATGAGAAAGTTTGGCACAGGGAACACTTCGCCGTAAGGAGGCTCTGGTGTTCGAAAAAGGTCGGTTTCGAAGTTGGCGGCGAATTGAGAAATTCTATATTATTGGTTTGGCTGGAATTACGATTTATACACGCCTCATAAAATGCTTCGCACCGTCTGTAATTTCGCTGGTAGAGTAGGGCGCATTAAAAACATACATTGGAATGACAGGCGTGATAGAAAAAAACTAAAAGGAGGAGGGAACCCAAGGCGAGGCACCACTCGCCGAATGACGGGCTTTCCAGCTGCGACGTGTAGGTGCCAGTCATCTCCGGACATGACATGAAATGAGACCCTAGGACGGAGCGGCGCTGGAATGCAAGGGCGGGGGAGGCGGGAGTACCCCGAGAAAACCCGCCGGCAAGCGGCATCGTCCAGCACGATTCCCACATGCAAAAATCCGGGAGTGAACCCGCCGGGTATTGAGCCCGGGTCGCCGTGGTGGGAGGCGAGCGCCCTAGCCACTACGCCACCGCTGCCCCTACAGGCGTGATATTATGTACAGAAAGTATGTATTTTCATGCCACACATTCCCTTGACAGTACGCAACTGAGTAACCCAGGAATCTCTGTGGTGAAAATTATTTTCGAGATGTGTACTTGAAACGAGAAAGTTTTGAGTATTAACTTTATTCTGTAGCAATTATTCACCCCACCAATGCTGAGTAAACACTAAAAATAAAGTTTTGGTTTGCCAATGAACAACACGAATATTTGAGTGAAAACAAGAAGTTATCATATAACTTCACTTTACATGGGGGCCGCGGTGGCTGAGCGGTTAGACTGCTCGCCTCCCACCAAGGCGAACCGAGTTCAATCCCCGGTCGGGTCACTCCCGGATTTCCACAAGTGGGAATCGTGCCGGATGATGCCGCTAGTCGGCGGGTTTTCTCGGGGATCTCCTGTTTCCCCCACCCTTGCATTCCAGCGCTGTTCCATTCTCACCTCATTTCACCCTCGCCGGCTCTCAAGACCTCGTTAAGAGCCACCCAAATCTCTGTCAACTCCTTTACGTGAATGCAAATAATTTTCATGAAGTTATTGAAAGGTTAGATGGTAGGTGGATCTTGATGTCTCGTTGATAGCGATATCATTAGAGATGCAACCAGCAACAAATCCGAAATACCAGAGAGACAATGACATACACACTCGCCTTACCTGAGACTCGAACACAGAACGCCTCATAACGTAAGCTCACGTGCAACCAACAACACGGTGGTAGGATTCGGAACTTCTACTTCGAAAGTAATCAGTCTAAAGTTTTGGTAGACTAGGATTATCAACTTCAAATAGCATAGTTACAGGGACATCGTTTTGAAAACAGGAGTGCGAGTCACATAAATCGTCCGAGTTTTCATGACCTACCGTAACACCACGTGCGTACACAATTTGATGGACATAGGTTGACCGGTTTACGAGATATGGCATGAAAATTTTACTTTCTCATTTGACCCTATCCTACAAACCATCCTAAAGGAGGCCCTGTTTAGACATATCTGTTGCTTCTTATAGATACTGAAATATGGCAAATGATTTAATAGATATGACAAACTTACCTAAATCATTTTTGCTGTACAGTTTTGAAAATAATAAGTCTGATAAGTTTACAGTTCCACTGAAGTACTACTTGTGTGAAACATTTGGTGCGAATTAGATGATTGGTTCCCGAGATATGGCTTAAGTAATGTATTTTATAGGCTATTCATAGTAAAGTGAACACTTTTGAAAGACTCTCATTTGGAACAATAGTCAATAAATTTTATTTTAGTCTTCGACGTTAACATCCGAGTGCAGTGGAATATACACAATGTGTTTATTTCTTATATGACAATATTTATTTAAAAGAGGTGGTTAATGGATAAAAAAGGTTGAAAGGAAAAAGTAACAAGGACCTCAAAAGTGCTCACTTTACCGTGAACAGCCTATATCACCAGGCACTTTCTTACAGAAAGGTGGAAAAGATGATCTATAGCATTTTTGATGCTTCTAATGGATACTCTCAGTATGCAAAGTTTAATTGAAATTGGTGAAAATGAGCAATAAAAATAATAAACTTCATATTTTCGGGATGCTCAGCTGAGACATTCATTAAAATTAAATAAATGGAATTAAGTTATGAATTTAAGAATTAACTCATTTCTCTCAAGTTAAAATAATTCTTATGTTTGACTACAGAAAGACAATTTTTCTAGCAAAATATAACTGTTTTGAGTTAATTTTTATACTTCTGTTCGGAATTTCAATAAAGATTTTTGTGTTTAATGATTCTGCCATATGCACATTTTAAACATCTCTGAGAAAGAACCTACGAAAACTTGAATCACCCACCAAAATCGTGTTTCGTCGACACTGCATATCCTCTCCAGCATCAGTAAACACAATGCTTTCAGTATTCAGTATATCCTCGCGCAGGGCGCTGCCCAGCGGCACGCTGAAACGAGTGCTAGTGATCATCTGTACCCGTCGGCGGTATCGGAACAATAGCTGACGTTCTTGACCAGTGAAATGAGCGAGTTACGGAAGGTGGCCACAACAGCACGCCAAAACAACTGTCCAGTCACACGCTTGAACAATCACATCACGTTTGTTTACATCTGGTTTAGCCTCAAACCCTCGTTTTTGTGGAGGGAAAAATATGGCATGACGTTTGTTTACATATGGTTTTACCTAAAACCAGCGCTTGGACAAAAAAAATCGTGGTAACTGAATTACGTGGTATTTAAGTTACAACGTAATTGAAGGTAGCGTATTACCATATCAAACCACTTATTTTATTTATGAAAGCCGACTTCAATCAAAACCAAGCTGTTTTAACAGATCTGTATAAAGAAGAGTAGTTCAGTGTTTAAACGCGAATCTTGATTACTGCCAAGCTGTCATATGCATTATATTTCATATTCTCTCTACGAGTGACAAGACACTCTAAGAAACTATTTTTAATTTACCATATCATTGTATACGTACAGTGACAAAGCGTAAATTTAATTATTTTCCAATACATGCATGGTTACGTTCCTACATTTGCTCAGGAAAGAGCCAAATGCATAGGGAAGTTCCCAACTTTGTATAGTGGCGATGCTAAAAAATTCCAATATTTTCAGCCTGGCATGTAGTATTATTTACATATCCTGTATAGGTTAAAATCTTCCATACAGTTTAGGAAGTTTACCAGAACATTTTGTATTAATGCTGATTATATTCCTTTTAGATACGAGGCCCAATATAAGGGATGATGCTCATTGTTACACAGCTAATTGCTTGGTATTATTTTTCTAAACATATTTTATTTTAAAAGAAGAGGGATAGAGGGCTGAATATGACTACCATAAGTTGGTTCGAAAACTCTAATTTAATAGTCATAACTCTCAAGGTTATTACAATTCCTTTACAGCTGTATTAACACATATCATATCATTTAATTCAAAGAATGTAAGGGTACTGTCTAAAAAGCATCTGCCCCAAAGCCATTACACCAGATGTTGCTTATTGTCTGTTCACGGTGTTTTTTTTTTCTTTACTAGACCTTTGAAAAATCACACCCTGGATGACGTGTTTGGTTTTTCCAAAATATGTCGTGTATCGCAAACGTTGTATACTTCTGTGAACATAGAATAGTCTTATATTATGTTTAATTGAACATTTACTTATATTTTACCTGTAAAATATCACATTTAACTTGCAATAAATACGAATAAAAGCAGAGGAAAAATACGTGTGTTGGCAATGAATGGTATAGGCTGTTCATGATAAACTGTGATCTTTTGAAAGTTCTGTTTAAGATCTACTTGTATGCAGACTGTTTACTCTTCTGCCATATGTAAAATTAACATTGCCATAGGCCTCATCACTTCATTCGTGCGTCCGTTAGGCGAAAGTGTGGAATTATTACAAAAGTAAATATTTAGCAAATTTGCTCATTCTTACATTTATACGCATCAATGAACAGAAAGAAAAAGAAAAGAATTTCAGTACTCAGTAACGTTTACTGAACATTTTCAATTGAACGTTCAAGCGTGGAACTATTTTCCGTATGTGCTGTTACCAACTTTACTGGGAGTTTGCAAGTCAACGTTCCCGTTAAAATACATTTGCAGGTAGGCGCAGTGACATTTTTCAAAGGTTTATCTCAAAAGTGCTCAGTTTACCGTGAACTGCCTATAAGAATAGTTGTCATGCAAAGTATTATAACACTCAGAGCGCACGAATGCGGTGTGTTGTCCCTCCGGCGTAATTTTTTAAACATAGTTCAGCTTTGTTTGTATGAGGCGGAGCAACAGCCTGACAGTAGAGCTTAAGCAGGGCTTCAGACAATTTGGAAATAAGGGCTGTTCATGATAAAGTGAGCACTTTTGAAATCAACCTTGGAAAAATGTCACTGCCCCTGCCTGCATATATTTTAACGAGCGCGCTTAGTGATGTTCGCCCTGTAAAGTTGATAACGATGGATGGGAAGTAGTTCCATATGTTAACATCGAATAAAATATGTTAGTTAACCATTTGTTATCATTTAAATTATTTCTTACGCATTCTGTGTTTTTTTTTTTTTTTACTCATCAGTGTGTAAAAATTAGCAGATTATTACTATGTTAACTTTTCTAATAATTTCACTGTTTCACTTGACCGACGCATGAATAAAGTGATGAGGCCCATGTCAATGGTAATTATACATAAGGAGGAAGAATAGACAACGTGCGTACAAGTAGATGTTAAGCAGGGCTTTCAAAAGTGCTCATTTTATCGTGAACAGCCTATACCAGTGAATGGACAATGAGACTGGTGATATCACGCCCGAGAGCTTAGACCGACACTGCCGAAGTGTGTCTGTCACACCTAGGGACTTTTTCTACGGTATTCGTTAATGGTTCGTATTCGTTAAGTTTAGAAAACTCTCGAAACGAATAAAATCTTCGAGAAAGGAATTTTCATATTCTAAGTGATATTTCGTTAGAGCCCTCCGAGCCTTCGGCAATGTTCGGGTTTTCCTTAGCGAATGCAAGGTGGCAAAACCACTCACGTGAACATTAACTGAATAACGAGAATTTGTTTATAAATTATGAATACTTAAGCTTGATAACGTTAATAAACCAAAGCAGTAAGGCCGTTAAAATATTTTGTTTGCTTTTGGCGTGTTTTAAATGCTAGTATTAAATAAATTGAGTCTTTTAGGAAAAATGTATTCTTACGTGCTGCAGCTGGCGCCGACTCAGCTGCTCCGCGCCGTAATCTGAGACCCACCTCGGCCTCCCCTCTTCTTGGAACGATGCGCTCGCGGCCTCCTGGTGTCCCTTTCTGGGAAATCCGTGAATAATGAACAGCGGCCCGTTGGGCTGTCGCGCTGCTCGGCGCCTTACTTGCGTCATGGCCCCTCTCCCCTGCTTGAGGTTTCAGCGCGTTTGGTGATGACGCAAGAATGTTCTGGTGAGATTGGCTAGCGTCTCAGCCCTTTGCGACGCGTCACACGAGTTGGGGAAGGTTCTAGGTGACGGCCTAAGAGACTAGATATACTGCCGCAACCCAGCGGCCGGCAGTCTTGGGCGGAGGCCACCTGGCGAGTGAGCGCGAGTGAAGTGCAGTTTGGACGACGACAGGAGATTGCGGGACGACGTCGGGTGAGGTGTTCGTGGCGTGAAGGGACGAGAGGGTGTGAAACCGACGAGTGAAGCCTAGTGTGCGTGAGGGCGCTTGGGGGACTCTAGAACATTGCTACTGGCGGGGCATGGATTGAACTGAGGTGGGACTGAATGGAAGTGTAATAGTAAATATTCGAACTGTCAAATGACCTCCATCCCTTAGGGAAATTTGTATAGCCCATTTAATTTCTAGAGAGATAAATTGTAACACTGGTGTCAGAAGTGGGATGGAGGCATTTTATAAAAATAAAATAATAAAATAATTTTAATTAGTATTTGTAAATATCACAATATTTGAGCAATAGGCTGAGGAATTGTTTTGAAATTTTTGAATGTTAACTAGGAAAATGTCTGCAGACATGGAAGCACTTCGCTCTTTAATTGAAGCACTATGTGCCAAATTAGTAATTTAAATGATAATGTAAATAATAAAATAGATAATCTTAGTGAATCTGTAAATAGCCAAATTATTTGTGTTGGTGAATTAGTAGAAAAGAAAATAGACAGTGTAAACGAAAATGTAAATAGAAAAATAGACAGCGTGAATGAGAATGTGGATAGAAAGATAGAAGGTGTGAGCGAGTTGATAAACAATAAAATATACTGTTTGGCTAAGAAGATCGACAGTGTGAGTGAGAGAATGGACAATGTGAATGATAAGATGGACAGTGTTGGGCAAGAAATGAAACATGAAGTGAGCGCCCTCAAGAAGGAATGGCAGGAGTTCTTGCAGCAGCAGGAGAGACGACATGCAGGGGCGGAAGAGGAGCCAAAATTGGTCACCGCCGAGGCGACGAGTGCGGGCAGCGAGAAGAAGGTAGAGGTCGCCGCCAGTGGAGCTGTCGCAGAGGAGGGGCAGCCATTCTGCAGTGTGGGAAGGCCCCGGCCATGAGTGAGTAAAGGTGTCACAATTAAACCCACCCCCTAAAATGGACAGACACCTTGGCGCGAGTACCGGCACCAATTCTAGATCGTGGCCACCCTGAATGGCTGGACTGAAGAACAGCGGGCGTACTACCTGGCGGCTGTACTGCGGGGATCAGCATTGAGCACACTGCAGTCGTTGCCAGAACGACATCGTCTAGAATACTCCACACTGATGTCGACTTTGGAGCTTCGATTCGGCGACCGGTACCTGCGGCACGCCCACCATGCGCAATTGCGAAGCCGCATCCAGCGACCCGGCGAACCACTGCAGGAGTTGTGGCAGGACATTGTAAGGCTGTCGCACCTGTCTCTGGAGGGATGCTCGGAAGAGGCACGAGACGTCATCGCCGTCGGCTTCTTCGTCGACGCCATCGCTGACACCGAGGTGCGGCAAGCTGTGCGGTTAGCTGCGTCTCAAACAATGCAGGATGCCTTGGCCCGAGCACTGGAAGTGGAGTTAGCACGGCAGTCATCAGTGCTCCGACTTCCAGTGCGGGCAGTGATGCATGATGAAGGGGAGAACGACAGCATCAAGAGGATGTTGAAGGACTTGCTGACGACCATCAGGAACATCGCCCCCAGGGTGCGCACTACGGAGATTCGCCGTTCCCTACCCAAATGGCCTGGATGTTGGACGTGTGGACAGCCGGGCACCTGAGAGCCAACTGTCCTCAGCAGCAACAGCAACAGCCAGGGAGCAGGCACCAAGGAGCAGGTGAGAGCACAATGTCTTCGAGAAACTAGTAAACATCGGTCTTGAGAGGCAAAGGTCGGTGATTGTTGGAGAGAAGGCCCCAATGCTTTTGCAAGTGCGCTCAATGAAACAAGACTTCAATGCCATATTGGTGGAGGGGAGCTTAACTGATGTTTCTTGCCAGACGGTCGTTGACACAGGAGCGACTAGAACAGTGGTAAGACCCGACGTTCTTGGGCCTTCCCTCCAGCGATCATCCGATAAGAGCATAGATCACTGCTATTTAACTACAGTAACAGGTGACACCACACAAGTCAAAGGTAAGAAAATGGTACTCTTACAACTCGGTACCTTGAGATAGAGCATGAGATATACACAGCAGAAATGAAATAGAGAACGAATGCATTTTGGGTCTTGATTTATTATGTAATCTAGGATGCTGTATTGATACTCGACTGGGGGTGTTACGTGTAGGTAATACCGAGTTGGTAGTGTCAACACGACGAAATTTATCTTCGCCAATGAGCTGCCCAATAGTATGTAATCAGTCAATTGTGCTCCCTGCTTCTAGCGAAGTTGTTATTCCAGGAAGATGCCAGGGAAAATCTCTCAGGCGATTGGGCATAATAAAATCAGCCCAGAAAGGTGGCATTTTACCAGATGGTGTCACTGTAGCCAGGACATTGATTTCTTCAAAATCGGTCAACTTGCCTATAAGGATTATTCATTTGTCTGACCGTGCTATCCGCCTTGAAGAAGGGGATACAATATGATTTTGCAAGCAGGTCTCTCAGGTACATCCAAATGTTCCAGAAGCTTCACTGCCACAACCTACTGAATGTCCTCTTGCAGATGCTCTGGGGGAACTGCTGACAAGAACAAGAGAAAACCTCAACTGGCGACAGGAAATGGTAGTTTCAGAATTGTTACAGAGGATTAGAGGTACTTTCTTCTGCGAGCCCAATGACCTTGGCAGAACTAATGGTGCATGCCACCTCATCGACACAGGGGATGCCAGACCCATAAAGCAGCCACCAAGGCGACTACCGCTGGCTTCATATGATTGTTGACAGCATTGTGAAAGATATGAGGGATTTAGACGTGATAGTCATCAGTCGGTCCATGGTCTTCTCCCATTGTGTTTGTTAAAAAGAAAGATGGCTCTATTAGATTTTGTGTTGATTTCCACGAACTTAATAATGTGACCAAGAAAGATTCTTACCCACTCCGTAGGATAGACAACACCCTGAATAGCTTAGCAGCTTCACAGTGGTTTTCTACTCTAGACATGAAGAGCGGGTATTGGCAGTACAAGGTAGCCTGGGAAGACAAGGAAAAGGATGCCTTTTGTGTCGAAGAGAAAGGAACCTGGCAATTCAAGGTTAAGCCCTTTGGACTATGCAATGCCCCTACCACCTTCGAACGACTAATGGAGAAAGTTCCGCCTTTAGACATTTGTCAGGTGTACCTAGACGACATTGTGGTCACAGGAAGAACATTTTAAGAGCACCTGGCATGCTTAGATTCTGTGTTTCAGAAAGTGACTGTGGCCAATCTGAAATTGGTTCCCAAGAAATGCCACCTTTTCCAAAAGAAAATTAATTTCTTGGGCCATATTGTATCGGTCCATGGGATTGAAACAGACCCTGAGAATACCAGAGCAATAAGAGACTGGCCTCTACCAAAGGATAAAATTGAAATTCAAAGTTTCCTGGGCTCATGTGCTTACTACCATCGATCTGTGCCTGGGGTTGCCATTATCGCCATACCTCTGTACGAATTGACTGAGGCAAAAAGAAAATTTTGTTGGATTCCAGAGTGCGCAATTGCTTTCAATAGACTAAAGGAAATTCTGATATCTTCCACAGTATTTAGCTTCCCAAGTAGAGAGGGTTAATTTATTGTGGACTGATGCTAGTGAGGTTGGAATCGGGACTGTGTTATCAGATCCAGGATGGAAAAGAGCGGCCATTGGAATACTTGAGTGAGGTGCTACACAAGCCCGAGAGGAACTACTGTATGACACGCAGGGAGCTTTTGGCAGTGGTGAAGGCAATTGCACAGTTTCATCCATATATTTATGGCAGACGCTTCATCCCAAGAACTGATCATGCTTCATTATGCTGGCTGCTAAATTTCAAGAACCCCGAAGGTCAAATAGCCCAGTGGATACAGCACCTGCAAGAATATGACTTTCAAATACAACACAGGTCTGGACGCCTTCACAGCAATGCAGATGCATTCTCCAGGAGAAAATGAGTACCATTCTGTCGTCATTGTGAACACTAGGAGGAGAAGGTTTGGAGTATCGTAGAAAGCAAGTAGAACACAGACGTCAAGGTCCTGTATCTGGCGATGGGTCATCTAGATGGGACGAAAATGACATAAGAAATGATCAGCTAAGTGACCCCACCTTGCATCCACTATTAGAGTGGAAGGAAACCGGGCGGCGACCGAGATGGGAGGAAATATCTAGCCTAGGCATGACTGTCAAGGCATACTGGGCACAGTGGAATTCCCTTGTTATAAAGAATGGGGTGCTTTACAGGAATTGGGAAAGTAATGATGGGTGACAGTCATTTACAACTGGTGATTCCAGAATGTCGAATCCCAGAAATGCTAATGGAACTGCACAACACATCAGCAGGCAGATGGTCATATCGGTGTAAATAAGACACTTGATAGAGTCCGAATGAGATTCTATTGGCTGCATTGTCGGCAGGATGTTGAGAAGTGGTGCAGCCTGTGTGATGTGTGTACTGCAAGGAAGGGTCCAAGGGTTAGGGGCTGCGGTCCCCTCCAGAAGTACAATGTTGGGGCCCCATTCGAGAGAATGGCAGTTGACATTCTCGGACCCCTACCAATCACTGAGAGGGGAAATAGATACCTTCTGGTAGCACAAGAATATTTCACAAAGTGGCCTGAGGTCATAGGGGTGCCAAACCAAGAGGCAGGCACAGTAGCTGATGCTCTTGTCGAGCATGTTTTCTCCAGGTTTGGAGTGCTACTGGAGCTTCATTCGGACCAAGGACGACATTTTGAAGCAACTCTTTTCCGAGAAGTAACAAGGATTTTAGGAATAAAGAAAACCCGAACCACAGAATTACACCCTTAGTCGGATGCAATGGTTGAGAGGCTAAATCATACCCCGGAACAGTATCTGGCTATTTTCGTAGAAGACAATCAGAGGGATTGGGACTCTAAGGTACCCTTAATTATTCTCCCATATCGTTCAGCGGTCCACGAGTCCACAAGAGTAACGCATTCAAGGATGCTGTTTGGGAGAGAGCTACGCCTACCTGGTGACCTGCTGTTCGGACGTCCAGAGAAGGAAGAAGCAGCCATTCCAGAATATGCTATTAAGTTACATCATAAATTAACCGACATTCATGTGTTTGCCCGGAGGCACCTTAACATTAAGAGTGACAGAATGAAAACACGATATGACCGAAGAATACCTGAGGAGACTTTTGAAGGACAGCTGATGTCGTTGCACAACTCTCAAAGAAAGAAGGGATATTGCCCGAAGGTACATAAATTTTGGAAAGGCCCATACAGGATCTTGAAGTGGATAAATGATGTGGTCTACAGGATTTGCTGACAGGGCTCTCGGGCAAAGCCTAAGGTTATCCACATCGACTGACTGGCGCTGTACGAAGGTCCTGATTCTTTAGAATCTGTTCGGGACGAACCGACTTAAGGAGGGGGCAGTGTTACATGCTGTAGCTGGCGCCGACTCAGCTGCCCACGCCATAATCGGAGACCCGCCTCGCCCTCCTGTCTTCTTGGAACGATGCGCTCGCGGCCTCCCGATCCCACTTTCTGGAAAATCCGTGAATAATGGACAGTGGCCCGTCGGGCTGTCGCGCTGCTGGGTGCCTTACTTGCGTCACGGCCCCTTTCCTCTGCTTGAGGTTTCGATAAGTTTGGCGACAACGCAAGAATGTTCTGGTGAGACTGGCTAGCTCCTCAGCCCTCCACGAAGCGTCAAGTTCGTACTCTTGTTTTTGAAACATCCTACGGAAGTTACAATGTTGTGATAAATATGTTTTTCCACGGCAGAGTGAAATGTGTTATGATCGTTGCGTATGAAAGGGCGTGGTGGCTGCGTTGTAATCGTTACGCAGTCCAGCTGTGTGTGTTGATTTCAAATATGTGCAACATTTATACGTTTTAACCATGAACTGATGTTATGACGAAATTAATTATTTACCTTTACGTCGGTTTATCACAACGTTGTACCTTTGCGCTAGGTGTTTGGAAAACAGTTGCTTAACGAGCTTACGTTTCTGTGATTTGAATGTCTGCAACAATCCCAACGAAATACTAAACCCGCCCAGATAAAATTACATAAATAATAAAATAAACCTACGAACCAGTAAATACCAATGCATGTAAATATTAGCGGAATAAATGTTACGGTAGGCCTATGTGTTTGCGTGTTCACCACTATCTTTTTACGTTTGTTGACGTACAATAAATAAGCAACACGAGTTGCGTGCTTGAATTTACTGCGTTGTTTCCTTCGACTGGTTGTACCTTCGTTTTAATTTCTATTCCAAACACATATTAATAACAACAGGTTAAATACTACTGTTGTTTACGCCACAGTTGTAACAAACACCGTCGTGGCAAAATATTAATGTGTGTTATGTGTAACGTGCTATATCGTGTGTAACAAATAGTTATAAAGCTGACCTTAATATTGTTATAGGACTACACTGTGAACATTCGTAGGAAATTTTTACAGCAATACTACATAATTCTTTGAACAGACAGCAACATAACGCATTTGACAGTTATAATAGTATGTCACATGGCAGTGTTTATATTTATGTGTAGCGGAAGGATACGTAATCAGTAACCAATAGTAGAAATTTGGCAGGGCTTCAGAAAGGCTGAAATTATCGTGAATCAACTATAAAAGAAGATCTTGAATAAAAGTAAAGTATGTTACGTGGTACACACTCCCATAATGAAAATAATAGGGGTTGACGCACTTTGATTACATGCAACATTGACACCGCGAGGTTAAATTGAATGTGAATACCATCGGATGAGGCAACGTCGTAATTAGCACAAAAGGCCACCTAGTTGTAACTCTTTAGGACCCACCGTTTCCGTGTAAAACGTAAACGAAGGGTACAGTGGTAGCAAGGCATTTACCTGGTGGGTAGGCAACACATTACCCTCGGTGGTACACATACGGGTGGTACGATGCGCAATGTTACACGTCGCAGCTAGTTCCCCTACCCCCCCTTCCCGAACAGTGGCGTTGCCCGCTCCGTCTGCCTGAGCGGCCTGTTATCCGCAGCCTGTCACTGCTTCGATTCGCTAGGTACTGCAGACGTGAATATGGACGAGTACACAAATTCTAAATTGACGGAAATTGTCTTGGTGTATGGTGAAGTCAGAGGCGGTGGCAGGGCAGCTGCGCTTGTGTACAGCCAAATATACCCTGCACGACGTCAGCCAAACCACCAGACATTTGCACAACTTACATAGCGACTACGGGAAACAGGCACGTTCCAGCGTCGATGTGGACCTGGTCGACCGAGAACCGGCAGCACTCCGCAGTTTGAAGAGGCGGTCTTAGAGAATGTAGCGGACAAAGCTTCAACGAGCAGCCGTGCGTTCGCGCGGTGAACGGATGCATCGAATGGCACAGTGTGGTATGTCCTCCATGAACAGCTGCTGCGACCATACCATGTGCGTAGGCTACAAGCAATGCGGTCAGAATATTATGCCCCTGGGCTAGAATTTGGCCGACGGATCATGCAGCAGTGTGAAATTGATTCTGATTTCCCGGTGATTGTAATATTTACAGTCCAAGTCACGTTTGTACAGGAAGGCTTTTGCAACAGTAGAAATGTCCACATGTGGGAAGACTGTAACCCACATGCAACTGAAACGAAAGGCTACCAGCACCCTTTTTGTCATCAAGATTTGTGCTGGCATAGTGGGGGACAATGTTATTGCCCCATTCTTGCTGCCGAACCATGTGCCAGGATTTCAGTATTATGATTTCGTGCAGTCCCGATTACCACAGTTATTGGAGGATGTTCCGCTCGCCATCAAAGAATGTATGTGGCTGCAACACGACGGTGCACCGCCCCATTTCACCAGGATTGTGCTCGATAACCTCGACACAGCGTATCCCGCTCGCTGAATAGGACGGAGTGGGCCTAGTGCTTGGCCACCACGCTCCCCGGACCTTACGCCATTAGACTTCTGGCTGTGGGGATTTCTTAAGGTGCGTATGCACGAAATACCCGTGGCATCTGAAACTGGCCTGTTAGCGAGGGCCATGACTGCCTGCGATCAAGCGCGAGACACATCAGATGTTTTTCAACGCGTCCACCAATCTCTAATGCTCCGTTTAGAGGGGCACATTTCGAACATTTGTCCTGAAGTTGGTTGTGATACCCCACCTGCATAATCTCGAATGATTACAGTGCCTGTCTTGTTGTGCTGTCAGGTAGTACCTTCAGTAACGATGACGCATTGCTACGTCACGGAATTTACATGTGTTTACGCAAATTAGTACAGAGTCACGCTACTGGACCCATTAAGTCATTATCACTACTCGCAACGTATTGTAACATCGACTGCATTGTACATCACACATCATCACTGGACGAAGCAAACGTGTGTTTGACAGAAACAGCCACAGTTATCCAGCGCAACCAACATACTGTTTTCTTCGTTTCTATCCTGTGCTGAATATTCCGCCACCTACACAGCTACATTTTGGTGTAGCACATTTTTTAATACTAATTTGTTTGCTGGTTTCTGGCCATACTCATTGGGCAGGGAATCACTGCTGCATTTCTCCGGGTTCTGGAATGGTTGCCTACTCACCATGCCTTGGTACTGCTACCACTGAACACGTAATTTGCGATTTAACCGGAAATTGTGAGTCCTAGTGCGTTTCAACTAGGAGGCCTTATTTGCTAATTACGACGTCCTGCTTCATACGATGGTGTCCACATTCAATTTAATCTCACGGTGTAAATGTTTCATGCGATCGAAGGTTGCCAACCCTTATTATTTACATTATGGGGTGTGTACGACGTACCATATCTTCTTTTTATCCAATATCTTGGTTTAATTAATCCGTAAACCGATTTGTGTTCCTCTAACACAAGTACTTTGCACAACATCGCACGTAATATGCTTGCCACCCTCCGTCTTTAACGGATTCTACAGCTTTTAGTATTTGAGATGGACCATGGGTGTCCTGTATCAATCATCCTCTTTTCCGGTCACGAATCACGTGTCCGAGTTGGTACTCGTGTTTTCCTAAACACGTATTTTATTCAAGGGAAAAATCTTCACATACAATGAGTACGAGTTAATGAATGTTTGGTACAATATAAAATTGTTAATTTTTTGTGTCCGACACCTGTGTTCGAGGTAGGGACGCGAATTGAGTGCATCTCAGGGCTAAGAACCATAAGTCTACAGGAAAGAGATTCGTGCAAGGTGGCATAAATCGTCGCAGGGAAGGGCTGGGCAGCCAGAGCCGCGATTGCAGCAATAACCGACTTTCTGAGTGTATCTGGAGTCAACCTGTAACTAAGAAGAGGGAAGGATAAACCGGCATAGACACCGTAAAAATCTTTACGACAGGGAAGAATTCATAACTCTTACATGCGTTAGTAAAAATTGCTACAGGAAAAAAGATGGGTACGAACCATGCCCTTTTATTAATGGCAGGCGAGTGAGTGAAAAGATTTGGGCGGCTCTTTACATCGAGGTGTTGGGAGCCGATGAGGATGAATTAAGGTGAGGATAGAGCAGCGCCGGAAGGAAGGGGTGGGAGATCCCCGAGAAAACCCACCGACAAGCGGCATCGTTCGGCACGACTCTTGAAGGACTAGTAATTAGGAGGCGGGGTTATTGTGTGGTGAAAGAATAGTAAAGAAAGGGCGGAATTAGTGGTTGGTGAAAGACTATTAGAACGGGACCTTTTCGCGTCCGCGCCTTTATAAGTACCGCTGGCATTTCCTTTTCTGCCCAGGACTCTGTTGTTGTTATAACAGCCGCCCACGCTAGCGAGTGTGAAGAAACCGCGAACAGACTAAACATATACATTTCGGTTGGCCTGTATACACAGTGGCATGTTATATCGACGAAAATAGTACATGCAGTTCCAGAAAAAAGTTATGTTCACCTAAATTCATGTTTATGTGTTTGTGACTGAAAGGGCTGATCCTTCAAGAAGGAATAGAGAAGTTCTCAAAGTTCTTTACTTATTAATTTCGTTCTTCATTACTTATGACATTTGAACTATGAACTTATATTTATAAGACACATTGGAAGGTTGCACATTTTTCTTGTGTTCACATATTTCCGAAGATACTGTACCATCTTGGATATTTTGTGATTAGCTGGGACAACGAAGCAAGTGTTGTGACAAATTAAGTACAGCCCGTATAAAAAAAAGTTTTGTTTGCAACACTTGAAACCGTAAATTAAAGTGAGTCTGAAAGGGTTAATAAATATTTATATATTGGAACGACTTCATTGAAAATAAGGGATAGTCACAATGGCTTACGTTCTGCATCAGCCACGGCAATGACCACATAGTGTGATATTCAGATTAAAAAGACGCACTGTAGTAGTGATGGATTACAGGACCCATCAAACTGTCGGCGCCTTCGCTCTCACTCAAAAATTCCAGCAATGGTTTCGCATAGTGTAAGCAAACAGCCTCGTAACTCACATCGGCCGGAAAATAATCACTGACCAATCCAGGAGATTAGTTATTGGTTTGCTCTCCGCCCACGCCGGGTCTAGGGTGCGTCGTACTTTTCCTATTTGTTGGAGTAAGCGAGAAGGGGAACTTCCCCTCTGTCGTATCGGATTTTTGGTTTTTTTGTTTTTTTTTTTTAGTTACTTTATATTTTTAAGAAAGAAAATTCCGAAAGTACTCTTTTACTCAAGTAGCTGACAAGACAAGAGTTGAGTTCAGAGAGTTGGGTGGCTCTTAACAACGAGGCCGATGAGGGAGAAATTACGTGAGAATGGAGCAGCGTCGGAATGCAAGGGAGGGGGAAACGGGAGATTCCCGAAAAAAACCCGCGCGACCAGCGGCATCGTCCAGCAAGATTCCCACATGCAAAAATCCGGAAGTGACCCGACCGGGGATCAGGATCGTTTCGCCTTTGTAAGAGGCGAGCAGTCTAACCGCTCAGGCACCGTGGCTCCAACAAGACAAGAGAACCACGAACTCATAATTACGTAACAATTTTAATGCTGCCAAAATTTCGCAAAATCTTTATTATGACATAATTACGAGTTCGCAGTTCAGTTTCTATGTCTGAACAGCTGTGTGAGGTCAATATATCTCGTTCACGGTTACTTCCAAATTTTCTGAAGCCCTGCTTTAGTTCTTCTTCCAAGATATCCCTCCGCTTCATGCAAATAAAGCTTAACCAAGTCTAAAAAATTACACCAAAGGGTCCTGGAGGGATCGCACCCGTATTTTCGAACGTGGGAATCGTGCCGGACCATGCCGCTGGTCAGCGGGTTTTCTCGGGGATATCCCGTTCCCCTCACCCTTGCATTCCGGCACTACTCCATACTCACGTCGCTTCACTCTCATCTGCTCTCAAGACCTAGATGTTAAGAGCCGCCTAGATTTCTCATTCTCTCCACTGTACAGCAACGGGATATCGCACCGGCTTCGTGCGTACTAAATGTAATACTATATTGCATAAGAACTATTTATTAGTAGGCATTACCAACGCTCACATTTAATTTCTGTTTATATTCATATTAATTATGAAATAAATATTATAATTTACATATAGAAAATAAGTAAATGTTCAATACAACCAAACCTAAGGAACTTTTATATTAACACAAGTATACAACGCTTGTGATTCATGACACATTTAGAAAACAACCATACGTGTCATACATGGGGTGATTTTTCCAAGGTTTGATTCCTAAAGTATGAAGAAACCGCGAATAGACAGTAGATATACTATCTACCAAAAAAGTAATTGGGCACCCGTGATGATAGGTAATTCATTACGTCAGTTGACTTGTGTTTCACGGCTTTCGGCGTAGAACCGCTGGTGTTTGTCCGCGGTAACATGAACACAGAGATTGTATCATTCTGGATAATGAAATGCTCCCAACATTGTGGCGTTTTTAGGGAATGGACCCGTGTTACTTCCAGGATGACAATGCCAGGTGCCATGTTTCAAGGGCTACTATGCAGTGGTACGCCGACAACAATGTTCGCCGATTGGACTGGCCCACCTAGAGTCCCGATCTCAACCCTATAGAACATCTTTGGGATGAATAGGATCGCCGGGTGAGGGCTTGTCAGGCGCGGCCGAAATCCATTGCTCAACTCATGGAATGGTTGCAAGAGGAATGACGACGAATCCCCATGGATGTCCTGCAAGCACTCGTAGAGAGCATGCCAGCCAGGGTGGCTGCTGTTATAGTCGCAAGAGGTGGCCCTACGAGATTCTAACGGGGTGACAACCACCGAGCAAACATTGTGGACAGATGCCAAATTACTTTTAGGTAGATAGTGTAGTTGGGTGGCCTTAAGGCCGTCTCTTCTGTGGCTTTCGAACACCGCGTCACCGTGTTGGATTTACTGAAAGTCTCTTTGTGTTGGCGGAAGCAAATTGGAACATCGCGCCGTATTGGCGACGAAATAATGACCGGAAAGAAGAAAATTGGAATCTCTCCAAGACACACTCTCCCTTTGGTCTCCACAGAAAGATCGAGTAGTTTCTAAACATTTTCATTGTGCTAATGTGCACGAAGGAAATTCCAACAGCTCTGCAGTTAGAGAATGCACTACAAATGTTTTGGTTAGTAAAAAAAAACATGTAATTAATTAACCTTGACAATGTTTTGCGAATTTGGCATACATCACTCTTAATGTACAAGTAAAGGGCGGGTTTCGTATGAATTTTGTGATTTCAATATGCACTTAATTTTTTTTCCTGAACGAGCAAAGCTTCCATTTGTGTGCATGGAGAAGCAGCTTTGCCATTTCTCCATAGTATAGCGTTACAGCCGAGTAGTAAATTTTCAAACAATTTTATTGCTGTTCTTTAGACATTATGTACAATTTACAAGGATTTTTTTATGAATTATTTTCACGCGTTCTTTCACACAGTTCTGCTGATTTTTTTTTTTTTTTTACAATTACGTGAACATTTCATTATTACCTACTTATTTTGTAAACCTAGAATTGGCTGCAGACTTATATAATTTGGTGTTTGTTTATAGTGGGAATATCTGCCTGTCGGCACGATATCAGTGTAAAAACTTTATGTTACTGCTAACTAATGAGCCGACTTTCCTCTACATGTGTGCAAATACATTTTAGTAAAGTTCTTGAAAGCTTAGATGGTGGGTAGGCTTTGACGTCTCATTGACAGCAATATCATTATAGATGAAACCAGAAACACGTGAAGCAGAACCAAGACAATTAAAATACACGAGTGACTTACCCGGAATTCTACTTCCGAAAAACTCGTAAAATTAAGCTAGCTTGCAGTCAACTGCAACACGGAGGTAGGATTCACAGCATTAACTTCGGATGTAATTAATGTAATGTTTTGAATGATAGGGTTCTCTAACCTGAAGTAATTATTCGGCCATCATTTTTGAAAGTAAGTATCTGAGCCACTTAAACACATACGTTTACATGGCCTACCATAATGATAATTGTGTGAAAAATTTGATGAAAATCGGCTGTTTGGTCTCGGAGATATGGCATAAAATCTCCATTGATCATATGATGATCTTCATAAACGGAGGGCAAAAAGTTTATATATTTGCACATACGATTGTTGAAAAATACAAAATATTCAACGCTTACTTAAAATATGTTTTATAGTTTCGTAGATATAGCACACTAAGCTAAAATGTTTTCATGTTCGCCATTCAGAAAATAAGAGACCTACATACTTTATATAGTATTTATGCCATTATCTTTCAAATCTGGCGAAGAAGTTGTACTGTGGTACGCTATATTAATTTATATGTTTTATTTCATACGGGCCTATCTTACAAAATGGCGGATAAATGAGTCTTTGCATCGACAATTTTGGATGGAAACAACTGAACTTGTCGGCATACAAAGTTAAGTTGAAAATTGTGTCGCAGTTTCATAAATAAACAAATTCGGAGCTAAACTGTTTATATGACCGCCCACTCAAAATTTACCAGTTTACATAGCCTGCCATAATGGTAATTGTCTGCCAAATTTGGTAGAAAACGTTTTCTTTTGGAGATCACATAATTTGGTTAAAATCGGTTGAATGGTTTCCGTGATATGATACATCGTCCTAAATTTTAAAATAGCCGCCATTTTGAAAGTAAAGGTCAAAAACTATAAAAGTCTGGTGTTCTTAATTAGTACTATATGCTTACCGAGTTTGGTGAAAGTCGGTTTCCGCGTTCAAAAATTGTACTGGTGGTTTGGGAAGGGAGTGAGGTAGATATTTTCCAGTAATAATGTTAGTGAACAAAAACTCACGTTGGAGATATTACATTTTTATCTACGAGAAGTGGAATGCAAAAAAACAATGCATCAAGCTGACCAGACGGGAAAAATGAGATTTTGAAACTAAATACTTGAGTAATGCATGTTTCGTCAACAATACTGGCAAGTATTTTTTTAAAGCAAAAGTAGAGTGACTTCCTAAATCACTGCGCCCGACTGTAAAACTTGAACTCCTTACAAAATAGTACCTACCCATCCAAAATTGCAAAAAATACGATTTTTTTTGCATATTATGAAGAATGTATTTTGTAGCACTATAAAATATTTTGCTAGAATTTAAGTACTTAGATCTTTTAGGAATAAATTAATACTAGTCTCTTTTCCTTATAAAAATCCAAGTGAGTTTCCATGTTTGATGTTTTAGAAAGCATGTAATGCAAAAAAAAAAAAAACATTAATAAGAAAGAACTTCATAATAAGGATGTAATAAAATCAATTGTAGTAATTTTACAAACATTTTTAACAATTAATTTCATGTACATCAATTTCAGCCAGAATTTTTTTTCCAATTTATAACTTAAATAAACGCATATAAAATCAGTTATTAAAAATATTTATAAACATGATCACTAATTTTTTTACATACAACCAGAGTAATTATTGTGGTAATCAGGCTTCAAATATAGTATTTTTTTTTTTTTGGCAAAATATGCTTTTTAAAGAGTGTGCATTGTAGATAGACGTAAATGTTGGCTAAAAATTTACTCCCATTGATTAGTTAAAAATTTAATAAGTAAGTTCTGGCTTAATATTTTACAGCGTAGTAAAACATATATGTCATATTTCGCATGCAACATAAATTGTACTTTTTTTTTTTTTTTTTGTAGTGAATGCGAGTTGTAGAGTCGGGGGCATAGACTAAAGATGAGGTCTATGGTTGGGTGCAATGCTCTATTGAAAGCCACTTTTATTTTGCCTTAAAATAGATTCGTACCATAAGTACGATCTTAGTAAGAGCGTCTTACTGAAAAGTTACTGTACGCTGTTCACGTTTTTTTGGATGCATTTCTTAAGATCTATTTGTACGCACATTGTGTATCATTCATGCCTTGGCAAGTGAATCTGTGGAATTATCAGGAAAGTAAATCTTTTGCAAATTTGATTATTCTTAAGTTAATGCGGATTAGAAATTAAAATAAAATACGCTAGCGTATTTGATAAAATATATCATTTTAATATCCATAAATGTTTAAGAAACACCTTCAACGCTAAGACGTGGAACCACTTTCCATCCGCCGTTGCCAACTTTACCAGGCGGATGACACTCAGTATACCCGTTAAAATATATGCAGGTGAGGGTAGTGACATTTTTGAAAGGTTGATTTCAAAAGTGCTCATTTTACCGTGAACAGCCTTTAAGGAATTAGAAACAGAAACGTTGCCGTTTTAAAGCCCTGGTCTGGGGTGTAAAATAACACCAATTCATTCTTATAATACCATATTCCTTTGAGATACTCAGTGTTAAAGGGAAGAGGTAATTAATTACACAGAAAAGTTATGGGTAGTTAAAAAGAAAGCGCAAGATTACAAAAAGGAAAACTTTATTTAACATCAAATTTGTGATACTAATATCTCGTATTACAGGAATGGCAGCGCGCAAGTTGAATTCTCGTCAGTGTGTCCAATAATAGTTTTCTTTTAAAGATGTGATATCGAAATGGATGTTGTGGTGTTATTTAAAATGCAATATAGTTTGTAAGCTGAGAGTTTGCGCTTTCAGAAAATATCAAGTAATGTAACACCTAATACTAGAGTTTAGTTTAAAATACATTAAAAAGTGAAATTGTTCTCCGCGTCGATATTTTATTGTATTTTTTCAACTTCTCGCTGGTATAGTAGCGTTATTACCTCGCGTGTAATGAACTGAGGAAAATGTATTAGGGTGATGCACAGGTCACATAGTGGGGGATGAAAGACCAAGAGTGAAGAGGGGGAGAGAGAAAGAGAGAGAGGGAGAAAGAGTGAGAAAGGGCGAGAGGGAGAAAGGGGAAGAGAGAAAGGGGAAGAGAAAAAAGAACCAAACTTAAGGCCCCCGCCTAGCTGGTTCTTGAAATACGTCAGTGTGTTCGAAACACTCGATTTTATACGGAATTATTAAACGTGCGTTCAATGTGCTGATCCACGAAAAGAACACACTTCAGACGAGGGTTGGTGAGGGCTTTCAAGACGTCGCACACACTATAGAAACACCATTTCAGAGCACTCCAAAATGACTAGAAAAACAACTTTTTCAAAGCGCTGTATCAATACATAGTATAAAACAGTCACCCAGCTACGTGTGTCTGTGTATTCGGCTAAGGCTTCTAAACTACTTAATGGATTTTGATGTCGTTTTCCCCATCATTTAGAGAATTTCTTTAGGAATGCTGAGGTATATAATACATTAACATTTAATGCAAGGATAGTAGAGAAATGTTGACGTTTTCTAACGAAGACGGAAAAAGCCGCTTTTCGGGCGCTTGCGCATGGCTTACGCTGACTAACGTAAGAGATACGCCAAATTAATGTACTTCGGAATTGTAGATCTGAAAAAGGTCTACAAAAACGTCTTTTAAGGATGATCTACAGAATCTTTTTTGTCGTTTTAAAAATAGGGGTTCTCTTACGAAGGGGTTTTGAACAACACAGTTTTAATCCTGTGTTAGTTACCTCAAGCATTTGGTGAATATATTTGTAAACCGCATCCGAGTGAGGCCGGGCGGGTCGCTAGTAAAAAAATATACGCGTCAGATACACAAAAAACTACTCACGGGCTTTGCATTGAAACTTATGTCTTCAAGCCATTCATACCCGGTGTACATATTCGTGTGCATTACGTCTTGGCGTTAGCCACTATATCGGATTCTTTCATTCCTCCTGACATAAGGTTTTGTGAAGTAAAATTGTTCAAAACACTACTATAAAAGTTTAGCCATATTACACAGTATAGACATTAAATACGAAATGTCGACGTAAAATCTTGTCACAAATAGCTTAATGCAAACTTTGAAATATCACTAGGTCTCTGCCTTGTTTACAACTACCAAATGAGACTTAGCAAAATTAAAAAAAAAAAGAAACTCGTAAAATGCAAATTTCCCGTAGTCGGAAATTCCCAATTATATTCTGTATAAGAGGTAAAGTCTAGCTTTTATCAAAGGAAGATTTTTTCTGGCACGTATTGTACCTTACGAGGGTCAGTGTCCAGTGATCTTTCCTGAGTGCAGCTGATACGTAAACCCATGCTAATGCCCTGCAGGGTTATGAATGGTAAAGCTTTCAACTCACTGGTTGTTGTAACGAAACAATAATTACTGTGTGATCATAAGTGCAAGCACTCTTCAAACATGTCGTATTTGCAACACGTGAAACCAAACTAATTAACTAACTATTATGATCAAAGCCATACCTTTGTGACCGTTTTTTAAAATAATTTGTTCATTCCGTTATTTCACAAGATTCATAACACAATTGTATACGACAATTTGAATAATGACAGTGGTGTAAAATAGTTTAATTACCAGAAAAAGGGGAGGGGGCAGAATGCTTGTCCCTAGCTAACATCTGGGCGGCAACACAACAGCTTTAGTGCCCATTGCGTTAGATAAGAAGGAATAGTATGTATTATATTAGTTTCACTGAAGCCTTCCCCCTCTTTCTAAACATGATTTTATGCACAAATAGTTAAGTCGGAAAAAGGGTGAAACTGAGATGTGAAACAACCTAACTTAACGAAAAAAATGTACGCACATCCGTACATTTACCTGGGTTAGAACGCGGAACTTCATCGTGCGAAGGTGGCGCCCTGCACCGTAAATTATTTTCATTTTCATTTTTTTTTTGTATTTTAACAAAGGAAAGCTTTAAACTAATTGCCGAGAATTTTTTCATGGCGATGTGCATGATAAATAATCGGAATGGTAAAGTCAGCTAGGTTTTAGTTTCAATTCTGCCTAACAATTTAGAATTCCACAACGTTTAACAAAGTAGTTTATTTTAAGGGGGAAATATAGAAATAATAGTGATGTTTGAAGTTTTTGAGCCATAAAATGTATTAAGCATTCGTTATTGAAATTTATTCTTTGATAAGGAATGATTGAATAACTGTAATATTAATAGCCCCTTTATTTCTTTAACATTTGGAATGAAATGGAACTAATTACTGATTACCTACCGGGAATTATCACGGAAGCGATAGCAGTACAAACGGGATAATCCTCTATAAAATATAACTATAGGCAATTCACTGTAAAATGAGCACTTTTGAAAACCCTGATTATGATCTATTTGTATGCACGTCGTGTATTCTTCCGCCTTATGTAATATTAACATTGCCTCTTCATTTTATTCTTGCATTGGTCGAGGGAAACTGTAAAATTATTAGAAAAGTAAATATTTTACAAATCTGCTCGTTTTTACACTTCGATGCATAAAAAAACACAAAGCGAAAGAAATAACTTTGGTTATAACAAATGGTTACCTAACACTTTTTATTCGACGTCAAGATACGGAACTACTTCCCATTTCATCGTTACCAACTTTACTGGGCGCATGTCGCCCAGGAAGCCCGTTAAAATATATGCAGGTAGGGACAGTGACATTTTTTTAAGGTTGATTTCAAAAGTGCTCACTTTAGCGTGAACAGCCTTTAAATGATGTTATTTACCCTAACAAAGCCACATTTTTAGAAATGAATCTTAAACATAAGTAATTGCAAAAACACATTTCCATAACTATCCTTAACCACGATAATCTTTAACGGATTTTAGTGAACGCCAGCAGGGAGTGCAAATAAAATAATAGAATGATCTGCAAGATCGCATTACAGCAGCGTGCTTGACGAAGGGAGGGGGAAACAACGCACAGCGTAGATCTGGGAAGGGCGTACGTACAGTTCTCGCCTCGAGAGAATGCGCCAGAAGGGTAGAAGGACGTCCTAGGGGTAAATTTCCATGCTCCTGAGAGGAAAAAAAACGAGGGTATTATTCCGTCGGACAGCAACTTCACAGCCGAGCGGACACGGTTGCAAATCAGCCGCAACCGGAGCGGACAGGACAGATTATGCACGCGTCGGCGCCTGTTATCACCGCTGCGCGAAACTGTCTGCGGACTACGACGGACGTGAAAATAACGTGGGGAGGGAAGAAGTTCGTCGATGTAAACTGTTCACGGTGAGCTGGCCCTGCTTCTCTCATTACGTTGTTTAGCTTTTTCGTGGTTTTTTTTTTCACACGTTTTGATTAGAACCTCTGAAAAATCACCTTATCTTAGACGTATTTCGTGTATCACAAGCGTTTTACGCTTGCCTGAACATAAAAGTTCCTTATTTTTGATAAACCTTGAACTTTTGCTTCTCGAGTTGCGAGTGCGCCCATTGTGAGGCAACACTCTCCGAGTGACGGGCTTTCCAGCTGGAACCCGTAGGTGCCGGTCATCCTCGGACATGAAATGAAACCCTAGGACGGAGCGGGAATGCAAGGGGGGGGGGGAGTACCCCGAGAAAACCCGCCGGCAAGCGGCATCGTCCAGCACGATTCCCACTTGCGAAAATCCGGGAGTGAACCCGTCGGGTATCGGACCCAGATCGCCGTGGTGGGAGGCGAGCGCCCTGATTGAAATGCCTCCAGTAAAGTTGGTAACGATGGATGGAAACTAGTTCCATATCGTAACGTGGAATAAAAAGTGTTGGAATTATTGGTGATAACTGAAATATTTCTTACGCTTTCTGTTTTTTAATCCATCGAAGTGTAAAAATGTAAACAGATTTGTAAGATAATTATTTTTTTTAATGATATCACAGTTTCACTTGAGCGATGCATGAATAAAATGATGAGGCCCATAGCAATGTTAATTTTACAAAAAGCGGAAGATTACACAACGTGCATACAGTAGATCTTAAGCAAGGCTTTCAAAAGTGCTCATTTTAGCATGAACAGCTTATAGTGGAATATAGATAGTTTAATATAGTAAATAATAACTGCGTGACTATATTAAAAATCAAATTTAGTTATTTAATTTTTTGTATTGAGACCTCCATACCTCACGAACTTGGATACTCGTGTAGCTCATGTGGCGTTCTAGCTCCGAGCTGATGAAATTCCTTGACGTGGTGGGGCAAAGTGCTGCACGCATCCTTCGTTGAAGGCAGTTGGCACGACGTAGGGAGACTATGCGCGGAATCCACAAGCTGGCGGCGGCTGAAATTATGCTCAGTTGCGGGGATCGCCCTCAACAATTTTTGTCTCAAATCGATATGCATTACTAGGCGTTGTAACTAATATCTTTTTTTTTTTCGAACGGTATTTGTATCATTATGATGCTCTTATCATATATCGGGCAAACATCTGTTTTTGCTTGATGTTATTGGCAGCAGATGTTTATGGGACCAATGAATACAGTCCCGAAAACGAATAATGTCTCCCATACGTGCGAAATTATCCTCGGATGTTATTTCATTCTATATACAGTATAGTCATAAAATCAACTTCCTGTACAAGTTTTCGATACTGTGACTTACAGGGTTAGAGTCCCTGTCACACTATCAAATTTCCGCGTTCAAATGTATTCGAAAATAAAATTTGAAGATGAAACACTGCGACCAAATTTTTCCTTCCAAACATTTTTTATCAGATCTTGAATATGTTTGAAAATGTGTCAAGCTATAAAATTGATTTTTCTGGTAGAAACTATTCTGAATTTTTATATAAACAATATCTTTAAAGTGCAGTTCATTATAGGAATAAATGTAAAAAAGTGATTTATCTTCAGTTATTTAATAAATGAAAATTTTATTTATCAGGTTCTTTTCCTTTACAATTAAAATAATGCCCCTGAGTTCTTAATATCACCTGCGATTTCCACTTAAAATATCATTCGTGCTAAGACAGCTTCTGTATGAATTAATTTATCTTTATAATATTATTTAGTTTCCAGCAATTGTTTACCATTTGAAGTTTCGTGCTGTCAAATTGGATTGGAGTGGAAAGGGCTTATTAATGACTGAAGGCTTATCAGGGGATGGCTCACAAACTAACTTATGACCTAACTTAAACTAACACACATGCCTTACCTGGTATTCGAACCCAGAACCTCTCGCACCCCATACCGGCGGCACACCAAACAATTGTATCATGGGAGGTCGGTCGTCTGACGACGTCGGAAATGGGCTTTTTTGTCGAGCACGATTCTGATTGTCTCAGCCGGCAAATATCAAAGAAATTTTAGAACCGGTACAATATTAAAATATTCGATTTTCAGACAAATATGGTTGCGTTTATAAAGTTTTGATGCACGTCACAACTGTGCAACTGTATTTGCTCAAATTTATTGGAAGTAATGTGACGGAAAACTGACAGAGTGGTCAGAGCTTAAAGGATGTTGCCCACGAAATAATATATATATATATATCTAAATATATTTGTACCATACACCTATTGTTTCAACTTTTAGACATTATCAGTAATTACTCTTTCCTAGCAAAAAATTCGTGCTCATATTTTTTTCACAAAAACACTGTTCAAGAAATGTACAAAGAAAGAATACTATCTCACGAACAGTTATAAGATAATTCACGCTGAAATAAAATGCCAATACCTACTTCAAGATATCTATAAAATTGCGAAAGGAAATATTTTTTCGATTTCAAAAAATAACTCAAAGTAAGGAATTTTTGCGTATTTTAAATTTAATGTTGCCCTAATTTTTTTCTAAAATAACCTTCTCTGAGATCACTTTAAAATTAACTCAAGGAAATACCTTCCAGTTGCCCTTGTTGAATTTACTGCAGAAAAGTTTGGCTCATTTTGTTCGTACATTACAAAAACAGTAAAATGTTGACTTTGGCCTGTTGTCTTCCAAAAATGATGCGATCTAAATAAATGTTTATCTGAGGAAAAAGTACAGTAGACACAGATAATGTTTACAGGTTGAACAGTATATCGTGTGTGTGTGTGTGTGTATGTATGTATGTATATATGTGTATATATATGTGTGTGTATATATATATATATATATACACATACATATAGTGTGTATAGGAAACATGTGCACAAACTCGGGCACGTGATTCTTAACCGGAAAAGAGGAAGATTGATACAGGACACCAATGGTCCATCTCAAATAATGATGTCTGTAGCAGCTCCTAAAGGTGGTGGGCGACAAGGACATTACGTAAGATATTAGGCAAAGTATTTGCGGTAGAAGAACGCAAATTGGTATACGGAGCAAGTAAACCAAGATCTTGGATACACGGTAGGTATGGTCTGTCGCACACACCCCAATCATGTAAATAATCGGAGTTGGCACCCTTTGATTACATGCAATACGTACACCGTGAGGTTAAATTGACTGTGGATACCATTGTATAAAGCAGGACGACATAAGTACCAAATAAGCCCCTCTTGTACCAACTCTCTATGACCCACAGTTTTCGGTTAAATCGCAAACGCAGGGTACAGTGGTAGCAATAGAATGGCCTAGTGAGTAGGCAACCCTTCACGCACCCGGAGGAATTCAGCGGAGAGTCCCCGCCGAATGCGTGAAGAAAGTGAAGCGGCACGTAAAAGCGAGGTCTTGAGAGCCGATGAGGGTGATTGAGGTGAGTATGGAGCTGCGTTGGAATGAAAGGGTGGAGTAAACGGGAGAACCCCTAGAAAACCAGTCGACCAGCGGCATAGTCTGGCACGATGCCCACATACGAACATCCGGGGGTGACCCGGCCGGGAATTGAACACTGCTCGCACGAAAAAATTTGCTATTATATGTAACAATTTTTTTCGTGGCCAACGCCTTTAAAGTAAATAAATCCAGTCTTTTTTTTTTTTTTTTTTTTTTTTTTTAACCAATCTTCGTAATTATAGACAATTCACGGTAAAGTGAGCACTTTTGAAAGCCCTCTCATTTGGAATAATAGTCAATAAATATATTTTAATTTAGCCTTAGACGTTAACTTCCGAGTGCGGTGGAATATACAGACTGTGTTCATTACTTATGTGGCGATATATCTTTCAAAATGCGTTTGAAGGATAAAAAATTACCAAGAAAAAAAAGTAACAGGGTCTCAACAGTGCAGCTGACTTTACCGTGAACAGCCTATACACGGAACTTTGTGACCGGAGACTGTCACTTACTGGACGCTCCAACTGCTGTGTGTTTCGAATACCTACTGTTCTTTTTATGAATAAAACAAAACAGTTGACAAAGTTTCGAAATGTTTATTCACGAAAACAAACCTCATTTCAGATTAATCGTGTATGGTTTTTAATGACATCGCGCACATTGGAAACAATGTTTTCATTCCCCCCCCCCCCCCAACCAAAACATGGCTGAAATAAGCCGCGCTCTGTCTAAAAATATACCAATCGGTTTCATGCGAAACTAGGATAGAAGGGTGCATTGGATTCTACTACTGTGTTGCGGCGTCAGAGTGATAGGGCCGCCGCAGTTCTACTAGCAAAAAATAAGTGCTTAATTCCAAAAGAACCTAACCTCGTTGATATTGGTGGAGGCGTCTAAAGCTGCTTAAAAATGACATGTCTGAATTACTGGGTCTCCGTGAAACTAGCGCAGAAAATTCGAATTCCAAGCAACCAAAGAGAAATTTCGAAATCTGTACTTTACGCTTATAGGATACAAAAAACTCGTTTCAAAAACTCACTGCGTTATGTCATGCTGATAGGCAGTGAAAACTGCTGTGTTAGTTACCACAGGATATTGGCGATGACTAAGTTTGCTTCCAAACAAACCGAAACAATAAACAACTCGTGATTTCAAGAAATTTAGTGAACAGAAACTGTATTAGGGAATAAAATGTGTCGAGAATATTTGCCCAAATAATGGCAGAGAACGTGCACTGTTGTAATGGGTGTTAAATGTAATTCGTTTTCATAACACTATAATGCTGCATATGTTTGGGCAAAGCTGAATAAAACAAATCTGTTTCTAGAAATACTTTTATTGCACTTCAAATGGATCTCGCCATTAAATATTCAATTCCGTTTTTACTGTAAAATGTGTTCATTAAACTTTTTACACAGTTATGCTGTAAAATATTTTACTTCTAGTTTAAATTTTTTTTCCGCGTACTCAATGTTGATACCTGTGTATAATATTTTTGTGTTTTAAGCCATGTATTTTCTTTAGTAATTACTGAAAACGTGTGACTAACAATGTTGTTTATTTTATTTACCGAATAACGAAAGAAAAAAATATACGTCGACTGAAAATATGAGCGTGTAAAAAATTATATTTCTTTATACAGCGTGTATTGTTCGGATGTGAATAAACGAGGATGAAAGGGAGATCATAAAATAACTTTCCTACTTAAAAAATACATCTTCGTTCGTTAATTAATGGACGTTCTGTCTGCAGAAATGTCATGTATTTTATCCTCATGGTGGGAGCCAACGCTGAGAGCTTCTGAACGTGGAACATATGCGTTCAAAATGGAGCTAATTTTCCTTTCTCTGAAGTTTCAGCTGTATTCGTTGCCCCTGCAGCTTTTATTTACAAAGGCGCTCTTCTACACTGCTAGACATTTTCGCAAATTCGCAGTCTTTTAAGGAAATTTACTGCTAAATTAGGAGAAAATTACAGAGTCCATAACTGTGAAACACAGAGCTAGTCTCCGTTAATACAAGTAAAAAGAGCGGAAACTATTAGCCACGAATGTTGCTGAAACAAAACGTCGCGTTCATCGCCACTAAAATAGTAAAATGTTGGGTTGCTGCCATAATTAAGACATTTACGTCACTTTAACATAAATTCAAATGACGAAGGTAGCATGAGCAGCAATAGCAACGAGACAAAAATTTAAAACATGTTTTGTATACCATATTAAAGTCTCGTTTCCTTAAATCTTCCACAACTAGAAAACAGCTGCTTGAAGACAAAACTCTTACCACGAAAGTTTTTGTTATTGTGTTCTAAGATTTGCGTACAAAAATGTTACATTAATATTTTACGTTCAGCGTGTTTCCTTTGTGTATAAAATAATAATATTTTAAACCAACGCTTCAAATATATTAAAATAAGGATACAAATATTATCTGCGAATTGACAGAAAGTTCCCCACTTTCACAAAATCTTCTATAAACGTCTACAATAATTTTCGTACATTTATTGAAATTCACATTCCTACCGCAAATTAAGCGTCGGTCAATTTACTAATATCTCTGGGCATTTTTGGGGGAACTTGCCGTAATTTCGCGGAATTATTTTTGACAGAGTAATTATACCTAGAGATACCGCCCCCAGCGTTTGATGCATGTTGAAGGAGATAGAGATAAGGGTGACACGGGACACACATTTCAAGGAACCATTCAGCTCTATCAGTGGTCATACAAGGAAAGCGTTGTAAATCAACATTATGTCGATAGAACATTAGCTTATTCATTTGTCAAATCAGGTTCCCACCGAACTGGCAACGTTTGAACTTTCAAAGAAAACTACTCATTTCATTCATTTTTAGGATTGTCCTACGTTTTATGGGTAATATTTTTGTCGGAATCATTCATTTTCAGTCATATCGTACCTCAAATCTGTTTGAGAGAATAGACACCATAAATGTGGATGTGACAGAATCGTATAAACATTTTTTTTTTTTTAAATATTATTGAAAGTGTACGAGGCATGAACGTAGGGCTTACGGCTGAGTAACTCTCAAAAAACATTTATCTATCTATGGAGGATCATTCACAAACTCTTGCGGATTTTTTCGAATCCATTCTTCGAATTCTTCCAGATGTTTGTTTATCTTTCTTGCCAACTCTTCCATTATCTTGGCAGTTTTTCTATTTGCCATGATATTTCTAAGATCTATTTCAAACTTCCTACAAAGTTCAATTATTATATCTTCTATTCTTGGACGTTCTCTAAGTACATGTTTGGCAGTATCTTCTACCTGACAGATTTGGCAGAAGGGTGAGTCAACTAAATTAAACCCATGTAATTTTGCATTATAGTTTCCTTGTCCAGTTAGTAACTGTGAGATATGATAGTCTGCAACAGTCCAGTGCTGGCTCTATATTTCCATTATGTTTGGAAATATTCTATAAGTGACTCTGCCCTTCTCCGAATTGTCCCACCTTTCCTGCCAAAGGGATAGTGTAACTCTCTGGCTTCTTTCTTCATGATATTTGTTGCAGGTCTTCCTTGAGTTTCTTACTTTAGCTGTCCTCATTCTTCTACAAGCAAATCCATTGGGATTGCTCCAGCGATCACCTGTAGTGCTTCAGTTGATGTTGTCTTGTAAGCCTTTGTTATGGCTAGCAGTGCAGCTCTTTGTGTTTTTAGCAATAATCTCTCAGTATGTACCAATCTTGCTTTCGTATACCACACTCCAGCTTTATTAAGGGCGATTCCTAGGAATACACTCTTTTACAGTGCCATTATGGTCCTGAATCCAAGCCTCCATGATGATGCTGAGACTACCCTCATTTTAGTGAATAGATTCACCAATGATCCATCAAATACCTTATGTGTTCCTGGAAGCAAAGTGTGCTATCCAAGATCACCCCTAGGTACTTCACTTCGCTCTGTAGACTTAGTGGTCTTTCATTAAAGCAGACCACAGGCGATCTCTTTAAGCTTCTTTTAAGTAACATCAAGTTGGTTTTCTCCACTGGAAATTGTAACTTTACACTGCTACCCCAGCTCTCAATCTTTTTCAGAATTTCATCAGCTTTGGTCTCAATTTTAGTGCTACTCCAGGCTGGAATTAAGAGCAACGCGTCGTCTGCATACGCAAAGATCTGTCTTCTAGCAGCTGCAGCCTCAGAAGTGTGTCAAACAGAATGTTCCATAGGGCCGGTCTAAGGATCGATCCTTGATTACATCCCTCCGAGAGTTTCTTCCTCACTATCACTTTATTTACTTCATACTGGCTGTACCTTTCTTTATAATAGTTAACAATGATGCTGTAAATGTTTCTTGGGCATTCCTTGTCTCCGAGTTGCCAGAGCACCTCCGGCCACCACGCATTGTTGAATGCACCACTGATAAGAAAATTCCTAATATATAGGTCTGTCTGCTTGAGTTCACTTTTTCAACCACATCCATGACTACCTTCTCGGTACCTCGTCCTTTTCTAAATCCATATTGTTTTACGTGGAGCCCTTGTAGCTTCAAGGAAGCTTATCAGCCTCATATTGACGTGTTTTTATAACATTTCCCCCCATGATTGGCAACAGGGTTAAAGGACGGCATGACTTAGCTAATGTTGGATCTTTATTGCCTCCCTTATAGAGAATTCTCAATATTCCTTGTTTCCAGATGTTAGGAAAACAGCCACTTTGTAGGCAGCGATTCACTAACTGCAACAGATCGAGTTTAATCCGACGATAAACTTTCCTCATTATTTCAGCAGTGATTTCGTCATGTCCTGGAACTTTCTTGTTTTTCAATTCCTTAATAACCTTATCCAGTTCTTTTAGAGTGAATTCAGTGGTGGGAGGAGTGTCTGACAACATAGGCATCTTCTCTCTCTTCATTTGATGAATATATTTTTCATCTTTCACACTATCCTCCGGCAGGAGTGCATTTACAAGTTCTTCCGCATTCCCCTGCTGATCGATAATGATCCTGTTCTGGATCTTAAGGCTTTTCATGACTTGGTTATGCTTGAGCTTGTTTGCAAGGATCTTGTATACGAGTCCCCATGGGTCTTCATTTACTTTTTCTGTTACATAGCTTATCCAGGATGTCTGTTTATTTTATTTCAATATTATTGCATAGTTCTTTCGGTGGACTCTATATTCTCCCAGCACTTCTACTCGTCTTCGAGGATCTCTTTGCAGATTCAATTTCCTCCGAATTCTTCAAACCTGCTTTCTCATACTTTCCAGTTCATCATCTCGCCATCGATTTACTGGAATGCCAGGTTCCAATATTCTCAATGTTTCCTTGCATACATCCTGGATCAGATTTGTAATTTCATTTGCCCATTGGTCTGGATCTTTCAAGTGTTCTTCGCGGTAACGATGAAGTTTATTCATCAGCATTTCGTCGAACCTCTTCCAGTCAGCCCCACGGTGAATAAATCTTGTTCGACTAATTCTATTTTCAGAATGTTGTCCTGTTCTCATATTCAGCTCATAAATAATTAGCCTAGAAGCTAGTAGCTTAACCCATGTAAGAGGCCGCGGTGGCTAAACGGCTAGCCTGCTTGCCTCTCAGCAAGGCGATCCAGGTTCAATCCCTAGCTGGGTCACTCCGGATTTTCGCATGTGAGACTCGTGCCGGACGATACCGTTGGTAGGTGGGTTTTTTCTTGGGGATTTCCCGTTTCCCCCGCCCTTTCATTCCGGTGCTGCTCCATACTCATATCAATCATCCTCATCGGCCTCTCAAGACCTCGATGTTAATAGCCGTCCAAATCTCTTCACTCACTTAACCCATGTAAGCGATCCTAGCCACCGAAAAAATGAGCCGAGCAGGGGCAAACTCTAACGACCGAGTAACTGGCCCACTGTCCAGGCGAGCTACTACGCACGTGACGGAAGTCAGTTGGTCCACTGGGGCTAATCTGCCTGTACATGAGCAGCCCACATGTGGTTTCCATAATCAGTCAACCTCTGTAATGCATCTGCAGATGCGCGTGGCCCCTACGTGATGCCTCTCGACTGTTGTATGCAGGTAGCCACACCTGTACCACTCTTCATAGAACTTACATGTAGCACGATACAATCTGCCCATGCGTAGCCAAGCATGCGGACTCCATGAGTAGCAGAACTGACCCACAGGCTTACTGTTTCTGGCATGCCATACGTTAATCAGCTGTCGTCAGCCAACTGTTGGCAAGTCACTTGTGGCCCAGCTACTAACCACTTGTAGCCCAAATATTGACCATTTACAGCCCAAATATTGACCTCTTACAGTCCACTTATTGACCACTTTTGGCTCGCCTAAAAGCAGCTTAGAATGTATTTTCAAAACAAAACAATAATTCAGTTTCGCTCAAATAAGAATTATTATTTATTCCCCATTTTAATTTATGGTATCTGTAGTATTATATCCCCTTTTGGTAAATTTATTTGGAAGAGTATGTAAGCGAACTCGCTGCACTTGAGTTCGTAGTGTAGAATGTCACTAACTACTTTACTATGTATTCACTTTCAGTATTTTTGAGAAGTCTGTATTGTTTTCACACACAAATGTTGCATTTTTAACTTTGCTTCATACACAATTAATGTTAGTACCCCAAGTCAATTCTGGGATTTATTGTTTTTGTTTAAAATACTAGTATTTTAGTTTCGGGCTGCTTTCATGTCATATTCAAAATGCAAAATAAAGATTTTCTTATTAAATTTTACACTTTAAAGTTTTTCAATCAAAAAAAGTATTTTCTCTTACTATTTCAAAAATCTCACAATAATTTACTTCACACATGCATAAAAACAATTAACTGAATTCACGTGTGCTATTTTCTATTTCACAACAACATACAGCTGGAATCTCATAAGTGGTCCATGAAATTGTCACCTATATGTTCCCAGCAGTAGATAATCGTTGGCATGCCATCAATGGCACATAAGATTGCTGATAATTATAGAAGGTGGTTTATCACGGGAAAAGTTGACTTTTTACTAGGACTCAACCTACTGTACACAAGTCCGACAGTTTGCTTATCTTATTGGCCGCCATGCACGTATGAAGATACTACCCCTTTTCATTTGATCAATGAGAATTCTGATATTTTAATGCAGAGCATTCGTGATTGGTCTGCAAATAACTTAGCCGTTTCAAAACCTTGTTCATCCAATCATGAAAGAATAAACTAGTTAGAGTATTATAGAAGACTCGTTGGTTCAAAATATTTTCGCAATCTTCTACCATATCTACTGATAATGTTTGCTCAGTAGTAAGCAACAGTTTGAATGCCATAAATGTCCCCTAAGCTTGCTGCTATTATGTCCATAGTGGTAAGTAACAGATGGCCTACCATAAGTGGTCCATTAACATGACACTAACACGTCTGCAGCAGTAACTAAAAGTTTGCATGTCATTAGAGGTCTACAAGCTTGCTGATAATGTGTACCCAGCAATAATTGGCATGCCATAAACTTGCTGCGAATATTTTCCCACCAATAAATAACAGAATTTTTTTGTCGTCTGCTTGTAGGATTTCTGTTTAATGCTACAAGGATTGTGAAAGCGTTGGATCACATTACGATTACTTAGAAAATAGCTAAAGTCACTTTTATTGATATGATCTGATTGTCAACCATCAAAGAAACTGTGACAGTCGTAAATACGGACGTTTGCCACTACTGCCAGTTGTTAATAGAAGGGCTGTTCAATGTCATAAAAATTTAATATCGGTATTTTTCCTAACAGTTACTAGGTATTTTCGATATATCGATAATACTGGAATTCTTGGCGATACCGAAATTATCGATAATACCGAAATTATCGGTAGTACGGAAATTCTTTGTAATACCGAAATTCTCCGCAATCCGAAATTCTCTGTAGTACCGATATGATCGATAATAGTGAAATTATCTATAATACCGAAACTATCGATGATACCGAAAATTTCGATAGTAACGAAAATATCAGTAGTACCGAAAACTTCGATAATATCGAAACATCGGTATACCGATATTTTTTAAAGTTACATGTCGTTCGGTAAATTATTTCTCGCATCTGTAATTATCGATATATCGATTTTTCGAACAGCCCTATGTAAACCCGGGTAAGGTTAGTTCTACTACAGGTTGGGAAGATCAATGTTAAACATTTGGCATCCAAACATTTTCGCCACTAGGTAAGCGCTAGTGTTGGCAATGTGCCAGATTTTTTCTTTTTTTTTCATTTATAGAAAAAAAATTATATAATTTTAATAATCATAAATGGAGTATAGAATAACTTCGTAGCTAAGTAAAATCTTTCTCTTTTATTATTCACGTAGATTGAAATTTTAATGAATAATTATTTTTGGAAAACTGCGCACCTAGCGGCGGAAATTTCCCCTGTGCTAAACCCTCCCATAAACCAGGAGGCTGAGGTGAGCGTGCGGCACTCACCTTGCAGGTAGTAGGTGAACTTGCACATGAACTCGCCGTAGAGCCATTGCTTGGTGACGGACAGACCCACGGCCATCGGCATGCAGACGAGAGTGACCAGCAGGTCCGCCACCGACAGGTTCACCAGGAAGTAGTTGGTCACACTGCAACACAACGAAACATTTCCCTTCGTTACTCTTTGGAACAGATCGTGGTAAGAGTTGTTCACGGTAAAGTGAGCACTTTAGAAAACATTGCTGGGGAAATATCACTGTCCAATAACAGCATATACATGTGATATGCTGTTCACGGAAAAAAAGAGCATTTTTGAAAGCCCTGCTTAAGATCTACTTGCATGCACATTGTGGCTTCTTCCGCCTTATGTAAAATTAACATTGCCATGGGCCTCATCACTTTATTCATGTGTCGGAAAAGAGAAATTGTAAAATTATTAGAAGATTAAATATTTCGAAAATCTGCCAATTTTTTCACTTCGATGCACTGGAAAAATATAAAGTGAAAGAAATAGTTTTATTTATCACAAATGGTTATTTAACATTTTTTATTTGACTTTAAGATATGGAACTACTTTCCATCCTTCGTTACCAACTTTACTGGGTGGCATGCGCCCAGTAAAGTTGGTAACGAAGGATGGAAAGCTTAAACACTTATGATAATGTCTCAAAAGTTGAGAACTATGTGGTGCTTTTGGTGCCAACGCTCTATGTTAATTTTAAGATTTGTTGTCAAATATTGAGCAGCTTGTACGATGAAGCCACTTCCGGCACACGTGGTCCAGGAAGCCAAGGAGACTTTCACCCTGTCCCCTTTTTTTCTTTGCTCCAGGCCATGTGCTGCGGTGGGAGGAGGGTTTCAAGTAAATCATAAAACAAGAAAAACGAAAATAATTAATTATTGATGGAATATTATGACCAGTCTAACGTAAAGGACGTTAAAATAACTGATATTTAAATTTTACTTCTATAAATGCGTTCTCAGAATCAACGGACCGAAGCGAAATTCCCGAAATACAGAAAACATTGACTGTAAAATGAAGGGGAGCGTCGTGACGTTCATGTTAGCAGAGCTGAGGCGACTTCCCCGCCCGAAAACTGGGCGTCGGAAGTGTTTGTCGGCGAATAAACACTCGCGTAAGACGGGAATGGAGCGGCGCCGGAATTGCAAGGGCGGGTGCAGACGGAAGCTCCCCGAGAAAATCTGCCGACCAGCGGCATCGTCGGGAATCGAACCCGGCTCGCCTTTTGATGGCAGACGAGCGCTCTAACATCTGTGCCATTACACCATTCCCCGCCCCTTATGATAAGCGCGGGAGGTGCTGTAACTACTGCCGTTTCGAAGCGTGAATTCAATTGACCTTTCGGACCCACTTCAAATTGCGGTTTGAAGTGTTGCAACCACAATAAATTTGTGATGCGCCCTGTACTGGAGTCCACGCAATACTTGCTTCGTTGTCGCAACCAATGATTTGAAGGATATCGGCTACAATAATATGAACCAATTAAAACATAGACCAGTTGGATGGATTGCGAATCATTAACCCCTTAACTTGCACATACATTTTTCGTTTCAGGTGTTGCAAAATAAAAGAAATTGGCGTGAGGAGTACGTACAAATTCCTTACAATACCGGACACTTTGGAACCAATGAAAGGGTTTCAGTAGATCCCTGGCATAATAAGGGAAAGGCAATACCCTCGTTGGGGCTACCTTTTGCAGCTGTTCAGCACCGACCATGATTTCGCATGCTCTGCAACATGTCAAATGTGAACGAGTACACTCGGCAGTGGCGTTTATTCCATAGACGCGAGGTAAGCAATGCTTACCCTATACATATTGAAAATGTTTGAACCTTTATAGTTTTTACCTTAACTTTAAATTTAAACACATTTAATTCTGAGTTTCCCGTTTCCGATTCGAGAAACAGAGCTTTCGTAACTCCCGTACTGTACTGTGCACGCATAGTGCTGCTATATAAGTATTAGTATTTATTTCCACAAACAGGAGCGACTAGCGATGAATCGAACTCGCAAGCTACGAGTTACCCCTGCCGGGTTTCTTCGGCAGTATAAGCAGTCGTTCTGTTTGCGTCCTCCAGTCTTCCATTTCCTTGGAAAGTGTACGAAAGTGTTCGGGAAAACGGGAGTTTTCTTATAATTGTAATATGCTCTCGAAATAATATTCAGTTTAATTATTATTACATTTATATCGTTTCCGCCGCTTTTATTATATATGTTAGGTATTATGAAACGGTAAATATATGTAGAGGGAGAGGGTAAGCAAAGTTAGAAGTTGCGTTTGTTAGTAGAAACTGAAAATAGAACCACAGCCTGGCACTAGCAAATGCTGTCTAAAATACTCAAATACGTGGGGCTAGTTTATTGCTTACCCCGTTAAAAAAAAAAAAAACTCACTACAAGCCACTGACGCTCGGGATAATATGTTAAGGCTTTCACGTACAGTTAAGATTATTGGACGTTCAGCTTCGCAGTGTGCAGTACAGACCAAAAAACTACCTACACCTGCGTGATAGTTGTGTACGCTGGATCTGAATGGGTTGAATCCGTCGCGATGAGACAGTGGACAGAGGCGCTTATACCTACATGATGCGAAGAGCGAGTGGTTTTTGTCGACCGCGATCGTAAACATACAATAGGAAATACTTCAGCGACAATCGAGTGTAGTTTTCGTGGCTTCTTCACACTTTCAGAACCAAACCTTTAAAATCTCACCCCATTTACGAAGTTTTTGGTTGTTTCCTAAATGTACAATGTATCACAAGCGTTTTATTCACTGTGTTGACGTAAAAGAACCTTATTTTTGGTAAAATTAAACTTGTATTTATATTTAATTAATAATATATCATATATAATTACTACAGATAAAAACAATGGGAAAGTAAGTGTATTGTTAATGTCTAGTAAGAAATAGTTCTTATGCAAAATATTATTACACTGAATGCGCACGAATTAGGTGCGTTGTCCCTTTTGTGCAATTTTATAGACTTGGTTAAGATAATTAGTTAACACAAGGCGGAGGAATATCCTGGAAGTAGAACTTCAGCAGGGCCTTTCTTCAGAAAAGTTGGAAGTAATCGTGAGTGGACAAGACACACGATTATGTTGCGTGAGTTTGCAAGTGCAAGTTGATGCAGAACCAATAATAAACTCGTACATCTTTATTGGTTTTTCAACACGCTAATTCAGTGGGGAGCTGGCTGAGGCATAATAACTCAACAATATAGATATTGTGAGAGTTTACTTATCGTGTCGCTATATCATGGGTGGGAACACAGCGCCATCGCCATAAGCAACAATGCAGTTTTTTTCTTAAATAATCGACCATGCATACACGATTTTTCTAAATTACAGGCAAAACCACTGCTGGGTGATATTTTTACAAAAATTATATAGGCAAAATAAAATGACTTTTATCTGAAGAGATATTTCAAAATATTCGCCGAAACTACTTGCCATGAAACAACAAAATCCCGAGTAACGTTTCCTTGAAATTATAGATGTGAAATTTGTGATCTCTGGTGGGCAACAACACCCCTCTCCCCTTTTTTCATTATTACTGTACGATATTGTGAAGCCATGTGGCTCAAATAAATATTTTTACAGTCGATGCGAACAATTAAGTTTTAATTATAAATAAACATTTACCTAGGTGTAACGCTCTCAAGAGATCGCTTGTAAAAAAAAACAGTTGTAAGGTTTGTAATGGCGCGGTTTGTTTTCCTGCCACGTATGCAGTTGAAAAAAGAATGTTTTTAGATTTTTTCGTTGAGGGAGATGATATAGCAACCATAATTTTTCCACAGTTTAGATTTTAGTTCGAAGAATTATTATTGTACTGAGGATATGTTAAATCTCACGTAATTTAGAATTAGAGAAATGAGACAAATATAGAATAGTGCTGTAATATGGAATTCCACAATATCTCATAAAGTAGGTGCTGCACTCTCTCGGCAGCATTTGTAAACCAACTGCAACTTCGTTTCACAGAGCTGTGGGATTTAACAGGGAAAATGTACAGCAGTTTTTTACCCTTTTGGAGTCAGCATTGAATAAGCACAAATACCCTGCTGCCAGGGTCTACAATGTAGACGAAACAGATATGACTGTTGACCAAAGTAAAATCCCACAGGTTCTCTTACTTACAGAGAAACGGCAAGTAGCATCCATCAGTTCAGCTGAGAGCGGCTTTCTCGTAACTGTGGTAACATGCATGAGTGCAGGCGGAGATTATCTACCGCCAATGTTGGTATTTCCTAGAATGAATAGAGTCCACACCTCCTCCGGAGGCCATTGGTGTTTGCCCTCCATCTGGCTGGATACAGTCCGATTTGTTTACCCAGTGGTTCTTGGAAAAAGTCATGCCTACTGCCGAATCACCTGCTTTGCTTATCCTTGATGGCCACTACAGCCATTCCAGAAACTTGGATGTCCTCAACAAGGCAAGAACAAATAATGTTTGTATTGTCTGTCTTCCGCCTCATTCGTCCCACAAGTTGTAGCCGTTGGACAAGACGTTCATGAGCCCTCTTAAACAATATTACAGTAAAGAAGTGCGGCTGTGGATGATATCAAACACAACCCCACCCCCGTAACGAATTTCAACGTAGCATAGTTATTTGACAAAGCGTACCTCAAAGTACAAACAGGTGAAATCGCAGTAAATGGTTTCAGATGCACTGGTATTTATCCAGCAAATCCCCACATATTTCCTGACAACGAATTCCTAGCATCAGGTCACCCAGACACCTCTTCTATTGCATTTACTAGGGCTACTTCTGATCTTGACATTGTCCACTCGTCCAGGGCTAGGTGTTGGTCTAGACCAACTGGTCCTTCTAGCTATTCTGATGGTTTATCCAGCAAATAGACTCTCTGATCCATTAAACTCTTCAGCTGCTTCACTGATGGCTGCTGGTACATATAGCTATACAGCTCTGTAGCCCCATGGGAAGAAAAGCTGGCACAGCAGCTGTCTTGGCGTCTTCACCGTACAAGATACAGCTAGAAGAATCGTTAAAAGAAAATTCTGGGAAGATCTTAAGAGGAAAGTGTGGACCTAGAACTACACTTAGGCCTACGCCTAGTAGGAAACAGAAAACGACAAAGAGAGCCACTAGAAAGTCTATGCACACTTTCTCTCTGTGGTGATAACTCATCAGAAAACACAGGGGCAGATATGAGCATTAGAGATGATTCGTCCGATCTCAGTATTCTTGATGTGTCAGTGCCAGAAAATGGAGATGCAGAATGCCTTTTCTGCAGTGGAATATTCTCTGATGTGCGTGGAGAAGAGTGGATCATGTGTAGGCTTTGTGATACGTGGTCACATGTGGAATGTGCTGGTCACGAAGGTGGACATTAGGTTTGTGATTACTGCAAGTATTGTTGACCACAGTAATACTTAAATTTTCACTACAGACCACGTAAATTACTTGTAGGTCTACAAATTTTCTGATATTTGTCATATTGCAGTACTTTTATAACTCTGTAGCGTTATTTGCAAGACATGGAATTTTTTCTTGTATATTAATTTTTTTTAATGGGTTTAGTGGTATTCCATATTAGGAACCTTTTTTTATGAGCACAAAAATGTCATTTTTCACACAAACAATTCTTTCATAAAATTATAATATGATGTGTTGCTACAGTTTCACAGATGTGTGCGTAAATGTTTCAGGTTTATGCTGTAATTTTCTTGTTGTTCTACTACAGTAGCTATAACCAAGAAAAACTAAATGGTATTCCATATTTGTATCCTTTCCACTATGTTAATTTGACAAATTTGATGTTCACGACACATACCTTCAGGTTAGTCATATACATCTTAAGTTACATTATGTTTTCTTATTTTTCACAAGGTATGCTGTCATCACATATTGACTTGAATCACAATCCTGTAGGCCTATATTATTATTGCTTTTTAACAGTCCTCGATTTACACGTGATGGTTTGGCGATTTACAAACTACATTGATCAAAACTTAACGTCACACATCCATACTGTTACTCGCGCTCTTGCTGCTTCGCATCCATTGCGAGAGCGGAAATGTGTGAAGGTCCTACATGTAAGTTACCCGAGAGCGGGCGGCGAACACGAAGATCAGCTTACACAGGCTTGCCGCCGCGCGTAGCCACACGACAGATATTTTGCGGCTTGCGCCCTTGACCTTCAGCTGATTGGATTTCCGTGTTTGTGTGATGAATTTTCTGGTGGCTTGCTGCCCTAATTTATCTCAGCGTGACTCGGGTGCGTCGAACTTTCCAGGTCAAGGCCAGAGGGTATAAAAGTGCGACGGACCTCCGGGCCGGGTGTTGGTGAGTGGATGAGTGGCTGGAGTTTTAGCGACAGACGAGCGAGAAGAGAAACGAGTGGCGGGAGGAGTGGCCAGTGGGAGGAAGATCTGTGACTGCGAGTATCGGCGCAGTGAAGAGTGCGACTGGCAGGCTGGACTATTGGACTGGATGCGGGAGTGAAAGACATTACAAATGGTAGCACCAGCACAGACTGAAAGCGTGTTAATGATGAGGAGTTAATTGACTATAGCCAAACAGAGACATTAAGGATGTCAATATGAGTCAAAATGGACATTAATATTGCTCGCACTGAGAAATAAGAGTTGTGTTGGAGATAGATAAATGAATGATGTAAATAACAGCTGTGTGAATAAATTAAAATCAAAATTGTTTCTGTTATTTTCATATAAAAGCGCCATCCCTCACGAACTTGGATACGCCTCTCAGAAATTAATGTAACAATATCTTAGGCCATGTTCAGATTGGCAGGTTTAGTTTACTAAAAGTCACGACCAGAATTAGTCAAATAAAATAATGACCATCTTTAAACACGTGGCTATCGACGGTGCCTGAATTAAACACTGTTAAATACTAAAATACCAATATCCTAAATAGTAAATTCGAACAGAGCCTTAGTCGGGTTTCGAACCCGGAACTAACTAGTCTGAAAACGCCCTAGATAGCCCAGCCACAGAGGTCACCAATCAAACATGTCCGACGATTTACGTGTGTTCCTATACAATTTTTTTTTTTTTCAAATGACTCGATCTGAAAGCATTATGAATTCTGTGGACAGAGGAATGAGAAAATCAACAAAAAAATGTTGCATCTTGAAGTGTGTCACAAAAGTTTCTGAAAACCAGTAGGGTACTTTATAATGCCAATTGCGGTAAATAAAAGTTGAAGAATGATTGGTGTGATGAAGTTCTTCAGACTGCTAGTTAAGGGCCAGAACTTCGAATACTCCAATAAAGAATAGAATTCAAAGAAATTGTTATAATGGGGCTACCGTGCTTATAAAACATAGGCAGATCCCTGAATTACTGAATAATTTAATTAATTAAGAGAAATATAATACACGGACTTTGTGTTGTACCTACATGAAGAAAGTTCAAGCTATCGTCCTCTCGTCAATACAAAGGGAGTACTGCTGGTTCTGTCACTATTCGCCAAGATGGGACAGTACTGCATCGTTTTGGTAAAACATAGTCTAATTTTCGTATTATCTGCATGCCTAGAAACATAAAATAAATATTTGCCAACATAACTGAAAAAAAAATTACTTTCTCATACAGTGACATCCCCATTTGTTTTTCACTTCGTTTTTCAACAGTCGTTTTTTTTTTAAAGAAAGTTTCTTAGATGCATTGAATTTACGTTAAAACTTTGTCATAGGTAATGTTATGAAATTACAAAAAGTGTGTTAATGTGAACAGTTAGCTAATCGTAGTGCAAACCACGTAGTTTTGGCGGGTTCAATCCCCGGTCGGGTCACCGGATTTTCGCAAGTGGGAATCGTGCTGGACGATGCCATTGGTCGGCAGGTTTTCTCGGGGATCTCCCGTCCCCCCCCGCCCCTTCATTCCGACGCAGCGCCATATTCACTTCAATCACCCTCATAGGCTCTCAATACTTCGCTGTTAAGAGCCGCCCGAACCTCTTTACTCACGTAGTTTTGGCAGTTGTAGAGGCAAAATAACAATTAGGTGCTGGGACTCGGGCGTTGGCTGCAACAGGCTATTCACAGTAAAATGAGCACTTTTGAAAGCCATCTCATTTGGAATAATAGTCAATAAATACATTTTATTTTAGCCTTATACGTTAACTTCCGATTGCAGTGGAATATGCACACTGTGTTTATTACTTAGAGGCAATATTTATTTTTAAAATATAGTTAAAGGATAAAGAATGGCTGAAAGGAAAAAGTAACTAGGGCCTCAAAAGTGCTCACTTTACCGTGAACAGACTATATTGTGAATGCACCGTAATCCTGGACTAAAAGCCGCCCAAATCTCTGCATTATTGGTCCGTCATCATCCACAACTGGCCTAGCTGATTTCATCTCGGTAAAACATATTTTACTGTGTAAAATTATTTTCAAACGTTCTTGTACTTTTAAGTGGTTATCGCAAGAAAAATTCAATTTCTGTCAGAAAAATGATTGTTGCTGGACTGTAGTGTTGCTGGACGATAAACAGTGTTTAACACTATCGGAGCAATGAACCTATATCAGTGCGTGGTGTCTTTTCAAGGAACAATAAATTTTAATATTAGCGTCCCTCGAGCTACTTTCTAGCATATTCCCGAAAGTGTGAAGACAGTTATCAAAAGGGATACGAGAGAAAAAAAAAACGTATATGTATCATATGCCCTAAAATCTAATGATCTACAATCCAAACAATTTATAATGCTCCAAATCAGCCAATTTTACTGCATATATCTTGAAAATGCTCTACTCCAATCAGTAAAGTTAAACTGATCACCTTGGTTTTTTTTCATTCCCTGATTGAAAAGGGATTTATACAGTTTCCTAAAGGCTGTTCACCATAAAGTGAGCACTTTTGAAATCAACCTTAGAAGTCACTGCTCTTACGTGCATATATTTCGACGGGCGCACTGAACGACATGATCACAGTAAGATAGGTAACGATGGATGAAAAGTGGTTCCATGCCTTAACGTCGAATAAAAAGTGTTAGGTGTCCATTTGTGATAACTTAAAACAATTTTTTTTTCGCTTTCTTTCTATTTTAAGGCTTCGTACTGTAAAAATCATCAGATTTGTGAAATATTTACTTTTGTAATAATTTCACGGTTTCACCTTACCGACGGACAAATAAAATGATGAGAGCCGTGGCAATGTTAAAATTTTACACGAGGTGGAAGAACACACAACGTGTCTATAAGTAGATCTTAAGCAGGGCTTCCAGAAGTGCTCGTTTTACCGTGAACAGCATATAGTGAACTGCACCTGTCTGGCAGTAAAACCTCAGCGTGTCCCACTGATTCGTCCGTAGGTAACAGCTCTTTAAATGGAAGATTCAATAAAATAATTCTACTGATTGAAATTATTGATTCAGAATTAGAGCGCAGAATCTTAAAATGGCCGTTCTGTCACTAGTCAGGTAGATAAGGGACGCGAAACGGGCGAAGTGTGTTAATGCAAGCGAGGTACTCAAGGAGTTACAGGCTGTCCACGGTAAAGTGAACACTTTCGAAAGCCCTGCCTATGATCCACTTGTAGACACATTGCGAATTCTTCCACCTTATGTAAAATTAACATTGCTACGGGCCTCATCACTTTATTCATGCGTCGGTTGAGTGAAACTGTGAAATAATTATACAAGTAAATGTTTTACAAATTCGATTATCATTACATTTTTATGAATTAAATAAACAGGAAACGAAAGAAATAGTACCAGTTTTCACAAATGTTTACTTAAGTCTTATAATTCCAACGTTAAAACTTGGAACTACATTCCTCCCCGTTGTTACCAACCTCACCGGCCGCAAGCCACTCAGTGTACCCAATACCGCGATATTGCAGAAGGACGGGGTGAACGGCGCTGTGAAGGACACGGGCGTGCGAACCAGGCGTGGACGTAGCCATGGGTTGCGCAGGGGAAGCGAAACTGAAGAGAGAAATGTGTAAAGGGGGTATAAGCGGCGCGCGTCAGCGGAAAGCCGCCTCTGGTGACAAAGATCACCGTGTCTTTGTTTGCACTGCTCGAGGAGAAAAACATTGTGTGGTAGTTTAACGCACCCTGGAACAGCACGCGCGAGCCGAGGCGCGCGCGATAACGCTGTAATGTTGCTCGCGTGCAGCGACAAGTCGCCTCGCTTCTTTAACAAACTGCGATCATATGGTCTATAGCATATTCGTGGTTTATTCGCACTTCTTGAAGCAAACCTTGTAAGAAACACCCAATGTAGCCTACGGCGCGTTTTGGTTGTTTACTCAACGCGTCACGTATTACAAGAATTTTATACTTGTGCTAACATATCTCATTTCTGGTTAAATTAAGCTTTTGTTTATACATTATCTATAAATTATAATATTTAATTTTAAATTAATATGAATAAAATCGAGAAAAAATAGGTGTTGGCAGTGCCTAAAGGCTATTCACGATAAAGTGAGCTCTTATGAAATCATCCTTAGAAAAAAGTCACTGCTCCTACCTGCATATATATTTCTTGATAACTTAAATGATTCCTTTCACTTCGAGTTATTTTTAACACATCGAATTGCAAAAATGAGCAGATTTGTAAACTGTTTACTTATCTAATAATTTCACAGTTTTATTTGACGGATGCATGAATAAAGTAGCGAGGCCCGTGTCAATGTTAATTTTACATAAGGCTGAATAATACACAACGTGCAGACAAGTAGATCTTAAGCAGGGCTTTTAAAAGTGCTCAGTTTACAGTGAACAGCCTATAGTAAGAAATAGCTACTATTCAAAATATTATTAAACTGGGGCGCATGAACGCGGTGTGTTGTCCCACTGGTGTAATTTTCTAGACTTGGTTAAGATTTGCTTACATGAGGCGGAGGAATATCCTGGAAGTAGAACTTTACCAGGGCATCAGAAAGTTGGACGTTACCGTGAATGGACTATATTCTCGGTTTCTCCACACTTTTTCAATCGAACTTTTGAACACTCACCCCACGTACGACTTGTGTGATTGATTTATAAATATACCACGGGTCGAAAGCATTTTGTATTTGTGTTGTCATTAAAGTACACTATTTTTGGTTAAATTGATCTTATACTTACATACTGTTTAGGATATATAATATTCCATTTATCATTAACATAAAACAAAACAAAGTGCCCTGACCTGTCCTGAGGATGAATCAGTATACGCAAGGAAGGAGGCTATCCATAATTACATAATAGAGCACTCTTATATAACCACTATATTTTATTACTCACAGCTTTACACAATATCACATACAATTAGCTCTCAGATTTACGTTACTTTTAACTCAATAACTCTACTTAGTAACTAGCATTTATGATCACAAGGTCCTGCTGACTTGTAGCAACGATTATGATTACAGTGCTCACGACTCGGAGGGAGTCTTAACTTTTAGTACGAGGACCCTAACACGGCACACCCTCTGTTACCCTACTGGGATTATAATTAACCTGTAGCTGTCACGTTGGTGTCGTCGAGCGAGACCTCCTCAACAGTGGCAGCGTCGATCGTCGAAGCGAGGACCATGGGCCTGGTGGTCCTCCTCGCAGGCGTTTCGTCCCCTCGGGAGCAAGATGGCTACGAGCCGCCACTGCTCCAACCATATATACTATTCCACCTAGCCTCACGACCTTATTCGGCGGGGGAGTGTTTTAATAACAGCCGGGCTGGCTTGTCGTGATCGCGCCATCCTTGGTGCTTGAGCATCGCCTGCCAGTCCTAGCTAATACTGCTCAGAGCAAGGCCCCCTTTCTCCACGAAATACATGCGTCCTCACATAAGGTTCACCATCTGACGAGTGGATGGTAGTGAGTAGAGGCTAGGCCGGAGAAGAGTTGGGCGGCTCAGCGGAGGAGGGTTTACTCTTCATCAAGGGTTAAGGGCTGCCACTAGAAGAGGGCTCTCTTCTGGGTTGACAGCTGAGAGGGTTTTTAATTGTATAGTGTCCTTCGCGCACTTGTATCATTTCCCTCTAGAGCGTTGCCAGTCGTGAGGTTAGGGTGTCGTTTACAGTTGTAAAAGAAAGGAGCACATGTTTAGACCTTATTCGAAAGATTGTCTTACTGATATATAAAAACATATTGACCACTCTAAGGAGAAATTAATTTTCAGTACATTTGAAGTATAAAAATGGTAAAAATATTTAATGTTGCTATGTCATTGATGACTCTATTTGGCGTTTAGAACTCATTGTATTTCTATACATTAATTTATATACATATGTTTCTCTTTTTATTACCTATTGATAACTGTCTGGATAATTCATCTTTATCTACAATTCAGTGTTCTTTAAAATATCTAACTCTATAAATCATGTGTCATGGTGGCCATGAATTATCTTGATTAAACATTATTTGTAAAGTTTTGATGTGCTTTGGCATTAATAAAAATGTAGTTTTGTTCCTCTAAACATAATAACATGTTTATACAGTACAATAATCATTATTATTAGTTTTGTGTCGGCATGGTAATCATGTACTCATTATGGTTTCATGTAGTCATTAGAAGGGTAGGAGGTTGCGTTTGGCTCTGTAACTAAACAAAATTACCCCCTAAAATGAAATTGAAACAAGAGAAAAATCCCGGTGCCGATCGCTAAGGTACTTAGAAAATAATGTACGTGCACGATTGGAATGTGACATTCCGCCATAGTGCAGAAAAATAATTTCAATTGTTTCTTTGATATTGTGAAATTATCTACTTTGAGGAATGATGAAATTACTCGTAATATCAGTGTTATTTGAAATGTACGTGAAAATTTACTGAGTTAACCTAACAAAAGAACCACACTATTTTTGCGGGTGTATGAACAGCGATTTATATTAACATTTATACACAGGCTTGAGAAAATTTTAAATACAAAAGTTAAATTGACTCTGTCATCTCAGTAAAGTGAATTGCCGCCTTAGTGCGCTCTGGTGCTTAACTTTGAACGAAGTAGGCCAACTATCAGAAAGCGCTGTTTGCACAGCGGTAAACTTGAGGGCGGGCGAAATTGCGTAGCCTGGAAAATTTCTCACAGCCTACCGTACTATGCGAGTCTAATATTACTTGATATGCCCACGTAATTTGTCTCGATTAATATCACTTAAAATTACTTAACTCTCTCTGTCACATAAGGACTTTCTTGAACTGAATTGGTATTCTAGCTTTCTAAATGTGCCATCGTTTTTTGTCGATTTGAAAGTTCTGAGGTTTGTTCTTTTTATTTTTATGCTGTGTTCAGTGATCTGTCCTGTTGTTTTGTGTTCCAACGTTTAATAGGATTCGATGGGTGACCTGTGTTAAGTGCGTAGTTTACACATAGTGGTTCGTGGTAAAGTGGAGTTTGAGAACCACTGTTCTAATGGACATATTCTGCAGGTTTAAAAAAAAAAAAGTCTTATGATTGTATGAAGTCTGCACTTCTACAATAACACTACCAATCCAGCTACATTTTTTTTTTTACTTCGTGGACAGAAGACAAATAATAAATACTGGGTAATGACGAGACCTAAACTGTTAAAAGATTTCCGTGAATTAACAGTGTTCTTTTATGGAAATGTGAACTTAATTTAAGGGAAAAAATTTACATGAAAGAGAAACGCGGAAGTAGTCTCCGTAAATAGAAAAACGTAACCTTCGGCGTTAGGGAGCCGCGGTGGTGTAGTTGTTTGACTACCCGACGTCCACCAAGGCGACCCGGGTCAGATTCCTGACGGATCGCTCCCGGATCCCCGCATGTGGGAATCGTGGCGGACGATGCCGCTGGTCGGCGGGTTTTCTCGGGGATTTCCTGCTTCCCTCGGCCCTCCATTCCAGCGTTGTTCCATACTCACCTCGCCTCGCCCTCATCGGCGCGTAGTATTAATCGCCTCTGTTATAAGAAATTGATGGTTTCTGCAATATTTGATGCATTAACGCCGCTTTTTTTTAGTACAAGCTGCCCGACACAGGCAGCGACACTTTGGAACAAGCAACAAACAACAAGGCGAAATAATGAAAAGCATCTTTTTGTTTACAATATTTATATTTTTACTTACTCTATCGGGAGAAAAATTATTATTTTTTAAATTATCATATTTTATGCTTAGTGCAATAGGTTCATAATGGGGGAAATTTTTTTTTTTAGCCAATGCTTCAAATAGACTAAATTAGTCATTAAAAAAAAAATCAAACCTTTATAATGTTCCGTGCACTAATCAAAGTAATTTTTGTGCATTTACGGAATTCGCGTTCCTTTCGTAAATTAAACGTCCCTAAATTTACGAAGAAATCCGTATAATGTTTTGCAGGTGCTTTATGTAATTTCACGGAAATAATTTCAACCGTGTAAACCCTGCCATTATTCCGAACCCCTGCCGTAGAGAACCAGTGTATATATTAAATGTTTTGCTAGTATTTAAATTCACCGAATTTCCTATAACACAACAAACACCTGTCGTTCGCACCCTATGTCTTCTCTTCAATCCCGCGCCCTCCAACGAACCTCTAGCCAACAGCAGAGCCAGCATCGCTGTCGGCTGTTGGCTGGTTGACTGACTGACGCATTATCCGCCTTCTTCCAGCCGGGCGAGAGTCCTACGGATGTGGCCCACGCCAGAAGTATCGAGCGTCGCTTCGCCGGAGGCTGCAGTCCCGAGATCGATACCCACTCTTATCACCCCGAGGAGAACTAGCAGACAAAGCACTGCGCTGGATGTCGTGCAGAGCTCCCAGCTTACGGAGGCCAGCGCACTGCGACGTACCGTTGGCTCTCTTCTAAAACTTTGCAATTCTCTAAGAGGAGTGTGAAATGAAACATTTTTTTTTGTGAAATCGTTGTTTGCCGTATTCGCGTGTCTCGGTACATATATGTTCTGTAAACATGACCCTTTTCTAGAAAAGGTAAAAAAAAACTATTGTCTATGACACTATGCTTTTAATTTTAACATATTAAGTACATCCACGGAGAAAAAATTTCGTGAAAATGGTCAAATATCGCATTTTTTAAGCTTGCCTATGCAGTTTCCTTAAACGGCAAGAGAAAAGTACAAACATACGGGCGTAGTTTATAATCTGTGGGGTTTCATTGCATGTAATAAAATCTCACTGTTACAGATCTGATTTGCACAGTACAGGACCACGACGGAAACACTGCACGCATTGCGCGTAGGAGCGATAAGGCACTAGGCGTGCGTGTTCCGTGTCGCCCGTATCGCTCCCTCGCTTTCTTGACCTTGGGCGCTCAGGTTCACACTCCTCTTAAAAGAGGACTATGTAGCCCGCGCGTCCAAGGTCAAGAAGCGACACTAACACGCACGCCTAGCGCCTCATCGCTCGTACGTGCATTACGCGCAGTGTTTCCGGAGAACGCTTTACTGTGTAAACTACATCTGTAACTGTAGGGTTTTATTACACGCGACGAAAGACCACAGATTAAACTGCTTACTACTTTTCTCTTGCCGCTTAAGGAAACTTTATAGGGAAGCTTTAAAAATGCGATATTTGACCACTTTCACGTTTTATTTCTCCATTAATACACTTAATATGATAAAAGTAAAAAGATAGCGACATAGACAATAGTTTTTTCAATCCTTTCTGGCAAAACCTCGTATTTCCAGAACGTTTATTTACCGAGACACGCGTTTACGTGCAAACAACGATTTCACAGAAAACGTTTTAGTACATAAGACCCTTAATGCACTTCACAATTGAAAACTTTAGCATTTGACTGTACTTTTTGACTTCACGTTTGCTTTCTGACGCGTTGTTTCCTTTCGAGCTTTACACAGTGGAACTGTCAAAAATAAAGTCAAGAACTCTTGACTTTACGATTTCAAAAAGCAGAAACTTAGTCAAGCAGTCATTTTGCCGAGAATCTAACAGAAGTCAAGTGGAATGAATATTTGTTTATTGTAGGACAATTTTCATATCGGTATATTAAATCAAGTTCGTCTAGATTAAAGAAATTATAAACGAATGTAATCTGTAGAGGAAATACATGAATTGATACTTATGAATTACGTAAACAAGTGAAATTTTTGGTTTAGAATTTTTCATTTAAATGCTTAGTACTATTTTAAAAACAGGCACAGAAAATGTATTCCTGGATAATACATGGCGATTCCTACACAATTTGACTAAGACTGCAGAACCAGTTTCAGATTGTCTGAACTTTTACTTCACAATTGTATTGTGTATCAAAGGTTTCGTCAAAGGAAAGGTAATGTAAAGTAAAATGCTAAGGTTTTCAATCAAGTGAATGCTTTTAAAGGCTTTTCACGGTAAAATGAGCACTCTTGAAAACCCTGCTTAAGATTTATTTGTATGTACGTTGTGTATTCTTCCGCCTTATGTAAAATTAACATTGCCATGGTCCTCATCACTTTATTCATGCGTCGGTCAAGTTAAACTGTGAAATTATTATAAAAATTATTATAAAACATTTTATAAATCTGCTAATTTTTACACACCGAGGCCTTAAAAAAACAGGTAAGAAATAGCTTAAATTATCACAAATGGTCATCTAACACTTTTTATTCTACGTAAACGTATGGGACTACTTTCCATCCATCGTTACCAACTTTACAGGGCGCATGCTACTCAGAGCGCCCATTATAATATATGCAGGCAGGGGCAGTGACAATTTCCTAAGGTTGATTTCAAAAGTGCTCACTTTGTCGTGAACAACCTATAGGTATCAACGTCTCGTCGACGGCGGACTCCTCAAACACGGAGAAAATCGCTCAGAGAAAGATGAACGGGGAAGGAATAGTGAATGGCGTGTTGTAAGAAACCACCCCAGTATTCGCGTAGAGTGGTTTATACTGAACCACGGGGGAACGAACTCAAGTCAGGAGGGCCGTACTGGGATTCGAACCCACGTCTTCTCGAAGGCGGGTCCGCGAAGGTTTACCACTGAGCCATCTCTCTCGGTTCTAGGAGCTCGATGCAGAGTATTCATCAGAAGTTTTACCAACACATATACGCTCTGGAGATACACACAAATCTTACGTAGAATCAAACGCCTGGGAAAATTGCACTTGAGAAATATCAGAGGAGGGCCACAGTCCACGTGCAATGTCAGCATGCTCCGGTGCACTTTTATGAGTACGCCAATGAAATAAGGAAAATATTACACTTTCTTCAAAGCCAGGAAAGGCCCGACGCCTCCACAAAACTTACTATAGGCTGTTCACGGTAAAGTGAGCACTTTTGAAAGCCCTGCTTAAGATCTACTTGTATGCACGTTGTGTATCCGTCCGTCTGATGTATAATTAACATTGTAATTAACCCCATTGCCTTATTTATGCATCGGTCGAGTGAAACTCTGAAATTATTAGAAAAGTAAATATTTTACTAAATTTGCTCATTCGCACACTTCAAAGAATAAAAAAAAAATAAAGCGAAATAAATAAATTTAAGTTTACAGAAATGGTTATATAACTCTTTTTAGTCAACGTTAAGATACGGAACTACTTTTCATCCATCGTTACCAACTCTACTGGGCAAATGTCACTCAGTTCGCCCGTTACAATGTATGGAGGCAGGGGTGGTGACCTTTTTTCTAAGGTTGATTTCAAAAGTGCTAACTTAATCGTGAACAGCCTATACTTTACTGACTCCTAGCGTTCTGGTGAACGCAGACACGATCGCGGCGAAACAATGCAGTCGTCTATAAACAATACGGCTTCGGTACCAGTCACTCCACAGCGTGGTACATTTATAAAATAATCAATTTTGTGGTATCAAACATCCTTAACCAAAACCACCACCACAACCACTACAATACAAAACAAATTGACAGATGCAAAGAGGTCCATAATGGGTACCAGTCTTTTCAATCTCCATGCATATGCCTGTATAAATGTCACTTCACATTGAAAAAAATAACACACGGTCGTTATATCAACTTATCATTAAGTATGGGTCAACGTTTGTTATAAAATCGTAAGTGTGTTGGCACTAGAGTTAAGAAAGGCACGATTTTGGTAAGTGGCAATACACTGCTACCAAATATTGTGTATACTGCGTCTGGAAAAAGGCCAGTTTATATGTGTGTAAATACGCATCCATGAAAATACAGTAAAAATGCATCAGAGCTGTTGTTATAATATTGAAAAATTAGCACTCGTGTCACAATAATAACTTCTTCGCTCACTTAAATTGATGCCAACTTGCGGCCATTGATTTTCTTTAATTCCATCCTTTTTACTAATCGTTAATTTGTGAATCATGCCACCACACACAAATTAAATTAAGACACTTCTGCCTGTTACAGTTGTATGGCGTAATTAAACATAGGATCCAGGCGGAAGTTTCTAGGAATAGAAACGAATACATAAAACGGAAGGAAAAACTTCCCCTGTGTCTGATTTGTTTAATTTAGGTTACACGTTTATGTTACGTTGCGTTGAAGTTGGTTCAATTTCTCATGTGGAAACTTTTAACTTTGCATTTTTTTTTAGATGCGAGTAAACTTTTGCGCCCCATATACTTCCGCGTGATGATTACGCAAACTTTTCGCAACGAGCTCCACGTAAGCATCAGTTAGAACGCCCCTCGTGCACTGTCAAGGATGCAGATAAGAATGTGACCCACCTGTTTTTCGAGAAAAGTATAGGCTTTACTTTAATTCGGTAGTTGAACACTTGTAAATTTAATTTGGCTGTTGGCCTCTTGTCTGTGCAAAAAGACATTTTCTACTCGACTGTGTCAATAAGAATTTTGTTATCTCGGCGCTGAACTTTGGTGACTGTCTGGCAGACACGTAAGACGCGTGGGAATTGAAACTATCCAACTACGAAATAGGTTCTCAACTAACGTATTCTGTAGTACAACAGTTATACTGCAGAAAACGTTAGTTGAGAACGTATTTGGTAATTGTTTCTAGTTCCTGCTCGAGGATGTATTTTCGCGAAATACGAGTGGTCATACAGATAAGTATCACGTACTTGTACACGTAACACACTACTAGTTCGATCTACAGTGGAACTTATGCGGATACGTGCATGCACACGGAAACTTAAGACAATTAACTCCGAACTATTACGTGATTCCGCGTCAAAAATGGCATAAAATAGTGTTTCATACCATGATATTTGTTTTCGCTACCTCCCAGAAAACAAGGGTATGGATATAATGTAGCTGTTATCATTATTAAAAAAAATTTTCACATAGTAGTTAATAACTAGCATTCATAACTATTATAATTTTAATATATTATATAAATTTAAAAAATAATAATGGGCGTATGCTTGTGTGTCATAGGGTTTATGTTAAAATTTAAAACGGAGAAGATTTTTTATTTCGTAGGTTGCAGGTCATTACTTGTCAATGCATTGTAGAATAACTCATATTCGTCCCGGTTTCTAAGCTCTTTCTGTTCTAATGGTCTGTGTTTGTTTTATTAACATTCGTGTATTATAGAATTATAGAACACACGTAACACTATGGCCACAAGAAAGACACTCCCGCCGAGCAGCCTACCCGCTTGACACTAGAGTATAGCATATTGCCGAGCAACCAGGCAGCCAGGGGAAAGTAATCAAAATTAAGTAGATTCCCCATAAAAACCTCCTTCCTCCATATGATCGCCCCATCAGTAATCTTTCATAGAACGAATATGTTCCTGAGGAATGTCAATTCGACTACAATATCCTGTTATCTTGTTTACAGAAAAATTTCACTAGTAATATCAATTTTTTCGTCTCATTAATCGCCCGTAGAGCACTATGCCAGCGTTGTGATTGCACGTATTAGTTATGTATAGCTAATTGCATCCCTAAGGTATCTTGCTTGTACAACTCCATACGACGCTATTATATTAGCCATGTTATACATGTTAAATAATGAGAATGGCATATGCCCATTGCATTTTAAATACATCTTAGACTTGTAAATTCCGTCCACGCCTTTCACTTCCGCCGATAAGTAGAAACAGGAAAGTGTATACAGATACGTAGTACATTTACTTTACTGACGTAGTAGTATTTTTGATTTTTATGAAAATATATTCGTAATTTCAAAAACATAAACATGCGCACTAAATAATATATTACGCAACAGGCTATGTTTACGGGAGAAGAAAAAAGGGTCGCACTGCAAACTGTTGACGTGATGCTGTTTTACCTCACTATTTTCATTAAATGCTCTGCGACATCAACGCTTTTAAACGTACATCATACAAGAGTTATCTGAAGCGCCCCCTAGTATATTCACGCAGTAGTAAGGGATTAGGAAATGAAAATTATATTTAATCGTTATTAAAACATGATGACGCTTACTATTAATTACAGCTATAACTTCATGCACCGCACCCACTTTGAGACAATCTTTAACCAAAATCCTTGTCAGTTGCCAGAATAAAAACATCTAAACGGAAAATTTACAAAGTTATAGGCTATTCTCGGTAAAATGAGCACTTTTGAAAGCCCCGCTTAAGATCTAATTGCATCCACGTTGTGTAATATTCCGCCTTATGTAAAATTAACATTGCCATAGTCTCATCACTTTATCCACACGTCGGTCAAGTGAAACTGAGAAATTATTAGAAAAGTAAATATTTTTCAAATTTGCTTATTTTTACACTTCGAAGCATTAAAAAAAAAACGTAAAGCGAAATAAATAATATAAGTTATCACAAATTGTTAGGGCCTACCTATAACTATTTGTTCTATGTTAATATATGGAATTACTTCCCATCCATCGTTACCAACTTTATTGTTGAGCGAATGTCACTCAGTGCGCCCGTTAAAATATGTACTCACTTTATTGTGAACTGTCTTTATAATAAAAATACTCAAGATTTTTTTTGGAGTTTTCCTCGCAGCGTGGAAAGAAAGAGGACTCAAATACGGAGCATGTGTTAGTCGCTGGAACTGCTGTCCCCGAACCTACCTTTTCCCTCTACTCAGGAAATAAGTTAACGCGGCTGGATGCTCAGTGCGGGGCCGGCCGAGTGAAAGGACAGGATGTTACGTGTTACATGATTTGAGGCGTGTTTCTGCTAATTTTCAACAATATCGCTTTCAAACTATAAACAAATTGCCGATTTTTACCCTGGCCACATGTATACAAAAACGGTGTTTTGAAAAAATTTTAATACCATGAAAATTTCGTGTAAATTTATATTTATAGACTTAAGAAAAACACGAAGTCTTAATTTATCACTACTATTTCTCTTGCAGCATGGCTTACCTAGTGGCGAACATATTTATTTGCCAAACTTGTAACATTAAACTCCCCAACCTGTAGTAGAATTATCTTTAGCCATGCAACAAAGGGAGTTTGGCACGGGGGAATTTTTTTGATGACAATATTGTGAAATGAGCACGTAGCCAGAATTAAAATGCAGCTGTGCATCATATCGATGCACTTGGCGGCCAAAGTATTGGACGTTCGTTACTTTTGGTGCTGGAGCTGAGCTGGCTGAGAAAAGCGTGGAAGAATCCAGGGAGAGTAGAACAATGGGAAACGCGGAACACCTCTGTGAGAGAGTCATGTGCCTCTGAGTCTAAAAGTGACTTCTTACAAACACAACAGGGAGCAAACGAAAGCCAGCGTTTTGGATACACGAAGGCTTATAAATTCTGGTTTTCCAGGAACCTTCCAACAACCGACTACTCTTGTGTTAGTGGATTGCCCTAGTATTTGTGGCTTTGTACGGGACGAGTAACTTTTGAGTGTTCACAGGAAAATAAATTAATGATTCGCACCTTTATAATTGTTTGTTTTTTTGTACACACTGTGAGTGAAATTACAAAAATAATTTTCAGAAAATAATATTTTAAGGTCACTGTTCCCGCTGAAAATCTGAAATATTTCTCATTTTTGCAAGAGTAAACAAAAACAGGAGTTCAAAATACCTTAAGGAAAGGGATATGAAATAAACAATTCCACTCTAATGCAGTATGGCATAAATTATAATATCTAACGAATTTCGGGAGTCATAGATCGTTAATGGGAAATTTCAAATACAAGGATACAAAACAGCTATGAAAAATTCATTTTTAAATACTCTAAGGTAGCAAATTATTTTTTTGTGAAAATTATTTTATTTCTGTATACTAGCTAATTTTTCCGTTATTGTAAAACGTCAGAAAGATAACCAAGTTTAAATTAAACGTTTTTCCAAGACTGTAGATCATATAATGTCTTTATATTGGACACTCTTTAAAAGAAATATAAAACCAATATCTGTTTAACGCGCATTTATAATGCGTTCTTTATGAAGCCTGCAATATTAGCGAAGTCGATTTACGGTCAGCTCATCACAATTCCGCATGTGCTTGGTTGCTAATCGATAGGTTATTGATTAATAGCCTTTGTGAGAAGTTATTATCTTGCCTGACTGAGTTACTACCAATTAAATTGTTAATTTCGCTGGCAGATTATTGGCTCGCATGCTTTCATGGGCGCAGAAGTAAAATTTGCGGGTAACTGTGCGAAGTTTAATGGGTAAGCATGCATGACGGCATAACGTCAATTTCTTAGGTCTCTTATTAAACTGTAATGAGAACATGAATATAGAATTATTTTTTTGTATTATAATAATACAGATACAACGTATTTTGTAATCACAAATAACGTTTAGCTCCACATGATTTAATTAATATTCTTCCCGGTAGTAGTAATGTGATGTACGCGTTTGTGATCGTGGTGCTTTTCAGAGATGTGTTAAGAACTAGACAATTATGATCTATGACTCACGTAGTAAGGGGCGACAGTAAACACAGTTACTTAGTCTTAGTGTTGGGATAATCGCATAAGTTTGTGATTCGAATGAATCGATCACGATTATTTTTTTATCGAATAAATAATCCCCAAATATGATCGATTTTCTTTTTCTAATCGAAACATAAAAATTGACTACGAATACTGTGTATATCTATAAATTTGTTTAAAACAATTTTCACCAAAATTGTTTCAATTTTTTTCTATATATAAATAAATTCTGCTATTTTGAAATTTTCTTTTTTGAAAATTATATTTTATATTTTTAATAAATGTGAAACAGTTAGGTATTTGCAATGTTTTGTTTTGTTTAAGTATAAGCAGCTGAAAATCGTGCATAATCGAATTATTTTAAAATAATCAATGATCAATTATAATTAAATAATCTAATAATCGATTATTTTATAGGCGATTATCCCAGAGCCTCTGTATTTGATATTCATAGGTCCGATGACGTATGCGAATTCCAGCCAATGAAAACTTGAGTCAAACCCCTCTTCACACACATTCCACGACACTTGTTAACAACTTATGCACAACGTTTTATTTATTATTACCCATTTTCCTTTTTTACACTTTAGGTTTACCTCCCTATCATTTTCTCTCATAGTCAAGTCAAAACTAATCTAATAAAACGTGAATTTCATAAATGTTGGTTCTTTCAGAACTGATATGTTCTGTTGAAAATTCTTATTAATTGGAAATCAAATTTACATATCTGTGAATGGGAGGTAAAGGGCAATATGTATTTTACAAAACCGAGGTTTTGACATTGTCTTATTGCATTTTTCGCGTTATTTGCGGGTTGCAAAGCACTATATACCCCAACTACACGGAATAGTAAGCGATTTAGCCAGTGGGAAAGGGCATGGTGTGCCATCATGCTGTCGAGGTAAACTGCGCTCCTGTAAATTTTCATATTTGTGACATAGTGCGCTTTACTCCTATATACCGAAATATAAATCGCGTACGTGCATTTCAAGACAATTAAAGAATCTAGTCGTGGCTACTGACTGGGTACTATTTTCCTGAAACTCCAGTACTGCACACGTTTGAGTCCGAGAAGCGCGAGGGCGACAAGGACTACATTGTCACGCGCGTCAAGTGCGTCATCGCCACTAAGCACAAGGCTCTGCAATGTGTTCGCCGTGCTGCGTGTGCTTATGGTACTTTCAACGGTGACCCTGTAATTCTATTAGTGGAAAGTTTGTGCAATAGTTAAACGCAGCGGCCGTGAGTATATTTTAATGTTCCTGAAGTGTGTATTACGAGATACATCGCTTTCAAAAAGACTTTTCTAGCAATGTTTGAGTGCTCTGAAATTGTGTTCTTAAGTGCGTGACGTCCAGAAAGCATTCAACAAGCCTCGTCTAAAGAGTGTGTTATTTTCATATATTAGCATATTGGACGCACGTACAGGGTGAGTCCTTCATAAGAAGCCCCGTGGGACGTGTGTGTAACGGAGTGAGGGAATGAGGAAATACAGACCAACTTTTGGTGTCGTCTGCACACCTGCCTCGAGGTCAATGACAGCCACTTCCAGCACCTACTGTAGGTATTTTGTTGTCACACTGGACTGTATTTCCTCATTCCCTGGCTCCGTTACACACATGTCCCGTGGATCCTCCTTTAAACGACTCACTCTGTATAATAGTTTCATTATAAAACACACTACAAGATAATTATAGACTGTAAAGTCATCCCTTTGTAGTTGAGCGTTTTGAACACAGACCGCTATTGGCTATTGGCGACTGCTAGGGTTGTAGGTGGGGTTTTTTTGTTACTTGCAGATGTAAGCTCAAAGACGTACCTGTGTTGGTTCGTTTCCTTGTTGATATGTCCGCATATACCGAACGCAGTGGAACCACTGCGATCACAGCAGTTCGTGTAACACACGCTTCTGGTTTGATATCATCGGCTCGCCACAACCGCTAGTCAGCTGCAAGCTGTGGCACTATTCTCATTCCGCGCTCTGTGTAGGATGCTGGTTCCAAGGCCGCCGTAGTAAACAGTTTGCCCACAATACGTCGTTTCAAGCGCGCAAGAGTTGATTTACCGCTTGCGGAAATTACGCTTGATCTAGTCGCTTCGCTTTAAAGTAATGTACATATTTCCACGCCGATCGCAGATGTCGAGGTTCCCTTAGCTTCCGACGGGCACTGCGAGTAAATATACTGCTTCTTCGTGTTGTTTGCCGTTCTCTTTTCCCCGGCTAGTATGGAGTTTACCAGAACCGCTCGGCTAAAACGTGGGAGTTTCATTCTCCAGCTGTACCGCCAGGATTGCGTCAAGTGATACAATTCCTTTCTTTATTTACCTTCGTTCCACAGTTCAGACACTCCAGAGGCGGTTACATTGACGTATCGAAAGTCATGAGTTGAAATAATTTTTATAAACTCTGCTTAAGATTTTACAGCGATTAATACACGTATTTGTACTATTCGCGTCGCTTCTTTTTCTTGAGAATGTGGCGGAGGAGCAAACTCCTCAGAGGACTATGAGAAAACCACTCAACTAATGATAAGGAACGTTCTCCCTTGACTCCATTCTACTCAACACAATTATTGGATGTCAGAACGGCTGAGATTGCCAACAGTAGAAAAATTGTTAATCATTCCGTTACCCCAATTACTGAATATAATAGACATGAGAAATGAACTGCATAAAATGATGTAAGGTTTTGCTGTTTATATATATATTTTTTATACCTTTCTGACTCGCCCAAATAAATCTGCACTTACAAAAGAAATACCAAAATATATCAGTTTTAAACAGAACAATGTAACGTAAAATTGGGCAATATGCAGAATTTGAGTGAGTGAGTGAGTGAGTGAGTGAAGAGATTTGGGCGGCTCTTTTCAGCGAGATCTTGAGAGCCGACAGATTTTAATTATTAACTTGTTTATGTATTTACAAGACTGCATATGATTTCACAGATATGAGTTTTCATTTGCACGTTAACTGGTATTTAATATCACTGCTCTTTAAATTTTGATTTTATCGTAAACACATTTAATATGCCTTTCCAGTCTGTTATTTTTGTAATGTGATTATAAGGCCCTAGCATATGAGCAGTTATGGATCGGTTGCAATAGTAAGTAAGTGACGTGTTGAGTAATTCTCGCCTCTAGCTCTTTCGTGATTGGTTAGTTGTAGACGGCTTTATTTAATTAAGTGTTTGAAAGGAATATTTAGATATCCTGGTGTTCGAAAGCAGGACGCTAGCCCGCGTTGGATTAGCACGCAGGATTTTAATTGACTTTATATTACAAAGACCCGAGCTCGAACCTGAAAACAACCCGCCTCGAAGGAGACGAAGATGAAGATGCGAAGCAAGTCTTATGAATAGGGATAGGAACATTTCGCGAGTTCATTTCAGGACAAATACACGTCAAACATGTGTACACTGAAGTTGACTTTGCAATTGGATCGTAGTTTATTAGACACGCCCTGGACGACTCTGAGCCAATAGCAGACATGCAAGGGTAGCGATTGTCATACTGCCATGTTGTGGTTTAACACTGGTTTCTCTATGGGGCAGCAGCCAATGAACAAAGATTTGAGGCTCGAGTATACACATGACTACGAAGTCTTGCCTACAGGTCATTGAACTCGAGAATTTTTCCCATCCCTAGTTATGAAGAAACCGGGCTGTATCGGTCGCCGCCCCCGTGTATTTTCAGGTTTATTAGTGCGAACCACCGCGCGTGTTAAAATATGCTGGGACTGTAATGGCACTACAAGCCCGAGAGCCTGCATAGGGAAGCTCGCGATGAGAAGCCCTGCTGCGTCCAGGGTGGGTGCAACTGCCAACAACGAGATCGCCAAAAATGTCGAAAACTTCACAAATTCTTTGTTTTTAAATTATTATCAGCCAAGGCTAACAACTATTTTACTAAGAAGCAGATACGAAAGTATTTATTTATTTTTACCAAGTTGAACCGACTCCAAATTAATTTAACCACGGACACCTTGGAATTTAGAATATTGTGCTTAAAACACTGAGCTAATCTGGAGCAAAGAAACAAATCAATTAATTTATTTTTCTTGAAGTTAGAAATTTTCGATTCCAAGTCTAAAGTACTTGGAACACACCACTCACGAGAGAGGCTAATGTTGCTGAGATCACGCATCAAATCTAGTCTGCAAATTGATTACTTTATTCCTCACACGATTCGTCTAATTACAAGAAAGCTAATTTAATTACAACATTTCTCTGTCAACGTCTCTGTTAACTAATCATTTCAAGTAGCAGTAGATATTTTCCTAGTGATAATTTTGGTTGTTTTGCATTTTAATTTTGTTGTGCTATTTGTGAGTGTTTGTCTGTCATACATACACTACAGATATTACATTTGGTATACTAACTACCACTACACTAGTTGTGTTACACGGTGTCTCTCTACACGGGCTTAATTATCTACAACCATACACATCTCGCCCACGTAGTGTCTGAGAGACACTACAACAAACACGATATAATAAAGTCCCATAAAGGCCGTATGTAAAATTACCCTGTGCTGCCATGAACTGTACTTGAAATGAGAACTTTCTTCCAAAATAGCAGTTTCGTTCATACGTAATGGAAACCATTTCAATTCAGTAGTTTTTATATAGGTTACACAAACAATCATTAATACAATATTGAAAAGGTCAAATTATTCCATTTTTAGATCAGCTCCTCTAATTTACGTCATACCTTTTCATTGATAAATTACTTAATTTGACTGTAAAATAACGCGTATAACAAAACATAATAGGACATGTGTACTCTACAGCATTAAAAAAAATGTAAGCCATTGGCAGGTGTGGATTTTTCGCAGGTTCAGACTAACTTGTCTTTTGAACTTCGTAGCAGGCGCCAAATACTTACAAGTAGTAAGAACGCGCCAGTTGAAGGAAATGACTTGCATGTTGCCTTAGGAGCTTAACAACAACAAAAAAGTAAGTAATTAAAACTAGCTGACGTATTACAGATATAACTAGCATTATTAAAAATACGACTTACAACTTCGATATACGTATTTCAGTGTTATTTTTAAATTCCCAACATGATTGCACAATATTTTCAGTAAAAATACTACAGCCATTTTAGTTAATTTCGGACAGATGCGAAACAAATCTGCTTAAAACACGAGTTACGAAGTACTTTTGTCAAAAGGCCTAAAACAAATAAACAAATTATCAATGTGCAACATAACCGTCAAGACTCCGATGTTTAAGAACCGTCGAACCACTCCAATCTACTACTACGATACAAAAATCACGCATTACCCTTTAGGGGCCACGGCGGCTGAGCGGCTAGCCTGCTCGCCTCCCACCAAGGCGATCCGGGTTCAATACCCGTCCGGATCATACCGGATTCTCGTATGTGGGATTCGTGCCGGACGAGGCATGCCGTTGGTAGGCGGGTCTTCTCGGGGATCTCCCGTTTCTCCCTCCCCTTCATTCCGGCGCTGCTCCATATTCACCTCAACAACGTCCTCGGCTCTCAATACCTCGATCTTAATAGTCACCGTAACATCTCCACTATCTCACCACACGTTGGGACAAAATATAAATATGTTTGTGTTTGATTGTATTGATAGCGGCTGTTTACGAGACTAGGGACTTTCCACGTTGAACTTTGTTGTCTGCAGTGTACGATGTGCATCAAACAAATACACTTCCCGTGCGACATCTCAGGTTACGTCCATTCCCGGTTATTCAAACTTTTCTGAAGCCCTGCTGAAGTTCTACTTTCAGGTTTTCCCTCCGCCTCATTCAAACAAAGCTGAAGAGAGGCGTGGACCTGCAAGTTTTTTGGGAAATAGTTGTTATCTCGGTAAATAGATGTTCTGCAAATACTACTTTTTATCAGAAAAGATTAAAAAAACAATTATCTACCCCCTATTTTTTTACTTTTGTCATATTAAATGTATTCTCGGAGAAAAAAAATTGGTGAAAATGGTCAAATATCGCATTTTTATAGCTTGCCTGTGCAGTTTCCTTAAGCGGTAAAAGAAAAGTATAAAGATATGGGTGTAGTTTAATCTGTGGGCTTTCATCGTGTGTAATAAAACCCCACTGTTACAGATCTAATTTGCACAGTACAGCGTCACGACGAAAACACTGCACGCCTTGCGCTTAGGAGCGATGAGGCGCTAGGCGTGAGTGTTAGTGTCGCCCATATTGCTCCCTCGCTTCTTGATCATGGACGCGTGGGTCTGTCCCACTCCTAACCAAGTCTAGAAAATTAAACCAAAGGAATAACATGCCACATTCGTGCGCACTAACTTGAATAATATTTCTCATAAAAACTATTTCTCACTAGACATCAATTTTCCCCCTACGTTTATTCATATTACTTATAAATTAAATATAATTCATAGATAAAATATAATTAAAATTTCGATTTCAACCAAATATAAGATACTTTCATGTTAATACAAGTATCAAATACTGGTGATATTTGATATCTTTAGGAAATAAACGATCATCATACCCATATGGCGTGTTTTTTTCGATGGTCTGATTCGAAAAGTGTGAAAATACCTCGAATAGACAGTATAAGACACGATCACTGGAACGGTTCAATGTTTGTAAATACGAAAGTGAAATGAGTCATTTCGTTCTTAAAATGAAACTTGTCACCAATAGTTCGTCACTGATCACAATGATTTTTTTTTTAGAAAAATATCTGTACCTTCTGTATTGGACATAGGACAAATCATGCTCTGATTCCAGTGGGTGATAAAATGGGAACATTCGTTTGTCTCGAATGGGGATGGAAAACGTCTTGGAATGACTTGTTTATAGAACTTGGAACAAGCAAATACAGTAACCCTACATTCTTTGTATCCTGCAATTTTTTTTATCCATCGTTTTGCCATAAAACTGTATAATTGCATTGTCAAAAAGTGAATCAACATTATAATTGTATTATTCAACGCACCTAGAATATCTGTACCGATAAATAGTATATTTGTGTAAATTTGAAGTGAACAAGTCTACAAATTTCAGTTGGATCAAAGAAATTCAAAGTTCTAGTTCACGACTGCCGTAACTAAACACTTTTAAAAGGTTATATTGTAAATCCGAACGTTAAAATACAAAGGTTTTTATAGTAGTAAATTGTAGGTTGAGCGCTTATAATACCAACTTCTGCAAACAGCCCGCGCTACTTTCTGCACGTATTTTGAATGGTAAATAATTGTTAATCCTCCTTCGTTTTATATTCTATGATTAAATGACTGAAATGTAAATAATTCTACTTGGTTTTTTCCTGTTTGCGATAATTTGTTATTTATCGATGTTTTTGACGTTGGTACTGAAAGTATGGTTTATTAATTTGTTTACACTTAATTTACTGCATTTGATGCTATTTTTGTTCTATGCACATAAGAGTAAGTATTGCAATATTTGTAACATATATACGTTCATAATATTTTCACAGTTTCTCTTCACCAAGGCATAAAGAAAGCGATCGCGTAGTTGGTAATGTTAATTTTACCAGTGACGGAAGGGCAATAAATTTACTGTCAGTAAAGTAGATTATATGCATGCTTTCACATGTACTCAAGTAATCATGAACAATCTGTAATCATCTTTGGTGATGGGCGCAGAATCTCCCGAATACGAGTCAGATATGCTATAACAAGCCCACACATGGTCGTAATATTGACTTCGTGTCTGGTAATTTGTAACGAAACACTGATTCGCTCGCTGTCCACAACAAAACAAAAATTCGAGACCATCGGTGACTCTGCGTGCTGCATATTTTTGGCGATGTAGTTTGCCGATCGCACTGTATCCCACGTGATTGCGTTTCAACATCGTAATTATCTGGCGTTGTAGGTTACACGCTTGCAGATAAATGAAGGTTGTAATCACGTTTCGTTTCTACTACCTACGTGGAATAGAAAGAAAAAGAACACAGAGGATGATGATGAGAGAGAGAGAGAGAGAGAGAGAGAGAGAGAGAGAGAGAGAGAGAGAGAGAGAGAGAGAGAGAGAGAGAGGCGGTAAAAGGAAAGCGTCCGCCTAGCGAGTTGCAGAGAGTGGGCGGTGATAAAAATAGAATATGAAAGGTGTTTCGAAAAATGTTATTCATTTGTTTGTCCGAACTGCTGGCCGGAACAAACGAAATTGGTACGCGAGGTTGGGAGTACGCAATTTGTAGCCTTCGAACATTGCCTCGACATTTACTGACACGTTCATTGAGTACACGAGGCATCGCTCGTTACCTGTTCATAACTCACAGACTCACACGTAGCACATGACACTTTGTACGTTTACATTACAGTGTGCAATATTCGTTTGTTGCTAACCAGCGTATCGTTCAGTCACACTTCCTGTGTTGTGGGTGCCTACCGCTTAGGCAACAGAGTTTCTATTCAATTTGACTCGAAAACGGTTCGCCTGAGGGTGTTGCGACAAGATAACCATTTTGGTTCATTGGGCCCTCTTGATACAATTTATGGCATACAATTTCAAAAGAATCTTATGGAAGGAAAAATTAAGCCAAAAAGGGGGTGCCCCCCCCAATTACTTTAATGAAGGAGGGAGGTATTCGAAACGATTGATTCGCAGATTTCCGATTGTGTTAGCATTAAACAGTATTCAGAGAATCGTACTATATTTCTGAGCAGTTTACGATATTGTTGCAAAATACGATATTTAATTTCTATTTTCATGGGCGAATTTCTCTTTTACGGTTTGTGCCAGGCTACAGGTCGCATTATATAACTCTGCCTCATTTCCGACAAGGAATCACTTCACAAAGTTTGTAACATACTTTCATATACATCCTGTACAATTTCTTGTAAGTCTTTAAAACGTCTCGGCAGATGCTCATTGCTCTACCAGATATATTGTACTGTGAGTGTAAGCAAGCAATCTAAATATATTAAATTGTAGGCCTTGTTAAGACACGGCAACTAATCCATGTACAGTGAGCAGTCGTGTAACGTAATTTTAATGCCATTCTTAGTAGTATAGGCTGTTCACGGTAATGTGAGCATTTTTAAGGCCCTTCTAGATTTTTACTTTCACCCAATTTCCATATTTCTGCTGCTCATTAATATAAACATTGTAATGTGACGAATAAGCACAGTGTATAGATTACACCACTCGCAAAGTCAACGCCTAAGGCTGCAATAAGATACATTTATTAGTAGTGGTTGATGCCTGTTGGGAGGGCCTTAAAAAGTGCTCACTTTACCGTGAATAGTCTATACTCTGGTGTCACGGAGAACTTTCGGGTGCTACTTGCGATGGCAAAACAAACTTGGAAGTTACTATTACAGATTGTGCGGGATTTTTCAGCCGAGTCCTAGACCCGAGCTGAATGAATAATGGATGTACCTCGCTGCATCCCTGTTAGCTGAGGGGAGAGTATCTGCCTAAAATTACCACGGCAATGTCAGGAACCCTTCGCTGTTTCTAAATGGAATATTAATGAACCTTCTTGTCTCGCTTAAGTGCTCCAAGTTTGGGTTGATTGTCCGACCGAGATGCTACGCGCTAGATGTAATTCACTTCCCTGCGAACGCAGCACGTAATAACGAGCAGGCAGGGTGGGCTTGCTGTACCTACGGCAAATTAAGAATGATGACGAATGAGCGCCCGAGACTGGGGCGTTTATTACATACAAACATCGGTAACAATAGAGAACTTAATTGACTTTGGGTTATACCAACCCGATTTTATGCGACTTTAATGAAATAAAACTTATCCCGAAATTGCTTAACGCAATTTTACACAGTTTTATGCAATTATTGCTTTGAATAAAATCCAGCGGGAAATCAGTCACAAAGTCTCCACTTATAAAGTGATAATTTTATCACGATACAGTAAAAATTCTCTATATATGTCTAAACACAAGATTTGAGGATTGTTAAGAGGCGTGTTTCACGAAAGCTTTTAGCATGAAAACTAGAATATAAATAATTTAATGTGGATTTCCTTTATAATAATGTAAAATTATCAGTGTACTTAAATAGCCAGCACCCAAGGTGATTTTCTTGTCCAGAGGCAGGCAGGTTCAAAGTTGTGGGGCCAATTAATTACGAAGTTTAAACAATTGCTAACTTGCAGATTTAACAATGAATCTCATCTAAGTTGGGATTTTATGGAAACGGCGGTAGAAATACTGAATTGTTATCTCGGAATGAAGAAACTTTGGTGTAGAGAAAACAATGCTAGAATAATATGCTGTTAACATACCGCTTGTTCTACCATTTTCGGCACAGAAGCTTGATGTACTCTGTAACGAATTAGTGTATCAGTCTCTCCGAATTTCGGTTTTGTCGAAGCTGTCTTATTTACTGCCATATAAATAATAAAGTACGAAGTGGGCTTACTTCACTTTATTTTGTAATATACTTCATGCCCTTTATCTCATCCCATGTATAAGTTATACAAAGTTATTGCTTGTAAATTATCAGAATATTTTTCTGAAGCCATCTCTAAACATTTCTCTCTCCTTTTCGTCTACAAAGTTAAAGATATAAAACTTTAATTTTATGTTTGTCGGCAGCAAAATCGTATCATACATTTAAACGTATCAGTAAAATTTCAGGCTGTTGGATTTTGAGCTATCTCCTTGAATTGCTTATATCGTTGACGAAGTGTTTTTACTCGGCTCCTTGAAATTATCTGTAAAGTTTCACCCTAAGGCAAAATATGAAATCAACAACGTACAGTCGGGTTGAATTATTTTACCAAATTACTTTTAAACACACATGATGGAGCTTAGCTAGTGAATGATGAAAATAGTTGAGTATTGTAAGTCGTATTTCCACGCAAACAGTTCAGTATATAGTTAGTATGCATCATAAGTTAAATACCTCAATGTGAAAATCTTTTTGACGGTAAATCCCAGAAATGCCCATGGTATAAAATAGCACCACTAAATAATAAATTAATAAAAAGTAGGTTCGTATGATTTTCAGTCACTTTCATCAATAAATATTGAAAACATCTGGGAAATTGTGTGTGTTTTGTTTTGTTTGTATCAGTAACCTATAATGAATATTAATGAACTTTTCTTTTCCTTTTGTTTTGTCTGGCCAACTAGATTATTCAAATTAACCTTGCAGTGCACGTGTTAATGTTAGAATTGCTTTTCTGAAAAGAATTTGGTTTATGTGTATATTTTGTTTTGCTTAACTTTCTCCTTGACAGTGAAACTGTCGTTTTGGATTGGGTTTTATTAGGGACATGATAATGCCAAGCATGTATATTTAATGAATTATGTTATTCTCTGGTATATTTTTAAAACCTCTTAACTTGTACAAGGGACGATATTACTAGTGCCAATCAGAATAGAGAAACGGTGAAACTTTTATCTGATATGGGAATTTTTTTTTCGTTAAAAAGAACGCAGTAAGAATTCTGTAGATGAAATATAATGTTATAAGACCATGTTAGAAGTCAGAAGTGTGGCGCTGATCCGCTATTAATTTGTTAGTTAATATTCAGATGAATCGGAAGAACGAACTTCAGGCTGATGATACAGTAACAGATGGAAGACTGCCTTATATATTTCGTCAGAAAGGATTTGAAGTCTTGTCAGTTTTCATGATCTGCGGGATACCTATCGTCTTCACCAGTTTTGGGAGATGAAGTCAATTAGCTTCCTAATTCTACCAGAGGCCTATCGTCGTCATCAGCCTTTTGGTTCGTTCGTAGACCCAATGGGAGACTACAGATTTTAGTCTGCACTACTAGGACAGCAAACATGGTCAATTACAGCTAAGTCTCTTTAATTAGCTGTTGATAAAAAAATAGCAATGTAAATATTTGCAATAACTGTCATTGCAAGTTAATGTTTTAGGAAAAAGAAATGTAGTGTTTTATTGAATTAAATATTTAAATGCCCACTATATGTTATGCACTCAAAAGCGCAAGAAGTGTTCTCATAATTCAATTTTGGTCAAAACCATGTCAGCAAATGAAAGATTATTTGCACTTCTGGTGTCATTCTTTTTCGTTCATTGGTACGAATTAAATTCGATCTTTTTTATTAATTCCTAATTTATGGTCGAAACGAGTTAGTATCATATTTGAGATTGACAAAGGATTGTTCTTGTTTGAATAAATATGTTTTCTAGTCTTCCACTACATCGTAATTGCAGTATACTTGTCTAAGTTGGCCATAATGATGTTTATTTTTTATTTTTAATGAACTTAACTACTCAACAGATTGACAAGATGATTGTTAATTAAAGATATGTCCTCTCTGAAGTACAATTTAGATTTCAAGGTCAAAAAGGGCAGGATTCAAATACAATTATTTCAATAAATACCTAATATTCAAATTTCTTATGGTCTTCTGTTTGTCGAGTTGTGTTAATTCTTAAGAAGATGTGTCTGTTGTTGAAATGTGTAAAATTTATTTACAGTTATCTTCCAAAGACATTCATAAATTATTACAATGCAATGTTATACTAGGCAGTGTGTAACAGGGTGTTTTCCTATTAATATACGTATTAGCTAGTCAGGGCTGGTAAAAACGTTGTATATAGTTACATAGTAACTTGCAAGTACATTCAAATATGTAGTAAAATTTTTTCTTGTGATCACTACCAAATTATACATTAATTTTCTGTTCAACAAAACACAACATTTTTATTGCTGTATTCTAGCCAGTGGTACCATTACTACTTGATGACTGATTATATGGCTTTTCATGGTGATGGTATAAATGCGTACTAAAACGTAACTAAAGCCAAGATTATATCGTGAATAGCGACAAAACTGAAATAACACAGAAATGCAAGTTAATACACAGCCTAACATCGAAATTGAAGTTAAAACACAAAATAAAACGAAATTGAGCAAAAATACTCCACATTAACTGGGAAATCACGAACGATATTTTCTATACATACAGAAACAAATGATGGTGAGAATAACGTTTTAATGTTATGGAAAGAAAAAATTAAACTTAGGTTGTTACCATTCAGGCTGAGTAAACTAGTTTAGTTTCCAGAATTATTTTTTTCCCTCTATAAAACCATTTGAAAGCCATTTGTGCAATATTGTGACTTAAATATCCACACTGTCTAGGAACTTGAACATACGCGTTAGAAAATTTCTTTGACACTAAAAAGTGATTTTTTTAACCTGTGGCAATGCTCTGTATATCTTGGTTAAAATAAAATGCGTACTCTGGTTTATGCAGTTTCATAAACTTTAAAATAAATTTTTAGCAGACACAAATATAAAGATAAATTATTATTCATTTATCCAAAATTCTTAATAATAAAATTGGCGTCACAATAAAACAGAAAACTTTTGGCTCTAACAACGCATCATATTTGTATTAAAGTTTCAATTTATAAATCTTCCGCAATAAAACTGATAACACTGAAATCTGGTGTTTTTGATAACGAAATTTGCCTTAAAATAACACTACAAAATCTTGCTCCTAGTTATAACACATACGCAGGATAATATGACCTCTGTGTATAACATTTTAAATTGTAATTAATAAGAGTTGTAGAGAGGTATTCGCCTGCTTTCAGGAGTACTAGCGGTCCAGACTAACATGCAGCTACTAACTTTTTAGATATACATTTGAAAATTTTATTTTACTCTCTGGAATGATTCTTAGTTCTGGGACTTTACAACTCTGAAACATGCATTCAGGAAGGGAATTGAAGATGCGCTGAATGATGCGAGGCAAGTATTGGATATTTTATTTCTTTTTCTACAGTGGAGGATTCTGCTAATGGAGCAGCCAGTAACACTGCCGCTCGATACATTGCAAGGTCTGATATAGAAAAATATTTCCACTTCACATTACTGATACAGCACAGTTTGCGACAAGAGTTGGAGGGCTTCACTCTTATACTTTCGAGTACCTGGATTTTTTGTATCTTAGAAATACTATTATTTGGTATAACAAAAAAATAAAATAATAATAATAACGCTTCAAATAACCGCTACTTATTCTTGTCACAGTTATCTGAGCTTATTTCTGCAATGTGTATGCTGAAGTAATATTAATTCATTTGATTTATTATTTGTTTGTGTCAGATATTTCATTTACTACAGCTCTAATGTATATTATTAATTGCAAGTTGTTTTAACCTCAAATAACGTATTTTTAAGTAATTATGTTTGTAAGTATATATGTTTTCAGTCGCAAAGTTAGTTATATGTGAGCCGCTTTGCGTAGAGGAATTTGTTGTTTGGTTGCTATGGTAACGCAAGACGTATGTGTGAAATATAATGTAGCCGTCTCGTGATTGGCGCGATGTACGAAGGCGTTGTTTAAGTATGCAGTTTTAAGGCTTTTAACCATCTTGATTTTCCCTTCAGGCAGGCGATGACTTAGTGGGTCATCCTATCCGCTTGAGTGGTATTTCTAATTTTCTGGTTAATTAGCTGAGTCCCGCACAGAAACGCAGACTTCCGATAGGGCGATGACGCGCGGTGCCAAAAGAAAAATGTTATAAGTCTGCCCGCGCTACCTACGCGGATTATATTTAAAGTCAAGTTTGAGCTTCCGCGATTGCGCGTGGTACGGCAAAGATTCTAGCGACGTACATAAAGCTCGAAAGCCTAGTGAGAGATGACTAAAACCCACGGACAGTGGAATCTGCTAAAGAAGATTTCAAGAGTTGCTGCAGTATTTAAGATTTATTTTAAGTTAAGTATGATGAATTGTAGACACAGAGACTACGCTCATAAAATAATGAATGATTTTTGAGAAATTTATTTGGCTTACGTTACGCCATCTTGGATCGTCTGTTAGTTAAAGTTACTCTCCCTATATGCCTACGGAGCCCCTTAACTGAGTTCTCATGTTCTCCCCACTGAGTTGGCGAGAGATAATGATTTATTGCTCTTTATTTGCATATTTGAAATAAATCTAAATAAATTTTTTGAATTGCAAATAAGAGATACGTACGATAGGGCTACGCTCATAGTTAAGGCCACACGAAGCAAAGTAAATGTTGAAAACGAAAGAGATGCTGCATAATAATTAGTATCTGCACATATATTCCTTTAAATCACGATGTTTCAAACAAAAATTTTCATTTTTCAATTAAATCAAATTCATTTCTACTCAAGCCTCTGTGAGTATTCTTCTGATCAGTAGCTAGTAGTAGTTTTGATTTGTGTCTTTCTATTTGTCTACGTACACTGTCTATAAACACGTTTCACAAAAATTAAAGTAGTTTAGCAGTAGTTTCCTTTCTTCTTCGCTAATTATAACGTAACTAATTGTGTTTCCATAGCAACTTCTCGCATCTGTCGCTCATATAATGTTAATTACTTCCAGAAAGGAAGTTAAAACAGACAACGAAATAGTGTAGATAAATAACTTTACGTAGTGTACCAAGTGTATAAAAACAATAACCTCTGAAACCCTATTGCAGTTTATAATGCTCGTTAAAGAGGGAAAAGTTTTAAGAAATAATAGACGGCACTGTTGCGATGCTTTACGAGAGAACTCTTTCAATACCGACAGTAACAATAAAACGACCGTTATGTTGATTGTAATTAGCTTTGTTAACGTCAGGCTTTTAAAAGTAATATCAGGGTTTTGGTATCAAATCGAGTATTCTTACGCAGATTCTGAAAAGGAAGCAAATTGCTCATTAAGTTAGAATTATCTCAAAGAGAAGGCCCAAATGTTATTGACAATAGAGATTGTGGCGGTTATAAAACCCATTAAGTTTTCAGGACATTATCTTTGCATCTAGTTTGTGGCAATTTAATGGTCAGAAATTCAAATGAGTAAGCGAACAGCCTGGACTCTGACTTAACCCATATAACTTCATAGGGTTTATGTGTAGCATGAAAAGTTTTAAAGTCGTATTTATTACTTTAGTCATCACTTATATTGACGTTTTTGAAATAATTTTAGTAGTGATCATATATAATGATGTTTTTTCCCAATGTATTGCAAGTAGTTCCCTTACAGTTGGTTTTCACTTACCATTTCGCTCAATATTCATTTTATCATACAATAGTTCACATGTTACACTACATCATCATATTCTGACCCCCTACTTAATTATCTATGTTTAATGTTTTTTCATTCAGTGTATTAACGATTTCTAAATTTGCATATAAAGTATTTTGTTAAATTGTTATAAAACTACAGCGGGAATAAGCATTCTATTATGCAACACAAATTAAGTCTGCGATGTTAAACCAACACACTTGAAAACTGTTCATAAGTTTTACAGTTAATCTGTGCAATTTATACTACACGGAGAACAATATCAATTTTCGAAGACGTGTAGATATCGTGAAAAGTAAACAGGCAGGGTTTTTTTGTTTGTGTTTGGAATGTTTTTTGGAACTTTTTGAGAGGCCACGAAACGGAAACTTCTGTAATAAGGTTTGGTGAAAGATGTATGCAGTTGCTACTAGTGTCATGCAGAGCCAAATGATTTGAGGATGAAGAGGATGTTCGGCAGTCCTGGAGAGTACTGTCCTCTCCTGATGACTTGCTACATCTACGATGGCGACTTGTTCGGCCGACCGGTGTCACTGTCCAATCTTCATTAATTATAGTTTGGCGAGCCTTTGACTTCGATGGCAGCCAGATATTCATTACTTAGTGTCTACGTTGCGTCAAGTAAGGTCGCCATTTTCATTTATGTTTGAACGGCTGTTGGATGGACATCTTTCATGTAATGAGCATGTGTTTTCAAATTTCTCCAGTCAGTGATTTATCAAAGAAGCTAAAGCTCAGAGGTCCTGATCATTGTTTGATGTTAAATTCAAATCTCAATAATTAAGGGATTCGTTGCTTCATACGACGAAGTTACTAGCCGAGAGCATATCAAATATTTACTTTCATGGAGCATTTTATTGAGCTAAATATAAATCTACATGTATTCATTATTATGTTAACATGTGGTATTTTATCATCTTCTTCATACGGTTACGTCCTGCCTATCTCTCCCTAATACTTTCACTGCTACTCTTTCTATATCTATCCTTTCTTACTCTGACTAGGCAGGTACGCACAAGGGAATACTGAACACTAAGGCTACTGAATGAAAGAGGGAATTCTACAATACTCATTTATTACACTCTAGATAATATAACAATACTTGAACAATAATACAAATGACTATCTCCGCACGATATGGTTTTACGTTTCTCTTACTGTCATACACTACACAAGTTACAAATTTTCTAGAATAGAACCAACAAGTTGATGTTCGCAAATATACATGTCAAAAGGCTCCCATATCTCTACATCCATGATCCATATTCTTATAAATCATTCTGTACGAAACACTACCCATGTAGCAAAACACATATGGCCCATTGATGTTTTACGGTCGGATCCCAAGCCGGCCAACAGTTGGCCAACAGCTGGCATGCACCCGGTACCATTACTGGTCCTGAAGTGGCACCACTAACTAGCCATACTCTGCCCATAGCTAGCCCAGGTGTGCTAAACAAAAACGGCACAAGCATGGCCCATATGCTTACAACAGCAATGGCCCATCGATATACCATTTCACAGCCATTCGATGGCCTACTGATGTCTAGCCATGCTTTCACCATATGTCTAACTGTATCTCTTAAAAAATAATGATTTTCACCATCGATATCAACTTTTATTTGTTTTTAATTTCCTTTACTTTACAGTCCAACATGCTAACCATTACTCCATTGTGTATTATTATGTTTGAGCGAACTGATTTAGAATATATTCAGATTTGAATTATTCACAAATAGTAATATAATAGAAATTGCACCAGTTATTCCATAGTCTTAAAATTTAACATGCGAACAAATCTGTTTTTAAAAAGATGCAGATAAAAAATATAATAATCTTGTTGAGAGAAATCTTCCTACATGAATCGCGATATTAACCCTAAACTTGCCTTTAATGTAATATTACGCAGTATGTAGATGTGTCACCAGGAAGCTATTCACCTGTTTTGAAATACAGTCGCTATTTATGACTATTTTAGTGATGTGAAACAACAGCCGCCCTTCAATGTTAATTTTCTAAAGGTAATTTTATACTATTTTTTAACTTCTCATTTCAAATATATGCAGTCATACATGGAAAACATTACATATGTTAAATTATTCAAAACTACTTGCTGTATTTACAGCATTTTGCCATAGATATTTCCCTCAGTATATTTTTTACAAATAATCTGTAATTATACGAGACACACACACATATAAACACATACGAGTGTGTAGTTTGAAGAAGCTATCTGCGAAAAGTGGGAACCATAAAAATTCCCATGATATTCCAAATTGCACCAGCAATGTCCATGTATGTACCACTTCACAGCCACCAAATGACCTATAGATGGCTACCTATAGTTTTACCAGCAATAAGCATAGGCTATGTGTGGCCATTGCTGGAATACAGCTTGTAAGCCATTTATGGGCCATTAATAGTTAACCTACTCTCCGCCATCAGTTACATTTCCATAAACATTCCATCAATGGGCCATAAATGGCATGCCAGATGTCTTACTGCCAGAAGTTAACCATAACTGGCCCAGTTGTGTAGACCCATAAGTTTTCTGGGCCAGCAGTAATCCAGCAATGCCATCAGTAAAACCATAGTCGGCCGAGTGTCTCTTAAGTGCGCGAAAAGCTATAGTGAAGTGCCATAAATTGCCAAAAATGGATAAGTTAAGTGCTGCCAGGACTGGAATACAGTTGGCAGGCCATTTATGGACCATAATAGATCACCTACTCTCAATCATCAGTTTCATTTCCATCAACGTTCCATCAGTGGGCCATAAATGGAATGCCAAGTGTCCTGTTGCCAGCAGTCAGCCATAACAGGGCCATTAGTGTAAACCCATACGTATTCACTGCCAACAATCATCCAGCAGTGCCAGCAGTAAAACCACAGTCGGCCGACTGTGACTTGCTACATGTGTAAAGTATGAAATGGGTAATGACTAATTACATATTATGATTTTTCTGATACACCGTGACGTTATAAATTTTTCTCAATATATTATAGTTATTTGTTATAACTAGTTTACAATAACGGGTAGCCTAGGTATGAAAACACACTCTTAGAGATTAAAAATATATTAATTTTGCGAACGAAGTATTTTACGGTACTCTTACGTGCGAATTATATTCATTTGTAAATCGATAGTAATAATTACTTGTCACGTTTTCTTTTAAGTCTTCCGTTAACACACATGTTTTGCCTTTTGGCGGTAATGGAAATGTTTGACGTTGGCTATATCCCAAACAATTTCAACCGAACTTTATAGTATGTAGCAGTATCTACGACAAACGTAGAATATGCCAATTGATAACCGCTTTTATTCTCTATTAAAAAATAACACCAAAAAAGAAAATCAAACTTTTATTTTATACCATATGTCGGGGACCAATCAACCGATTTCCACCGAACTTTGCACTCGATTAGTGCTACAGTAATTTCTTGTTCTTCTCCGAGTGGTCTTTCCCCAGATATCATGTAAGCTTGCATTTTGACCTGACTTGAATTTGCTTTGCCGCACAGGCTTGTCATATCATGTGTGATTCAAGCTTGATTCAAGGCTAATTTCTCACAACTCTTATACACTTGCTAATGGCACGCTTGCCGATGGCTTTAATTAATCTTGCATCTTTCCAAGGCAAGCTTGAAATGTGGCTTGCACAAAAAGTTTGATTCAAGTCTGATTCAAGCTGATTATGCTATCGGTGTCCAGCCACATCTCTGACGAATACCGGTGTACTTCTCAATTAATTACTACGGACAGGAAAAATTCGTGAGGTCATCGACCTGTAAGCTAGATTTCAAAGCCTTATGCACACTTAGGTTCACAAAATTTTAATTGACTGTTGGCTCAGTGGGTGGCCAATTTTACCTCAGATCAGGTAGCACGTGATTCGGACCTAGTTTGCTTGCAGGTCTGTCATTGGCGTGTCTACCAAGGCATCTTATAAATTGTAATACAAGTGCAAATATTATTTAACACTTTGAGTACTGCCGTCGAAATATTACATGGTCTGAATTTAACTGAGCTGTACGGAGTCTGCCTACGGCATACGCATTCTTTAAACCAATTCAGAACCAGTGCACACAGTCGTGTATATTACGCACGTGTAGGTAATTTTGGTCTTTACTGCACACTGTGAATCTCGGTGACCAATGTTCATACCTGTGGTTAAATTATTCGCAAACCGTCTTACTGCTGTACGTCACAATTGGTTCATATAACTGTAGCCAAACATATATAGCCTACAGCTCATTGGCTGTGTCAACGAAACAAGTGTTTTGTAGACTTGAGTACAACATCCATTATAAAATATTTTATTTTCAACACGTGAAACCGCAAATTAATGTGGGTCTGAAAGGGTTAAGACATGGGCGAAGGAATATCACTTCTCCAGCACTTTCCATAAGGTTCTATGCAACGAAATGATAATCAATGCACATCGTTTTGATACCAGGGCATATAGATCTCGTTAATACGATCAGTTTAGCGATGCAACAGAGACAATTGTGTCTAATACAAAAATAGAATGACTAACTCGATATTGAGCAGATTCCAGGATATATATTCATTTTGATATAGGCTATTCACGGTAATGTGAGCACTTTTTAAAGCCCTCTCATTTGGAATAATAGTAAATAAATATATTTTATTTTAGGCTTAGACGTTAACTCTCCTAGTGCGGAGAATAATTCTCACTGTGTTTATTACTTACATGGGCAAATTTATTTTAAAAGGTGTTTAAAGGATAAACAATTGCTGAAATAAGAAATTAACTAAGGCTCAAAAGTGTTCACTTTACCGTGAACAGCCTATATAGGATATTCACGGTAAAATGAGCACTTTTGAAAGCCCTGCTTAAGGTCTTCTTGTATGCAAATTGCGCATTTTCCCGCCTTGTGTAAAATTAACATTGCCATTGGCCTCATCACTTTATTCATACGTCAGTCAAGTAAAATTATGATATTATAAAAGTAAATATTTAAAAAATGTACTCATTTTAATACTTCGATGCATAAAAAAAAACTAAAGAAATAATTTAAGTCGTCACGAATGGTTACCTGACATTTTTTATTCGACGTTAATATATGGAACTACTTCCCATCTATCGTTACTAACTTTACTGGACGCATGCCACTCAGTGCGCCCGTTAAAATATATCCAGGTAGGGATACGGAATTTTTTCTAAGGTTGATTTCAAAAGCGCTCACTTTGTCTTGAACAGCCTTTAGTCATATTTCATTGCCAGATTCATCCGGATTGTGTTGTTTGCGATCTCGCTGCAACGAAACTCTAACGTATTTGCTCTGCCAGGAGGGCAGGGTATTAAAGGGGAGGAGACCATGGGGAAACTAAGAGGTGGAGGCCCCTAATTATTTTTTAATCAAGATAAAGTATGAATCTGTACAATTATTTTCGTAAGGCGAAAGTTACTTTGCAAGCTTTATCCGAACGAAGCTATATATACTATTGGACGTAGACTGGTATATGATTATTATATGAACACTGTAAAAAATAATGGCTGAATTATCTGACAAGTGTACGGAAATATTCGCGAACTTGTGGGGGAAACATAGTTTTCCTTATGAATAAGGTAAATTTACCGTACTCTAAAATTCACGTACATAGCTGTGAAAAATCCCATAAATGGATGCGAAAATAACATCAAGACGCACGCATCTCTTCAACATTGTCTCAACTGCTTAGTTGGGGGGGGGGGGGGGGGACGGATGGAAGAAACAATACTTTAACACCTAATATTCACTGGCTCAGTCATGCTGTCGTCGTGGTGTAATGGGTCCTATCTCCATAGCTCAAGGGTAGGGTGGCCAACTTGTAGTCGGAGAGTCGCGGGTTCGCACCCCGGTGCCACCGACGCGACAGATTTTAAGTTCGCTTGTCGGACTGGAAATTTGTCAACAAGTCTGTCTCACTTGAGCTCAACAACGACAACTACGACGGCAAAAAAAAATGGGTGGTGTATTGGCCTATTGTAATAATGGACCATGGTTCGCATCAGCAAGTGTCGAAGATTTTAGTGTTGAGGTTTCTGTTACCGTTCGTCAGAGGATATAGATAATAAGTAAATTAATAATAATCCGGTGTATCTTTAAATAATTTTTTTTGTACAATATAGTTAATTTTTCCTTACTTGTATGGGATTTTTCCTTTACATTTGTCAGGTACTTTTTCCGTACTATTAGGAAATAGTACTTTACTTATGTAAAGTTACTCTACATTTAAGAGGTAATTTTACCTTACATGTAGAGGTAATTTGCTTCCCTTAAATGCAAAGGAATTTTCCGATTTTTTTTTTTACTGTGAAAATACATTGTCTCCAGAAAATCGTGATTTGATTAAGTTAGGCCTCAAATTTTATTTTATTGCTTTATAATAATTGCTGTGTTTTCATTAAATGAATAATCTGCAAAATATAACAATTTCATGGCGACCCCTCTCACGTGGAAATCCCAAGGCTTCAAATCCTGACGCCTTCCACTGAATCCTGCCTTGTGGCAGCTCGTATGGCGAAATTTCTACTGGAATTTCCCCGTCGCGGAAGTTAACGTAACTCTCGCTCCGCTTGCTTTCAAAGTAAAATTGTACGATTTGCACCGGGTTTTAAAATGATGCGAATTGTTTTGTAGCTTACCTACTGTGGCTGTCGCTTCCTTAAAATAATGTTTGCTGGGCGTAACGAGAGGAATATAGAGCATGCAAAGAGAGGAGGTAAAACACATTTGCTCATGTGTCAGTTGAAGGCTTTGCAGATTATTAAATTTTAACGCGTTGTGTGAATTGCGGTCATAACCGACGCTTGAACGTTTAGAACTCGTATTACCATATTTTTCCAGCGATTTTCAGTGGGAAAATATAAATATTAAAGACAACTTAGCGACTCTGATAATTAAACCACCAGGAACATGATTTTCTAAAACATCCCCTCTACAAAAAAAAATATGAAGTTTTTACGCGTATGCGATATCCTTTGGCATTTTCGTAAATCAGATTTCGTTGTTTTAGCGTAGAAAAGATTTTCTGTTTCGCGGGACACGAAAATGAATCTAATCCCACACTTAGCCTACACGTAATTATAAATTAACTAGCACGACGTTTCAGGCTGTGTTAACACTTTAAACGTGAATTCCATATACCATACGAGCAACGAAATAAATATATTGCACCAGTTTTGAAATATCGTAAACCTATATGATGGCTGTTCACGATAACGTGAACACTTTTGAAAACAATCTTAAAAAAAAAAGTCACTGCCCCTGCCTTCATATATTTTAACGGGCGCACTGAGTAACATGTGCCCAGTAAAGTTAGTAACGAAGGAGAGAAAGTAGTTCCATTTATTAACGTCGAATAAAAAGTGCTAGGTAATCATTTATAATGACTTAATTTATTTCTTTTGCTTTCTGTTTTGGTTCTAATGCGCCGAAAGGGTAAAAATGAGCAGATGCGTACAATATTAACGTTTCTAATAATTTCATAGTTTCACTTAACCGAAGCATGAATAAAATGTTGAGTAACATGGTAACGTTAATTTTACATAAGGCGGAAAAAATACATGACATGTATACAAGTACATCTTAAGCAGGGCTTTCAAAGTGCTCATTTTACCGTGAACAGCCTATAAACATTTTAATTATTAAGTTGTCCTTCGAAACTACCACTCGGCCGAATAAAACCACTCAAGTATAAAATGAGTTGCTAAGTATGAGGAGGCCACGGTGGTGCAGTGGTCAGACTACTCTCGTCCTACCAAGGCGAACCAGGTTCGATTCTTGGCAGAGTCGTCACCGGATTATCGCATGTGAGAATCGTGCCGGACGACGCCTCTGGTCGGCGGGTTTTCCTCGGGGATCTCCCATTTCCCCCCTGCCCCTGCATTCCGGCGCTGGCCCATGCTCACCTCACTTCGCCCTCATCGGCTCTCAAGACCTCGATGTTAGGAGCTGCCTAAATCTCTGTGCTCCACCATCCGCTACTGAGCACGATGAATTTGTAGACACTAGCCACAGGCATTGCTTGTGTCAGATGCGAAGCTTGTCACGTCCTCCAACACAGCTGCACCTGTGTTGGCCGTTAGCAAACATTCGTCGCCACAGCTGGTGAATTCTGAGTGGGTCAGGAAAAACGAACAAGTGGCGTAAGCATTGTGCAACAGCCAATAAAAATTTAGCACTTCGCAAACACACTTAGACGTCTCGCATCAAACCTGTTGGAATCCATGGTCCCAGTACATCATTTCACTCTGCGTCGAAAATGTCAACTTGATAGCTATGTTGGAAATGCTACCGTACCTCTCCTGGAGTTGTTCCATATTTCGAAAATTGAAGGCTGCGGGCAGCAGCGAAGCTAAGATGGAGCATACTACAGAACAGGTTTTCCATTCTTTAAACTTAGCTTTTTTTAAGAGTGGGCTGGACCCCGCATTTTTTGTGAAATAGTCGTTTGCGAGAATACGCGTATCTCGGTAATTAAATGTTCTGCAAATACGACTTTTTGTCAGAAAAGATTAAAAAAAAAAAAAAAAAAAAACTTATTTATAATCCTTCAAAGGCTTCAGCCTTTTCTGAAGCCCTGCTAAAATATTAATAACATTTCAATTTAACAGAAAAAAAGTAACCTGTCTGAACACAAGTCTAAAACGGTTATTGTAAATGGTGTATGTAGGAAATTACTAAGCATGTCATACACGGGGAGATTTTTAAAATGTTTAATTTAAAAAGGTCGAAGAAACCGTGAATGGATTATATGCCCCTATTTTTTACTTTTATTTATTAATTTAATTTATTTTTTTCGACTTTATTTATACTGGCGAAGTTAAGGCTTCAATGCCTTCTCTTACACTTAACCAGGTATAAATCAGTGTACACATACGTAAACATAAAGAACAAGGATAATACTTACTTTAACAAGAGGTGAAACAGAAATATGATAGCTCAAAAAATACTAAATGTGAAAAGATCAGTGGTTTCATATTGTGAACGCAGAAAAATTCGTGAAAATGGCCAAATATCGCATTTTTAAAGCTTGCCTATGCAGTTTCCTTACGCGGCAAGAGAAAAGTACTAAGATACGGGCATAGTTTAATCTGTGGTCTTTCATCGCATGTAATAAAGTTCCAATGTCGCAGATCTAATTTGCACAGTACAGCGTCACGACGGAAACACTGCACGCCTTCGCGTAGGAGCGATGAGGCGCTAGGCGTGCGTATTAGTATCGCCCGTATCGCTCCCTCACTTCTTGAACCTGGACGCGCAGCTCCATCCTACTCTTTGTTTCCCGTCCACCTGGCACTTATTTTTTGAGGCCGAGAGGCGTAGGAGTGATAAGGGCAACACTTCGTCACTCATCAAGTACGCCATCGCCCCTAAGCGCAAGGCTGTGAACTGGTGTGCAGTGTTCCTCGTCACACTGCGTGTTACTATGGAAATTTCAGCGGTGACCCTGATTTTATAATTGGTGGAAAGTCTGTAGGAAGTTTCAATGAGGGTAGTTTTGTATGTATCTGACGCGTATATTTTGGGATACGGCGCTTTGAAAAAAAAAAAGCCGTTTCTAGACAATTTGGAGCGAGTACTTTAAAATGGCGTCTATAAAGTGCGTGGCGTCTTGAAAGCACTTAGCAGGCCTCGTTTGAAGTGTGTGTTCATTTCGTCGATCAGCAGATTGGCTGCTCGTTAATTAGTTTCGCAGAAAAACTTGAATCACTAACACACTGTAACGCAGTTTAAGCGACTAAAGGCTGTTCACGGTAAAATGAGCACTTTAAAAATCAACTTTAGAAAAAAGTCACTGCCCATGCCTGTATATACTTCGACGGGCGTACTGAGTGACATGCGCCTGGTAAAGTTGGTAACGATAGATGGAAAGTAGTTCCATATCTTAACGTTGAATAAAAAGTCTTAGGTAACCATTTGTGATCATTTAAATTATTTAGTTCCTTTTCTATTTTTTTTATACACCAGTGTGTAAAAATTAGCATATATATAAAATATTTAATTCTCTAATAATTTCACAGTTCCACTTGACCGACGCATGAATAAAGTTACGAGGCCTTTAGTCATGTTAATTTTACATAAGGCGGAAGAATACACAACGTGCATACAAGTAGATACTAAGCAGGACTTTCAAAAGTGCTTATGTTACCGTGAACAGCCTATACTAGGCGAGGCTCGGGGGGGGGGGGGGGTCCTTAAGGATACACTCTGTAATATAGATAAGCTATCAAAATATCCCCCCTATTTTATATGGCTCTATTTTAAAGGTGCATAGACTTGGCAACACTGGCGGCTCTGTTATAAAATCGATAATCTGCCTGTCGAAGTAATTTCTGCCGTTGTAGAGTGTCGGCTGTCACAAATTAACGTTGGTTTAGTGAATTATCAATTAAGTATCCAGTGCACAATCTACTATAGGATGTTCACGTAAAATGAGCACTTTTGAAAGTACTGCTTAGTATCTACTTGTATGCACGTTGAGTATTTTTCCGTCTTATGTAAAATTAACATCTACTTGTTTATACGTTATGTATTTTTCCGCCTTATGAAAAATTAACATTGCCACTAGCCTCACCACTTTATTCATGCGTCGGTCAAGTGAAAATGTGAAATAATTAGAAGAGTTAGTTATTATGTTTAAAATCTGCTCATTTTTGCACTTACTTGCACTGAAAAAACAAAAAGTGAAATTAATATTTTATTTTACCACAAATAGTTCCCTAACACTTTTTATTCGACGTTAATATATGGAACTACTTCCCAGCCATTGTTACCAACTTTACTGGGCGCATGTCACTTAGTGCGCCTTTTAAATATATATGCAGGTAGGAACAGTGACGTTTTTCTAAGGTTCATTTCAAAAGTGTTCAGTTTATCGTCAATAGACTTAACTATTTCAAACATTTTAAAATTAATTTACTAGTGCCCACAAAAAGCGTTTTGATAACGACCTGATTACTTTTGAGATCGACTTTATTGGTTACATTGTCGCAACCTTGCCTGTTAACTCAAGCACCTTATTTTTTTGCATAAATATAATAAAACGTTTTTCATTACTTATCTTTTCTTGAGCGAGTTTGTTTGCACAACATAATTTAAATACGGTAGTTATTTCCAACGCATTGCCATTCGTAAATATACTTAAACCAGGGGACGGACCCGCGGAAACCGCGGGCTGAGCCACCAAAGATGAAGCAGGTAACCGTACGAATTAGTATTTATGTTGCAATGTCGTCTGGGAACTTCGGCACGTGCTCGCTCGCACATACCGACATGCAGTAGCAATAATTATAGTGGAAGTACGACTTAATACGTAAAACTTAAGATCTAAGACTTAAAACATAAGACTTAATACTTAGGCCCTAGGCTTACGAATGGCCTAACTGTCAACGTGGGAGGGCGGGACACGGAAAGACAACCTCCCTTGAAATTTGAAGGAAATCGGTCAAAAAATGTGCCATCCAGGGCAACCCCAATCCCACAAAATGAAAAACATACTCCCCTTGTCGCTCTAACTCCTCCCAGTGTTGGGGAGGGGAGGCACTGGGGGGTTAAAAGAGGTTGAATTGGCGATCAGGGTGCAGGGGGGGGGGGGTCGGCTTCCCTCCTCTACCTTCCGTTTGCCCACACCGGCCCTCAAAAACCAGCGTTTTTCATGCAAGAACTTCCGTTCTTAATTATAGAATATGACCCTTGTTAAATAAAACATTCACTAGGCGATTGAAATTTAGCCAAAAGATGCTCGTGACGACGTATTGAGAAACACCACCATTTCGCCTCAGAATGTTACGCGGTAAATAAATTTATACAACAGCATCAAAAAACTGTAGAACAAAGCCCCACGGCTGTTTTTCCAGGGCCAAACTAGCTTTTCGCTCGTCGTCTTCATAGCGTTACTAGAGAACTAAGACACCGGATAGCTACAAACGTCTCTCGTCAGTGAGGCATAGTCACTTTTATACAGAATGTATCTAAATTAGGCTGAAAAACTTCAGCAGCAGGTCAATAAGAAAAAAATGGTGAAAAAACGTATAGGACTAATGGTCTAAACTGAATCATATCTTTGAAGTTGCATTTTAGGTATGTGAAGTTAATTGTGACGTGCGGATTAATAACCCCATATTTGTATCGTATGTCTGCTTAAGAGTTATGGAGATTAAGACGAAATACGGATAGTAACCGTGATTATTTCAATGAAATAATTTGATGAGAACGACAAACATGTGTTGTATTTGCAGGTGTTTGTTACTTTAAACATTTGCCAGACATTCGGTGTTTCATCTTGAAAATTCTCTGCAAAATTTGTGATAAATTGGTGGTTGTAGTCTCGACTTCACAGATGTGTAACGCCCTTCCGATTCATTCTAGAACATAGTTGTCAATATTTGATTTAGTACGGATCATTTTTAATCTGATTAAAAACTTTATTAACTAATTTTAAACTACAATTAATTTAATGAAAAAGTCAAATTTTAAAATCTACATGGAAAACATCTTTCTGTGGTTAAATAAAAAAATTATGTTTAGAACACAACACAAACAAAAAATTAAATTAAGATAGTACCCAATGCGGTGGTGAATTGCAAAAGCATATTTATAATCTACATTTAAAAGATTAAACTGGATAATATACCATGAAGTTATAAATTGAAGTTACAAACGTGAGTAGGTATAGTTATTTTTCATATTCTGCAATGAAATGATTATTTAAAATTCAGTGATTTATTCTAATACATCAAATTTTTTCAAATTTATATTGCAAAATCTATTTCTTTGAGTTAACTTAATTCGATTTTTAGTCTTAAACTAGTTGATAATGGTTCTCATAAGATGGAAATCTGTGCGTGATAAACCAGATATGAACTATTTACCATTAGTCGTATATATGTATTTTCTGCTTGTTTTATTTATTTATTTTTTGCTTTTTACCATTTGCCGACGTTTGTCAGTTAAATTTAGAAACATCCTGTATCTTAATTCGTAGTTACAACAGAAGAGAATAATTAATTTGATCAACATATTACTTGTTTGTTATATTTATCCTCTGTAATTATGTACAATTCATTTTTCCTTTGTCGCAGATCTACACAACATGACATTGATTACTTATTGCTGTGATCTATGATGAGGCCTCTATCGGCCTAACTGACAGAATCTAAGTGCAGTGTGCCTAATGGGCCCAACCCTATCCCTTCATGGGTGGCGAGCCAGATGGTAGTTAATGAGCAGTCAATAGGAATGTGTAGTTTTAAATTAAAAGTAATGTTATGTCTAATGTCTTTATATAAAACACAATCAAAATACAATTGATACAACTCGTACAATATTTATTTTACTTTAATGCAGGGGAAATTGATTGATATAATTAACTCAATCTTTATCAGTCACGATATCAATGCCTAATGTCTGCAGTAACTCACTAGAACGATATCACCTTGTTAATGATGGCGAAGGCTGCTTGCAGACGTCTCGGAATCGGTGGCCCCAGAACGCCCTCTTGCGGACCGTGGTCAAGTGGCAGCTGTCTGGCGGGCAGGTCAGCGACAGCTTCCCCCCCCTTTTTTTTTTCAATCATCCGCGCGCGCTAAATACGAGGCGCCGGATTGTTACGAATATCTGTTTTATAGTTGATTCACGGTATCTTCGGCCTTTTCTGAAACCCTGCTTAAGTTCTACTTACAGGTTATTCCTCCGCCTCGTGCAAACTAAGCTTAACTAAGTATGAAAGATTACACCAGGGTGACAACGCACCGGGTTCGTGCGCGCTCAGTTGTAACAGTATTTTACATAAGAACTATTTATTAGTAGGCGCTACCAACACACATGTTTTCTCACTGTTTTTATTCAAATTATTTATAAATGAGGCGTTATAATTTATATATGAAATATGAATAACATTTCAATTTAACAGAAAAAAAAAGTTACTTTTATGAAGACAAGTATAAAATGCTTGTGATACAGGGCGTATTTAAGAAATAACTAAACGCGTCAAACATGGGGAGATTTTTCAAAGGTTTGATTCAAAACGCCCGGAGAAAGCGTGAATCAACTATAATAATATCTCGCCGCTCGGGTCCTCGTCCCGAATACTGTCGTGATTGGGGTGATTTCCAGCCAAGCACAGGAAACAGCTTCGTAGATCACAGCAGTGTGATAATGCTAGGATAGTTAACTCAGCTCTTTAGTTGTCCTGCGCTGTTTGTGTATAAAGGCCGTTCACATTAAAGTGAGTATTTTGAAATCGACCTCAGAGTCACTGCCCCTGTCTCTATATACTTTAAAGGGTGCATTGAGTGACTTGCGGCCAGTAAAGTTGGTAACGAAGGATGGAAAGTAGTTCCATATCTTAACGTTGAATAGAAAGTGTTAGGTAACCATTTGTGATAATTTAAATTATTTATTTCTCTTTCTGATTTTTTTTATGCATCGAAGTGTGAAAAGAAGCAGATTTGTAAAATGTTTACTTTTATTATAATTTCACAGTTGCACTTGACCGACGCATGAATAAAGCGATGAGGCCCATGACAATATTAATTTTACATAAGACGGAACAATACACGACGGGCATACAAGCAGATCTTAAGCAGGGCTTTCAAAAGTGCTCATTTTATTGTGAACAGCCAATAGGTAAGGTCACAGAGCACTTGGCAATACAGAGGTGAAACAGCTATTAACACCGCTAACTCCAGCCACACGCCCCAGCAAAATGGCGTCAGTAGTCCAGCAACATATTGTTTGTAACGCCGTTCGCCAATATGGGCCTTGTATAGTCTGTTCACGATCTCTTCACACATTTTTAATCAAACTTTTGTAAAATAACCCCAGATATGACACGTTTATGTTTCATAATTAGCATGTCATTTACCACGGCCCTTTAATATCTTTTTAACATTCAAGTATATTATTTTTATTTAAAATTGAAGTTTTACGTGCATTTTATCCATAAAGTATAATATTTCATTTCAATTAATGATAAAAATGGGGAGAAAATAAGTGCGTTGGTAATGCTTGGTATAAAATTGTTCTCATGCAAAATTATATTGGACTGAGTGCGCACGAACACGATGCGTTGTCCCTCTGGAGTAATTTTCCAGACTTGGCTAAGCCGGCAGAACAGCCAACAGAAAACATTTCGCAAAGTTAGCAATAGCGAATCAGACGCAAGGCCAAAGGTTCCTCTAGCGCCGTGCAGAGAACGGGCACAACCACATCAAAGGAACCGTCGTGCCAATTCGCATATGTTTATAGGCTGTTGACGGTAAAATGAGCACTTTAGAAAGATCTAAGATCCTGCTTAAGATCTACTCGTATGCACGTTGTGTATTATTCCACCTTATGCAAAATTAACATTGTCATTGGTCTCTTCACTTTATTCATGCGTCGGTCAAGTGAAACTGTGAAATTATTATAAAAGTAAACATTTTATAAATCTGCTGATTTTTACACACCGAGGCCTTAAAAAAAAAAAAAAAAAAAAAAAAAAAAAAAAAAAAAAAAAAAAAAAAGTGTAAGAAATAGTTTAAATTATCACAAGTGGTTATCCAACACTTTTTATTCGACGTTAACGTATGGGACTACTTTCCATCCATCGTTACCAACTTTACCGGACGCATGTTACTCAGAGCGCCCAATTATAATATATGTAGGCAGGGGCAGTGAAAATTTTCTAAGGTTGGTCATCACACATGGTTACCTAACACTTTTCATTCGACGTTAAGATACGGAACTATTTTCCATCAGTCTTTGCCAGCTTTGCTGGACGAATTTCACTCAGTGTGCCCGTTAAAATATGTGCATGCAGGGGGGGAGTGACTTTTTTCTAAGGGTCATTTCTAAAGTGCTCACCTTATCATGAACAGCCTTTAATTACTAAGACCGAATGAGCAAATGCGTTATACTCTAAGAAAATTATAAGCGACAGCAGCAGGTGTAGCACATTCACGGTCTATTGAAACCATAAAGTTCTACCCCTCTATAAAGTTCTACCTCCAAGATATTCCTTCGCCTCATGCTTACAAAGCTTGACCTATTCTAGAAAAGTATCCCAAAAGAGACAACGCACTGCATTCGTGCGCAGTCAGTGTAGTAAAATTCTGCATAGCAACCATTTCTTACTAGGCATTACCAACACAACTATTTTCTCTCTCTATTTTATTAATGTTAATTATAAATTATATACTATAACTATAGTATAAAATATAAGTTAATTTTAAGCGAAAATGAGGTTTGATGCAAAAAATTTGAAGAAACCGCCAATAGACAATAATAATATTTGGCTTACTAAATATTCTGTGCCTGGTGTAACTGTATGGTGTTTCGTACTTTACTGTAAATAAAATAAAGCGTTATTCGTCGTCGCATAAATATTCATGGATTCTATTTGGAATTCAAATTTTATATAGTTAATCGTATTGTTGTCCCTCCATTGAAGATATTTTTTACACTCGTTTTCCTAGTGGTAAACTGTTCGCCGCTTTTTTTATATGCGTGACTGGGGAGTAATGTGATCTTCGCCTTTCGTGTTACATTGTTAGTAGGAATTTCGACAATGATAAAATACATTAACCCATAATTACTGATTTTTTTTTTTTTTTTTTAGAACGCACTAACCTATATTTCTGTACTGCATTGTAGAATTAAATCAGTATTAAGTATTTATTTTAGTTTAAAGTATGGCTTGATGAGCTTTGATTCTGTTAACATGGCACAGTCAAGCTGTTTGCATTTTTGTTGTTTGATTTGCTTGTTCCCATCTTCCTATAGGCTGTTCACTGTAAACTGAACACTTTTTAAGGCCCTGCTTAAGATCTACTTGTCTGCACGTTGTGTATTCTTACGCCTTATGTGAAATTAACATTGAAATGGGCCACGCCACTTTATTCACGCGTCCGTCAAGTGGAACTGTGAAATAGTTAGAGAAGTAAACATTTTACAAATCTGCTCATTTTTACACTTCGATGTATTAAAAATAACAGAAAGCAAAAGAAATAATTTTAGTTATCACAAATGGTTACCTAACTCATTTTATTGGACATTAAGATATTGAACTACTTTCCCTCCATCGTTACCAACTATACTGCGTGCATGTCACTAAGTGCGCCCGAGAAATATATGCAGGTAGGAGCAGTGACACATTTCTAAGGGTGATTTCAAAAGTGCTCACTTTATCGTGAACATCCTTTAGTAACGTGAACATATTTATCATGGTGTTGCAAGCACAATAGAGCTAGCAGAGAGGTGAAGGGAAATGTATGCGTGTTTTGAGAGACGTGGGCAAACAGATCTGACGTGTGAATTAAGACGGTATAAATTCTATAGGTGGTTCACGGTAAACTGAGCACTTCTGAAAGTCCTGCGTAGTATCCACTTGAATACATGTCGTGTGTTCTTCCGCCTTTATGGAAAATTAACATTGCCGTGGACCACATCACTTAATTCATGCGTCGATCAAGTGAAACTGGGAAATTATTATAAAAGTAAATATTGTACAAATATGCTCATTTTTACACTTCGGTGCATTAAAAGAATACAGAAAAAGAGAGAAATAATTTAAGTTATCACAAATGGTTTCCTAACACTTTTTATTCGACGTTAAGATACGGAACTGCTTTCCCTCCATACGTTACCAACTTTACTACTCGCATATCAGTCAGTGCGCCCTTTGAAATGTATGCAGATAGGGGTCGTGACTTTTTCTAAGTTTGATTTCAAATGTTCTCACTTTATCGTGAACAGCCTTTATCTGTACTTTCAGTGTGTTCAATTTGAGGACTCTCCTTATTTTGTTAATATTTGCATCTGGAAGAGTAACAAAAATAATATCTCGTATCCTTTTTACAATATCAGTTAACTTCGTGAAATTTTGTTGTTTTCAGTTGGGAGCAGCATGTTGACTCGGAGGAAGATTTAAAATGAAAATAAACGTTAGTTGTTTCAAAATATGTTTATTTCTGTTTCCTCTGGAAATTTAAGAGAACCTTCTTGCATTTCCATATTCTCGAGGCTAAACGTTTTGTTCCACCATAGGCTGTGACCTAATTCAGAGTATCAAAACAACGTCTTTAGAGAGAAATTTGTTTGCATATTATAACATACTTCAATGTCCAGCCAGTTTCCCTCGAGGCCATAGAGGTTTAATATGCCAAACTGGCTAGAGTAAAATGCATTATTTATGTTTAAATTTAATTTGCGTGCAAAATTAACATTTCCGAGTGAATTAGATTACTGCCATTTTGTAAGATAGTTCTACAATAAAAAATAATATTTTTGTCGTATCTCGGGAGACAATCAACCCATTCTTACCAAATCCGGTAAAGAAGTTGTACTGTGGTAGGCCATGTTAATATGTGTATGCATTTTTTACGTGTTACAGACAATTATTTTCAGAATGGTTGCTGTAAAATAATTTTATCTTACTGCACTATGTCTACGAAACTGTGTAATCGATTTTAACCCAGCTTTGTATACTGGCAGAATAAAATCATCGAATGTTCTATTTATAACGACTTGTCACCCATTTATGAAGATCTTCATTTGAAAAATATGGAGGTCTTCGTCATATCTCAAGGACCGATCAACCGATTCCCACCAAATGTTACCCCAAGTAGTGCTACATTATGGTATGCAAACTGACATATTTCAGGTGCAGCAGTTATTATTTTAATGGTTTTAATATAAATAGTTCAGTTTAGTACGTTTGTATCCGTATGAAACAATTCAATAAAATTCAACAATGTTTTGTACGCAAACAGTATTCATCAGAAACATAAATCATGCATACACAGATCCAATTTTTTCAATATACTTTAAAAATAGCGCCAGTTAAAAAAAAATTGAACCGTTCAACTATTTCCACCCAATTGTGCACATCACAAATGCTACAGATGGCCAGGTAATCAATCTTACATGATTTAATCTATTCAGACCGAGTATACACAGTGGTGTACATTACACACGAGTAAGTAATTTTTGATATGTAATGCACGTTGCGAAGCTCTGTGACCAATGATCTTAACTGCCAGTAAATGATTTTCAAACCCTCTTACTGGCGTGGGTCATAATTGGTTCATGAAACTGTAGCCGAACTTATAGCCTACAGCTCATTGGTTGCGACAACGAAACAAGGGTTATGTCGACTTTAGTACGGGACGCTTCATAAAGTTTTCCGTTTGCAGCACCTGAAACCGTAAATTAAGGTGGTTGTGAAAGCTTTAAGTGGTTCAGGCAACAATGTTCAAAATGGCTGCTTCATAAATAATTTAGATAACCTTACTACATATATAAAAAATGTACCAAATTCAACCAATCAGTGTATGTTGACAGTATACATTAAATGCATCGTATACAGAGCCCTATTTTTGGCAATTTTTTACTATTCTACCAAGAAGGAAAAAAAGTTTTTTCTGACATAGCTCGGGAACCATTGAACCGGTTTCCACTTAATTCTTTACACAAGTTGCGCTGCTGCAGTCCATGTAAACTTACATGTTTTAAGTGGCTCAGTTACGCAATTTTTAAATGACGGCCCTGTAAATATTTTAGGTAAGAAACCCTATCATTCGAAACATCAGAATGATTAAATCCGGAGTTGCTGCTTTGAATTCGACTTCCGTGATGCAGTTGATTGCACTCTAGTCTATTGTACGAAGTTTCTGCGTTCGAGTCCCGGGTAAAGCATGTGTGTATCTGTAATTGCCTCACTACTTTTGTATATGTTGCTGTTTTTTTCTCTAACGTGATGATACGAATATGGGAGGAGAAAACTCTCACCACCCTGCTATGCAGTGGAGTAAAACAGTTCATTTTAGTATATTATTATTTTGATTGTAATGCTATAAATTGGAGAAAAAAACTCGATTGGTCGTTCAATATGCCCTCTCTGAAAAATTTTCACAGGGCGCCTCTTATATTTACATTAGGGGCGACTTTATCTCAGCAAGGTAATGGGTTCGAAAAAAAAAAATTCTTGAAGTAGAAAATATTGGCTGAAATTTATAAATACTTTTTACAAAATGTATACAGGTTTTCATGGTGAATAGAAAATCAAACACAAATAATACTTATAATTAATAAACACTAAATTTCAAAATTAAGCTTTAACATTCACTAAACGAACACATCAAGTTAACATGGAAAACCAAGACTTACCTACTAACTTATCTTTAAGAACTTGTTTAATACCTAATTGCACCCATGTTGAGTAAAGTAGACTCATTAGCTATATCATTAACTTCTTAATTGGCTATGAAATTGTAGCCAGTAAGTCAGTGTGTACGGTAGCTTAAGATGCATTTAACGGACAGAATTTTTTTTTCAAAGGTTGGTCTCAAAAGTGACACTTTATCGAGAACAGCCTATACTTGAACGTTTTGGTCGTTCTCCCAAGCATTCCCGTACAATTCTGAGTGAACTATTAGTCTGTTGCCGTACTGAGAGGTCCCACGTACCCAAGGTAAGATAGGAAACGTGTATGAGTGTACACGATAGACCAAACGGTCAGCTGATATCGAGTTCCAGAAATATAAGTGGATCAAACCACGCTAGGGAAAGGATTCCGAGATCGTAATGCTGTCGCCTCCAGCTTGTGTTTTTACAACTGTGTTTGTTGAGGAATGTTTCCTGTTTCAGAATCCAAGTTTTATTGATTATATTTAGCATAAACAGTGACTGATAGGAGAATGCAGCCATTTACCAACCAGCAGAGGTCCAGTTTTAATACTGTCGTGCGAATCGAAGCACCGGCGTAAGGACGCAAGCTCTAGTGTCTGAACACCATACTTACCTCGTGAACGCACACTGTAAGAAACTATTCGGAAATTTACCATACCAGTGTATAGATACGCTTATAGGCTGTTCACGATAAAGTGAGCATTTTTTAAGGCCATCCCAGCAGGCATTAACCACTAATAAATATGTTTTATTGCAGCCTCAGACATTAATTTTTAAGAGTTGTGAAAGTATACACCGTATTTAGTAGTCACGTGACAATACTGATGTTAAAAAAAATGGCTTAAATATAAAAACTGGCTTAAATATAAAAACTGGCTTAAAAGAAAAATTTGGAAGGGCCTTAAAAAGTGCTCACTTTACCGTGAACGGCCTGTAGTGAAAAAGCAGGAATTTTAATGTTTTCCCCTATACATTCATTGCAGCGTTCCTACGTTTGCTCAGGAAACACACGGACGTCTAATCGATCACAAAAAAAAATTATAGAACCCATACTAGAAACCGTTAAATCGTGTATTAGGTGGGATGTGTGTAAAACAAAACCTTTGTAATATAAAATTTATGTTCCCGACTGGGTGGTCTTAAAATTTTTGTAGAAACTCTATACGAAACCGGCATATTTTGTTGTCACCGTATAGCATGCTGACTACTTCAACAAGCGATAACTCTACAAGGAAAGTGATATCAGTACTCGAGGAGCCCGAGTGTTCCTAAGTTATCTTAGAAAAATAGACAGTAAGGAACATACGATACGGTGGCTCGTTGGTCTAGGGGCATGATTCTCGGTTTGGGTCCGAGAGGTCCCGGGTTCAAATCCCGGACGAGCCCGTAACTTCCTTTTTCGGAACCCCATGTAATTGTTAATACTTGTGAATTAGTGTGCTACGTTACAAAAACAAAGCTGTAAGTACATCTCGCATTATATACCATACGGTATAGTTAACACTTTTGAAAGCCCTGCTTAATTTCTATTTTCAGCCAATTTGTACCTTTCCGCTGCAAGTTAATATAAACATTGCCATAAGCTTTACTTTTCAAATGCAACATTTATACTCAACTGTTCGATGAAATTAGAGTCTACTGTATTTACCCGATAAAACACGAGGGAAAAAATGTGATTAAAAGTATAAATATCTTCAAATTAATGAATACTTATAGGCTTTTCACGGTAAAGTGAGCACTTTTTGAAGCTGATTTATTAGATATAATGACAAATAAATACATTTAATTGTGGTCTCGGACTTTTGGTTTTGGGTATGGTGAATGTATACACTGTGTTTAGTACTCACGTGGCTGGGTTTACATTAACAAGTGGTGGAACGATATAAATTGGCTGAAAGAAAAAAGTAACCAAGGCTTCAAAAGCGCTCACTTTACCGCGAACGGCATATAATAATAGGTTCGTCTATGCACATTGGCAAGCAAAGCTGTTCATTATAAGAATTAGTCCTCTGTGTTTTCTTCAGGAAACGGGCAAAGCCAGTAAGATGTATGAGAATGGTAGGAAATAATTGGTTCATAATTATGAATACTTGAGTTTAGTTGCGTTTTACAGGGGATTATTTTCAGAGTTGCTTTCTTGATCCGCGAGGTCCGCGTAGAAAAACATAATTTTATGTAAATTGATTTATACTACCTTTCTTTAAATGAAGCAGTTATAAAATCGTTTAGAAGGTCGGGAAATTGTAGTGTTCATCGCAATCACGGCTAATGCATATTTTATTATGCCATATAATAGGAAAATATTATGCATTGTATCTAACATAAGTAGGAGATCAAAATATTAACTGAAGTACAGAAGGGCATTTCCCCAATTTGTAACATTTCTGAAACAGTTCGTTGCGTGTATTACAAATTGTTAGCATGGTTAAATTTTATAATGAGGGTTAATAAATGAAGCAGAGAAAGTACAGCTAATGAGTTGAAATTATGCGTTTATTGACTACCTCATGAATCGCAAAAGAATCAATACTTGACATTCAGGGGGAAAAAAACGCCCATATCTGAGAGCGCTATTCCGACATGTGGCCTTTTTGAAGCAAAAAGACGTTATTAATAGATGTTTGAGATGCCAATTCAGATGCTTGTTTGACCTACCCTCGTATGTTTGGCTACGATATCAGTACATTTTCAACTACCCTATTAACAAATACGTTACTGCTATACCAAATATTTATAACGCGTATGAGACAACCATCAGAAACTATTTCAGTTGCCTCCGATTTAACCCTTTTAGTCACAAATGAGTGTTCAATTTTAGGCGTAGCGTATCATGCTCTCTCTCGCATCTGAACCAATGAGAATGTATTTGTCATGTTATTGGCACCAGATGTTCATGAGCATTTTTGAAATTAGCCTCAACAAAATATCTGCATATGAGACTGTAGAATGTGGTCTCAACAACGAACGATGTCTTCGCCCACGTTACGGACTGCCCTTAGTAGACAGTGTTCTGCGTTCAGTGTAGGTTCAATTAGTTTCCTTTCTGGCCCACTTACAAATAATACTGTTTGTGTGGCCACGCTTTCTTATTACGAATTCGTGGATCACTTTTACACAAGTCAGTTCATTTGCCTGAAGATGTAATAAGTGAAATAATATATAACTATATAAAATGTTTTATGTGATAGTTTATATTTCATTAGTTAATTGTATTCACAAGTATATATTTAATAGGCCATACGACGAGCCTGGCGAGTTACACATGTTCCGCGGGCCGTTAGTCAAATAGTCCTGGTAGAGCAATAAATCCACTTTTTGCGCGACGTCGCATGGAATAAAATGGTTTAACACCTTCCGGCATATACCAGATGTTCGTAAATTGTTAGGCATAAATCTAAGAGGCGGTAGAACACGCCGTGACGAACATTTTGATGTAAGGAACATGTGTCCGGAAACGCTCTCCTGCCGAGATGCAGGCGTCGAACGATGCGCGCTCCGTTTGAATTTGGCGCGTTGTCTGGGAGACGAATGGGCGGGCCGAGCGGAGTTCACAGATACGGCGTGGAGTATAACCACCGTGCAGGTTGGACAGCAGACGACAGTCCCAATTGTCATTGATAGAGACGTGAAAAATTCGCGAGTTCAGTGAGCTGCAGGCTAAAACTCCACAGTCGCGTGTACAAACACGTCGATGCCAACTGTGCGTTGGTTGTCTGCAGTCACAGTGGCAGGCAACGATTGGGTCAGCGTTTTCCAGGAGGTGTCAAACACCGTGTGGACCAATGGCTAAAGTTATATAAACACACGTGTTTCCAATTGTAGCTTGCCCCAAAATGAATCCTCGAATTCTTCAGGTTTCTAGTCATCGGTGATTAATCGACTACCCAGAGAGCATGTAAACTTGCAGCAAGCTTGCCACTTCACTTGAATTTGCCTTTCCGAACAAGCCTATCACATCATGTGTGATTCATAGAGACCTGAAAAATTCGCGAGTTCAATGACCCGCATGCTAGACTCTGCAGTCTTACGTACAAATACGCCGATATTAACTGCACATTGGTTGTCTGCCGTCACAGTAGAAGGCGACGATTGGGCCAGCGTTATCCAGGAGGTTTCAAACACCGTGTGGATAAATGGCTTATATAAAGACACGAGTTTTTGAATTCAAGCTTGTCTCAAAATGAATCCGCGAATTCTTCAGGTGTCTGGTGAGTCAAGCTTAATTCAAGCCAAATTTATAATTGACTTACGAACTTCATACAATTAATTTTTACTGAATATACCAGTAAATAATCCCTACAGAGTATTAGTGAAGTTAAATGGTTAACAAGAGCACATTTATGTCATTCTTAATGTTCTGTATAGATATTAAATATTAACATTAGCAGTTAGTGATTAATAGCGTCACGTGTCTTTAAAATTGTAGTCTTTTTATTATGTTTATTTGAGCTGTTTTAGGTGTTTCACGTTAATCAAACTTGCAAAAAATTTCTTTTTGCACGCAGTTACACTTCACATCACCTAGTTTTTGCACAGTTATATAGGATGTACGGAAATTAAACGGCCAAACTAAGGGAGGCAATTCCTTATGAAACATAATAGTCGAAAATATATAGAACACCGTATACTTAGACGAAATTTTAAAGGAGATTCGAGCCTATAAATATTGGGTTTGGAAAACATATTTTGGGCCGAATGCCTTGTACAACGTATACAAAGTCCGTAGCAGAAAGGTGACTTATGCTTCCCATGTAGCAGAGTCACATGCGTAATGCTGGCCGTCCTCGGTCTGTGCGCACTGTTCGGCTTGAGGAAGTGCTACGTCATCACATCGACGACATGCCTCTACTAGTACGCTACATAGCGCGTCAAATGGGCGTCTCACATTCAACCGTGTGGGACGTACTGTGGGTAAATCGCCGCCATCCCTATCGCTGGTTGAAAGTACAAGGCATTCAGCGGAAATACGTTTTCACAGGCTCATATTCTCCTTTAATGTTCTGTTTAGGTATACGGTGTCCAATATATTTTGACTTTATTTTTCATAAGGAATCACCTCCCGCAGTTTGGGCGTTTAGTTTCCGAATAGCGTGTATACAGTTTCACGTTGTTGAGTGCCCGCCATTTTGATTGAGCTCGTGGATAAGGGTCAGTACAGTACAAACATTTATTGAGGTTTATCACTAACATGGCTCTTGTAGTTTTACTGACCCGTTTCCACGAGCTTCAGCAAAACGGCGGACACTCAACAACGTAAAACCGTATTTAGCTATTTGTGCAAAAACTATGGTTGATATAAAGCGCAGCTGCGTGCAAGAAGAAATGTGCTGCAAATTTGAATAACGTAAAACACTTACGACAACTCAAATAACCATAATAAAACGACAATTTCAATAAAACGTGACCGTATTGTTAATCAACTGTTAATGTTTCCTAGCTACTTAGAACTCTTAAATCGGGCCTCAGTACCTCGTTGTTAAGAGCCATTTAGATTCCTTGACTCAACAACAGAACTCTTAAAATTAAATAAATATACTTATTCTTACTAACCAAATATCTTCATTAATATTTTGTAGGTACTTGCAGATATATTTATTGCAAAAATAAGTTTTAGCCCGTAAGGCAAGTTGGTATTTTGGTTAAGGGTGCCGGCTTATGATACATGGGGTGTGGGTTCTCGTCCCCTTGCTGGCAAAGTGTAAATTTTTTTAAATATTATATATATAAGTTATCCTCTGTTATAAATTTATCACATTTGTTTTCTAGAAGAAAAATAAGAAATTTAATGTACACTTCTCAACAATATCAGTTGTAATACAAGGCTATCATTTGCAGTGTTGCAAATAAATTTTTGCAGATTTCCCAAGAAAACTCTTTGTAGACTTACAAAGGATTTTCTTGGCGAGTAGGTTTCCAAGGATATTTTTTGTAAAAGTACAACAAAAAAAATTCGAGTGCAGTAAATACACGGAAACGCAGTCCGTAACGCCCGAAATTGGAGCTGAGCTCCGTACGTACGAATTGCGGGAAGTCTCCGCGTTTCCTACAACTTCGGATTTTGGAAACGAACAATTCCAAGTATACACGACGACGCGAGGCTATCTTCGTTACTGTGATGAGAAAAAACACCCGTTTCTGTTGCAGTTAGCGTGTCCACGCCGCATTCAGGTGTTTGAAACATCAGAAGTACCACCAGGCGTCCTGTTATAATGGGCACTAGCGTGAACCTGCCTTTAAACCTACATAGTCGCTGAACGCACCATAGGTAGATGACGCCAGTGTTCAGGGCGATTTGCAAACACCCGCGGCGACAGAATGCCGAAACGACGCCAGACGCGAGGGCACATCAACACGGGCCTACGGGAACTTAACAAGCTCTCGGCAGTTTGGCCACGAGGCGGAAGACAAACCAGTACGAATTTAGGCCGCGGTTACACGGGCTGCTGGCAGATCTACTTCACTTAAACGAGTTCAGCTATTGAAGAGGCTACATTATCTTCGAACGAGTTCCCGATCGCAGTTGTTTCTCGTTCAAAGTGAACAGTGAACAGTTTTCACAAATATTTTCGAACTACTTCTCTTCTCTGCTGTGCTCCTATTGGCTGCTTCCAAGTGAACAAGCAGTGTAATAAATAATGCTGAATTTGACGGGAATTCCTGCACTTGCTGAATCAACTTAAGTTTAAGGTTGAATTTAATAATACCCCACCTTTATGCCATTACAGTAAAAGTACGTGTTTCATAACAATTAAAAATATCAATAGTGGTGAATTTTAGAGGCTATTATAATTAAATGTCATACATTTTAAGTTTCATGTTTGTTGAGGTTAGAATTTCCATTGATAACATTCTGCTTTGGGTGTGTAACCGCTAAAACATGTTCTGTTTTTAAACTTGCTCAGACATGGCTTCCGAACGTATTTAGCTGAATGTGTTTAACAGCACTCGTGTAACCGCGGCCTTACAATAGAGAATAGTTAGTAAAAGCATATCGCTCCCAGAAAAGCTGTTTGCCTGCATCCAGCCACCCAGACGGGAAGACCCTGCACTGAACGCAGCGCAATCGTGCATCACGACCGCCGTTTCGTAATGACGATCAGCCTGCGGTGACGACTCAATAGAGCATTTTTGAAAGCCCTGCTTAAGATCTACTTAGACGCACGCTGTGTATTCTTCCGCCTCATGTAAAATTAACATTGCCATGTGCCTCATCACTTTATTCATGCGTCGGTAACGTGGAACTAATAATTAGAAGAGTACAAATTTTACAAATATCCTCTCGTTTTTACACTTTGACGCTTTAAAAAAATAACAGAGCGAAAGAAGAATTTTGAGTTATCAGAAATGGTTACCTAACTCATTTTATATAACGTTAAGACATGGAACTACTTTCCATCCAGCGTTACCAACTTTACTGGGCGCATGTCACTTAGTGCGCCTGTTATAATATATGTAGGTAGGAGAAGTAACTTTTTTCTGAGGTTGATTTCAAAAGTGCTCTCTTTATCGTGAACAGCGTTTAAATAAAAATGTGCCACTAATCTAACTTAATATCCCTCCGTGCGTTACAGTAAATTTAATAGTATTCTATAAACCTTCTTATTATTTGTATCATGCGTGTTGTCATTAACTAACTCGCAGTCTAAAATAATAAACGTACGGTTTGCAAATATAACTATAACAAACCATTACAGTCCGTAACATTGATCAACACTTAAAATAGACAAGCCTTAATAGAAACTCGGAAAATAGTTTATGTGACTACACGTCCACTCACTATAGGTACAATTACAAATATATATCACAGGTGGCAGGTAACTGGTTATGGAGTCCCGGGCTTTCAAACATTTGACGAAAGTTCAAAATCTCGCTCAGGTATGAAATACTTTAACTCTTTGGAAGTTTTTTTTCCCACACGCATTACAACACCCGCATAACAAAAATGAATTTTTTTTCGTTATCTATTTATTAAACTGGAACTACAGAAAGTTAACTAGGAAATTAAAATGGAAGTTTACCTATTGTTTATTTGTATATTTCAGGGGAAAATTTTTATCTGCACATTTCCATAAAGTGAAATAAAAACTAACAGTTTTGGTGTATGTTTCAATTTTAATAGGTTCATTAGAAAACCAGTAATTCAAACATACTGCAACGCATCTCAAGAGCTTTAAGAAAGAAATTGTATGTACCTATAGTCCATTAACGGTTACTTCAAAATTTTCGAATAATTTTTTTAAAAAATCACCCTTGTGATATGTTTGGTTGTTTCCTAACACTCCATGTATCAAAAGCGTTTAAAGGCTATTTACGATCAAGTGAGCACATTTGAAATCAACCTTAGAAAAAGTCGCGGCTCCTACCAGCATATATATTTCTCGGGCGCACTGAGTGACCTGCACCCAGTAAAGTTGGTAACGATGGAGAGAAAGTAGTTCCATATCTTAACGTCCAATAAAATGAGTTAGGTAGCCATTTGTGATAACTTAAATTATTTCTTTCGCTACCAGTTATTTTCAACACATCGAAGTGTAAAAATGGGCAGATTTGTAAAATGTTTACTTCTCTAATAATTTTACAGTTTTACTTGACGGACGCATGAATAAAGTGGCGAGGCCCATGTCAATGCTAATTTTACATAAGGCGGAAGAATACACAACGTGCATACAAGTAGATCTTAAGCAGGACTTTTAAAAGTGCTCAGTTTACCAGTTTACAGTTTTATTAACATAAAAGAACCTCGTTTTTGTTTAAATTGAAATTTTGCTTAGTGTATATTTATATAAACTTCGATATTTCATTCGTTGTTAGTAAAAATAAAAACAGGGAGAAAATAAGTATGTTGGTAGATCCTAACAAGAAATAGTTCTTATGCGAAATATTATTACACTGAGTGCGCATGAATGCGGTGTGTTGTTCCATTGGTGTAATTTTCTAGACTTGGTTAAGCTCTGTTTGCATGAGGTGGAAGAATATCATGGAAGTAGAAATTTAGCAGGACTTCATAAAAGTTAGAAGTAACTGTGAATGGACTATAGAAGCTGAGTCTGTGTATGACGGGCTCAGATAGATAATGGAGCTGTTGTGTTGCACGGCACAATTGCTCTGAGCATTCCCATTTCCGCCCCATCAGAACCTTCTGTTTGATACTAGAAGTGCCGTTCGGCATTCATAATAGAACTGGCTGATGAAGGAGGACCGTTATACTGGGCTCAGTCACAGCCAGTGGCGTACGAAGGTGGATGCGGGGGGCCGGGCTGCCCGGGTGTCAACACTGAGGGGGTGACAAAATTGCAAAAATAAAAAAATTAATGTTTTGGGCTCACGACACTTTTTTTTTTTTTAATAACTCAATTTAAAACGAGTTTATAACTGCGTCTGACAATTAATTAACTTCAACAAGTCAACATAATACGCTTTTAAACTTTTCAGTCCAGTCAACAAATGCAACGAAACACGGCTGAACTCGGCGCTGTGTAGTGGAGAGCGTTTTCAACGAACACTTGCGAAGAGATGGGCTATATTTTTGTGAAAAGAACCATCTGAAAGAAGAATGCGGTGCTTGGAGAAAAGGCTCAAGATGAACCACTTACGTTTAGTGGAGAACTGAAAAGATCAATGTTGGTGTGAATTTACAGGTTTTATCAAGAAATTGTCACTCGCAACGAAGACACGGAAAGCATATTAGCTCGGTTTGCAGTTCTCGAACCCAAGAATCTGATTACAACTTCAGCAGACGAACTTCCACAGATTGTATCTTTATAGATATTCCACGAATAAGAAGATATCTAAAAGCTGTCGAAGATTCAAAAGAAGATTTTTGGAATGGATTTTTAGAGATTGCTGTTGAGTATGAGCTTTAATATTAAGTACCATATATTACTTTAGCCTCTCAATTCTTGTTAACGTTACGTGTTTTTTTTTGTGGCATCATGTGAGAGGAGTTTTTCTAAACTAAAATTAAGCAACAATTATCTTGTGTCCAATATGAATCCACACTTGGCTTGTCAATTGAAAAGTAGCGAAAGGAATAGATTTTGATCATGTGATTTCAAACTTTCCTGAGAACAGAGTTAAGGGGGGAAAAAAAAGGTGTTAAGTGCTTCTGCTCACAAAGTTTTAAGTAAATAAAATAGAAAATTACATTTACAACTGTAGGTATCGTATTATTCCTTCCTTTAATATTTTTATTGTGCGGAATGGGGAGGGGTACAATATATTTTCCGCTCTCGGTACAGCCTGACCTTATTACGCCTCTGGTCACAGCCCACGCGTACATCTCTAAATTACAATCGGAAAAATGCTACATTCTGCGTTTTGTACGGTATTCCACTTATCCATTCGGTCAGAATTGCTACTCACAAATTCATAAAGATTAGCATACGCAAAAAAAAAAAACTATGTAAACAAAAATATCGACCACAACTCAATACTGGACTACGGTCAAGAATAATCAATTCAATTTTATAGTGGGTAAGTGCGGGAAATGTATGATGTAATCACATATTTCGACCTTCAGAGTTTTATACACTTTCATGTTTCTGTAAAGTAAATTGAAAAACTATAACTTTTTAAACAAATATTTCACTGTACATAATTTATGTAATACAGATAATTATTTACGTAACGTTAACGCACGGAATGTTTTTCTACTTGTGGAAATGTTTCTGTTTCTTCGTATAAAATAATTTTACATTGCATATTTCTTACACCCGGTCAGAATCGCAATTTTATTGTTTTCGGGACGTAGGCCTACAAGCAATAAAAACTAACTCGCATGACGAAATGAGATAATTGACGTTGAATTAAGACACCACGTTACTACAAAGACTCTTTAAAATCACACTACGAAATGTATTAGCATTTTTTAAAATTGCTTAAAATTTGAAAATTCATGATTTTTATCTGTGGCAGTATACTAATTTTTTCTTGTAAAATTATTGTTGCTAAGAAAATCATTAAGTTAATGTTAAATTTTCTATACATTTATTCGTTAGTTTTTTCTACGTCCAGAAACCACCGAAGTTGTGATTTTGATTTTTACTCCTCCGAAAGAAACTAATAAATATCAATACTATTTTCTCTCGGACGAATAAAAATGCGGACGAAAACGTCAGTACCGATTTTAAAATAGATACAGGATGCCAATTCCCTGTAATTAATATATTGTGTTTATAATACAGTTAATATGACATGAAATTCAGGGCATAGTCCATTAGGAGCATAGATACTTGGGCTCCCATATTCCGAAACGTTCGGGTTTTCGGTGCAGTATTTTGAATACTATAATCATTTGAATAATAATACTTACAGTAAATTTATGTAATTCTATAACTACCTTTCAGATAATAAAATAAATTATCGTGATTATGGCGTTAATGTTTCCGTTAAGTCGATCGCAAAACCACCTTCACGCTGTCGACACAGTCACTGAACGCCGACACGTCACACGCTGGACGGACGGACAACGGACAAACACCGGCACACTCGTGTACTATTCTGGGAGCCCGTGCGTCGGCCGCACCCGGGGGAAATTAACGTCGGACAGGCGGACAGAACCGTTCCGTCGTCACGACGACAACGTCGAAAAGTATATGGCTGGCGCGGCGGGATATGAGGCAGGACCGCGATAGATCGATTTCTTGACACGGTTCCGATCCAATATGAAGTTATCGACCCCTTTGCGATGAAGCCGAAGCGATTTCTTTTTCCCGCGAAAGACATCCAAGCACACGACATAATTCAATACTCTAAAACGAACAACTGAATCTCGTATTTTGCTAGTTGTTACGGGCTGCATGAGAAGTTGTTTCCGTGTTCGACTAGGCGACTCCGAATACGGCAACTTCGGGCAGTAGCACAGAACAGATAACAACACAGAGACGAAATGAAGTGGCGGTTCCTTTGATGTGAACGTGCCCGTTTCCTTATTGGCTGCGCCGCGAGGGCTCCTTGCGCCTGATTGGCTGCTACGTGCTGCGGAAGCTTCCCTATAGACTGGGAGTAGTAGGGGCGGGTAGGTCCTAGATACAAAGGGATGCCTTTTTTGATTGACTGATACCAATTTGATATCAACTTAAATAAAAGTGTTAGTTAAATTCATTGAAAGGGTTAATCATAAAAGTGAATCAATTTTAAAGGGTTAAATTTAATGAAACGGTAAAATTTATCGAAAGGATTCAATGTATTGAAAGGGTTAATTTATTTCATTTCGTGTGTTTTGTGCAAGAGTGTACTTAGGGTCTTCTTTCTTTCTTTATTTTTGTGGGGAGCTCTAGTACATCCTCACCTGTGAGCTCTTGCACTCGACTAAGGTGTGATGTGTTGGGGGTGGGAGTTTTGTGCAAGAGTGATCTAAGTGTAAATTTTTTGGGTTTGGAAATGATATTGCTCATATATGGTGTTGGTAGATAGATTACTTTGAAAGATAGTATTAATACAAATGAATATCAATGTTGCACAAGATAATTTTAAAGTGTTTAAACTATTTATATGCATGAATAAATTACACACATATTATCGCAAATTTCAAACGATCACAACTATATGAATAACAAGTGGAATTGGGCGACACTCCAGAGATATGAATTAGTCTACCCCGATCTGTATGTTAGAAATATAATGTATATGTGAGAAATATAACGAACAAACACAACTACATGACTATCACAGTTACATGAGTGAATGGAATCATTTAATTAAAGAATCAAAAAAAGGTCCCTATAAATTAAAAGGTTAACGAACACAATAACTAGACATATATAACACAACTTGTCGCCTCTCGCAAGTAACTTACACGGCTGTCTGCCTGTGAGACTAGTGACGAGGAACTTTAGAAACATAATCCACATCCAAATTGAATAAAATGCATAATGAAATCGCAACTCTCGCAAAACATGTCTGTCCAGCTCGGAAGCTGGTTAAGGAATGAAGTGATCTTACACCAAGTGCCTGACTATATATACGTGGAGCACATTCAGAGGCTGACAAGTAACTAAGGTTAAAGCTACTCGGAAATAGATGTGAATACGATTTACACACGAGTCATATGAATCCTTAATTATATGTAGAAAAAAACGAATCCCTAATTTAACTAGCAAAAAGCACAGAGGATGATTTAGCACTTCAAGTTATATGGACAAATAAAGATTTCCAAAGTCGCAAATCGAATTTTAAAGAGACACAATAGATATCACACCAGGAGCTCCCCCAAACACAGCTGTCCATCTCGGTCAGACAATGAATGAGTGGATTGTATGACATGTGCCTGCTTATAATCTCTTAGGTGGAGTGTAGCCAAGTTTAAATTTACGACTGACAGGACCTATTTCCTCACCAAGCTACTATTAACGACTTGATTACACTTCATCCTACAAGTACGTGAATGTATAAAAGTAGAATATTTAAAAATAATGTACATGCTACAGATTTTTTTCCTCATGTCTGAAATTCATAGCACTTGGCAACAAAAATGCGATTTGAAAATGCTACGAAGTTTGCTCTACTCAACACAGAAATGGGGTTTACATGATAAACGCACTATCACACAGTAAATTCAAGACTTATAAAAAAATATTTCATACTATATTTTACAAACACTGTGGACAATATCTGAACTCCGGAGCATATAGTACCGCTTAATGAGAATCGCAGCTATCAGACTCCAAAGGCCGGTGAAGTCGAGAGTTCCAGTGTAGCGTCTATGCAGCGTGAGGGCTGGCAAACAACTAAGATGGCGGAAATCCACGAGCAGTGGTCACATAGCTCCTCACTCCCCCTCCCCTTGTCCAGAAGTATGTTTTCACTCGAAAAGACAGTTCTTTTTCCAAGGTTCCGGAACAACAGCTCTAAGCACGTCTTCGGTGATCTGTCCCCCTCTGTCCCTCCAACACAGAGTTGGTTTTTGTCATTTCCAAAGCTCTGGGCCATAAACCCTGGTATCAATTCAACACTGCAAGAACCTGTTTAGCTGCAAACACCCCCCCTCTGCTAACACCGGCCAAGAACTGCCCCTTCCGATGGCATGCTTTGCAAAACCCACCCTCCTGAAGGTCAGAAATAGTTTTTTGGGATGACTGCCCCTGTCCACATAGGGCGCTGTACCCTCACTGATGATTCAAGGCCATATATCTCATCCCTTTATAAAACTCAAGAACGAGTTTTTCGGATATCTCGGGAACTGTGGCCACTCCAAGTAGGCCTGTCCCTTTACCCTCAAAGCGATGCCTCTGCTATAAACAGAGGCTTGCATCAAGGTCAAAGTAACACTTTCTCTAGGGAAGCAGCAGTGGATTTTGAACTGACCTGGGCTAGCTTCTTGCCGCTATCCTCTCCTCACTGCAAACCGCTATTTTCACTGGAACATTGAAGCTTCCTCCTATTTTTCGAGATGCAAGAGCCTGGTGTATTCCCAGTGAAATTTAAAAAAAATCACTTGTCCCACCGATGAAACTTTATTTTCCTCATCACTAAGAAATACAATCCAAACATCTTTAACACAAAATAAATTCAATTAAAAAAATATTTACCATTTTACAGCGAACTTTATTCCTGTTTTCCAGCAAAATTCAATTGATAAATGATTAAATTTCATACCAACATAGTTATAATACATATTTTTGTAAGTAATGACAAACATGCACATTATTTAAGTTTTAACTATTACAATGTAAGCAAATACTCAAGTTAAATCTTTATTTTCAAACATTTAAAACGTAGGTTCAACAAATTTGTTCGAAAGTATTTTACTTTCAATCTGTTTTTCTAAATTCTTGGGTGTATAGTTTTCCTAGCCTAGCGTTTTAACTGTAGTATCGTACAGGAAAAATAATATAATCTTAATCGAGTTTAATATTCTATGTGAAGTAATAATTCGTTCCAAATTTATTTGGGAAAGACAGACAACTATAGCAACGTGATTTTACAAAAGATATGGATACGAGTAATTCCAAACCTCGTGTACAAAGCTGGGCAGCGGACAGTCGAGAACTGAGTGTGTGGGAAGCGAGCGAAACTTAGGTCTCAAGAGCTGATGAGGATGAGCCTTGCAAGGAGCAGTGTAAGACCTTGCGTGGTCCGGAGTTTTGGGCCATGAGTGGACGAGATGAGAGAATGGTTCAGTGAGCTGTTTCAGCCTGTGCCATACACTACTATCGATACCTGCCCACTTCCATCTTACTAACAACTTCCTCTTATCCCCTGATGTCACACAAAGCCTATGGGCATGCATGTATGCCAGTGGGAGAACTTACACTCTGGCCATGCCACTCCAGCACTGTGCCAACTTCAGTCCACGATGTGTATTACGGGTCTGCAGCTCACATCCACTATACCATTCACAATATCCTGGGACCTACCTCTCCTATCTTTCACAGCTACACGTTTAGAGTAACTGGACTGTTTTCATAACATAACATAAAATTTTAAGCCCAGTTTTAAAAACTTCTGTATTCAAATACTCCTTTTGAAAAATACTGTGAGTTATTCGACACTGTCAAAACAAGTGTACATCATCAAAACTAGTGTCCACAGTCAAAAATTCATTCAAGGTTACACTATTTACACTGTAAAACATAATATATGAATTTTACACCATATAAATTTGTTTACACCATAAAAACTCTTTTATATAAAATTTTAAACTAGAAAAATTGAATAACGATTTTCTAATAAATTTTTTTTTGCAATGGGAAAACTATTTTGGTCTTTTTTAACTTGCCAATTTCTAAGAACTGTATCCTTACAAACAAAGGAATATAACCTAACATAAACAATTATGAAACCCAGACAAATTATCCAATAAATTAACTATAAATTACATCTCAATAAAATAAAAACATGAAATATTATAGAAATCTAATCCAAGAAATGAATTATGGGTAATATTATCTTAGTTATAAGAAATATATCACATTACAAATACATTCTAAATAACATTAGAACAGAATCAGATCTCAAATGCCTTTAAGTTGAAATATAACCCATGAAAAAATGTTTCAATCCCAGGAAATTACAACAATAAGTTAAACAAATTATGTTCTTAATTTCCTAGGCTTTAAAATTCCACAGAATTTTATCCAGATTTCAAAAAATGTAACATCAAAAACAATCAGTTATGTCATATTTAAAAGTAATCAAATGCAATGGAATACCACCCAAACACCATAAATTACAATACGTACCAAATAAACCCAATTAACACTTAATGCGATTGGACCAATTAAATGAATCTACGATGGTTACCAATAGAATTACAAATATAATGCAACAAATTAAGCCACAATTAAAAGGAATCAAACTCAAAGAATAATGTCATAAACAAAAGCTTATAAATATAGTGGGTTATTGCTTAACTGCTAAACCAATGAAATGATATACCAATCAACAAGAGGATTAATTGCACAATAAACTGTACATCCATGTACTATCCAGAGGTTTATTAAATAAAATAATTTATCAAATATTATTAGAAATCTTTTATTTAGTATTACAATTATATAATCATTGTATTACAATCTTTTAAGATATTAATTCTTGACCCAGGAGTCGTGTGCTTTTGAGAAACCCCTCCATCACACCAAGAACGTATCTTTCTACCTTTTAATGCTTTTATCAACAAAATGTCCATTTGGAGAACTGACTTTTTGCAGTTCATGTTCGTAAAATCTGTGTTTTATTCATTCTATAGCATGTGTTTCTATATACTACACTCTGAGTTGTGTTTGTGTAATTGAAATAATTTTTAATATTTCATAAGACCAGTTAACTGCAATTTTTTTTCAAAGACTCCTTTCTGCTTTGAGATATGTACAAATTCGCCAACTTTGAACTTTGTTTTTCTTTCATATATGACTTTAACATTGATGAAAATTTTTTCATTATACTGTTATCCATAACTTCTTTGGGCAACATTTTGAAAGTTCTATGATATCTGGAATTATAAAATTTAACTATTTCAGGCAAAATTTCAACCCATTTGAAAGTGCCCCTCGATGTGAAATGTTTATATAAAACTACTTAATCGAGTTGTAATGTTCCACAACACTAGCTTTAAGCTCTGAATACATTGCGTAGTGATTAATACCATATTAAATCATTAGTTTCCGGAACATCTCTATCAGTTTGGAGCGAATTTGGCTTTCTATCTTTCAACACAATCTTCATTGCATCGGTAACCTGTTTCCCAGTTTTGTTTTTCAGTGGTATACCCCAACCATATTTCGAATAAACATCTATTGCGGATAAAATATACTTGTATCCCTTATTGGATTTTGAAAGCAATGTCATTTCACAAAAATCAACTTGAAAAAGATAATTTTAACCATGAGTTACAACTCTTCTTCTGGGATATCTTATTCTTGCAGGACCATGAAGCTCTTGAGTAATCTTACTAAACTTCATTTGTAATATAACCATCTTTTGTTAACTCTTCAATAATAAAAACAATTTTGTATGTTGTTCATATGTGAATTATTCTCACTCTCGAAGCAATGAGAAGTTTTAATCTATGGACCAGTTCATTAGGATTGTTCGAATATACAGGTGAGAAACAGTTGTAAATTTCATGTTTATATATTCCACTTCCTACTATATCTCCTATTAAATGTATCTTCGGGTGGTTTTCGACTCCTTAACAAATGTTAGCATTCATTTGACGAATAAGTTCTTTATATTTCTGCAAATCAGTAATGTAATATCCATTTGAAAAGTTTTTAATCAATAATTAAAACAAGCCTTGAATTACATCAGTTACATAACCACCAATTTAAATGTTATTGTCAGGCAAAAATTCAATTATAGAATCTCCCACATACCATACGTCGTGTCGATAAACACCAAATGTTGTATCGTGCAGAGGTGAAGAATATTGTAAAGATAAATAATGTTGTGTTTAATGAGAAAGAGTTTGCTTTTTCTTTGTTGAAGGCTATTCTTCCGATTTAATTTCCAAAACTGTTTCATTAGGTTAATTCAATGCAGAATGAATGTATCCATTCTATTTGTAACATGTTTAAATATTTCTGTATTTAGAGCATCATGTTCCATATTGGCTTATTTGCCTTGCAAAAATTTTTCGTTCACAAAAGATATAACATTATGTAATTCTGAAACAGAGGCAGACATGTTTTGGTTAATTTACATTAAATTCCAACTATTTATATATGAATTAAGTTGTTGCTTTTCTAACTGGTGCATTATGACGGATAGTTTGGACTTTTTTTTCAATCTTATCGACTTTACTTAAAACAGAATACAACTTAGTTACAGTTTTAGCATTCAAATCATTAATAAAATAATTTATTTGTTTTTCCAAATCATTATTTTGTTTTCTCAAATCTGTTTGCATAACTAAATCAAATCTTTTATTACTGAATTCATCTCTAATATATTACATTATTTGTTACATTCATGTTTCTAGTAGATTTGTAATAGTATCGCTTACCATTTAATTTATTACAATTGTTAAATTTTCTTGCATTTCTGTAAAGTGGGTTGTAAAAACTATGTTTGTCATATCAATAAAGCATTAAAGTATTTACTAAATCCATTTAAACATTTTTCTATTCTAAATTCATTACTCTGAAAAACATTGCTAATATTGGTTAAAATGTTTGCAATTACACTCGTGTTTCCATAAACATTATCATTCAAATCCACTAACTTTATTAGTTTCTCTTGAATATTGTTTGATTGTGATTTTAATTCATTTAAACGCAATAGTGTTTAAGTTTACCACATAATGTTTATTTACCACATCGCTATCTTTCTCAGCCATACCCATATTAAGTAATATATGTACGTTCAAATCACAATGCCCATCTCGATTTTTGGTTAAACAACTATTGTAATGATTATGTTTTATACTTTTATGTCCAAAATTGGAAATACTCATTGTTCTTCACCTGGAAGTAAAAAACTTTCAAAACTAGACCTATATCTGCCTTTATATAAGTAAAGAGTTGGTACAATCACAAAAAAACCCGTATTTTTCTTAAAAACAGTAAAAACACACATCTTTAAACTTTGTAAATTACATTTTGCTTAAAACATGATCATTGTAAATTTGTTGAAGATTCATATAGTCAATTTCAAACCCAGTTAACATATCTGTATTATCACACAAATTATATTTTGGTATTTGTGCATAACTTCACGATAGATAAACACAATCAATGTTTGAATGCCGACCAAAACTGAAATATTGTTGTATTTCACCCTGTGGTTCACTCCAAACATCGTCAAAAATAAATACCGAATTGGGTAATGTTTCATTTGGAGGCACTATAACTTCTTTATTTGTAAAAGGGGAAATATCGCATTCTTTCAATTAATGGCAAAATACTTGCTAATTGTTGATATTTCGCTTGTTTTATTATTTTAGAAAAACACGTACACATTTTCAAATATAAGTTCATTTGGATGTTTCAACTGCGACATTATAACACAAGTTTTTACACATGACAAGGGACCACTTATTAGACAAAGTATATTTGATGGTAAATCATACCATGTTTCTGTTCAATTACATTTTATTTCATATTTATAATTACCAGTAGATGTGCATTTTGTTGTATAACCTTCATTTCTACACAAATACAGTATAATGTATTGTATATTATCATAACATACTAATGTAACATATTGTAATGTACTAACATATCATAATATATTGTAACATACTAATGTAATGTATTGTAATATATTGCAATGTACCAATGTGACATATTGCAATGTATTGTAATGTACTAATGACATATATTGCAATGTATTAATATAAGGTGTTGTAACATATAGTAATGTAATGTATTTTAAGTTACTAATGTAACATATTGAACCATATTGCAACATATTGTAATGTACTAATTTAAAACGAATGTAATGTACTAACATATAAACAATAAATGTAGGTCTATATAAAGGTTCATGTTCAGTTGAAAACAATGGCTTGTACAAGACATATCAAAAAAGGACACTGTGTATTGAATACATTGATCAATAAATTACCATTTGAAATGCATTTACCAAAATACAATTATTGTGGACCTGGTACTAAACTTGCCAAACATCTGGCACAGAATGATCAAGGAATAAACTCTTTGGATAATGCATGTAAAGAACATTATATAGTTTACGATCGAACAAACAATTTGAAAGAAAGACATATAGCAGATAAAATTCTAGCCGATAAAGCTGCAAATATAAGGAAGAATCCATCTACATACACAGGTGAAAAACTTGGAGCTTTGGTTGTTGATAAAGTTTTGCGTGCAAAGGTAAAGAGAGGCATGGGCTTACAATGTAAAACGAAATGAAAAACAAAGAAAGGAGGAATTATTCCATTACTATTTCCAGCATTAACAGCTCTTGGATCAATCCTCGGAGAAGTTTCGACAATTATTAGAGCAGTTAATTCAAAAGATAAAGGAATGTATTTGAAACCCTATAAAGTTAGACAAGAACAAAAAAAACTCGAAATGTGGAAAAAGAACAGAAAGTCCTAAATAGTCTTCCAAAACATGCATTAACAAACAAAGATATTAACATATTTGTAAAGAAACTGGATATTTCTTATTTTCAAGGCATGTATATGATAGACAATTTACCAAAGAAACCAAGTATTCGTGAATATATGACTGTTAATTTAGATTCTACAAATCACGGAGGATTGCATTGGGCTGCATTAATTAAAAAAGTAAATCAATCATTATATTACAACAGTTTTGACAATTTATATCCTCCAATTGAAATACATAATTACAAAAAAAACACACGCTTAAAGTACAATTACAAAACAGAACAATTACCAAATACAATCAATTGTAAACATTTATGTTTACGTTTTTTGACTATAAATAGGATATATAAGTATTTGTAATAGTAAAACATAGTATTATTATGTCAATTATGTTGATATTAAGTAGAAATTCGTCACAATTGCATGTGGCATATTTCCCTGCATTGGAGTTAGATGGAGAATGGCAAATAAGTGTATTCGAATTCGTTATGTACAATATAATATTAAACATTGCTATGCATAACCAATCATTTATGGCTAATGTTGGTGGAAAAACCTACAAGATTTGAATGAAAAACCGATAAATACAATACATGAATTCACGTATGCTGTGGCTCCAGGATATAAAATAATTGAAAAACCGAATACTCTGATATATCTTCCAGTCATAGAGAATTATGTTGATGAAATATTTGATACAATTGTCGATCAAGACATTAAACTTATTACTTTTAGAAATGAAGAAATAACCATCCGTTTACATTTTAAAAAGCTATATAAACAGTTGCATTCCTTTAAGCATTACAATCATAATGGGTTTTATGTACAATATTAAATTCGGACATAAAGTAGGCGGTTCTTTTAACAACTATGTCACTAAGGAATGCGATTCAAAGAAAGGAAGTACATAAAGATGCAAACACAAGCATAAAATGCTCACTTATAATAAGTTACCTGTGAAGTTAACATGAGTCAATAAATTGTATTAAAAATAATTAGGTTATATAGTGAATAGAAATGGAAGACATACTTAATGTTGAAGAACCAAACAGCTATGAAAATGCAATTACCAATACGGAAATACATTTTTATGAACCATTCCAAGCAGGTCCGTATACAGTTCCTTTGGAAATAAGGATTTCCATACATCACGATATTTACACATTACTATGAATAATCAAGTTTAATGTTTATAGGAACAATTAAAAAGACATCCGATGCAAGTAATCCAACAACTACAAAAATAGTAAGAAATAGTTAGAAATGGAATACTTAATTTATCGACAGAATTGCATATTTGGTAAATGGAGTGGAACTCGATCAAACATGAGATGTTTAATTAATTCCATGATAAAAAACTATCTCAGAAATTGTAAACAATCTTTATACTGGGCTTATGAATGGGTGGAGCAATGCTAGTGATTACTCATTACAAATAAACCCAGGTGGAAAATACGAAGTTTTATACCGTTAAGTGTGGTTTCGGACTTTGTTGAAGACTATAAACACATCATATTAAATGCTAAACAAGAACTAGTTATTCTATTCGGCAATATGCATTTGAAAGCCATATATGATACAGCTAATAATGAGGAAGGTGTGTAATGGTTAATGAAGTATATTGAAATTAACATTCTTGAACATGTAAAGTCTTTAAAATTTATCGAATAAGGGAAGAATTTAGTGATTGCATTCAAATTGCAAGGTTTAGAGGTATTTCCAACTCTGCCATTAACTCAGAAAATAGTGCATAGTGTGAAATCAAGTTTTTTGTCGAAAAAACGGAGATTTGTTGTCATTTGTTTTCAAACAAATCGACAAAACATCTTAAAAGCTGATAGATCAGTATTCGATATTTGTGATATGAAAAATATTAAACTGTATCTGAACAGTCAAGCTTACCCGTATGTGGATTTTAATATGTGCTTTGCTCTTCGCGAATTCCTTATTTCATATGATATGTATACAAAGTTTCAGGAAACATATTGTAACAAAAACAGTTCACCAACCTAGAGCCCAAAACATTTAAAAGTAGAGGAGCATTATTTGTTTGAGGTAAGCATACAGGATGACATAATTACAAATAGCATTATTGATTCACAAATTTAATTTTTTGCAAATACACAAGCTTACACTTTGATAATTCATGATAGATTAGCAATTTACAATGTAAATGATAAGCTAGTGAAATAATGAACTGAGTCAGTAGATGACTAACTATGGCTACAACAAGATGTTTTGCAATGTGAAGGGATTTCAATCTGTGGAAAATAAATACCATTAAAGTATTAGCTGTTACTGATATGGAAAAACTTACAACTGTATTCTTCTTCAAACCACCATTCGACTGGATATATCTAACTCCCAAATACAAAAAAAAAAAAAAACAAATATATGGATTACTAAGCATCAACATGGTTTAACATGGGAAAATGGATGTATAGAGAATGAGAATATTGAAGATATTTGCAAACATTACCTAAATAATTGTGAAATATATGTAGGTGGAGTTGAGCAAAATAGCATTTACAAAAATATTTATAATGGGAAAGTAATACATATTCAAAAATAATACAATTGCCCCTCATTCTAACAATTGCATCACTTATATGGATCTACTTAGACATTCTTCTCTTCAGAGGAAAACTTTATATTAATACTAACTTGGGCAATGATGTCTGACTGGGGTGAAACAGAATGATGATTCTCCTCCCGAATCACCTGTGGATATTATTCGAGTGACATGGCATTATTTAGGATGAGTGAAATTTTTAATAAAAAGTATTTCCTGAATAACAACTTCTCACAGATTCGAGAGCAACGAGTTCGTCTTCCCTCCAGCATCAACCAAATGTTATCAATCCCATTCTCAGAAAATAAGATTGAGTGTTTTTCTGTATATAAATAAATATTTTTAAGAAGAAAGTGTTTTTGCTTATGTAAATAAATATTTCAAGAAGAAAGTGATTTGCTTGTACATGTAAATAAATAATGTATTTGTCTGAAAAAAATGGGATGTATTAAAAGTGTATTTCAAAGTGAATGTGTGTTTCATTTATTTTCAAACTGTAGATCTGGAAGTTTATAATCATTTATCTTAAAGAAGAGGTGAGTCAATGATTTCGCAAAATAAAAAAAATTACTTTATCCACCAGGGGATGCAGCTTTACAGTTTGTTTGTGTGAAGAACATTTATTTATTCGTGGGTGTCACCTTTTTACATATATATCTTTAAAAATGCATATCGTCGTAACAGAACAAACATTACTTCGTTAACTGATATGTTTTTAGTGATCAGAAATATTTGGGTGTGAATAGAATACGTACTTTTTTCTTCAGTCGGTTTAACGAACATGTGTGTGTTCGCAACAGTTGGCGAATCACTTTGAGCGCTTTCCATAATTGCACACAATACTGTCTCGCTGTGAAATAAGTTTTCGTGAATATCACCTAAAAATGGCGAAATCGTTAATATTTAATACAGTAAATACTATGGAGATTCGCAATTCATAAACGATTTTGTATCTTAACAGAAAACAAGACGAAATAAATAATTTTACTGATAGTATACGAGTTTTAAAAACTAATGTAAAATGCAGTTAATGGGTAGTAACAAACACTGATGATTTTCACGAGATATTTAAAACACATAAAAATGGCATTTACTCAATATCTGCTTTTATTGTTTAAATGAGGTAGTTTTGTGTTCTATACTTTGCGCGAAGCTTGTAGGATTCCTACAGCTGGGACGTGTTCAGTACGTGTATAAAACTAAAATATTTATAGCATTCCTTGTCCCGAGCGAGACAAGCTGGTTGCTTGAAGATATTCTGGCAAGGCGCACGCTCGCCTGTCGGAGAAGGCAACCCGGAATTAGCTTGGGAATTCGGCCGACCGCATATCTGCTGGAGTAGACAACGCAGACTTTCGCCTGCCTGAGAGGGCAACCCACAACGCTCTTTAGGTGATAGCATCATCTATCTGCTCGGGGTTCAAACCTCGCTCACAGTCTTCATAGTAGTATTGTTTTTTTAATATTTCCGTTTTTCACGTAGTTAACCATTGTAACATAAAATACGATAAGAGGTAGAATATTTTTATTCTTGTTGATAAATTTATTTCTATTTTAATAATCGTTGATTAATGTCTGAATTCCATTTCTCTACTAGTGTTAATTATGGGAGTCACTAAGATATTATTTCGATAGCTTATAGTGTATACATTTTTTCCGTTATTTTGAAGTTTGCCCAAGCATATTATTTCTTTTAAATATCAAATAATCCATACCTCATTCGGCTAGGATTAGTAAATATGGATTTCCGAAGCTAATCTTGTGTGTTTGTTATGATAATCTTTTAAACTTTCTCTGTGATACGTTTTCGATGGAGTTTTTGTTAAAATTATTTCGGATCGATAAACTGAGTTTGTGTTAAGTAACTTAGTGTTGATTTCATCGTTCTCTTCCATGAAGTTGCAGGGACCTAAATCTTTCCTTGATTTATTCATTTTGTGACAAATTTATACTCAATAATAAAATAGTGAGGGTTCTTAAAATATATTCGTTTGCAGAAAAAGTTCAAACACTTAAGAGTATAAATGCGAGAATTTTTTCAAACATCTCCTGGCACAAAGGTTTGAAGACTCTTAACCAGCTCTAGGTATGGCGAGTCAGAGGAAGGGGCAGGTGGGGGAATAATCATTCATCTCACAGAACCTGACAGGGCAGATTTTCGGAAGAGTCCACAATTCATGGGTAAAGCGTAGTTTTCCAAACAAATAAACACTTTGGAAGAGTCCAACTTGGTATCTTGAGGGGTGTCTGACAGTTGAAGAGATCCCGAAGTTTTTGGACAAAAGGCATGTTTGTGGGCTGATGGTGAAGGGAGGGCGATTGGACTGCGTGGTCTTTTAGAGGTTTTGAGAAGTGCGTAGTCGGAAGGAGCAGTTCTTGGCTGGTGTAGGTAGAGGGGGGTGTTTGCCGCTAAACAGGTTCTTGCACTGTTGAATCGATACCATGATGAGTGGCCCGGAGCTTTGGAAACGACAAAAAAAAAAACGAACTCTGCTGGAGAGACAGGGAGGGAGACAGATCACCGAAGAAGTGCTCAGAGCTGTTGTTCCGTTACCATGGAAAAAGAACTTTCTTTTCTGGCGAAAACGAACTTCTGGAAAGGGGTGGGGGGAGTTAGGAGCGACGTGACCACTGCTCGCGGATTTCCGCCATCATAGTTGTTCGCCAACCCTCACGCTGCATAGACGCGACACTGGAACTCTCGACTTCACTGGCCTTCGGAGTGTGATAGCTGCGATTTTCGTTAAGCGGTATTATATGCTACGTGGTACAGATCTCGTTCACAGTCTTTGTACAATATAATGTGAATTTTTTTATAAGTTTTAAATTTATTGTGTGATAGTGCGTTTTTCATGTAAACCTCGTTTCTGTGTTCGGTAGACGAAACTTCGTAGCATTTTCAAATCGTGTTTTTTTTTTACCAAGTGCCGTGAATTTCACAGAATTGAGGGGGAAAATTTTTTTAGTACGTACGTTATTTTTAAATAATTCACTTTTATACATTCACGTACTTGTAGGGTGAATAGTGTAATCGAGTCGTTAATAGTAGCTTGGTAGGGAAATAGGTTCTGTCAGTCGTAAATTTAAACTCAGCCGCGCTCCACGTACCAGATTATAAGCAGGCGCACGTCATACGATCCACTCATTCTTGACTGACCTCCAAGTTGGACAGATGTGTTTCGGGGAGCTCCTGGTGTGATTTCTATTGTGTCTCTTTAGAATTCAAAATGCGAGTTTGGAAATCGTTATTTGTCCGTGTTAACTGGAAGTTCTGAATTATTCTCTGTGCGTTTCGCTAGTTAAATTAGGTATACATATTTTTCTAGACATAATACAGGATGCATACGACTAGTGTGTATATCGTATTCACATCTATTTACGAGTAGCTATAACCTTAGTCGCTTGTCAGCCTCCAAACGCGCTCCACGCATATTTAGTAAGGATTTCGACATAAGATCGCTTAATTCCTTCACCAGCCTCCGAACCGGACTGCGAGAGTTGCGATTTCATTACGTGTGTTAATCAATTAATTTCTTTTTACGTGTGGATTACGTTTCTAAAGTTCCTCCTCATCAGTCTCACAGGCAGACGGCCGTGTAAGGTATGTGCCAGATGCGTGAAGTTGTTACATATATCTTGTTATTGTGATCATTAGCCTTTTAATTTATAGGGAATTTTTTTCTTCTTTAACTAATTAATTCCATACACTCACGTAATTGCGATAGTCATGTAGTTGTGTTCGTTCGTTATTCTTCTATTGTGTAAATTATATTTCTAACATACAGGTGGGGGTACACTTATTTATATTTCTGGAGTCATGTAATTGCACTTGTTATTCACGAAGTTGTGATCGTTTGGAATTTGCGATTCGATGCGTGTAATTTATTCATACATAGAAATTGTTTAAACACCCTGAAATTTTCTCGAGCAACGCTGATATTCATTTGTATTAATACTATCTTTCAAAGTTATCTATCTACCAACACTGTCTACGACCAATATCACTACCAACCCAAAAAATTACACTTAGACCACTCTTACACAAAACTCTCTCTATATATATATATATATAAGATACCATCCCCAACATACCATACTTCAGCGAGTGCAAGAGCTCACAGGATGAGGACGTACCAGAGCTCCTCATAAAAAGAAAGAAAGAAGAACCTTGATACATCTTGCACCAAACACAAAATAAATTAACCCTTTCAATAAATTTTACTCTTTCAATAAATTTTAACCTTTCATTAAATTTCACCGTTTCAATTTGATTAGCCGTATTTTTATTAACCCTTTCAATCAATTTAATTAACCATTTGATATCAATTTGATATCAAATCAATTAGGTCAATCTAAAATGTGGCATCCCTTTGTATCTGCTAGGGTTGTCGCATGGCAACCAGGTTACCAGGTACTGATTGGCGAACGGCGTTCCAACATGTTGCATACTCATTGGTCGCAATTTTGATAGGGTATGTTGCTGTAGTTCGTGGTATAAACCGCCGTACCATCTCGATGTAGACTATTCACGATAAAATAAGCACTTTTGAAAGTCCTGCTTAAGATCTACTTATATACACATCGTGTATTCTTCCGCCTTATGTAAGATTATCATTGTCATGGGCCTCATCACTTTATTTCGGTTGAGTATAACTGAAATTATTAGTAAAGTAACTATTTAAAAAATCTCCCATTTTTACACTTCGATGCATTGAAAAACACAGAAAGCAGAAGAAATAATTTCAGTTATTAGAAATGGTTACCTCACAATATTTATTCGACGTTAAGATACGGAACTACTTCCCATCCATCGTTACCAACTTTACTGGGCACATGTTACTCAGTGCGCCCGTTAAAACATATGTAGATAGGGGCAATGACTTTTTTCTAGGATTTATTTCAAAAGGGCTCAATTTATCGTGAACAACCTTTATTCTTAAGTATTTTGTGGTATAAGTGTACCTATATTTTTTTTTGACATTTGTAATTGCGATACAGATGTCTGCCATTGAAAAACAAGAATGAACACGAAAAAGTACAAAAGTATGACAAGTAACCTACGGTCCGGAATTTTATATATATATATATATATATTTTATATATATATATATATATATATATATATAAACTAGAATGGCAGCGATACAAAAATATTTTTATACATTTGGCGATCCTATTTAACAATTTAACCAAATTCAACAAAAAATTTTTTTTGTCGACAGTATCTATTAGACCCATAGTATAATGAACATTTTTTTGAAGGCAGTTCTGTAAATATTTACTTAGTCGCTTGTCAGTAAATATTTACATTGCAGTTCTTATGCCTTGTGTCAAAAACCAATAAACCTATTTCCTCCCAAATTTTTCATATAAGTAGCGTTATTAAAGCCATATAAACTTATGTGCTTTAATGGCTCAGGCACTTATTTTCAAAATGATGGCAGTGCAAATATTTCAGGTTGGTGAACCCTATCATGCAAGACTAGACTGGTTAAATCCGAAGTTGATGCCGTGAATCCTACCTCCGTGATGCAGTTTACTGCAAGCTAGCTTAATTTACAAGTTTTTCTGAATTCGAATCCCGGGTAAGACACGCGTGTATTTTAATTGTCTTTGTATTGTTTCATATATTTCTGGTTTCATCTCTAATGATATCGCTGTCAATGAGACGTCAAAGCCTACCCACCATCTAAGCATTTAAGAAATCTCCTAGAATTAATTTGCACCCATGCAGAGGAAAGTAGATTCATTAGTTATCAGTAATTCTTTTTTTTTTTTACCACAGCTAACAAACTTCCGTAAAAATATTACGTAACGCATAATACAAACACGTTTTTATTGCACACATGATTATTTTATTCTCAAATATGTTAGAAAAAAAGATAAAATTGTTCAAAATACCAATAACAAAATAAAAATAACAAAGCAATGTAAATATTTATTTTGTCTGGGTGATCGCTGTAAATAAAATGGCAATTTTATCTGTGTTATCTGGGCTATGTTACTGATATCATACAGATACTTATTTAGCTACGCCAGGGAGAACCACTTGTCTCAAACAATTAATACTTCTGCGGGAACTAGATCGTCAAGAAACTATTTATAAATTCGTTCCTCAAATAAGTAATGTTTAAAGAAGAAGCATTACTTCATGAAGTGTGACTTGTTTGCCAAACAAGCCTTCGACTATGAATTCCAGTGTTGCAGACTAGCTTAGTGCTTCGGGCGTAGAGGGGATTACAGAATTAGCAGTAGGTGCCTTGGTAACCATCGCCGCCTAGCGCAAAGTTTATTATGGGTTTCACACAAACAAACCCCCGCCAGGAGAAGACCTTAATAGGCAAAAAGGAGGCCGGAAGGTAGATGTGGCCGGTTTCAGCACTGGGGGGGGGGGGGGGGTGTGAGACGGCATTGGCGGTGGCCCGTAATGTGTCGGAAGTTTGGTTACGTCATCTGGGGCAGCGGCTAGAGGCGAGAGGGTCTGTAAGTGGTGCTGGAGCAGTGTGCGAATCAATTTGGAGGAGGATATGCCAGCGAATTTCCCTTCTCATATAACTTTACCCCTTGGTCGTGTAAGAAAAATTAGTTACCTGCCAGAGAAAGCTATTTCCCTCGCTGAAGAGTTTCTGGAACAGTGTAGGCAAACAAATAGTGTACTAAGCACTCTATTACGCATAAGACTGCAGGTTACTACGCATCTGGCGTACTCAATATACCTCAAATTCTCTGTGCATTCTAAACAAAGGTATTGTACAGTCTGTATCGAAATTATACACACAAACTTCGGCGTCAGGTTAATCATGGAAAAAAGTGAAAAAATATAAAACCTAAGGTCTAAAGTGAATCCTAAAGGGGTACATATTATCTATGACGTTGAACCTGAAGCACTAGTTTATTAGCAATATTACAGAATATATTCAAAATAGAACACTGTATGTCTGGATAATGTGCAACAGAACAAAGATCTGTGAATACCACAACACTTGTCTGTCTGCCGATGTAATCGAATTATATCATGGAAACAATCACGGGTGCTAAATGTTTTTCGACTGAATCTCCATGACTCTGTGGCGTACGTGGGATTTAAAAGATGGACTACTAATCCGTGTGTCACATTTAAACTTTACACAATACAGAGAGACTCGTTGCTCAGTCGTAAATAATTTCTTCAGTATTTGTAATAAATTTGTGCGACAGGTCCAACGTCACAGATATTTCCCCCCCTCCTTTTCCACATGAGGCGTCATGGAAGTGTATCGTCATAGACGCGACATCGCTAACTGTACGTTTGTGTGCAGCCGCCCATGTTGTCCAACTCAAGTCTCAACACGACGCGTCGGCATATCGCTTTCATCACGACACGAAAGCTGCACGACTAGAGGCATATAGCAATGTCAGTCGTTAGGCGTACGAGCGAGGGGTAAGAAGTACGAGTGGTATAGAATGAGTGAAAATATTGTAATAAAATGGGTACGAATCATTGCAAAAACACCCGTGTTTGTACGATCATACATTGACAGAATATTCGAGGGAGGATGCAACAGAAGAAACATGGAGCGAATAGACCTGCAAATAAATTGGACCGTTATGTACAAATAGAAAGATGTAATATGTATTTGATTGTTAGGTATTATAATTATGAATGTGTAAAAAAAAACATGTGCATAAATATGAGAGATACAATTCACTATCTTTAATATAAATAATATGTGGTGTTATTTATACACATGTTTTTACAAATCAAGAGGTCATACTAGGAAAGTGCACAAGCCACTCTTTCGAGAAACAACACTTTGAGTGTTTTATGACGGCCTTAAAATACATTGTACTGTAAATGTAAACAAAATTATTTCAAGGTAAATGTAATAGAATGAAACACTGAAGCGTTTGAGAGACCTGTCTCAATTTACTGCAAAATTCGCCCAACATTACGACCTGTTTGACCAAGACGCCTACATGAAGACTGCAAAAGTTTACCGTTTGCGACGTTGTGAACTTTAAAAACGTATACGAGAGTACTAGGAAAAATACATGTGCCTATAACAAGCACACATTTCCTAAGATTATAATACGACTAACCTTTTTTCCATGTCAATAGTTGATTCTGTGTAGAATCGTTACTTGTTGACTGCAGGAAAAAACAACATGGCTATTTCATGGAGCATAGATAACACACGTCCTTCGAGCATCACGGACTGCCCGACTCTGAAAACGAGTAACTCTGGTGTTTCACATACAATCTAAATCGGAATCAGTTATTTTTTACTGATTGTCAGTTGAAACTCCTCCATCCGGAATCTGTAGAAAAAGAAAACTATTAATCTCTCCATTTAAATGAAATCCACTAATACAATCAGTAGAAAATCTGTTATTTATTGTCGATTAATAAAAATCACAAGTATTATAAACATGCATTACGGTTTGAAATGAATTAAGTAGAATTATTTTGTCGCGAAACAAAATTATTACAAGTACAAGGAAATTTTGGAAGTTGTTAGTATCGAACCGCCACCCCAAAATGCAACACATTCTCTTGTTTATTTTGGCTGACGTTCTACCAACTCTGCTACTTTTCCACTGGGATAAATGGTTTCACATTTGCGTAGTAACATAAACTTACAATGGCGAACGGCTGTAAATTTCGTAATGTGTCGAAATATACACATTATGCATACGTAAATGCATGTCTTTGTAAGGCTCCAAAGTCATTCTAAGTTAAGTTTAGTTCAGATCGTAAGATTTAAAAGAGAAATATAGTGGTTTTAACGGTGTTGTCAGTGTTTTCTATATATCTGTCATTCTACAATGCAACGAGATTTTACAGAATGAAACTGTTATTTTGAATGGACAGATTTACTAGTAATAACTGTGCTAATTAGACAGTGGAACTTTGCAAAGACAGGTACTTGCGCAGAAAATCTATATATTTCGACAACAGGAAATACTTTGACATCACGAAACTTACAGCAATATTTGACATTACATTTTGTGGTTGAGTACCCATAATACGAGCACACATTTGGCAGTGGTAAAGTAGGGCAGTGGATATGGCTGATCATGAAAGTTTCAGCATACTTTGCTTTATGGGCGGAGGTTCAAGCCCAACCGCATCCAAAAACGTTATTGTGTAGGCAATATTTGTGTTCTGCGACAAAATAAATCGTACCTAACTTACATCACATAGGAATGCTCTGTGCTTATTTATTAACTAACTATAAATAACTAGTTTTATGCTGCTTGAATTAGTAAATTTCTTTTAACTGATGAATAAGTGATATTTTTTCTACAGATTCCGGATGGAGCAGTTTCAACTGACAATCAGTAAAAAATAGCTGGTTCCGATTTAGAGTGCAGGTATCGCCGTGAGCTCTGTCATCGCAGAACGGTAGTTTGCAAGCACAGAGCATGCGCCTCGTGATGCCATTTCCTCTAAGTGACTGTTGGTTTTAAAATATTAATAACTGGTGGAACCTTCCACGCATCCTGATTCGAAAAGGCATTAGTGGTACCCCGCTAGGGGTTATTGTAAGAATTATGGTATATATAGTCGTGTAACGGTCTCGGCAGACCAGACATGGACAGCCTGGGGTCTCTGACTAGAAGCTTAGTATTTGCATCAATAATGTTGTAATTAACATAGTCATGGCCCATTCGGCCGGAAAAATAACATATACTTAATAATTGTAGGCGCTTTAGATCATGGCGCGGATGTTTTGCAAATTTATGCAGTGCCTATAAATCGGCAATTTTAATAATTGCTAATATTTAATATTTGCCGAAAATAATCACACAAAGAATAAAAGGTTTTACCCAAGTGGTTTTAGATTGGGTCCAGTTTTGACCATTTTATGGGTCATTGTGTCCATTATGGACTTCAAATTAATGTCAAGTTACTTAGGGGAAAATGATCTTAAAAGTTTTTCTTCTATTTATACGCCAGTAGTAAAACTGTCAAAGTGCCATTGCCTATGGACATTAATAATTTTCAAAATAATCTCTGTTAAAGTATGATACTATTAGAATTACTCCCGTGTCATGTGTACTTGTATAAAACATCAAGATCACACGTTTGTCAGTGTGGGACAGTATTAAACCACATTTTAGGATTGTAAGTTGCACCGCGCCCTGGCGTGCATATAGATTTGATAATGAATTGTAGTACAAGATATATTTTACATGCTTTGTATTTTTTGTATGATGGTATTGTGAACAATATTTTGAACAAAGTAAATGAATACAAGTCAAATGTTCTTTTCCTTCTTTCAGTAATTGTAGATTATTCTCAGCAGATTTTCAGGTTTCACTCTTTGGAAGTTTGCAGTGATAAAGTTTTTCTAATATAAGGTTTTATTCTTGCTTGAATTTCGGGCAGTGTTATGCTCCTTTGCCATGTCCTTAGGATAAGGGCGTCGCACGTTTCATTGGTCACGAATGACCAGAGTATGACCTAACACACTTTTAGACCAACTAATGATTTTTTCATTGGAGTGTAGAAAGTATTCATCTGTCAAAACAGATTGTTGTCACAATTATGTTAATAATTTCCCACTAGCATGGAAAATATAATTACCTAAAGTGATATGCATTTCCCACTATCCCACTGTCATGAATAATTCTTACACAACTTTAATGACCATAAATGCAGTAATTCCACTGCCACGGTAGTGCATTTCTTGATTGAACAAAGTAATTGGCCAGATATTCACGTACATTGTGAGGTGACGATGTAATGTCTATGAACACGTCTCCCATAACAATGGTCATATTTGTTGGAGGCAAAGTTTCATTCTCTTCGGTAGTGTGAACTGTGTAGGATACACCATCTCTTCTTCGTATGAAATTAACAAGTACACAAGCACATTTTATTATTGAATTTATGGTGTCATATATGTGACACCGGATGGGTGCTAGGAAAATTTGCCGTTCTTGCGTCATCATCCGAAATGTTCATTCTAAAATTTTTCTGCCACGACTCAGTCGATAATTGAAAATCCTCTTCGGGTTGGTGATGTTTCTGTCAGGGTACGGTCTCATCACATTGCATCTCAGAGGAAACGTGTTGTCTGCAAAAAAGTAGTACAGGAAAAATTAATTTCCGCCTTTGTCGTGAGGCAGTAGACATGCAGGTGGAATACTGATATTGGAACTTTCCAACAAACATCCAATTGTTGACACACAAAATATACCACCATCGCTGTTTTTGCCAGCAAATCCACAATCGACCATCGTGACGTAACCATCTGAATCGCAATATCCTAACAAAATAACACGATGATAATCCTTGTAGTTATAGTTCGCAGACCCAGAATTTAATAATTTTTGGATTCGGATGTGCTTGCCGTCGATAGCATATACACAATTCGGTAGGTGCCACAGCTCGTAATATCTGGCCGCGATATTTTCCAGCCTTCTGTGTCAGGTAATGGTATGCATGTTGTTTTTAAAGAATACCAAATTGCATTGGTAATTTCATCTACAATTGCTGCTACAGTTGATGTTCCTCTTGCAAAATGTATACCGATTGAACTAAACGTGCAACCTATAGCCAAGTACCTGTAACATAAGACCATCATCTTATACATATGTAGCGACGTTTACTAATAATACAAAATTGCTTTGAGCCCTTTACTAGAAAACTTTGCCATGTGGGAATCGGTTGGCGAGAACACACAGAATACGTATTATTTTTCAATTTTTCTGTCTACATTTTTGATTTATTAATAACCGAGTATTTATTTATTTAGCCACCAGAAAATTTAAATGTATTTGGGGTGTATGAAGAGATGTATTTGTTCTAAATCATATTATTTATGCTAACACATACTGCTCTACCTGCTATACAAGATGGCTTAATTTTACGATTGTGATTTTTGTTGGACGAAACAAATCATAATTATGATTGGTTTCTGTCTTCAATTGAAAGTGAGTGAATGAAGATATTTGGATGGCTCTTAACATCGAGGGCTTGAGAGCCGATGACGGTGATTGAGGTATGGAGCAGCGCCGGAATGAAAGGGCGCACAGTTCCAAATTAAAACGCTGTTGTTGCTTGAAGGTTTGCTGACACAACGAATGCGTGAAACAAAAGGTCTCGCAACAAACATCGTTCACGCCGTCAATGACACAGGGCATTGGCTTTGCAACTACGCCTTTACCTGTATCCTGTACATACTCTCCACATCAATCTGTTGGTGTTTCAATTACTCTATCAGTGAACAAAGGCCAAATTACACAACGGTTACACCCAATGTAAGTTACACAGGCATGACCGTATCTTTGCCACAGTTTGATAGCACGCATCCCTTCTAAATGTAGCTAATGTATTTCAAATACGTTTTCTTTCTATCCGTGCCTGTTCGTAACATATTATTGTTCGTCATTCATGGGAACAGTGTTATTTTGAAATATTGAACACGAAAGACATAAAACTTCGTGATATAAATACATGTATAAACGTGAGTGTTGTAGTGCAATATCATTTTAATATGCGTGTAAATATTAATTTGTAATTCCTACTTTATAGTAATCGTAAAACATTGCAAATTATAGATCTGTGAGTAATGTATAACTCTTGCTTACTTGCTGTATCCATTTAAAATCTGTTGTAAACATTGTCGCTATTATAACTCCTGACTGAATATATCTGTGACTTACTTCAGAGTTATCAAAATTCTTTCTGCTGGACTCACACATTCCAATGTTGGTTTTTTCATACTGTAAAACGTTTGAAATTTCACGTCCTCTTTTATCGACGCTTCGTTCAATATAAGAATGCACCCAACATCGCCGTCGTTTTTTTCCGCGTCGATGAATGCAGTAGTGCACAATTGCAGCTTCCTCGCTAGACGACATTCTTCCCGCTAAAGAGGCGGCAGCAAGTATTTGATACGCTTGTAATACGCTTCATGTGTAAACTACCAAGTGCATACGCATCGTCGCTGTATGACGGATCTAGTACGCGTCTATGACGATACGCCTCGTGTGGAAAGGGCAAGGATTCACTCTGGACCATAGGTCGGATATATGTTGTCACCTTCTTTCTTCGAGATTAATCTGCTCCGGAAGTCTGATACACTGTTTAGATACATTGCATGTATCGCGGGCGGCAGCTGATAGATTGGTCTTGAATTCCTGTACCACAGATGTTGTCTAGTGCACAATTTTATTGTCGCGCTGCGGCATTGTATATGGAGTTATTAAATGTTTTATTTTATTATTTGTCATTACGGCTTTAGTCCTGGAAGCTAATAGGATACTATTAGCGTATGGGACTAACATACGTACTTAAATATAACAAATGCAATAACAACAAAAAATTCAGTGGCTTAAAGGGTTGCGACATATGATTTTAATCCAAAAGCGCCTTAATAACTTCAGCATATTCAAATTATTTTGGACACGCATGACTCAGACTTACCTGTTTAAATAGAAGACAGTGTTCGTATTTATTATTTGTGATTAGTACATGTTTAGAAAAACAGCGCTGTGATAAACTTACTGTACTAAAAAAATCATGCAGGCCCTAACACCACAGAATATTGAAATTTATATTAATTTGATAAAAAAAAGCTTAAATATTTGTTGCTCGTCGTGATTTCGCAGTGCCTCATGATGGAATCTTGGGCAGTGTTCATTAGGTACATCATGATTTTAAGAGCTTTCAGAAGTGCTCCATCGATCCCGAACCAATCATATATGAGTCGACTATTTACTTGAAGGTAATAAGTGGATCAAGTTCAGCTAATGTTGCCAACCTAGAGCTAGCAAACACAACTATGTTAATACCCGCTATTGGCATATTTGCTTGTCTTGCTCGCTTGAACGACTAGTCCCTTCTGGTCGCAATGAAAATAAAACTAGGTCTGCAATTAGACGTGGCTCTGTACTGCCCGTTAAATTTACACAAGTATCGTAGAAATGGCTCCCATTCCTAACACGTTTGAAAACGCATTCGCTCTCGAGCTTCCATCGTGGCTGGGGCAAACGATCACTGGTGCAATATTTTAGTTCGGAGCCCCAAACGCACGTAGATAAAGTCCGATTTAACGCGAAGGCGCTATGCCTGCGTATGTTCAACTTTGCTCTGCGGTGATTCCGGTTGAACGGAACTTTTCGATGCATCACGCTGTCGCGATCGCTTTTTTTTCCCTCGTCTATTTTTCTTATTGACTGGGTGATGTATTGAAAACGCGTTGAACACTGCATGCAGCTCTCTTATAGGCTATTCACGGTAAAGTGAGTACTTTTTAAGGCCCTACCAACAGACATTACCACTAATAAATGTATTTTATTGCAACCTCAGGCGTTGACTTTTGATGGTGGTAAAATGTACACACTATGTTTATTAGTCACAAGGCAACATTTATATCAAAAAGTGCCGGAAAGATAGATATTGGCTGAAAGTAAAAATTTAGCAAGGCCTTAAAAAGTGCTCACTTTATCGTTAATGGCCAATACAAATATTTCTCTGCTCTGCATCTCGAGTCTCCTATTCCCTGTTCTCTGTTAACTGCTGATGGTATATCACCAGCGCTATGCGCTGCTCTTTCGTTCCTCTAATCTATCCGACTGATTGCCTGTCAAAAACGGTATTCTAGCTGGAATGTCCTTTCACAAAAAGTCTCCAGTCAAATTTTATAGCGTATTTCATTTACCGCTCCGTACATAAAAATGCTCGTGCATTTGTTGTAGTTAAAGCTTCGTTACGACAAAGGTATTGCATTACCTTTCTCATCTGTGTTATAGTTGCTAGTGCATTGTGTCGTTTCGAAATTGACCTTTTCAAAAATTCCTCTCCACCAATTATCGCACGCTTTTCAGAGTAAAGTTGGACTGAAATGCTTGGCATGGGCTGCAAACCATATGTGAGATCTACGCGACAACTTCTGTGGCGACACATAGGAGTAGGTGCAGAGCTAATACAACATCCCACCTTCTGTCTCCCGAGCTTATCGAAAGAGAGGTTAAGGCTGTTTCCGGATTCTCGAGAAATGCATACTTGTGCGTACCTGTCCCCGGAAGTGACATCACCATGCATACACTAGCGTTGCCCGAATTCCCAGTACAGTACGCACATGCTCTATACTTAACAAGTATTTGAAATTTTATACTTGCTGGGCGTACTTGCGTACTTCGACAGTCGCCATATTGTATTTCAGGTGTGAACTGTGAAAATTAACGTGTACGTTTTGTGTTTATAAAGCTTGGCAAGTTTTAAAAGTTAATAAGTATTTACAAAATATTGATCTATTGTATGTGTAAATAATTGTCAGTGTAATAAATGTGCGTCCAATTGAGAATAAAATTCAGAACGTTTTGTAGACGTCTGCAGCACATTTCCCAGGTGTATGCTTACAAATAAATTACAACTGCAATCCGCATTTCCAAGTTATTGCATATCCCATTGTTATTTCTTTTGTTAACAATGTGTATATTTCAAACACATGGTAAGGTACGTATCAAGGGGCGAGGAAATAATGCCAGTTTCTGTGTAATGCCTCTTTACATACAATAATCCCGTAACAACTGCCCTAATTTGTTTACAATCTTCCACTGGCGTGATAAAGCAATATCCCAAGACTATCGGTGTGGTATGGATACTTGTGAAACAGAGAGAAGCTGAACAGATTAACATAACCTCAGGATACCGTGGAGCAACACTTTCTATATCCTTGCAATTTTATTTCTGCTGCACAATTTGTACTCAAAGTGTACAATGACCAAAAACAAACATTATATTGTCATATTTTTGTGTATTAGTTTTCGTTCAGAACAACACACACCTGTTTTGCTGCTCTGCCAAGCAACCAGTGTACAACAATATTTCTGCGTCGCCTTTCATTTCCTTCCTGTAAATAATACGCGCCCACTAATTCTCCAATAATTCCTCATTCCCAGTTAAAGCAATGTTTCAGCGCCTAAACTCGTAAGATGTCAGTCTACAAAACCATCAACCATGACACAAAAATATATAGTGATGTTTATATGGTTATGTGTTTTATGCATAACCATAGAAATTGTAACGTATACATGACACCATGCATCACATTTTTCTGTTGTCACATAGTTTCATATATTTCCACCAGAATGTGCAACCAGTCTAACATAAAGAGGCGATGACCTGTCCGAATAGTTTCAACAAGTACACGACAAGTACACATTACTGCTAGTATGCAGATGTACGTACTTACAGGTATATACTGACAATTTGGAAACAGCCTTAATTACTACTAGTCCTTCAAAAGATGAACACGTGTGGTTATAGTGTATGTTCGTATCTGTGAGATACAGTGTGACAATATTTGTGAGTATTTGTTTTCTTACAAGCTGACATATTATTTGTGCATTATGTTTATTCAGGAACCTTAAAGTAACTATCCAATGTTGAGATTGTTTTCATTTAATTTTCACAGTAATTTTGTAGCATTTTATCTCAGAGAAACAATGCGAGCATTTTCATTCCATTTTATACTCAAGAGTTATTCATATATTGTCAATTGTGTTACTTTTCATTGGTACAGGTTAGAAATGACATCGAAGTAAGTTCTGTGCAATTTGAATGACCCCGAACATATGAAAGAAATTCACAAGATCTTATTTGAGGATTCTGAAAATAGTAACATAAGTACGGACAGAGTACACACTTCGATGTAGAAGAATACTGGAAAATAGATACTTCAGAACAAATTGAGAATAAAGTAGAAGACTCCAACAGAGAACAAGTGATACAGATTCAAGTCTCGATGAACATAAGACACGCTGTCTTATGTATGAAGGAGCAAATGAATCGCATTTTCCAAAAGCTTGCCTTTCTTATGAGCATGACGCATAAAATGGGTGAGCCTTTCAGTTATTCGCGATTTTTAAAGGCGATCGTTCGAATCAACTTGGCATTGTTTTTATAACGGAGAAAATAATTATATTTCACTCTTCTTTTATTCTGTTGACAACATTAACCAAACGTACTTTCTTATGGCTTCGGAAGGGTTGACTAAAGTTAAAGGTACAAATTTATGTCTAAACAGAAAAATAGAATCGTGAACATCAATCAGTATTCATATTACTTACTGAAATGAACTTTTGCGTGTTTCTAGTGCTCATATAAATATTTATTACGTTTTATTTATTTAATGAGCATTCATGTGCATTAGAATACGTTCTGAGTGTTTTAATTTATGTATCGCCAGAGTATTATCCCGGGGTGGAAAGTATGGGGTTGTATTCTTTCTACTTCTGCCAATAAGCTTGTCATCAATATTAGTATTGATGTTATTGATGAGACTTGAATTGTGATAAAAATATGTAATAGCCGTAAATTGTGATATTCGAAAAAAAATGAAGTAGTAATATTGTGAATGGAAACAACAAAAGAGCTGGGGCGACCACCAAGAAGACTAAAGCATAGATGGTAGAATGAGATCTGTGATGTAGCGATAGACAAGAGACTAAGAGTATGGCAAAGGTGGAACACCAGTAAGAAAGGAAAGGATTGGGAGAAATTCTTAGAAGAAAGAAATAGAACGTGCAAAAGTATCGGAACCGAGAAAAGGAAATATGACAGGAACAGGCTTGGTGAAATAGACACGGATTTCAAGCAAAATATCACCAGGGAATTTCGCAAGACATTCAAAGAAGAACTATCAGGATACCGGCCACCCTGTCTACACTTCAAAAACAAAGATGGAGAATTGGCAATGAGCAAACAGAGAAAACTGCCAACTACTAGCAGAATACTTTGAGAAATTACTAAACAGCAAAGAACCAACAGAAAGGTTAGAATTTCGAGAACCACAACAAGAAAGTCCACCATCATAATCACCAACACTAGAAGAAATAAAACACATAATTAAATCACTAAAGAAGATTAAGGCACCAGGAGAAGACGGGATAACAGCAGAAATTTGGAGGTAAACTGTGAGTGGAGAAAATACATAGTCATTCTAGGAATTTGGTCAACAGGAAAAAAAACCAGATGATTGAAAACAAGCACTAATTCATCCACTCCACAAAAAAGGAGACGAAACTGATGTAAATAACTTCAGGGGTATTTCCTTACTATCAGTGACATACAAGATACTATCTAAGGCACTATTAAACAGAGTATAACAACAAACAGGACACCATATAGGAGAATATCAAGCAGGATTTCGGAAAGGAAGATCATGCACAGAGCAGATCTTCAACTTGAAAACGACAATAAGGGCCAGAACACTCCAGAATAAGAACACTGTAGTCACTTTCGTTGACTTTAAGAAAGCATATGACTCAATAGACAAACAGTATTCCTAACATTAAACGAGTTAAGGATAGACCAGACTACCAGAAGATTAGTAGAAGAGACACTCACAGATACTACATACAAAATAAAATTCTTAGGGGAAATCTCCGAAGCATTCAAAATCAAAACAGGAGTTCGACAAAGGGACAGACTCTCACTAATTCTCGTCAACCTTGTACTAGGCAAAAACATGGACATGGGAAAAGGCTTTGGAAGAAAAAAGAGTGAAAGGATTTGAGGTGAAATGCCTAGCATTTGCCGACGACGTAGCATTAGTAACACAAAACCGAACAGACGCACAAACCATGGTGGAAACATTATACGAAATAGCCAAAAAAAACAGGACTAAAAATCTCCTACGAAAAGACGAAATATATAGAATACAGACACAACAGCGAAAGATACATGAAAACAGAACATGGACAAGTAAAGAGGGTCGATAAATTTAGATATATAGGAGAATGGATCCAACAAAATGGACTGGACAACACGACAAACAAAGAAAGGATCAGAAAATTGGAATTGTCATACAGAATAACACAAAACCACTACAATAAGAAAGCAATATCCATCCAAGCCAAAATTAGACACCATAATACAGTCATCAAACCAGAAGCAACATGTGGAGCAGAATGCCTGACGATGAACAAGAATGGAGAACTGCGAGAATTGGAAGTAAGAAAGAGGAAAATCCTGAGAAAAATTTTGAGACCACTCAAAAACACAGACAACACCTGGATCAAGGGGAAAAATGAAGACCTATACAGAAATACCGAAAAAATTACAGACACAATGAGAAAAAGAAGACTGAAATTTTATGGACACCTAAAAGAATGAATGAGAATAGATTTACCAAGAAAATATTCAACTACATCGCAAAATTGAAATGCACAACAGGATGGATGGTAGAGATCAGGAAAGATGCGGAAGAAGTTGGGCTAACGGAAGACTTGTTCAACAACTGAGAGAACATTAGGCGACTGATCGACAACGCAAGGTTTCCGGAGGACCGACAGAAACCAAGACCCAAGAGAGTGTGAACAGAGACGAGCAGTTGAAGAAAAATGAGGAAGTTCTGGGCAGGAAGAAAGAAGACGACAAACCAGAAGTCTTGAGTTCATTGCGGTCCATAGATGGCCAAATTCATATCACAAAAAAAATATATATATTGCTTCTAGATTTGTCCTTACAAACACGTTCATTATCACCTCTAACACAGGTGTAACATATTTCCCTTTCTTTCGAATAACGCCCCCCTCCCTATTCACTTGAGAAACATTTGATAACACCTCTGTTTCGCAGAAATAGAATATATGTTATTAATTAATTAATTAATGAGGATGAACACTGACAAGTGCCTAAATTACAATTACAGGCTGTTCGCGGAAATGTGAGCAGATTTGAAAGCCCTCTCATTTGGAATAATGATCTATAAATATATATTATTTTAGCCTTAGACACTAACTTCTGAGTGTGGTGGAATATATACACAGTGTTTATTACTTGCATGGCAATATTTATTTATAGGCTGTTCACGGTATAGTGGGCACTTTTTAAGGCCCTGCTAAATTTTTCCTTTCAGCCAATTTCTGTCTTTCTGCCACTTTATAATATAAATATTGACATGTGACTAATAAACACAGTGTATACATTTCGCCAATTGAAGAAGTTAACATCTGAGGCTGAAATAATATGCATTTATAAGGGTTTAAAGCCTGTTTGGAGGACTTTAAAAAGTGCTAAGTTTAACGTGAATAGTCTATAAAAAGGTTGTTAAAGGATTTTTAAAAAATGTCTGGAAGGAATAAGTAACTAGGGTCTCAGAAGTTCTCAGTTTACCGTGAACAGCCTATACCTGCAATAATTAATTTGTACTAGTTCAGGTCTTTACAGACATTGTGACGTCTTACGTGAGACTGGTGCAAGGATAGAAAGAAATATGATAAAGTGATTGGCCACAGCTTGCAAAATAAAACGTAGAAGTTCGATTTATTAACTGTTTCCACGAATAAATAAATGAAGTGATAAATATGTGTGTGTGTGTGTGTGTGTGTGTGTGTGTGTATATATATATATATATATAATATATATATATATATATATATATATATATATATTATATATATATATATATAATACATACACGCAGAGGAGATGATGAATTGGCATTCAGAACTGGAATCACGGGGCGAATTGAAGGCGAGAACTTCTTTTCTGTCATCAAGAGAACTGAATTTGTACCAGTCCTTTCGTCTCTGCGCTCACGGGAAACTGTGGTAAGTGTCGGTGTGTGTGTGTGTGGGGGGGGGGGGGGGTTGGGGGGAATCTTTAGAAACAGATCCACGTAGATAATTAGTTCCCCGACTTTGCGAAGGCGCAGTCCAATGTCGATACAACTCGCGTGTGTTAATTTTTGTGCTGGGGGGGGGGGGGGGGGGGAGAGGCGCAGTCGCGCAAATTTCCTGAAGGTGTCGCGTCACCTGAGTGAGCTTTATGTGAAGCGCAGAGTTTTCAGAGAGAGAGAGAGAGAGAGAGGTCGTGAAGTCGAGAGGGGGTGTATGAGGAAGTGGAGTGGTAGTTGTGTAGGATGCTGCGGGCACCGCGAGAGTGGTTGCAAGTGGAGGGGGGGGGGGGGGCGGAATGGAAAAGTAATTGGGGGCTCTCCGAGAGGCGGGCGGCACCCGGCGTTATTAAATCAGCGACAGCGGCTGATCAGGTTACGCCATTTACACCCTGTAAGTCTCGCACCTGCACAGAGAACTTCCCCGCCCACACCAGGTGTGGCGCGGATCTCTTCTTCGCTACGAGAGCAGCTGCCCTGCTCCGGCGAGATTCAGCGCGGCCCGCGAGTCCGCCTTCCGAACCCCGGCTCGGCCCTCGGCGACGCGAAGAACGCGTGTTCAAGAACACACGGCCCCCGAGATTCTCTCTCTCTCTCTCTCTCTCTCTCGTCATATGCTGGGCCACAAAAGCGCGACAGATGCGACGCGAAGTGCGCGACGCGAGAACAAAGTAATCATCGTTAACGTGAACAACAACAAAGAAATTACAAATTTGAAAAGTGCTCGACCATTGGCCATAACTGAACTCATATATATATTTTTTAATTAAAGTTAATTAATGTACATCCTATATAACGTTATTCATTTCTCTTACCGGGTATTAGCCGAAAAGTGGATCGTTGGACATCTTTTTAATCCCCGCTCCCCCATATTGTTCCTTATTAAAAGTCGTGGACTCTGCTACATGATCCGTTAACGTGAACACTAGCTGTTACCGCCTCACGGTCAACATTTTCAAATATTATTAGTCTCGGAAATTTCGCGGATTCGTTTGGCAGCAAGCTAGTCTTCACAATCCTTTGTGTACCAGAGCCTTATTTAGTTGTTATTTGGCCGATGCCCCAGTTTCATCGCAAGCCAGGCAGAACGGCACTCGGTCCTAGTTTTCTTGCAGGTCAGTTATTAGTTCCAAGTTCTCCAGGGCATGTCTTAGAAACTAAGATCCAAGGGAGACAGAAAGACAAATGTACACACGTTTGAAGTCTAGCTTGTCCTCAAACGAAATCGCGAAATTTCTGGGTCTCTAAATATTATTTATAAATGGTTTCTTGCCACTACATACTAACCTCATTTACGATGGCCATTAATGTTTCCATTATTTACTTATTTTGCTATCCTTTTAAAAGAATCATTTCTATGTCCGCTGGTATTTTAAGCGTGAAAATATAGGTGTAATTATATCTCGGCATGAAAAAGAGTTGTTTTGCTTACTAATACAGTAAATAATAGCGCATGTTAAACTTTGGCACCAAAAATTATGACGGGTTAGGCAAATTTACAGACCTGTTGCGCTCGCGACACGAATAAATTGGAAATTTTTTCCTATTCGGAAATCCTGTCACGTGAGGGAGTTCTTTTGTCGCGTTGGCGTCACAGATGTCTCGATCCTGATTGGCTGGAAAATTAATTTATTCGCGTCGTGTCTGTCGCGCTATTGTGATTCCGGCATGTCACAGCGATACGGGCGACAGTAACACGCGCGACCAGCGCCCCGTCGCCCCTACGCGCAAGGCGCTGAGCCTGCGTGCAGTGCTTCCACTGCTACGCTTTCCTCTGCAAATGAGTGGGATTTCACTACACGCGATGAAAGCCCATGGATTAAACTATGAGTGTACAAATTAATTTTATTCCTACCTATAGGTTGTTCACGGTAAAGTGAGCACTTTTGAGACCGTAGTTACTTTTTTCTTTCAGTCATTTTTTATACTTTAACCATCTTTTTAAGTAAATATTACCTTGTAAGTAATAAATAAACAGTGCGTATATTCCACCGCACTCGGAAGTTAACGTCTAAGGCTAAAATAAAATTAATTTGTTGACTATTATTTCAAATGGGAGGGCTTTCAAAAGTGTTCACTTGACCATGAACAGCCTATATCAAGGAAACTGCGCAGGGAAGCTCTAAAACTGAAAATTTCTGTCCATTTTCACGTTTTTATTTATCTTACAAAAAACTTAAAACTTTTAAAAACAAAACGGTACTGGCTGATATATATATATCTTCTCTGGCAAAAAGTCGTATTCCCAGGACATTTATCTGCTGAGATACGCGCAAACAACGAATATACAGGGAATATACCTGCGTACATCCTAACGGGCGCGCCTGACTAGTCGCCCAGTAAGGAAAAGTAGTTCCATGTCTTATCTTAACGTTAAATAAAAAGTGTTAGGTTAATATTTGTGATTACTGAAATTATTTCCTTTGCTTTCTGTTTTTTTTACGCATAGGAATATTAGCGCAATAATTAGCAAATTTTTATAACATTTACTTTCATGATAATTTAAAAGTTTCATTTGATCTGCGCATGAATAAAGTGATCAATCCACTGGGGATTTGAACCATGCATATGGTGGAAGATTACACAATAAGATTGAAAGTAGATTTCAAGCAAGGCTTTTAAAAGTGCTCACTGTGCATAACTTCCATACATCGACTGAAGGGAAGGGATGGAAGTCACGCCGTTGTCAAAATACTAATTGATGACAACCTTGAGGTGAGGAAGGTGAGTAATAACCCCTTTACCATCCTCTTTGTTACGCTGCTGGCGCAAAACTTTGTCCTTTAGAATTACATGCGTAAGGAAACGACGACAGTAGTACGAAAAGGGGAATTGAGAAACATCGGCTTCCGGCAGTGGAGCCGGACCAGGGGGTCGGCCATGTTATAACATCACCGTCAGCCATCTTTTTTCCTTTTTCCGTAAAAAATTTCCCTTTTCCCCTCAATGTATCAAATTTCCCTAAAAATTTCCCTTTTTCCACTTAAAAATTTCTCTTTTTTCCCATTATGTATTAACATTGCCGTGCGTGATTTTTTGAAAAGGGAATTGAGAAACATCGGCATCCGGCAGTAGAGCCGGAGCCAGGCGGTTGGCCATGTTGTAACGTCACTGTGCGCCATCTTTTTACTTTTTCCCTTAGAGATTTCCCTTTTCCCCTCGATATGTACTAAATTTTCCTAAAATTTTCTCTTTTCCCCCCTTAGAATTTCCCTTTTTCCCCCCATTATGTATTAACATTGCCGTGGGTCCGATTTTTTTTTTCATTCGTCGGTCAAGTAAAACTGTGAAATTATTACGAGCGTAATTGTTTCTTATTTCCTGATTCTTACACTTATGTGTATTAAAAAAAGAGCAAAGTATATATGTTTATTATTCACAGAAATTTACAAAGCACCTGTAGCTTATAGGTTACTTATGATAAAGTGAACACTTTTTAAGGCCCTGCTAAATTTTTCCTTTAAGCCAATTTTTATTTTGCTGCCACTTTTTAATGTAAACATTGCCATGTGACTGATAAATACGGTGGATACTACACTACTCTGAAAAGTTAGTCTAAAATTGCAATAAAACTTATTTTTTAGTGGTTAACGCCTGTTGAGAAGGCCTTAAAAAGTGCTCATTTTACCGTGAATGGCCTATAAAGTAAGTGCATGGAATTACTTTTTCTTCGTCATTACCAGCTTAACTGGGCGCATTGCCAGTCATTGTGCCCGCCAAATATATTCTGGTAGGAGTAGTAATATTTTTCAAAGGTTGATTTCAAAGTGCCCAGTGGCTTGTAAATACAGTGATAAGGCAAGAAATGTCATTCTACTGGACGGTGGATTGCATGTTTTGTGGCGCCGCTGACGTCTGGGTAGATTTAGCTAAGTCCCAGCTTTATTCGTACTACCGAATTTCCCCTCGGAGATACATACTTTCACTGTAGCAAACTATAAATGAAATAGTGGATAAGTCATCTACTGGCGTTTCATGTCCATAAGAAATTTATTTTACGTTCGCAGACTTAATATAGACAGTTTTTGCTGTAAAGGGTTTCCTCCAGTCGAGTAATTGACGCCCAAATATGCAAGTCAGAATCCGGAAATTCTGAAATTACAAAGCAAATTTTGCTTCCTCACTCTGTCAAAGTCTCGCTTATTAACCTGAAAGTAGAACATGTTTGACGAACACAACGATTTTGCGTGCAAGAATGACATTTTTACTGCTTTGTAACTTTGTGAAATGTTACTTGGTATTTAATATTAACTTTCAGTTATTTGTTCAAGGAATAAGTTTCACTACCTAAATAAGAGTGGCCATTTTTTTATCTGAGTTCAGGTATTTACCTACAGTTGCTAATTTTGTTCAATTAATAATATATTAATTAAAAACGTTCATTAGGACGGCTTACGTTAAACAGCGTCGTGAATCAAAAACTAATTTGGGCTTCACGAGAATCAAAGCGGGCCTGTGGTTACTTATCAAGCGTGATTCTCTTTCACAAGCGTACCTGGTTGACATTAACGAACCGGAGTAAAATTTCCATTAAATTAGTCTTCCTTTTGGGTTTAGCAGAATGTAATGCACGCATAATTCTATAGCCGATTTCTTTAATAATATTTTCTCAACAGTCTCAAAATAATTTCAAAGCTCCTATCACTTGCAAAAAAAAAAATCGCCACTTAAACAAGTTCAGGTTTCGCACGGATTGCAATGTACGGTAATTAACTATTGGCCAATAAATTCAGTTTTCTGTTCAAACATTGAAATTAAAATATCGATTTTTTAAATTACGCACCCCTTTCAGAATACCCATTAACATGTTCGTCAAATATCGCTTTAAGACGCTATTTATAAAATAAACTAATAACTTAAAAGCACAGTTTGTTTTTTAGAAATTCTTAATAAATAATTTAAAAGGTTTCCATATTTATTTTTACAGCGACATACCATTTTGATAATGACAGTTTCTGACATTACAAAAATTCACATGGAGCCGCAGTTGGCAAAGCTATTGCTTCACACCCGGTAGAGTTACTCCCTGATTTTCACACGTGGGAATCGTGCCTGACGATGCTGCTGGTCGGCGAGTTTTTTCGAGGAACTTTCGTTTCCCACGCATTTGCATTCCGCCGCTGCTCCATATCCACCTCGCTTCACACCAATGCGCTCTCAAGACGTCGTTGTTAAAGATCCGCTCAAACCACACCTCCACTCCACTACAGAGTACTGTAAAGAAATTCTGGTAAACCTCCTAAACTGTATTGGAAGTTTTTAACCTATATGTAGGGACTGGAAAATGTCGTGAATTCAATTTAGGACAAGCTAGAATTCGAACACATGTACATTTCTGTTATGTTTGGAATTGGATCGCAGTTTATAAGACACGCCCGGGTGAACTCTGAGCCAATAACCGACCTACATGGTAACAAGCAACGAATCCAGTTCTACCCGTTCTGAGGTAGAACTGTGGCAGCAGCCAATGAACAGAAAGCTGACGCTCGAAAATGCGTGGGTCAGTGGAGTCTAGCCTACCTATAGTCCATAACGCGAAATTTTCCTGTCCCTACCTATACATTGTATGGGAATATTACCACATATCAAACTGCAAACGTATGAACGTTTAGTATTACTACTATACGTTGTTCGGTACTTCCCAGCGAATTCGAATGTTTCCAGAAGATGTAGGAGAGATGACTTTGCCATGCGCGCTTTCCCACAATGCATATAAACTGATGTGGTAAATTTGCAAAGAGCGGAGAGTCGTAATATTGTCAGTTTTCTTACAGTGAAAACTTTACACCTGGGTTGGGCCACACGAATTCTTCTAACTTATCACAATCACAGATCACGCACGGGCTACGTGTGGACATGTGTACAGCCGAATGAACCTTAGAAAAAAGTCACTGCCCCCCGCATGCATATATTTTTATAGGCACACTGAGTGACATTCACCCAGTAAAGTTGGTAACGATGGATGGAAACTAGATCCATATCTTAACTTCGAATAAAACGTGTTAGGAAACCATTTGCGACAACTTAAAAACTAATTCTTTTACTTCTGTTTCTTTAATACATCGAAGTGTAAAAATGAGCAAAATTGTAAAGTATTTACTTTATTAATAAATTTACAGTTTCATTTGACCGACGCATCAATAAAGTGATGAGGCCCATATCAATGTTAATTTTACATAAGGCGGAGGAATACACAACATGTATACAAGTAGATCTTAAGCAGGGCTTTCAAAAGTGGTCATTTTACCGTGAACAGCCTATTTACGAAAATGTTAGCAATGTGCCGATTTTGCCAAGTTACCTCTTCAGCTAATTTGTCCGGTGAAAGCTCTTTCAAAATAATGTATTCACTCATATAGTGTGTATTATTTCGCTTCTATTTGAGCAATGTGCAATGGGTATCGCTGTCGCAAGATCGTATACGCTATACGTGTTTGCGAGAGGAGCCCCCGAACTGAACTGAGACACTAGACCATCCATTAAACGCGTAATGATGAGTGTCCCATGGTGTAAAGCATCGTTACTAGAGATGGTGAAATGAACTAGTTGGAGTGTATTTCTGTGGTAGTCAGTCGCTACCAAATATTAAAAAAAAAAAATTGTATTTCTATCGACCTACAAAGCTCTGACGCCGATGATGCTGTTGTGGTTTGAGTAAGCGGTTGTAGTCAAGAGCAATATACCTCCTACCTAACCTGATTTAAAACGTGCGCGATAAAGATAATTAAAAAAATTTCTTGCGTTTCGTTGAACTAAAAGTTTCTTGTGTGCAGCGGGTGCTAGTGTTTTTATAACTTTTCAAACTAACGATTTTAACGTACCGGTTGCACTGTTCATCCTCGGAAAAAATTAAATTTAGAATTTCAAAATTTAAGGCATACTTCCTTGCGGAACGCAAGGAAGTATGCCTTAATTCGAGGCCTTAATTTTATCGAGGTGTTTATTCATTTCCCGTCAGTTCAAAACAAAAATTATTACGGGAGTTTCTCCAATGATCAATTTATTGCTGCACTTATTAATTAGATAGCAGAGGCTAATTAAAAGCAAATTATAACGTGATATCTCCATTAGCCATTGCGTTTCCTGGGGATGAATTGCGGTCTTATTTTTAGAGCTAGGAAGGCGACTAGAAAGCTTGGCATTGTAACCGTTCGCAAGGATATGCGCCAGCTGTGGCGGAAGGTTTCGTTCTATTTTCGTTTTGATCAACACTGTGCCCGTCTTTGCGCAATGCGGAATGACTGTGAAATTCGTTTCTTCCATACTTTACTGTTACCCAGAACAGATATTTTCGGGCACGCTTGTTAGAAGAAAGGAGGCGTAGGGTAACGCCACAAACAATAAGTGGACTTATCTCACAGTATGCTGAAGGACAGTTCTATCTTTCTCTTCAATTGCCTTTGGTGAAAACGTGCAAGTCTCTACTTATCACCAAGGATGCCGAATTGAAATCTAAAAAGTTCACACATCAGGATATTTCTCCGTCTGATTTACGAAGCCTTTTAGCGCAAGATGATGCGACTTCATCAAACTAGGGCATTGAATGAGCTCCCGTATGAATTGCAAACACTAAGTACTCACTGACATTATGTAAAGTAAAATAACATTGGTCGTATTATCACACATAGTAGTTGGTGTTTCGCAATACGCATGTTTATGCATTTTAATATATTCTTTGTCCAAGAATCTGTCAGTTTGAAACATCGTAGTTTAATAAGAATATCTCGTTTGTGGTCGGGCGATGCCGTTGGTCGGCGGGTTTTCTCGCGGATCCCCCGTTTCTCCCGCTCTTTCATTCTGGCGCTGCTCCATACTCACCTCAATCACCCTTATCGGTTCTCAAGATCTTGTTTTTTAAGAGCCGCCCAAATCTCTTCACTCTTCACTCTTTTGTGGCTCTTATTTTGTCTGTTTGCTTATGATTGCGTTATATATATGTAGATAGTAGACTGATTGTGACAGATTTGGGGCAACGGGATCCGGGATCGGAGCACGTAGCTGTTCATTCCCAGCGGCCATATTTCCCCTCAAAATTTATCCCCCCCCCCCTTTTCCAATATCGACCATTTTCACTCAAGCCTACTAAATTTCGCTTCAAATGTCACTTTTTCCCTCAGAATTTCCCTTCCTCCCCGTCAAATTTCCCATTTCCCCCCCTCATAAAAGCACCGATCCCCCAGGTGCAAAACGAGCTGCAGAAAGGCACTTTTCGATTCTGTACTATTCAACTCTGACCGCCGGAACTGGATTTAGATGTGTAGACGGGGCTTAAAAAAAAAAGAGTACACCTCTCGCTGGTTGGTTGGCTAAGAGAAGGTCTGATTGGCGGATAACCAGTGTGTCGCGAAGCGTCGGGCTTCGGGGATTTCCTAGGGCCAAGATCGTAGAATTCAGGGGAGTCAAACTCACACTAGTGTATAGACCATAAAATGCGATGAGTATAACGGGCCGCCTAGCAAAAAAAAAAAATTAAAGTTGTGATTTACATTTTTTTAAAACATTACTTCATTTTAAACCTACACAAATGACAGCGGTGCAGAAAAAAACTATATTGAAAAAAATAAAAAACAGGCACTGGCAGTCATGGAATTAGGAAGGCATAAAGTAGGCCCACTACTATTAGTCTTGTAACTTTTCTTGGGTACTAAATGTTCAGAGTCTAGTGAAATAACGTAGCCTGAAACGGCTGCCAATATTATTATTTTTATTATGTTCGTCAGCTAACTGACTCATTATCTTGGATTCGTTCATATTTAGGAGGAAGAAAATCCGTTCACAAATATATTTGGAATACTCTTTACACTGACAGACTGTTCCATTTCTTTCTGTTCACGTATAACTTCACACTAGCCACGCCACGCGTCACTTTCACGTTTAATTCAAGGAACACTACTAGTGCGGGCTGCATCCCGCCATTGTTTCCCAATAGTAAGCTGGGACCACACAGAGAAGAGAGGTGCATGCAACCCGCTCGCTGCCCGCGGGTTTGACCTGCCTGGCATAGAAGGACCGCTCATTGGGCAAGCAGAGCGTGACCTTGAAAGGCTCAGCACAAAATATTAATTATTTTATTTTATTAGGTATTCTCAGGGACGAATCTTCAAAAGCCTTCAAAAGACGAGTACGGGTAATTACACCTAAAGGCTGTTCACGATAAAGTGAGCACTTACGAAATTAACCTTAGAAAAAAGTCACTGCCCCCATCTGCATATATTGCAACGGGCGCAATGAGTGATATGTATCCAGTAAAGTTGGTAACGATGGAGGGGTAGTTAGTTCTATATATCAACGTCGAACAAAAGTGTTAGGTAACCATTTGTGATAACTTAAATTATTTATCTCGCTTTCTGTACTTTTAAGTGCATCGAAGTGCAAAATTGAACAGATTTGTACAATATTTACTTTTCTAATGATTACACAGTTTTCCTTCACCGACGCATGAATAAAGTGATGAGGCCCATGACAATGTTAAATTTTCGTAAGGCGGAAGAACACACAACGTGTATAAAATTAGATCTTAAGCAGGGCTTTCAAAAGTGCTAATTTTACCGCGAACAGCATATAATTACAGAGATTTAACGTTGGCTACATATTTTACTAGATTGTCGGGAAAATCGAGAGACAAAACGCGAATGCTCAGCTGAATTACTACATCCAGAAAGGTTTCTTGCAAGAATCTGTATCAAGAAAATTCTACTGTTCACATTTTATTACATTTCCAATGCTCTAAAGTTTTAAAAACTAGTGAGCGGCAATGAGTGAAGATCTGCAACATACGCTGCAAATAAAATAAAAGCAGGCTGAGAACTATGTGATTTCTTATTTAGGTGAGGAAATTCCAAGCTATTGTGTGAATATTTCTACTCCTTAACACTTCAGAGTGAATGAGGAGATTTGGGAGGCTCTTAACATCGAGGTCTTGAGAGCAATGAGGATGAAGTGAAGTGAGTATGGAGCAGCGCCGGAATGAAGGGGCCTTAGGAAACGGCAGATTTCCGAGAAAATCCGTCGGGAATGGAACCCGGCCAGCCACGATTGTAGAAGGAAACTAGGTGTAAATGCGTTTTTACGTGAGTGGGTTAGGCCTACAAGCCCTAATATACCATCACCACACTAGAAACCCTGGCTCCGATTCAGGATTTTATTTTACGCAGGATAACCGGTTTCCCTACACTTCAAGAGCCCTTCTGCCTAGCTGGGGATTTCTATGTGAAAGTACAGATAAAACTGTGCTGTAGAGTTCGCATTTCTTTCGATATATATATATATATATATATATATATAAAGAAGATAAATAAAGAAGATAACCCGGGGGGGGGGGGGAGATGGATGAAAGGCTGCGGGGCGTGGTAAGCAGCAATTATTTTCTTGCAGCTAACGAAACTTATCGACCATCGGCGGGGAACGGGCGAAACACCCGATGATAAGAATATATACATATATATATATATTTTTTTTGATAAATCCAGTGAATGGGTGACAGGCTTTCTTATCATCGGGTGTTTCGCCCGTTCCCCGCCGATGGTCGATAAGTTTCGTTAGCTACAAGAAAATAATTGCTGCTTACCACGCCCCCGCAGCCTTTCATCCGTCACCCCCCCCCCCCACCATGGGATTATCTTCTTTATCCTGTCGATCCTTCGGAAGCTTATCGATGTCTCGACCTCGGACGGCTCGCCGGGGCCAGAGATCTTCCTGTCGCCACCAAACGTTCGTGCGATGAGAACTCTTCAGACCTACTCTACCAGATAGGCGAGCTGAAAAGTTTCCGCCAATTAAACTTGGGGAACCTCGTCGGCATGACGGGGTTCACGAGTGTCGGAAAATCGTTGTTTAAACTTGCCCAATATTCCAGAAGCACCGCTGGTGTTTTACTTCTTCTGAGAAGTACTAGTTGAAATTGACTAGCGTGAGTCGGGAACTTGGGTAATTAAATTTTTTTTTTTAACTGTAGACTTTTCTGGTTTGAGCGACGGAGTAATAAAAAATGAGAAGCGGCAGCGCTGACAAACATGGAAAATAATTTCCCCTAAAACATAGATTTTACTAAATGTTTGAAAGAATTAAAAATAATAAACTACATCATTTGGCTGGAAATGAATTGTACGTCATTCTTACCGTTTAAGAATATAAATGATTTTAAATTATCTTTTCTAACACCATTAAAATTTTTATATAATTACACACACACATTTTTTAATAGTTAGAGTTGGATTTGGAGTTGAGATTCGATGGGGATGAAATGAGGTGAGAATGAAGCAGCGCCGCAATTCAAGCGCGGGGGAAACGGAAAATCCCCGAGGAAACCCGTCGACCAGTGGCATCATCCGGCACGATTCCCACTTGCGGAAATTCAGAAGTGACCTGGCCGGGCATTGAGTCCGGTTCGCCTTGGTCGGAAGGCGAGCAATCTAACCGCTCAGCCACCGCGGCCCCTTTTTAATATTTAGAGACAAGCCCCCAGACACTCCTATTATTTTAGGCTGTGTGTGTGTGTGTGCGTTCGTGCGCGTGCGTGCGTGCGTGTGGGGTCTGCACAATCCATTTACAGTAGCAAACCACTAGAAATCTGACTTACGCTCTCCTTGAAGCATCATATGATGCATCTTCTCCCGGATCCACTTACACGACTGACGATACACAGGGATTCATGAGGGGAGCAGAGGGTGTGATGAATGTAACTCGACATGACACCTGTTTGAAGAACTTTTGGACACAATCCTTTTTCTTGTGTGTCTCCAGGATTCCGAAGTGAATTTATCTTCTACTCGGCAAGAATAGTATGTAATACTTGCGGGCAGCTTGAATTCTTGTGGCTGATGGTCAGCTCCGTAAGTATGTGAGTAAAAGACGAAGCTTGGCAGTGTTTATCAAGTTGAGATATGAGTCGTGTATATGTGTCTTTTGGCGCAGGCATCTGGCATTTCGGATCCGGATCCGTCAGCCATCTTGGTAGACGCGGCCGGTGGCCATGTTGGTCAGTGCCGTCTGCCACGTTTGTCGGCGTCACAGCCAGGGCTCGATGCCATGTTATCTACAAAATATCTTGTTTGACCCCAAAAATGAGTTCATAAGTTAATTATTTCTCACTTTTTCTCCCCACAAAATTTTCCTATTTCCCCCCTAACCTTCCTACAGTTCCAAAAATTTGTGAAAAAAATGCTTGCTCTTCGATGTGGCTGACTGATTCCTCATTGTGGCTGAGGTATCCCGAACGTCAGCCACAATGAGAAATCTGAGGAGAAGATAGAGTAAAATTGTTTTAATTTTTTTAAACATTAAATGAAAATGTATTTTTATTATTAAAAATTTTAAAGGCGTAAGTACCGAGTGTCATCGTGATATCGTATCGATTATGTAACCCACTGTCAGGACCACCATATAGGGTTTTATAGGTATGCCCCTACCCCACCACCCCCCTAATATACAAAACTCATTAACAACACACCACCTTACCAACACCCCTCACCTTCAACACAACCACTATACAATCTCGTCACTCCCTCCCCCTCAACATCCTCACCACAAAAAACCTCACCTACCTGACCCTCCTAACTCCCCTCAACCCCTCACCAACTCACTCCCCGACTTCCTAACCCCCTCAATTCTCAAACCCCCACAATCCTCAAACCCCTCATATCCCCTCCCCACTCTTCTCACCACTCCAATTGACCACCCACCATTCCTTCCCACCGCACCACCCGATCTCTCACCACCCATGACCCACAAAATTTAAAATAATCGAGAATTATGTAATGTCATAACCCTGCTCACCTCGCCACCCAGTCAAAAAATGGATCGTAGCACATTTCCTTACACCAATATTTAATTTTGTTTTTTGTGTATTATGCATACCATATACAATTTTTCAATATTTTATAACCATTGTATTATTCGTTTAGTGCATACCCTCAATCATGATAACCTCAAGAACTATTCCGACAAAAATTCATAGTAAATTTACGATTGTCTGCATTTTAAGAACGGTTAAATGTAAGTGATGTATCGTAGAGCTCGTGTTTTTTTTCCCGTGCCTTAAATCATTGTATGCCCACATTTCTGCAAGTCAGGTTGTAAGTAAGCAAATATTTATAGGCATATGCGATTGTAATTTTCGATTTATTATGGCCAGGCTCGTGAAATTCAGTTTGCAAGAATCATTTCTAGTACTAGGAATGTATGTTTAAGCCCTTTATGACCTTGGTGATTAGCTAAATTAAAAGTAATATTTGAATCATAGTCTTTTTTTTTTATCAAAATCGGTTTATGACAGGGGAAGGAAAGATTTAGAGTTAAAATGTTGAGATCATTTTAAGATTTTTTAAAATTCATTTAAATGTATTACTACAGAATTATTTACGTTCGTATGCGTAAAGCCCGCATCCGTATAAACACCATTCTCAGTTCTAATTCGTTAAATACGAAACCAACTATTCAGGCACTCGTGAACTTCGTGCCGCCGTGCAGTAAGTTTGAAGGCAAAGTCATTGCAGCAGAAGCCACTGAAAGTTCCGTAGATGATACACTAGCGGTCCCAGATGGTTCGGCTGTCGTCACGTCGGAACGATCAGGAACCGTGGATGAAGATGTATTCGTGGAAAGAGATGTTGCTCCTGGCATTGAGATGCCAGGTTCGTCGTTTATACTGGTCGCAGCAGATATTGGCGGTGGAGCCATTTGATCGACATCACCGTCTATCACCCCGCTGACGTAGGCTGCAAGAAATGTCTGTTGCAAATCCGACACCCGAGGCATTGACGAGGCCTGCAGCGTAACTTTGCATGACCTTACATGTTTACATTAAGTATCGTTTGCGGTAGAAAAACGTCTTATACCGTAAGCGTAGACATTAAATGTGGCTGGGATTGTTCATACAGCCATAAGTTTTCTCTGGTGGTGACGATACAGGCGACGTCAGCCGAGCTCTGCAGAAGACACAGGTCGGCCAAACAACTGGATAGTACAGCCGTAGAAACAGATGTTGCGATAAGAAATGTTGCTGTCAGTTTGTCCGAAGTTGCAGTTGACCCCACTGGAGAAATCTCAACCAAAGAAATCGATGGTGCTGTCGACATCGTGCCTGAAAATGGCGATGGTGGTGCTGTTGCTGCACGTGCCCCATCTGAAGAGCTCTATGGTGCTTCTGCTGGACCCACGACCGACGTCTCCATAACATTTATGACAGGTACCGTCACCTGTTGGGAAAATCTGCCACTCACCAAGACGTCTATCAACTACATGTATATCTGTTCATGACGTCATGAAAATATTGCGGTGCATCGTGGAAGATGAAGGCACATCCACCGTTGCACCTGGTGATGAGTATACGAGTGCAGCATTCGTTCTCACCGTAGGCATTGACAGTGTGGAGAGGCATAGGTACGAGACGATGTTACTGTTGTCACTTGTACCAATGATAAAGGTTGCAGTAAAACCCAGATATAAACTTCTTCCCAGCACTGTGGATGCCTTAAAGGTATAACTATTTCTGATTTGCAGGCTTCTCTCATGCCTAGGGCCCTTTGCATATATACATAGTGTGAAAACCGAACGTTAATTGTGATACCGCGAATTGTGGATAATTTTTAATGTGTGTAATCGACATCGATGATGGGTGGACCGATCCCATTCGGTCTCAGCCACAGATGATCCATCAAATCGAGTATCCAGCCAGAGCCCTTCAATATCATTTCTTCCTCTTCGCAGCATACCTTCATGCTCTATTCAACACCGGTTTCGATGTCATTATCAAGGTCTTGATTGCTTTCTTTTTGTATAAATCTGGCTTACTATAACTACATTCCAACCATATATTATATTCCACGGCTCAGTATTTCCCCACCTCCTCTGTAAGTTGGTTTATTAAATTTTGTTTCATACATGCCAGAAATGAACAAACATCTTTCGTCGAAGTTATCGGATTTGGAGCTACATACGTTTTAGAAAGACCCCTGAAAGCTGATTCCTTCAGGAAAAAATTCATTTAAATTCAGCTGACTTGCTTAGGTTGCGATACAAGGTCGGGTGGATTGCTAGGTGTAGCTTCTGATACACGGGTCGAAGCTGAATTGGGACCAGCCTTTGCTGTGAACTACAAACAGGAAGGACGAACCTTTAGGCCTGCTTTATAGGATGGTGCACCTCGTTCACACAGTTTCACGTAACTTTCTTAAACGGTCGGTGCGAGTAAACTGTTTAGAGCACTTCTCGCATCGATATAGCATGCGTATGGAACTCCTTACACATACGTTCTTTTCATTCCTCGTTCTTCATTAGAATCTGCGAAAGTTTCTGTGTAGTAGCTGCGTGGAAGGAATCAACTATCTGCCCACTACATTCACATATCAAGTTTTCTTCTTCGATTATTCTCCAGTGTGTGTCGCGCCAGTTACCATCCCAGCACATCCCCGATGCAATGTCGGCAGATAACGCTTAGCAGGCAGTGACGGTAGACCAGTACAGGTTTTGAGATACATTTTCAGGTTGCCACTTCGTTGACCAAACTGCGATTTGTAATTTTTTTATGCGAAAGTAACATACTCCACATTCTGAATATAGCTGACCCTATGTCGCCCAGCATCGGTGCTTTCAGAAAATGTGTAGAAAAATGTGTTTAGTTTAAAGTAATGCAAAAACAAGATCAATGTTTTGATAGAGAGAACAAGCGATGATGCATCGCGGGGTCGATATTTACGTGTAATAAGAAATAATGACTTTTTAGGTGAAATTAAAAGACCAGTTATTTATGTTGACGAGACCTGGAGTCGTGCAGCATACACAGTAAGCAAATGCTTAACTAAGTGAGCTAAACACAATTTTTAATTATTTTACATTTATAATTTATAAATTTCATCAGCTGGTTAATTGTCGTGGCTGTGGAACTACTGTAAGAATACTTGGTGTACACGTCTTCTTAAGGAAACGTTATTGCATATGAAAAACAAAAGTGTTTTACGTATTTTGTGTTATTTACTGCCGTTGACGTGAAGTACTACCGTGGTGTATACAGTTGTATTGCGACAATGTATGTACACTGTCCCCTCCTACCAAATCTCCTTCAAGGAAGATGGGCACCTTCCTCTCACATGTTTGAAAGTTAACTTGGTCGGGTAATATCAGCAAATATTTGCTGCAAAAGCTCTATATTGTAAATTTATTTGATACCAATCCTTAAACAAAATATGTTTGTTTCTACACACGTGTTTTACCATTGCTACTAATCATAAGTATGTACCGAGTTACTTCGTTCTAACAAGTGCTGTTTTCATTGCAGATGGAAGTTTTATACCTTTTTCAGATCTCTTGATTCTATGCTAACCTCTGTTTTCGTTTAGTTCTTAAATAAATGTTTCAAATATTCATTAGAGGAAGTACTTAAATTGTTTCTTTTATATAGGAAATCACTGAATACTTTACTAAGACTACTGGTAGCACCAAAATTTTAGAACTATTTTTAAGTTTCAATTTATTTAGAAAATTCTAGTTATTTATAATTGCTTTGGTCAGTATTTCCGATGAGTCCATATTCTAACATTACGGAAGTAGACGAAATGTGCCCTTCCAACAAAGTCATCAAATAGAAGGTATAAAAAAAGTCAACATCACTTAAAAACATTAATGAATGTCTTCTACATAAATTAAGTGGCAAGAAATGTAAATATTTTCGTTAGAAAGTTATTTTACATTCCTCTTACCATTTGCAGTTGCCCATTAATGCCGTATTTACTTTAATATTCTAAAGTAACGCTTTCAATGCTAGAGAACGATTTTTCATTTACATTATATTAGTTAGGTTTTTTTAAAGCGTTCCAAGTATCTCAAATGTTATTTAATATATAGTATTTGTTTGATCGTTATTCTTAACTGATAACATACGAATATCTTAATTACATGATTGCTAGACTTAGTCATCACGCCTCTGTACAATATAAAGTGACTTTAATGAAGTATTCATTTAAATATATTTATTATTAGCTGCACTATCGGCATAATATGTCGGATGATTATTGGGAAATAAAGCCTTTCCTTGCCATTGACGTTAATATGTACTTACTACTAGTAGCTAATTATTCTTATAAACATAGAGTACTAGTGATTTTTATGGTAGCTTACGTATAATTATATGCTATTCACGTTAAAGTGAGCACTTTAGACAACCGTCTCATTTGGAATAATAGTCAATAAATACATACTATTTTAGCCTTAGGTGTTAACTTCCGAGTGCGGTGGAATATACACACGGTGTTTATTACTTACATAGGAATATTAATTTTAAAAAGGTAGTTAAAAGATAGAAAATAGCTGACAGCAAAAAGCAACTAGGGCTTCAAAAGTGCTCACTTTATCATGAACAGCCTATACCACACGTTACACCAGGCGGCGACTGGTAAACATTATTCATTCTCTATTTCTTTCAGGAGAAAATTACGTTACTCCTTTCGCCATTTCGTCAGCTTCCCTTGTTCTTTCTGCTCGTAAAATGGTCCGCATGTTAAAATACAACTCTACTTTCGCTGTGATCTTTCTAGCGGCAACCGATCTCTCCGCCTCTTCGGTTTACTGCTGCTTCCTTCAAATTCTTTTATTTGCTGTATTTTTGATGGCCAGCCATAGAAAGAGATTTTTGTTAGACGTTCCCGCACTCAAATCAATAGTTGTAAATGTTTCAGGAAATGTTACTTTCTTTCCAGTCATTTAGAGCGTATTTTTAAATATCATTATTTTAACGTTCTACGGCATGTAGGCTACCTTGTTTAGTTACGAGTAATTTTGAAGTGTATGTTAAATCACTAAGACGGTTAACGTTTTTGCTTTCACACTCTGTGTTACAAATTTCTGAAATAGTTTTCTAAGAAATCATACTGCCTGGAATGAAATAGTTTTGTTACAGGTACGACACTATGTGGTAATTTAGTCTATAATTCGTTACAAAGTAAGTTTATTTAATTCTTAATAAATGAGAACACACACTGATCGACTATTTTCAATGTTTCGGTAGATCTAATGATTATTTAGAGTTTCTTACGTATAATACAATCCACGGTAAAGAAAAAAAGTGAAAATTTCATTGTCAACAAGTTATAACATACCAACAGCTAGAGAGTTCAATCTTTCTATGAGATGTCAAAAATCTAACAAAACTTAATTAAACATAAGAAAACGTACCGAAAGACAATAAAGTTCGTCGTACAACACTATACAACGCTGTACAGAACTTTAAAACACAAAAAACAAAAAAACACACACAAGTGTGGGGTTTTGCCACATTGTCCGTCACTGGGCCCACTAGAATTTCCGTATACAGCAAGATTAGATATTTAGGTATAGTTCTTCTTGCTGCCTAATGGCCAAAGGCATTTTATCATTGTGCTGTTGCATCATTGCAGCATCCTTGTAGGTAAATATTAAAAGTACAACCCATACATAAATTACGTTCTTAACCTAATCCAGTGACACAAAAATAAATTAAATATCAGTTACTGAAAGTCACTTGTTCAGGTTTGACTGAGCACTTTTGTGAGCCTTGCTTAGGATATTTTTTTTTGTTAAACCTTCCACCATATGTAAAATTAATATCCGCTTGGATAAGGCCGCCACGGCGAATCAGGTTCGTTTCCCAGCTGTGTCACCCGCAGATATATCGTGGCAGACGTGTTTTCTCCGGGTAATACCGTTTCTTCCACCCTCGCATTCCACTGCTGCTCTAACTTAACCTCATTTCACACTCGCCAGCGCTGCCCTTTCTGCCCTCGTTGAATAATGAGGAAATAACATACTTATTTTACTGCCGAGTTTTTTTTTTTTTTGGTAAAAGATGTTCACGTTAAAGTGGGCACTTTAGAAATTAACCTTAGAAAAAAGTCATTGCTCCTGTCTGCATATATTTTAACGGGCGCTCTGAGTGACATTAACCCAGTAAAGTTGGTCTCGACGGATGGAAAGTAGTTCCATATCCTAACCATTAGTGATAACTTAAATTGTTTATTTTTTTTTTCGCTCTGTTTTTTCAATGCATCGAAGTGTAGAAATAAGAAGATTTTTAAAGTATTAATTTCTTAATAATATCACATTTTCACTTAACCGACGCATGAATAAAGTGATTAGGCTCAAGGCAATATTAATTTTACATAACGCGGAGGGATACACAACGTGCATATAAGTAGATCATAAGCAGGGCTTTCAAAAGAGCTAATTTTACCGTGAACAGCCTATATCATAAAATAAATATGAGTAGTATGTACCGGTTCGCAAATCAGTGTATAGTTAATGCTTCAAACAGTTTATATTACATACAAAATAAATAAAGACCTTAAACTAACAGTATAATAGCTGCACTCGCGTAATATTTTTGCATAAACATACCGGCGTGGCTTCAATATATGCTCCAACGTGTCGTGTACTTTCATACATCTTGAGTAGGCTTTCGGAAAGCGGAACACGAGGCACCGCAAGTACGAGAATTTCTTTCAAAAGACGCTTGTCGTGAGTGTTGAGGTGTTGCCAAATATTGCGACGACATGCCAGCGATTCTCCCTTGTGTGGATGACGTGCGACTTCGGATTTTATTAAGCCCGTGAAGAAGCTGTACCTCCTAGAAGTCTTATCTTTTCGTGCCCTCATGACGAATCGACGAGTTATCTCAACAACTCAGCTTGTGCTTCGCGTGATAAGGCAAGAATCGTTTTATGTATTTCCTAAAGATAGTTTACTTATAATGCTCACTTCCTTCCTCCATGATTGATGTAGCTGTGATAGTTAATGCATTTTTGCTTCCGTATCTGTATTATTTATTAATTACAAAGAAAGCCTTTCCGAATTTATACTAGGTAATTAATGATATAATTCTTAAAACTTATCACTTTAAGGCACGCAACTTCTCCAATAACAAATTCTGAAATTAAATAAATTATTTTTAAAAGCAACGTAAAATGTTTTGATGTGGTGGATGCGTGAGATTCCTGAAGAAACATACGGCAGTTGAAAAAATATATCGTACGATTCGGAATTTTGTATGTCACAGTCTGTAGGAGCTCAGTAGATATGAAAGTGCTTTCCAGACTCGAGGTCGGTAATTAATTTTTCACTCGACGCGTTGGCGTGTCACTTCATTACGAAGTCTAATTTAAGGGTGAACGACGAATGCTGATTCTGCATTGTCAAAAGGCATGAAAGAATATACTATCAGTGCCACGCAATATCTGTGTGCATCGTTGGTTTTAATTAATTCTGAATACATTTTCTGTTGCCAATACGTATCACTGAAACCGGGTGTAACTTTACGTATACTCCAGTTATTTACCGTTTTATGTTGTTTGAATATTCTATTTGAAAAAAGAAATACATTTTCGGTAGTTACGGTTACTACTATTGCGCATTTCTAATTTACGAGAGGATTTAAAAAAGTGTATGATTTAAAAATGTTAAGATCATAGCGTCTTGTAAACGTAGCGGAAACGATCGATCGTTCTGTAATTGTTAAGCGAATGTTTACTGAATTCAAACTTTCATTGACGCAATACGTCATGGGCAAAACTCGTCAAGGACAGCCGAACCCTGAAAGAATCTGCAAATAAAAGGAGATAACAAAATAATAATTATTAATTTTTTTTATAAAATATAAGCGACATCGTGGTCGTAATGCTCGAAATATTAAGATTGAAATGTTCCGGCCTTCTCTCACCGCCAGAGCTAAAACATTTTTTGGACTGTCCATTACGGCAACATTACAATTGAGGGAAGATAGTCTAAACACCGTTTCGACAGGTATGATCCATATAACATTTGCATTTGTGTCTTGCACTGTGTAATCTACCTTTTGAACTTATTTTAATCACTTACATATTACCACGACCATCATTAGCCTAGGTACCAAACCTAACTGAAAGAGTTTATTCGTTAACTTCCTAAGCTATAATGGAAGTTTTTAACCGTTACATAGTATTGAAATAACATCACACATCTGGCTGCAAATATGGGAATATTTAGTGTCGTTACTATACAAAGTTGAAACTTCTCCTCGTTTTTAACTCATTCCTGAGCAAATGTAGGGACTCTACAATGTATGTGTGGGGAAATAATTTACCATTCGCGCTTTCTCGCTGTAGGTATTCACGGATGTTGTAAATCTACGAATAATTTCTTAGAATGAACATTCTGTAGTTCCAACAAATTTGGCATCCTGCAGTAACACTTCCAACCTGCCACCTTTTTATATGAAATTGAGAGGTGACAAAACCGCTCGTTTCCTTTCAAAACACAGATAACTTTGGCTGTTTCCACACTGGCACTTGAAGTAACAAGAAAATCATAAGGTTTTGTTTTTTGAAGCCTGATACACGGGTGTAGCCGGCCTCCCGTGGCGCAGTCGGTTGGCGCGCCACCGATCTGCGGTGCGAGATGCTCTGGGCTCGAATCCCAGGCAAGGCATGGGTGTTAATTTAAGTTAGGTTTTAAGTTAGTCTGTAAGCCGTCCCCTGCCAACCCTTCAAGCATAAAACCGGGGGACGTTAAATAAAAGCCCTTTACAATTACACGGGTGTGCAAATCGCGATTTAATATATGTGAATGTGGTTCCTCTTTTTACGCGTAAACTCTAACCAAAATTTTACTGAAATATTCAATGTTTTAGAGAAAGACCCGGCTGCTTAAGAAGGCTGTCTGTGACAGTTATTTACGCGTAAAAAAGAAAATGTACTTGTATTATAAACTGCTCAAAAAAAGTTTTGCATCAGAGATATATTGTACCAAAAATACCATAGCATAAAATTTCCCCATTATGCGAGCATGTTGCAAATGTATGTTTTACAAAAAAAAAAAAAAAAAAAAAAAAAATATTGCAAAAAGATTAATTTTGCGTCATAACAACAAACAAAATACACTAGCGGTCTGTTTGTCTGGGAAACACTCATGTTCTCTTCTATTCTATTGCCACTCTCCACATGGATCAATACCGCGTGTGACTTACTCGAGAACTCGTAAGATTCCTGACGCGCCGAGGCAAACGGAGCATGATGCTGTCCAGTCTCTCTTGTTGCAAGCTGTCCCATTCTGTCTGTGCGGCCAGTATCAGCTATTGTACTAGTTAGGTTCCATTCTGTCTGCGCGGCCAGTATCAGCTACTGTACATACTTAGGTTGTTGATGGCGTGCTTGAATGACAATGTCCAGAAGGTCCCAGGCATGCTCTATGCAGCTCATGTCTGGACTTACTACTGGCCAATTCATTCGTTGAATACCGGCTTGTTGATAATATTGTTCAACGACTCATGCACGGTGTGTGCGCAGGCATTATTATCCGCCAGCAGTAACAGTTCACCAAATGCCTGTCGGTAAGGGTGCACAACAATCTGTGACGTACCACCAAGCTGTCATTGTGCCCTCAATACTAACTAAAGGAGTTCTAGTCCAAGCATGATTCCTGCCTAGATCAGGATTCCTCCACCTCGGTATTCGTGGACTTCTTGCACAATTCGATGCCTTGCCTGTGTATATCGTCTTCTCCACAACCTCAGCCTTCTGGAATCTGACCTAAAACAAATCCTCGTCTCATCGGTGAACAGAACACGGGACCGTTCTTCAGCTGTTAAGGATCCCGTGCCCATTGCAAGCGGTTCTGCCGATGTTGTCTGATGAGATAACGGCGTCTCGCGAGTCTCCTAGCACGTAGACCGCCGTCTCGAAGACAACTCCGTATCTCCCATGCTGTTGAGGTATTGTTCCGGGATGCATCAATTCTCGCACAGCGGTCCTGAACAGGTGCTGTGACCCTCGGGCAAACTGATCGTGGTCGATAATTAACATGACAAGTGTCTATGCATCGCCTCCAGATCCTAGACACAAGACTTTGTGACACACCCGCAGTTTCAGCAATCGCACGTTGTACAACACCAACTTGTACAAGAGAATGTCACGTTGCAACTTTGTTATTGTGTGCCGTCGCATGATCCAATGACTTCTGCAGCCAAGCTCTCACTAACAGTATCGGCATCGCCGAATGACAACGAGCTCACATTCGTGTGTGTGTGTGGTGTGTGTGTGTGTGTGTGTGTGTGTGTGTGTGTGTGTGTGTGTGTGTGTGAGAGAGAGAGAGAGAGAGAGAGAGAGAGAGAGAGAGAGAGAGAGAGAGAGAGAGAGAGAGAGAGAGAACCAAAAGTAAACTACAGTCAAGTGGGACACTCATACATTCCCGCCAAAACACTAGAAAAATACGTAAATATTATTTTAGAAATGCATTCCGAGTAATACAGTTGTAACATTCACGACTTTTCGTTTGACGCAGAACTTTTTTTGAGCAGTTTATTAATATTTTCTCCACTTTCCTAGTGCCTGTCGTAACATAATATGGAAATCAAGTACGCAATATACGAGAGGTGGAGAGATCTGGACGGCTCATAGCATCGAGGTCTGGAGAGCCGATGAGGGTGAACAAGGTTAGCATGGAGTAGCACCGGAATGCAAGAGTAGTAGGGGCGGGCCGGCCCTACCCTACACGGGATTAATATATGGTTTATCGATTTGATTGAGTGGATTAATCCTTAATCCAATTTTAAACAGATCAATTTTTAAAATCAAAAGGGATAAATTGATTGAAAGTGTTAATAGGATTGAAAGGGTTAATTTTGAATAGGATCAATTTTTTTTCTTGGTTTTATTTCTTTATTTTGGGTGGGGGGAAGCAGGAGCTCTGTATGATGTTGACGGCGTGGTGTCCTGGAGGCGATTGACCAGAGTGGTGGGTTGCAATGTCTTATATACGTGTGGAATTGAGTGCAAGAGTGGGCTAAGACTAATTATTTTTAATTTATCTTATTTTGAGGTGTTTATAGAGATGTTGGTGTTATATAGTCGATTTTAACGAATATATCTAACACACGGGAGAATTTCAGAGTGTTTAAACAATTTCTAAATGTCAAATTTATGTTTTGTTCGGGAGGATATAGTTCGTAGTAGGTGGTGGGAGATAGGCGACTTTGAAAGATGTGATTTATGTGTTAATCGATGTGTTTTTCGAATGCAATTAAATGTTAGAGAAATTCAGAGTGTTCTACATATGAATAAATTACACACATAGATTTGCAAATTTCAAACGACTGTGTGAATAATAAGTGCAATTAGTCAGTCTCGAGCTTAGAAATATTATTTACACAAGAGAGAATTTTAACATCTGGTATCTACAAGTGCAAACTCACTAAACGAAATCCAGCTAGCCAGTATAAAATTACTCAAGGCAGAGTCATTAAACGAGTTTTACATATGAATGAATTACATGAGAGACAAATAAAACATACAACTACTGTCTTTAAACGAAATCCAGCCAAGTCAGTATGAATAAATACACGATTCAGCATGAAGAATGATATCTTACAACAAAAAAAAACCTTGAATACGATTTAAACCAGACACAATAGTGTATGTCTATTCTGATAAGTTAAATATATAACGATGGAAAATCTTACCCCAAATGATTTGTTTCAAAGTAACCAACTTGTGTAAAGCGTAATCCCACATCATGTTATATATGCAACGGGAAAAATGCACAAATGTCCTCGAAGACAAAATTATCTTCTTAAATAACGAACGTACTGCAAATTTCTGTAAATAGAGCAAACTTGTTAACACAAACAGTATTTTCATATACCGAACACAGGCATCAATTACTTATTACAAACACAGTATGTCGATTCGAAAAGAAAATAAGTTAGCACACATAATTTATATTTTAAAGATAAAATCATTTTATATAAAATGTGTACATTATAAAATGTTAATCGCAGGTATCACTAGAGCTGGAGGTAGTTCTGTAGCTGCAGTAACCCCGATCATAGCCTCGTCGGCCACCAACTGCCTACCCAACCAATGAAGACGAGAAAGTGAGCTGCACACATCTGTCTCCCCAAGCGTTCATGAGTGATTGAAGATGACGGAGATTGGATAGCTGAGGCCATTTTGCTCCAGAGCTCCCTATACCCCCTCCTTCCTCTACCCACCCTCCCTTCTCCAGATTGCGACCCTGGGCTGCTGGCGATGTTCAATTTTTTCAGCACTAAGGGAAAATGGCGCCAACTGATTAGTTATGAGCAGATCGGAGGAGGCCTGCTAGCTACCCTCCCCCTTACCCTTCACCGCTCAGCACCGAGAACCGGCCCGACTCCACGATGCCAACCTCCTTCCACCCCCTCCCTCCTAAGCCATGTCTGCGAGGTCCTGGGGCGCAACCACCCGAGCTTCCTGCGATTGTCATTTTTCGCAACTGAGTCAAAATGGCAACAAATGCCTAGTTGTGTGCAGATCGGGAACAGGCTGCTCATAGCCACCTTACCCTTCACCTCTCTCTCTCTCTCTATCTCTCTCTCTCTCTCTCTCAACGTGTATCTGAAAGCTGTAATTGCCAATGATAATTTTTGCTGGAATTCGACGAATTTCGTATTTAAATTTTGTTGTATCACCTGCTCCAAGTCAGGCATATATTGAAATATTGTCATCTGAAACACCATGAGATAAATTAATTTCTCCACCTCTACCTATATTCAGTTCATTGCCGCAAGAAATAATATATAGCCCAATCTCCTTACCTCCTTCACCAATAGTTGTTGTTCCAGTTAAGAAATGCAAATGAAGCTTAGGTCTTAGCTCTAGACGCAAATTGTATTGAAAAATTCACATTTTTAGTGATGAATGATTCCTTCTGCGGTATAATTTCACAAATTTTTCTCATTATTAAAATATTGTAATGATTTTTTACTTGTAATAGAGTGTAAAGTGTTTACAGTTTAATGATTGAAAATATAAAGTTCTAACGATTTACAAAGAAAATTCATTGATTTGTAATGATTTTAAAGAAAAATCATTTAACGATACCAAATACTTGTTTTACAGTTTTAAAGACCAATCGTTTGGGTGAAAAGATTTTTAAAGAATAATCATTCAGTTGTAACAATTTTAAAGATAATTCATTCGGTTGTAATGATTTTTTAAAGAAATTTCATCATGGTGTAACAATTTTAAAGAAAGATCATTAGAATGTTTAACGATTCCAAAGACTTGTTTTACTATTTTAAAGACCAATAATTCGGGTGTAACGATTTTTAATGAAATTTCATCCAGGTGTTACAATTTTTGTAAAGAAATTTCATTAATTTGTAATGATTTTTAAAGAAAATTTATTCAGTCGTAACTTTTTAAAAGAAATTTTCATTCATGTTGGAAAGTTTATTCAGGAACTTTATTATTATTATTTTAATCATATAATTATGTAAATTTTTTCACTCTAAACACATTTAGACATCGCAATGGAGAACAGCGGAGTTTTTTTTTTGGTTATAAAAGCCTGTTTGGCTTGTGCATGTAAATGTTAACATGACGAACAAAAGAATTGTTGTATTTATTTCATAATTTGTAATGTAATATACATTAACGATTTCAGTGTGTACCGTTTTTCAGAAGTCAGTGCTAAACAATGTTTGTATTTCATTTAAGGTTGTGATGTAACACGAAGTAATGATTTTAAGTTGTGAAGTTTTTCAGAAAGCAATGATAAAAAAAAATTATATTTCATTTAAAGTTTGTGATGTAATATTTTTAATGGCATGATGTATAATTTATTCTGTCTTCAAAGTGATTAGAAATTTTTTTTAAATAAAACATTTTCTTTAAAGTTGAAATTAATAGTGTGACTTATTTCTTTTTATTCCACTGGTCACTAACTTTTTTCAATAATATCTTATGTATAATTGGTATGCTGATAACTTTTTGCTTGCTTTTTCACGAAGAAGGAAATGTAATTTTGTTGACTTAAAAACATACAACAATCGTTTAAATTAAAACTAACATTGAAGAGCTGAGGGGAAATTACAAAAAAATTATTGAGAAAAATGAAACATAGCTGAATGAATGAATGAAGTTTTTCAAAGGAACGAGGCAACAGTTTAGTATATTGAGAGAACCTTGGTCCGCTCAAGTTGAAGGTTGGAGTAGAACACAACGCTCTGCTTACCAACTTTTGTGACACCCCAGGGGAACATATTGAAAGTGAAGCCTGAAAACTTTTTCAGATGCAGGTAGTAAAGACCTCTGTCCCTCCTTGGCTTCAATCTATGACTGCACCGAACACAGTCCAGCAAACATTTTAAATATTTAATTTTACATATACACAGATTACAAGAGTTCCTGTTCAAGATACAACACGATAATATCTGGAGAAGAAGATAAACATAATATATTTAAACCAGTTTTTAAATAAAAATTCAACTGAAGTTATGTAAAAATAGCAGTATATTTTCCCGTGAATTAACAATAATTTGGACCTTTTAATATAAAAGTACGAATAACGTTAAGTTCGATATTTTCCAACTCTGAAAAAAAAACGTGATTTCAGACTGTGTTCATTCTGTACCGTTATACTTAAGTCGGAAACTGTTAAAATATTGAATAAATTCAAATATATACATTTTATGTTACATGGAATACATTTTTGCTGTTAAAAAGTTTTTGGTTAGCCGTAAAGAAAGGGAACCTGTTGGTTGAGCGGTTAGCAGGCTCGCCTCCCCAGGCAGGTCACACCCTAAATACAAATTTTTTTTCGCAATGTGTGGACGTCGTGTTAGACGTTGGTTGGCAGGTTTTATTAGGGATCTCTCTCTCTCTCGTTCCCCCTAGTCTCATGCGCACGACCTTGTTCGGCCCGGTGCTGTCCCAACTCCGAACATTTTCCCCTCATCGGCTCTCAAGACCTCGTCGTAAAAGAGACGCGCAAATCACTCCCAATATTTTTTTCTCTCCTGTACATCGAATTGATAGTAAAAAACATTTCTTAACGAGTGAATACTTGTAGAATACATTTTGTAATGAGTGAATAAAATATGTCTTGTATTTTTGTGTCATTTTACAAATCATAGTTTGCTTGATTCAAATGTACACTTGTTGTTGGAATGTTAAATCTGGGATTATCTCGGGGCTTACATTAAGAACTTGATTTCAGGGACATGTAAATTTTTTTTCTCTTCTTATATAGCCAACCTGTTGTGTAATGTTGAAACCACAGCAAGTAAGGGGAAATCTCTTGGGGTACACATTCAGAGGGATACAGGTAGAAGCAGAGGAGCCAACACTAGAAACAATGTGTTCTCAGTACTGAAAAAAGGGGGGGGGGGGTGTTGTCGTGAAACAGACACTGTAGGAGTACCAACTCGCGAAAAAATATGAAAAAACTATTCTCAGGGTTGACACTGGGGTGCGTAAAACTGGTTTTGGCGAACACCAGGCTGGATCGATGCTGGAGGTCTTAAGGAAATACAGCTTCTGGAGTAGGGGTGTAGGGGGCATGTTCCTCTGGACAAGGGCTGGTTCTGATGGCGAGAGGTGGAGGGTAGGGTGGCTACGAGCAGCCTGCTCCTGATCTGCATGCAACTAGGCGTTTGTCGCCATCTTGACTCAGTTGCAAAAATTACAATCACAGGCAGCCTGGGGAATGACCCCCAGGACCTCGCTGACATGGTTTGGGTGGAGGGTGGTTGGCATCGTGGAGTCGGGCCGGTTCAGAGGAGTGCCGGTTAGGGGGGAGGGTACGGTGTGGCAGGCAGGCCTCCTCCGATCTGCCTGTAACTAATCAGTTGACGCCATCTTGCCTTAGTGCTGAAAAAATTGAAACTCACATTCAGCTCAGGGTCGCAGTCTGATGAGGGGAGGATGGGTAGGGGAGGGAGGGGGTGTAGGGAGCTCTGGAGCAACGTGTCTTCAGCTATCCACTCTCCGCCATTTTCTGTCGCTCAATAACGCTTGGAGGAGACAGATGTATGCAGCTCTCTGTTTGTCTCTCATCTTCACCGGGCGAGTAAGCAGTTGGCGGCTGACGAGGCTATGATCAGGGGTTACCGCAGCTATGGACCTATCTCCGTCTCTAGTGATAGCTGCGATTAGCGTTTTATAATGTACGTGTTTTAATATAGAAGTATTTTATCTGTAAAATATAAATTTTTGTTTGTTAACTTATTTTATTTTCCGATCGATATACTGCTTTTGTGATAAATAATTGATTTCTGTTTTGGGTAGACGAAAATACCAGTTGTGTTAACAATTTTGCTCTATTTACAGAAAATTGTAGTACGTTCGTTATTTTAAGAAATAAATTTCTCTTCGATGATGTTTGTGCATTTTTTCTGTTACATGTATAACGTGATGTGGGATTACGCTCTACGCAAGTTGGTTATTTTGAAACAAGTCATTTAGACATACGCTATTGTATCTGGTTTAAATAGTATTCTAAGATTTTTTTGCCATAAGATATCATTCTCCAGGCGGAATCGTGTATTTATTCATACTGACTGGCTGGATTTCGTTTAAATACAGTAGTTGTTCGTTATATTTTTCTCTCGTGGTGTTCATTCATACGTAGAACTCCTTTAATGACTCTGCCTTGAGTAATTTTATACTGGCTAGCTGGATTTCATTTAGTGAGTTTGCACTTATCGACACCAGATGTTAAAATCCTCTCTTGTATAAATTATATTTCTAAGCTCGAGACTGACGTAATTGCACTTATTATTCACACGGTCGTTTGAAATGTGCAATTCAGTGAATGTAATTTAGTCATATGTAGAACACTCTGAATTTCTCTAACATTTAATTGCATTCGAAAAACACATCGATTAGCATGTAAATCACATCTTTCAAAGTCGCCTATCTCGCACCACCGTCTACAAGCAATATCCCCCCCCTCCCCCAAACATAAAATTTACACTTGGAAATTTTTTAAACACACTGAAATTCTCTCGTGTGTTAAATATATTCGTAAAAATGGACTATCTACCACATACATCCCTACAAACACCTCGAAATTAGAAAATTTCGAAATAATTAGTCTTAGCCCACTCTTGCACTCAATTCTACACGTATATAAGACATTGCAACCCACCACTCTGGCCAGTCGCCTCCAGGACATTACACCGTCAACACCATACAGAGCTCCTGCTAACCCCCCCCCCCCCCCAAAAAAAAAATCAAGGAAAAAATTGATCAGATTAGAAATTAACCCTTTCAATCCATTTAACCCTTTCAATCCATCTAACCCTTTTTATTTAGAAATTTGATTCGATTAAGGATTAATCCAATCAATCAAATTGACAATTCATCAATTAATTCGATGTGGGGTAGGACCGGCCCGCCTCTGCTACTTGCAATGGCGGAGGAAATGGGAGATCACCGAGAATACCCGCCGACAAGCGGCATCTTCCTGCACTGTTCTCACATGCGAAAATCCGGCAGCTATTCCGCCGGGAATCGAACGCTGTTCTCCTAGGTGCGAGACGAGGTGTCTGACTGCTACACTGCTCAGTGAATAAAATCTGTCGTTTTTAAAGTAGTTCTAAAGCCAAGAAGTTTACGTACTATGATTTGCACGTGGCTGTTATTGTGTTACAGTTACCTTATTTGTAGAGCCACGAGTATTTTGCGAATTCATTCGGAGGCGAGCTAGACTCCAAACTCTTGTTCTTTTCTCCCGCTGTTGTGATTGTACGGGAGTGTTCTTTAGACACGCGTCTTTTAATTGTGTACCAGTAATAAGCAGGAAGCAGTAGTGTGAGTCAGTTTTGAACAATCCTGTACGAAGTCCACACTTGACCACAGCTATCAATAAGCAAACGATAGTTTCTCCCGTGTATTTAGGTCTGTAAAGCCTAGCCTGCTGACGCAACAATCCGCGGAATACTCGTGGCTCTACTTATTCGTAATGCACTTTTGAAGATCAAATACACGATGTCTCGTTCATCAACCAAGGAATGCAGTGTATTTCTTTGTTTGTTAAATACTTCGTAAACCAATGTAATGAAGAAATAAAATATTTCTGTATTTACATTTATTTTTGCATAAACACGACTGAAGTACCTATATAACCATTAGCAGGCAAGTATAAACAATAGTTCTGTGCCTTAACGTATTTACAAATTGTAACATTTTAATTGATAAATTTTTGTGAAGCATGACAAACAGCAGTAGTTGTTCGTCATTTTATTATTTTCTCGGTAGAGTGTGAAAAAATATGTATTCCTGACTAGTAGGGGAACTTGTTTCACATCATGCCCGAGCTTTTACGGAAAGAAAATATTTTGTATAACTTTGTATAAATGTAATGCCGTTACATTTTAGTCAAAGGTAGTGAGATAGCGAACCAACGCACGCGAATAAGGGACCGTTATTCTAACCTTAGTTAAAACCACGTTGGTTTGATGTCGGAATTCCATGAAACGACAGCCCCAACACGACACTTGAAAATAAACAGCCAATCAATTACAAGAACGATCTGGAGTAAGGCCTCAAATTCTATCATACGGCTAGAAGTTTTGGACTAGAAAGTATGGGCGTGTTCAGTGAACAAAGCAATGCGGCAGCGCTTTCAGTTACTTAGGCAGATGTTCCGCTGAAAAAACTGCTGCCAGCGACAGAGCTATTTTTTAAAGGAGGGCATTTGTTTGTCCTGTTTCCACTGTGTGGTTTTTATACGTCGAGTGTGGAAATTTTCTAACTTGACCAGAAGCGAATTTCACGTATAAAGGAATGGAAATAATAATTGCACGAGTTGGTAACAACCTATAAATTCTACCATACTTCGCGCGTCCTCTTCATAATGTTTTTTGGATTTTTTTTTCTGGAATAGCAATGTACGCGATTTCATCGACAGCGCAATATTTGCGCATTTATGAATCCATATTTTTCGACGTCATCTAAAGTCTGTCGTCCGCTATCTGCGGACAGGCAGCAAATATTTTTTCCGCTGCAGTCGTTGAACGATCGCTATGTTGCAGCGGTGCAATTGCATGACTAGCAGCACTTTGCCCGCTGAACAACTTCACACTCACATATCTAGACCTGCTATTTGTAGATAATTTTTCGTAAGATCTATGGGGATTTCAATTATTACATACGATTTATGAAACTATGAAAATAAGTTGTAATTTAATCAAGTGTTCATATAACTGCTGTAAACCAAAATGATTAAATAATAATTATTTTTTTCACATTTTATATTTGCTTACTAATGGACAGTGGTAATTTCATAAAATCCCTCATAACTGTTTTAATGTCAGCGGTATTACTTATTTATGTGAATATTTTTTATTATTATTTTCGAGAAGAGATCTGTGCCCACGAAGCCCAAACAAGTTTAGTATTTTAAAAAATTCCGCAGATTCTTGAAGGCTGCCTCGGCAGAGAGCGATGCGGGACGCGTGTCTGTAGCGATGCGATACGAGATATTGAGATATCGCAATATCGTGCATGCGCCATACACAGAGGTGGTGTAGCTGTGTACTTTACGGGAAGGGGGGAGGGGGCAGGTGACAAGGAAGAGTTTCTGTAGAGGGAGGCAATGAAGTCTCAGAAGACAGCCAGTGGTCACATATTGAGGTTGTTGTTCTCATTTGATATACCGTGAGCGGGCTTTGTGACAAGTCTGGGTTAATTTGACACGAAAAATCACATTTAAATGTCCTCCTATCTCAGTGGGGTGTTTCACATATTCAGTGGTGCCAATTGAACCTATGAACATTACAAGTAGCCGCTTTGGAATTGAAGGAAATGTAAATAGCAGTGACAAATCCTGTGTCAAAAAGTTACCCCCCCCCCGGCCACATCATTAAAAAGTCACCAGCGCTTACGGTAGTGAATTTACTGACGTAGTGAAGGAAAATCTGAACGTCTCTCATTGACTGCTCATTACCACAACCATTCGTACAATTAATTGAAGAAACATTACTAAATACATAACGTATCTGCAAATAAGCGTATGTTTTTACTAATTTAGAATTTAAAACGACTCAGGCACGTTGAAGGAAACGAAGTTGTGGATTATTCACAACGCATACTTAAGTCTATTTATATGTAAAGCTAATTGCGCGCAGTGTTTTTCACTGCATAAATTTAAAAAAGGACTTTAACATCATCTGAATTAAACCGGTGCATCAAAATATTCAAAGAAAATCTGTTTACTAGTGGAAAGAGAAATATTTGTCCCTCTCCTTTTCCCATTCGGTAAGCTTTGGATTTTTATTCCAGCTTTGTATAATCTTGTGTTTCCATTCATACACCGCGTTACAGAAATAGCATACAGAATTTCCAAGAATTTTATGAAGAATATTAAAATTCGATGAGTTAGTACCGTAGCGTTAAGTCCAACCATTTTCCCTTCAATAGATTCCCCTTCCATCAGAATTTAAATGAATTCGTCTATACGCCTTTTCACACTTGGAAAGTTTTCAGGGGAGAAATGCCATGGAAACTAATATTTGTAAGTGGCGTACTTTAGTTCTAATTTATCGGAAAGTATTCTAAACTCTATTGAAGGTGTGCCTGGAGTGTTTTCCAGTACAATATGAACTCGAATCGAGCTTATCTTTTCTTGGTCATAATAATATCTCATTATGAATATCGTAGAAGCAACTGGTCTATTTCAAGTACCCTACACGAGACCTTTATTCAAGTGTCCCCGAAAGCAGTTTTATTGAAGGAATGCAAAATTCTCTTTTCCCAATGACTCATTAGGTATTCCGCCGTCACTGTTCTTACCTCAATCCCATAGATCGACGTCAATAAATTCATACAATATAGTCCTTGTCAGCAAAAAAAAAACATAATTTCGCACTTATGGCCAAATATAGTTTTATTTATAAATATCAGATTCATGCCATTTCCCTGATACAAAAGAATTGCGTTCCATATTTTTAACTGCATAACCACGCATTAAAATCACGAATTTATTTTTCGCAGAATTCATAAAGAACAGAAATCAATACTCAATAATTCCTACAGGCTGTTAAGACTTAAAAGTGCATTTGACAACAAAACCACAAGAACAGCTTTACTAGAACGTCACATTGTTAGCTGTGAAGAATATGTAGTCACCTCTAGTCTTCCATTTGAAAAAAAAAAAATACCCCGTTATAGTTTTGGGAATGAAAACTGCTCTAAAGCAAAGTAGATCGTTTTATTTTTGTGTTAAACACAAATCAACGCTTAGCCATTATATTCATATTTTACGGTTTTAAAATAATAACGTTTATTTAAAAATTATAACATTTTCTGAACACAATACTGAATGAAACCAAAGCATTTATAAAAAATCTTAACAAGAGAAGCTGAAAGCCATTCTCTTATTTGATTTCAATGCATGCCTAATAAAAGTTTTCTATCAGAATGTTCGTGCACATTTTTAATATGCGAATACTTGGAATGTTACAATAACTGTTCTTAAGCATACATTAAAATCAAATAAAACAATGACTTTCAGATTCTCTTGTTAAAATTAAAAAAAAAAAACTTTGGTTTCATTCCGTATTGTGTTCCGAAAACTTTAAAATTCTGAGATATACGTTAATATGCTAAAATCATAAATCATAATATTCCTTTTGTCCAAATAAAAAAAATGATATAATGCCTGAATTTTCAACAGTGTTTAATACAAAAATAAAATGATCCACTTTGCTTTGCAGCAACCTTTACTCTCAAGAGCACAAAGGTGTGTTTCTGCAAATAGAAGACAAAGGTGACCACATATTCTTCATAGCTAACGATATGGCGTTCTAGTTAAGCTGTTCTTGTGGTTTTGTTGTTAGATCTAAATCTTAACAGCCTGAAGGAATGATTGAGAAATTATTAATGGAGGGATTCGAATAGCATACTTATAGCAAAATAATTACAACTATAACTTCGTATGACACTAACCTAAAACTTATCTAACACCCACCAAATTTTGTATCTGAAGATAAAAAATGTTACCGCAAAAAATTTTGCATTTAGCTTTGAATTCTGATCGTGAACTTTTATTGAACTAAATATAAAGAATTAAGCTAATTATTAATTGAATTTTTTTTTGTATCGGAATCTTGAAATTAATTTATTTAGAACCACACAATCATGTTTTCCTCGTACCTCTACAATAGACAAAATCCTGATTTTCAGTGAAGCTGATGAAACACAGAAACAGGGTTAGACGGCAGTTTTGTCAGATTTGTTTCAGACATTCCCTTTCTACATCTTCATCTACAAACATTCTTATACTCCAGACACCTAAACTCACCCTCGTCGGCTCCCAAGACCTCGATGTTTTATGCCACCTAAAGCTCTTCACTCACTTGCTGGAAAACCACAAGACAACGAAAAACCACTTCCTGTTCCCCAGACTTACAGACTCTTCGTCTGAATATCTGGTAGGTTCCTGTAGAGGTCGGACATAAAATAAACTAATTTCCTGAAAGACGCTGCGCGGATGACCCTGAGATGCTGGCATTGCTTTGCGACTCCCGGCGACTGTCGTGTGCCTATCATAGCGCCGCCGGAGATGAAAAGAAAACATTTGCGGAAGGGGGGGGGGGGAGGAGGAGTCACCCTTCCTATCTATTTTTCGACAGCCGGTGTTTGCTTGATGAGATGAAAAGTCCCGGTCCTCAAACAGAAGGGGCGGGGGAGAGGAGTTATGTAACTCTTCGTCTGTCGATCGTCCGTGCTTGCAACTACTTGCCGAAGATACACTCCAGTGTTCCGGAAGGTCAGCTATAGTCCACTCAAAGTTACTTCCAACTTTTCTGAAGCCCTGCTTAAGTTCTAATTCTAAGTTATTCCTCCGCCTCGTGCAAACGAAGCTAGGAAATGACACCAAGACAGCGCGCCGGATTCGTGCGCACTCAGTTATATAATATAACTAAAATAAGAACTATTTCTTACTAGGCATTACCAACGCACTTATTTTCTCAATGTTTTTATTTCTATGAATTATAAAGAAAATACATATTAACTTATAAAAATAAAATGTAAGTAAAAGTTCTATTTAACCGAAACTAAGGTCATTTTATGTCAATACGAGTGTAAAACGCATGTGATATATAATATACATAGGAAACTTAACCAAACACGCAATACATGGGGTGATTTCTCAAAGTTCTGATTCAAAAAGTCTGAATAAACCGTGAATATACTTTACCTGGAGCTGCCAGGCGTAGTCAACCTTATTTTCTCGAACCTTAGCATTCCCTGTGATCGCAGCGTATTCGGTTTCGAGCCTTCATCCTCATGTAAAGTTTATTCTCGATTCTTCACAGTTTAAAAAAAAATCAAACTTGGAAAAATCATCGTATGAATTACATGTTTGGTTCTTTCCTAAATACGTCAAGTATTACAAGCGTTTTATACATGTATTAACATAAAAGTGCCTTGTTTTTCCTCAAATTGTACATTTACTTATACTCTACCTATTAATTATAATATCACATTTATAATTAATACGACTTAAAAAAGGGGGGAACGAATATGTGTTGGTAACGCCTAGTAAGAAATAGTTATTTCGCAAAATAATATTACATCGAGTGCGCACGAAACCGGTGCGTCGTCCCTTTGGTGTAATTTTCTATCCTTGGTTAAGCTTTGTTTGGATGAGGCGAAGGAATATCTTGTAAGTAGAATTTGAGTAAGGCTTCAGAAAATTTTGAAGAAACCGTGAACAGTCCATACTGAAGGTAAAGTTCAGCGGAATGCGCCATATATATATATATAGCTTGAAACCTCCTAATACCTGTACTCCTTTCGAAAATTGTTTGGTTTATCATAAAGATAGTCAAATTTTTGGTATTGAACGTCTACCTAACAAATTGGTCTTAATTTACCAACAGAGGGTTTTTGAAACATTCGGAGAAACTTAAAAGGGATTTACTTGTCACGTGGCACTCGTGACTCATAAAATAAAGTGAGTGAAGATATTTGGGTGGCTGTTAACATCGAGGTCTTGAGAGCCGATGAAGGTGAAGCGAGGTGAGTTTGGGGCAGCGCCGGATTGCAAGGGCGTGGGAAACGCTCCGTCTCCTACACTTGCAGTTCTTGTTTGACATTTCGCCACCAAGAAGATCATATTCAAAGTTCGGATCTCGGTATCTTAAGTTTCTTTTTAGATCACGGAGCTCTCAATATTTTAATAATATTTTTCAAATTGTTTACGCGTTGCTGGGAGGAATTAAAACTGTCAGGAACACACACATTTAACTACAACTAGAACAGTCTTCGAAGGCGTATGTATACGCAGCTCTTGTTGAAACTTAAAACCACTCGTAAGTTACGAACATTTCGGAAATTTCTTGAATAGTGCAGTGTCCACTTTCATTTTTATTGGAAATTTTAGTTTTCTGGTTCAAGGTAAGAAAATAGACGCGTGGGCGCTACATGTTCCTAAAAGGAAGATGAATCGAGAGGTGGATGTACAATATCTAACCTCTTAATAGTAAGTGGCTCTCTATCTTTTTATCCTCCAATTTGAAAACAGCTAGATTGTCTGAGCACAAACAAAAAAAAAAAACTGAAACCCTTTAGCAACCAATGTGTACGTTTTCCAATCCTTTTCTCTTGGAAATATGTACTTTGATATCATGTAATTTGGTGCGCACAAGCGGAAAACGTTGAAAAGATCGGATTCGAATCCCTCTTCAATAAAACTTATCTATGGCAGCAGAATAATATATCACAGTTCTGGAAACAAAAGGAAAAATGCTGAGTATTACTAGAGTCCCACGAAGGAACTGGCTTACTTTGTATGTAAATCGCGCTGAAGAGAGTTTCAGAATACCCATACTAATAAAACTTTTGAGCATCAAAAGACGGAACACACGCGTAAAATACTCCGGACTGCAACTTTAAGCTAGTCTTATTTACGTAAAACTAGGTTTTTGTAGACATCGTCATTGAAAAATTACATTTTTAGACTGTTCCACACGGAAACACACCAATAACATTAATGCGATATTATTTTATAGACGTCTGGAGTGAATTTCTCGATGGTGCCATTGCTTAAAACCTCGTGTCTGCACGGATGATGTAAATATTCCTAGTAGGGCATACAGCTGTCGCTTTGGAGACGATTTTAAACTCACTTAAATTTTTTCTGTTTTGAGTTTATCATAACCGTGCCTGTTCTGTGTTCTATAACGCTTAGTTAAATATATTTAACTCTTTTAGGCCTAATAGTTATATTACAATGTCAATAAATATTTTCAAGCCATTTCATTGTCGTGTACGTAGAGAAGGCGATGTGTTTAATTCTCGTTCCAAGATTCTTCTTTAGAGCTCCTGGCTTCTTTGCATCCAAATCCGTATTGTAATTTCACTACAGCATAATATCTCCGAATTGTAGCCATTGAGTAACCACTTTTACAACAAACCATGTTAAACGGGATTCCATTTAGTATTGGCCTGAGTCTTCCAGGACTTAACAAGTGAACTGTAACTTAACTCAAGTTAAAATTTAGCTCGCGTGTTTAAAATTTAGCTCGGTCTCGAATATAACGACTTTTTTTTTCTGTTTCTGTAACGTAATTATTACAAATGCCTCGGTTCACAACGAGGTCGCGGACAGGAATCATTGCTTAGTTGCTTGGTTCGCCGCAGAAGACTTGGTTTCGATTCATAAACTATTCAGCCACATATGTAGGACGCAATCTCGATCACAGAAGACACTTTCTGACTGTATATCATAGTTTGGCGCGCTCCACTGTCAGAAAGGTGTGTTTTAGCAGACAATATGTTTGTTTGTGTATGGCCAATCAAATACACGTGTACGTTTGGTTCAACAATATTTTTGTCGACATTCAGATTTTGTTGGCACAAAAGAAAAGTTTCGTAAACTCACGTGTGTTTTTTAAATGAACAAAATAATTTTCTGTAGCTTCCCAAGTGCAACGCTTGAGCGTTTGCGTGCGTTGATTTGAACTATGTTCTGCTGTAGTTTGCTTGGCGCCGCCAAATAACTATGTATTTTTCCGCATCATTTCGTCATTGGCCCGATTTTGGCGCCCTTTACGTAGTTTCCCGCACGCGGACAGCGCCCGAGCCGACCTCTTAGTAACGCTCTCGTTCGCCTTCTCTTCTCCTTGCTTCTACCCCTACCCATCCCTTAACCTCCTTGCTTGCGTCACATGTTCAAGCTTAGATTTTTATAAGCGAGTAATAGGCGGGCGCTTTCTGTCTGTCTTTTGTCCGTGCAAGTAGCAATCAGCTGATATTCATAATGCTACTCCGATAGGCCGATATGGTGCGCAATTCTACGAGAGATAAAGCTTCTGCGTCGCACCTCCATCAGTACAACTAATACTAAAGTAATATCTGATTTGTATTTATTCAGTGTAGGTAATATTCCTGTAATGGCGGGTGAGAGGCGTAAATAATTGTAGTGAGTTGAGGGCGTGGTGCCTAGTGTGGCCCTTACTGATTTTGCACTGTCGTAATTTTTAGTAGACTGTTAGTTCGTATTTAATATTTTGGGTAGGCTACTCCTTTTTGAGCTTTGTAGATACATTTTAATATTTCTTAAGTATGTTTAGAACGTGCGTTTATTAACTTATGAGAAATGAAATGGCTCGTTTAACATTTAGCCCCATTTGCCGCGAGCCTAGTTCCTATTTGCTCTGCGTCGTCAGCTCACTGCTCGACTGGACATAAATCGTTTAATATTTTGTTTTGGTGTACCCAAGTTACTTTCTAGGGCTTTGTTTGGCCTGCTAGTATATTTTCATTTTAGTCGGGTGCTCCTAGCGAAGTTGTATCAGCTACGGTGTTTTAAGTTAAATTTTAATGTGCAATGCGGATTAGGCGCTTTGGTAGGGCTGCAAGCCTCCGCCTTTTCCGCTTATTATAATGATCGTGTTGTCTTTTAAGGATTTCAATTTGTTGAGGATTAGTTGGAATATTAATGCACTTGAATTTTAGTGTCAATCGTATAATTTTGCGATGTTTGAGGTTTGAGCACGTAATATTTGCTGTAATTTTTCACCATCGTTTTGAACGATTTTTTATATTGCATTTTGGCAATTTTAGTAAGCTTAGTCAATGTCAATTACAGTCCCATACTTGGCGCATGTGCTCCTGAGTTGAGCAATTGTTTCTCGGCCGTTTGACGCGGCGTGAAAGCCGGTGGCTTGGCACGTCCGTTCGTGCGACTCGCAAATTAAAAGTGAACAGCAGGGTTCACACTAAACCCTCAACCTTTGAGTGGAATTTGTATTTTAATTACTTTGTTAGGGCTTTGTGTAGAGGACCGTTCAACATTTGTCTGTTCAAAAGCATTTACAGCGCTTGAGATTATTGTTTTAGGCTAGCTTTGTACTTTTTAAAGCTGCCATTCGTTCAGGCGTGACCACGACTTAGCACTTTCCTCGATATTGGGGTCAAGTATAACTCTAGATTTACTTGCTTTAGGCACAGTTTTGGGTACTATTGAATTGTAATATAGTCAAAGATTACCTGTTCCGTGTAGTATCAAAGAAATTGAAATTTTAATTGATTCGTTGGTGAGAATCAGTCCTTTTTGTACATGAAATATTTTAAGAGCACCCGTAGTAATTTTTTACATGTTCATTTTGGAGAACAGATATCATTAAAGGCTGTGCTGTATTTTTTTCAAGCAATTATTTTCGGTATTACGATTTGAAGAATATTTTATAAAATAACATATGTTTCACTGAAATTTTGTGAGCGCTGTTTTTAATTGTTAGCATTGAGATCCTGCCAATATTGTTTACTATAGTCTGTGTTTGCTAATTGCACCTGATTTGGTGCACAAGTTTTTTTTTTACTCGACAGAGTATTTTGTTGAAGCAACTTAATATGTACTTAATTTGGGCATATAGGCCTAAAAACAAGTATATTGTTGGCTGGCAAAATACTTTCACTGGCTTCCTACTAAATCATTCTGGGTTCGAATACCCGCGAAGTCACACCTGATTTTTCTCTCGTGAAAGGTGTGCTTGTTGTCGTGGTTGGCCAGCAGGTTTTCTTCTGGTATTCCCACCGCTACTCTCTCTCCGTTCTCACCACATAGAAAATAAGTACACAGAGGCAAAATTACGTCCCAATAGCACAGGATATTCACTGAATATCCCAATTAGATCCACAACATCTAAAATTTATCCAATTCCTACATGAATCTTGAATGTATATACTTTGGATGTGCTGTAGTAGATACCGGTTTATACCACTTACTGGATATCCATTACATATTACATAACCACCAATGGCCATTACTTAAGGTAAATGACGTCTAAAAATATATAGGACATCCACAATCTCTATATCACATTTTGGATATTGGGTGGACTTTTGGATTTCTTTTGGTAGTATAATGAATGTAACTTTGCTACTCTTAGATATTCTTGGATATCCAGAAAGTCTGAATGTGACATCCATCTGATATTCTTTGTATGCCTGTGTGCTATACGGGTGGCGGTTCCTTTAATGTGGGCGTATCCATTTTCTGATTGGCTGTACGAGGTTCTGGAACGGGCCTTGTGTCTGATTGGATACTGCATGCTGCTAAATATATGTTTTATTAGTTGGGCTGCAGGTTGGCGAGTAGGCTACCTATCGCTGATTGGCGAACGGCGTTCCGACTTTCTTCTGGCCAGGGCCGCCATTTTGCCGGCACGTGCAGTTGTATTTCGTTATATTAGCGACTGCTTAACCTCGATTTTTAAGAATGCCCTGCCTGCATCTTACGTTCGAAAACCGTCCGCTAACGACTCTGTAGATAAAGTTATATTTTCGAACAGGATAATCTGTTATGGAGAACCTGGCGGAGTGGATTGGAGTCGAGAGATTTGGGCGGGTATTAACATCGAGGTCTTGAGAGCCTATGAGGTTAAGCGAGGTGAGTACGGAGCAGCGCTGGAATGAAATGTCGGGGGAAACGGGGAGAGCCCCGAGAAACCCTGCTGACAAGATTGTCGGTAGGCACGATTCCCACATGCGAAAATTCGGGAGCGACCCTGCAGGGAATCGAATCCGGTTCGCTTAGGTGGGAAGCGAAACTATTCTCCCGGCCAGACGGGAACAGGTCTGCCCGTTAGGTAAAGGCTGTTCACGATGAAGTGAGCACTTTTGAAATCAACCTTTGAAAAATGTCACTGGCCATACCTACATATTATGTTTTAACGTGCGCGCTAAGTGGCATGCGCCCGGTAAAGTTGGTAACGACGTAACGGCAAGTATTTCCATGTTTTAAAGTTGAATTAAAAGAGTTTGGTGAAACATTTGTGAAAAACTGATATTATTTCTCTCCGTTTATGTTTTTTTGTTCTCTTTTTTAATGCATCAAATTGTAAGAATTTGCAGATATATAATATATTTACTACTTTCATAGTTTCACTTGACCGACGCATGAATAAACCGACCAGACCCATGGCATTGTTAATTCTACATATGGCGGAATAATACACAGTGATCGTACAGGTAGATTTTAAGCAGGGCTTTCGGAAGTGTTCAGTTTACCGTGAACAGCCTATAGGGCAGTTGGTTTTTCATTATAGCCTATAGGGCAGATGCCTGGGTAGGCAACACGCAATATTGGTGTGCAGAGCTTCAGCAGAAAACATTTTATAAAAAAAAAAACTGCCCAACGTGTCTGAGTGAGGTATAGTTACGAAAATGCATTTAAGAAATGTTACGCGTCTGTATACGTTTTCCAGTTCCTCCATTTCCCTCTAAAGCACGTTTTTGTGAAAGCTAAAATGGCTCAGACGGGTGTTTTCACAGTCGTTTTAGGGCATGAACATTCCGGTACAAGACATTTAAAAAGGAATAGGGACATGCATCAATTTATTATTTTTATTATTACGTTAATAAAATGGTGGGGATCGCCTCTGAAAGCCTCACAGAGGCGCGTCATCGACGGCAAGACTGCGCGTCAGTTCAATGCTTTGGGCGTAGAGGCGAGGAGAGAGTTGATGCACACGTCTCGGTCGCCCCTAGCGCACCCACGCTGTCATGCCGCACACGACCAAAAATTCCGCTTAACTCCCGTCTCCTTTCATTCGTGTTGTTGATCTTACGCGAGTGCGAGAGCAACGCGCATATTTAGACGAACTCGTCCCGAGGATGCACTTATGAAATGAGCAACCGGGTGAGTGCATCAGCGAAGAACGTCTGTTCCGTTGATGAAGTTAGCGGAGGTAGTTGGATTTCTCCCCTGCGACTACTAGATAGATTAAGGGCGGGGAAGAGGGATAAAACTGGTTGGCATCTACGTGTCTCTCTCTGTCTCTCTGTCTGTCTGTCTGTCTCTCTCTCACCCTGAAAAAGAGGGCTCGGCTCTCAACAGCATAGGGCTCACTTCGTTACCTCTCATCAAAGAGACCCCCTTACGCTTGCCTCCTTGGGAGTGGGGGGGGGGGGGGGAGGAGATATACATGAGCGAATGTAAAGTGCCTCGCGTCGCATGGACAAACCGACAAACTTTGGCGGGAGAATCCTCGCCGAGAGAAGATGCAGGCAACTTTGAGTTAACCAAGCACTGTAATCTCTCTGTTTTAACACTAAACGCTTTGCAGAAGGTAAAAATATTTCACTACATCCGTATCTTTCGCGCATCAAATAACCTGTCGTCGGAGTTTCTCCTCCCACCACTACTTGGATGTGAAAACTCCAACAAGTGTGACCCTTGACATTCTTTAGCCAGGCATGGTAAGTTAGTATTAAGATGAAAGTTGAAAGTTAGCGCCTAGAAAAAGTTTCTGGAAAAATATAAGCACGTTGAAAAGTTAGCTAAGTTAAAGGTTTGTGTCTGGAAAAAGTAACTGAGTTGAAGTTCGAGCATCATTTTCTGTTAGAGGCAAACTTCAATTATTTCAGTAAACAAATGAACACAGTTTAATGTTTTAACAAGTGGAAATAAAAACTAAACCATCATGATTTACCCTTTAGCGCTGATGCGCAGTACAAAGGAATCTCTCGAGCAGTCTACCATAGGTTAAATAAATAAGAGAGAGCCTGCTTTTAGTTTCATGCATTGTACTATGCCCAAAAACTCAGAGGAACTGTAACATGCTTTTATTGGTGATCGAGAGTTTTAAATTAATTTTCCACATTTTTTGATACTACAACCTTCATTCATGCTGATTTGAAATAAGTGTCTGAAAAAAATATGCATGACAACGAAGGAAAAAAAAAAATTTCAAATAAGAATGAAACAAGCTAGGGTATATGAATTTTAATTTTTTTTTCTTACTAATATAAAAACTGAAGAAATCTAATACACCAGGCCACACAGCTCAAAGTAACTGTTCATGTTAATAAACTGTAATGAAAAATAGTTTCTTTGGAAATTTGTAACGTGGTTCGCTTGTTTTGAGAGTTTAACTTTCGAGGTAAAAATTGAAGTAAAAATAACAATAAATTAACCGCTTATCGCCGGTGAGCGGAGTGCAGGATTTCAATAAAATTGTAACAAGTTTGTACGGATTAGGATTTATAATGACGTGGAAAGGAACACCATATAGTTTTCTAGTCAATAAGCACCGAGACTCCTCTGTGGCGTCAGCGCGGCGACAAAAATCGGTTGGCGCACTATTTAGGAATAGAAAGTATTTGTACTTTAATCGCATTGCAGGCGCGACAGGACTTTAATATATATGTATTTTTTTTCTCAAATGTTGGCGAGACATGTTGGATTGGTAGCATTGGTGGCATTTCCTGCGCGAGTAGCCTCTGTATTACTAAATATAAAAATACCTTTTTACGCCTTCGTGTGGAGTATCAGTGGGCATGGAAAGAGGCCTTTGAATAAACAGAAAAAATTACAAAATATAACGTAAATATCAATGACTGTTATACAGGAAGTTACTTTGCATTGACAAGGGACTTATTCTTAATATTGATTTTATGGTAGTCGCGAAGCTGTAAAGCTAGTATTAACAATAACGCAAAATTTTTGTTGTCGCGTCTATGATGCTACTGTAATTCCGGCGTTTCTGTTTTCATACCACAGAATTTAAACAAATTATAAAATATAATATTTATTCATTTCAGAACAAATATTCGGTAACAGTAATTGATCCTCAACGATTTCTTGTAAATTAACTATGTCGCCAAATGATTTCCACTTGTATAGACGTTTTCAGAACTGTACTGTATTACAAAAACATTCCGCAGATGCTCCGAAATTTCGTTTTGAAATTGTTATTTTCCCAGTTAATTTATTATTACATATTATTGATATTAAAGAAATCCCCCCCCTCCCCCAATCAGCCAACCCACATTCACTTTCCCTCTCTCTCACACACATTTTCGTCAATATATACGTTGGGTGATACGACGTATATACGTACCACGGCAATGTTAATAAAGCATGTGGCGGAATGCTACAAAATGGACAAAAATAGTCAGTAATGCATAAATAACAGCAAAAAAAACTGCTTTTATGTTGACACCTGAATGTCCTATTTAAGGTTTCAACAGGAGTGAGCACGATGCGTGGCTACTTGTATTTGTCGGTCGGGCAAGTTCGCAAGAGGATGGGATTGTACAAAGTTCGCCTCTAGCTTCATTCGTAAGGAGGTGCCGCCCTGTTATCCCCCATCTCCCCTCGCAGTTCTGCTGCAGATAACGAACCAGCCAGAAGATGAGACAGAAAGGAAACGAGGAACTAGGGAATTCATCCTTTGAGTGACATGTGACAAGCGCGAGGAAGCACCTTCAGCTACAACACACTCGCAGCTGAGAGAGTTAGGTACTTTAGTAACAGATCATTTCGAAACTATCATTTCCACAGTAAATGGTTTTCAATATCTCCTTTTCTTCAAAATTCTAAGTATAAAAAAAGCCTTGGGATGTTTTTGAAGCATATTCAAAATTAAATGATGTAACGGTCGAGAATTTAATTAAATATTCAGAGTTCGTTATTTATAAGGCCCAGCCTTTTCCGTAAACTTTAAATCTATTCAGGCGTTATTGAAATCTTTGCATAATTAAATTGGTACAATATTGAAATTTTTGTTGTTTGATGTACGTTCAATGGAACATTAAATATCAGTAGAAACCCGGAAATTTCGCGGATTCATCTGAGGACAAGTTAAACTGCATTTACGTGTTCATAAGTGTTTGTGCTTCCATTGGACCATAGTTTGTTAGACATGCCCCGAACGACTTTGAACCAATGACGAACTTGCAAGGAGAATAACAACAGAATCCCATGTTGCCTGGTCTTCTATTTCAGAGCACGGGCTGCTTTCCCCGGGCCAGCGTGCCATGGTGGATCCGGGGATGTCTCCCACTCCACGCTCGTCGTGTACAACCTCTGTCTTTTGGTGGGCAGTTCAGTGGTGGGATACTGGGTGGCCAACCGGCATGTAATGGGTGTAAGGCTTATGCCCGGTGAGTCTTTAAAATGTCCTCAACCACAACCAGTGTGTGCCTAAATCTGGGCTGTGCTCACTGGTGCACAAACGAGTGGAAGGGGCTGCCTATGTTCGCCTGATCTCGCCATAGGTGGAGCGATCGATCATTGAAAACCCACTAGTGCCATGCAAAATGGGAGCATGGGCTGATCTATTCGGCTCCACCAGAGGTTCTCTCTGGTGTTCCAATAACATAGAGGTTGGACTCGTGCTGGTAGTGGTTAATTCAGCATGCTGGAGGTGGTCTGGAGAGATTCCCCCTTCTTAAAGAAAGGCTGGGAAGTGTGTGGCAACCCGCTCCGGTTGTGTCTTGGAGAGACACTGGTTGTGTGGATAGAACTTTGGCCAGACCACACGCTTGGTATCTGAGTACGAGGGTCTCACTACCTCGTAGTAGGATGATATTTGCTGTACTTGTGAATCAGGTTGGGGCTTTGGATCTGGTCAACTCAGGTGCTAAGCTGGGACACCTGCAATGAGAGGGCGTGACACCTCTTCCCCATCGATTGGGCGGTCGTAGCAACCTAATGGCCTTTGTGGCTAAGAGCACTACGTAAAAATACAGAAGTGCGAAGGCTGAGAAGCCCTAACTGTATGCCATGAGCAAGGGAATCGATTTAACCGAGTTGCAAAAAGGGATGACCATCGGCTTTCGGGCCAAGGGGGGCAGCATATCGGACACAGAAAAGTCTGTGAACTGTTCACATGCCTCTGTGGTAAAGGTGTATCGTAAGTGAACGGATGGAACCATTGGGAATAACCATTGTGGAAACTGCGGAGCTTTAGGAGACATTGATATCCAAGGTGAACGTTGACTACGAAGGTGCGTGAAGGCCAATCGACAGGCAACAGTGGAACAGCTCACCGTCCAAATTAACCAGGGGCCATCCAGATCCGTGTCTACCGCTACAGTTCAGCGAACCCTTGTGCGAATGGGGCTCCTGAGTAGACAGAGGGTGATTGCACCCATGCTAACACAGGTGCATTGACTTAAACGACTGGAATTTGCTCGATAGTATGGCGACTGGACCGCTGCTGATTAGCGACAGGTGACCTTTTCCAATGAGTAACGTTTTCAGCTGCATAGAACGGATGGACGTGAGCAGTTCTGGCGAGAAAAATGTCGGAGAACTGACACCCTGCATCCATTGCTGGACAAACACAAGGTGGTGGGGCAGTGTTCTGGTGGGGGAATGTTCTCGTGGTACTCTCTAGGTCCCACCATCTGTGGGGAAGGTACTCTTTATCGGTTTGGTTAAGAATCCATCCTCGGCGATCCCGTCCACCTGTACATGATGATTATTTTTTATCGGGAGGATGGAATCTTCCAGCATGATAATGTGCCTTGTCACACGGCTAGAAGTTCTCTTCCGCACGTGGCTGGAAGAGAACGATCAATATTTCAAAGGTCGTCCCTGGCTCCCAAACATCCTCGATCTCAATCCAATTGAACATCTGTGGGCTCACCTTGATCGTTGTGTTCGCCGTCTGTCTTCTCCGCCACACACCCTTCAACAGTTTATGGGACGCACTGCAGACAGCACGGCTCCAGATAACCGTGGAGAACTATCAGCACCTGATTGATTCATTACCAGCTCGTCCAACTGCTGTACATGCTGCGAAGTTGCTGTTACTCTGGATACTAGCAAGTGGTCATAATAATGTGATCTGACTGTGTATATATTTATAGGTTAACAATTCGATTCCGTACTATTAAACTTTGATTCGTACACTGGGTGTATGTCAGACCTTCACTGTGTCGACGTGCTGGACGCAAGAGTGTGACTTCACGGTGGGCGGAGCACGGACACAGAGGTCACGTGTTATCCGGTGTTTGGGGAAAGCATTACCGGCCGGCTGCGTGGTGGCTCGCGCGTAAATTACGTCCCGCGCGGTCTTCGCGATATGCCGTAACCTAGCAGGCCGTCTTGTTCATGAAGGGGTTTAACGGCTCTGCCTACCATGCCGGTAGCCGCGAACTTCAATTGGAGAATCAATGTTTAACTAAATTCCTTCTCATTTTTGCAACAATTTGGAAGATAACTATTTCAAACAAAATACATTTTGGCACGACTTTCTCAGAGATTATTGTTACATGAAATTATTTTCGGAATAAAAAAAATATATTTATTTTTTTTCTGTACCTATGTAAATTTCAATATTACATTTTAGGAATAATGTATTAAACCAAACAATCGGTAATATGCCTTAACATAGCAAACTTTCTTAAGAAATTTCAAGTAGGATAATTTGTGTTTGAATTAGTTATCTTTAAAATAGCCTCAGTGAGAGGGACTTTCGTATAACATTGATTTCCGATTTGAAGTTCATTGCGGCCGGCTTGGTAGGAAGGGGCCGTTAAGGAGGGCCGGACCTTGTTGAATTATTTTTACAGATTTTCCGCCTAAAATTCGATTTCAGGAGGTGCATTACCATTTTCTGGCACGCGAAAGCATCGATAATACCTTATTTAAAGTTCTCGAATGTTTACAGATTCTTTGCATTTGCTATTTTCCAACTTGTAACAACCGAGATAAAATAACTGATTATTTTGTGCGAGCGACTACAGAGGTTACATTAGCTATTGCAGTCGAAAAGAACAGATTTCAGGAAACACTTTTAAGTTATACCCTGTCATGTCGTCCGAAAAAATCCATTCGAAACCCGCTTTGCGTGCCGTAGCCGAAAAAAAAATCCTAGATGGTGGAACCTGATCTCCCTTAAAGCAGAATATACAACAGCCCGTCGCGTCCGTCCGTCATCCGCCCGTCCGTCATACATTCGTCCGTCTCCCAGCCGAGCGATTTACAACCAAACTTCGTACGTCCGTCGTAAGTTCATAGCTGCAAACTAATAAAAACAAAATTGTTTACAAAAAGGAAAAATTTCTCAACAAAAAGTGAAAGTTTTTGGCTGAATTGTGTTTTTAAGTATCCAAAACGCACATGCACCTACGTAACAGAAATTAATCGATGTAAACATTTTTAAATTGCATATAAATAATAATTTTGTTAGGTACCTTTACTGTTACATAAAATGAGCTCTTGTTTCCAAACGTAACAATCAATCAATTTTCAGGGAAAATGTAAACTAATTTCCTTTTAAATTTACATAAACAAACATATGAAAACAAAAAACGAAACATGAACGAGTAACAAAACGTGCAAGTTTAGAAAGTAATTTCATCCGTTCGTCCGTTAAATGTTAAAGCTTGCCAAGGTTTTGGCGGACGGACGGATAGAATTAATGACCACCCCATAATTGACTGTTTGTCACGTGATTTACGGACGGATGATGGACGGACGCGACGCGTAGTCTTGGCTGGAATAAGAATAATGAGCCATCTTTCTTTTGCCCACGAAATATTAAGCTTTCCATATTGGAATAATTTTTGTTTCACCGTAGTTTGCAGGGCATACGACGTATCTTGACCGATATTTTAAGGTCCCCAAAATTTTGCCTGTGCTGTTTACATTGCATCTGTAAACGTAATGCAGATTAACTTATTATTCATTCTTTTCCAGTCTCGCACGAGAAAATAATGTCTAAAACAGTCTATTCAGGTTTCAAGAATTCTATAAATCAGTTCTGTGCGTAACGACAACGTTTGAATTTTAATATTTAACCATAACAGTTAGTTATTAAGACATACAAATAAACACAATTTGGCAAGAACACGACACATGGCAAGACACTCTATGGGCAAAACTAGTAGAGATACCAACACAACCCCATACATTTTCTGGTTTAATTCGTTCACGGTAATATAGTAAAGGGAAAGTAATTGACACACGTTGAGATACATCTTTGTTGTACTGCATACTAAGAAATGATGAATTATCGTAAGTTTAACGTGAACTGCGTAATGATTAGTTTCCAATTAGAATGTTCAATTTTCTTATTAAAATTAAGTAAAAATATTAAAATTGCAGTGGTGTGGTTACTATAATAACACAATTAAGTTGCACTCGTTTGAAAATGCACTCTTTCAAACCAAAGTCGCCCTTTGATTTATTTTCCCATTGTCTGCATTTGTTAGACGAAGACTGATAATATTGACTTGTGTATAGTGCTACTGATTTCTCCCTACAACGAGTGGGTGTACTCGTATATCCAAGGCACTCAACTGATGCTATCCTATAAAGTTTCATAGCCGATGAAAACTTTTTGCCGTCGGTAGGTAAAGAGGTCAATAAAATTATCGTGGGTGAGCTGCTTTATAAGTGGGTGTTAAACACGCACACGCGCGCGCGCACACACACACACATACACACGCACACACACACGCGCACGCACATATATATATAATAGAGAGAGAGAGAGAGAGAGAGAGAGATAGAGAGAGAGTAGAAAGGGAAATTCACTCTGAGGTATCGGAAAGCCATGAAGTTCTCGTCCTCGCTGAAATTGGATACATACATCAGTAAATCGAATGGAATTTCAAACGTTTTCTATCGCTCACCCTTAAGAGTTGTTTGGCCGGTACGTTTCCATACACTTTGATCCTTACAGCCGGCTATCATATATCCCCTCTTCCCACCAGCAAACGTACCGCGGACTGATTTTCCATTCCTAGCTCGTACACCAAAGAGAAATATTCTAAAATCTTCAAACAGTTCTCGTCTGATCTGCCGAAAACACTTGTGTAGATACAAGTTTACAAGAAAATTAAATATAGCGAATATTATATCTAAAAGAACAAATATAGAACTAGGCTCTATTGCTTAGAAAGGTAAAAACAATTTTTTTTCTTCAAATTGCTGTATATAACTATGCTCTTCATCACATTTTATTATTTTATTGATTTATATTTACATTGTACTCCGTAAACCTACAAAACTTGCAGTCGCGAGACTTGAAATTTTGGGAAGAAAACTTTATTTAAGTCCAATGTAAAGAAATCAAGTATGTGTTTTTTAATTAAAAATTGTTATATTGCGTGATGGTAAACAGATAACCCGTGATACGTGATAACTACCTTCGTCGGGTTGCCAAATAAGTAACGTTCTGGCAATGTAATGTAAATATTTTCGACGGTGTAATTTCCGTAGTTGTGAAACTAACGAAATTAAATTGTCAACTATACTACCCATGTCAGGCTCGTAAATATTCCAGCAAGGGAAACGTTAAGTTTTGCCAGTAAATATTCGGCAACCAGTGAAATTTGAAAACCAAAATAGTTACACGATTTGCTTAAGATCAACAGTTGCATTCTCTGTCTCTAGGATTTCTGTCAGAAGTTCGCATACAGGCAAAGTACAAACATAGCAGGCATCACGAACGCTTTTTACACCCCAGCACCCGCAGAAAAAGGGTTGTGTTCCTGGCATTTGCTCAGAGTTGATTCTCGCACCGAAAGACAAATTACCTCAAATTGCGTACGTGAGAGTACTATAATAAAAATCACGGGTAGACAGGAAAGTTGAACACCCCAGGAACGCATAAAGGAAGTTTTTGAGAGCGTTCAAGACGTTCGAATTATTTTATACATTTTTGACATACGGCATTTTATTTTCCATTGTAATATGAAACTATTGTAAGAATAAAAACGTGACAATGGAAGAAAATTATCTTTCAAAAGAATTGAAAGGAGTGGTAAAATTGTTTAATTAATATAACTTTTATTTTTATTATATACCACTCTTTTCATTATATATATATATATATATATATATATATATATATATATATATATATATATATATATATATATATATAACATGGCGTTTCTTTGACATCAACGAATAAAATGCATTTTCAAAGTTCAAATCTGTTACTTATCCAGACTTCAAATTATAATGCATGTTTTTGGGATTAAAACATTATGCTGAACGTTATTTTTCCAATGATTGTCACGAAATTATAAAATATCCTCAAAGTATTGAAAAAATTGCTGTTTAAAAACCTTAAACGGCCGCCTCCTAGACAGCGTTGCCCAGTTTCATTCAGGGGTGCCAAATTTCCATCCTTTACGCCCCCCCCTCTCTGGGCACAATTAGATACTTTCGTGTAGTAGTGGGAGTGAACATCAGGGTACCAACTGGGAGCTGCCCTAAATACGTGGGTAGCGGTCGATGTCGATTCTTTGAGATATGGCCAGATGAAGAATGCTCATTTTCTCTTTCTTTTTCCCCGAGTCAGTCATTGTAAGTAAATACTTGAAAAAGTGCATCAATTTTTTAAATTTGGAATATCTATGTCAACTAAATAAAATATATTGTTAATGGTAAGTGGTATAAATAAATTATATAGGCTGATCACGGTAAACTGAGCAGTTTTGAAAGCCCTTTTCAAGAACTACTTGATGTAGATTATGTATTACTCCGCCATAAATAAAATTAACGCTGCCATCGGCCTGATCACGGCACTCCATTCGTCGGCGGAGTGGAGCTGTAACATTATTATAGAAAATATTTACCAATTTGATCATTTTTACACTTATATACAAAAAAGCAATATAAATAACTCCAGTATTCATAAATATCTGCCCAACACTTTCAATTCAACGTTAAGATATGGAACCAATTTTCTCCCGTCGTTACCAATTTAAAAGGGTGCAAGCTAGATACTGTGTCCATTATAATATTTGCAGTGTGAGTCTGTGAAAATTTAAAGATGTTGACTTTTCAAAACTACTTACGCTAACAGTAAAGAGTCAACAGTAAACTTCCTAAACTGGAATGGAAAAATTTAACATGTACTTAATATGGAAATAATACCATATGCCAGGCTGGAAATATAGGAACGTGTAGTGTTGAGACTATAGAAATACGGGAACTTTCTTATTGCTCATTTGACTCCTTTCCGAAACAAAGGTAAGAACTCGTCAATGTATGGGAAAATAATTTACCACTCACGGTTACGTCCAACTGTTATGAAGCCCTGCTAAAGATCTACTTACACGTTATTCCTCCGCCTCGTGCAAACAAAGCTTACCCCAGTCTTAGAAAACTACACCAAAGTGATAACACACCACATTCGTGCGCAATCACTTTCATAATATTTTGCATAAGAACTATTTCTTACCTGGTATTGCCAGCTCACCTATGTTCTTCCTGTTTTTATTCATGTTAATTATAAATGAAATATTATAATGCATAGATTGAATATTAGTAAAAGTTGAAATTCTCCGAAAATAAGGTATTTTTATGTTAACATAAGTGTAAAATGCTTAAGATACATCGCATATTTAGAAAATAACGAAACACGTCATGGACGGTGTGATTTTTCGAAGGTTTGATTAAAATAGTTTGAAGAAACCGCGAATAGACTATATAATGTTGTTGAAGATAAGCTAATAATTTCCTAGTGTGAGGCCAGAAGGCAAATTACTATTTCCTTTTTCTCATAACGATCGACTGCATGTTCTTCACGAAACAATAAAGATCAAAAAATTGCACGGCTTCTATTCTAAAATGACTCACTGGCGAAATAATCGCCTTTTGTTGTTGAAACTGAATCACATGTTTTATTGCACGTACAGCAATACGAAGAAAAATATACCTGCCTCGTGCAAACTAAGCTGAACTAATTCTAGAAAATTACGCCAAAGGACAATGTACCGAATTCGTGCGCACTCAGTTGTGCTGACATGTTGCACGAGAACTATTTCTTACTAGGCGCTACCAACACACATGTTTTTATTTATATTTATTATAAACGGAATATTACAATTTATAGATCAAATACATGTAAAACTTCAGTTCAACGAAAAGTAAGATACGTTCATATTAACAGAGGTATAAAACTCTTGTGACGCATGTCATATTTAGAAAATAATGAAACATGTCATATATGGGATGATTTTTCAAAGGTTTGTTTCAAAAAGTGTGAATAAATCTCGGATATACTATACATAATATAATTAACTGAATGATGTATTCCTCACAGTGAATGTGATTTAGCCCTCGTTTCTTACTGTCGAGATCGTGCAGTCCAGATACTGAAGCAATTCCAACTCTGTCAAACAAGTTGTCGGGATGGAGTCAGGTGGTACAAGCGCGTAGCACGTCGATAAAAGATATATTGGCGTACAAGCTGACACGAGTTTGCGGGAAGGGGGAGAAAAAAGACAATGGAATTATCTGAAGAGAAAAATTGGTACCGCGCGGAGTTCCCCACGGGAACGAGGGCGAGAGCGCGTGAGTGGCGAAGTTGTCAGGAGATATGACTCTTCGTTGAAGTTTCACAGATCCTGACGTTCCTCTCTGTAGGGTAAGTTGTGGCGCCACCTTTGTGGCTAACCTCATTACGTACGGGTTTCCCGATGCTTCACCGGGATTAGATTTATATTGCTACAATCCCATCAAAAATCATTTGACTAAACCGAGTTCGTTAAGGCTATGGAGGCCTTAATCAAACAAAAGAGTTATCTGCCTAACTTATCTGCCTAATTTACAATAACTACAAACAAATTCGCTCTACCCAATATCTCACTATAAATTTATATCACTTGCTGTTTACAGTTGATGAATTCACAAGGAGTCGGACCCGCGGAAACTGCGGGCTGAGCCACCAATGATGAGGCAGGTAACCGTACGAATTAGTATTTATGGTGCAATGTCGTCTGGGAACTTTGGCACCTGCTCACTCGCGCTTTTCGGCGCTCGCTCGCACATTCCGACATTCAGTAGCAATTATGGTGAAAGTAAGATTTAATAGTTAAGAATTAAGACTCAAATTTAAGACTTTAGACTCAAATATAAAACTAAAGACTTAATACTAAAGACTTAACACTTAAGACTTGAGACTTAACACTTAAGACTTAGGCCTTAGGCTTACGAAGGGCCTAATTGACGATTGGGAGGAGGGTATCGGGGCACGGAAAGGCACCCCTCCCCCCAAGTTTGAAGTAAATTGGTCGAAAAATGTGCCTTCCAGGCCGATTCGAAGGAGAAAAACACACCCCCAATCCCACAAAATGGAAAACATACCCCCCTTGTCCCCCTAACTCCTCACAGGGGGGAGGCACTTTTGGGGGAAAGGTTTCAAATAGGAAGTATGGGGGGTCAGTGAGGGGGGTCGGCTTTTCACCCCTCCCTTCCGTTTGCCCGCAGCGGCCCTCCAAAAACAGCGTTTTTGTGCGAAAACTTTCGTTCTTGATTAATTAGTATGAATCAATACAAATTACGATTAGTTCAAAGAATTTAATGTAATTAAATAACTTAGTCAATCCCAATAGACATTGTATCGGAACCTATTTAATTACCTCATAAATTGTATATTCATATTTCGCAGTTGCAATATTTACAATAAAGTCCGTATCACGTGTTATTCAGTCCCACCTCAGTTCAGTCCAGATCCCACCAGTCCGCAATGTTCTAGAGTTCTCCGAACGCCCACATGGACAATAGCTGTCGCGCGTCGGCTGTCATGCCCTCTCTCGACCGTTCACACTACAAACTAGGTGCAGTCTCCCGCCCTCGTCCGTCTCCTTCGCAGATGTTTCTCGCTGCACCATACATCGCTCGAGTACCGCACTCAGGAAATTGCGTTCCGAAAAAATACTCCCGGCCCTGGAGCCGCTGCAATATTTATAGGGTCGTAGGCCATCGCCCAAAAATTTCTGTAGGTGCCACGTTGTGCGGAGGGTCCTAGTTCCCAGAATATTCATGCGCGTCCTCTGAACTCGTCGGCTTCTCCAGCAGGAGGATGGAGGAGGAGGGGCTGTGACACCAACCAGATCGACGCTGTCAATCATTCACTGGCGAGTGGGTGTGCAGGGGGGGGGGGGGGTACGAGGTTGGTCACCCCCTCCCCTTCGCAAAAGGCGTCACCGAACATGGAGCTCGCGTCTAGGAGGTCAGTCGGAGCCTAGAAATATGCTCTTCTCTGTATGATCTCAGATCGAGTCGCAAGTTAGTTACAGGCTGTTCACGGTAAAGTGAGCATTTTAAGGCCCTGCAAATTTTTCCTTTCAGTAATTGCTATATTTCTGCCACTTTTTAATGTAAAACTCGCTATGTTTCTAATAAACACTGTGTATACATTCCATCACTCTCAAAAGTTAACATGTGAGGTGGCAACAAAACATATTTATTAGTGGTTAATGGCTGTTGGGTTAATCTTACAAAGTGCTCACTTTACCGTGAATAACCTATACCTTTATTCTGTTTCAACCGTTTCATTTCCAGATTAATTTATAATTTATAGCATTGAAAATTAAAGTTTTTTTTTTTGTTACATGCTGTGCTTAAACTAGTGAAAAACCTGTTTCTTTATCACCGCCAATAAGCTGTAGCATTTGTGCTTGGGCATCCGTGATATGAACCAGCCATGACGTAGCGCAGTAGCGTGGTTCAGTTACCCACATGGAACCTCATTAGGCACTGAGCCTTGCAGAGTACAGGCGGTCGAATACACTATCTCCCAAAAAGTAATGGGGCACCCGTGAAGATAGGTAATTCGGTACGTCAGTTGACTTGTGTTTCACGGCCTTCGGCGTAGGACCGCTGGTGTTTTTCCGTGGTACCATGAACACAGAGGCCTATTGTAACATTCTGGATAATGAAATGCTCCTAACATTGCGGCGTTTTTACGGAATGGACCCGTGTTACTTCCAGGATGACAATGTAAGGTGCCATGTTTCAAGGGCTACTATGCAGTGGTACGCCGACAAAAATGTTCGCCGATTGGACTGGCCTGCCCAGAGCCCCGACCTCAACCCTATAGAACATCTTTGGGACGAATTGGATCGCCAGGTGAGGGCTCGTCAGGCACGGCTAAAATCCATTGCTCAACTCATGGAATGGTTGCAAGTTGAATGGCTACGAATCCCCGTGGATGTCCTGCAAATATTCGTAGAGGATGCCAGACAGGGTGGCTGCTGTTATAGCCGCAAGAAGTGGCCCTATGAGATTTTAACGGGGTGACAACCATCGAGCAAACATTATGGACAGGTGCCCAATTACTTTTTGGTAGATAGTATATTAGCTTCATGTGCAACATACCAACGATTGTGTACAATGAGCATGAAAGGGTAAATATGTAAATTTAGGTTCGTTCAGTATTTGAGTAGCCTTCTCTGTCTCGATTAGGCTAGTGACAAAAACCGGAGATATGATTAATCAATTTACAAGCGTGACGCATGACGTCCTCTCTAGCATAATAAACGACTGCTATTCATCAATCAACTACACACCTGACAGCTCGTCCACGAGTCACGTCGCTGCCGCCGACGTCTGCAAGACTGTATACCTACCGGGCCGGGACAGGCGTTACCTTTAATGATTATTATTTCGCCCAAAGAGTCACCGAGACTATGCGAGAGGTCCGTGGCAAGTACGGCAGCGCACCGCTAGATGCCGTCACAGACAAGAGACGTAAATCCTGGCGCTCTTCACTATGCCATCCTGCTCGGAGGATCCAGATCCCGGGCTCGCACCTGCTGTGTCCCCTCCCCAAATGCACTATGCCAGCAGAATAAGGGATGGCCGAGAAGTATAAAATGGCCGGCAGCCAATCCCCAGCTTCATCTCAAAGTAGCATTAAAGGGACTAGATCAATCCCTGTCTCCCGATTGGATTCGCGAAGATCTAATTCACTATGGATTCCAGCCAATCAGCGTCTCGCCTAAACTTCCCATGCGTGATCGCCAGCCACTTCACATGTGGATTGTGGAACTGCCTCCTACCGAACAGTACCAGGCTATTTTTAAATTGCTAGGTCTCTGTGGCTTCGTAATTAAGGTCGAGGAATACCAGGGACCAGAGGGCCCTGCGCAGTGCTCGAACTGCCAGAGGTTCGGCCATTCCGCAAGAGTATGCCCCCCCCCCCAGTTGTAGACTCTGTGGCAAAGGCCACACTACAAGCCAATGCGATCTGTCCGACAAGGACGATCTGTCTCTCCACAAATGCGTGTGTTGCAATGGGAGTCATGCTGCCAACTACAAGGCCTACCAGGCCTTCGAGTGCGCTTCCTCGCACCACAAGAGCGAAAGAAGGGACAGCAGCAGACCAGCCTCGTCCAGTGTATGTTGCGCCTGTAGCCCCTTGGGCTAAAGGCCCTCCCCCCTCCCCCCCCAGACACCAGACGGCTGGAATGTTGTCCAGGACAGGCAACAACGCAACTCAGCACAAAGTTTCGTACCACATTATGCTGTCAATCGCCCGATTCCGACTGCGAATGGCTATGGAGCCCTGGCTTACTATGGCCAACATTCCGAGGTGGATTTTCCACCACTTGCAAACCCCTATCGCCTTTAAAATTGGCATTCTCGCAATTCAGAGCCATTTAAGAAAGGGAAAAACAGTAAAAATACTCGAAACAAACTTCCAAGGTCTCAGATGAGCAACAGCAGTCCTCCCCTGCCCCTGTCGCGGCCCGCTGGCTTCACAACCTGCGCGGCCAATCGGGGGCCAGCTTCGGGCCCATTGGGTGCGCAGGTTACCTCGCCGCCGGTACAAAAAGTGCCGGAAAACGGCCAAGCCAGCACAGTACACATGGAGACAGTTCCAGTCGATGCCACACATGTTGATACACGGAATCTTTTTTCACAAATTAAAAAAGTCCCCTCGTCCAGAAGACCTCAGCATTGGTGGCGATGTTGGAGTATCTCTTCAAATTATTAGTTATTTGGACGGATCCTGTGCGAAGCCAGGACGACAAAGCCCAGGCCCTCATGAAATTCTCACTCTCAGTGACCACCAATGTCACCGATGGCTGCTAGAGGGCATGACAGCAGTCTGCCCTCTCTTAAGTTTAATTTAGTCAATAGTATTGCTTACTGGAATACAAATGGCATTCGCAGCAAGAAACAAAAGCAGATAGATTTTATTCTCGCCACCAGATCTCTATTATTGCAGTAAATGAAACTCCTCTGAACTCACAACATAGATTTTCAATAACTGGATTTAAATGTTACAGAAAAGATCGCGACAATCGAGGCAGCGGTGTTTTAATATTAGTTCATAGCTCAATTACATGAAACTCCGCGAAAGTATTGCAACTTCACACACTTGAAGCTGTGGGTGTCACTATTAAATTAGAAAATCAACATATCGCGATTTATTCATTTTATTGCCCGCCAGGCCGCACACTTCTGCGCTCAGATATTGATGAATTAATTAATTCTTATCCTGTTTTACTCGCTGTGGGCTATTCAAATGATAAAACCCCCTCTTGGAGCTGTCTCACGCGCACAGCCAACGGGAATACTCTTTTAGACATCAGGAGCAATATAATTATGTTGTTTATGCGCCCAGCGAACCTACTTTCGATCCACATCAAGTACATTATAGGCCCGATATATTAGATATCGCGCTAAATAAAGGCCTTACTATGGCATTATATTTTGAAGTGCTCCACGAATTGGGCTCGGACCATTACCCTGTCCGTTTGTCTTTCGATCAAATCGACACAGACAATACACCCATTCATAAAATAAAAAATTATAAGCATGCGAACTGGCAGGGCTTTAGGGATTATCTGGACGATAAAATTACTCTCCCAGCTCCAATTAGTACTCCCAACGAATTAAACTCTGCTGTCGAACACGTCAGATATAATTCAGACAGGAATTAATAAGTTCGTCCCGGAGAAAACACTGAGGGCTCGCACAGATAAGCTTCCCCAACAAATCAGGGAGCTTATCTCGCGCAAAATTAGACTGCGTAGGCTCTATTCCCGCACTAGATCTCGGCAATTAAAAGCCCAGCTAAATAATATTAAAGGTTGTATTGATATTGAAATCACTGCTTGGCAGGCTGAAATTTAGAATAATAAATTTTCACTTTTATGTTCCCAGGATAATAGTCTGTGGCACATGACAAAAGCATTTACAAAAAAGCAAGATCCAACCCCGCCTCTTCGAGGCAATGCAGGAATGGCTTGTACACCTCAGCAGAAGGCTGAGGCTATGGCCAATCAATTAGAACACGTTTTCCAACCCAACATACACCCAGCTGATCCAGCTTTTGTGGCCCGTATTTATAGGGACCTCCGAGTGCGTCTGAGACAGCCCACAGTGGTTGAACCAGACCCTCACGCATGCGGAGGAAGTTAAGCGTATTATTAAATATATGAAACCCCGAAAAGCACCTGGGTTAGACTCCCTGCAGGCTATAGTAATCAAGCAGCTGCCTGACAGCATGTTTGAGGCTATAGCAGAGTGCACTAATGCAAGTTTTAATCTTGCCCACTTCCCTACTCTCTGGAAATGTGCCTCAGTAATTGTTTTTCCCAAACCGGGCATAGACCCAACTCAGTTACACAACTACCGCCCAATCAGCCTGCTTAGCTCGCTCTCTAAAATTAATGAACTAGTTTTATTGAGCCGCCTAAACACTCATATTAGCGAGATTAATTTGTTTCCTAATGAGAAATTTGGCTTTAGGAAAAATCATTCTCCTGTACATCAGTTAGTCCGTTTGTCTGAACATTTAACCAATACTTTCAATTGGCGCCAATATACAGTTGCAGTACTCCTAGACATGGAAAAAGCTTTTCACAGGGTTTTTCACGCAGGGCTTCTTTATAAATTATACCAAAATAATTTCCCAGATTGCTATATCAAGCTTCTGGCGTCCTATATTGATAAACGTTCCTTCTCTGTGTCCATTGACGGAGCAATACATCAAAAGAAAAATATTTGGGTAGGAGTCACCTAGGGCAGTATCCTAGGGCCAGTCCTTTATAATAAAGAAATTATAAATATATATATATATATATATATATATATATATATATATATATATATATATATATACACACACCCACGATATACTGCGTCCCTCTAATAGGCATATCAATTTAGGAATTTCTGTATATTACACTATCATCTACACTCAGTCCCGCCGGGCTGGACTTGCCATTCACCGCGCCCAGGCACAGCTCAATGAGCTAGAAACTTATTTTCGTCTGTGGCGAATCAAAATAAACGTGGGTAAATTTCGAAGCGCAGGTCTTCACGCGCCGCAAAATTCCCCCCCCCCCCCTTCCCCAAACATCCAACTTACTGTCTTAGGGGAGAATATTCCTTTTAAAGACGAGGTAAAATACCTTGGCGGAAACATGTGGAGTCTAAGCGAAATGTTGCTTGTGCCCGTATGAAAGCCTTATATCCACTTTTAAACTACCATTCTGGTTTGTCGCGTAAAAATGGGATTCAATTATATCAGACTATGATTCCACCCATTATTACTTATGCATACCCTGCTTGGGCCTACAGCGCACAAACCCATCTCAATTCACTACAAGTGGTGCAGAATATATGCCTTAGGATGGCAGCACATGCATCACGCTATGTTCCTAATAGGTGCTTGCACGCAGAGCTTAAACAAGAACTGCTTCAAGACGTAATTCGAAAACAGGCCCTAAACTTTTACCAGTTAAATGAAGATCATGCCAACCCACTAGTTACTGCCCTTGGGGAGTATGATATCGATGAAACACAGCGCTATAAACGACCAAAGTCGCTCTTATCGCATAGGCCCCCTTAGCCCTGCGTGTAACATACTGCCTTTCCGTTTTGATAGCTCCTGCGCAGCCTTAATAGTCTATTGCAGAGGACTAATCTGAGCAGTCCTAAAGGGACTGATCAGTCAAGATTAAATTATAAGTTATTAATTTTTAATTAGAATAATACGCCTCTCTTCCCAGCCAGCTGCTTGTAGGTTGGCCCGTTCGCCACTGCCGATGCCGATTCCAAGGCTGCTTCTCGTCGGATTATCTGATAAATCTGAGGAGGCTCTGGCGATAGTGTGCTCTCTGCAGTAGCTGGTGAGAGCCTCCCCCTCCCCTAACCAACTAACTATTAATTATCTATCTAATTACAATTGCGGTAGAATAAACTGAGCTGCAGTGTAGGGGCAGCTCAGCATAGATTAGTTATTAGATTTAATTAATTTAGCCTCTCGCAAATAACTGTAGGGCTTGTGGCGATGTTTGGTTCTCTGCGGTAGTTGGTGAGAGACCTACCCTGCGTCAACAATCAATCAACACTCCCTTATCCGAAGCTCCGTGCACTCGTAGAATATGGCTGTAGATACGCCCTGTTACAGCCCATGGCTACAGGGATTGGCCGCTGCAAGGTAGCATAGCATTAGGTTTAGATACGTATGTCCCCGAGAACATATGTCAGTCCCCGAGAACATATGTCACTGTTAGATTTAGGTTAGTTTGAATTTAGTTTAATAACTTAACCCCTTACTTTCACAGGCTGTACCGTCTCTTCGCGGATATCTAAAAATCTGTAAGCGTTGGCTCAGCTCTTGCTGAAGCCGACGCTTACTGGTAACTCACATTATTATCTTTAATTTTCAGGTTCTACTGGGGAATCGGGGGGAAGCCGCCTAATAGCGCCACTTCCCCCACCAGAGAGGTGTGCAAGCACCTCTCTGGTTACAAGCCAGTGTCTCTCTCCTCCCCCCCCCTCCAGTTGCCAAGGCAAAAGGAAATCATGTTCCCGTCCCCTCTCTACTAGCTTTTCATCTCTACTAACACTAGCATGTTACACACATACACACTGTGTCTCCCGTAGCATTTCTTAATAATGCATGAATATTTTGAATTATATTATGTCGACTGGGTTTTTACGGTGCCTATGCCGGTTTTTCCCAGTCTCTTCTAGTGTTAGCTTAGCTATACGTACACTTAGGGAGGTAGTCATGGCCCCAATTGCAGGCCATGGCTTCCTAATCCCTCTCTGCCGTGATGCATGTCTACATGCATGATTTCCTATCCTTGTAGGCGTAAGGGGTCTAGCCCTGAGATGCAATAAATTCCTGCCCTACCCACTGGGCTTTCACTTAAAACTTAGTTATAGGGTAGTTAGAAAAAATCCCCAGCTACAAATGGACGAACTTAGCCAGTGGTTCGAGCGCTGGAAAATAAAAATCAATGCCGAAAAATCCCAAGCTCTGCTAATCACCAGAAAACTAAAAGATCTAAATATAAAGCCAATTAAATACGATGGAGTATAAATTCCCTACAGTAAAACAGCTAAAATACCTTGAATTAACTATAGATAACAAATTGTATTGGAGCGTACATCTTAACAAAGTTAAAACTGCAGCTACAGCAAAAATCAGGCAACTATATCTGTTAAAACATCCTAAACTCCCCAAGCTATTAAAACTCTTAACTTACACATCCATAGTCAGATCAGCCATGATGCACGCTCACGAAGTCTGGGGAAACTCAGTTAAAGTCTTGATAAACCACCTTCAAGTAGTTCAAAATAAATATCTGAGAATAATAGGAAACGCTCGTAGATTCACACGAACAGTCGATTTGCATGGTGTTTTAAAAGTTCCCTACGTTGGACATAAACTTATCTCAGAAAATAATAGATTTTACTATAAACTCGCCTTGCATAATACTCCAATACTTAGAAGAATCGGTAAATATTCCCCAGACATAAAATCGCGTAATAGACGTCCTAAAATGGCTAGATTACAAGAATAATTAAACAACAGTTCTCCCCCGTCACATAAGAAAATAGTATAAAACTCCAATACAAGCCGAAAATCTCCTGCCGGTCCCAGGGCCGGATTTCCTATTAGGCCGACTAGGCCCGGGCATAGAGCGGCATTTTTTCAGGGGGCGGCATAACATTGGGCAATATGTATTATATATATATATATATATATATATATATATATATATATATATGTGTGTGTGTGTGTGTGTTTAAGTGTTTTTTATGGCTGTGTGCTAGAATAAAATGTATATCGATTCTAAAATAAATCCAGTTAAAGAGGCTGGTGTTTGGGAGTCAATTGCTTTATGATATTGTCAAAGGTCCTTGTTGCCTCGGTAACCGCAAGTACGAACTTCCACTTCCAGTTTTATATTTATCAGGGGACAGAAACTAGTATTGATGAGCCATGAGACTTTCTAGTAGATCTTCGTTGAGTTTCGAGTTTTCAAGCCTACAAATACAAAGTTAAGCTTACCATTGAAAATTATAGAGTTTTATAACAAGTTAATTCAATAACTAAAATTTTACTTTTTGCTTGACTATTACTGATTTATCTTTGTAATTCAGTAATTTATAACGTATTAATGTTGTAATGACGACGCATCTAATCTCGTTGCTATGGATTGTAAAATAATAAATAAAGAAATAAAAATAACAGGTTGCGGAGGGGAAGAAAATTTTTCATGGGCCTACAGGCGACAACGTGGGAAATCCGACCCTGTCCGGTCCGGGACAAAATTCTACCATTTTAACAAAACTAGTTCGCGACAGCACTTCGCTGCTCATTCTGCCCACAATCATCACCCCGTTCTGATGTAATAATTTCGTTTCCTAGGCGTAACCCATATATCCAAGATAATAATTCAATGTAGTCGTCTATTTATAAGACAATTAAAACATAATAATGCCCTTTAAAGCAAATGAACAAGCTTAAGAACACCTTTTCTGCTCCGAAAATAACACTTCTAGCAGGGCCCCTCCTGATTGGCTGCACTCTTCCCGGTAGCGGGGTCTTGATTTCTCCAACTAGAGATGTCTCCTTTCTTACGTTAATCACTCGTAACTCGCAAATACCGCCTCTTATTTCAACTTTTACAGTAAAAAAAACTTAATTATTGAAACTATAAGCTAATAATTCTTACTTTACTTATAACATACATATGCTGTCAGCGTACGTTTCCAGCCTGTCTTAGAACTCGGGTACTTACAGCGCCTCACGGAATTGAGACTGATTGATTAAAATACATATTAATTTAACAGAACAACTAATTTTAGAATATTTAGTATATTTTCAACAGCTCATTTACACAATCACCTCACCTCATTTCATTGCAGGCAACGCCTTTACCCAGACCTTTCGCGATTAAATTCACAGGATATTTAGGCCTAGCTTCAGCTTTTACAAGGAAAAACTGGCCGAGAGTCTAACAAACTCTCGTCCAGTCTATAACATAACCTGCTTTTTTTCTAAATTAACGTAATTAAAGGGACAACAATAGGTAACAGCCTCACTGTTACCTCCTCCCACGAACCTGTGCAGGCAGGGTTGCGAAGGGGAGGTGGGGGGGGGGGGGTGATCAGCATTGGAAACCAGGGTTTGCTGGCAGTACTCAGCTTCCCTAAAACGAAATAGCTTAAGCCTAAAATATTTTGATGAATGTGGGAGGGGGAGGGGGTTAGCTTCTACTTTCTCCTGCATTGCACATGAGAACCGCCTGGGTGGTAAAGGGCCCTCACAAGGGCTCGGGCTACCCCTGCTCTTAGCTTCGGCAGTGATTAGACTTGGCGGTGGCCTGATCGCCAGTTCTTCTCAGTACTCGATCGCTTCCTGAGCTCTCACCGCCCCAGTTACTGGTGCCGAGGCTCCAACCTCTCCTAAGCTTCATCGCTCTCTTCGCAGGGCCGACGCTCCTCTCCAGCGGAATCCTAAGGAAGACCCAGAGGCAGTCAAGAAGTTACAATTAGACACGTTCGGTCCCTTACTGATAGTCACCTGAAAGTAAGCCATTGCCTCGAGGAAACACGCGCATTATGTAACTGTCTAATCCACCAAGCTTTGCATAGGGCGCCTTCCCCTGTTTAACGATAGGGTGTTTACCCTTCCGTATACTCCGTGGGGGATTAGTAGTTAGCACATCTGCCATCAGTGTTTATTTCATTTCGGTAAATAAACACTGTTCTTACCAGTCATCTCAGTTTTCACTCCAAGCTCCTTCCTGTGTCACATCGAGGCTGCAGGACTTGGCAGAAGACCGGGTTTTGATACTGCCGAACGCACACTGCACAACAGAACAAGTACATCCTTGGACGGCCACCCGTTCCTTGCACCACGTGGAAGGAACGGTAGAGCCATGACACTGGGTACGCTCCCGGTGGATTGGACTTGCCAACCAGGTGCTCAACTCTCATCGCTCCCCTAGAGGTGCCGAGAGGGCTGCAGTCTGATGCAGGGAAGTCTACTCCCAAGGGACACCCACGCACTGTTAAACACTGTCACGTCAACAGTCCAACTCCTGCTGCTCTGATCTATACCCCATGCCGTACATCCACAGGGATGGAGTTGAGAGACAGGCCAGAAAGGCGAGGGCAATTGCTAAGCTTTCCCAGGGAGTACGTATCCTTCCTAGCGGGTTCGGGTTACTCAGTCTACGAGAACAAGCTGCGCTTCAACGACGCCTCGGCATACCAGTTCCAGACAACGTTCCCGTCGGATTGTTCGAGCCACCAACCAGGATCGCGGAGGGATACCATCATGTAGTGCAGGAGATACTCTTTGGCATCAGACAGACGAACCCGAACCACAGCCAGAAGCACCCGTATCGGAGCAGATCACACCTCAGTCAAGCGAAACACTAGTCAGTGCGAATACACGGGTAACCGCCGACCCCAAGCCATCTCGCCGAACTGCTGCGCCGCTACCTAAGCCTGTACCTCGTAGGGAGGTCAAGGTCGTAGGGCCTGACTTCGCGCCCAGCCGTCGACCCACGAGGCCCGTACTGTACACCGGGCGGGCACCTGCGCCCCGGACCGAATTAAGTAGATTAGACGCGACTCGCCTAGCGTCGCCAGAGTTACCTAGAGGCGGGGCCAGTCTGACAGCCGGGACTGTCGCGCGTTAAGCGTATAATATTTTAAAGCTAAGGCGTCCAATCCAAACTTGTGTTTACAAGTAATCATTAATACAAGCCCAAGAGTAATAGTACTAACATGCAAAATACTTTACGTAACGAACTTTAACCTACTGTTCTGATTCTGGAATATCGTAAAGAAATACAATTTCAACAGTGGAGTGAAAAGAAACAAAACTACAAAAAAAAAAAGATTGAAGTGCCTAATACAATCTGAGAGTATTATCTTTTCTATGAAAAGGGACACAATTATATTTCATTATATTTAATTTGTCATTCAGCTACATGACTACAAACTTTCGGTTTGATTTTTTTTGTCACTCCATTTTTTACTATTACCCCATTTTACAATTCATTACTCACGGATGAATAATTAATAATACGGAAAACAAGGCAAACTTAAAGAGCAAATAAACATTCATTAAAAATTAAGGATCAGTTAAAAATTGTAAATATTCAAATGTGTGTTGTTTATATTCGGTAACTCGATTATAGAAATTCAAGATTTCGAAATTGGTGAGACATATTACATTAATTAGCCTCAACGTTTTATGTCACGCCACACCTGGTAATTTTAATATCTGCAAACCAGAATTGAGGGCAATAAAAGAACCAGTTCACACATACATCATATAGCTGTAGAGAACTGAAACTGCCGGAACCCACAAAAGCCTGTTCGGTCATGCGTCAAAGTTAACGACACGTTTTATTACTTTGAAAGTGCTGACGGCTGAAGAATTCTAGCCTAGATTTTGTGGTCTGACATCGAACGTGGTACGAGTCTCTCCTTATTAGGGGGCCCTTAATGAATTTTATTCGGGAGACTTCACTGCTCCACGCCAATAAAATTTCTCGATATTATTCCTTAGTGTCAAAATTAGAATCCACACGTCTACTGCTTAACCCTTTCTGTCACAGTGTTTTGTATAGTCCATTCGCGGATGCATCCAACTTTTCTGAAGACCTGCTTAGGGTCTCATTAAAAAATATTTCTTCGCCTCATGCAAACAAAGCCTTACCGATCTCAACAATTATACCAAAGTGACAACGCACCGCATTCGTGCCCACTGAGCTTTATAATATTCTGCAGAGTAACTATTTCTTACTGAGCAATAATAACGCGCCTATTTTCTCCCTGTTCTTATTGATATTAATTTAATAATATAATTTATAATATATAGGTAAAATATAAGGGAAAGTTAAATTTAACCGAAAATAAAATACAGTTACGCGCTTGACCTAGCGCCTCGCGCATGAAGTTCCCGTTATGCACAGACCGGTGGTGTAGAAGGGCTGACTCCATTCGACCCTTTCACCCCCTCCCCATAGGTGGTCTTGTCCGGTCGCACCGCCCGGCTCCTGGCTGGCGTCACAGCCCCTCCAAACCCTGCTGGAGAACCCGAAAAGTGTAGAGGATGCGCAAGAATATTCTGGGAACTAGGACCCTCGGCGCAACGCGGCATTTAAAGAAGTTTCTGGACGATGGCCTACGACCCTATAAATACAAGCCACATATGGACTGTCGGGAGTCTTGGTGGAAGTCTTCTAGCTGAGTGCGGCAATCGAGCAACGTGTAGAGGACAGACGACGACGGGAGATTGCAAGGCGACGGCGGGCGAGGTGTTTGCGGTGTGAATGGACGAGAGGGCGTGATATCCGACGAGTGGCGGCTACTGTGCGTGAGGGCGCACAGAGAACTCTAGAACATTGCGGACTGGTGGGACCTGGACTGAATTGAGGTGTGACTGAATAACATGTGATACGGACATTATTGTAAATATTTTAACTGTCAAACATGGACATATAAATTGTAAAATAACTGAATAGGTTTTTACATACTGTCTATTGGGACTGATTTAACATTATTCAATTACGTTAATTTCTTTGAGGTAAATTGTATTGATTGAGGTCATTAATTGTGAACAACAAGTGATATAAATTTGTTGGGAGATTTTGAGTCGACAGAATTTCGTTTGTAGTTAGTGTAAATAAAATAAGGAATATGTAATTAACTCTTTTATTTAATTAATACCGCCGTCCCATAACCAACTTGGTTTAGCCCACTGACCTGGAGAGAAAATTGTAACAATACTTTTACGTTAACAGAAGAATAAAAGCAAATCTCTATCTGGGACGTTGCGCATGAAGTGATTTAACAGACTGCGCTGTACACGTCAGAGAAACGCGTCAAATGAGAGCCCCTTTCGTGTGGGAAGTGTCATCCGCTGTTGAGACCATAGACCTATTCCGTGCTCTTAAACACCTGCTGACGGTTACACTCTATTCGCCGTCCGCACTTTCTGAAACAAACATTTGAAATATCACCCCTTTGTATGACGTGTTTGGGTGCTTCCTAAATAATGCCAAATTTCACAAGAATTTCGTACTTGCGTTAGCATAAAAGTAATTATTTTTGGTTGGGTCAATTTTTTACTAATATTTTATGTATAAATTATAATATTTCATAAATACAAACACAGTAAATTTGAATGTTGACAATGTCCAGTAAGCTATAGTTCATACACAAAATATTATTAAACTGTGTGCTCACGAAAGTGGTGCGTTGTCGCAATGGTGAAATTTCCTAGGCTTGGTTTAGCTTTGTTTGCATGTGACGGAGGAATAGCCGAAAGTAGAACTTAAGCAAGGTTTCAGAAAATTTGGGAGTAATCATGAACGGACTATGACGTGAAATACAAACATACTTTTATTGGTTCCGAAGTATGACAAAATCGGCTCTAAATACGTATCTTTTAAGAGCCACCCAAATCTTTTCACCCACTCACTTGCCGTTAAGTTCCAACAGAGCATGAACGATACCACATCAAGCGTTATTAAATTGTTACAGATTTCCCTGAATTTATTAATTTTCAACCAGTAACCACCCCGGGAGAAATAAGTGAACATTTGTCGCCTGCGATTACCGATATAACTAGCCTACTAGCAACAGTACTCGAGCAATACCGGCTTCAGAAACGTTTATGGGTTTTCTATCTACGTATTTATTTAGTGTTTTCAGATACTCAATTTCCAATGCAAATCGTCGATTACAATGATGATAATACACGCACACGAATATGTACTGTAAAAGTTATAGTCTCCTACATTGAGAATGCCCACAAAAGTAATTCACAATTTGAATACATGACACAAATTGAACAGAAAATTTGTGCAGTCACACATTGCCTATGACATCAATAAACTTCTGGATAAGGCTAATTTAAATTTGCGTATTTTTAAGCCAGTGTTCCAGATAGGATTCATGCATGGCACGCTGGGCATGAACCAATTTAATCTGAGTTGTGTGTTTGGGAACTAAATATTATTTTTATTGCTCTATATTGGCACTCGTATTGAAATCTCGCCGTCCTCAGTTTTGATTCCTTGTTTCTTTTCTTTATATCGGTAATTTCGTTTTATCCGGAAGAAATATTTTGAAAAATGCAATTTATTTTGATTGTAAGTATTCCTTTTCCATTAGGTATTCAGGTTTCATAGAGGTGTTCAACTGTCCAGCTCTGCCAAGGATGGTCGTAGTTCTCAATCAATATGTTTTCAGCACATAAAAATTTTCTACGAATAACCAATAATGTTGAAGAGTTATGTATACAAGTTGATTACAAGCTAGAGCGAGATGGTAGTTCAGTCAATCGATTAACTGTAAAAACTTGCGTTATTGAAATTTAACACACGAAAATTCGCTGAGAATATTATATTTTAGTTTTTTTTTTTTTTTTAACGTAATCTTAGACTTAATCGAAGAACTGTCATAATACAGCTCTACTGTATGTTGGGTCGATCAGTACAACTAAATGCAGAATCCGAAATGCAGGTTGTGGTGAAAATCCCATGAATAAAAAACATTGGGTATTGTTCTTTCTTTCCACGTGATCGACCTTTTAAAAGGGGGGAGGGGGACCACAAAGTACAGTTCGCTGCGCTACTTAAATGGGCTGAATTTTATCCCCTGTCAAGCTTGAAGAATTCATGAGGCAAGACGGCACAAAATGAGTTAGAGGTGGGGAAGAAATCAGGACTACGCCAAGTTTCCCCCCACCCCCCACCCAAACGGTAACGATGAAGTGTTTGCTACCTTGCACATAAGAGACTTTTCGACTAAGAAATTCGCAACAAACCATATCCTGAAATCAGTTTGGGGATCTGAGATGTGACCTATTGATCCAGCCAGAGTGATGCGCTCGTTTTTTAAAAATTTTTATTTGTTTGATTTTCATTTCTATAGTTTTGTGTGTTGGATACGTATTCGTGTCTTAGCTTAGGTAGTATAGGTTCAAGGCAGGCATAAATATCGCAATGATTATTCATTTTATTTTTGTTTTGTTTGTTAGTTAACCTTCTATAAAATATTATTTTTTGTACTTTTTTTTTGTATATTCTAAAATACTATACGTATAGTTTCGAGTGAAAAACAACGGCTGCGTCTTGACACACTGGCTGACTTGGCCATAAATTCGAGAGGTGAACCGAATTCGCTTTGATCCAGGAAATTGCCTAACCCCCGACCATAATTACTGCTATAGGCTGTTCATGATAAACAGAGCACATTTGAAAGACCTGTTTAAGATCTACATGTACGCCTATTGTGTATTCTTGCGCCTTATGTAAAATTAACATTGCCATGGGTCTCATCACTTTATCCATGTGTCGGTCCAGTGAAACTGTGAAATTATAAGAAAAGTAAAAATTTTTACAAACATGTTCATTGCTGCATTTTGATGCATTAATAAAACAGAATGCGAAAGAAATAATTTGAGTTATCACACATGGTCACCTAACATTTTTTATTCCACGTTAAGATATGGAGCTACTTACCATCGTTACCAACTTTACTGGACGGTCACTCAGTGCGCCCGTTACAATATATGCAGGCAGGAGCAGTGACTTTTATCTTAGGTTCATTTCAAAAGTGCTCACTTTATCGTGAACAGCCTTTAACAACTAAACCCCTCCCCCGCCGCTCGGGTAATTTTCTCTCTCCAACCAAACACAGAACTTGCAATTACTGAGGTTGGCTCAGCTGGTTCGCATAGAGCTTGCAGTTATCTCGGTCCACTGAGCGGAAGCTAGCTGTCCGCGTGGTATAGGCTATAGGAACAAAGGAAGGGCGGGCGAGGGGGTGGATATTCACCCTCGCCTTCTGAGACAACGATCCTTGGAGACGTCGCCTTCTAACTCCCTTGACCCGCCAGGCTCCAGACCCAGACGGCGCCGTTTTCCTCTTGCTCCGGAGATGATTGCCTTTCTATTGTCGATCCTCCACATATAGTCGCCGGGGCGAACATTCCACAACGCCCTGCCTGCCGTACGGCGAAATTGCCACAAAATTCGCTTCGTCCTTTGGTGTTACATAGATCGAGTTGGGGCCGCGGAGGTGTAGTGATCAGACTACTCGCTTCCCATCTAGGCGAGCCGGGTTCGATTCCCGATGGGCTCGCTCCCGGATTTTCACCGCTGGTCGGCGGGTTTTCTCCGGGATCTAACGTTTCCCTCGCCCTTGCATCCCGGCACTGCTCCATACTCGCCTCGCTTCACCCTCATCAGGGAGCCACGGTGGCTGAGCGGTTAGACTGCTCGCCTCCCACCAAGGCGAACCGGGTTCAATACCCGGCCGGGCCACCGGATTTTCCCAAGTGGGAATCGTGCCGGACGATGCCGTTGGTCGGCCGGTCTTTCTCGCGGATCTCCCATTTCCCCCGCCCCTTCATTCCGGCGCCTCTCCATATTCACTTCAATCACCTTCATCGGCTCTCAAGACCTCAATGTTAAAAAAAGCCACCCAAATGTCTACACTCCGCTCCGTCGATCGATTTGAAAACATTCTCGGGGAAGCGACCGAAGTTTATCTGGATTCGCGATTAACAGCACGTGTGCGGTAATCACAATGGATGTTCTGTATTTTTCTTTTACGAAATGCATAAGTAGCAAGGCAAAACTAAAGAGCTACAAATATGTGCTACCACCAAAAGCGATACACGGAATTTGCGGTCGCTAATATGCTGAATTTTATTTTTCTCAGACAAGAAATGCGAGGCACCCGTTAACTAACGTTTTCATCAACTCGGAACGAGACTTGGGTTTAGCAGCCTTTGAGCACTGACTATAAAAGTTCATAGTTTGTTGATTCTCTCAAAGTTAAATATGTTTTACAATGAAGTATATATTATATTTTCAGTGAATATTAATTTTTGTTGGATTGCGTGGGAAACCAAATACTAGGAAAATATATAATAATATGATACACAAGATACCCATAGTGTTACGTTCTATAAATTTAAAAGGTGTAATGAGTATTTTTTTGAATTCAGGAATGTTCAATTTTTTTTTTTTGGAATTAACTGATAATTATTATATTAAGGAAATAAATAAAAATATTCTGGGTCATGAAACTTATTGAAAGTTAAACAAAAATAAATAAAACTGACCATCTGTGATGCATTCATGCAAAATATATACATCAGGAAAAGTTTACTTTCTAAGCATTAAATGACTTATTTATAGAAAACAATTTTTTTTCCGCACAAACAAATAATAATGAACACTTGTGGGAAAAGTGAGTACAAATGAACATGTATGTTCCCGTAGTGTTGTGATAACTAAAAAGCTACATTTTATCTTAGCATTCCTTATCCATTCTAAGTTGTAAAAAAAACTTGTCGTTTGCAATATCATCCTTTTTTTTTATGTCGAATTTTTCACATCTCTTTGGAAAATTAAGATATATTATTATTGTAGCACTTTTATTGGTGTCTTATTAATCGAACCCAAGATTTTCAAGCTTTATGGTGGCGTGGCTAGATGTGCGTTATGAATTTTCACTTCTGATTATTTGGAGCCTGTGGTTGCTAATGAAACGCATCAAAGCATTGTTTTATTTCTTTTCTTATTTTTGTTTATTATTCCCATGATTTACTTACTTATATAATGTTAGAATATGTTTATGTCTCCTGAAAAAATTAAGATGCATTGGCTGGCTAGACTGCTCACAGTATGGTTGCGTCAGAAAATAGATCCAGTGGTATTCGGTAATTTTAAAGTAAAAAATAGTACCTTTATTTTATTGTTTATATACTCTAATGCTCTTTAACATAAAAATACTCTTTGAATATGCAAAGTTCAAATATTTGCATTTACAACAAGGAAATATTTTTATTGTTGTTTCATTTAAGGGATTTAAAGGTAAAAACGCACCTGGTAACCAGTGTTATGCAAGATGACGGAAGCGTCAGGTTGTGATGAAATGTTACCACGTGGGAAAAACTTAAAATAGGAAAGCCTTTACAAAGCATATAGAAAAGAGTTGGGATTAATTTTGTGTTAAGCGTAAGGGAATTGCTTAATTTACAGATAAGGAATTAAAATAAATGTTTGTTTAGATTGTTAAAGCGAATGGTGCGCAATTTCGGCAGCTGACTGCTCATTCGCATTACTTTGGTCGCTAAAATGGCAACACAACTAATAACTTGCTAGTGCGTAGTGACTATTCGTAAGAAATAATTAATCCACATATGGTTTTTCCTTGGAAACATATATTTAATTCAACAGCATCTGAAAGTACGTGCAAAGAGGAATCCAGTGATATAGCACCTGCAATGGGAAGTATCACAGAAACGTCAAGAATTAATGTGCACATATGATTAAGTTAAATGGGCCGGTAGCATGTGGCAGTAACACGGGCCGCGACTCAGTGACTCATTCTGGCGCGACGGCTTCCTAATAGCAGCGCAGCACCAGTCCCCGTAATCTGCTATGGTAAGTGGTATTGCAGTGTGTGGCTGTACGTACGCAATGAAGTTCACGGATGAGAAAAAAACTGGGCGCTCTACTTATACACTGTAAGTATAGCATAAATTCCAAACAATCCGTCCAAATGTATGGTGAAAGGTATCCTAATTGGACGTCCATCTCACGGCAAACGATTCGAAGAATTTGCACACGTCTCTTGCCACGAGGTGATTGGAATTCCACAACACGAGTGCGACGAAATACTGCTACGGAAGGGCGAGACGCATCAACACTATGTGTTGGCATGACACGTGTCGATGCAAACCCCCGCATGGGCAGGCGAGAACTTTTCAGGTTCGTAGGAATAAGTAAAACAAGTGTGTTACGGACACTGAGCCAACGGAAATTCCATCCACAGCACGTGGTTCTTCATCAGGCATTGCATAAAGATGATTTCCAGCAGCGTGTTCATTTTGTAGGTTTTTTATGAAGGCTGCAAGGGATGACAGCAACTTTCTGCAGAAAATACTATTTACCGATGAAGCGACCTTCACAAACCAAAGGTGCGTAAATTTAATAAATGTGAACTACTGGGCAACGGACAATCTGCGTTTAGTCCAGCACGTGGAACATCAACGACAGTGGAAAGTGAACGTGTGGTATCGAATCGTTGGAGACTACGTTATAGGACCATACTTCATTCAAGGGACAATGACCAGTTGTACTTACGCCTATTTCCTCAGAAAGACCTCACCGGCACTTCTGGAAGACATACCGATCGACATACGTCATGATGTGTGGTTTCAGCGTGATGGTTGTCCTGCGCATTTTGCTTTGGTGACGAGGTAAGTGATAAATGAAACGTTTCCAAACCAGTTGTTAGGGTGTGGTGGTGTTGTAAGATGGGGTGGTGTTGTAAGATGGCCAGCTCGCTCCCCTGACCTCAGACCTCTCGATGTTTTCCTTGGGGAATACTGAAAGATACGTAGGTGTACAACACGGTTCTTTCAACGCCAGAATACATGCAGGAGCGCATTATGGCGGTTTGCAGAGGCATTACGCCAGAAACACTTCAGACCGCTCGTCGCTCGCTACATGTGCGTTTACAGATGTGCATTGTTGTCGATGGTAAACACATCGAGCACATGCTGTGATAAGACCTAATGTGAAGGATTTCAACCATAACTGTACTCTTTTGTACTATGCATGCGAATGCTATTGCATTTCTCCTTAGGTTGGTCTGTTCTATTTTTGTGTGCATCTGCACGTACTCGTTACTCAGTACAGTTAATTACTAGGAAACAAAATCTCCTGAATTACTCGGTATCTGAATAAAACGTAATGTATTGATATCAGACTTGCACTCACGTTGCCCGTTTTCCCTCCGCTGCGGTGCTTTCCTTTGTTCAATATAGCATACAGAATGCCCCTTGCCACATTATGGCAAGCGCTGTGCTGCTATAAGGAAGCAGTCCCTCCACGATAAGTCACGGCGAGTGTTGTTTGCTTACAGCTGTGAGTACAAGTGCCCTGCTCCATGCTACCGGCCCAATTAACTTAATCATATTTGCACATTATTTCTTGAAGTTTCTTTTCCATTGGATATGCTACATCACTGAATCACTCTTTGCGCTTACTTTCAGATGCCGTTGAAAAAAATGTACATATGGCTCCAGGGGAAAAATAATATGTGGTTTAATTATTTCTGTCCATACACGTCTTATGAATAGTCACTTTGCGGCAAATTACTTGCCCCGTACGTAATTTCATTTAGCGAAAACAACATTTTGTGATCTGCTACCGTTGCGGAAATTTTGGGAGTTTCCTCGTCATGCGGACCACTCTTTACAATAGGGGCAGTGACATTTTCAAGTGTTAATTTCAAAAGTTCTAAATGTACCATGGACAGCTTATACCGTTGCGTTATACAGACAATAGTGTACACTAACTTTGAATGGGCCCAACGGTTGACACGCATTATATTGCAAAGATTTTCTTTCGGTACTTCTTTTCACCCGCCTTTGAATTCCGTCACCGGTATAGTTCATTGCCTCTTTGTGTGTTACATTTGAGGGATGACAGGCACCTATGTGTTCTGACCAAAGTCCATGACCCCATCATGGGGTGATACAAGAGCTCCAATACATCTACCTTCTTCCTTTTTCCCGAGGAATCTTTGAAAACGCAATACCGTAGCTACAAATCGAGTGATCACTGCCTAGATGACGTATAGTTGTTTATCTTATAACACCGCGGTAACTACCAAAGTTAGTTATATTCCGGGCCGTCCGGCGGTTAAATCGCCTTGTGCTGCAATCAAACCAATTCGAATACAAAGATAGTTTAGCCAGCGGCACTCGGAGTGGCAGTTGTCATGTGGCGAAGAGGCCAGCCAGTAATCTTCAGAGACAGAAACTCCCACAGCTATATTTCCCAATTGATGCGCGAGTAACCTAGAGAACCTTACAAGCTTAACGCCTCACGGGTTTGTCGTTCTGTATACAGCCGTGAGATGTAAAGCTAATACGATTCAGAGTTACAGATCATTCACGGTTACTTAAAACTTTCCTGAAGCCCTGCTAAACTTCTACTTCCAGGATATTCCTTCGCCCCATGCAAAGGAAGCTTAACTAGTCTAGACAATTACACCAAAGGGGCAAGGCACAGCGGTTGTGCGCATTCAGTGTAATAATAGTTTGCATTAGAACACAACTATACGAACACAACCTATTTTTCACTATTTTTATTTATATTAATCACAAGTTAGATATTAAAATTTAAAGATAAAATGTAAATAAAGCTAGTATGTAACCAAGAAGACAGTACTTTCATGATAACACAAGTTTAAAACGTTTCCTATACATGAGATATTAGGAACAACCAAACACATCATGCAAGGGGTGATTTTTCAAAATTTTGATCCACAAAGTGTGAAGAAATCACGAATACAGTATACTTAACAATGTAGAGGGCACCAAAGGAATTAGTTAAACAAGAGCTGTTTATGTGGCAGTATTGTCACTATCAGTGTTCTAAAAAAATTATTTAATACAGATATTTATTTTGTGAAAGTCAAATTTCCGACATCCGTAAAATCCCCGCTGACTTTCTCAGTACTTCGAAAGTGATATCAAAAATCTGTTAAGAGCTTTATGTGGCTGCAGTCACAGAACAGGTAAGTACACAGAAGTGAAACGGCGTGACAATTCCTTTGATTTGAACGTTGTTCCCACTAGCTGATTGGCCTCGCGAGGCTCTGGAACGCATATTGTGTTCTGATTGGCCACTGCACACCGTGAAAGCTTACCTATTGGCCCGGCCTACGGGCTTGCACGTGAGTTAGTAGCTGTTGATTGGCGGACGGCGTACCGAAACGATGTCAGTCGGTGACGCGGCTCGAGTTCGCGGTTAAAGCAGCCGTTTCAGTTCTGCGTTATTCAGTGTTCTGTGGTGTGTCTGTACGATGGCGCGATAAATATAACGATAACATACTGTCTAGGCACAAAATATATCAAACACTGTGCACATAAGTACAGGTGGTGGAAAATCACGTAGAATTTTTTGAGCGAACATATCTACAACACTCTTAATTAGTTTATTCTTCCATGAATGGATGGACAAGGTTTAGACTAGGCTAAGTTGTTTGCAGACCAATTACGAATGTTCTGCCTTACAGTATCATAATCCTCATTGGTGTAGTGTAAAGGGGTAGTATCTTCACACATGTATGAAAACCAATAAGTAAACAAACTGACAGATATATGTACAGTACGTTTAATACTAGCAAACAGTAAATTCTTCCCGTGATAAACCGCCATCTCTACACATAAGGTACTAAATGCAACTAATTCCATCAAATTCTTAAGAGCCAATATGATGTATATATATATACTAAATAAAACGTAGTAAAGAATTGTCTGTATTTTAATACATATTTCAATCAAGAATTCTAATACAAAGGAAATAGGTAGTTATATGATGCTGCTTCAAAGAAATACACTGGTGGACATCAAAATCGTGATAACCATAAGGTGTCCAATTGCAATAAAATCAAGATCACATAACTAAACACCTGAAGAATTCGCGAATTCATTTTGGACAAGCTAGAATTCAAAACACATGTCTTTATTTAACTTTAACCATTCGTGAAACGCGGTGTTTGGCAGCTCTTGGAGAACGCTAGCCCAATCTTCGCCATCCTCTGTGACAACAGACAACCAATGCGCAGATGATATCTACATACTTGTACACAAGACTGTAAAGTCTAGCCTGCAGGTTGTTGAACTCGTGCATTTTTCGAGTCTCTACACTTAACGTACCAACTGCGCGATGCAAATGGTTAAAGCGATGTCCCAGAAATGTCACCACAAGACGCGAGTAGGAGGCACTTGTGACCAGCACCCAGTGCTTAGAACGGACATAAGCTGGAAAGACAGAAGTCTGCGTGTCAAACAGGCAGATCAGTATGTCACGTCGTCGTGCTCATGGGCATCACTGGCCAGGTCCATTTGAACGGGGTCGTATCGTCGGACCACACGAAGCTGGATAGCCGGCTCGGCGTATAGACATCCATATGGGCTGTAATGTCATCACTGTGACACGGTGTGTGCAGGCGTGGATACCTACAGGTTGTGTGTCATGCATTTCAGGTACTTGGTCTGCCAGACGCCCTGCAGTTATGTACAGATGATCGTCATATCTGCCGACGTGCAGTGGCAGAACGCGACACTTGCATCTAGAGATATCCTGCAGCCTGTGGAGCCTGCACTGCATTTGCCAGAGACTTGGGTTCGATTCCCGGTCCGGTCATCCTGATTTCGGTTTTCCATGGTTTTCCGAAGTCACTCCAGGTGAATGTTGGGATAGGTCCCTAACAAAGGCCATTGCCGATTCCTTCCCATTCCTTCCTCAATCCCTCTTCCCTGTGCAACTTGCACCGTCTCTAGTGACCTCGCTGTCGACTAGACAGTAAGCCCATCTACCTACCTACCTACCTGCATTTGCCGACTTCAACAAGAATAATTCGGTGTCCTCTTCGCTGTTTTTCTTTGACTCCTCGGCATCATGGTGCCAGGAACAACACTGGACAGAAAAATGGTGACGCATTGGGTTCCCCGACGGGTTCCACTCCAACCTCAATGCAAATATTGGTCTCAGCAGGGTTCATAAGGAGTTGAGGTATGGGGTGCCGTCAGTTATGACTCCTCTCATTGGTGTTGGAGGCATGGAGACAGAACAGCGAAATATCGACGAGGTTCTGCGGCCCCATTTTCCGCCGTTTTTGCGCAGCATGCCCAAAGCTATCCTACAATAAGGGTCATACTATACGAGCGCTTGTAGCGCCGCGTTGATAATGCTGAAAATGGAACGTTATTGTGACAAACTACAGGACGCTAAAAACGTCGAATTGGTAACGCGACACCAGCACCGAACCTTACTATACACCGCGTTGTTGTGACGTTGTTAACATCACGTACGTCATTCCCAAGATGGACACAATTCAGTTAGGCTGTGTAGGTATGTTAAATATTTTGGAAACATATGAAGAATGCACGAAGAGAAAGGGCAGACGGTAGGGTACACATATGGTGCGGTCGGTTGTCTGCAGATAGTTCCATTTAATGTTCCAGCAACACCGAATGTACGCAGAAAAGTTCTTTCATTATTATAGAATGTCAGTTGCTTCCATTGATGAACTGCTTGGTAGTGTGTGTGTGACCACATAAGGAAGAACGAGACACTTTGATGAAGCAAAGTATAGAACCTGCAGAGTGGCTGGTTATAATATTAAGGTAAATATTGTGTTTGATTAACCTATACAATGTGACAGTCAATATAAGTTATATTCAAATGTATGTGTTTACATCCAATTTGTATATCCATACACATGTATGTGTGTGTACTGGCTGATTCACGAGGTGTTATTGCGACTCACAGGGCGTATTCCTAAGATTATTTGGAGCAAAACTGGCATAACAAACATGGGTCCTATTCCCAGAGTTTACAGAGTAATTCAGCAAAATGCGAAGGAATTCGGCAAAATGGGAATGCCGTAGTAATGAACAAGTCGAGTCGTAGACCATTGTGACATATTGCGGCCCGTTTGACTACCAGTGGTGTGAACAGCACGTGACTTTGACCATCGTGATGTGTGACTGTCTGTTGCTAGAGTACTGCGTGAACACATTGCGTTCCTGCTCATTATGGTTGTAGCTGTTTGCAAGCTTGTTACATGCACTTGTGATGGGGTTTGATAAATGCACTATATTTATCTCTGAATGGGTATTTATTTTATTCATCGTGTTTCCCATTTTTCGAATTACTCTGTAAATATTGGGAATAGGACCCATGTTTATATGACTTTTATGCCCCAAATAATCATAGTAATACGCCCTGTGAGGGGCGGTAACTCCTCGTGAATCATCCTTTATATAGCTAGCAAAATAGTACGGGCAATAATCCTATATGTTACACACATATTTGAACAAATGTCAGGGGACATAATGGAATGAACATGTTATGTTTATAGTAGTGAAAAAATAAAGTTTCAGTATAGACTTGTCGATGTAATAGTCAAAATACAAAATAAATACATGGGTATGTTTGATTGTCATGTTTTGTGTTAAAACATACATAATCAAAACCAATAAAATATAACCAAGTCCATATATCCAAGCATTTACATAATAAATGTTATCTTATGTGTAAGGAAATGCTCAAGATTATCGCAATTGTATGTAATCAGAAATGTTAAACTGCTCCTGTGTTGTCGTTTGACTCAGTTGAGAAACGTCATGTTCATCACTCGAATGGACGTGGTCGTGTAAACGTGATGCTCCTGCACGATCAAGGTCAGTTGAGTACGCTACGCTTGATGAGACTGATGACCTTGAGGTTGGAAACGGTGTCTAACTCAGTCGAGATGCAGTCTAGGTATTTACAGCATGTAGCACAGCATTTATGAATATTTCCGTTAATTGCATTCTTACATCAAATGCTGCTTGTGGCGGTAAATTATCCATTATTGGAACAAAGTATAGCAAGAAGGCTTTGTTGTCAAACTTATCGGAATTCATTACGCCTCTTTGAAGTTCCAAACTTTCCTGCATAATGTCTGTTATGGACTTGGATGCCGAAGCTAGTGCTCTACCTATAGCTGGTCTTTTCTTCGTCCTCTCTTGCCACTGTTCTCAGTCCATGGCAGAAGACAAAGGTGCAAGGTTGTGCTGTTGTATGATAGAGTCTTACCCATTATTCGTCGATACAGCCACAGCTTGATCGTTTGGAGCAGGTTGTTCTTCAGTCGGAGGAATGTTAGAAGCCGTGTTGTGTCATTTAACGCGTGGAACCAAGAAAGACAGTTGGTCCTAGAACACATACTTCTTCCTTTTGCTTGCAGGCATTCCTGTTTCAGATTTCTTTAGTAAGCGAAAATCCCTGACGAAATTATTCCGTAGTGTCTTCCATTTCTTCATAAGTTCTTTACCTGGAAGTAATCGTTCAAATCAGTGGATCTACATAGTAATAATAGGTTATCAGGAACAAATACTGTACAACACAAATAAAACATTTACACTTATAGCATTGCATCATTTGTTACGAACGCCGTGGTATTCATACTTTGAACTTAAATATTGTATATGTTTATAGTGAGATGTTGACATACACAATTTTCCTTGACGTGGTCTAAGATATACAAAGAGAGTAGCTGAAGAGTAAGTGAGTTATTATGATTGACTTATAGCATTGGTTTTGCATATTTCAGGTATTTGGCTTCGGGGATGAACTTTGGAGATATAGAATTTCGGTTCCATGTATCAAGGAAAACAGTACGACTAATTGTGAGAGAAATGTGCAAAGTTATCTGGGAACTACTGCATCCCCTAGAGATGCCATCTCCAAACGAGAACATGTGGCTAGAAAAGGTACACGACTTCGAAGAGTTGACTAACTACCCTAATTGCGTTGGAGCCGTGGACGGCAAACGTATTCGTATACAATGTCCACCAAATTCTGGACCCCAGTGTTTCAACTATAAGAAATATTTTTCACTTGTGTTGCTGGGTGTAAGTGACGCTAAATACAACCTCACAGCAATTGACGTTGGTGCATACGGCCGCGAGGGTGATTCGACGATCTTTAAGAATTCAAATTTCTACAGAAGACTCATAACACAACTACTATGTCTCCCAAAAGACACACCACTTCCCTCGTTTGGTCCAACAGTGCCATATGTACTACTTGGAGATGAAGCGTTTGGCTTGTCAAAACACGCAATACGGCCGTACGGACAAAAGGACTTAACCAAAGTAAAACGGGTGTACAACTACAGGCATTCCCGTGCAAGGCGCACTGTGGAATGTGCGTTTGGTATTTTAATTAATAAGTGGCGCGTTCTACATTCATGTATTATAGTGAACAAAGAATTTGCAACTAAAGTCATTTGATGTTGCTGCGTTCTGCATAACTTTGTAAAAAAAAAGTGATGGTTTCATATTTGAGGACACCTTGACATGTGACATGGAAGAATCACAAGGCGTTGCACCTGTAGGAGGACGAACAGATGGCCTTCAACTTAGAGAGCTTCTTTGTGCTTACTTCAATGGTCCAGAAGCAATATCTTGGCACGAGAGGTATACTTGAAGTGTTGTGCAGACGGACGAGAAAGCTACATATCTTGGTTGGTTTTTTTTTTTTTTACAAATTGTCTTTTGAGTGCCTAGGTTGTAATTTGCTTCAAAACACACAACGTCTCTTTCTTTCGTAATAATCTTGAGTATACATTCTTGTACTATGAGCGTCGTGGCGCACATGCATATGATAGAATTGTAGAACCACAGGATTTGTGAAACAAAAACGGTACCACAATAATTATGAATAAGGATGTATTATTTCATTATAAAATTAAGTTATAATCCATATAATACTCCATGGGTATCTGTAACATTTAATTTACAATTACCAGCTTACTTTCCATAATATTTAATATGAGTTAATACATTTTAAACAACAATCTACATTTATGTACACTCTTTAATGTCGTTATGATGTTATTGTTTTTATTGTTACCGTTTATATTGTTGTTATTATGTGTAGGCCTACATTATCTCATGAACAGACAATAGCAAATCCGATTATAAAATAGCTGAACTTCCTTCTCATGCTGGTTGTTCGTACACTTGTATTATTAGTGATAGTTAATGATTCTGTAATAAGTATGTAACCATGTTTGGACATTATGTCGCTGGTTCCCTCGCCGTCGCTAATTCGGAATTGTTAGCTACATTCCTTATAGGCCTGTTGATTACAACGATTACCGATTAAGAGTGTCTTAATTTGTGTGTGATCTGTGAATACTTAATGCATAAGTTTTTCTAGGTTAGTGCCAACCTGGCAGACGGCCGTTATGTCATTCGTGTGTACGTTTTCATTGTGTATATTTACAAAGTATATAGTTTGGTTTGGTTGGTAATATACACTGTATGTGTAATAAGTGGGAATATAAATACAATATTATTATTACGCAAAGCATAACGATTGACTAGCCTGCGTTTGATCCTGCAGCCACAGAGTTTTGTTTTCACATTAGTTCGAACGGATTAGGTGCAGCAATTTATCGGATTTCAGTGGACTGGCGGCGAAGCGTGCTAGTCCAAACCCGCCTGTCACGCATGTTCGCAATCTCACTCGCAGTATCTATCGACACATGTCGCACACACACACAGAGGCGTTGCTAGAGTTCCAACAATCGGGGCCGGACTATTTAAAGAAGTATTTTATAACAAAACGATCTGAATTAACACGGTAGCAGTTCTTACACACAATTTATTGAAGTATATTTAAATAATATTATATTTGAGATGTGGAGAAATATGAAAAACTCCTACATATATGGTTTTGCTTGTTTCAGACACTAAATAGTATAACTCCTATAATAAAACAATAATAGAATGTATGTAGACGTGATGATTCAAGTTTCAAAACTATGTGGTGGAAATGCACATACAGAAAAAGCATTACACATTAAAGGTCAATGCACCACCTATTGTACTTCCACTAATTAATATAACCACAATTCTACAGGGGGTGCGGCCGCACCCCTGCGCACCCCCATGGCTTTGCCTATGCGAGACACATTAACACGAGTAATAAGTATTTCGTGGCGTCCCACAACGGCTGTCATGCCTACGGCTCATGTATAGTGGACCTGCACACCCTGAAAACACTCTGCTCCAAATATATGTTTTTTATTTAAGCTTTTCTTTGCCGTAAAACAAGGTTTCTTTATCACACGCTACATAACCCTCAAAGTAACGGTTTCGTTTGCTATAAAGTTATCGTATTTTTCTTGTGTAGTTACAAAACGGCCCGTTATTAGCGTTTATGTTTAACAATAATTGTAAAGCCTTGCCTGCTACATCTTTCTCGACAGGTGTCATCTCATTCCAAGTATCGTACATTGCCTCGCCGACTTCGTTCCAGCATGTCGCCTTCAGCTGTTTGTTGCTGTAGTCCTTTGACTGGATTTCATACAGGGGTGGCTGTTTCCCAATTAAATAAATAAATTTTTCCGCATCAAACATAACACCTATAATAAACAAGACCAGTATGTAAATGTAATAATAATATGTAACTATATTTAGTTAATAATAAACACGATCAGTACTGTAATAGGCCTAACTGGCTTCACACACGCCACAGACACAGTAGAAAGTTGTCACACGTTCATTCGTCTCGTTGTGAGCGCATTGTCAACAGCGGCGCCCGGAAGAAATTCCCCGGGGGGGGGGGGGAGCAACTTAGACAAGGTTGAATATGTTTATACTTACGTACTCTGCCCAGCACAATATTTGCCCATTTCGAACATTTTATTACATGAAGTTAAATAAATATTTATAATTGAAACAATTATTAAATAAATTACTTCATGCTCCATATTGTGTCGAAGAAGAAAACTAAAACAAAAGTCGAACCATTTACGGACTAGGACTGGAAATTCAAATAACAGGATTAACTCTGTGGATTAACGTCCTCACAGGATAACAGGATTAACGTCCTCACAGAATTTACATTTTAAACAGAAATTGCAGGCGTCTTGATACTAAACCAAATATGTGAGTTGCTTTTTCTATGTATTGTTCTCAGAGTAATTAATAGTGTTAAACGATAAGGAATTTAAAATGTTAACTAATCTCATTTGCATGTAACAATAGTTTTCATTCGCAGTAGAGTGATTGAGCTGGCAGTGGAACCAAAATAAAAAAACACATAAATCCTGATCATCAACGCTCTGTATAGATGGGTTCCGGGCTACCAACTCCGCGAAATTAGCGCGTCTGGTCGCGTTGGCAACGCCCAACGCCCGTTGAACGCGGATACGCCGGCGCCGTAAGCGCTCGTATAGTCTGCATCACACCACAGACATTGCCCCAGTCAATCGGCGTTAACGCGTCGTTAAAAAAACGCGGCGCTATCAGCGCTCGTATAGTATGGCCCTAGACAACGCATGTCCCCATACAGCCCGCGTCACCCAACAGGCTCTACAAGATGTGGACACCGTTTCTTGGCCGACCAATCTCCAGATGTAACCACCTATTAAACACGTTTACGATATGACGGGGCGATGTTTGAACCACCGGCGACCACCTGCCCAAACACTGGCCGATCTACGTGTGGTATTTGCCTCGGAACGCTATCCGCCAACCGTGTAATGGAATACGTCGTCGCATCGCTGGCCTGTATGGCCGCAAGAGGAGGAGGCTCTACTCCGTATTGAACGCTCTATTTGCGAACGCTAAATAACGCGCCCTCTTTGTGTGAAAAAGTTGTCACTACTCATTCGTACTATCATATAAAGGCTATTCACAATAAAGTGAGCACTTTTGAAATCGACCTTAGAAAAAAGTCACTGTACCTGTCTGCATATATTTTAACGAGCGTACTGAATGACATGCCCCAGTAAAGTTGGTAATGATGGATGGGAAATAGTTCCACATCTAAACGTAAAAAAAAATAGTACCATGCAACCATTTGTACAAACTGAAATTATTTCTTTCCCTCTGTTTTTTTTATCGGTCTAAATATTAGAATGAGCAGATTTGTAAAATATTTACTTTTCTAATAATTCCACAGTTTCACTTGACATACGCATGAATAAAGTGATGAAGCAAATGGCAATGTTAATTTTACATGAGGCGGAGGAATACACAACTTGCACACAAGTAGATCTTAAGCAGGGCTTTCAAAAGTGATCACTTTACCCTGAACAGCCTATATCAGCCTGTGATGGTTTAATAAAGTTTCAGGTAAGGAAAGAGTTTGTAGCGATTACCATATCCGGCAGTTTATTTTGTGGCGATTAAAAAAGTAGATATCTTACTGTCTCACAATTAACAATTAATTAATTTTTTAAGGGGGATAGGTGAGCATCGTAAGTGTCTCTTTCACAGTTTAAAACAAATTTCGTGTATATGCTGTACACAGCAAATCGAACACTTTTGAAAGTCCTGCATACAATCTACTTTTTTTCTAAATTTGTATTAATCCACCATATGGAAAATTAACATTGTCATGGTATGACCACTTTATTCATGTGCTACACAAGTAAAATCGTGGAATTTTCGGGAAAGTAAATTCGTTAAAGACTGTTCACAATAAAGTGAGCACTTTAGAAATGAACCTCAGAAAAAAGTCACTGCTCCTGCATGCATAAAATTTAACGGGCACACTGAGTGACATTCACCCAGTAAAGTTGGTAACGATGGATGAAAAGTAGTTCCATATCTTAACGTCAAATAAAAAGTGCTAGGTAACCATTTGTGATAACTTAGAAGTATTTCTTTCGCTTTCTGTTTTTTTAATGCATCGAAGTGTAAAGATGAACAGATTTATAATGTATTTACTTTCTTAATAATTTCATAGTTTCACTTGACCAACGCATGAATAGAGTGATGAGGCCCATGGCAATGTCAATTTTACATAATGCGGAAGAATACACAATGTGTATACAAGTAGATCTTAAGAAGGGCTTTCAAAAGTGCTAATTTTACCGGGAACAGCCTATACTCATTTGAAACTTCATACTTAAAATTGTATAAAACAAAAAATGCTAACTTCGTGGCCATAAATTTTAATAATACACTCACAATACAAGCTATATGATGTCAAGTCTGAAGAACTATTTTTATAGATTCGCTGTCATCTTAACTAATAGCCTGTGTGCTAGTGTGTGCTGTAGTATACATGCAGTTACGGGGAGTGGTATTTTTCAAAGGTTTGTTTAACAAGTGCTCACTTTACCGCGAACAACATTTAAACAAATCAGCGTATGTTAATTCGTTGTTGCTGCTAGTTCAGAGTCATGCAATTTGAAATTAATTAATTAATCGCAGTTATTACAAATATTTTTGAATATTAAAATACTGAATTTAGTATTATAAAAACACACCAATTAAACACAGCCTGTAAAACGTTCAAATACTCCAGATATTACTCCCACAGCATTTTGAAATGGGCCTACTGAAGTGTGATCACATGTGTAAACACTTTGTGGTGGGGATCAGACGGAATGAGTTCGAGAGTGAGTGAAGATTGGGCCGTTCTAAACATCGTGGTCTTGAGAGCCGAGAGTGGACTGGTCGGGGGGAATGGGCGCACCCTATGGAAGCTCACATCACATCGGCAAAGTCCGCCACGTTTCCTACAAGCAAGAATCCTTCCTTAGAACCACCAGGCGTCAAGCCAAAATCGTAATTTCTGTAGGCCAACGTACTAGCAGAGACGGCAGAGGCTCTTGTTGTCTCAGCTCTATCTTTGTGACGCAGAGTTTCTAAAGCCTTCCACATATCACGTCATATTTAAAAAGTTTAAGAACATATTTTTAGGGACGTTTTGTGACCAAGTCGTAAAGATTAAGTATCTTCGTTACAGATTATATATATGTATATTTATAATTGAAGTTTTGATTCAAATTATTGTCAAGTTAAGTTAGTAGAAACTGAATTATTACATTATTAAATAACGTAGTGCGAATTAAAATACAAACAAAAAAATTTAGGACATTATTTTGAAGCAAATTTAATTCCATCAGTGTAACATCTGAGATTATTGCAGTTTGCAAGTTGCTTCACTCATTCACTACACACATCTAATTTAGTTTAAGATGTGCGTGGCAAAATGTAGCTGTAAAACAAAAACAAAATTAATTTACAGTCACATACAAAGGTAAAAAAAAATCACGCAAAACGTTTTACTTCATATTTTATAGATATTTTCATACTTTTTTTTAAACTTGTTTATACACGTAAACTTTTATTTATTTTTTCAACATTTATTTGTAGGCCTAAGCAATATTTAAAATTGTAAATCTGAAATGTGATGGTTGAAAAAATTTGCAATATTATTTTATTTGCTTTAAATACAATTTTATGTAATGTTTACATGTGCAGTAGTGTTTCATTAGGATAAGAAATGAAGAATATTTGTTTACAGCACTAACCGGCATAAATATAAAGTAAAGGACTTTTTTTACTATGCAAATCTTTTAACTTCTTAGCACAGCACGTTGAGTAATTTTTCAAGTGGCAGTCATTTACAGAAACTTAATCAAACTTATATAAATTAACAGCGGACTAAGATATGTTACTCTGTCCAACGTTCTGCTACGTGGGCGGCAAGACGGTTAGTTCCATGCCGCCTGGAGGAGGCGTAATAGAATTCCAACAACTGCAATATGAACGAGGTAGTGCAAGGGCGGAGTGGAGAAGAGGTGTTATAGTACTTCTGAGTACCACTCACGCCCACACAGCAGCTCCGGGCGGACACGACTGTGTGACGTACGTCTGCGAGAACGAACCCGAAGAGCGGTATTGAAAATGAAATTGGGGAGGGAGGAGCATATTGAGCTGCCATCCCTCTGCGTTTTGACTGGACCTTTCTCGCAGAACGCATCATGCAGCGACGCCAGAGTTGGCGTGGTATGCGGCTAGTTCTGGGAACCGCACGTGAATACTCGCCCCGCAAACAAGTCGGACGTGGGATGCCGGTGTTCCCTTTGTACATGTTAAGCCCCTTTCGTTTCGTTTGGCCTTAGCCGTTCGCGATGCCTCGCAAACACGCGAAAAGGGGCGATGCTTTATGAGTAGCATTTGGGTGGATGTACGGGCTGGGAACTGCCCGGTGCTTCGGTTTAAACTACACGCCAAGCCAAAACTCCCCTTCAGCCTGTACAAAATGAAGTCGTGCTTGTACTACGTAACGAACCACCCACTATTTACAACTTTGCTTGGGACGTAAGTTGGGGAAACGTGCTGTGGAAACCACCACATGTGTGTACGGTCTTACCAAATAACCCAGAAGCCCACATGGTTATCAAGATAGTTCAGAATACAAACATTACACACGCACATTTTGAAGTTCCGTTTATGAGGTTTCATTTTACAGTATGTTTAACATCTGGTTGGTCTGGTCAGAAGACCTCCCTGAAAGTTTGGTCTGGACATCTGACTAGACAGTCGGCATGCTCGTTTTTGAAAGATAGATTGAAATATTAATCGAAAGGTTGAAAGATTGGTAGAATGATGGATTGAGAGCTGAGAAAATTACGGAGTATAAGACTGCCTATCAACCCCAACCCATATGGTTTGCTAATGGTATCGTTGTCAACATGGGCAGTCCATCTGGAATCAACGATGCTACCTGCCACCAAAGACGAAGTCAGGATGCTGGTCGCATGCACACCATTAACATTTTGATGTCTGTACATATTTACCGGCCGAAACTATTACACTGAGTTATATACACATAATAGTTTCATTAGTTTGTGCAATTCCGCTTACCACGGTCCTATTAGTCCAAATTACACCGGACGTGCTTACCAAACTTAGAAGTCCCATTATTGGCAAACCTTCAACCAATGAGCAGGCGAGCTGACTGTGTCCCAATTGCAATGATTTGCGAGGCATAGCACGTCTTGTTCATTTTGATAACTCAGCCAAGTTTAAATATTTTGTTCACACGAAGATGACAAGTGATGTTTCTTGGTGTCCATATAAGATGATCATAAAGTGAGCGAAGTAATGGACGTATATACATCCAAGTTTTGTCTTCAAGGGCATAAAAATCGTTATAATAACGTTTCTCGAGCTAGACTCTGGCTTAGCTAGTTGAAATTTGAGCAGATTTTAAATTTGATGGAAGAAACGATCATTACCAGACCCTATGCTGGAAACGACAGTGGAGAGAGTGTGAGAGAGAGAGAGAGAGAGAGAGAGAGAGAGAGAGAGAGAGAGAGAGGTCACCTCTCGTATAAGAAATCTGACGTTTTGCACCTATGGCTACATTAATTATCTGCAGAGGACGGAGTATTACGTGACCAACAACCAATCACAAGCGAACAATGCGTGCTCATCGTAAATCACTAGCGCAGTTTAGTAGTGATGGTGGTAGTTGAGCTATAGTGTGTAAACGGGAAGGGGGTGAGATGTGAGGGGGTTGTGGGTCGGGTGTAATACAAAGCCAATGACTCGTTGTACGGGGGTAGTTGGATAGATGGGGGTTCCCTAGATAGTCTAAGGAATATAGTGAGCGGTTTGGAGGGGAATTGATTAAATAACACACAAAAATTGGAGGGGTCAGTAATGGTCGGTCTTCTGCTGGTCGTTTAGCCGTGAGAATGTGACTTCGCCATATTTACAGGAATCGAACCCTGCGCCTTTTCCATTCAATTCTTTAAAAAAATGATATAGAAACGTAATATTTTAAAAATTTCCCAAATGTGTCGAACTATGTTTTTTGACATTCACTTTTTTTTTAAATTAATTTGTAAGCAATTTTTCTCAATTTTCTCCTTCGATGTTTACAATTTTTCGCCTTAGAGTTCGCCTGGGGTCAAGGTCGTGGATATCCAAGATGGCGTTCGGGTTCATTAATGCTAATTTTTCCAGATTGCTACTATATTATTAAGATTTTTATGTGGTTTTTCCTTCGAATTTTTTGATTTCTAGTTCGCCTGGAGTCAGTCAATGCCGTGGATATCAAAGACGGTGGTCAGGGCTAATAATAAAGTTAGCTCCCAATTTGTATTACATTTTTACAGATTTTTGCAATTTTTTTCTAATTTTATGACTTTAAGGTTTACCTGTGTCAAGGTCAAGATCATGGAATTACAACGCGCCCGTCGCGTTCATTACTGTAATTTGTATCTAATTTTGAAGATTTGTATGATTTTTCTCCGTTTTCCCACGCCAAAATCATCCCAAGGTCAGTGGCACTAGGCGAAAGCCACGAGGACGATATCAAGGTCACAAACACAATCATGGTCAAGATCACCTGCATCCAAGATGGCGGCCGGACGGCGCTGCTCCTCCGGTCCCGTATTCCCGTCTCGGCCAAACCATTTTACGTACGGAACTGCTGTTCCTACATCGCTGCCAACCTTAACGTGTAGAGAAATTTGGACGGCTCTTAACAACGCGGTATTAAACAGTTGATAAGGGTGAAACGAGGTGGAATCGCATCAGCACTGGAATGCAAGATCGTAGGAAACGGGATATTCTCGAGAAAACCTGCCAAGGATAATCGTCTGACACGATTCTCACGTGCCAAAATCAAAAATAACCCCCGCCATGAATCGAACGCGGTTCATCTTGGTGGGAGGCGAGCGCTGTAGCCGTTACATCACCACGGCCTCTCCGACTCTACGAGGAGAGAGCACATCACTGTTTTTTCCTTGAGTATATTTGCAGTTATGGTCAGGGCCATTTTAAAACCCAGCTTTCAAATAACGCGGCCATGGCCTCATCACATTATTCATGCGTCGGTCAGGTGAAATTGCAGAATTATTAGAAAAGTAATTATTATACAAAACTGGTCATTTTTACATTTCCGTGGATTAAAAAAACAGAAAGCTAAATAAATAATTTAAGACATTACAAATGGTTACCTAACATTTTTTATTCGGCTTTAAGATGTGGAACTACTTTCCATCCATCATTACCAACTTTACTGGGCACATGAACCTCGCTGCGTCCGTTAAAATGCACGCAGGCAGGTGGAGTAACTTTTTTCTAAGGTTGATTTCAATAGTGCTCACTTTACCGTGAACAGTCTATAACTAACTCATTCATGTTTCTGTTAAGCCTTATTCACAATGCGCAGTGGGCAGTCGAATGCATTTCACAATGTGGAATCCATGTTTTTGAAGTAATGTTTGTAAACACTGCTGGTTTAGTTTTGGAATTAAAAAAAACACTGGGAAAACGATCTCCTAGCCCAATAATATCAATACACCAAACCCAGCTGGAAAGTAACAACTTATCTAATTCGTTAAGCTAAATTTTGTAAATGACCAAACATAATTTTAAGTAAATATTTTTGGCCTATGTACCGGTACTTTACGCAACATGAAACGATCTGTTTGTACAGATAATCATGGCCAACGATGATATATTTGTGTTTGCATCTGCTGCATCACTACTGTCGCTTGCTTATTTGACATGGAAAAGATGTTAGTTCTTTGTTATTATTTTCTCTGTACTGCTTGTGCTTTGTGTCGTACAACCACGGCTTTTCTTTTGGGGGATCAATTCAGATTTCCGTCACTGAATTATCTACTTACATAGTTACGTGCAAGATGTTCTGAAGTCAACATGCACCCTACGAACCTTATACTTCGCTTATTTCCATTCACTAATTACATATGGAATCAAATTATGTGGAAATTCAAGCCACAATGTTTCACTAAAGATGAAGGCTTTATGCATAATATTCAATACAGAAACAGAAATGCCTGTAAACCTTATTTCTTAATTCATAATATAAAAACCTTTTATATTGAATATGCTATATACATACTTGAAGTTGTAAAATAGAATTAGAGTTAATTATTTGAAAAATTAAAATATACACTACTACACAACAAGAAACTCGTATAAATTATGGGTTATGTAGCAGAAAGTGCTATATTTGATAAAGGACTTCATTATACTAGACTTAGAATGTACAATATGTTACCAAAATAAGTAACTTCTGAAAAACGTATAGAAACTTGTAACAAAAAAATGCATAAAATGTTTGCTAGCCATTGTTTCTATAGCACCCAAGAAATAGAGGAATATATTCTGAGCCTGGGAAATGGCTGTATGGAGAAATCACATATAAAGTAAGGTTAATGATTCTTAATTTATTGTAATTACTATATGGTGCTGTGACCAAGCAATAACTTTGACTACCTCTATTTGTTTGAATTATTTCAATAGTATTGAATTATTTTAATTAATTTAATTATTGTATTGTAATATTATTTGTATCATCTAAGTATAATACGTATTGACAAATCCTATATTCATAGAACGAAATGCTCACCATCTGAATCAACAGGAACCACAAATAAATAAATAAATATGTAAATACAAATAATAAACATTCCTGCCACAAATATTTGCTTACATCAAGTGATCGCGAACGCGACGTCTGATTGGCTGGAATTTCTCGGCAGTAGGCAGTCGAGCAGTCGAAGATAAAGATGGATCATCTCCGACTGCTGATTGACAGACTGCACAATATGTGTATTTTATTCGAGCAACTCATCTCCGACTGCGCATTGTGAATAAGGCCTTACTGTTACCATACAGTGGCCGGCAGTTATCTGGGCGCGCGAGTTCCCTAGACCTGTCTTGAGGGGTGTCCAGTACAGACTGGGTAAGGGCTGTGCAACAACCGTCGCGCGCCAGTCGTATACGAGCAGGACGGAAGACATTCGCTGCACAGCTCTAGAGACAAAGATTGGATATTTCACATTATAACAATAACGTGCGTTCTTACGCACATAAGTAATGATCCAAACCTAAATGATCGTATAGAAGAGCCCTAACTGGGGGTTTTCTTCATGGGCGACCATTCACGTTCATTAAAACTGGAGCAGACAAATCTGAATATTATTGTTATTACTATTATTCATAGTGATACACTTACAGATGAAGTAGGCGAATAAAAAGATACATATTGTTCATGCAAAAATTGCGCTTGTGACGGTGTTTGCCAACACACACAGGACGAGGTCTTTTTCTCAGTGCTTCCTTAATGTAGGTGTTTAAGTGTGAAAACATCCGAGAGCCTCCCCCCTCCCCCCATGTTGTCTAAAAAAAAAAGGATTTGGGTTGGTTTCCAGTGAAAAGGTTTGGAATTCTGTTGATGCCTTTTTAGTATAAAGTTTCAAAAAATTTACAATAACTTTTCCCCCAATATTACAATATATAGCTTGGTATAAAAAAATATAAATTACTTTCGGTATAAAAGTAATTCACTTTCCCCCAAATATTTACATAATATATCAAATGTGGCTTTAGCAATTATTTACATGATACTTAATTTAAAAAATCACAGCAAAGCCCTCCCCCTCCCCCACATTTTTAAAATGTTGACGGAACAGTAGTTCCTACCTAAGTGAATAATACCCTGTCCTGTCTCTCCTAACCTGGGCGAGACACCTTTATTTATACTTTATTCAAAATCATCGAGAACATTACAAAATGATCATCACTCCGTCGATATCCGGATGTCCGGGAAGGGCAATCTGGTGGCACGTTACTGGCTGGCGTCACGTGGTCAAGGTGACGTACAAGGGAGGGGAGGGTAGTCCAAGTTTTCGCGGGCTGCACAGCCCTGCGGCGCCCACACTTGGAGACCGGCAGGCACGCCCGATGGACGTGAGGCACGGAGATCGTCAAACGCACCCCCGTCGCAGCGAAGGTAAGCCGCCCCAACAACCAATATTTTACTCAACTTCAATTAGGTTCTGTGGGTTGAGCTTTCGATCGATGTGCAGGGATAGCCGTCGCACTCTTTGCAGTGTAAAATAACGTAATACTTTCAACTGCCGTGAACAGGTTTTACCTAACGTGATAGGTCCCTAAGACTTAGAAATGGTAAAACTTTAATAACAGAACCTTTTACCTACATGCACGTCATGATGTGAAAGGCGAACAGATAAGGTTCACAAAAAATCTTTAGGCCTAATAACTGTTATAAAAACTGTCTCGATTTTGTTATAATGATGGTGTGTGTAAATATGTCCCATATTTAAATGTTTAAGCAGTTCTTTAAAAAGAATAATTTTTCAACTGGATGGATTAAATTCGCAGAGAGCAATGAGGCTTAGCGTCGCCCGTATTGAGCCCTTGCTCGTGTCTTTTGAATGCATATAAAAGCCCCCTGTTCCACGTAGCCTACTCTTTCAATGCGCCCTTGACTCTTGCAAACATCCCCTATCCTACGTGAAATGTACTCGCGGAACACCCCCGCAGCAGAGCGATACGCGAGCCTCCAGTGTGATATGTTGCGCATTCGAAGACCTACCCGTCGTGCTGTCTCTTTATACAGGAGTCAGAATGGATGTGAAATGCCCTGGGAAGTCTTTCTTTCCGCAACTTTCAAACAATAAGAGTACGACGATGAAAATGAAAATTTTTAATCCCCTGCGGCCGCTAGTTAGGACTTCCGTGGAAAAGCTAGCTACCTCGTCCACATCGGTGAGCCAGGTGAGAGATTTTTTTCCCTCCAGAGGAGAACCATATAATGGCCAGGGAGATATTCATCAAAATAAATAATTAAATCACTCTTTTAACACAAGTGCGAAGTTCAAACAATTGTGGACTTTATCTCCGGAAATTGCGGAGAGAGTGAGAATGAGAGTGGGAGAGAGGAAGATAGGGAGTGAAAGAGGTAGAGACGTGGTGAGAAAGTCAGGAATATATGGAGAAAGGAGAGGACGGAGTGAAGAAGAGAGGGAGGGAGAGGTAAGGAGAGAACGAGTGAGGCAGACGTAGAGAAGAGGAGAGTGGTAGAGAGAGAGAGGGGAAAGTGGACAGTGAGGGAGTGAGACGCCCTTATACCACGCAGGGGTATCAGATGTGTCAATCTCTACCTCACTCCATGAGACACTAATATTACCTAAACTACCCCTACGGGGCAGAAAGCGATCTCGACTTGAATAACCCAAATGCCGCGGCCCAAGCTCTTTCCCTTATAAATATCTACAATCAAAATACTATTATTCATTTTACAGCAATACGAGTCTTTCGTAAATCGGGGGGTCATTTGCAAATAAAGTCACTCTACTCTTACGTTCTAAAGTCTTTGAGTCACTATTTATTTTGCACCAAAACGACAGTTTACAGGCACTGATTTTACTTGTAAGTACACACAATAAAAATATTAAAATGTTCCGCACTCAATGTACAAATTGAGTGGGCAGACCCCTTAGTTTAGTTCAACTTTCAAAAACTAGTGCTCATAAAACTTAATATTAAAACCTCAAACGAGAATCGTTTTCGCGGCGCTTGACGTGCTTGAAAAGTGTTTCCAAAAAAAAAAAAAAAAGACGACGACGGACTCCGCAGATACAAGTTGACGACAGCGCTTATGCATTACTCATACCTTAAGTTTGGCATTCATTAAGAATACCTGTACAGCTGATCGCCAGGCCATGTCGGGAAACGTCCTCGCTGCCCAGTGTTAGCTCGCTGTAGACTCCGACCCTCTAAACGCCGTCAAAAGGAGAACAGCTGGCGGGTCGTTCACCTCGGGACCTCCACGGAAGCATTCGTGGATTTCTTGCACTCACTAGCATGTAGAATCGCACTGGCACATTCGGGGATATTCTGTGTGCTTAGTCGTTACTCAAATGTACGGGCACGCTTCCAGCACTTAAACCACATGAAACGCCATTCGCAATAAAGCCTGCGTAGGACAAGTTTGCGGAGAAATGTTTAAAGTTGCCGTTCTAGGCTCCAAGGAAATATTGCAAAAAAAAAAAAAACACGGGCTGCTGACGTACGTCACTGTTACTCCACGCACACCTTAATATGCTCGTCCTCGAGCCTCGTAAAACAGGCAGTTTAACCAGCATGGCGAAATTTCAATTTTACGAGCCATCAGTCACAAGTCGCGATCTCACAGTTATTTATGCGATTTTCAGTAACGCTCGTATTAAAGTGATTTTTACTCTTACACGCAGCTTTTTCACACATAGTACGTCCACATCAAGTTTACGTCCCTGCGACCCTTTGCCCATTATTTCACTAGCAGGAAGCTGTGATCGACAGGCAAACATAGCAACATCGTTTTTACGTTCACGTCAGGCATGTTCTTATAATATTCTTTAAACAGTAAATCAGTTTGCTCCCGAAAATGTTACGCCGACGTTCACTTGCTCACGTAACATATGGCACATCACAACCGGGAGAAATTACGTACCAGTCCCATACTGCTAAACGTCCGCCTGACTTCCCAATGCTGTCCAGCTACGCGGTCGAGCACACACTACTCACCGCCGTCTAAACACCGCGGCGGACTCACACACGCTGGCCAGGGCGCGATGTCTCAGCCAGGTGACGTCGCGGTATCCGCCACCCCAAGCGCCACGGTCGCGACTCTTTACAAATCGATTTGCACAAATAATATCGATTACAGTTATCATACACAACAACCATGTATAATATGTGCAGTAAAATTCACAATAGATTAAGTAATAAGAATATATTTACCGTATAAACTACTTGCAATAAAATACATACTGGATTAATAAATGTACCGGCCGGCATATAACCAAATATAAATACACCTAAAAACAGTAAATACGCAGCGGTACCAACTGTGGCGCAAAATTTACTCAAAATATTACGTTTTACTAGGTGACGATCAATGAATCGTCACAAGAGGAAGACGTAGAGAGAAAGGAAGAGAAAGAAAGGGAAAAAGGTGTGGTAGAGACGTTTGGGTGGCTCTTAAAATTGACGTCTTGAGAGCCGATCCAAGGATACTTAACTATTTTCTGAATTTCAAATTCCGCAAAGAAAAATTAAAAGTTAGTTTTTTTATTGTTTTTTAATTATATTGAAATCCCTATTAATAGTTTAAATTATGCATTTTAATATCTAAGAGAGGAAATTTTTGTCTAATGTGGGCGTAGCAAAACCTCAATATTGAATAGACTGAAGTTCGGTCTATCAGCCTGCTCGTACACTAGCCGAGGTATTATAGAATGAGTTCACACGATGAGCAGGTCACTGTGGCATGTTAGGCGTATTTGTTTTCTCGCCAGTTATGTTATGACACTAAAAGTAAGATCACTTTAAAACAAACTCTTTAAACAGAAATACTTAGCTAGATTTCGGTTGTATAATTAGCTGAAATAATACTCATTATGAGTTAAACGTAACACTTATTATTGCAGTTGAATTGTATGTTGCATACAATAAGAAAATATTACATTCAGATTTAACAGGACCACATAGTCGCAGAGGAAATAACAAGAACACCAAATTTCGAAGTCAGCTTGATGGTTGCAATTTTTAATGTTATTAAGGAGAAGTGATGAATTGGATTTAAGACAACATATCTAGTAATGTGTAAAATTATTTAGAATATTTGCAACGCCTCACCAATAAAGATCTATTCAAATTCCAAAAACATGTTCAAACGGAAGGACCTGGGGGAAAAAATGAGTTTTTGTTTGATAGGTGCACTTTAAGGAAAAATAAACTGCAACGTTTAAAAAAAATTATGAATTTCAGCCCCTCATTTTTATGAATTAGTCCGTGGATCTCGCGTAACGGCAGAGCCAAAGAAGGCATCAAATTATGTACATGTAGTTCTCACGAGACGGTTAACTGCCTGGATATTTTTAACGGCGTTGTTTAACTCGTTACTCGGAACTTAGTGCAGTAATTTCATCAGTTTCAGCTTCCAGCGTTATATTTTTGTTAATTAAGCAATGCATTTCTTTCCCTTCGTATCGTCTTCCGACTAGGCGAACCGGGTTCGATTCCCGGCGGGGCCACCTCCGGATGTTCACACGTGGGAATCGTGCCGGGCGATGGCGATGCCGCTGGTCGGCGGGTTTTTTTCTCGGGCGATCCGCCATTTCGCCCGCTCTTGCAATCCGGCGCCGCTCCATACTCACCTAGCTTCGCACTCGCCTCTTCTCAAATTTCCGATGTCAAGTGCCGCCCACATCTCCCCAGTCCACTCTCCGCTCTCCTATTGGTCCGTGTTGCGCAAGACATGCTTACCGCACCAAGAAATATCGTTATTGGCTGGCTTCTGGCCAATGAATTGGCGGGCTCTATTCTCCCCTCCCTGTTATAACGACTTGTCGTTACGATACATATTAAGAGACATGCAAAATTCGCGTTATTATTTGGGGACACGTTAAACTTTAAACACGCATGCCTTTGCAATACGTATGTCATTGTACCATATTCGCAAGTTACGCGATACAAGTTGACTTGAACAAGAAGTACAAGAAAGTGAACCGCGTGAAACAGACATCATTAGGATGTAATAAATCACAGGGTATATGACAAATTTTAAATTTTCACACTTTTTAAGAATGCAAAATCAAGGTAAAAGTACGCCCTGAGAAAAGTTTTCAAAAGTACTCAATCGCAACAGTATGATATTAATATGCAGTATATCCCAGCCTTGATTTATTTTTATGCTAAACACTCAAAAGTCTGAATCTTATTATAACAAGTAAAAAGCTACCCGCTGGGGGGGGGGGGGGAGGGAGGAAGAAATTTATTGGACGATAAATAGAAGCGCGTGGCAATGGATTTCTGTTCAAAGTTGTAAATCACGTTCACTCAGTAAACTCATGAGATACAAATAAAGAGGGGTGTTTCATTGAAGAAGTGGTCATAAATTTGCAGTTGAATTTTCCTTAGTTGCAGCTATTTACATAATTTTAATTGAAATGTCAGCACAAAAGATTTTGATCGAATTCGCTTTGTTTCAGTTAATGCTAATAAGTTCTGTTTTCACCGTTTGATGTCTGCTTCTGAGGATTTGGCTTTGAGCGCGAAGTTATAATATAATGAGACGCTTTGAAAATACGATGTCCAACTGAATGATTTGCCTTAATTTCCTTCTATTTGATCCTGTCAAACACGTATTGAATAAAACGCGATACATTGATGTATTTAGGGTGTTAATAAACTTAGAAGTGATAACGGTTATATATGCGACGATATTTACAGGCGTAGTAATGAAACTGCTGATTTGGTTCGTTTGTCAAGCTTCATGTGTATTAAGCAGTAGGAACGTCTCCTGTAGGCACAAAAACTGAAAATGGTCGAAAATTGTGTTAAAAAGAAACTAGTATTGTTCTAAACTGTGAACCGAGTTAGTATAAAATCCACAGAGTTTACTAGAAAAAAATTCGAACTCGTGTACTGTAAGAATTACCACAAAAATTCGTCCCTACTCTAGACTCGATGAGATGTATAATACGTACAAACACGTAAAGCATAAAATTTATAGATTTTTTTTGCCAATACATAATATGTTTAATGTGCCGGATGATCCACACCATCCGTGTCATTAATTTTTCTCGGAAACAACACGACAACGCGGGTTGGCGAAAAAAAATTGTGATAACTAAAACCCGATACGAACCATCGATTGGTAGTAATTCCATCCCCCTGAACATGCCTTAGTACGGATACGGCGGGTGAGCTTCGAAATTGCAAATGGTAACAGGGGACGTATATGGCATAGTTGGATGGATCATGTAAGCATATGATTTGTGATGTGCGTAGTCCACGCACAATGAAACGGAACTAAAACTATTTTTATTCTTATCACAATCAAATTGAAATCAACGAAACATGTTTTTATGGCTAGCATACCCAGTTTACGTACAATAAAAGGACGTCGGGTGTACTGTATATACCGGTATGATGTGAGAGCACTACTGGGAAATGGGAACCAGGAACACTCATTCGCACACATCACTCTTCACAAGTGTTCTAAACATCGACCATCCTGTATTAGACCTGACTCTGCTCACCTTCTTACGTTCGCGGTTGCTCGGCGGACCTCAGCACAGCTGAGAGATCCACATGCTGCTCTGATTCTGTCTTCCGGATCTTCCCTTGTTGTTGAACGCACGCCATAGACGATGTCTTCAAATTCTCCCCCCTCCCCCCAAACAGAAGTCATTTGGGGACAAGTCTCAAGTCTGGAGAACGCGGTGGCCAAGCTACAGGACCCATTAGTCAAATCCACCATCTGGGGAATAACATGTCAGCAACTAGCGGAGCTCTGGGTGAAAAGTGAGCAGGACAGCGATTCTGCTGAAGCCACAGTGTTAATATCAAAGCGAGAGGGACATCTTCGATAAGCTGATGGAAAATATTCTCTAGGAAGTGCATATACGCTGCACCATTCAAGTGACCTTCAAAAATATGGTCCTATAACACGATGTTCCGAGAAGGCCACACCAAGTATTAAGACTACACACATGCTGGTTATCCACTTGACGGAGCCAATGTGGGTTGAGTGCAGACCAGTAATGTGCATTATGTGGCCTCATCAGTCCACAAAATGCTGTGATGGATATCACGATCCTTGCTCAGGAACCAGTTGCAATGTAAAACGAATGACTGTCTGAACGATCTTTCGATTGTCAGTTAACCTGCGTGGAAAGCCTGCAGTTTCTGTAAGTGGTAGATGGCTTATCTGCGTAGTGCTGCATTATTCTCCGCTTTTGCTCGGAAACAGTCTAATGCCTACTGCACGAGTCCATGCAGTAAGGCACACAGCTTACTGCCAATATCAAAACGAGTATCACAATCTAACCGGCAATACCCTAATGGTGCACATCGCGTATCTGATGTGCGTAGTTTACGCACAACCAATGATAATTGGATACATTTAATTGTTATTTTTAGATTGTTACCGAACGAACGCGGAGAATAAGGCAGCACTAAGCAGCAAGCATATAAACCATCTACTACTTATAAGAACTGCAGGTTTTGCATGTAAGTTTACTGACAACCGAACGTTCATTCACTCAGGCAGTCATTCGTTTTGCATTGCATTATGACATGATCAGAGCAGTATGCGGATCTCTCATTAGTGCTGAGGTCCGCCGAGCATCCGATAATGTAAGGCGGAGAGCAGAGTCGTGTCTGATACAGGGTGGTCAACATTTACAACACTTATGAAGAGTGCTGTGTGCGAATGAGTGTTCCCAGTTAACCAGTTCACGGTAGTTCTCTAACACCATACCGGTATTTACAGTACATGCGACGTCCTTCTGATTGTACGTGCACTAGGTATGCACGCAAGAAAAACACGTTTCGTTGATTTCCTTTTGATTGTAGTAAGTAAACCACGTTTGCCATCAATTGCCATTGTGCTGGGCTACGAAAGTTGCAAACCATATGCTTAGATGATTTGATTTATTGTGCGTAAACTATGCACACCAGAAAAAAGTGTGTTACTAAATGTTGTTTCCTTTTAGACGATATATCAAACTATACCTTAAACGACCCACATTCCAATTCACAATTGAAAGCTCACCCCTGCATCCCCTCACCACCGGTATATTCGGGGGAATGGGATTACTACCAATTGTTGCTTCATATAGGGTATAGTTATCACTTTTTTTTTTTCGCGAACCCCCAGTGTCATGTTGTTTCCGAGCAAAGGGGGTGATACGGGTGCTGTGAATCATCCTGTATATATGCTGTGCCTGAACCGAACTAAATTGACTCATTTGCTCACTTGGCCTAACTGAACTCTAGCCGGATTATATAATAATTTACATAAATTAACTTTTAATCAATTTTTTCTGAGCAGAAACATACTTGGCTGTTATAAGAAGTCAAATATACATTTTTTTCTGATGGTCGCACACGATGTCTTCATATGGTAGACCACATAAACTTACGAGATTGAACTTTGTTACTCATTGGTATGGTATATATATACTAAATATACAAAATTTGGCTGAAATTGGTTAAATGGCGTATCTTAAAACATTTGTATGGCCGCCATTCTGATAAAATGAATAACATCTTCCGGTTTTTTACGCCCACTTGCATTGTCTAAAACTTTATTAAAAACGAAATAACTATATTGCAACCAAGGTCGATAGAAAATTTACACACTGCTTATACAAAGGTTCACAAGAAATTCCGGAAGCAAAAATCAGAAACAACAATAAATGCACATTTGTCTAGAAACAGATGCTTTCAAAAGGAAAACCAGTCAAAATTCTATATCGGGGAAGTATAACGCACAGGAAACTAGAAAACAACTCATTGATGACAAATATTAATTATAAAAATTATTAAATTTTAGATTTAAAAATTAAAACTTTTAAGCATGAAAAAGTAAGATACCTTAAAATCCATTAAAATTATATAAATCATATGGTTTATGAAAAAGAATTAAATCTCACATTAAGAAAGTAAACTTTATCTTCAGTTTGAAAACTAAGAACATCTTTCCCTAGAAAGGTGTATGGATAGTGAATTTCTATATCTATGGTTGCAATTTTTTACTCAGAAATAATTTTAAAAGATTTGTAATAAAATATAATAAAAATGACGTATTAATAACATTTAATTTACTTATTATAAGAGTGTTTATTTCTTTGAATTGTTTCCTGCGCACATGCCTTGCATCTATGACGCCTCAGGATTTCATCAGCCAGCTCAGTTAATTCTCCGACTAGGTCACAAGAAACGACAATTCACGGCGAGATGATTTGTCATGATTGTTATCGGTGTTATCGACGATGCAGATAATGAGACTACTGCAAGTTGTGAGTTGGCGCGATGACAGGGGCGATAATTACAGAGATCAGTTACGGGGAATGTTAAGAGCCCCAGATGCGCTGTAGATTATTGAAGTGGCGCACGCTAATGAGTAACGATCGGCGGCAGCTGTGGGAACAAGTGGCGGGGGACGCGACCGCACGTGATCGAAAGCACCAGGGCCGAAGTCATAAGGGAGGTTCTTAGCCCATCCATCATGGTTCTTCGACAGACGATGCACTACGGTTAATTTCAATGGCGAAGAAGCACAATTTTCCCCCATAGTTTTAAGTTATTAAGCAATTAAAAATAATACAAGCCTTTCTTAGATAGTACAAAGCTGGACAAAACTTCCAATTTATCTCATCGTGGTTTTAGAAAACCAAACGTGGAAGCTAAAGCGACAAGATGTGCCGTCGAAATGCAGCTCTCAGGAGAAAGATGAACTCATTGGCTGAGACATCCTTGCTCAGGGTTTCAGGTGCAAGTTAAGTGCTTCCGCAGAATCGCATTCAAACCGTAAAGTATTATATATATATATATATATATATATATTATATATATATATATATATATATATATATTAGACACACACATGTTTCACGTCGAAGAGAGAGGATGAAACGCGTTTCCTGTCATAACGTTAAAACAAATATGGAAAAGAATCTATGTTTTTTTCCTGACCAAAAACAAACACTGGTAGAGTAGCACAATCATATAGGCTGTTCACGGTAAACTGAGCACTTTTGAGGCCCTAGTTACTTTTTTTTCCTTTTCAGCCCTTTTTTTTTAATCCCTTAACAGCCTTTTAAAATAAATATTGCCATGTAAGTAACAAACACAGTGTGTATATTCCACCGCACCCGCAAGTTAACGTCTAAGGCTAAAATAAAATAAATTTATTTACTATCATTCCAAATGAGAGGACTTTCAAAAGTGCTCACTTTGCCGTGAATAGCTTATACAAGTTGTATCGGCCTCCTGTCATGGCGATCCGGCCTCGGTACCTGGCGGATCAGAATGCGAACTTTTACATTTGGGTAAATGTGGCGGATGTTACCAGCGTCGGTGCTTTTTTTAAACATAGACTGTTCACTGTTATTTGAGCAATTTTTGAAATCAATGTTTGAAAAATGTCACCAACCCTAAACTGCATTTGTTTGAGCGGGCATTCTGAGTGGCGTACGCCCAGTAAAGTTGGTAACGGCGTAGAGAGAGTAGTTCCATTTATTCACGTTGAATTATGAGCGTTTGGCAAACTTGCATGAATACTGAAATTATTTTTTTGCTTTCTGCTTTCTGCTTTAACACACGTTAAGTGTAAGAGTTAACACTTTGTAAAATATTTGCTTTTCCAATTATTTCACAGTTTTACTTTGTTACGATTGCATCGTCACCAGTTTGTTTTTAGTGGCTTGTCTCAAAAGGTGTTAGCTCTGTGTGTGCTAACTGGGGTTCGCACAAAGCTCTTTACCTTATCAATTTGTATTTTTATATTGATTATTAGTATTATTGAATTTATATATATTTTTCAAGCATTTTCATTTAGATCACGATCACGTATTTCATATTGCTTTTATTTCTCTGCTGAATTTTATATTAATATTTGTACTTATAATTTTTTCGCCGTCCAGCTGAGTTGGGCCGTTGAAGCTCTTTGCTGTTTAGTATGTAGTTCGCGTGGTCGTTGGTAGTGGCACTCGGGTGACGGCGTGTTCCTTTGCGGTAGGTCAGTGCATAAGTTCGCCAGCTGTCTAGTCTTGTGGATGCAGCATGAGTGTACCCACGATGTCAGCTGTTTTCGCTGAGCGCGACCGAACCGAAGGCAATGGTAAAATTTGCCTGTCGCGTAACGAGGTTTGGGCAGTTCCAAATATATGAACGTTGCTAAAGATGTCGGCGCCAGGATTGAACTTGAGTTGGTTTAAGTTTTTGCGCCGATAGCCTCCGCGAAATTCACAGCAACTTTTGTGTGTGTGTTCTTCGCAATGTTAGTTGCAGTACATTGACTTGATCGTCACGTCACGTCCGTCAATTCTTACGTGTGCGCGGATAGACTGCTGGAACGAAAGCACGTAAATTGAGTACCTGAATACGAGAGGCAATTTGCCGGAAAATATTTTTTTTCGCCACGACGGGCGGCGTGTGGTCGGTATCAGCCCAGTAGACCGTCCCATTAGGATGAAATTGCGTAGCAGGCTTTCTATCCTGTCGGGATGGCAGCAGCTAAGAACGGCGTGTATTCTTCGTGTATGCCTGGAGGTTGCATACACGGGTTCATCAATCAACAGAAATTAAGCTACTGTCTCATCGATAGTTTCGCCCGAGAATATCGCGGGCAGTTATGTCGGAAATATTGGCCAAGTTTGACTATCATGATTCACTCGTGCGGCCCACAAGCGTCAACCACTTTTAATGTGTGTAAATTGTACTTTTCACAATCATTTTAATGCGAGATTATGGATCACTTGTGCGTCATTTGTTAATATTTCTTACGGTGCCTAGAGCGCAGCGTGTATACGAAAGAAGTTAAAGTTGTGTATAAACTACTTCTCCAGCAATTAGAAATAATTGAACTCAAACTTCACTTGCGTGAATTATCCATTAGTAGTGTCGCTGATCCCGTACATACTCTATTAAAAAAAATATTTCTCAAAGACATGAACGCAATTTTGCCAGAATACAAACTGCCTTAAAGTTTATATATTTATCTTAAATATATTCATAGAGATGAAAGGACATAAGCGGTTTTTGTTGAAGACGAGTGCTGATTGCCCCTTGATGTGTTACAAATGTTGCGTGGGGGTTTCGGCTAGTGAGGTAGACTTGAAGCACCTGGGCCCCGGTACAAGGGCGACTCAACTAGACCTATGCATGAATTAAAGTGCTCAGGCCCACGGCAGTGTTAAATTTACATATCACGGAATAATACACACTTTGCACTCACGTAGATGTTCAGCAGGTCTTCCAAAAGTGCTCAATTTACCGTGAACAGTCTTTATGCTCCGGTTACCTCACCATAATACTTCCCGTTTCTGCCCCATTCCGAGGTTTAACCTTATTCCACATTTCGGAGAAAGAATAACAAGTTGTTTGCGATGCCAATAAAGAGCAGTACCTGTTTAGGATATACATGAAAACCATAAACTGAACATGTTATATTAAAAAATTCGTTCTTAAAAGATGAAAAAGTAACGGAAATGGTAATGATATTCCACAGTTTGAAGAATGTTCTTGTACGTTTCTAAGTCTATTCAAAACCGAAACTTTGCAAGTATATGTTTCATCCTCGTGCATATGAGACACGTTTGTACAATTTTTTTTTTCAAATATGGAAACATTTTATAACTGATTTTTTCATACGAAAATTATACGCTCTTTTTTTATATGATCAAAAACAAAACAATGACTTAATTTTTATTTGATTTTGTCATCTGGCAGAGTAAATATGAATATGATGTAACTACTCAGAGAGCGGTTTTAATGTTGCGAGATGTGCCATTTGTTGACACAGTTGAACATTGTTAGCTCGCCTAACTCAGTCGGGTATGAACACTGAGACTCAATTTTATAAAGGCGCAAAAATAAAATAATCAGACGAGCCCGAAATGTAGTTCAACTGGATTTAAATTTTTTTTTGCACGTACGTTACAACAGCGGCACAGAAAATTCTGCAGTTCAACCACAACAGCGGAATGGAAAAATATCTTTACAGCAAACAAGAAGGAACGCGATGAGAATCACAGTATCGATTATCCTTCAGTCGAAAATACTCGAATCGCGAGGCTATCTACGGGAAAGAAAATAAACACAAAAGGAACTAAAAAAAAAAAAAAAAAAAAAAAATCTCCCGGCGCCCTGAATGAATGACTCCCTCACATCGGCAGAAATAATTTAGTATTTTCAAGTTTGATCCGAGATATGATGGAAAAAAAAAAAAAAAGTCGCGGGCGCTGCCGGTGTGAGTTGAAACGACGTGTACTCTTCAAACTCCTATCTTCGGTTCCCACTGAATGGAAACTGACTTAACTGAAGCTACTGTTTTTTTACAAGCTTTCATTTAACTCCACTTGTTTGTATGTACGGTTGGTGTCCGTGAGGTGTCTGTCCGGCACGATATATTTGGTGGGCAAGTTGTCGAGTACTGGTGGCGTGTAGAGTTTCGGTGACAGGGAAGTCCTCATTTACACACGGTCGTGTGGGTACAGTCGAAACTTTGGAACACAAGAAGGACGTTCAAATGATCGACCGCGTGTGTGTATGTGAAATACCACTTAAAGGTTCCTATCTGCGTGAGCTCGTATTGAAACGTCAAATACATGGGCATACACACGCGTGTAAGATGAATAATGAATGTTCAGCGTGCCGGTTCAATTTTCCGCGAAAAGAGTTCACTGAAACTCGCCTGATCGCAAGCGATACCGATGACGGACGAGTCTGTGAATGTCTACCTACATAATAAAAAAATTAGATGACACTAAAATGTAAAAATAAATTAACTATAAAAACCCTTTTAAAACCAAGTTTTTATTCATAAATGAACAAAAAAGATAGAAATAACTATAGGAGCAGTGACAGAATTTGTAGCACTTGTAAGACGCGGACAAACAGCCGTAATAAACTTTACTACAAATTAATATTTTTATATCAATTTATATTTACTATATAAAAGCTTAGCGTGAATAGTTAAGAACCTTACGCAAGATATGTGCTTACTACGCTTACGGAAATAAGTTATACGTTCTATATTGCACCTATCTTTTATATACTTAATAGGAATTGATATAAATAATTAATTTGTATTAAAGTTTATTACGGCTGTTCAACCACGTCTTACATGTTCTACAAATTTTGTAACTACTCCTATAATTATTATTATCTTTCTAGTTCATTTATAAATAAAAGTTTGGTTTAAAAGGTTTTGTTACAGATAATTTATGGTCGCTGAACTGGAAACTGACTAGCATTGAGGCCGGCCTACTACCAAGTATCTTCTCCAAGCCTTATTGCGCCACCGGAAACTGCCTAATCGGGGCGTCGCGTGATGCTGTCATATCTAGAAATAGCACACAAGCCCTCGCAACACGGGCGTGTATCTCTTCACGTCGCCACAGCGCTACCTTCGTCATCCTGCATATGTTGCACCACATTGCAACAGCCAACTAAACAGTGAGCACTTTTGAAATAAACCTAAACAAAAAGTCACTGCTCCTCTCTGCATACATTTCAACGGGCGCACTGAGTTGACATAAACCCAGTAAAGTTGATAACGATGGAGGGAAAGTAGTTCCATATCTTAACGTCGAACAAAATATGTTAGGTAACCATTTGTGATAACTTAAATAATTTCTTTAGCTTTCTGTTTTTTAATGCATGGAAGCGTAAAAATGAGCAGATTTGTAAAATATTTACTTTTCTAATAATTTCGCGGTTTCATTTGACCGACGTATGAATAACGTGATGAGACCCATGGCAATGTTAATTTTACATAATGCGGAAGAATACACAATGAGCATACAAGTATATCTTAAGCAGGGCTTTCAAAAGTGCTCAGTTTACAATGAATAGCTTATAGCTTCCTAGTAAAAGAGAATGTTGTTGCATCGCCTTACAATTATAAATGCTACCGTCAAACGGCTTGAAATAAAATTATAAACTTTGAAAATCTAAATATATAATATAAATAAAACTTGCTATTATCACCAAGTTACAATCACTAAATAAATTATATAACCTCCCAAAAAGTGTAGAGAAAATAAACTATTTCTCGCACATATCGATTACTTTTACTTGCAACATAGCAAGGTTTTCCGTGGTTATGACTCCAAACAATCATAATCTCTTCAATTTATGTTTTTATTTTCAACCACAATTTAAACAGTAAAGATATTTTGTTTAAGTTTGTGATAGCGTTACTCTGAGCGATGTTTAATTACCACGCTGAGGAATAAGAGAACGAAAAACAAGCTTCGTAGTATGGACAGTTTTTTTTAGTCGGATAGGAAACAGCTACAAATATGGTGAGCCAGTAACTGCTATAAAATAAGAGATTACAGTTTCGTGTTGCATAAAAATAAATTTACTAACCTTAATGATTTTGTGAGAAAATAAAAGCATTAATAAAGTCTGAAATGTGCAAGAAGTTAAACAGTTATACATGAAATTACTTGTCCCGTTCTCATATTTTACACGTTCATTCAGAATAAAGAACAGTGTGTACTCGCAGCACTATATGGCTTCATTCATAAAGCCAGCGCAGATTGTGTGGTGGGAATAGTCCACTTATTTCTCGCGAAAATGATCTCCGAGAAGTATCTCAGTGTAAGCATTCCAGCGACATGATTTACAATTTAAAACATAACACCCATTTTCCTCATTTCACATCATGTAGTCGCTCCGTCAGAAATGTAATGGGACAAGGGGTCAAAACTATATACATTTGCATGTTTACCTGGACAACAAAATTGAGTTAGGAACTTGAAAAATGCTATTCTTCTGACGAAGTTAGTAAAAATCGTCCCAAAACTAGCCTGAAAAAAGTTTTGGGAGCAGAGATATATTTCAATATTATGTTTCTCCTTGCGTATGAAATACAATTCTCGATTCGCTCATTAAGAATGTCAAAACATTTTTTTTATATTTGAAGAAAAAAAAGCACTGTTTAATTTTTGTAGCTAACATTTACCATTAGTTAAAATAAACCTTAAATTTTACTGTTTGTCTCAAGCAGGGAGATTTGCTGCGAAACCATCTGCAAGGAAATATTTCTCTCAACTGTCGGACAGTTAATTCAGCTAGGATTAATTTCTTCTAGCCAAGATAAAAAAAAAGTCTCACTGTCGTAAACTGTGACAGCTTAAACGCCTCGACACTGTTCCAGGTTATTTATTCTCTGTTTTTTACTTCGCGAATGTCTAGAAAATTTTAATATAACATTTAATTAAACGTCTCACGTCATACGTGCCATGTGACCTATTCTGAGAGTAATGTATTAAGAAAACCAGTCCTTAAGTTAAACGTCACTTCCACGAAGTTATTTATTCTTTCTTTTGATCTCTTCGCAGTTATGAAACCCCACTTTTTGTCCTTTTTCGCGCACACGCCGTCTTCTTTCCGTGGAACAATAAATCACCCCACAGCTTTACTCGCCAACACGTGCACTAGAACAGTAAATCCACCCCACAAAGGAATTAAGAAAATGGTAAGTTGGACAAAGTCCAGCTGCCGTCTCTGAATAGGGAGCTAAGATCACACACACACTTCCCAAAACAACTTTTAATGAAGTACACTCGTGACCCTTTCCATGGCAGTGGCACTCGATTTTTAGCTACCTTACGGAATAAATCATATGTGCCAGTTACAACATTTTGAGCAGAGACGTGCCAAATTCGCGTTATCTTATGGCCACAGGTTAGACTCAACTGTCCTATAAACAAATAAGTATAGTTTGTGATTTCGCTGGCCGCTGCACTTAATCAACGTCACCTGCATGCCTGAGGAGTGAGGCTCGCCAATCTGTGTTCACAGAGATTCGGTAGAGACATTTGCTAGTAGTTTCGAAAATAGGTAAAACAAAAATCACCGGTACCGGGACGAACAGCCGCCTTCTTGAACTCACGACTTCAGAGTTCAGGACCCATTAGAAGCCCATACAAACGATAGTATACCATTTATATGTTAACCCAACAATCATCATCCCGATACCTTCTGTAGTAATGTTCTCTTAACAGTGGTTTCTCAATAATTTGAATTATATCAAAAATGTGTTTTATTTCATATATCGTAAAATTTTTTTAAAATAACTTCCTTCGAAATTAAACCCCCTCCCCCTCATAAAATAAAAGGTTAATTTAATTTTACTGATTATGTAACAGAGTTCACGTCTTTTAATTTGAATCGTTGTGGGGGAGGGGGATTAAAAAGATGGCCAACGATCCCCTTTTCGGCTACTATCTGATAAGAGAAATGAATAACGTTATTTCGGACGTACATTAATTAACTTTTATTTTAAAAATATAATAGAGTTCAGTTATGGGCAATGGTGAAGCACTGATCGAATTTGTAATTTCTTTGTTGTTGCCCGATGTCCCTAAAGGAGATTGGCCACGCCACCAGTGATATTATCTTATTGGCTCAATAGTTCGAAGCGTGCCAGATATATTTTTAGCCAATGGCTGGAGTCAGTCAAATGCACAGTACCTTGGAGTTCAGTCTGCCCTTAAATAACAACGCGAAATTTACAGGTCTCTAATTTCGAGGTTTCAGATGTGCGCTCTGAAAATTCTGTGGTAATTGACGTACCAATTTTTTTTTCTGTGGTGAAGCATCAATGTTTTGTAACGCACACAAAACATTTTGTTGCTGATAACCAAACAAAATTATTTAGTGATCACTTAACACAAACTATTTTGGATGCGTGACTCCTTACAAACAGTATTGTAGCTGCCCTGATTTATTATATTTTGTGCAAGGACATCGACTGAATTAGGAACGTGTAATTGCACACGCCTACTTTAGTCGCCAGAGCTGATTTGTTTCCAGACAGCGCTTGTACGAAATCAGTTAAGGCCGAATCAAAATGAAATTTACGTTGCGCTCGTCCAGGCTGTTCACGATAAAGTGAGAACTTTTTTAAGGCCCTCCCAACAGGCATTAACTACTAATAAATTGGTTTTATTGCAGCCTGGAACAGTAACTTTTGAGAGTGATGAAAGTATACACCATGTTTATTAGTCACATGACAATTCTGATAGTAAAAAGGGGCGGAAATATAAAAACTGGCCTAAAAGAAAAATTAGGAAGGGCCTTAAAAGTGCTCACTTTACCGTGAATAGCCTGTAACGTTGAGCAGTTTTCGTTGTTCTGTGTTGGATTCTTTTCCTAGTAATCTCCACGTGAATTTTAGTTTGTGTTAATCGCAAACGATTGCAATGGAAGCTTGTGTTATATTCGAACGTGCGTACACGACTGATGAAAAAATTTACTATTTCAAAAACCTCAAATTTCAAGAGAATTCTGAGCACAAATAAACATCAATTTAGGCGAGAAATAAGATTATTATTGGTATACAGTAACAAATGCTAAAACATTATAGTTACTACGATCTTTTAACAGGTGAATTTATAATTTGCTTATACCTGCAACCATATTAGTATGTAGGTATATACGTAAGCGTTTTCCAGATCGCAAATGTTGCATTTGGTATCTCTTCATAACAGCTTATCAAATACGAGCCGTTCTTAACTCCAATGTCAGCACAGCGACGATTTTTCGGTATAAGAGTTGACGCGAAGTGAACATGACGATCCCCATGTTAATACATGTGTGAATGGCCTATTCAGTCACCTGTACAATGCGCAGTAAGCATAAGGACGTTGTTCCGATTCCTCGCTGATGGCGCATCAGTGTACATCCCACGTCATTCTACTTGCGGCCAAACTCACGCGTCAACTGCATATTGTTACGATTGCAACAGCTGCCACGCGGTGCGCTCAGGAAAATGGCGGCCACCGGCAGCCGACTCATGGACCGGGTCAGCACGACCGAAAGCAGAATCTGCAGGGAAGAAACCTGTAAGTTGGGTCACTGTAATTAGGTCTGGCTGATGCAGAAGGATGGTAATCGGCCGACGACCATAACTCCGCCTACGCCAAGCTATTGGCGAATAGGGGAGGAGTTTCAACATGCTAACCCGTTCGGTCACGCATTAATTTGCGAGCCGAAGTATTGCAATCGTATAATATTTATGTGTGTACTGTACTAGTGCCTAGTGTACATTTTGCTACCAATGAACAACGTGCTGCATGCTCAAAGACGTTATCATCAGCAATTTATATACGATAGGCGTGGTAATGTTCACCAATAAGCAGGGATAGGAACATTTCGCGAGTTCATTTTAGGACAAGATAGACGTCAAATACGTGTACACGGAAGTTGACTTTGCAATTGGATCGCGGTTTATTAGACACGCCCTGAACTACTCTGAGCCAATTGCAAGGAAACAAGTAGCAAGCGCCATATGCCTGGTGTGAAGTAACACTGGCTGCTCTATGGGGCAGTAGCCAATGAACAAACATCCGAGACTCGATTATACGCATGACTGTGGAGTCTAACCTACAGGTCATTGAACTCGCGAATTTTTCCTTTCCCTACCAATAAGATTACCCGCCTGGAAGACTCTCAAAATATCGGCTACCGATTCATCGCTGTGTACAGTCTGGTCACAAATATCCTTCATGTGGACGCGGTCGGCGACGCGAGGCGAACGCAGGGCGCCAGGGCACCGATATCCGGCTGTTCAGGGGCGAGTTTACCAGGGTGAAAGAGAGCTATTCCCTCAACAGTCCTTCCCCTGTCCTATTCCTGAGTTTTTGTATTCAGTGTTAATTGTCATTAAATGGGAAGTAGTAGTGACCTATTACTTTTTTTATTTCGCCTTTCTCGCCTGTCAACCTTTAAGGCGCGGTGTCGAATGAAGTGAAAACCGCATTAATATGCGTGGTCTGGAGCACCTATGTTTCGTCGGCTGACGTCGCATTTTCGCTCAATTCTTCCGGGAACCCGCCTCATAGTTTTTAATTTCAGGTTTTGCAAAAGAGAACATGTATGGTGTGAATAGTACTAACGAATTTGCTATAGCCACTGATGCTTTCGGACCGATGGGAAGATTGTCAGTTAATCCACGGTACAAAAAACAACAAACTATAAAATTGTTGGTGCATCATCAGCAACCAATGGCATTGCTGGCTTCTGGACCTGTACAGCACCGACCAAGAATTTACCTATTTTGCGACGTGTCAGATTTGAACGAATATACTCGGGATCATATGATAACCCTTTGACGAGTATGCACGTATATACTCGGACAACGTTTATTTGGAAACTTGTTTGCTCTTGAAGACAAATCACACACTTCTGTGGTTTTACTGTTTCGCTAGACTTTATGGGAATCTAAGTAAAAAATTACAACTAGACACCATTTCAATTCGTGAGAGTAAAATTGTTCGTTATAATATTTTCTGAAATGAACACGATGGATTGTGAAACATGGTACATAAGTCACGACACACTGATTGGCACATAGTCAACAAGCAATTCCATTGGCCGATGAACCGTCAATAATAAACGTAGCAGAGCACAGTAGGAAAAAGGTAAATATAAATACAGAGACCAACATACCTGATATTGGTGTAGCTGGAGAATATAGGCAGCTCACTTTAACCTTGTCTTCAGTGACAGTAAATCTATGCCTGCATAAAGGGTTAAGGGTTTAAGAAGCTAAAAGAACTTCAACCGTGCTCTTATTTAGTAGGTATGTATGTGTAAGATACATTTTTGTAATTTTCAGTATGGTTAGTCTGTATTACCTATGTAAAGTAAATTAACATTAAAGTACTCAGGCCAAGTTGTAATTCATTTAGAGGTTTGCTTTTCGTGATTTGTGTTTGGCATTTTGTAAGGTTTAGTTGTAACACCGTGGCAATCAACTGTTTAACACTCCTTGCTTCTATTATTTACGTATTATTATGATTTAAATATTAAATACTTACGAAGTCTTAAAATAAATATTAATTATTCCCGAAAGTGGTTAGAGAGCTGTTTAAGATTTGAGATTGACAAGAAACAACTACAGTGTGAAATTGTTACGTAAAAAATATTGTTTCATGAGAGAATAACCATTTTAAAAATATTTCAGCAACTTGATTCGTCGTCGAATAATTCGAGTACAATACTTTTTTATTATTCAAATAGCCCGGCCTATATCTGTATTTAAACGTTTCAAACAGGCAGAAATTAAAATGGCGGCGTTTTACTAATTTGTATTTTGTAGTTTGTCAGCTTCGAAGCTTACAAAACGCAAAACGCAAATTGCAAGCATGTGTCATAGATTTTGTAGACTTAACCGACCACGTCACCATTTTGTTTACAAAATGTGCCAATTGGAACACGGCCTCAGTTTATTTACGTGTCCACGAAGTATGTCATTGCCGCAGTTTTTCTATTTCGCAGGTTCGGCAGTGCGTGGGAAGCTGGCGTGTGTACAGATGGTTCGAGGGAACTCGAAGGTAAGAAATGCATTATTTTATACTAGTCCTAACACTATAAAATCTGTAGACGTTAAACACGTAGACATTTCTGTCGCTCTCCGTTATGTGCTCTCCGTGGTAAATTGAACCATTTAGAAACCAAACTTTCAAAGATGTCCCAGCTCCTAAATTTTAACGGGCACTTTAGTTACATGCCCCTGATTAAATTTAAATAGTTCCACGTGTTACTGTATTAATAGTGTCATGTTTATGGACCCTGAATTTATTAAATTAGCTTTATGTTATTCTTTTATGCATTCGAGATTAAGAATTGAGATGTAAGTAACATATTTATCCTCCTAACGATTTCATAGTTTGACTAGGTTGACGCATGAATAAAGTGATCGGCTTCATAACAATGTTAAGTATAAATGCGGAGGAAAGATACAAAATGGGTATAAAAATAACTCCTTAGCATGACTTTCGAAAGGACTGAAGTAACAGCCAAATTCCTATACAAGAAATATAACAAGGAATGCCAAAATATATAGTTTGAATTAATTTTAAATTATACTTAACAAAAGATACTTCTTTAAAATTCAGAAACAACTAAAGTGAAAAATTGTTATCTTATTCTTTTACTTAAGCAAAAGAGTTAATTTTATTATTTGTGCGTACCCAAAAACATAGCAAAATTATGACTGATTTGCTCTTACTTAAGAAAATGTGCCGTATAAGATTTATTTTGGTGCGAAATGCCGTCACATGTCACTTCTGCGAGAACAGTTCTCGCCTTCTAGCATCGTAAGGAACGCTTACACTCAAGTAGTTAGCACGTACATGTAGTTAGCAGAGCATTTGTGAATTCCACCAATAAGAAATCCTAAAGAACTCAATTCACACTTTTCTCTTGTATCATTCTTTGCATATTCCTGTCGAATTTTCCGTTACGTCAGGCGAAACTATTAGGGTTGGGGTACTAGCTTGAAAAGTGTTTGGGGCATGGGGGATGTAAGATTTCATAGTATTATTATATTATATAAGATATTTTTATGACAACCTTACACTGAGCAGTTGGTCCACAGACGGACGCCGCCTCAAAAATTTCTGTTTCGGGGAAAATATTCGTGTATTCACGTAATTATGTGGCTACATCCAATAAAAACAATATTTAAGTCGCCACTGTAGTCGGCCCTCATTTATTCAATCAGTGAAATAGTTTCACGTCACTAATTCAATCAGTGAATTTTTTTCACTGAAGCAATCAGTGGTTTTCCGCTGATTCTAAGTGGAGCCAGTTTCACTGATTCGAGTAGTTGAATCTCACTGCGAATCAGTGGTTTCCACTGATCCGAATTTAGAGTGTAAACAATTATTTCTAATTCCTAGAGAATTGCACTGGCCTGACGGTAAAACCTCAACGCATTCCACTGATTCGCTAATTGACTACAGCATATTAACTGAAGAGTCAGTTAAATAAATTTGCTAGTTGAAATCACTGATTCGGATTTAGAATGAAGTCTGTGGGAAATTTTGTTTTTGATATACTCAGGATGGCATAATAAAGACTGTAAATAACTAATTTGGTTTGGGATGCCGTAGTATTTTACACAGCAGCCAGCACAATGTCACAAACCTACATCACAAACACTAGCTTCGTTAATGGAAATTCTTACGTTGTTCCAGTTAATTTTTTTGCTCTAGGTACCACGCGAAGATAATTCATGTGTGTGTCTGTCATTACGAATCGTTCGTTACAGTCTCGTGTATTCCTGCTAGACATTTAATTTATCCGTTACAATTTTGCTTTACATTTTTCTACACTGATTCGTCTATTCATTCCCTTTTTACATTTTACTGTTCGCTATTCTTCGCTCTCATTTTCTCCGATTGCCTTGTTTGAATTTATTTCGTCATCCCCACGAAGTTATCTCGACTATCTGGACTGCAGGGAAATAACTTTAGTCTTCAAAGGGAGATAATTGAGTTTCTTGATTGTACCGCTGACGAAAATAAGCGTGCAATTTTTATTTTTTTTAATGGAAAGCGCTGTTGAGGCACGAGGTGCCTAGATTGTGCGGCGGTTCGAGTGTTTCACGTCGACAGACCGTTTAAATGTGGATTTGAGTTTGGTAGCCCCGTAGACGAATTTCCTCCTGGCACTTTCAATTTAGCTACGACGAGATTGCTTCGTAATTACACAGTAGTTCCCTCCGTGCGAGGGTGTTCTGTAGGGTCGCAACTAGTAGAGCTATTTGCGTAATCATTAACTGCACCTGATCGCCATGGTTTATCGCTCGGTAAATGTTGTTTCGTTACTCTTGTACATTGAGCCCCGTTGCGTTCACCCATGTAAAGTCTGTTTACAATGAAGTGAGCACTTTTGAAATTACACAGTAGTTCCCTCCATGCGATGGTGTTCTGTAGGGTCACAGCTAGTAGAGCTATTTGCGTAATCATTAACTGCACCTGATCGCCATGGTTTATCGCTCGGTAAATGTTGTTTCGGTACTCTTGTACATTGGGCCCCGTTGCGTTCACGCATGTAAAGTCTGTTCACAATGAAGTGAGCACTTTTGAAATCGACCTGAGACGTTAGCGCCGCGGCATTAAGTTTATCAGCGTAATCTGCTTCTGTGCGGTTGTTTACTCTGTGCTCGGCTCGGATCCCCTCTTCTTTCCCCCCCGGTTCACCCTTCCTGCCTTCCCCTTTCCCAGCCGTGCATCATTTTTTTTTTGTTTGGCCGCGGTAGTTTATTTAAGGCATTGCACGACCACGCTCTGCCTTATTTACGTCCTTCAGATATCTGATACGTTACGCCGCGCACTTGCATTCCGGAGCTGCTCCACTCTCAACTCATTCCACTCTCGTCAGCTCTCAAGACCTCGATATTAAGAGCCACCATTAATATCTCCATGTTATTAAGGCTGTGTTGAAAACTCACGTTTTTCTGAGAAACTATTGAACGTGCGTCCAGTGTGCTGATCTACGAAAAGAGCGCACCTCAGACGAGAACTACTTAGTTCTTTCAAAGAAGTCACGCGCATTAGAAACACCATTTAGAAGTACTCCAAAATGGCTGAAAAACGGCTTTCTGAAAGCGTTGTATCTCCGATACACGCATCAAATACATAGAAATCTACTCGAGGGCCATGCGTTGAAATGTCCTAGAGACTTCCCACCAATAAATTAATAGATAGGTAGGTAATTGGGCTTATCGTCTCGTCGACAGCGGGGCATTAGATACGGTACATGTTGCACAGGGAAGAGGGATTGGGTAAGGAATGGGAAGGAATCGGTCATAGCCTTTGTTAGGGACCCATCCCAGCAATCACCTGGAGTGATTTCGGGGAACCACGGAAAACCGAAATCAGGGTGGTCGGACCGGTAATCGAACACAGGTACTCCCGAAAATAAATGAATCGGATCATGTCTCAAAGTCCCGTAGGTACACGCAGTGTGACGAGAACACTGCACGCCAGTTCAGAGGCTTGCGCTTAGGGGCGATGACGCACTTGATGCGCGTGGCACTATCGTCTTATTGCTCCCTCGCTTCGTGGCCTCAAGAGCGGGAAAATTTCCCCAGGTTGGCGGGGACCTTAATATGGCTTTACACTGAACTCCAAGAATTTTAATAATCGCCTGACTTCTGCCGTTCGCCAACAGTTTGTGTGAAACATCCCAAGGACACTTTTAGCGGATAGTATAATCTCACGAGTAGGGCTGCCTACCTCCAGAAACCACAGACATGCAGGGAAATGATGCCCTTATAGACTGCCAATAGCCAATCAAGTCACGAAATCTGCTTTGGTAGGTAAAGGGGAATTGAATTCTAGCTTGTCATTTAATAACGCGAATTTTGCAAGTGAGGGTTGTCCATTAAACATCGTATATGTTGTTCACGATTATTTAAGCACATTTGAAATCAACCATAGAAAACCATAGAAAATATCACTGGCCCTATCCACATTAATTTTATCCGACGAACTTAGGGGCATGCGTATTGTAAAGTTGGTAACGACGGACGGAATGTAGTTCGCGAAAGTAAAGATTCGTGAGTACTTAAAATGATTTATTTTGCGTTCTGTTTTGTTTTAATGACAATAATAGTTAGAATTAGCACATTTCTGAAATATTTTGTAATACCTCACCCAAAATTTTGACGTATTTTTGAGCACGGAGTTTGCTTGTAAAAAATATTTTTTCATCACAGTAAAATTGCAATTTTTCTACCTTCCCGAATTTTTGCAAAGAAGACGTGGGTTTACTACATACCAGCTGTTTGTACATTGTTACGACGACGCAGCCCGGGGTGGGCTGCACCAATTCGACGGCGTCACGACCGACCACGATTCCCGCAGCGTTTCGTCGTAGTGAGTTTCCACCAGCTCCGTCCAAGCATGTATGGTGGGCGCTCGGCAACTTGATCGCTGGCGCGCTCATACGTGCGGCGCTCCGAGGAAGTAGGAGGAAGCCGTCACGTGCAACTGTCCGATCGGCGGGTCGCGTCAGGTTTCCCGCGCCTGTGACGTCACTTCCTACATCCTGCTTGAACGCCGGGAGTTTTGTGACTTGTGAGCACGTATACGACCCATATTTGGAAATATGCGCGGGCCTAAGAAGGGGATTGGACTACGTTAAATTTGCCCCTATAAGGAGAAATGCTCCTTCAACGAACTTTTCCCCTAAATGGTCATGTGTAGTTCTGTGTAATTCTATTGGTCGTTGTATTTGATAACCCCTCTCGGGGATATTGCATTGTGAGCTATATAAATGGGACCTCTGACTTGGGGTCGGATTCTGCCACTGCTCCAGAAGGAGTCACCTTACCACCATTTAAGTAATGATTAAATAAATTTATCTGCATAGCCCTTATGTATGGCACTTGTAGCAGGCACGCTCCGTCTCCTGGGTAGGAGACATGCATCAAGATAGCAAGAGGACTTTGAAAATATTCACTAATTGAGAATATTAGCACCATGCGGAAATTACTTGACAGCAATTTTTAGTATTCCATCATTTCTTAAATTGTTTGCTAGTCATGCGTCAAGTATATGGGAATTTCTTGTGCGTTTTCCCAAAAAATGTACATGGCATTTCAATTTTAAATTCAAGAATTTGCAATCCAACTAAAATTCAAAACAAATGGAACTGGCATTTTGTTGCTGGAACTTATAAAGTTAAAAATTCGGAGGCGTCATGTTTGGTTGGCCTCGTAAACGTTATATAAAGCGATGAAATTTTCTTTTAAAATGTTGGAAAATAATTCAATTAAAATTTGTCAACCTAAATTGGTGTTTATTTGAAATTAAAGTAATTAGCTTGTTAATAGATTGATTGAAGAATAAGAATATTTATCTTCTGTAATTTTGGCCACTAGTTTAAATGGTGAAGTATAAGAATAAACATACATTATCTTGGTAAGTACTCTCTAATTATTGTGAATAGAGAAAATGATCAATTGTGTGTATATATATATATATATATATATATATATATATATATATATATATATATATATTGACATTAAAGAGTTAGCTTGCCGCCTTTAATTTTGGACGAACTTTACTCTGGGATAGCAGTTTAATCAAAACTTCTTCATAAATATAAAGTTGGCAATATTTTTGTGAACTGCTGTAGGGATAGAGAATCGCCTTGCGCGGCGGGTTGCTTATATAGTCTATTTACTTGAAAATTGTTCTGCAATTTACTAGCATGGCGGCTTATAGGCCCGTGTGATGTAGATATATTGTGGTTGAAATACATTAAATCTAGAACATACACTACACTTGTGGCTACACAAATGTATTATTTTAATGTATTTTTCAATATCCGCACTTTGGTGTTTGATGAATAATTGTATGAAAAATATATAGAGATGCGAATTGCAAAATTAATGAAAAAACAAGCGTTACGAAAAGAAGAAAATAAATACATTTTGAAATCACTCATGAGTTTTACTGGTTATAAGATCTCACCATTTGTTTCAATTTAGCTCTGCTTTACAAGGGTTTTTTTTTTTTTTTTGGAGTTTTTGATCTACGGACTTTCTGTCCACCTTGCTACGTCCTTGGGGGCAAGGGCGTTGCAATTTGCTTTTCTAATAATTTCACAGTTTGTCTTGACCGAAACATGAATAAAGGGAACAGGCCCATCGCAATGTTAGTTTTACATAATGCGGAAGAAAACGCAATGTGTGTACGAATAGATCTTAAGCAGTGCGTTAATAGCTGTTCAGTTTACTGCGAACAGCTTATAACTAGGAATAGAAAAATTTCGCGAGTTCAATGACCTGTAGGCTAGACTCAACAGTCCTGTGTTCACTCGTGCCTCAGGTATTTGTTCATTGCTGTTGCTCCAGAGAGTAGCCAGTGTTACAGAATACCTGGTGGTTTACACTCGCTACTTGCTTCTTTGCAAGTGTGCTATTGGCTGAAAGACATCCAGAGCGTGATTAATGAATTGCTATCTAATTATAGGCTGTTCACGGTAAAGTGAGCACTTTTTAAGGCCCTTCTAAATTATTCCTTTCATCCAATTCCTATCTTCCTGCTGCTTAATATAAACATTGCAATGATACAAATAAGCACAGTGTATATATTTCACCACCCTCAAAACTTAATGCCTGAGACTGCAATAATATATATTTATTAGTGGTTAATAACTGTTGGGAGGGCCTTAAAAAGTTCTCACTTTACCGCGAACAGCCTATACAAAGGTTACTTCCGTGTATATGTGTTGGACGTCTATCTTGTCCTGAAACGAGTTCGCGAAATTTTTCTATCCCTACTTATAACAGTTTGTAAGTGGCCCGATGGTAAAACTATAGTCCATCCACGGTTACTTCAAACTTTTCTGAAGCGCTGCTAAAGTTCTTCTTCCAGGATATTCCTGCGCCTCACTCACACGAAGCTTAGCTGAGTCTGGATAATGACACCAAAGGGACAATGCACCGCATTTGTGCGCCCTCAGTGTAATGATATTTCGCATAAGAACTATTTCTTACTTGGCATTAACAACGCACCGTGTCTTGTACCTGTTTTTACTCAAATTAATTGTACACGAAATATTAAATTTATAAATAAAATATAAGCAAAAAATTTGATTGAACTAAAAATAGGATATCTTATATTAACAGACGTATAAACACCTTGATACATTAAATATTACAGGAAACAACCAAACATGTCATTCATGGGGTGATTTTTCAAAGGTTTTGAATCAAAAAGTGAATAGACTATAATTGAAAGCCCTGGCGTAGATCATTAAATGAACATCCTGTGCAGTGTCCAATGTTCATACCAAGCAGCATGCATAAACCCTCGGCAAGCTGCAAAGTGATTTGCGGATGAAAAGAACGACGAATCGAGCGTTCCGCGTTGCGAGGAGCATCCCTTCTGACCTGGATTCTTCGCCGCAAGGGCGACCCAAAGCCAAGACGACACCGAGCTGATAGCTTTTAACGCAGCCACCAGCTTATTTCCACGTCACAGGCGGCCGAGATGAAATGTTTTCCAAGGAAACGGGGGGGGGGGGGGGGGGGGGAGTTATTAAAGAGGACGCGCGACACATTGCGTGGCAGCTAGTCGAGTTGAGTAAGTGCTTTTGATCGACGCTTAAAGAGCGATGGCCACCAACAATATTTTCATTTGTAGCAGTCTGTGCTTTGTTGTACGATGAATCTTGCTGGACATACCTTAACATGAATCAGAACATGACTCTTTCAATCATTCTTGCTAAATATTCTGTAAACATTTATTTCGTTTGTACGTCCGAAAAGACAAAATTTATGATTTTTGCGAGGTAAATTTCTTTTTATGCAAGGGAAGAGTAGCCTACTGAAAAGTAATATTTTTAAATTGAACAGTTATTTCTACAAATATAAAATCAATTTTTTTGGTGACCAGCAGATAAAATAGAGAGTTTTTGGAAGCGGGTGAGGATAAAATGAGGCTAGGAGGGAACAGCGACGGAACTGAAGGACTGGGGAGACAGAAGCACCCGGAGAAAACCCGCCGGCTGACGGAAACTTCCGGCAAGTTTTTCAAAGGTGGAAACCTCCGGTGCCCCACCAGGAATCGAACCAGGAATCGACTTTCTGACATACGAGTGTTCCGATGACTACCTCCCCCCCCCCCTCTCGCCTGTCTCACTAGAAGGCTGCCTCCTCCTGGTTAAAGTTTAGATACAAAAAGCAATTTTAGTTGTTTCAAAAACCAAGCGATTCCAAACAGTACCGCAAAGCACGTTCCCAAGGCAAATTTGTGTTAGAAATATTACTATAATCACAATAAAACTGACATATTTACATATTGAAAAATGTCTGCATGTTTATGTATTACTCTCATGGAAATTTAGCGCACTGTGACTTCAAAAATGCTGGTCAAATTTATTTTCCACCGTAGTTTCTTTGGGTTTAATATCTAATATCATTTAAAGTTAAGTACACGTGGTTCATTTTCATGTTGATCCCAAGCAGTATATTAAATGTTGAGTATTACGTTACACGAAGCATCAACAAGGAAATTTATATTTTTGTTTTTATCTAAAGTCAAACGCCGTACCCTAAACTTCCTAGCACGTGAACTATATCCACAGCTGTTCAGAACTTACGGAGATAAATTTGTGGGTTACATTTAGTAAGGAAAATAAGCAAAAACAATTAAAAACCAACCCCATTGTATTGTACATTACTTCGCTATTTTAAGTAGTTAGCTGAAAGGACATCCTGTGATTTATTTGTCATCGTTTTTGGCTGATCTGAATAAATTATGAGAATGAGCTACAGATGGACGACTTGCATATTATAGCTTCAGCATAATACTATCCTGACTGAACCCATCATAACAAGACTGGCGGTTCTTTACGTGTCGTTGTTCCACAAATGTATGGGAAAAACAACTATTTCTAAATTCATTTATTATTTTATGTAATGAGTAGAAGTGGTGGTTTATCGCGGGAAAAGTTGACTGTCTGCTAGGACTCAACCTACTGTACACAAGTCCAATAGTTTGCTTATCTTATTGGCTGTCATGCATGTATGGAGATACTACCCCTTTTCACTGGATCAATGAGAATTCTGATATTTTATTGCAGAGCATTCGTGATTGGTCTGCAATCAACTTAGCCGTTTCAAAACCTTGTTAATCCAATCATGAAAGAATAAACTAGTTAGAGTGTTATAGAAGACACGTTGGCGCAAAAATTTTTCGCAATTTTCCATCATGTCTAGTAATGAGGTAATTCGCAAACTTAAGTATAAATGTACTTAGCTATGCATTATATTCTTTTGTTAAATGGCATAATTACAGATACATTTCTGATTTAAAGTGCAAATGTAACTAGCCAAATATTTCTGCGTTAATTTACTGGGGGTTTATGAACAATAATAGCTTAGCCGTTAGGCCTCTAACATATACAATTTCAGTGGCATTTGCAATTTTTAATTTTTTACTTTTGAGATTTGTTAGTATTTTTCAGATTTTAAAAAACATTCCAGATTGTGGTATCAGGAAATTTGAGGGGAAAAAAGTAATTGACGTTGTTTATAGATTTTTATAACCAATATTTTAACAGTGGTGTTAAGTAAAACCTTATCATCTTACTCAGAAATGCTCCAGCGCTGGACGAATATACTTCTGTTGAAAAAAATTTAGCCAGCCAAATACAATTTTTTTTTCATGAAACCATCTTATCCTTTTCGTGTTCCCTCTTTTTTTTCCCCCACCAAGGTTTCAAATAATATATCATTTTACCTGTGGTTTATTATTTCTTCTCTAGGGAAAGGCACAATGCAACAGAATTGTTTTTTCCTCGAAGATGTACGGTGAGGCATTTGGCTCTTTGATTCTTTCCGGTATCATTAAAATTCTACGGGCAGATTCGCCGCTTAGTGATGTGATTCCATCTCTCTCTCTCTCTCTCTCTCTCTATCTCTCTATCTCTCTATCTCTCTATCTCTCTCTATCTCTCTCTCTCTCTCTCTATCTATCTCTCTCTCTCTATCTCTCTCTCCTATCTATCTCTCTATCTATCTCTCTATCTATCTCTCTCTCTCTATCTATCTCTCTCTATCTATCTCTCTCTATCTATCTCTCTCTATCTATCTCTCTCTATCTCTCTCTCTCTATCTATCTCTCTATCTATCTCTCTATCTATCTCTCTCTCTATCTCTCTCTCTATCTATCTCTCTATCTATCTCTCTATCTATCTCTCTCTATCTCTCTCTCTATCTATCTCTCTATCTATATCTCTATCTATCTCTCTATCTATCTCTCTATCTATCTCTCTATCTCTATCTCTATCTCTCTCTATCTCTCTCTATCTCTCTATCTCTCTCTCTATCTCTCTCTATCTCTCTCTCTATCTCTCTATCTCTCTATCTCTCTATCTCTCTCTCTCTATCTCTCTCTCTCTATCTCTCTCTCTATACTCACGGTGTCGCCAGTGCGGAAACGAGCGCGAACGATATGTTCATTAACAAGGCACGTTGTCCGGGAAGACGACAACTGGCAAGAAAATCAAATAAATTCGGTCTAATGAGTTCGCGTAGGACGCAGAGACGGGAGTTTTGTTGTGCACACAATAGCGCTGGTACGGCCGTGTTCATTCATTGTCTGTAACCTAATAAGGCACGGTGAAGAAATATCTCGAGATGAACGCGAACCCTGTTCACGAGAGTCTGATCGACACTCCCACGACAGACTTTCAGAAATCACGCGGGGTCATTAACAGGTAATATGTCATACTAGAGGCACTTTATGTTGGAAATTTTGTTGTAATTTTACCGGTTATGTAAATATTCCAACCAGCAACATACGTCGATTCGTAGTTAATATTTTTGAGATCGCAGGTGTACGAGTTATCTTTAAGGGTAATGAAATTTCGCGAAGAAGAAAAAAAAAAAATCAAGACAAGTTATATTTAAAAATACTGTAGGTCGTTTACCATCTTGATTGGCCGAATTACTTATTTCCACGTATTAACTGTCTGCGCCCGAATCACGTAAGAGCCGTTCCGATGTTACCTAATTCTGAATGGCCCGGTAAAATATGAAAACGTCTTCTCAAGCAGACAGCAACCAATGGCAATAGACAAACTGCTGATGGGTGCTTATAGTATTGAAGTCCATCGTGTACTCATATTTTTTTTCGCAAACAATTACTAGCTCTAGTTATCTTATAAAAAATTAAATGTGTGAATGTTTAGATGGGTTGGATAATGACTTGGTGAGTATAAATCATCCACTCAATTTCAGTGGTTTAATTACACAGTGAGTGTAAAAATATGTATATGTATATAATTTTTATTATATGGTTCTGTACACCAATTATTAGTGTGTGTAAATAAATTTATATTTTTAATCAATGAATAGTTATTAAATATCTTTGTTTCTGCGTATTCAGTCTATACATTTTTGCGTATGTGTATATTTTACACACCCGTGTATGAAATTGGCGCACACAAAGTCCGGAGTCCTTTAGAAAAAGTGTGTATCCAGCCAACCACTGAAATAATTGTGGTTCTGTTAACCATTAATCAAACGTTCATTAATTGCAGTTTAATTTAATACTTTTTTTTTCATTATAAATTTGTTATAGCCATATTTATAATGGCAAGCATGTGAGTGCCATTTATATTTACGCGAAGCGACACACATCATAAGACATTAAATTAAATACGTGAAAATAACCTATTATCACAAAGATCTGTTGATTTTAATTTTATTGCATTTTATATACTACATACGGTACGTGGTCTCTCAGTAGTTCACACGCTTCTCTTAGTGGCTGGTAGCTAAACTCTTACTTTAGAGTGCCCAGATCGGGAATTTGTTTTGGGAGTTCCGGGAGTGTGTTGAGGCAGACGTTGCTGTTAAGTAAGGGTAAGGTTTATTTTACTCAGGGTGGGAAGCTCAGTATTAACCCTTTGAGAAAGGCACAAATTTACTAGCATCGAGGACAAGTTTGAAGTTAGCTACCTAAATTCTACACCACAACGATACAATTTTGGTCGGTCTCTGTATTTCCGCTTACCATTGTTCTATTGTTCATGGCTACAACGGACACGCCTACTGTACTCCACAACGTTTATTATTGGCTATCCCTCGACTAATGAAATCACGCGTTGACTGTGTGCCAATGAAAGTATCGCGATAGAAGTAACAAGTTTTACAATCCATCGTGTGCGTTTGAAAAATTATAAAAAATAAACAGTTTTATTTTTACAAACAGAAATGTTGACAAAATGTAATTTTTTACTTAAATTCCGATAAAGTCTAGCGAAATAGTAAAACTATAGAAGTGTAAGCTTTGTCTTTAAGAGCAAACAAATTTCCATATTAACGTATTCCTAGGGATAGGAAAATTTCACGAGTTCAATGACCTGTAGGTTAGACTCCTCAGTCCTCTGCATACTGGAGTTTCAGTTGTGTGTTCATTGGCTGTTGCCTTACACCTGGAAGTTAAGGGATTCGCAGGGTGTTTCCTTGCAAGTCTGCTATTGGCTTAGAGGCGTGCAGGGCGGGTCTAATAAACTCTGATCCAATTGCGAAGGTGACTTCACTATATATGTGTTTGACGTCTATATTATCCCTAAATGAATTCGCGAAATTTTTCTATCCCTCCGTATCCCCTAGTATATACGTGCATACTCCTAAAGGGTAATATATTGCCAAGTAAAAATGTTCACCTCCAGGCACTACTGGCGTTGCACGTAAACCAGATTTTATCTGTTCTTTATATCAACAAATGGGATATTTTCATTTGTCATTAAATAAAAATTCAACAATATTTGCATTTTGTTAGAATAAACTTTCATCTTCACGATAGAGAAAATATTTAACGAAATTCGTTCACATATTGTTTATTAGTCAGCCATAGCACTGGATTTAGCTAAATGTTGGCTTGCACAATTACATTATTTAAATGAGGCAACCGAATCGAATCGAAAAATTCCCTTTCATGACAACTGTATTTAGTTCGCTCTTAAATTAATAACATTTTTCACTATAATAAGCTCGTCTACAAACGCTTGAAGCAAAACATTTTTTTACAGTTCGAGCTTTTAGACTCCATCGAAGGGCACGAATTAGAGTAACCAAATGAAGCGAATATTTAATATTTTGGCTGGGGCAAACATGTATTACAATTCGGGTCAAACAATTGTCGTCAACTTGAAAGTAACCATTTTGGATTACAAGAGCACCTTGCAGCGGAAGTTATCCTAATACTTAATTCCCCCAAAAGGAATCTCGTTTAGCTCCCAACCTGAGTAGAGTAAACCTAAGTGAGGGTTTCCTCTCGTCATTGCACCGATGCTACACCAAACCCACCAGTCTCGTCACTGAACGTCTATTTATTTTGCCGCTGGAAATATCAAGTCAACACCGTACGATATTAAGGTGTCTGCCTAACTGTCATATGGCTGTCATTGTAAACAGTTATTCCTATTGCCATTTAAAAAATAACAATGGGATATCTCTTACATTTTACTTGAGATAAATGCTTATACTATATTTTGATTAATTACATGCTTGCCATTCCATTCCCATTTTCACTGTATATATCCAGTTGCGTTTCTTTCAGGTTAACAAATTTTTTGACCTTTAAAATTCGCCCATATTCAAATATCGCGTGTACCTTATCAGTACAGGATTTATTTATTTTTACTTACTGAATACGTTCTGTTAGCTGAATTTGTATGACTTTATTATTTTTTATTGCAATATTCAATACCTGCCAACATTTTTTAAGTTGTCTACGTTTTCGGTGTGACCCATAGTTTTACTGCTAGTAAACATTTTTTTTATTTTTTATTTTTATAAAATTTACCTACCTTTAAATGAAAAATAAAGTTACTAACTGTTAATTTTATTTGTTTCGGTCATTACGAAATAATGTACGATTGCGATTGAAAAACTTAGACTCAAACACAAAATTTTAACAAACTTTAAATAAAACACATTTTGTTCTGAACGCCATGCTAGTAATTCAAAAGAATTTGTAGCTAATATTTGTCACGTTATAGTAGTTGTAAACCAATCTGTAACCAAAATGCTAATTTTTTTTCGCTTCGTATGTGATTTCTTGGTTAACATTTCGTTTTCCTGTCCATATATGGTTGATAAATGTATATAATTTCAATGTATTTGGTTTTATAATTTTGTGCGTCATTTTTCTACGCATTTTGATTTTTTATGGATGTATTTCAACGCATATCCCCCCAAAAAAAAACACATTTTCCATCGTATGAAAGAAACTGTTAAACTTTACACATCCCCCCCCCCCCCTCAGCTCTGTAACAGGTAGTTAATTATCTTTTAATATTATCCTTCTCCTCGAATGTTTATCAACTTGAAATCTTTAAATTATGTGAATAAACGTGGATAATACATGTTATTAACCGTATGGCAGTTTTGAATGCCCACTCCTTTAGGAAGAGCTAATAATAATTTATTCAGTTTTCTCTTCAGAGTTTTGCATAAAAATGGCATCTAAGAAATTCACGGATGTGACTAAACATTTTTATCAAAACATATATCAGATTTAACACTACATATTGCGGAAACAAAGATTTTCTTGGTGTATTTTCCTAAAATTTAACCATAACGTAACTCTGCAGTCTTTATATATATATATATATTTTTTTTAGGAAGTTATTCTTGATACATTGAAAAGCCACTGGGTTGTGGCTAGAGGAATAACGTATCTTGGTATAATTTATCAGGAATAGAAATCACGAAAAATTGCCAGATGAAGTGAAGAGGTCGCTTCTAAATTATCGCCGCCTTACAAAGCAGTTTTCAGTACCTCAGTTTCACTGGGGAATTGGTAGATATGAGTAATCAAGAACCAATTATGTAAGCTTATGTTGCATAGTGCAATAAACAGAAAGCGAATCATTTAAAATTTAATCACATTTATTTAACAGTATCCTCAATACAAGAAGTTAGTTGTATGTTGTGACGTTTTCAATATACTCTTAGTAGTAACATACTACAATTTTATATATATATATAAACAGGTGTGATAAAAAGGTTTGGGATAAACGACTTATACCATTAACGAACACTACTAGGAATAAATATAACAAATTAGGAACAGGGATACCTATTTTGAGAAATAAATAAGAATTATTTTATTTACTGTCAGTAAACTACAGCTTAAACAATTTGCTAGTCTGCAGAAAAATCTTAAAATGCATCTTGCGCGAAAAAAAAAAAAAAAAAAAAAAAAAAAACTTTTTAAGTTTTCTGCACTTGAAAGAAGTAGGTCAGAGATTTTCCAGAAGTCCATTCAAGTTTGCGAAGCGGAAATAATGAGCATAGCGACGGTATTAACGCAGGGGAAATATTTCAATGAAAGGATAGAAGAGTGATTGATGAAGAGTCAAGCGGAAAGTTACACCACTGTCGCTATCGATAATCATATCGCGACAGCTAAGAACTCGTTTTTGTCCGATAAAACCATTCTGTGAGAACTTGCAACAATTTTCCAGACGCATACTTCGTAAGAATAGACGCGATGGTTCGAAACAACGCCAACATTTTTACTTATTTCACTGTTTTAATATCATTAAGATTGACATGATAGTGGATTATTTTTAAGCCCAATAAAAGTCAATTTAAACCGTTGCCCCTTCAATCTCATGGTAAGATATTTACTTGGGACACTATCATACACAAACATATGTTGTGATTGTATAGGCTGTTCACGGTAAAGTGAGCACTTGTTAAGGCCTCAGGCTTTAAATTTTGAGGGTGGTGGAATGTATTCGCCATGTTTGGTTAGTCACATTGCAATGTTATATTAAAAAGCAGCTGTAAGATGGAAATTGTATGAATGGAAAAATTTATAAGGGCCTTAAAAAGTGCTTACTTTACCGTGAACAGCCTATACCAATGGGGTAGACTTAAACTCTAAATGATCGCCCTGTGTAAAAGCCGTCTGTTGAAATGTTCAACTGTGGGGGAATACAGAATGTTTTTAGGAGTAGTCCACACATACACATTTTCTGTGAAATCGTTGTTTGCGCGTATTCACGTACCTCGGTAAATAAATGTTCTGGAAATACGACTTTTTGCCAGAAAATTTAAAACAAAACCATTATCTATACTTCTATGTTTTTACTTTTAAAATATTAAGTTTATTCGTGGAGAAAAAAAAAACCGTGAAAATTGTTCAATATCGCATTTTTAAAGCTTGCTTACGCGGTTTTCTTAAGCGGCAAGAGAGAGGTACGAACATACTGGTGTAGTTTAATCTGTGGGCTTTCATCGCGTGTAGTAAAGCCTCCCTGTTACAAATCTAATTTGCTCAGTACAGGACCTCGACGGAAATACTGCACGCCATGCGTGTTCGTGTCGCCCGTATCGCTCCCTCGCTTATTGGCCTTGGGCACGCAGATAGATACTCATCTCAATGCATGCAACAGTATTAAAATAGAATATTTTTTTCCCAGCAAACAGCCATGAATGTGAAGTCAGTGTAAATGATATAGCTGTCGGTAAACACACTCCATTTATATTGTAAAACAATTTTAAAGAAATTCTCGCAGGTTTTAATACTAGAAACTTTTAATATATAAGTAATTTCAGCAACAAGTATTTTCCGGCAGTACACACACATATATTCTAAATATATTACTATAAAGTTCAGGCAAGATTATCTTTCAAAGTAGCAAATGATTGAAGCTGTTACTTAGTGAGTTCAATGCACTGCGCACACTGAGTTTGGTATAAGTCGATCTAAAGATTCCACGGTTATGGAACAGGTCACCAGAAAAATTGAACCATAATAAAAAAAAAAACAATTGAATGCTCTGCAATTATTTTTAGATGACCTTCCACAACACTATTTGCAAGCCAGATGTGGTGGAACATGGCTGGGAAGAAAATTATGTATTTTTACGCTAAATTATTTTTAGATTGTGGTATCCTCCGTACAGCCCTAACTAATAGTGGTGTAATCATTTAACAAAGAAAGAATTGCCTTCATATCACGTTAGGTTCAGATCGGTCTGATGACTCCAGAAATATAACTTGTGAGACATAGAACAATTAATTAATCACTTAGAAAATTGATGCCGCATTCATTTAAATTTACCTATTTCAGGTATATTGCAATTTCTATTCCAAATTTTTTGGGCAGTCGTTTTTTGAAATATATATATATATATATATATATATATATATATATATAATATATATTATATAATATATATAAAGATAACGAATGAAGGAACACTTGGGGAAAAAGGAGCTTGCTGCAATATTACCTGAAAAGAGAAGTTTGAAGGGTCATTAGTTGAGAATACATTGCCTCGTAATATAACAAATTAAAGGAAGGGTGGAATGGAAGTGAGGAAGTGCTGGACGAAGAATTCAGATAACGAAAAAAAAAGTTGGAGATTCAGGTAGATACGTAAAGAAAAAGAGGACGTCTATGTTTCAATATGTAGGCAAGGTTTAGCGTCTCGTCGGCGATGTCATTGAAGACGGGGCAAGTTGTTCGGAGAAGCAAAGAACAGGAAAGTTAATCAACCAAATTGTTTGTAGTAAGGAATCATTCCATAATTCTCCTGAAGTGATGTCGGGAAACCACGGAAAACAGATATCAGGATGGCCGGAGAGGGATTCGAACCCAGGTCCCCCCAAATGCGATTACAATGATTTACCATTACACCTCACTCAGTATCTATGTATAGCGTTATAATTAGAGCCATTAGCAATTATTCTACATGTTGGTAAGGATAAGGCCTGAGGGCAAAATTAACATGACACCAGGATGATTGTACTGGGGTGTTTAAATACCAATGTGGATTCCGTGCAGTTTCAAACATGGATATGAGTTATCACTCGAACAAATCGTTAACAAATAATGCTTCTCTTTATAGTTTGGAAACAGCGAGTTAGCTAACAATTAAAAAAACGTTTTTCGAGAAAACTAAACGTGACAGTGGTACACAGTAAAAAAATATTCTGGTAAATATTCTAAACTGTTTTGGAAGTTTTTAACTTGTGCATTGTGTGGAAATATTGCCACACATCAAACTGCAAATGCAGGAACGTTTAGCATCACTATTATACAAAGTTGGGAATATTCCTACGCATTTGACAGTTTCCTGAGCAAATGTGGGAACGCTATCATGAATGTATTGGAAATAACTTGACCACTTGCGCTTTGCCACTGTACGTTCACACTGAAGTAGTAAATTTGCAAATAATTTCTTAGAGTGTAAACTTTCCGCGCGAGTTTCGGGCCTATGTGCCCGCAGGTTTGAAACCTGTCATTTGTCGGCGATGAAGTCAAAAGTTTTACTCGGACGTCAAACTTTTCCCTCGACTTTCTGCCGTCCTGTCCACTGGAAGTTCGTAAAGTTTACGACTACCACTGCGCGGGCCTTACGTCCTACCGGCGGGAGTTTTGCGGTTTATTGCGGGGAATGTATCTCCCCGGAACTCGGGAACTTGACGGAGTTTCGTAACTTATAAATATACAAAAACTTCATACTGAAATCCTTGCCGCTCGAGTTAGAGCGCCGCCGAGACAGGCAAGGCAGGTGGTAATTCACTAGATTCGTATTGGAGAGGACAAGAATTTGATTCACGGTCCAGCCGACATGATTTCGATTTCCTATGGGTTTTCCGAAACATCTCGAAAACAATTCCGGTGTGATGCTCGATACTGTCTGCCTGAGACACTGTTTCCGTTGATGAGACGTTAAGCTATAATTAGAGACCCGAAAAATTCTCGGATCAATTTTGGGACAAGCTAGAATTCAAAATACGCGTGTTAATAAACCTTCAGCCATTGGTCCGCATGGTGTTTGATACCTCCTGGAGAAGGCTTGCCCAATCGTTGCCTTCCAATATGCAGCTGATATCACCATATTCGTACACAAGACTGTAGAGTGTAGCCTGCAGGTCATCGAACTCGCGAATTTTTCAGGTCTCTAGCTATAATTATAAAAATAGTACAAGTGTTAATTATTAAGTTACAATATAAAATGTTCATTAAGTACACTAATAATAAACTGACAAGGTCCGAGTAGTAATCATATAGATATAAAATTTAAAACTAAAATGTTGAAATTCGCAAACTTCACAATTCAATATAAAAGTAAATATTTTAAGCAAAAAAAAATAGGGGAAATACGTAAGTCCAGAACAGTATAAAAATATGATGTCCCCCATTAAAAACACAGATATTTGACTGTAACGTTGTGACACTTAAAAGAGGGATGACAACGTTCATATTCGTTTAATTACCCCAACTAAAGTGCAGGTAATTCGAAATATACAGTTGGCCAGACTGCTTAATGTAGAAAATTATCAAAAAACATTTCTCGTCCCCTCCCGGAGTCTCTATATGGCCTACGTGGGTACTGAAATTAGCTGCCCACGCTGGCTCGTCAGTGTAAGCTGTTAATCAGACTTTACACACAGAAGTCCGACGCCGACCTCAAACACCAGGGAGAACAGCCTGGTCGAAATGTGCATTCATCAAGCTCTGACAAGAGTCCCGCGGGACTCCTGTCAGAGCTTTTCGCATCCTCTGATAATGTATTCCTCTCGTAGCTCGTAATAAATACACGCGTTATACTCCAGTCACGGTTAATTCACACTTTTCTGAAGCCCTTCTGAAGTTCTACTTTCCGTATATACCTCCGCTTCATAAACAAAACTGGTTGCACTGGAACGTTACCAGACACTGGTAGGGGAACGACTAACTGTCGTGTTGCTGGCAGGTGACGCAATTTTGTTTGCGTGTGCGACTGGAGTTCGCGGTATAAGCGGTTTTCGCTTGTGTGTTAACGTAGATAAAAACGCATCATTATATATTCGAACGAAATACTGTTCTACTAGGAGACATTATTTAAGGTTAAAAAGTAGACTCCATAATTTTTTTTAACAACATTCTGTTAAAATCGCAATTCTAGTTTTTTTGGGACGTACAAATAATAAAAAACTGACTTACTGAAACGAGGTGTAAGCCGTTCACTGTAAAGTGATAACTTTTGAGGCCTTGTTACTTTTTCCTTTCAGTCATATTTTAGCCTTTAACCATCTTTATAAATAAATATTGCCGTGTAAGTAAAATACACAATGTGTATATTCCTTCGCACTCGAAAGTTAACGTGTAAGGCTAAAATATAATTCTTTATAGACTATTATTCCAAAGATAACAGCTTTCAAAAGTGCTCACTTTACCGTGAATAGCCTATAATTCATTTTGACATTAAGATATCGAAAGATATTTCAAAGAATGTCTCTATAGGCTTTTCACGGTAAAATGATCACTTTTGAAAGCCCTGCTTAAGATATACTTGTATGCACGTTGTGTATTCTTCCACCTTATGTAAATTTAACATTGCGATGGTCCTCATCATGCGTCGGTAAAGTGAAACTGTGAACTTATTAGAAAATTAAACATTTGTTAAATTCTGCTAATTTTTACACACTAACAGGTTTAAAAAAAAACAGGAAGCGAAAGATAATATTAAAATGATCGCAAATAGTTTTCTAACACTTTTTATTCAACGCTAACGTATGAAACTACTGTCTATCCAACGTTACCAACTTTGCCGGGCGCGTGTCACCCAGCGCGCCCGTTAAAATATATGCAGACAGTGGCAGTGACATTTTTCTAAGGCTGATTTTAAAAGTGCTCACTTTATCGTGAGCAGCCTGTAATATCGCTATAAAATATTTTCACTATTTTTTTATTTTTTTATTTTTGAAGTAAGGAAATTTTTCGTGTTTTAGATTTGTAGGAGCAACTCACGTAAGGGCAACTCAATCCACTTAATTGACGAAAGCTGGAATATGTTCAACCCCCGGAAATCTATTATCCTGAACCCAAACGCGGTAAATAACTTTTATTATGCAGAGCGCAACCATTATCTCCTTCCTCCAAGCTCTCATGCCCAGTTACACCATCTTCCCCGATCCGAAATCGAATTATCCTAGTTCCGAACCAGGATCTAGTTCGATCTTGGTTCCAATGTAAAAGTGTTGCACCAACGAAATTAATGATTCTGGATCTCCAATTCGTCGATCTTGGTTCCAAAGTGAGAGATCGAGATTAAGTATGAAACAAATTTTGCTATTGGTTCGTAATATACGACGCCGTGGAAGTAGGCGTATTTTTCACTATGGATAGAACTAGATGTGCGATGTTTTATCTGTTTTAAGTGAATCATTATTGCACGAATTTGACTGATTAATATTCAAGTGTGTATAACGTTGTTTTAATTTCCCAAGAAAACAATCGAACGAAGTTCTATCTGTTGGCGTATTTTCAAACTAAATTTGTCGACAATGGTTGCTGTACTCGGATCGAGATTTCGAATCGCCAATTACGGAGGTTCGAAATGAACTTCTTCTCGATCTCCAGTCCATTACTGATCTCGAATGGTGCAACAGTTTTCTGTGCCGATCTTAGACCCGATCTCGGATCGAGTTTCGAACCACGGTGGTGCAACCAGGCATTAGTATTCTCGAGGGATTTACATGAATTACGTACGAAGAGAGAACCGACATAAGTCACAGCAAGCTCCGTATTCTCGTTTGCGGGCGCGCAGGGCCGTAATTTTCTCTGATTTTCGCGACCAGCCAATTTGATTTCGATTTTCTGCTTGTGCCAGAACATTTACAGTGCGATTTAAGACTCGTCGGGGTGAAGACGTTTCCCTTGTGAATATTTGCCTCCAAACTTAAGGCACGACGTGGTTGATTTTCCTTTTCCATACGAGTTGTCTTCTTTTCTAACATTCCAGTTGTCGTTCGGTCAGGTTATTTCAATCCTCGCCGTTTTCGTAAGCGCCGTAAACAATTTGGAAAATTTGCCACCCTACAAAAACAGAATTATTTTATCAGACAATATTAATCGTTTCTCCGCTGCCATAGTCAACATAGGGGACACGGAATTACATTACAGTTATGGGCCGACTTTACTATGTCTTTTACAAAAAAAAAAAAAACTTAACTTCAAGATGAACTTAAGGAATCTCGTTTAGTATAAATGTTGCAATCTACAGACTTTCAGTTGAAAGGTTCTGTACTGTCACATTGGTATTTATTCTGTACTCTGCTGACATTAACTTCAATTGACACTTCGCCTCTTGCAAACACAGTTTAACCAAGTCTAGAAATTACACCAAAGGGACAACCAACCCCATTCATGCACTCTCAGTGTAATCATATTTTACATAAGAACTATTTCTTACTACAAATTATTCACTATAAAATGAGCACTTTCTGAAGCCCTCTCCTTTGGAATAACAGTCAATAAATATTTTTTATTGTAGCCTTGTACGCTAACTTTCGAGTCCGGTGAAATATATAAACTGTGTTTATTACTTACATGGCAAAATTTGTTTTTTATGTGTTGGAAGAATAAAAAATGGCTTGTAGGAAAAAGTAACTAGGGCCTCAAAAGTGCTCACTTTACCGCGAACAACCTGTAATTAAATATATTGAGACGCAAAGGATTGGCAAGCAAACGATACTCTCTGTTAAATGAGAGGTCGGCTGAGGAAACATCGCAATATTTACCGAGTGCACCCGAAGTGTTGACAACTATTCGCTACCGCACATGCGTTTTTTTTTTTAAGTTTAAAAAAATGTTTTTATGTTAATTAATTTTTACAGTGGAAAGAAACACTTTTTCTCCTACTCATCCCCGTAAGTGGAATACGACGTTAGGAAATTATGAGGGCACAATATTTATTTTTTATTGATTCATGTAATACGTATCAAAATGCATTTTGTGAATAACTTAGTCAACCCGGAAATTCGCATGCGCGGTAACCTGTTGTTTTGATCATGCTTGGGCGTTCCGGTCACCGGTCAAGTTTTCAATAATGTATTCTGATGAAATGTGCAGTGAACTCAACCGACAGATAAACTAATTTCCTTAATGAAATACACAAGTAACCAAATTTTCACCGTGCTGTATTACCAAACCTGCCTAATGTACTTTATTTTCTGTGAATAAGGTAATGGAATCTTTACTTGTGCAAGGCATTTTTAAGTTAAGCCAGTACCTTAATACGGATCGGCTCACTTCCTTATCTATAATCAGAAATGGTTTCATTCATTTTAGTGTTAGTATTTGGTTTGTTTTAGTATAATTTAAAATTCACCCAAATATTTGTTGTGTTTCTCGGGCCATGCACACTCTTTGCATATGTGGTAATAATACACGTGAGTAGGTTTCTCTGAGAGATTGTTCAACAATTTTTTCTATTACCCCTATCATTTCTATTGAGAGCATGATGTATTATGCAACAAGGTGCAATTTTTCTTTCTCTGTATTTCCGTGACTTCCTCTGGTTAGTCCCTGGTAAATTTACCCGTTTTACATTTTTAATACATGTATTTTTGACCCAGCACGTGGAAGGGGATTCGTTATGTCCTCCTCCGAAATAGTTTCCAAAGAGTGCATAACAATCGTGAAAACACGCGGAGATATTATTTTCAAAAACTTTTGTACCGTTAAGATTCAAATGTCTACGAATAACACCTGCAGCCTCAGTTTCATCACATGGCAAAAGTCGGTCAACGCAAAAGACTTCAAGTAAAGGGACTTTCATATCTATCATGGCAATACTTAGGCCTATGCACAGGCCATCGTTGCTAATTTGTCTGTGTGAGAAACGCGTGGTTATGTATGTTGTGCAGTTCCCTTGCTCTTCTGAAATGGCTTTGCGTTAGTTCTGGATAGTTTCCGGACTTACTTAAAGCTACAAAATTGCAAAATTTCACGAACAGAAAAATATCAAGATCGGTTTGACGGAGCATCAAAAGTAGTTCACAATAAAGAAATATAAATAAAGTGAAATCACTGCGAACAGAAGTGTATTCGATGATGAGGGTTCTTTTTCGAAGCTTACTAGGACCTGAAATACGTAGGATAGTTGTTTTTATTTGCCAGCCATGACGCGCCCGGAAACATTCGATCAAATCTCATATTAAACCTCAGATGAAAGACATGCACACGGAGCTCTAGTTTATACACTGTCAGTTTTCCAACCGCAGTATCTTCTGTTGTTCGCCTGTATTGCTGGAAGTCTTCACACATCATTCAGAATACACCGTCTGTGCGCCAGAGTCAATGTTACTCAACGCGGTATTGATCTGCTGGCTGATCATGTAGGCCTAAATCTCCTATATTTTTACAATGCTTGTTTAGCTGCTGCTGGGTTTTTTTAAAATATTAATTGAGAAAGGTTTCGATTTATTTCATTGACGACCGTCAGGATCGTCAAATAGTAAAAAATGATAATTTTTTTCCTTGTTGGCATAAAGAAATGTTATGAAAAATCCGGAAAGATTAATTTTAATTATATATCGTACTGAATACACAGTTTAAAAACATTAATGCCAAATACATTAATACTTACGCCACTAATGAATATAGTGTACATGTTCCACCTCTTTACGTTGATAAAAACAGACAATTTTTTGATCTCTAGATTAGCTTCATTAAAAATGATGAAAACACTCACGTCTCTGAGAGGGCATTAGTTTAAAATGTCAGCAGTAAACATAATATAAGAGCAGATTCTTTACCTGTGGTTAAACATCTAGAAAGAGCAAAATATTTTTGTGTAGGATAAGGCAACGCTTCTCATCCCCGTGGTATACAAGGGCGTTAATTGGATTCATATTATTTCTAAGCTTAATTTAAGTTTATAATTTTCCTTTAATATGCAGTGTCTATACATATACTTCACAGATATTGAATGAGGCGATGTAAATGGTTTTGGAATATTGTGATTCAGTTCTTAAAGCCATTTCAACACTGAAGTACGCGAGTGTGTTAAATGTTTCATTGCTTCGAGTCCCTTATTGCATACCATGGATTTTACTTTTGTAATTTGAAAAATTGAATTATTTTAAGTTTTTTGTAGTATTAACAAATGACAAACACATACATATTCTCAGGTTTTTTTTATTATTATAAATCTCTCTGTAGATAAAGTATAGTAATAAAAATTAATCTCGAATTTGAAAGAAAACTATTAATAGGCTACTTTACGGGTTTATATGAAGCATATTATTGGCCTTTAATACATTCTTGTGCAGTGCATTGTTTTTTGTGAAACTCGTTGGCGCCTATTGAGTACGGTTCAGGACGCGGATGCGTGAGTCTTTTCTGGTATTAAGACGTGATTTAGTTTTGTTTGTAAGCGCCTCTTCCCGGTACCCTTTATTACCGTTTTGATTCCTCGCATTGGCGGGATCTTATTTTGCTGTTCTGTTTGATCGTGGAAAGCCGTGCATTTCAAGTAGTAGGTATTGGCACAGGCATGAATATTTTATGGATCTCTGGCGTCATATTTAATCACATAGGCGAAAAAAAAAAGTGTAAATTCCCGGCTTTGTCCATAAAAGCCAGGAAAATCACATGTTTGTTTGTCGGGTATTATTATTTACACAATGAATGTGCGGAGTGACAATAAGCGGTGCTTACTGAAATATTTATTTTCTCTTTTATTTGTCCAGGTACATACAGTGAACGCGTTAAGGGACAAACAGTTCGAACAGTACACTGAAGCGTGCCAACGTTGAACACGAAGGACGTCGGATGAAATTTTCCAGATGGGCTTATAAACGGGGATAAGCTATGGCTCTGTGCAAAACCCTTGAAAACAATTTTTCTATTTGCGTACTTGGGAATGCTGTAGATGAAAATTCTGCTGGGTCTGCGTTATATTTTCAGAAAAATCTGCTACAATTCTCTGATATAAGAACTTATATACAAAAAATAGAATTTTTAAATTCTGGTGTTATTATCCAAAGTAATGGCAATAAAGGTCTGTTTTAGGTATTTAACCAAATGCAACACTGTCGTAAGTTATGAAAATCTCAATAAAATCCGTCTTTAAAATATACACTTAAATGGGTGTCAATTTCTCTTAGAAAATCTGAAAATACGATGAGAATTACTTGTTTTGGATACACAAGTCTTACCACTTTTAACACCTGACTGAGGCATCGTAAACATAAATAAGATGAAAGGAACCCGACGCTAAGAGGACGAACTTTAATATTACAGGCTATTCGCGGTAAAGCCCCCTCATTTGGAATAATATTCCAAAATAAATTTTATGTTAGCCTTAGACATACAATTCAGAGTGCGGTGGAATATACACATTGTGTTTATTACTAATATATGTAAATTTATTTTAAAATGTGGTTAAATTATAGGAAATGGCTGAAAGGAAAAAGTAACTAGGACTTCAAAAGTGCTCACTTTACCGTGAACAGCCTATAGATATAGTAATAGCACTGGTGCAAAGACGACCGGTAAGGAAAGCGGGAGCACTCGGAGAATACAGCCCTCTAAAAATAATATCGGTCAGAACTCTGGCATGAGAATCTGCACCCGAAATACTTCCTTTCCTACCTGACCACAGTAATTGAACATGGGATCTCAGAGATGGGAAAATAGTGGACAAGCGCCGAACCAAATCACAGAGTTCAGAAATGAAACGGCAGTTTTAACCGCGAACTCCATCCTAGCGCGTGAGCAAAATGAATTCGCGCTTCCGCAACATGCTGTAACGCCATTGGCCAACCGTCGAACTGGTATGGTAGTTGCCAGCAGGCAGCCCGGCCAATACGCAATCTCTCACAGCAAGCAATAGCCAATGAAAAGATGGGCCCACTTCAGAGTCTGGCGTGAATGGGTACGCCCACATCGAGGAAACCTGCAGGCGATGTTAATGTTTTATTCCAGATGCTGCAAAAGAGGAAATTTTTGTTCCCAGATGTAGGCCCACATATGAATTCTTTGTATAGGCTGTTCACGAGAAAATGAGCACCTTTAAAAGCCCTGCTTAAAATATACTCTTATGCAGTTTGTGTATTCTTCCCCCTTGTATAAAATTAACTTGGCCATGGGCTCGCTTTGTCGCGAATAGCATTTAATAACGTACACGATGGCTCGTGTTAAAATAATACCGCACAGTAAATAACAAATAATAAAATTTTGGTGTTGTTGCAGCAGATAATGGCAATAAATCAAGAAATAGACGCTGCATTGATGCTAGTTCCTAATCTCGTGCAGCACCGACCATTATTTTATTTATGCTGCAACATGAGCCAGTATACTCGGTATATTATGTCAGTGCTGACATGCTGCGTGCTCTATGATATCGGCGCATTAACCACTCGTGTCAAAGAAACGAAGAAAATCCCACAAATCAGGTTAGCCACACGGAAGACTGGACACCGATACCTAGAGAAATTCGAGTTATTATTTGGGGACACATTAAACTTCAAACACATGTACCTTTGCAATAAGTTTGTCATTCGACCATACTTTGTTTGACACGCCCTGGGTAACTCTGCGCGAATGACTAAACACTTAACATTTGTGTAGTCCAAACACTTGGAGTCCAATCAGAAATGGAGTGGCTTCACATTCATGCAGCTGCCAATAGAGAAATGACCCCGGCCCGAGTATATGTAGTACTGTGAAGTTTATGCCAAATAATAACGCGAATTATGCCGGTCTGTACGGCGATGCCTTTCTGTGTAGGTAGAGTACCGGTCACATATATCATTCACGTGCAACATGTCTACGGTCATGGAAACATGGTGGCTTAACGGGTTAACTTCTGTATACACACCGGATCTGGGGCCAAATGTAGGTCCTACAGACATCACGAATGGTTTTCAAAAACACATTACTTATGTAAGGAAACCACTACTACTCTCAACTCTTTGCTTTCGATCACGGAATAAAGAGTGTATCACGTTATTTCCATGTGGTTTTTTTTTTTACAAGGGCGCGTTTAACAGGAGGAAATGGCGCTAGGGAGGGAGTAAAACAGTGTCGTGCTTTTCCCATCGAAATACCAAAGTCTCGTAAATTCCAATTCAGCATAAATAAAAACCGTGCTAAGGAGAAGCCTGGAAATATATGTGAGTATTTTAGATAAGAATATTTATTCAGAATTGTATTCAAAATACAACAGAATAAAATTATGATTTATTTTAATGTGTTTTCTTAGTTTTTCCTATCGCACATTTTTGGCAATAATATTGGTAAACAGATTTGGTAACGACAGATCCCTAAGGCAGGGTTTCTCAAAATTTTGACGTCATTATAGGCCTATACTGCTGTGTGAGGTCTCGACACCCCCCCCCCCCCCCCTCTTTCCGAATCTGCGCTGCTTTACTTTATATATTTGACTACTTACGTTGTAGAGTGGATATTCCCGCCAATGGTCTTCGCTATCGATTTCTTCCTCGAGTGCGATGTCTACGGCACTAGCAGCATCTACTTTCACAAGTGCAGTGTCATCGTTTCATATTGGTACGATGCCATCGACTTCTTCAGCTGCGACACCTACATAACTACCAGCATCTACTGCCACCAGTGCAGCACGATCATCTACAGGTGGTAGCTACAGTACCATCGACTTCTTCAGCTGTGACACCTACATAACTACTAGCATCTACTGCCACCAGTGCAGCACGATCATCTACAGGTGGTAGCTACAGTACCATCGACTTCTTCAGCTGTGACACCTACATAACTACTAGCATCTACTGCCACCAGTGCAGCACGATCATCTACAGGTGGTAGCTACAGTACCATCGACTTCTTCAGCTGTGACACCTACATAACTACCAGCATCTACTGCCACCAGTGCAGCACGATCATCTACAGGTGGTAGCTACAGTACCATCGACTTCTTCAGCTGTGATGCCTGCGAAATATTCAATGCAGCCATCGAACTTTTCAGTTGCGGTACCCAGAACACCATTGCCAGCGTTACCTGTGCCTTTGGCCCCAGCACATACGACTCCAGCAGGTTAGTCCTCGTCTTTGCCTGAACCACTACGTCATCAGTGTCACTTGTGTGTTAAGGCTTTTATTTCGGCTATGGTTTACGACGCCATGAAAGGGTTCGTTGTGCCAAGAATCCCTGTTGAATGTCACATTTGCGTGACTGGAGCGGTAAATTTTTCAACCTTAGAGACAGTTTAGTTAGACATGCAAAGACCTGTAAAGGCGAAGTGCATTGCTCATCACTACCTTGGTACCAGGTTCGCTGCAAGCAGGTCTCTTGTGACTTCGGTACATGACCTTCAAAGTGTAGTCACCTACATAACCTGCCCTGCACAGTGTGTCGGAGTAGTAAATGTCACGATATTTTCGCAAAAGGACTACACTAGTGTTAATAGTGAGATGCATAAAAGACTGTAACCTACAAAAATGTTGCAAATATATTGACATGCATATATATCGAAAAATATTGTAATTTTTCGAGGGCTTGAGAAACTGTAATAAAATAATTGAATAACAACATGCCTGTGAATATAATTGTGTTTTATCTCATTTTTACTTAATTTACCAGAATAATTAAAATTTAAAAGGCATGGAATTAAATTAAATTAAATTAAAAATATCATATAAAGTACGTTATACTATATGTGCGCTTATATAACGAATTAAAGAATTATTTTTAAAATTGAACAATATTAAAATTTTAATCAAATAATATAAATTTAATAAATTATGCAAGTAGTCGAAGTCCCGCACCATGTATGTATACCGCTGATTTGAAAGAAAAAAAATTATTTTTTTAAATAAGATGAAAGTTATAGATTTCCCTATGCCTATAAAAATGTAAGCGTCGACAGCTCGCCTGGAAGTTGAATCGACAGAGTGGGTGGATGCCTACAGCTCGTCTGGTGGTGGAATCGAGATACCCCCCTATGTGTCGAAAGTATAATCCAATACGGAGGGTGCCGACAGCACCACATATACGTTAAAAACATAAACAAATATGGCTGCTGCCTGGTGGCTAAATCATCAGCTCGCCTGGTGGGTAAATTAATACGCTAGCGCCACAAAGGTGAAGCAAAAGTAAACACATGAAATGTAAGGTGGCAGCCTCCAGTAATATATAAACAATTGACAAACGAGAAAACCGCCAAGATGGCTGCATACGACGGCATGAGTATGCTTGGTGGCCTGCCGACTAATTAACAAATGAGAAACATTGGTAGGGGAGGCGAATGTTAATACAATGCGATTGATTGGAGGAAGGCCAGTCGTCAGCTGTGGTGGTGGTTCTTTGGTGGTGGGAAGGGGGTGACCTTTGGAAATATAAGCTATTTTTAAGAGTTTTTTTAGTAATGAATTATTTAATAAAAATATTTCAATAATAAAATTTGATAGAATTTTAATAATAATCACTTAAATATTGTTGATAATAATTTTTTAGTAATGTTTTATAAATTTTGGGTATTCTTTTATTTTTTGCGGTTTTAAAGGTTAAAGGTCACCGGGTCGAGATCAAAGTGAAGGTTACCGACATCTAACATGGCGGACAAGATGGCCGCCGGGGGACCGGAATTGCAGAGCATGAACATCTCCGAGCTCCGCCGTCAGACGCCGATGCGCCAAAGTCATCATAATCATTCCACAGTACTAATGAGTTTTACAAATGTACGGCAAGAATGAAACTGAATCACAACGAATTCAACTGCTCGGAGTTAATAGTTAAGAATGCATTCCACTGGTCAGTAAATCTGAGGACGCAGGATAAATAACTTTTTATTTATTTGATTGCTACTGATAACGGCGACAGTTTCAAGGTTACAATGTAGAACGAGCACTGGAAAATATGTACTCAACTTCAGTGTTGCAAAATCCAGTTAAAAATAATTACCCGTACCCGTGGAATAAAAAAATAATTTTATAAAGGACAAAAACCGTTCAGCGTAAACAGTTTTTTTTTTTCTTCCCAAAAACATTTTTTGAAGTAGGGTTTAATATTCTTTAATGGGACAATATCTTGTTTCTGGCAGAGTTTTGTTTCGAGTGAACATAATGATCACATCAATATTTACCAACATACAGGTTGACTAAGGACATGAAGAGTGTACTAGCGCCCAATAGCTGGATATCAAAGAGCTTAGCACTTCTCTTGTTGTGTATGCGCATAATGTCATTATATTACGTACTGTATCAACGGTATCCGTTGGGAAATATTACTTACTGTTCAGTACGGCATCCCTCATATCATTATCTACCTGTTTCATTACCTACCTGCCTTCTGTATTGTCAGATGTGACATCCACTGATAATTACACAGGACACGTTGAAACCACGGGTGCAACAGTAGGAACATATGCCGCCAGCGAGTGTTCATCAACTTGAGAAAGAATGCCTCAGTGGCTATTTTAAGGAGACCAAGAATTATTTGATCTAATTCCTATGCGATTATAGTAGTTTATAAAAGCTAAAGGTGGCCACGCCAAGTATTAGCTCATTTTACGTACTTTTTTGTATGACATATGCTGGCATTCTTTTCGGAGAGCTCGCTAATAAATGTATTCTTTGAAATGTTTTATAACGGATCTTGTTTTTTCCTATTTAGAGAGTAGCGATATATGCTCCTCAAAGTCAAACGAACCAGCCGTAAGTGTGCAATAACTGGGCGTATGAATATTTTTAACCAACAAACATTTGCACCTTTCATTTTTATTTTTTTTTAAAGGACAAAATTCACTAATCTCTGAGTAGATGTATAATGCCTGGACCACCCAACGTTTTGCCTAAAAACCAAGCATTTTAGGAGAAAAAAAAAACGTATTTTCATCGTTTTCAAGCAACTTTTGCGCGCTTCTAGAAACCTCAATTTTCAATTTTCACAATCAAGCAAATTAGAGCTATAAACCATGTAAATTAAAGATAAAAACAAGCAAATTTTCAATTTTTCAAAAACGATCCTGCAGGATTTGCGTCAATTAAAAAAAACAGCAAATTAAGCTAAAATCAAATTAAATATTATGATTATTAACCTTCATATTTATCGTCAATGTTTTCTAAGAGTGTTCATTGTAAGTTTTGTAAATTTGAATGAAATTCGTAAACCAAGTTTTTGAGGTTTTCAGACGTATTATCAAATTTATAGGAAGGTGGCTCACGTCGGCTACCACCTTCAAAAATTTTAGTCATACTACATGGAAACAAAGGCATTTTCATTTTTATTTATGAAGAAAGGAATTTGTTAAAGCAACTCGACTATACATCTAAAAAATTCGTAAGATTTTTTAAAAGATAAACTAAACGTCTTAAAATTTCTAAACGTTTTAAAATATGTAACCATTTAACTATGCATCTAAAATTTGATTTTAAACTATCAAAACATTTTGTTAATTCCTCCATTTATTAATAAAAAAAAAGTATATATCTTCAGTAATTCTTTCTTTTAAATAATCATAAGTTAATTTCCTTTGACTAATTAGAACAACACTACAAACTGTTCCCGCTTCAATAGCCTTATTTAAAATCAACACTAAATCCTATATTTGTTTTTTCTTTAACTACAGTTGTTTTCCTATATAAAGAATTAATAATATACAATGATATTCGCCCATAAAATGAATAATAATTGATATCACCTTCGAAGTTTACAGTGGGTTTATAATCAAGTTCATTATTTTTGCATATAGTATGTAGTATTGTTTTTGACTTTCTAAAATCACTATAAGCAAGAAACATTTTATCACAAAGACCATTTTCAATATCTAGATTCCAATTTTCTTTTGGACAAATTTAATTTCTTCCGTTTTTACATAAATATTTTTTACATTACAGTGAACAACCACAGAAGCGTGTACATACTGTTCAACACGATTTTTTATATTAGTTTGAAACCCAACAGTTACAAAATCGGGCATGTCAAATTGTAAATTATTAAACCGATCTTTTATATCAAAGTTAAGAACAGTTTTTCCAGTAGCTTTTTCTAAAAGTTGTCATTAATCAAAACTAATAGGTATTTTAGGGTTTTATGTGTATATTATATATATATCTTTTTAATTTCAATTGCTGGGTTATATTTGTATTCAACAATAGGCCACCTAATTCCTCATTTTTAATTACAATTTTACCTGGACCAGCATAGCTTTTCTGAACTATACCATCTGCATTTTTTGTTTCGTAAACAAATAAACAATTGTTATCACACGAATTACGAAAAAAAAAAAAAGTAATTTTATATCCTCCCTTCCAGTAAATTTCAGTGTTATCATGAATAAAACCAAACAAATATCTCAGAGGATAGGTTATTTCATTTGTTTTGTTACTGTTAAAAGATTTTACTCGATATTTATTATCAACACCAGTAAATTCAAAATAATTTGGTTCACTTGGCGATCTTAACAAATAATTTATCATTGTTGATGTTTTTTTTCTGGATTATCAACAGCTTCAGTAACATTTCCATGTTTTGCGATTTATACTCTATAAAATTGAAAAGAAAAAACGTGTGAACAAACATCAATATTATCTAATTATTCATATTTTGTCTCATTTCCTTCTTTATCTCCCTTCAGTAAGCGATATTGTTCATAAACATAAGCATCGTTTGGAAAAGAATATCCATCTCCTATAGGAATATCAAATTCAATTCTATTACTGTAAACATTTAAATTCCCCCTATTTTGATGAGTTGGGGAAGAGTTTGTCTACCAAAACTCTCTATACTTTCATAACTCATTTATAAGTAAAAAATTTATATATAAATGAAAGATTTATCACAGAATATTTCTCGAGTTAAATTAATCATTGAAAAATATAAAAATTACAAAATAATCATGAAACAGAATATGAAAGAAATAAGAAAAATACCTACCATTAATTCACGAATTACAAAATATTGGTAAATACATAAAACAATATAAATATTTAATAACAACACTAGTTCCAATAGCAAGAAAAAATTTAGACTATTCACCAACTACAGAAGTAACATAATTTGAAACAGAATTATTCTCAAAATCTCCTAATTTGGAAGAGGAAATGGGTATTATGCCACTGGAAGATTTGCTGCGCGAAGCGCCTGATTCTGTCATAAAACTTGGGAAAGAAATTTTTGAAAAAATTGTATTTAAAACGCTATATAGTTCACAAGGAAATAACTTTAATTTATATATTGGAGATACATAAGTAAAGATAAATAATGATAAAATATATGCTCACGTTAAAGAATATAAATTATCAGATCTTGAAGGTAAGTATGATAATAATTATTATGAAAATTACAAAGATTTTGTTATAGCAACCAATGCCACATTCCGACATTATAATCCTATTAATCATGCAAATGCAAATGGAGGTTGGAAGTATTTGAATATAATTAAACCAATTTATGAACAGCATATAAAACTGCAATAAAAATCAGTTCCAAACACACCTGAAATAATGATTTCTCTAAGAACTCCTAGATCTGGAGAAGGTAAAAAAAATCACTAATTAACCAAAAGAATATATTTGGGTGGACAATTTTGGAAAATTAATTAATAGATTATTAGTTATTCGTGGTGAAGAAAATGTTGGAAATAATTATTACAAAGGAAAAGCAAGCACAGTGAATATGTTGAACAACAAATTTTCTTAATTTTTTATTAATAATCCAAAAGGAATACCTCATCTTATAATAATTTTGAACGTGTTTCCACATTCTTTTAAGGAATTCTAAACATCGTGGTACAGGTATCATAAATTGGGCATTAAATAATTAAAATTTGCCAGAAATGCATTTGCCTGGTTATAATTATTGTGGTCCATTTATAAAATTAAACGAAAGACTATAAAGAGGAGACAAAGGAATAAATAAATTAGACGAATTAAAACATTACTATATTGCTTATAGAGACCACAAATATAGACATGAAGATGATAAAATTATACAGAAAGAAGCAAAAGAAATTGTTAGATAAAAATACTCCAATTGGCGAAGAAAAAAATGCTTCTGCGGCTGTTGCTTCAACTATGTTACAGAAAAAAAATTTCGTTGGGGTATTAGAATGTTAAATTAATCATATATTTTTTCTATATAAATGAAGATATCAAATATAACATTCGATTTACCCATTGATTAATTAAGAGATTAGGGTATAGATAATGTTTTCACCAAAGACCAAATTCATAGAAAAAATAAAAAAAATTGAAAGAAGGAAAAGCTTTCAAATTAACTTGATCAATAACAACATTCGAAAATTTACTAAAAGAAAAAACAGGAAAAGGTTTACAACATAGAGGATTGTTACCAATTTTATTAGCATCTTTTAGGTGCACTTGGAGCTTTAGCTGGATGAGCTACTGCAATTTACAATTCTGCTGAACAAACTAGAAAAATAAAAAATAATTAGAAGAACAACAAACTTATAACTTGGCAATGGAAAATAAATCAGGAAGTGGTTTAGTTGCAAAAATATTAAAAATTTCATAAACGTTTATATTATTTATGAATTGCCAACTAGAATGCACACAAATTAATGTGCTGTCGTTAATTTCGACATTTGAACAACTCCTGGTACTCATTGGGTTTGTTATTTTATAGAAAATAATAATGTTTTCTATACCTTTTTTTTGAATAGTTTTAAGTTTAATGATATAAGTTCTTTGTTATTAAATGACAGTTATATTTGAAAATCCATTAATCAAATTTTTAAATAAAATTTTCGACAATGATGCTTTTGCTTTAGAAACATGCAATTCGGGTGTATCTGCTTTACAAAGTAAACTAAAGTTTTTCACATATAGATAATTTCTGATCATTTACCTGATTATACTATGACTTGTATGAATGTTTCTAAAAACAAATAGATTATAGTAAGCCTTTTGATGGTAAAAGAGGTGGGAATTTGAGTTTTAAAATTAAAAAAAAAAAATCTGAATATGATAATGGATTGACGACAACAATATGAGAATTTGTGAAATACAGAGATTAAATATTTCTTTTTACTATAAATGTAAAATACTTGGTGCTTGAAGTGTAAAAACGTTACTTAAGTAATAATATAAGCCATGAAAATACTAAAACTTGGCAATTAGTTCAGAAAAGTAAATGTTCAATATGCCATTATATTAAATCAACATTTAAAAAAATTGCCAAATGAAAGACAAGGTATAATCAATGAATTATGTAAACCTATACGAAAAAATTCTGCAAGAAGAAAAGTAATTTTGTATGGTATTGATGATTTGTGGCAAATTGATCTTGTTGAAATATACACTAGTAATTAGAAAGGAATAACACATATAAATAACATATATATGTATGTTATAACAATTATTGATGTTTTTTTTAATATGCATTTGCCATACCCATTAAAGATAAAATAGCCAAAAATCTAGAAAATCCTTTCGAATGTATATTGTTATAAGAAAACCACATAATATTCAATGTGACAAAGAGTCTGAATTTTATAATAATATATTTAATGAATTTATGCAAAAATATGACATCGATCATTATTCTACATTCAGTGAACTTCAATCCAGTGTTGTAGAAAGATATAATCATACAATGAAGAAAAAAATGTTGAAGAAATTTACTTTAAAGGGTACTTAATCAAAAATGGGTAATTATAATAGATGATATAGTAAAATATCACAACAATACAAAACATAGAACATAAACATGAAACCAATTGAAGTTAATAAGAAAAATGAAAAAAAAAAATTATATCAAACATATATGATTACTTAACCGAAATATAAAGTTGGCAATATTGTTCACATTATCAAAAATAAAGAAAATTCTGAAAAGGGTTTCACTGCTAGTTGGACAACAGAATTGTTTACTATTTTTGAGGTTTTAAATTATGATGTGCCAACTTACAAACTAAAAGATATCAATAGAGAAGAAATAAAAGTAGTTTTTATGATTACAAAATTATGAAAACTAACTATCCAAATGATTATTTGCTTGAAAAGCTGTTAATAACTAAAGGTGATAAAATTAATGCAAAATGGTTAAGTTAGGTTAATTTGAATAACTCTTGGATTAATAAAACAGATGTTTTGTGAATTTTAATATTTTGTGAAATAAAATATTTTTATGTAATTAATTATTTCAAATGCAACATCATTAACTTACATAAAAAGCATTCAATGTTCGGTCAATGCACATTCGCCGATGAACAGCTTTATTTTCTTTAAGAATTATAAAATGTTTACAGACTTTGTATTGTACCAGTGACCTTTTCATTTATTAGGTTTACAGATATTTCCATTGTGCCAATTACCCAATTTTTTAATTTTTGGCCTTATTTTAGCACCTGCAAAATTCTATTGGAGAATCCCATAACATCCCCAATTGGCCGGCCTATTTTTTATATTTTTTAAAGTGGGGAGGTGAGTTTTTATTATTTTTATTTTTTATTTATTCCTGTTTCTTGTGCTCCCTAACATATGGTGTAGGCGCCTTATGCCATATGAGAAACACCAGCTATACATCTGTTATATTACAAGTGTAGTATAAAGAGTATTTGGATAGGTGTTGAGAAGTACAATTTAATTTGCATCAATACTAATACATTACTGTATGAGCAAGAGCAAGTAAAGTGTTTTAGCTCAAATTCTGAACGACTTGGTTGATAATTTAATAGTGTGGGCACCTTCACACGGTTTAATTATCCTCTCGACTTGGGTTTTGAACCCCGAGTCTCGAGTTGAAAGTCGAGCATCCTAGCCAAGAGCTAATGTGGCAAGATGAGTGAAGAGTTAGTTATAAAGCATATTTTGGCGACTCACAGAGTGTTTGCTGCACCACGAGTAGAAAGAGGCACAGTTGTGATAACCTTCTTCCTGTTTGTAGGAGAGTTCGCTGAAGTTCAGTTATGGGCAATTGTGCAGATAAGTTTTTCCTGTTTCGACAAGAGTGCACAGCGGTCATGGAAGAAGATAAGGAAAACTCACATTCAGTTCACAAGACACAGTTAAATAATAAAATCGTTAATTTTGTTTCTGGACTTCCCATTATTCGTTTTTCTATTCAAATGTAATATTATAAAACCATGTTCTTCATTCCAGCAATTTGAACAAATCTCTTTAAATTTTTCATGTCATGTCCCCACCAACAAATTCATTATAAATATTCTTCAAGTTCGTATCATCTTGTCTAAATATACAAAAAAAAATTCGCATTATCCCTCCTCGATAGCTTTAGCACTTTCGAATAAGTTTGAGCAAAATAAAATTCATCAAAATTTTTGTATTTTCCCAAAGTAAAATATTCACTAACAATATCTTGATTGTCAATAATAACATAGTCAAATATAACCAGAGAATCATTTTCAAATTAATCTAGAGGAATCATTGCATCATTGTTATTAAAAATAACTCGTTTTTTTTTTTAACTTTTTTGGATAACTTAACATAATAATTTTGTAACTGAATATATTTTGGTTGGTTTAAACTTTTTGAACAAACATACAATTTATTAAAATTTAGCCATCCTGTCTTATAAATAAAATTTATAATCAAATTGGTTTTTCACAAATTCTTGTGCCTACAATTATGGCCCTTATATTGCCAGGCTAAAGTTGGTCATTCTTTTTATTCTTAGCATTTTGTTTAATAATTAGAACACCAACACCACAGTCAAATTTTTAAATTTAATATGATAATTTTGTTGAGTAATAATTCGATTATAAATAACTTAACTTGAGAAACAATAGTTCTGTACTAAAGAAGAAACTTCTCTATGATATGTCATCAAAATAAATCGATTGCATTGGTTATTTTTCATGCAAAATTTGTATCACCTAATATAGAAAAGAATACTACAGTTGAAAAATTGAGTGCTGTTAGTGAAAAAAATAGGTTTATAATTATTCCTAGAGACCATTATGATATAGAATCATTAAAAGAAATTATAAATTCATTCGAACCATTTTCAACCTATAAAATTGATTTAACATCAGACAATAGGGAGAACAGAATATCTAGTAAATCTAAGTTTTATGTTAAATTTGGTGATAGAATATATTATATTATTGATTTTGAGAGAAATTTGTCGATTGAAAAAGAAAAAACGTTGTTATAGGTACTGACTAAATTACTTAATTTTAATCCATTTAAAACAAAAAAGAGAAATTTGCTGATTAAAGATAAAATTGTTATAGGTACTAACTAAACTATCTAATTTTAATCCATTGAAAACAATAAATGTTCACTGTAATTTGGCATATAAAATGCTTATAAAATATGATGAATCAAATTAATTAGAAACAAATATAATAGCTGGGTTTACACCAAAAATGATGTTTGGATTTAGAGATTCTATTGTAGGACATAATGCAATTTTATTAACTTCGATTAAATGTATTACATTTTTCTCTATCGTTATTGAATTCATTGTTCTATATTGTATTTTCTCATCATCACACTTTTTGTATTATTGCCAAATGTAATTCTCTTGCTAAAAATTCACTTCTTTTCACATTTAGCTCGTTTATTTTCTTTATTATCAACTATATATGCATATATTTTTCTCTTAAACCAACAAATTCACTCATTATTATATTATTTTTTGGATAATCACTTGTATAAAATTTATCTAACATTGTATTCATGTCTTTGTAAATATCTTCTGTTTTTATGTTATAAATGTATGAATTGGTATCTTGACAGAATAATTCAATTTTATCACCATATCTCGGTTTCATTCCTTTTTAATGAAAATTGTACATCTATTCTTTTGATATGTCTGAAATGGATATACCTACATAACATAAATGGGTTTATTAAATACTTCAAATGATTTTTTGATATGTATATCTCCAAGATTATAATTCAATATAGTACTTCACTTAAAGTTGTGTTTTGCTGTTAACTATTCATAATATTTGGCCATTGCCATTATTTTTATATTTCAACATTGTTCCTGATATTTTCCATTGTTTTACCAAGCACAAAATTATTCATCACTTTATAAAAATATTCTCAAAGTCTTTTTAGCATTAGTTCTCATTGATGTATTTAAATCCATACATTTTTTCAGTCAATCAGACTGATTAAACTTCAATATTCTATGTATTTTAGTAAGCTTTAACTCATTATTTAGATACTGTTTCAAATAGTGATAGTTATTACATACTTTTGTTTGTTATGTAAATTTGTTAACAATTTGGATTTATTTGTTCTTGGAACTACCTTATTTTCTGGACAAAAGGGAAGATCTTTATATGAATTATGTAATTCTTATGGGTATTCTAAATCAACTTCTAATATGCAACTATGATCAGAATCATCCTTTAAATTATATATATAATTTTGTCAAAAAACGAATTTAAATTCAGGATAATCAGCCCAATCTTAACCACCATATGGTAAATATTGTGAAATTACCCATCCATATAATTATTTGCACCAAGATATGCAAAATAATTAGACTCTTGTTATGGATTAAAATCTTCTAAATATTTATTATTTACTTTTAAATATTGTTTACCACATTGTGATATTCCACCTCTTATACCCCTTTCTACCATTAAGATAATATCATAATCATATAGAGCATATAAAGGCTGTTTAGATAGTTTAACAGTGCACTCCATAGTAAACCTGGTGCTGTAAAATACCATGCCAGATCTAAATAATATGCATTTGTACACGTATTTCTAAAATTTTCTAATATATCTGCTAGCAATAATACATTATTTTATAAATATAAATAATGATATTCCCCAAGATTTTTCATATTGAATCGATCCCATATGTATTTTCCATGTTCATAGTCTTCATCACTTATGTTAAATTAATTAAATTTATCATAAAATTCATTTTTTGGTGTAAATTCTGTTCCGTCAAATTTCTTCGAACAATCCATATAATCGTATGGATTAACACCCTTTCTAATAACTAAATCTACTTTGTCTTTTGGAAAATGCTTTTGTGTATGTTTCATTTGATCTTTGGTTAAATTACATGATAATTTATCTATATTACTAGTCATGAATTTAAATGTGTCTATATATCTCATTAAAAAAATTTCTGTTTTTTTTTTTACCAAAAGTAATTAACTTTTCTTCATTCTTTGCAATAAAATATATTCGCTTATTATCATATCCTAGTTCTTTAATAAAAAATTTAGCATCATATCCAGCTAAATTATGATAATAAATTGATACAAATTTGCATAATTGTAGAGCTAGGTTGCAACTATTACATATTGGACCGATGAATTTTCCAGTTAAATGATCGTGGTGGCTTTTTATTTTATGAGTTTCTGTATATTTATGCTCAAAAACAGAACAATTTTTAGATTTATTATAAATTTTCTTTTCTTCTCTTGTATGCATATGCACTGGTTTAACTTGTGAATATATTTCCCCAATATCATCTACTTCTCTTTTCATTAATTAAAAAAAAATGTTCATTTGGACCACAATATACAACCAGTCGCCATAACATAATCGCCATAACTACAATACAATACAATACAATACAAATAATCGCCATAACTAGGTACAATATAATAACAATTACCAGAAGCTTCGTGTAACTGATGCTTCACTGTGTATGATTCTTCATGTAACTTTAAATCAATGTTATTTATTTGATCATTAGTTAGATTATATCTTTCTTTAAGTACTTGTCTATAAAAACCATTATCAATATCTTCTTCTGTTAAATGGTATATTTTTGAATTAATTTAACAAATTTTTTATTTCTCTTGGGTTGAGTTTAGTGGTTGATATTTTTTTAAATTTTGATTCAAAGTCTGCACATATTACAAAATGAACTTTCATTGTATATTGCTATTTTTTAAACCATGATACACTTGCATCACCTTTAGGTATAACAATTCTTGCTGAATCATTTTTGGAGCAGTTGACTATATGTTTATTTAATTTTTCTTATGATGTAAAAGTTTGAAGACACATACGCATATAAAAATTTTATGTTGATTAATTTTTTGTCCTGAAAGCAGCTTCAATAGATGTTTTATCCAACAGTAATTTGAATTTTCTTAATTTTCAAAATAAAGTCAAGTTACATGTTTGCCCTTTTTCTGTTTTGTAATTTTTAATGGATAAACATTACATTGCCTCATCAGAAGAGTATGAATTTGTAACACATCCAATTTGATTTTCCGTTTTTGTAATATCATCAATTTTAATAGGATAATCATATTTATCTATTATTTTATCAATATTAAGACCCACATTTTTATATTCAGTTACTCTATATGAATGGTTGTCTGCTGGAAACAATGCTGAATTAATATTGCCCAGAGAAAACATTTCTGATCTTCATTTTTTACTTTAATTTATGCTTTTTTATTCTTAATCTTTTCTGGTAGTTCAATATATGGTGATCCATTTAATGGATATATACTTATTTATTGCTAATTGTATTCCAATTATCATCTGAAGTTCATCCTTAATGTCTTCTTTGTAATTCAGATAATTGTGTAATTCCTGTTTTATAATTGTATAAGTTTTTATAATTTCTCCTTTGTTCAATATTCTGTGATTAATGACTGAAATGTAAATAATTCTACTTGATTATTTTCTTGCTTGTTACAATTGGTATATAATATAATGATAGTTTTCAGTCCTCTGGATGTTCTAAGATGATCACGTATTGTCTCAAAAACTTAATTTTTACAGAAGTTAGAAATTGATTAGGCTGTACTAAATTTAAGGAATTTCCAATGTTATATGTTGATAAATTGAATTTAAAAGCTGTATTAAATCTGTAATTTTTATTTGTTCTTTTATTTCTTTGGCTTACAAAAATATTAGTAGAATAGAGGAATATTTCTTCTAATTCATTTTATCTTCTTTATATAATTAATTGATATTGGCATCTGATAAAGGTAAATTTCAAAAGCATTTTTTTGTCGCCCATTCTTTTATTTGCATACCATTATTTCTAGGCTGTACAGATAGATAATTAGAGAATGGAAATATTTCTTTTAATTAATTTCTATCTTTAGAACATAGTTCTTTGATATTGGTATATTAAAAGGGTATATTTGCGAAGTTTCGTTTTCTTTTTCATTTATAATAAATGGTATGAAAGTAGTAATTAATCAATTTTTCTTAGCCTGTGCCAATTTTTAATTTTATATCCTTTAGCTATAATTCTCAAATCCAGCACTCTCTTTTCACTCAACACAACTGCTATCTGCTCGACGACATTTTTTCTTTTACTTATAAAGAAAAATATATAATGACTACAAGAAATGTTAAGATTATGAAGATATGTAAAACATAATAAATACATTGAAACTGAAATCTGTGAAGTGTTTAAATTATTGGTAACAAATTAATTTAACTATTTAAAAATTAGCTATTTATATATTTAACTTCTTGATATGATGCTATTTCTCATTAAAGCAATTTTTACATATTGATGCGGTTTTTGTCCTTAGTTATTTTATGAATTGACAGTAAATTTATTGATATATCCTTATTACATACTCTACATGGTTTTTGTCGGATAGTTATCATTTTAAAATTCTTTTATAATATCGACTAATGTATTGTGTGTGTTAGTATTTTGATGTCTTTTGAACTGTATATTATAAATGTATTTTCCACATTCACATAGTACTTTCTCATTATTTAACTTATAATTATTTTTGACATTTCCAATGAAGCTTTTTTTACATATTCATGCATGTTTGTCCGTAGTTTTTTTTCCAATAGTAAAAATTTATATGTTTAATACTTCACCACATTTTTTACTTTGCTTACATATGTTGTTATTTTCCAGTTCACAAGAGAGTTATGTTACCATTTTTGTTTTATTTATAAATAAAAAATTAATAATAAACATTAATTTTATTTTAATTTTATTATTATTTAATTTAAATTTACTTTTTATTAATATTTTTTTCTTTTTAAATAAACCAAAATTGAATAGCTGTTCAAAAAGTGAAACAACTCATTTGAATTGAATAAACTACAAAACTTCTAAAAAAAAAATAAAAAGTATGTTGCTACCGAATTTCAATTTTATGTATCTAAATTTGGTTTTAAAAAAATGAATTGTATTCTAGATGGCAAATATAAATTTACTTTACACCAGATCTTTATGTAAGTATGTTTGATAAAAATGCTTTAAAATTAATAAATGAGAAACAAATTTCTATAACATATGAAGGCTTAAAAGAAATGAAATATGGCAAATCTATGCATGATATAGATATCCCTTAAAACGTATACATTATATTGATTTGAATCTTTCCATTATCTTTTATAATATTTGACATGTTTTTAGCTTAAATTTGCATGTTTTTTTAATTAGTTAAAATCCTCCACGACAATTTTTGGAAAAATTTAAAATGTGCTTGTTTTTATCTTAAATTTACATAATTTTAGCTTTAATTTGCTTGTTTTTGAGAATTGAAAATCGAGGTTTCTAGATGCGCGCAAAAGTTGCTTGAAAACAATAAAAATACTTGTTTTTTTTTTTTTTTTTTTTTGTGGTAAAATGCTTGATTTTTCGACGAAAATGTTGGGTGGTCCAGGGTCGGCATTATACATATACTTCTCTGCTTTGTTAACCGTAACGCGTGAGCCTTGAGTAATGTTGCCCCAGATTCTACGAACGCTTCCCAATCACGTTTACGTCCCATTTTGAAACTTCTCTCTCTTTCTCTCTCTCTCTCTCTTTAGCTGGCTACTTATAACATATTTTCCAGCTAAACAGTCAGCAGAACATCGCTGACAAATGCGTGCTAGTAATAACGTTAGCAAAGTGTCCTCTGCCTCGTCCTTGTCAGCCACCATTTGCAAGAAACGGGGATCGTGATAATTAAATTTATGCCAGGCAGTAAGTTTAGCACTTTGAGCGTGGTACAGACTTACTAGCAATCAAGACAAGCTAGAAATGAGTCTCCTATGTTCATGACCGCATCGCCATCCGTTCTGCTATTATCTATATTCCCATTTCCACCGTCCTGCTGGTCCATACATTAGGCAACTTTCATTACTGGCTAGCTGTCTGCCGATATAATTCAGAGTAGAAAGTGTCCCAATCAGTTATTATTTACTATGTAAAATGATGTACAAACCATAATGTTTAATTTAAGTAATTTATTGAGCGTTGCTGACTTAATGCTACTTTGCATAGAACCTTATGTAACGTGCAGGCGAAGTAATATTTCCTCATCCGTACCTGTAGAGACTGCGAATGTTGAAATATCACAGCAAACTCCACAAACGTCAGTTAAATTCAGACGACGTAATTATTACGTCTACGTGTTAAGCAAGTAAAAATTTTTATGTAGTCGACGATTTCTGCATAATCGCATGGAAAAAAATTACAACTTTACTGTTTTTGAGAATAGAATAAAATAAATCACGGAACAAAGGTAGCTGAAAGGTGCCACCATCATTCATTTCATGGCGTGTTTAGCAAAAGTTATTATTAAAAAAAAAAAAAAAAAAAAAATCGGTGGTATTTACATTTCAGAATGAGAAGAATATACTTTATTTAAGCAAAAAAATAAAGGAGAATATTTGCACATTGATATTACATACATATTTGATACTAGATCATGCTGTCTGTTAAAATGACAACTACTCTATTCTGTAAGTGAGCTAGTAATTATCAGCTTGCCGTATAAACATTAACACTGTGGCATAGATCCATTTAAAACCATGACAAATTTCATCCGTATTAAATTACATGGGGTACTATACCAGTAACCGGAAAAGTATTTCAGGGCAATATAAAATAGGTTTTCCGCTAAGCGGCGCTATAGAGAATGTATAAATTGATATAAAAAAGAAATATTGGAGCAACAGAAATCCATTATTTACTTACTTTAGACGGTTGTTCCCTCTAAGGCTGGATTAGCGGCTATATTTCCAAATGGGAAAATACTGTAACACTATCAGTGAAATACTTGAAGATTTAGGAAGCGGAGAGAAGAACGCAGTTGACAACAAAACAAGTTAAAATATAAACTGTAGCATTATCGATAGTCGTGACGCGGTAGTAATGCTAAGCTTTTTCCTAAACCAATCCGGAACATTTTTGACAGGTTGAGGAGCTGGGGTGGCTGAGTGGTTAGGCTGCTCGCCTCCCACCAAGGCGAGCAAGGTTCAATTCCCGGCAGGGTCACTTCCGGATTTTCGCAAGTGGAAATCGTGCCGGACGATACCGCTGGTCACCGGGGTTTTCTCGGGGACCTGCCGCTTCTTCCGCCCTTGCATTCCGGCGCTGCAACATTATCACTTCATTTCACCCTAATAGGGTCTCAAGACCTCGTTGTTAAGCGCCACCCAAATCTCTGAACTCAACAACTCAACTTTGACAGGTTGACTTATACGTATGCCAAGCATCTCGGCGAGCCAGTCTCCACAACTGCGTACACGGTAAAACGAGAACTTTTGAAAGCCATGCTTTAGATCTACTTGTATACACGTTGTGTATTCCTCCGCATTATGTAACATTTATCATTGTCTTGGGCCTCATCATTTTATCCATGCATCGGTCAAATGAAATGGTTAAATTATAAAAAAAAAAGAAGTAAATACTTTACAAATCTGCTCAAATTTTACACATCGGAGCATTAAAAAACAGAAAGTGAAAGAATCAATTTTAAGTTATCACGAATGGTTACCCAACACTTTTTTTCCGACGTTAGGATACGGAACTACTTCCCATCCATCGTTACCAACTTTACTGAGCGCATGTCACTCAGTGCGCCCCTTAAAATATACGCATGTAGAAGCAGTGACTCTTTCCTAAGGTTGATTTCAAAAGTGCTCACCTTATCGTGAACAACCTTCTCAAGTATACTCTGTTCGCAGTTTCGCCATAGTTTTTTTAACCAAACCTTTGATAAATCACCCCACGTGTGACGTGTTTGGTTGTTTACCTAAGTATGCCACGTATCACAAGCGTTCTATACTTTTCTTGGAATATAAATACATATTTTTTAATTAAATTTAATTTTTTCTTTTATTTTAAACTATAATATTTCATGTATAATTAATGTTAATAAAAACAGGGCGAAAATGGGTGTGTTGGCAATGCCCAGTATGAAATAGTTCTCATGCAAAAATATTGTTAAACTGAGCGCTCAGCAATGCCATGCGTAGTGCCTTTGGTCTAAGTTTCTATATTGGTTAAGCTTTGTTTGGAAGAGGCGGAGGAATATCCTGGAAGTAGTTAGCGGGGCTTCAGAAATTTGGAAGTAACCGTGAATCGAATACAGGTTTTTTTTTAGCTGTTACTGTACACTAGGAGATTGTAGTAACTGACTGATTCGTAAACCGTGATTTTGGTCTAGGTTGTGAAAGGTGCATATTAGTATAGCAGAACACGAGAAAGCAGCTCATTGGTTGTGATAGCGAAACAATTTTAAGTACAGCGCATTTAGAACTGTCTTGTTTACAACACCTGAAACCGTAAATTAAATAGGGTCGGTAAGAGTTAAGTATTTTATAGAACGAACTAGGGCCTATATCGTAACCATATTGTGGCTTGAAATAACAAGTACTTTACATAAAAGTTTGCATTCTTCAGTCCTAACAGTTGTCAGATCGTGTATCGGCTGTTTCTGTTAACATCAGAGCTTCCTGGCGCCTGAACTATGCGTTGCTGAGTGGTTGAAATACAAGTTTCTATAAGAAGCTTTTAAACGTTCGTCCAATGCGCTTTTCTACGAAAAGAACGCACTTCAAAGTAGCGATTGCGGATACAAGAGCAACGCACTAAGTTAGATAAAATTCAAGCAAATTAAAGTCAAAATCTGTAAAATCTTTCGAATTTTAGCTCAAAATAGAGAACATTTAAGGTCAAAATCAAACAAATTTCAACATGTTTCAGGCCCCTTGAGCAGGGCCTTTTTCCAGTAAAATTTAAGCTAAATCATAATATTTGGATAAAATGTCAGCACCATTTTTTTCTTCTTCTTAATACTTTTTTTCTATATAAAACAAAAATTGAATCTCTACTCAACTAGTTGAACAATCCCTTTGAATTCACTCAACTGCACGGTCTAGAAGAAAATAAATGGTTTACTGCCACGGATTTTGAAATTTATAAATCTAATTTTCGAAAGAAAAAAGAAGAAAAAAAAAGTGTTCTAGATGGTAAGTCCAAAATTTCATTACCAGAGCGTTATGTGAAAATATTATATAAATATGCCTTGAAACTAATAAATGAGAAGGCAGTTTCTATATCATAAAAAGGCTTAAAAGTAATGAAAAATGAAAAATTTATCTATGATCTAGAATTCTCTTAAGAATTTTCTTCTAATTTTGTGATATTTTTTTATACTAATTGATTTGGCTTGTAGATTTAGATTAAATTTGGCTCATTTGACAGGGAAGGGACCTGATCAATGGGTTTTATTTAAAGTGTGCTTGATTTAGATTGCAGAGTCGGATCAAATTAGCTTGATTTTGGCCTTGATTTGATTGATTTTGGGAGTAAAATTGAAGAGATAGATTATGTCTCCAGAAGATTTTGGAAATGTTTGCTTGAAAATGAGAAATTTACTTTTTTTTTTTAGCCTAATTATTGCGCTGCTCTTGTATTCGGAATATACTTCTACTCAGAGTAGGTCTTTTGAGAAGCCATTTCAGATCATTACGACATATTTAGCTAATAACAGCCTTTTCAAAGCGCTGCATCTCAAAATATACGCGTTAGATACATACGATAAGCTCGGATAACTACAATATGGTACTGCCACAACATATCAAGGGCCCCGCGTTGAACAATACAGGACGTATGTCATTCGATCGATAAGCTTCAGATGTCGGTTAATCACGAAAAAAGAAGTTGAAAACGTATCTACGACATATGGTCTAAAAATTATTCTAAGGGAGGTACACATTTTTTTAATTGGAGTACAAGAAAACATTTATTACGGTACCACTGGAATGTACCTCTCTCTGGAATCTTCCCCTACCTTTAATAGACGAAAAGGTGTGTTATTGGGTATTGTGCGTGCCCCAGCTGCCAGATATTGGTAAATATTATTTTGAAAGCAAAACACGAATTACTCGAAAACTGTGAGATTCGGGGTATTTACACAAGGTGACATTTTTGCTGATTGAGACACGAGGATTAATAATCCATTCTTTAAATCCCGAGTATACTACGGCGACCTGGATGTTAGTTCGAAGTAGGGGTAGTAATAGTGATTATTTGCATGAAATAATTTGATGACAGCGACAAGTGTTGTGTTTAAATATATTTGTTCACTTAACCATTATCTGTACAATCGGTGTTCCATATTAAATATTATCTCCAATATTTGCAATAAACAAGTGTTTCAGGTCCAACTTCAAAGTTGTGTAACATCCTTAGTATTCAATTTCGACCATATTTTGTATATATATTGCAAACTTATTTTTTTTTTTTCGCGATTGACATACAATTGAAGTTTGTCTCTAGAATTTAGATACATCCTGTATACAGACTTTCCACCAATGAAATAATAGTGCCACCGCTTAAAGTCCCGCAGGTACACGAAGCACGACGAGAACACTGCACGCTACTTGAGAGTCTTGCGCTTAGAGGCGATGGCTCATGTGATGGGAGTGGCAGAGTCGCCCGTATCGCTCGTTCTCTCTCTCTCACACACACACACACACTCTCTCGCTTCTCGACCTCAAACGCCGAAAATGGCTCGGATAACTACAACATGGTACTGCCACGACATCTGGAGCACCCGAAAACCTTCCTTACGCAGGGGACACTCATCTAGTGAGTCCGTGACCCATATCCCCCGGCTGTAATGGACTTCATAACCACGGTAAAATAAACACCGTGTTTATGACAGGTGTTGTGCAATTTCAGCACATGGGAATATCCACCTACACCAACCCTTACTGCTTACATCCGATGAAATAAATTAAACTAGGCTAAATGATTTTTCGAAAACTTCTTATTGTTTTGCTTGCAACATAGTTTCCAATATTTTTTTTTCTTTTGTAGGCTACACACTGAACTCGTGCGTACCTGCGCACAGTAGATTCGAGTGCAATACATTTTTAGTTAGTTTTATTAACGTCACGCATTTTATGCCGTGTGTCTGATGGTGTAAAGGACGGGTGGGAAACAGGCGGATTGCAAACTATAGTAATTGAGTAGTGCGTTTAAAATCGTTATACCTATACTAAAATTATAAATCGGAACATCGATTGTTTAAAGTCACGCTTTCACATTTTCGGCCACGTATGCAAGATTAATTTTGTTCGTATATCCATTGCTATATTGTCCAGTCAGGCAATATGACTAAGGAATTAGAGGTATTGATGGTGCTACGACAATCAATATGGGAGTTTGTTCTCTGAGATTCTCTCTCGTTGGGGCGAGTGCAAGGGTATTTCCTACCAAACATTGTAATATTTAATGTACTGCTCTTTCCGTCGCAAATATTTTACAATACTTAGGGTTTCCACCGTTATTCATTTGAGACTACCCTGACGTTGACCAGATTTCTAGAAAAAAATTTTACGATGGACTCCGTTACACAGTTCTTGCAACATAATGGAGGTGAATAAAACGCTCTCCGTATACTGCAGAGAATACCTGAACAGATTGTCAACCATAGTCAAAACTGTGTTTTGTACCATTCTGGCAGTAGCCTATAAAGAATAGACCATAGGTAAGTTAAATGAAAGCCCTGTTTGTTTGCTCTGTCCACTTCAATTGCGCTTATTAAAAGTGAAAATTATATCGCAATTGAAAAATGTGGCGATACGATTACTGTAACTGCAACATAAACTGGTTGCGACTTGCCACAAGTCCGACGCGTGGCAATAAGGATGTTAACCATTGTACTGACGTGACCATGTAAAGGTAAAGTTAATGGGTGCCAAAAAATCTCACTAATAATATTTAAAATATAATTTTTGCATTAGACCCACGTTTTGTTATTACAGGCACGTGATTAATGATAGAAGAGTCATACAAAGCTTGGTTATTTCATAACTACCTGACTTTTAACTGCAATGTTCAAAGTTTCCTGAAATACTCCTGTTTTCACTGACAGCTTTCAAATTCCCTGACATTTCTCTGTTTTCCAGGTTTTGCACACTAAGTGGCAACTATGAATACTAAATCTTTAGGAAGTGGAAAAGTTTATTTGCACTATCCACGTGCTTTTTGAATCAGACCTCTGTAAAGTCACCACACGTATGACGTTTTTGGTTGTTTCTTAAATGTGCCATACATCGCAAGGGTTTTATACTTAGTTAACATAAAGGTTATTTTGTTTTCAGTCAAATTGAACTTTCAATTATATTTTAGCTCTAAATTATAGAATTTTATGTATGATTAAATTACTAAACACAGAGGAAACATGCGTTGGCAATGCCTAGTTAGAAATAATTCTCATGTCAAATATTATTATAGGCTATTGAAGGTAAAATGAGTACTTTTGAAAGCACTGCTTAAGATCTACTTGTATGCAGATGTGTATTCTTCCGCCTTGTGAAAGATTAATTTTGTAATGGGCCTCATCACTTTAATCATGTGTAGGTCAAGTGAAACTCTGAAGTTATTAGAAAAGTACATTTTTTAATAATCTGCTCATAGTCTCCTACATACCCTACTGCAAGAAACACGGTTCTGTTGGTGTCTGTGTTAGAACTCACCATCTTCCTATTGGTATATACCACACAGGACACTGCCCTGTACGAAGGGGAATGTGGGTGTGTGAGTGAAGAGATTTGGTTGGCTCTTAACATCGAGGTTTTGAGAGCCGATAAGGGTGAAGCGAAGTGAGTATGGAGCGGCGCCGTAGTGAGGGGCGAGGGGGGTGGGAGATCCCCGAGAAAACCCGGCGACCAGCGGCATCGTCCAGTACAATTCTCTCTTGCGAAAATTCAGGAGTGGCCCGGCCGGGGATTGAGCCCGGTTCGCCTTGGTGGGAGACGAGCAGGCTAACCGGTAGGCCACCAAACGCCCCAAGGGGAATGATGCACGAAAGCCATATATTCTCCTAATATTTGTCACGAATTCTTTTCAGAGGATTTTTTTTTTTACCCCAAGACTTAAATAATACCTAATTTAGAACACTTTTTTTCCGCACATTGTTAGATAATCGCTCTCTTTATTATTCTCGGAGTGCTGATGAAATATTAAAAAATATATCTAAATTCTTATTTCCCTTCAGTGCACTGCTGTGCGGTAGTCGTCTGGTGCATGAGGGAGAAGGGATGGGCCGGGAAAGGACGTGGAAGGTGTAAGAAAACGGTGGTCACGTGTATGAAAGAGCTTGCCCGGCTTCGTGACGTCACGCCCGATGGTGCCAGTTGGCGACAGAATCTGACAGCGGTGTCAGCTGGCGCGCAGGGACGAGGTGGGACATATAATTTCGTTTCCCTAATTTGGCATTAAAAGGGGATCCGTTGAAGCGAAGGGGCCATCCCTGTGCGTGGGTTGAACGCCAAAATCCTGGAGTTGGCTTGTGTACAAACCGCCGTGGTCTCAGTGGAGCACGTGTTCAAAATTACAACTTAGAAACATATTGTGTGTGTGTATATATGTATATATATATTCTTTTTTTTTACATTGTCCTCTAAACATGTTCACCATGTTCTGCAAACAAAATTATGTTATTTGCTTACATATACTAATAAATTATTTGTAACATTTACTATTTGCAAAACATTTCGTACGCCCTCATACAAATGAAATAGGCAAATACGAATAATTTTCAAGGAAACAGCAACAGTAATCAAAATGGAAAGTCATTAGTTAGTTCAAGCCAAGCAGAAAGTCGCGAGAGAAATCAAACTTTCGAAATTGCAAATTGCTGAAAACGTTTTCCTCCTTGTTTGTGTTACATGGATTTTGGTACTGTAATACTATTATTTTGCCATTTTTGAAATAGTTTAAGATAACAGAACTTTTCGGTTTCAAATTATATACCACTTTTTGGAACGTGAAAAAAGAAATTAAAGAAAAATAAATCAAATTACAAAAAAAAAAAAAAAAAAAAAAAAACAAGGTCCATGCAGCAAGGAAAACTATGTTTTATTAAAGTCGCTGTCAAAAATTTAATACCAAAACAGGCATACGCTAGGTTCAACACATAAAAGCAATTCTATAGACACTTGAATAGAATCTATATTTTCTTTGAGCTGTTTTTAGTCGTAAAATATTACAATGTCTTTAACATAACAATTCGTGCCCATGTACGACCAAATGTGAATAAACAAATAAAATGTCGGCTTACACACAAAGAAAAATGCCTCGGGTATTTGGCACAAACAACATAAACAAGTGCCACAAAAACATAACAAAGTGGCATAAAAATAACGATATTAATAAATGACCTGGCATAAACAAATAGAAAGTAAGTGAAATACACAAATAAACATGAATGCTGGGAGTAGAATGATTTGGCAAACTTGGGCACAAGGGCATGGGGGTGCGGATTGTCAGAGTTAAAGTTATAAAAATGTATTAAAAAGATTATCTAAAATACATAAAAGATTTATTTTAAATTTTTTAAAATGTTTTATTAAAATTTTATATAAAAATTTATTTTAAAAAATTATTATTAATTTTTTTAAACTTACATTTCCGGAGGGTTCCTCATTACCATGCCCACAGAAAACTGATCGCCCCCACTCCCTCCCCAACTTCATTATATTTAATTGCCCAATTTACTCACATTCGTTCGAACTCCACCCCTTTACCCCTGATCCAAAATCCCTTCGCCTTTGTTCATTTCATCGTATAGTTGTCTTGGTTTTGTTTAGTTCTGTGATTTGTTTATACATTGCTGTTGGCCGCCATCTTGGATTTCATGTTTACTTTAAAATCACCTACGTGGTGCTAGTATATTAATAATTGATATCGCCACCATGACAGCTGTCGATTTAGCCACCAGGTGGCAGCTGTATTTGTTAATGTTTTTCAAGTATATCTGGTGCTGTCGGCACCCTCCATACTGATTTCTATTTTCAGCATGTAGGTGCCATTAATTTCTTTATTATGCTGTCTGCTATCGGCTTGCACCGAATGGTGACAAGAACTATTCTTGCATAGTGTGTAAACTGTCATATTTAATTTTTTTGTTTTATTTTTCAACGTAAGTATTTTTATTTAGAATTATTGTTTTTATATAAAGCAGAAAGATTTTTATAATAAATAAAATACAAAAAGTTTTTAAAGCTATTTTTTTTATTTAGTAGTGTACAAAATGAGATAACAGATATACACATTGAAAAATTATCTTTTATACTTCTTTTGCATATTGCAAGCCACTGTTCCCAAGTGAGTTCTGGTTTCCGAGGGTAATCGCTATAATGCTTAAAACACAATTTTCAGACATGAACTTTGTACCCATGCGAAGTAATTTGCAAGTTAACCAGTTGTGGAAATTTTTTTACGTAACTATAATGCGAAATATTCGTTTCGTCCTTCACCATCAGCAGATAGATATGTTCAGTTTTCTCGGGCTTAGTCACACGTGTTGGCACCACTTTTCCCCTAGCATTCAGCGAGTACACATTTACAAACACGCCAAGGTTGTTCTCAAATGCTCTTATTTGCTGCAGAGGAGTCACAAAATTCAGTCTGTTATAATCAAACTTTTCTTCCATCTCAGCATACCTCTTGTCCACACACTGCAGATTCGATGACAACAAATCCGGGCAACACTGACCACTTGAAACATTTTTTGTCATAGTTATGGAGAATGATTATGGCAGATTTTGTTTGATAAAATCCGGAAGGTCGACATATTTCTAATAACTGTGAAGGTACATCCTCTGTGGTACTTGGAGGAAGCCCCTTGCACATGTTCATATATACCCTTAGACCAACCATTCGTGAAATCGACACACCACACTTCGAATATGTGTGCTTTTTTTTGGGTGGGACTCTTTGTACAGCCATGCCTCTCATGTCGACGGGCACTGTTGCTGCAAGTGAAAATCTTTTCACAAAAGCGACACTTGTAATGTCAGAATGGTTCACCAGAGCTGTTTGGCCATACAGTTTTCACTGTAACAGAGGTCGATGGTCCAGTTGGCGATGCAGTTCGGAAGTTGCGGTTTCGTATTTTACCATAATCGTCGTAGGACACTGCAGTCTCCTTGAGCCCGAAGCCATTTTGGCTATGGAAAACCTGCAGATTACAGTACATATTGAAACTGACGATATTCGAAGATGAACAAACCACTATAGAGTATGAACAGTTATATTTATACATTTTCAGCTGAGCTCACGACAGTATTTTGATGGCATTGCCTCGGCAATTGTATTATACAAGTCGGTCGTAAAGTATCAGGCAGAAAGAGAACCATGTTTGCAGGTATATTTCCAAGTGCAGTAAATTCGATCTTACAGTCGATTACATTGGAGGCAATGTGTTCGTTCTGTGTACTCATATCGAATACCTTGAGTGGAGCCAAACTCTTTAAAGTATTAGGCCTCAGTATCGTGAATTGGGGGCATACATAATGTGCATTGTGAATTTGAGCATACATTTGATATGCCAGCAAGTACTGCCCATTTTCAAAGATTATGTTCATGTCAACGCATATCTTTTACTATTATACAGGTTTTCACATTTTATATTTGACATGTGTTGAACTGCGAACGGCTCACTCTCATATTGTGCGGTCTTCTGGTCTGTAGCACAACGATGATATGGCTCGGTCTCTCAGAAGACAAGCTGGACTTCACCATTCAGTTGATGCGCTGGCTTGCTGGTATTCCTGGGTATATCTCCAGACTCCTCGGCCTGAAAGTCACATCGATGTTTTTGAAATATTACAAATTCAACATTTTGTATGTTCAGCAGTGCACAACTGCACATGAGGCAGTATCCATTCGATAGACTGTAGATATAGTTCCACTGTCTTCAGGTTTTCTGCCGTGCCCAATAGTGTCTGCATGCGTATTGGCTAGGAGCAGCACCAGTTCCTGCTTAAAATTGAAAATAATTCGCTTGTAGTCTTAGACAAATCCTAATAGCATGGAGAGCGTGATGCATACTGCGAACTTACCTCCAGGGTATATAGAAACAATGTAGTCATCTTCGATTTCCTAGCCTGCCATCTTGGCTGCAGACAGCTCATTCGGGGTGAGTGAAGTGAAACGTAATTTTTGATCGTCGAGGTTATGCCCACATCTCGCGACTGGTCCACCTCGACACAGTTGAGAAAATACGTGATGCAATCGATCAGGCGAATAATTCTGTTGCTCGTTATTTTCGTCGATGCTGGGTTGGTTTCATCTTCTTTCGTCAGTCACCCTAATACGCAGGAATGAATAGCAAGGAAGAACACAGATATCTCGGTGTCACCCCGCAATCCGAACTTACGATGATAGTGTGTATGGTCCGATCAGGAAAGGCTGGTACGTGTGAAGTTCTACCTTCGTTGCGCTGTCTTCAAAAAACGACCGGCTCTTTGATGTTTAGGTAATCTTCCATGATGATTGACTTTGAAGCCAAGACTGCAGAGGAAAATCTTGCTAGCATGTGTTAAGGCTTGGCCTCACCCGCCATGTTGAATTTTCCATTTACATGTCATAACTCCCTTCTCAGTGAAATAACCAAATATTTGTTATCATGGCATTATCGCAATTGACAATCCCCTTCATATTTAGTCGTCAAACTTCATCCACATGTGATATGGTGATGGTACAATGGCATTAAAATGTTCATAACTCTCGAAAAAATATGGCATCACTACTTAACGAATTTTCAGAATTTATGTTTGTACGTCAGCGTAACGTATATTGTCATGGTTATATACTAGCAGTTTCGTAATAAGTGTCGGTATACAACTGAAATAAGCTAGAACCAATAATTCAACATGGCGCGTAAGGCCGAGCATTAACTCCTTGGAGACCTGGGGTGTGCTGATTGCAGGTTTTACACGACACTATTCATTGTTTCTGGTCGACATAAATCTTATTCCCATCTTCTCAAACGTAGACGTAGGGCGATTTCTTCGTTTAGGAAGTTTACCAAATCTCCGTGTTTGTCGACGACTGTCAGGACCACTTCGTGTGCTCTCTTCGCGACGACCGGAACATATATGATGCTTTGCGATGCTACGACAAGTTTAAAACCTGGAGGGACCATAGGCGATAATTCGTGTACCATACAGCTCGACCTGCCATAGAGGTGTGTGCCACTGGCCAAATTGCAGTTTATTCGTTTCACGTTGGCCAGCAAGAGAGTGCAACAATATTCAAATAAGTCATTAAACGAATTCAAGAAAGGGAGAAAATAGTTATTTGGAGACTTTGCTCACTAATGAGGACAACAAACAAACGGGGAAACTCATGTATTCATCGTAACCAAAATTCCAAAGTAATCCAAATGCACAACTTTATTTCTACTTACTACGGCATGTTTGGCACTAAGATACAAGTTAATCCATGAACTAAGTTCCTAAGAAAACACACACCGGAACACAGTGATCATGTGCCATCTTGCTCCTCTGCCAAAACAGAAGTGCCTGAATCGAAGCCGTTAAGTACGAAGCAAAGTCAAACAAATGAGTAATGAAATGATTAAAATGTTGCCGATAGATGTCGTGGGCCGTCAACAAGAGGCGAATTGCGCTCAGAAACACAGAATTGAGGGAAACGATCATGAGAACAGAAGCACTTTTTTTTTTTTTTTTTTTTTGTAATATCACGTATCAAGCAGGAAGGATGCGCCAAGGAAAAAAGCTAGAAGTGCAGCTGCAGGGAAGTACTTAAGTGGAAGGGCAGCCTGAGACGATGACATCTAATTTTCAAAGCTGCAACGCACATCCGGCCGGTAGAGAAACAAATCTCACGAAACACTGGTCTGCAGGTAACACAGGATTTAAAACGCAACTTTCTAAGCTCAAACCAAAACTGAATTGAAACCAAAGTAACCTAGAGAAATACGTAAACAGTAAAATAGTGACAAACAATAGCTAAATAAACTGAAATACCTAAATAACTTCCTATTTATGTTCTGATAAATAATGAAATTAAACAGACACAACATGGACTGTAATCAGTTATATCATAAATAAATACTGGGCATGTATATTGAATTAGTAATCAAATAAATCTTGGATTTTTAAAATATATAATAAAAGCATTATTCACAACATTGAGTAAATACAAAAATGTTATGAGCCAATTACACTATTAGTCGCAATCCTTTTCCTAGACTTCAATACTGAATGTAGGTTTCAACATTATTTGAAAACAGTACGATAACAGTAGCACAACACTGAAAGAATCACTGTCATTTTTAATTAATCCGTAACTATGGTTATCATCACTTAAAACCATCTATAGACTCTTCACGGTAAAGTGAGCACTTTTGAGGCCCTAGTTACATTTTACTTTGAGCCATTTCTCATCCTTGAACCATCTTTTGAAATAAATATTGCCATGTAAGTAATAAATGCAGTGTGTATATTTCACCGCAGTCGAAAGTTAACTTCTAAAACTAATGTAAAATATATTTATTGATTATTATTCCAAATTAGAGGGCTATCAAAAGTGCTCACTTTTCCATAAACAGACTATACTCTTTTACATTCCATTTTCACTTGCTTGGCTCTAAATTTGTTATTGGTTACTTTTCACTTCTCCATTTTTCGTGTCTTTTTCTTCTGAAAATTCCTGATGCTATATATCATCGTTTCCAATTCTTTCATTAATAAGTCGGAAGTGATTACACAACCCTGCAGGGGGTGGAAGTCGTGGAAGGTACGAAGGATAGTTCTAAAGCTGTTGGCTTCTCATAAATGTTATTCTTATTATAGGCTCTTCATGGTAAAATGAGCACCTTCGAAAGCCATGCTTAAGATCTACTTACATGCACGTTGTGTATTCTTACTCGTTATGTAAAACTAACATTGCCATGTGCCTCATCACTTTATCCATGTGTCGATCAAGTGAAACTGCGAAGTTATTAGAAAAGTAAACATTTAATATAATATCTGCTAATTTTTACACACTGAGGCGTTGGAAATAACAGAAAGAGAAAGAAATAATTTAAATTATCAAAAATAGTTACCTAACCCTATTTATTCGACGTTAATATATGAACTACTTTACCTCCATCGTTATCAACTTTACTGGGCTCATGTCGCTCAGGGCAGCCGTTAAAATATATGGAGGCAGGGGCAGTGACTTTTTTTCTTAGGTTGATTTCAAAAGTGCTCACTTTATCGTGAACAGCCTTTATCGTCGTTACTATGAGGTTTTCCTTTTAACTCCTCAGCTTTTTTCGCCCAGAAGCATGGGAGCTCTAGGGGTTACATTGGCACGCTTTACAAGAGTGCCATCGCCGCTACGCGCAGGGCTCTGAACTTGCGCGCAGTGTTCTCGTAGTGCTGCGTGTAACTATAGGACTTTCAGAGTATCCATATTTATCCGATCCTGATTAAATTACACTGGCTTACTAACTTGACGAAACTCTGCTGTGACCTTTCAGAGATTAACTGAGCAGTTTTGTTTAGTGTGTCATTCCGACAAATGTTAAATTTTTAACATTTTTCATAAACCTCCACTAGTATTCAGGCGTCCATCGAGCGAAACTTTAAAGCTCTTACAAACTTAAGGATGTCTCTATAATGTTAAATAACTAAGCACACCGATAATATTTTGGTTTGCGACTAATTCTGAAAACCAAAATATCGATAAGTCTTGGTAAGGTACAACTAACATTAACTATCCGCGCACAGCTTTACTGTAAATAGGTCGATGTTCGCATGCAATTAGATGCAGTTTAGTGGCAGGAAACACTTCTCGAAGGTTGACATCAAGTGCTCAGTTAAGTATATTTACGGAACAAGGTGGTGAAGTTTTCTTTAATCCCTCCAGGCGAATGTTGGAATTGTTTATTGATAAAGGCTATTCACGATAAAGTGAGCACTTTTGAAATCAACCTTACAAAAAAGTCACTGTCCCGAAATCAACCTTAGAAAAAAGTTACTGCCCCGCGCCCGCATATATCTAAACGGGCACACTGAGTGACATACGCCCAGTAAAGTTGGTAATGATGGGTGAAAAATAGTTCCATATCTTAACGTTGAATAAATAGTGTTAGGTCGCCATTGGTGATAACGTAAATTATTTCTTTCGTTTTCTGCATTTTTTTTATTCATCGACGAAATAAAATGAAAATATTTACTTTTATATTAATTTCACAGTTTCGCTTGACCGACGCATGAATTAAGTGATTAGGCCCATTGCAATGTTAATTTTACATAAGGCGGAAGAATACATAACGTACACACAAGTAGATACAATATGTATATTGCGGAACCAAGCGTAACGCATCAAATCAGATAAAATTCAAGCAAATTAAAGCCAAAATCTAGCAAATTTCGCATTTCCTGGAGAGTGTTTCAAATTGCAGCTCAAAATAGAGAAAATTTAAGTTCAAGATCTATTAAATATGAACTTTTTTTACACTCCTTGAGCAGGGTCTTTTTCCGGTCAAATTTAAACTAAAACATCATATTTTTTTTATAAATTTCAGCATTAAATTTTTTCGTCTTGGTTTTTTTTTTTTTTTTTTTTTTTTTTTTTTTAAATGAAAAATGGAATGTCTGCTCAACAAGTTAAACAATTCCTTTGAATTCACCAAACTACGAAATCTAGAAAAAATTTAATGATTTACTGACACAGATTTTGGAATTTATGAATCTAATTTTAGTAAAAAAATTAATTGTATTCTAGATGGCAAGTTGAAAGTTTCATTACCAGAGCGCTTTGTCAATATATATTAGATAAAAATGCTTTGAAACTAATAAATGAGAAGGAAGTTTTTATGGCACATAGAGACTTAAAAGAAATGAAAAATGGGAAATTTATCGATGATCTATAGTTCTCTTAATAATATTCATCCAATTTTTCTGATATGTTCTTCGAATAATTGATTTGGCTTGCAGATTTAGATTAAATTTGGTCTATTTTGATCTGAAAAGGATACTGCTCAATTGGTGCTTTTAAAAAAAAGTGTGCTTGATTTAGATTGCAGATTTGGATCAAATTAGCTTTTATTTTGAGAGTAAAACTGAAGAGATAGATGATGTCCCTAGAAGACGTGAAAAATGTTGCTTGAAAGTGAGAAACTTACTTGATTAGCCTAATTATTGCGTTGCGCTTGTATCTGCAATAGACTTCTACTGTAGATCTTAAGCAAGGCTTTCAATAGTGCTCATTTTACCGTGAACAGCCTATACACACCGTGGCCGATACTTACCCCGTTCCTTATTATCCGAGGAGTTTGGTTCTGTTTATAATGACCGTGGTGTCAACAAGATGGTCAGCCATTATTATATATATATATATATATATATATATATATAAACAACGTTATGTGTTACGTGCCTTGTTCTGGGACTCAGCTGACATGCATCCCGCCTCGTAAGTTTGGGATTGTGCCGGAAACCATCTCAGGAGAGGGTAGCATATGATTCCCACGCACGCGCAGTGGCGAACTGAGATGCGTCAATATCGTACCTCTATGTATGTGTCAAATTGTGATCTAATCAAAAGACAACACTGTGGTCGTCGCCATCGGCCTGCGGGGGGGGGGGGAGGGCTGCCCATCGAATTAATTAGCCGCGGCACCCCTCCCCAGCCCATATAAATATTGCCAACCTCCGCCAAAACCCGTAATTAGTTCCACTCCAAAGTTTCGCATGTTTATTTTGTCATGACGCGTAATTTGACCGAATTTCACCCTGCTCGAGATTTTCGTTTTCAATAGACGGAGCGTAGAGGTTAATGAGCTACTGCTTGACGCATATCATGTAATCGCTACACAAAAAAAAAAAGTCTCTATCACCTATTTGACTTTTTAAAAATATATATTATAGGTCCTATGGTTTGTTATTTTGTCTTTACATATGTGTCACGCGATAGCCCATAGGATTCGTTTACTTTGTAAATGGTTGCATATTTACAACTTAGTATTTGTTATAATAGCTGTAACAAAACAGAAGAATTTCGTATCTGACATCAAATTATTTTTTAAAATATATGAAGTTAAAAAAATTTTTTATCCGAAAAAAGTGTCATCACGTACAATGCGATCAAGGTGAACAATGTTTTGTGAAATTATAAAATGATAAATTTTTTGGGGTCCAACACGAATTACTTGAACATCGACAGATGACCAGAAACTCTTCACGCTGAAGGTTGAAAATCATTCCTTTAAATTTCCGTGGAACAATCTCGCTTTGCATGTATTTTCTAAATAAAAATTCGAGAACTGATTATGAACTATTCGATATACTTTGAATGATGGTAACCATCATATGATGCAATAGTTGATACAGTCTCTGGTTTTCGATTTAAAAATTGCCAACATTTAGCGATAAATGAGGTATTTAAACAAAAATTCAGTACACATGCAAATATTAATCTTTTAAAGCTAGCAAAATTATACTATCTAAAACTTTATGATATTACAATTTATATGTAATGAAGGGAAAAACCATTATAAAAACAACTTATTTCAACAGGAGCTTGCAATAAAATGAAATTTGGTCAAAAATAAAAATTTTTTTTTTTTTTTAATTTTGACATTATAAAGTTTTACATAATAAAATTTCATTCGTTGTAAAGAAATTTGTTTTTGCATGTGTACTGATTTGGTGGGTTTGTTTATTCGGAAACTCATTCAAGTATTGCCGTGTTATGTTTTTGTTAAACCATATAGTTGATCAAACAAGTACGATCTAAATATTTTCATATTAAGTAGTCAAATTCAGTTCGTGAGTTTATGTTTGGTAACTTTACCCACAGCGAGACCTTAATTTTTACGTAACTGAATTTTTACGGTTAAGTGAAACTTTCACTTTCACTTAGTGTAATGTGGAAGTGACCGCGAATAGACTAAAATAGTATCGACTTAACCAGGCCATTGGGAATCTGGCTTGAATCTTTGAAACAAATTCCGTTCTCCGAGAGGCGTGCAGTCTTCCCATTTTGTGACCTCTGTCTTCCTGTTGTTACTTTTTATATAAATGTGTAGGTATATATGATTTATATTAATCGTACAAGTTTGGGTTAGGCGTGACTCAAAGGTGAACACTAATTATCTCTTTAACGTCCCTGTATTAAAATAATATAAATTACATCTCGTTTACAATCTCATTACAGCTCGTTTACAAACCTTTAGTCAGTGTTTGACTCGGAGGAGCTCTTCAGTTTACTTGATTACATAGTGTTACTGATTATTATTATTTATTATTTAATTACTTATTTGCATTAAAGCAACTCTGAATATTATCTAAGGAACGTCGTCACCTTGTCCATGATACCGTGGGCTGAAGACTAGACGCATGTCGGCAGACGGCACGCCCCCATCTCTGGGCGTCTTGCTGGTGCAGTGTCTCGACGATGAAGACCTTGTTCGCCGTGTTTCCAGCCGTAATATCTGGAGCACTCGGCCCGCCTGGCGGGGTTTGTTTAGAAGCGCTCAAGGCTTCGTTCCACTTCTTCGTAATATGTTTGTGCCACCGCAATCAGGCTAGCATGCCTGTTGCTGCACAAAACACTGTGTGTGGTGTGCTGCATGCTGTGAGGAGTGCAACTTATGGTCCACTTAGGAGAGAGAGTGGGAGAGAGAGAGTGTGTGAGAGAGAGAGAGAGAGAGAGAGAGAGAGAGGGAGGGGGAGGCTGGAACTCCCTTCCCGGCTTCTTCCCGCAGTAAGGTCTATTATACTCAGGTTATGAACAAAACGAGATTTCTGATCGGGGTTGAGACGTGCAAAATTTGCCTTATTATTTGGAGATGCGTTAAACTTTCAATACGCTTGTCATTGGACCATACTTTATTTGGCACGCCTTCGGTAAATTTGCACCACTGAATGCATACTTCACAATTGTGTTCTCCAATCACGAGCAGTTCAGTTAGAGAGGGCGTGGCTTCGATTCTATGCAGAAGTCAATGGAAAAATGACGCCGGCGCCGATATATACAGTACTATCAAGTTCAGCTTGAAGAGAGATAATAAAGCGAAATTTGCATGTCTCTAATAATAAATCTCGTTTTGTTCTTAACCTGAGTAGAATAAAGTTCACTAAGACCTTCTAAACAAAGCAACATTTTAACAGGAAATACTATTAAATAATGTTTTCAAAATATTATTTACTTTACATAATAAGAAAAATATTCCCTGTTCCCATCCAGAATAACATACAGGGAAATAAAATTACGTCTTAAAATTTCTTAAACAAATCATTAACACTTACGCCCGGTTGCACCATCTTGGTTCGAAACTCGATCCAAGATCGGATCTTAGATCGACACAGAAAACTGTTGCACCATTCGAGTTCAGAGCTGGATACGAGATCAGCAGCTATCGTCGAAAAATGTAGTTTGAAAAAATGCCAACAGATAGAACTACGTTCGATTATTTTATTGGGAAATTACACAGCATTATACGCATTTGAATATTATTCAGTAAAACTCGTACAATAATGATTCACTCAAAACAGATAAAACATCGCACATCTAGTTTTAGCTATAGTGAAAAATACGCCTAGTTCCAAGTCGTCGTATATTACGAACCAATAGCAAAATTTGTTTTATACTTAATCTCGATCTCTCACTTTGGAACCAAGATAGACTAATGGGAGATCCAGAATCATGAAATTTCGTTGGTTTAACATTTTTACATTGGAACCAAGATCGAACTGGATCCTGGTTCGGAACTAGGATCATGCGATCTCGGATCGGAGAAGGTGTTTGTGCAACCGAGCATTAGAGTGCTGCCGATGTAATATTACGACGTCTGAATTGAACAGCTTTGTATGAAGTTTGCCGTGATATTTCGACATCAGCATTCTTTACAGACACGGGCGAGGAAATATTACTTCGCCTGCACTTTACGTAAGCTTCTATGGCAAGTTTTATTACATCAGCAATGCTCAAATGAACACGATAGATTGTACATTATTTTACATAAGAAAGAAAACTTGATAGGGACACCTTCAACTCGGCATTATAATGGCAGACAGCGAGCCAGCCAGTAATGAAAGTTACTTGATCTATGTACCAATAGGATGGTTGTAAATGGTAATATAGAGAACAGTAGAAAAGATGGTGATGCAGTCATGTGTATAGATGACTCGCCTCTAGCTTGTCTCGATTGCAAGTATATCTGTACCGCACTCAAAGTTATAAAACTCTGCGTATGGCACAAATTCGCGACGTTACATTAGTTGCCCGTGAACAACTTTTTGTGTTCCACTGCAGCAGTTACTTACTTTCCAACGCCCCAGTTCCCGAACAAACAACGCCGACCGTTGTTGCATACACGCGGAAATAAACATTTATAAACGCTCCGTGTTTCTCGTTGAACGGGACTTTGGACGGACGTATTTGTGAACAGGGCGTCTCCCATGAAAAGATCGTGTAGCGTAGCAGCTCCCCCCCCCCCCTTTTTTTCCCAATATCAGGTAGCCAATGGGACAGCTTGCCTCCCTCTACCGTGTTGCGATCAAATTGCGACGTCGTATTTCCACTTACTTCAATACTAAGGGCCCGTATTACCCCCGCCTGATGTAACTATCAGGTGACAAGACTATTAGTAGTGTTTTGCCAGCTCTTGTGTATTTCGACCACGCGAATATCTATCAGGAAGTTCGGACGATACCTGGTTTTTTTTTTTCTGTTTGTTGGCAATAGAGATCACCATATAGTAACAGTTGGGTTAGTTGCGTTGACGACAGTGACTCTGTTTTAGTCTTCTATGGACAAAAGTTGTTTACAATTTACATGCGTTTTTCCGTTAAAAATGTATTGAGAGGTTACTGGGCAAGACACGATGAAAAAAAAAAAAAACCGATCCTAGCAAAACCTAGGGGAGTCTGTGAATTACAGCATTGAAGATTGTTTGCGTGTTTTATAAATAATGTTTTCTCAAATTGTTGTTAAAATATTTGAAATTTATTTGGGCGTTAAAGAAACCTTGTTTTACCCTAATTTATTGTATTGAATTTGTAACGATTTTTACTCGGAAAGTTAAATTGCATAAACATGTTTACATTGTGCATTTCGTACATCGGTTCACCAGTGACGTATTTATTACGTTTTGTTCTTGCGAGAGGTTTTCAAATTGACGTGGCCTAAATAAATGCCCTTTTAGTGTAGTTCATTATATGAAAAATGCAATTATATTTCCGTGCTGAGTAATTCTCCCATCGACACTTTTATCGCATTTAATTCTTCCGTTGAAGTTAAAACTTTAGAGTTATAGTAAATTGAATGCTATTTCCGTACGAAATAATTTTCCACTGTGTAATCAAAAGTTCCAATCGCCACTTCAAATATGTGTACCACCCTTAGATCATAGGTTGTACATATTTTTACAACTTATTTTTCCGTGATTAACTGAAGTTGGTCGGTCAAATTTAGATACATTATATATATATTGAGCCTTTCAGTGAAAAATATAAATATATAATTTTAGGCATTGCAACAAACAAATCTTTTGCTCGGCGCTGTACAGATATCCAGAAGACGCTTCGTCTTACAGCGGCACCAATAGAAATCTATATGTTCTTCATGTTACCGGCAGCAGTGGTTTGTGAGGCTACGGAACAGAGTCGGTGGCGAATGATGTCTCCCATACCTAGTGAACCCTTCTCATTGGACGGTATGTTCTGCTGTGTGCAGTGCATACCGTTCAATCCGCTTCATATGCAACGTCCTATCAGGCAGAGGACATTGTGACTGAAAGGTTTGATGACAACTCTGGCTTCCCTGTCTTACCCCTGAATTAAAAATGTTAGCTAAACGTTTCTGAGCGCATTGAAATGGCTTATCGTGCTTTAGTTTTTTAAAATGCATTTAAGTGTAAGAATTAGTGAATTTGCAAAACATTAATTTTTCTAACAATTTCACAGTTTCACTTGACAGACGCGCGAATAAAGTGATCAGAACTTCACCAGTGTTAACTTCCCGTATGTTGGAAGAATACACAGTGCATAAAAGTAGATCTTAAGTAGGGTTTTAAAAAGTGCTCAGTTTACCGTGAACAACCTATAAACACACGCACACGAACACAGTTTTCAAGAAACTCAGCAATAACCGCTTCATGCCCGCATTCGCTCTGTGCGGTGAGTGTATGGACCACACATTTAAATTTCAAATTATCCGATCGTTAGAATTGGTACGATTTGCTGCAGTGCACACTGGAATAACAATAATTTCATTGCCACTAGTCCATGGGACGGGGATAAACTTGTCCCGCCGCTTTTGATCTTCGTAACCCGATCGACGCTCTAATTAATGATCGACGAAGAAGTCATCGAATTTTCATTTTGATTTGCTACGAATTATTTAGCAGGAATGAGGTAGGTGCGAGCACGGATAAAATTAATATTCCAGTAATGGTGTGATATCAAAGAGAAATTAAACGCAATATTACAATTTTGCGATTCTTGTTTTTAACTCTAACTACAATAAAAATAAAAAAATTTCTATCGATCCCTATACGAATTTCGAGAATATTGCAGGATAACGGAAAATTTTGAAATGTTAGAAAAAATCTTAACTCGCCGGCTGGCGGAATGTTATCATTGGCTGATTGGCGAATGACGTTGGGAAATTCGCGTTCCAAGACTTAGACGATCGCTAGGGGCAGTAATATTTCGCGAAAATATTTCGAGACGAGATAGTTCAAAGCAGTATAGGGTCACCCAGCTTCGGTGATTGGTTGAAACGTGTTCTGGTCCATGTGAAATGTCTGCACACGAATCACGAAGATAAGAGTCTCGGAGTTACGGAATCTTGAGTGGCGCGGTCAAATGCGGAAATGACACCAGCAGCCAACGGGGTTATGATAACACCTAAGGTGTATATATAGTATTGAAGTCTACTGTGTGCTCCGATTTTTACTCGAAAAATCACTGGCCTTAACGATCGCTCTTATGATGTGTTAGTGTTTGAGGAATATAAATACGAGTATCACTGTGATAGCTTTATTAAACGTCTGCGCGAAGAAATTTATATACTACTCCCAGTTAAACATGGATTGGGAACTGTTACTGCTTGGAGAAAACCTATATGGTTTGTTTCTAATGACCCTCCACCTGACAAAGACTGGTTCCTCAATCGTGTCACTGTAGTCGAGGCCAAACGTCAATTTTGGGATTGCGAAAGGAGGCCAGCTATTAAGGTTGAGAAGTTTGGCGAGCCTGAGGTGATAAGTATTTCTTCAAATAGTTCAGATTCGTCGATCAGTTAACTGAATTATTACAGGATTCTACACCCAGAGTATTTATTGATGAGGCTGAACATTCTGGATTACCAACCTTGCCCTCTGGAGTCTCCAATTGGACAGTAACGCCATTTTGCTCGTTTGTCTGGCTGGAGTTCGGCGTTTTGCCTCTGTATTCCCAACTGCTCTGCGATATAGACTTTAATGGGTGCAGGTGGAAGGTGGGCAGCAAAGGTGTGAGATCCTTGACCAGCCATGTCCCTTCAGGCTTGACCGATTAATCCACCTGTTCTAAGAACTGTGATAAAATGGTCGTGAACCTCAAGTAATGATTTATAAATTTTATTATTTCACACTACAGTATCATCTCCTGTGATTAGTAAGAACACCGGTTCTATGGTGTCTGTGTTAGAACTCACAATCGTCCTATTGGTCTAAACCACACCGGACACTTACCTGTACTTTACAGCGTTAATTAATGACCGGGTCAGTAACCAATGGAGAGCCAAGCTTATACTCACCCAATTAAATTTCCTTCATCGTATAAAAGGATTTACAATCAATCATGTCCCTTTGATTTGCTATAAAAAAAGAAATTCTATCTTTAGTAATATCATTGTTAGTCCGCTGTCGTATTTTTGACCCACTTTAATTTGTGGTTTCAGGTGTTGCAAACCAAAAATTTTATGATGCGTGCTGTATATAACTCGACACAACACTTTTTTCGTTGACACAGCCAATGAGCTGTAGGCTGTATGTTTGGTTACATTTATATATACCAATTAAGACCTAGACCAGTAACACGGTTTGCGAATCATTTACCCACAGGTAAGATCATTGGTAATTGAGATTCGCTGTGTGTAGCACAGACCAAAAATTACCAACACGTGCTTAATGATCACAGTTGTGTACACTGGGTCTGAATGGATTAAATACTAGCCGAACAAAGACAGCACATCCATGCGGGTTTTGTTCTGAGGAAAAAAGAAATTGTCAAATTAGCTTTGCTCGAGCTACACTCAAGCATAGTCTACAAAGTATTAAGTTTAACATACATAAAACAATAACTGTAAGCGAAATAATAAAATTAATGTATGAAAGTACACACATCTGAGTTGTTGAGTTAGATTCTTCTGTATGGAAATGTTTTTATTTTATCATACACTTTTGTCTTTTCGTCATACATTCAATGTTAATAAAAACCAGAGCAAATTTTTTTAAAAATGGTTACGCTGGAAGGGAACTGTAGCAATGGAACTAAAAGAAATCTAGACACGGTTTTTTTCCTCCCTGCTAAACGAAGCGGAAAAGCCAATCAAACAAAAATAATTCTGAAAGAGACATCCAATTGAAATTTTACACCTGGGTGAACTTTTCCTCCAGAAACAAATGAAATTACGTGACCAGGTTTTCCAGCATTACCTTTTTTCAATCGCAGAGAAACTGTCTGTAAATAATTCCATTCAAATTGAATATATATATATTATATATTATATATTATATATTATATATTATATATATATATATATATATATATATATATATATATATATATATATATATATATATATATATATATATACTTATTTTGTATATCCGTATTGACAAAATTTTCGGTGACTTATTCCTGCCAAAACGACGTATACAGTTCGTTTCACAGAAGTTCCTTGCTTTGGAAATACATTGTTTTAATGGCCATTCGTTCCTTGGAATTTGGTCAGGGCAGGCGTAATAAATTTCTAAAGCATCCCTTAGACCGATTCATAAACTACGCAAGGAACTCAAGCACGCAAGAAACGTAAAGACGCATAAAGTGGAACGAATGTGATTCAGATACAGTTCAGTTCATAAAGTACGCAGGACGCAAGAACTCAGTGCAAAAGTTGGTCATATCTCAACTACTTGTATTTTATATGTTAATACAATGAATTTTCTTCCAACATTTAAGCGTTGAGTCATACATATAGAGCATGATCACGTATTAAAGTATTTTATTATCACTGTTTCGCTGAGAAAATTAAATAGTGCTCCTAGAAAATGCGTTCACCAATAATTTATAAACTATATGATATTAACTTACCAAAGTTCAAAACTAAAAAGTTAGAAAGAAGGCAAAATATGATTCCACAAATTCACTGTGGGAAGAAATATTCCTGTAGCTGCTTTGTATTTTCATTTTGTATTGTTGCTGTGAAGTGTTGCATCGTGCTATGTTCATAAGCGATCGTAATTTTCTTGCGTCGCATCGTTGTGTTCTTGCATTTGTTGGCGTAACTCGACCTGCCTCGGTGTAAACATTATGTCAAACATGAAATGCAGTCGTATCGTTTTGACAGGCCTTTTGGCAATTTATAGGAGTCTAGTTTTGGGACTCGGGGAAATTAATTTCCTCGTAGGTGGCGACCGCGGTAAACTGTACATTCCCTCTAAGATCACGGGGCGCCCTTTAGGATGTGCGATAGGTGCGGCCAGGCAGAGCATCACGCACGGGGAATGGGGGGGGGGGGAACATTAAATAACAAAAATTTAATTATTTAGAGAGACCCGGAAATTGTGCGGATTCCTCTCAGGACAAATTAAAATACAGTCACGTGTACATATGCGTTTGTACTTCCATTAGACCAGAGTTTGTTAAACACGATCTGAACGACTTTCAACCAATAACGAACCTGCAAGGAAAACAAGAACCGAATCCCGTGCTACCTGGTCTGGTGTGAAACTGGAGCAACAGCCAATGAACTAATAACTGATGTTCGGATCTAAAGGCTGTTCACGATAAAGTGAGCACTTTTGAAATCAACCTTAGAAAAATGTTAATGCCTATACCTTCATATATCGTAACGGGTGCCCTAAGGGACATGCGTCCAATAAAGTTGGTAACGATGGATGGGAAGTAGTTCCGCATCTTAAGTCGAATAAATTGTGTTAGGTAACCATTTGTTATAACTTAAATTATTTATTTCGGTCCCTGTTTTTCTGTTAACGCATAGAAGTGTAAAAACTAGTTTTATTGCATGTTTATTTGTCTAATAATTTCTCAGTTTCACTTGCCCGGCGCATGAAAAAAGGAGGAGGACGATGACAATGCCAATCTTACATATGGCGGGTCTCTAATTCTTTAGCATTGCTTTGGATGCGAGTTATTAATGTCGCGATAAAATTTGTGTATAGAATAAAATATTTTATCAATAAAATGTTTGGCATGAGGAGCGGACGCTCGTGAGCAGAGCATATTGTTCGAAAGGTGATATAGCGTTTTGGGAAGCGGGGATTAACTATAGTTAGGGACGTGTGTTTTTCGCGAAAATATTTCAAGACCAGTTGTACTCCAAAACAATTTTGTTCATATGCATTTTCGTGGTTGTACGATTTTAAATGTCACGTACTTCAAGTGTCTGTCCGTAAATAATGGACGTTCAGTATCGGAGTACTTTATTACGATTGGCCCAACCAAATAAGAACATCTCTTCTCCCGTAGACATGCGGCCAATAGCCAAAGGAATTAGTGGTTTTTGGATGTAGGATGTTGAAATATAGTATGGTCATAAATAATTTCGCGAAATACACGGTTCCCTATCTATAGTTTATTGGCGGTTTCTACACATTGAATCAAACCTTTGAAAAATCACCTTGTGTATGACGTGTTTGGTTGTGTCGTAAAAAATGTCACGTATTAAAAGCGATTTTGTGTCATTATAAAAGTACTTTATTTTTTGCGCATCTTATGTTTACAGATGGGAATATTTAATTAGTAGTTAATATGAATAATAAAGGAGAATAAATGCGTGTTGGTAGTGACGGGTAAGAAGGAGCTCTTATGCAAAATAAGATCACACCGAGTGCGCATGAAAATGGTGCGGTGTCTCTTTGGTGTAATTTTCTACACTCAGATGAGCTTTGTTCGCATGAGGCGGGGGAATATCCTGGAAGTAGAACTTACGCAGTGCTTCAGAAAAATTGGAAATAACCGTGAACGTCCTGTAGTTTGGAAGGGAAGGGCCTCGGAAAAAAGTTCTTGCAACTGACCTCGATTTCGCTAGGGACGGCGGCGCTGTCTACGATATAAGCGCGGAGCAGCCGTAGGAGCTTGGTAGGACGTATTCTCGCACCGAATTTACGTCTTTGGAGAAGTGGCTGGATTACTCGACGCAGAGGAATGCTGGGTGCTGCGATCACGCACTAAAGCGCGCGCAATCTTCCCACCTATCGGTTGTTTACAGTAAAATGAGCACTTTTGAACGCCTTCTTATATATATATATATATATATATATATATATATATATATATATATATATATATATATATATATATATATACTGTGTTCGTTACTGGTATGTCAATATTTATTTTGAATGTGGTTCATAGGATAAGAAATGGCTGAAAGAAAAAATATCTAGGGACTCTTAGAGTGCTCACTCTACCGTGAACAGCCTATAGCAATTTACTGCAATAAACCTAAAGAGCAAGTCTTATCACGAACACAAAAATGAGTGATTGAAGAGATTTCGGAGGCTCTTTACATCGAGGTCCTGAGAGCCGGTGAGGGTGAAGCTAAGTGAGTATGGAGCAGCGTCGGAACGAAAGGGCAGGTGAAATGGGAGATCCCCGAGAAAACCCGCTGACCAGTGGCATCGTCCGGCATGATTTCCAAATGCGAAAATCCGGGGGCGACCCCGCCGAAAATTGAACCCAGTCGCCCTGGTGGGAGGCGAGTAGTCTAACCACTACAGTACCGTGGCTACACTATCAGAGAATTATTTGTTTACATTGTCGTGACTTCCGTTTCAAGGGATATTATAACTCATCATTACAGCGACTGTATATTTTACGAGTTGGTTCACATTTATTTTCCTTTGTGTGTGTTATTTGTGTTAGTGTAAAGTGGAGCGGGAAGTGGTGAGATTTCGGCGGCTCTTCACGTTGGGGTATAGAGATTCGATATGGGTGGAGCGAGGTATGGAGCACCGCCGGTATGCAGGGGCGGGGGAAACGGGATATCCCCGAGAAAATCCACCGACCAGTGGCACTATTCCGTCGTGCGAAAATCCGGAAGCGACCCCGCAGGGGATCGCCTTGGTTGGGAAGCGAGTGCCCTAGCCATAGCTCCACCGCGACTAACTGGTAATGGAAAAGTGAACACGTTGTGAATGTTTTTTTATATGCATAATATTTATACTACGGTTTGCCCTTAATAGAACGATTAATGGTGTAATCAGTCTGTTGAAATTCTTCTGAACGGGACTAAGATGTTTCACTCCATAATCACAATGGACATGTCCATGCAACGGTTAGTTTGTTTTATGCTCAGGACTTCGAGGTAGAATTTATGAAGTAACGAGCTACAGCGTAATTATCAGGTATTGTTTTAAAACTGATAACTACTGTAACGAAATACACTTTTCTCGTCGTACTGCCGAATGTATGAAAACGTTCCACGTCTTCACGTGCATAAAAAAAAAAAATTACTCCACTGACAAAAATTGTAGGTTCTTAGTCACAGGGCTCCCAGAAACTATTCGCTAATACAGAAGACTAATGCTTGAATAATCTTGTGTCCATGGCAATAGCGTTGGAAGAATTTTTAATGTGACAGGCAGCAATCTACGTATCTTTGGTAATTCTGCAGATTTGCAGCCCAAAGTAGAAACAAAAGTTAAGTTTCAGAAAAAATCTTAATAACAGGGAGAAGTAAACTGTTAGGGGAATGAGAAATTCGTGGGTTTATTTAAGGACAAACTCGAATGCAAAAACGTGTACGTTCATGTTACTTTTGCTAATGGTTAATGCGTTATTTGACACCTTCTCGAGAACGCTGGCCACAATAATAAACACACAACAAAACGTTGGCCAAATCATCTCTTTCAGCTATGATAGCAAACAAGTTATGAACAGACATAATCTTCATATTAGTACATAGTAGTGTGAAGTCTAGCCTTACAGATCACTGAACTCGCGAAATTTTCAGGTATCTGCACTGTGAAAAATTTCTGGTAAACTTCCTAAACTGTAATGGAAGCTTTTAACATATAAAATGTAAGGGAATAATACTGCATGTCAGGCTGAAAATACGGGAATTTTTAGCATTGCTCCTTTACAATGTTGGGAACTTCCCTATGCATTTGACTCTTTCCTGAGCAACTGTAGGAACGTTACCATGCATGCATGGGAAAATTATTTACCATATGTGCTTTGTCACTGTAAATATACACTGATATGATAAATATACAAATAGTTTCTTAGAGTGTATGATTAAAATAGTGCAGACCGCATCGTCGGTCCGCTCTACATTCACCGAGTATAGACGTCAACACGGAGGTGATCCGGGTATACGTCACCCACGCTTACTTCCAACTTTTCTGAAGCCCTGATAAAGTTCTACTTCCAGGATATTTCTCCGCCTCGTGCAAGCAAAGCTTAACTAAGAATAGAAAATTACACCACAGGGACAGCGGAACGCATTCTTGCGCACTCGGTGTAAAACAATTTTGTATTAGAACTATTACTTACTACGCATTACCAACATATATATTTTCTCCCTGGTTTAATTCATGTTAATTATAAATTCAATGTTATAGTTAATAGATTAATTATAAGTAAAAGTTTCATTTTGTAAAACCTGGAGAACAAGGCGGTACGATCATGCGTGCAGGACAAACTGCATAGGTCGTAGGCGCGCGACACTAAATTATTACGTACGCGTCTATACGCGCCTTCTTTCTATGCAACTTAGCCTATGATCGTAACACCTCGTTCTCCAGGCGTTGTACGCCGCAACTTTCAAAACAATTATTTGATATAAAAATAAGTTTCCGGATATAAGTGCATAGGGATTTTGTGATACTATCGGGCCACAGAAACTATGTCTGGAGTTTGAACACTCAGTTTCCGAACATTCTGTATACAAGTTCGAGTCCTAGAGCGTGTAAAACGAGGAATACTAACTTCAGTATCCCTAAATCTCCGTATTATAGTCTCAATACAACTTCAAGCCTTACACCTTTTATTTATGTATTCGCTGCCAACTTAACTGCAGGCCGGCACATCAGTGTGTATTTACGTAGATATGGACGGTGATATTTTTCAAAGGTTGGTTTCCAAAGTTCCCACTGTAGCGTGAATATCCTTTACGTATCACCCGTGTTGCATAGACTGTTCACAGTAAAACGAGCATTTTTTTACAGCCGTGCTTAAGATCTACTTGTATACAAGTTGTGTATTCCTCCACCTTATGTAAAATTAGCATTGTCATGGGCCTCATCACTATTCATGCGTCGGTCAAATGAAACTGTTAAATTATTAAGAAAGTAAATACTTTACAAATAAGTTCATTTCTACACTTCGATAAATAAAAAAAAAACAGAAAGTGAAAGAAATAATTCTGCGTGATCTCAAATGGTTACCTAACACTTTTATTCGACGTAAAGATATGGAACTACTCTCCACCCATTGTTACCAACTTTACTGGGTGAATATCACTCAGTGCGGCCGTTAAAATATATGGGTGCAGGGGCAGTGAGTTTTTACAAATGTCCATTTCTAAAGTACTCACTTTATTGTGAACAGCGTTTCCCCACAGTTTAACAGCAACAAACCACCAGAAAACTCATGCACGCGTAGAAAAACGGCTACGATAGCGCTACGAGGAATGGAAGTTACGAGTGTAAAATTTAATGTATAATTTTCGTATGCTATAAATAACATACTGTACGAGAGAGAAAGCTAGAGATATATATATATAGGTAGATATATACATATATAAAGAGCTATAGTTAGAGACCTATGTATAGATAGAATTATAGATACATAGAGAGATATTGGTCGGCTATAATAATAAGTAAATGCGTATGGGGGGTGGACCCATGGAGAGGCAACAACCTCCAAGTGACGGGCTTTCAAGCTGGGACCCGTAGGTGCCCGTCGTCCCTGAACATGGCATGAAATGTGGCCCTAGGATGGAGCTGTGTTGGAATGCAAGGGCGGGGTAAACGGGAGTACCCCGAGAAAACCCGCTGGCGAGCGGCATTGTCCAGCACGATTCCCACGTGCAACGGTCCGGGAGCGAACCCACCGGGGATCGAACCCGGATCGCCTTGGTGGGAGGCGAGTGCGCTAAACCACTGCGCCACCGCCGACTCATTTACTAAGGATACGATGTGAAGCTCCAACTCGGAAGTAAATTATTTTGTGAGACGTGACATGGGCGTTTCGCAAACACTATCCAGACATCTTTGGAAAATATTCTAACGATGATGCTCTTGGCGTGAGTGTTCTGGACATCATGGAAGGGAGTTTCTTGTATGCTCATTTTTTTTCTCTCTTATTCTCATTCTACCGTTGCTTTGTCCCCTCCTTGTCGCGCCTCAGCCATTTCTGGGACTGACCAAAACAACATGTGCTCCACACCAGCCCCTCTCATTCATATTGCTGGCCCTCTCTGAAGATGGAAGTGTGCATGGAAGTGTGCAAATCTTAAATAACATTAACAGACAAGCAAGGTTTTCCAGGTTAAATCGTGTTTCGCCTAGCCAGAAAGGCTGCAACCGACGATCAATTAACTTGTTATTGCCAGAGTTTGGTACCGTCAAAATTCTTCTATATAATATGCACTTTGCAATGCGTTATACCAAGATGTTCCACAGTCCGGTTCTCTAATTATTAGAGACCTGGAAATATCGCGGATTGTTAAACTACGTTTACGTGTACATATGTGTTTGTACTTCCATTGGAAGTACAAACACAGTTCAGTAGTTCGGATCGGGTTTGTTAAACCCGATCCGAACGACTGAACGAATAACGAACCTGCAAGGAAAAGAAGAACCGAATCCGGTGTTACCTGGTCTGGTGTTAAACTGGAGCAACAGCCAATGAAATAATAACTGATGTTCGACTCTACACAGTGTTGTGTAGTCTAGGTTGTTGCCGAATGAACCCGCGAAATGTCCGGTTCTCTATAAATTATGTTCTTCTCTTCGCCCACCAGATTTGTTTTTCTTCGCGGTGTTAACCACTCGCGTTTCTTCCTCGTGTTTCTTCTTGATGTACGACGCTTGCCGAACATTTTGTTACTTTGAGAGGAAGAAAGAGCTGTTTTATGGCTCTGGGAATAGATCTGACTGTTTCCCAGAACAAGGCGAAATTTATATCAATTAGAGCCCTTTATTGAGACGTCGTTCCATGTTGCTACTTACACAGTTTAAATTATAAATGCGCCAGCCAAGGTAGCCGGTTTTCAGTATTTACGCGAAGTGTTATCTAATTTTGGGACAGAAAAGCTTGATCAAATTTATGTTGAAAACGTTACATTTAACCAACTGTAAGAAAAGCGCGCAAATATATTCACTGTACACTCTTATGCCTCTTTAAAGGATTGCGAATTTTGGGGGAAATTTCCGTACTGAATGATGAACATGATGGGAGAAAACTTACACCTCTCAGAGGTTTTGGATACACGATACTCTATTAAGAGCAGAAAGTTGCGTGAGATTCCAAACATATACTTTGTAAGGATATGTTATGTTTAACTCCACATCTGACATTTTATTACTGGTTTTGAAAAGCCACCGTCAAACCTGGTGTGTGTGTATTTTGCACATATGATAGCGTAGAATTATTTAAACGAGAAGACAGGCCACTGCAGCCTTTTTCACATGCATGCAGTATTGTGTGTTCGGTTAACATAATTGCCTAAAATATCTCGACCATTCTGCTAGCTATTAATAACACCGCAGTCAATTTTTATTGAAAAACGACGGTGAAAATTACTACGGAATTTTATCCGAGCATCGGTGGGATTTGCTCGAGTTGTAAATTCCATCACGGATCGATGCATCGGTAAACGGATTTAGTGGAACTGGTCGGTCGTTAGAAGTTATTCTCCGACGATATTCTGGCTGGTTTGCATTATCTGTTGGATGGAAGTGTAGTACATGCTGATGACTATGGTACAAACTTACCTAATACATTGTACACAAAACTCAAGAGTGTGAGACGAACACACAAAAAAATTTGTAAACCGAAAAGAAAAATGGTAAAAATGCAAATATTAGTACTTTTACAAAACATTGTGTTGTAAACCTGTTGAATTTGTACTTGTGCAAAACAGGACTTGTAGAAATACAGAAAAATTCTTGCAGTAATACTGACACTTGGTAAATTTACAGGTATTAACTTGTAATAGTACAAATCATTTTTTTTGTAACTACTTTCCATTTTTTTTTTTTTGTAAATTTCAGAAGGGTTTTTTATGTGCTGACTTGCAGCAGTTCTTTTAGAGATAGTTGTCAGTATGCCTCCAGTTTTATGTTAGAATTGAAGCGTTACTGGGATTTTTATTTTGCTCATGTCGACTTGAAAATAGTACCAATGAAATAATTAAAAAATTTAACACCAAAATTAACTACCTTAACTTTCTGTGTAGCTTTGTTCAACGTTATAACCATCACAATAAACGGAGAGGAAAGTATTTTATATTCTGAATGTAATTTAATAATAATATCAACATTGGATTTAAAATATCAATTACATTTCAACTCAATGACGTAGACACACGCAGCAAGAACAGTATACGTATGTACATCAATTGGGCATGCCTTTCGTCTGTTAGGTGCATGGTATTTAATTAACATTGCATGGAACGTTAATAAATAACTCCCTTACAATCTTCGTGACAAAGTCTTGAGGTAAAGGCAACGCGTACAAGGTGAATAGTTTACAGGGGCGACGGAAAATATTCTGAAACTGTTTAAAAAAAAACTTCTCTATATCCCTATTTACAACTACTATCGCTTATCATCTTCTATCTTCTTCTGGCTTCTATAATTGCCCACAGTTGCAATTCGAGGTAAAATCTGCAAGTTTCAAATATAATAATAATTATTATAATAAAAAAAGGGTGGCTGAGCAGTTAGCCTGCTCGCCTCCACCAAGGCGAACCGGGTTCAATCCCCGGCTGGAGCACTCCCTGATTTTCGCATGTAGGAGTAGTTCCGGACGATGCCGCTAGTCGATGGGTTTTCTCGGGGATCTATCGTTTCCCCCTCCCTTTAATTCCGGCGCCGCTCCATACTCACCTCAATAACTCTCATCGACTCGCAAGATCTTGCTGTTAAGGACCGCCCAAATTTCTTCACTCACTCACCATCATTACTCTAAAAAAATCCCCTGCTATCAGCCCTTAAAGTAAAGTCATTCCATCATCACGTATTATTTACACGCTCGAGTCTTCCAAGTAGCAGTCATATTTTCAGGATGTTGTAGGAAATTAAATGTGATAAAGCTGTAGTGCCAAATAAATACCATGCAAGTCTTACTTAGTTTTATAAATATTATGCTCTCCTCGCAGACAGATATTGCATGGAAAACGTGCTTCAAGTTAAGCGTCTGTATTCTATTATTTCAAAGCTACTAGACTTCAGAAGTTTTTTTAATAAACGGAATCCGTCAGATATCCTCAATCATAGTAATGCAGAAATTATTGCGAGCCGCTTTAGAATAACGCTTTGAGTATAAATGGTAGGATGTGAGTAGAATATGGGGCGCCTAGCGCTAAGGATTCAGAAAATTCACAATTAGGAATCAGTCGTCGGCCAGCCGCCGTAATATGACGGCACCCGACCATCATACTGGATTTAAGTAACCTTTAACATTGACCCATGATCTTGAAACCAAACAATTCCAAAGAAATTGCAAAACAAGTAGAAAATGCCAAAAAATTTATTTAAAAATTTAAAAAAATTAATGAAGCTATAAAAAAAATTATTTAATACTGTGCATGTAGATCGACTAAGCTCCCTACACGACCAACCCTTGCCAGGTCGGCCGGTGTCTCTCTCGTCAGCCATGTTAGATGTTGATGACCTTGAACACAAATTTCCAAAGAAATCCAACAAATCCCCAAAAAACCCTTGACACTTGACTCAAGACCCAAGACACTTGACTCAAGACACTTGACTCAAGACACTTGACTTAAGACACTTGACACATGACCCACAACCTTTGACCCCATGTCCGTGTCCTTAACCTTCCAGCCATCTTGTTTCTAGCGTCTTCCTCTTCATGCTCTGTCATTTCATCTTGTCTCTCTCGTTTTGCTCTCTGCCACCTTTCTCCCTTACACCTTCTTCGTCCGCCAGTTCCCTCACCGCCCGCTAGGGGTGCTGGTTTTGGTCATGTTGTTGTTGTTTATTATTACTAGAGCGCGCAGGTGTGGCCGATCGCTCTACGCGCCAATGTGTATATTTATTTAAGAGTATGCAATTATTCAAATAATTGGAAAATTTTGAATTCTTTCGACTTATATATATATATATATATATATATATATATATATATATATATATATATATATATATATATATATATATATATAATTTGTAAGCGAAATTTAATTTACAGTAGGCCAGACTCTAACACTTTCCACTTTGTCTATAAAATGGAATTAATTATTTGAATACATTTCTTATTATCATTAGACTGTGCATTCCAGTTTTGTATTTTCTTTACTGTTTTGTGAAAAAAAAGGAGATAACAATGCCATATTTTTTCATGCCATTCCACTTTCCCCCAAACTTACCACGTATATGTTATAACCATGCGCACGGCTCCACGACTTGGGAGAGGCAGTGTTAGCATTTTAACACGTCCGCACCTAAATGGTGTCAAGTAACTCCTGTGTAAGCTTATGTACTTTCAACTCTTTTCTCATGTCCACACCTGCACGGTGTCTGGTAACTGTGAAGAACCTGAATATTGGACATTGTTCCAGTGTCTTTTAACACGATCTCCATTCCACACTCGGCAGCCAACTACAGCACACTGTCCATCCAGTTGGCATTGTGGATTGCTGTGTGGATATCAGCATGGATTGTTCTGTGAATTGCTCTGTGGACTGCTGTGTGGATTGCTGTGTGGATAGATTATTGGTGCATATAGTGCTAATTGTGGTACTGTTTGTGGTGCATGAGGTGCTGATTGTGGTATGTGTGGTGCTGATTATGGTGCTGATTGTGGTATGTATGGATTGCAAGTTAAAATAAATTCCCAATATTTTAAAATAAAAATTTTTGGCCTTACATCCGAAGCTGTAATGTGAATATTTTATTTAATAATATCGCTTTAAAAATGTATATCCAGGCCCCGCTGCATATTTAACCACTTCCTGGGTAAACTGTACATTTTATTTGCACTAAAAGTGCCTAAAACTACAGCAGGCTCTCGCAACATTTCGCCATTGGTCGATGCACAACTTGGACTTTGTACTGAACCGCGAAGTACCATGGCAAGCCCCCACCATGCTTCCCAGTTGGTCGTTCCACGACTTCAACTTTGTGCAGAATGTCTGCGGATGGGTACCAGGAAAATAGTTTAAAAAATCTGATATAATCTAGAAACGCACCTGCTTCGTTCCATTATGCCTTGTGCATTTGCTGTGTACGATTCCAAGTGCTTCTCATCTACTCTTAAATTGAGTCTATCAACATGTTCATTCGGGTCATCGAGTAAATCATCGTCTTCAGCACTATCACTGTCTTCATGTTGAGCGATTGTAATAGTTTCGGAGTGTTGTTGTGTTTTTCTTTTTTCTTTTTTTTTTAGCCCTGTGTATAATGGTTAAAGTATTGCATAATAATTTTAAGGTGTGTATTTTACCATATGGTATATTGCTACATTTTAGGCCAGCCTATTCCGTTCCTTTATATTATATATTTATTTAATGGAAATATTTATATATCTTATATGGTGCTACTCGTATGTGTTAATAGATGAGTATTATATATTCAGGTAGTGTAGTACGTGTTTTGTTGTAAAAGTTGCAGTCAGAATGCGCACTCCGCATGGTGTGACGCCGAGACCACGTGGCGTGGGCGGGGAGGCAATGTTGGAGGGTGTAGCAGCCACCAAGGGTGCCGCACACATTTTACTTAAGGTACAACAGACTATAGCATCAAGAGCGAGTCGCTTATTTATTAAACAAGAAAATGTCTGGCCCACTGCTATGGGGTATAAAAATGGAGACCGTCGCGCAACTCCCCCCCTCCCCCCCAGAGACTTCAGGACGACCAGTGCTACAATACGTTTAGTTGTTGGAGCCAACAACGTGAGGTTGAAGACGAAGGCTACTTGATATCCAGTCCTAGAGGAGCTCTTGGCCATTTACAGATTCTTCCTATATGGTGAGCATAATCTGGCAAATCAGTTAGATGCAAGGCTGTCTATCGAGACCCCATAATCCCGCAAATCTTAAGTAATTAATTACTGGCAAGGTTAGGTAGGTAATATTAACTTGTGTCTTGTTAATAATTGTGAACCTTGTGTCAAGTCTAAGAGAGTAACATTTACCATGCAATAACTATTGTATTTGTATAATTCAAATCTGTGTTATTAACATAAAATAAATGTGTTTTGTGGTTAAGGAATATCCCCATTTGTTTAGTTCACTTACCATCAGCTATGCTTCCTGGAGTGATCCCCTTCTTACAGTGTTTACAGAAATGTATACAATAACTCGTCACTAGTGATTAATTTTGCAGTTATAGTCAGTTGTAAGAATTAGGAGGAAGGGGATAGCTACACTGGTGGAGTCGCCTCTCAACCCACCTCACGCTTATGAGAGTAGGCTCAAATTGCATATATTTTCTTAGGTTGTGCTTCGCACTAGGTAATTGTACGCTGTAGGAATTCAAATGTGGCGGCACTTCATGCAAACCACAGTGCGCTTACGTGTAATCATTCAGCGATTATTAACTTGTTGATTCATTGTTTCCGTGACCAGCTACATTCATGTCAAATATGTTTATTAACAACACCCAATCATAGTATAATATATTGCCTTATAGTAATTCATGTGCTTCTAATCCAATTAATATATTTAAGCCAGTGTAGTAACATCTGTCTCACCCATGCAGCCAGGGCAAGCACAGTAAGCGATAATGTGGAAGGTTAGTATGCCATGTGTGTAAGTCAGCAGTTCGTGCAGAAGGCCTTGCCAGACTAGCAGCTTGATGTCATAGTGCCCACCCTGTAGCCTTATAAGAGCTTCTTTCCCTTCCTTTGCATTATATTTATAATGCATGTGTACTGCTTTTTTCTGCATGTGGGACAACCTGTTCCCATGTGAGCAAGGAAATCTCCATTTGTTTTGTGTGTGTTTCGTTAATTTTTCTAAATTCTTAACTCTTATAGTTATAAGTAATTTGCAACCTGACAGTGTGTGTTATTTTACAACCACACTACACCATACATCTACCACATATGTGGAAACACGAAGCAAGAGAAAACCATCCATTGTAACTAAACTTATCAAATGTATGCTTATGGACACCACTGAGTTAGAAAGGGCGTTAGACAAGTACGATAAACAGCGTGCATTATCACAGAACACTGAACAGAGCACTTCCACTAAGATACAGAAAAAAAATTTAGACCTATCCTTTAATACTAGTCCAATACATTACGAGAACGACACACCACCGCCCACACAACATACAGAACAGCCAGAAGTCGCATCATTAAGCCCTCATTCAGATTTACTTGTATTTCCCATTTACGAGGACGTTGCATTAGAATCACTAATCACACACACATTTCCACCCACCACTACTTCAATACAACTTCTCAAAATACAACACCTACAACACACATCGTGGAACACCCTCAACCACAGAAACCACTCCAAATTGTTTTCTTACAACTGGATAAACTGCCATCCTTTTCGGGAGCACAAGGTGAAAATGTAGCAGACTTCCTTGAAGCATTTGAGGCAGTGACCGACATAAACCAATGGTACGAGATGGAAAAATACCGGTGGGTAAAATTTTATCTCCTTGGTTCTGCAAAACCCACGCTTGACAATATTACTAGAAATCGCCAGCAGCCAATCATGTGGCATAAACTATACAATACATTAAAAAACACATTCACAACTACTGCAGAGGCAGAACGCTTTAAACATCTACTTTACACGAAGCATCAAACCATAGGAGAAGATACACTATGTCATATCGAAACCATGAAGTATTACAGGAATAAGTACAATTCACATATATCGAACCAAGAGTTATTTAATGTAGTATGTAAATCACTCTTGCAGTCTATAGCGGATAAATTGGTAAGGCTCCCCAATGATACATTGCCAGAAATGCTAGCCAACCTTAAGATAATTGGCATTGGCATGTACCGGTATCACCAAACACTAACACAGCCCTGTTCGAACCCCGAATCAGAAAGACTTGAATCTGAGATAACGATATTGAAACAGGAAATCGCCCTACTTTCATTACAAAACCAAAACAATGGAACTGACACGAATGCAAACATGCAACCTCCACTACAACATAATAGTTTTCAGCAACACTGCCGACAAGGATAGACACTACAACACCATGGTTATTTCAAGTTCCACAATTTGCATTAGGGGTACCCACGAAACAGACAACCAGTCATCATTATCAAGGAAGGACACTCTAATTCAACTCAATATCGGGGTTATTAACAATTTCCCAGGGGTAGGTCAAGTTCCGATAGAGGAGCATTCCTTGGTAACATCACCCAACAAAATACCTACTACATCCCACAGTACAACACAGACTGGCAAACCTACATATGAGGGAATGGATACAGCAATATACAACAAGGTCACAGCAACCCGACAAAAACCTTCAATATGAGGGGGTAAGGCATACAGACCCCACTGACAAAAACAACATCCGAGTTCGAGACCCATGCAGAGCCATTTTCAATAAGGTCGTGCCTACTAGATCATATGCTGAAATTACTAAATTAAACGCTCACAGCAACCTACTGCCGCAAAGCCAATCACCCTCACTTCAGACAAATGAGCACAGAGTAAATGTAAACACTGAACAACATTATAATTCCACAACACATTTCACATCGCCAGTGAAACAGAGTACAGCTGATAGGTCAGGTAAAGTTCTGCATCAGCAGATTGTGCGTGCACTGCCGGCCCAGTGCGTCAATTGCAACAATGTCACCCTGCCCCCCCCCCCATTATCCAGGTCAGAATTGCCAAACCGCTGCCACTGTGTGGCCAGAAATGCGATGTTGCCAATTCTAAGCAAACTGTTGATGAGATGCAGAAAGTAGTCGGACCTCGTAGCCTCGCCCAGGACACATGTACCAGTGTTTTTACGCCGGATGCAAAAGCCATCAATGCAGCTTATTTCCCAAACTAAATTTTGAGTTCTCTACACACATGGGCGACCAATTTGAGAGGTTCAAAAACAAATTTGGGCTGATGCCAAGAACTGTTTTTCTTGAGCACACCCAAGAAACAGTGCAATAGCCGGTAATATTTGTTATCACAACACAAGGAGCAAGGCCCACGATGATGAGTCAATGTTGAAAAACACACTGAGAGGGTCTGTGCCTCAATCTAGCTCATGTAAACACACACACCCATGCCAAAAGTGGAATGTCAGCACGACGGACTCCACATGTCGACACCACGCGTTCTAGTCACTATCAAAGGTAAGAAATATTATGCATTGCTGGACACTGGGTGCTCCTGTAGCAACATAACATACACCTTGATTACTACTCACCACCTTCAACATTTAAATGAGCAAATAACCTTAGTTGGTGCCACATCTGGTATGATGTCGCAGAAATTTCAAACCACCCTCAACTTAAGCATATCTGGATGTACTTACCCACAAACTTTTTAGTTGTGGATAAATTACAACAAGATTTAATTCTAGGTGTTGATTTCACCTAGATATATGATGTTATCCCTATTTTGAAATACAATATTCTCCTTATCCATATGCACAATTACAATAAATTGATACAGTTACCGATACGCTCGGCCACATCAGTGCACGATAGTAATACTTCCATCGAATATTCTTTGAATGCGTTAGATACTTTTGAGTCGGACCAGAATAACTTACCACATAAAAACAAAAAGTTAACTGATAAACAGGCAGCCACAATTGTCTGTATTATTGATAATTACAAAGATAGATTTGCTAATTCTATTTTAGAATTAAGTGAAAAAAAACCTTTGAAATAAAGTTAGATCTTAAAACAGATATACCTATAGCTACCAGACTTTATAGAATCAGTCCAAAAATTTGTGATGAACTTTTAATTCAAATTAACGACATGATGCAGGTTGGAATTACAGAGGAAGCTGACTCACTCTATTCTGTGCCAAGTTTGGTAGTTTCAAAGAAAAATGGTGGGTTAGGATTTCCAACTGACTTTAGAAAACTTAATCAATATTTAACAAGAATACAGTACCCATTACCCCACACAGAAGACTTTTGAATGCACTACATAATTCCCATTACATGACCAGTTTAGATTTATTTCCAGGCATTTATAGCATCCCTGTCAGAAAGCATTATCGTTACAAATTGGCATTTACAATCGATGGAGTTGGGTTATTCCAATACAAAATAATGCCAATGGGGTTAAGTACAGCCCCTCAGTACTTTAAAATGTTTATCAATACTTTATTAGGGCCCTTTTGCTGGACTGTGGCCATAGCATATATTATTATATATTCATCTTAGGAAATTGATTCGAGGAACATGTCTCCAACGTAGAAAAAGTTTGTCAGAGATTGCATATATTCAATGTAAAAGTAAATACCAAAAAATGTACATTCGCAGAGCAGACAGTCAAAGTACTCTGCCATATCATCACTCTGCAGGGGATATCTACAGATACTGACACAGTTTGCACTATCGAGCATATAGCACCTCCTACAAATATAAAACTACATACATTCCTAGGCATGGCATCATACATATAAAGGTACATATTTAATTATGCCACCATAGCGCAACCGCTTATTAACGTGACAAAAAACAACATAACATATAAATGGAAAGACGTTCACCAGAAATAATTTCTTAACCTTAAACAAGGTAAATTACAGGCTCCAGTATTACAAAAGTTTGATGAAGACAGTAATATAATCTTAGTATGTGATGTTAGTAATGATATGGTCGACGGAGTGCTTATGCAGGAAGACCCGCATACAAAACAGCAGTATATAATTGTGTTCACTTCCTAAAAGTTACCACTTAATGAATCGCACTGGAATGCAACAGAACGAGAACTTGGGACCATATGTTATCTCTGCAGCCATTTCCGACAATAATTAAATTGTTGAAGCTTCAAAATCGAAACAGACCACGCCAGTCTTAGATATTTTTGGCCCATGGCGGAACACAACATCAGGATTCAGAAAATGGCAATAGCCCTTAGTGAGTATGACTTTTAGCCCCACATTGTGAAAGGAAAGTTAAACACCCTCTCCGATGCCTTAAGCCGAATCACAACAGAACCTAGAGTACATACACACAAAGTCACAATAAATAACACTACATACGAGGTTAAAGACCAAATGATCACTTGCACATCCCTGTACCAAGCCTTGGCAGAATGCGTTTTACAAGCAGCTCATAAACAGGATTAAATAAAGCAAACCATTGTCATTTACACCATTAACCATTGGGACGATATAAAGAACTGTTTCAAGACTGAATTGCAACCTCAAGACAGAAACAAGGTGGTCAAGGCATTAGAGAATGAGAAAATGTTCCAAATGCACAAGATATGTAAAATTATCACCATCCTGTATCAGGTGAACACATAGATAATTAGGGAAGACACCCCCAATCACCTTGAAACAACATGTATCAACCCTGTTTTAGATTTTATGATCCTCATTGTTAATAAACAAGACCAGCCAAATTTCTTACCTTTGTACATTCATGACTAAGAGTACATTAAAATTGAAGACGATTCGATTTTAGATTAATGTCCTATTGTTGTGAACACCTCACCATTTGATGGCGAATACGAACATGACCTCATATAAAGTAATTAAAGCTAGTAAAGCTAGCATTGCTTCACCCAGAGCAGGCCGACAATAAATACCATAGATTGAGTCGACATTATGGCATCACAGCAAACTGCGAAATTTTCTAGAAGGTAAACATGCCACAGGTGCCCACCAATCTAACTCTTGTACTGCAAGTTTATGTTAAGGAAATTACTCGGGTACATCATGACGAAATAATCGGAGGTGGTCATTTTGGCATATTCAAAACTCTCCAGAAGATTAAGCAAACATACTACTGGGATACCATGAATGACGATGTTAAGAATTATGTAAAATCACGCCAAATCTATCCGAAAACAAAAGCTAATTAGTCTAAGTCAATTGGTCCCATGTTGTCTATCCCTCCCCAGGCACTTTTGAAAACTTGGACTTTGTATGGAAATGGACCCCCCCCCCTCCCACAGTACGTAAAATAAGTACATATTTGTCACGACAGAGTACTCTACTAGATATGTTGTAGCGAAGGCTGTACCTTCAATCGACACCACCACATGTGCGGAATTCATTAAGCACGTTCTCTTACAAATCGGTTGTCCCAAACAAATCTTGACCGATCGGGGTACAAGCTTCCAGAGTGAGTTAATAAGTCAACTTCAGACAACACTTGGTATCAAAAAATTAACAACTACTGCCTATAATCCTAGGTGTAATGGTTTGGTAGAAGCTACAAACTGTATTATTGCTGAACAAACTAATCAGGCCAACTGCGACCTTAACATAGATTTTATCGCCTTTAATTATAATACAAGCATCAATACTACCACTAAATTCACACCATTTTACTTACTACATGGCATAGAAACTGCCCTTTCCGCACAAGTAGTAGCAGGTCAGCATTCAGAATGAGCCAATGACTGGTGCCAAAGACTATTACAAGACCATTAAATGGCCAAAATAAACTTAATTCACATCCAAGGGAATCAGAAAAGTCAGTTTGACCATTCACACAAACAGAATATGCAGTGTACTAATGATTACACATGGGTGCATAAGAGGCAGACAGAAAGCACTCATGCATCGTTATCACTGCCCCTTTAGGGTAACAGATGTGTTAGGTGACTCATCCATCCGAATACAAACGAACAAGATGGGACCCCACAAGTTCTACAGTATGTACTCGTCATACCAAGCTTGCCTTCGTTCATTAACTTAGCAATCCTTGTAATTTATTTTTATATATGTGTTTACTTGCTCAGTGTTTTATATATGTCCTTAAATTGTTACAGTCATTGCAAGTGTCTAACTGGAATAAGTTAAGTAACGAGAGCCACTGTGGGAGCAGTTCCGAACAACGCCCATGCAGCCTGTATGTGCCGTATCTGGGGCACTCTGACCACACTTGCCACACAGCAGGGGTTTTACACAGCAGGAATCGGGCAGTGCGAGGTGCCAGTCTTGCCTTCCTGGTGGTCATCACTCTCCGAGACAACTGCAGCGAGACGGAGGCACGGAGAAGGGAAACCATGGCTGCTAATCCGTGAATGAGTGCTGCACCTCTACAGCAGCCACAACGTACTGCTCTCACAGCCAGATCACATTGACAGCTGTGGGTGGGTGCGAGGCACGCTCTGCATATGTGTGCCACCATCGTCATGGTGACACCAATTGCAGGATGAGCTCGAGTGGTGAAGCCGGGAGTCTGCTTCGCTCGCCACTTGCCAAAGGTCGTGGCCGCACTGTGCATTGTCCTGCCAACCGTGTAGACAGTGACTGCCGCCTTGTGTACTCATGCAGGACTCTATTGGGCCCCTGCCGATGTAAACTTTGTGTACAATGATAGAATACCAATTGTACACACAATTCCCCTCCACTTTCCAGCAACACCATTGCCACTTGCTGAATATCTCCATGTAGCATGTATTGACGAGACATCAAACTCATGTAAGATTGGTAAATTAATTTATGAATATTTACAAGTAGTGGAACATAGAGTACTGATAGAATACCTCGATGGCATTGGTACACCTTCCGTCAAAAGTGAGGAATTCAATTCCTCGGCGACATAAGTACATGATGTAACATACTTACGAATAAACACCTGTGTGCATTGCTGGACAATGATGCACAATTAGAAAATCAAATCAACTCCCTTGTAAATTATTTACACACTGCTAATAAAGCCATCAATGTAATGTTCCAAGTCATTAATGAGATTCAGCATCAAGTTGAATGAAACGTTAATGCTCTTGCCCAAAAAATTAACAGAATTTCCTAAGTTTTGTAAAACCAGCATTCGGCCATTAGTAAGATCGACAATGTCGAGTCACAACTCAATTTTCTTTCCCAAGTGTCTTACAAATCATTGACAACATAATTCTTGAGGAATTAGTTAAAGGATATATAAATTCTTGCCAACTTAACAAGTTACCCTTGAGTGCAGTCAACAAATAACAACTCATTGATGACCTGATTAAATTAAATGTGGAACTGCTTAAGATCAACCTAACCTTCAGAATTAGTGTCAATGAAATAGTTGGGTACTACACACATGCACTGGCAGAATGTTCATTTACAAATCTTAAAATGGTCATCAAATTACAAATTCCTATTTCCAGAGTTCACTCCAGATGGCAAGTTTATCATATCACAACCATGCCATATCATTTTGCTAACCAATCATGTGCACTTCACATTCCATGGTCAACCACTGCAATTGATCCTCACTTAGGCACTGTTAAAGCCATTCTCCCTCCCCAGAAATGCCAGCAGATGTTATATACATCATGAAGGAATCACTTACGAGTGACAATTCCAAATGTGTACAGACATAAATTCTGCTATCCGATGCTCATACCTTGTTTCCAACATATAAATTTCACTGCTCACAAGATACTTCATTTTCAATTCACCACATTTTGCCGCACCGGTATGTCCTAACCAATCCTCCTGAAGGAACATCCTTGCAGTGTATTAATGACTCTCTAAATATTAACATCACCAATCACAAAATTGGAAATGTTGAAATGTTTGTCCCATGTGGTTGCCACATTGCCACACAAGAACAAATTCTTGTTGAAGCCACACGTATGTGTGATGTGCGTGTACCTGCAATACCCTTACAACAAACAGTGATACCTATCCATTGGCTGAACCAGTATTCTTTCGACTTAAATCAATTGCAAGCGAATGCTGATATACACTTCTATAACATTAACACTGCCCTTGACACAAATTGACAGATGTATCACAGTGTTACTTGCCAGTGTTACCAACCATTGACCAATACCACTCACATGTTAACTTAAGGCAAAACAAGCTGTTTTCTGTACTTGACCCTGATCATTATGACTTGGCAGTTATGCCTATACTTATATTTGCAACTTTTTAGCTTTATGTGAAACTTGTTAAGATTTCCATCATTCTCTCACTAATGAACACGCCACAGTAAATATGACCACATCATGCAATCGTATTCGCTGAACTTCGTGCGAATGCATTATTATTAGGCTCCTGGGTACTTCCAATTCCGCTCACCTAGAAATACGTTTGTGTAAGTATATATTTACACCACGGACCCTGAAAAATGGTAAATACCCTTTCTTAGACAAGAAAGGGCAAAATCGACACACTCAGGAGGAGACCGGTAGTTGGCCCCTAGTAGGAAATTTTTTTTAAATTTATTGAACACAGAATTACAAGGTCTTTATGCCTCCAGGCATATATATATATAATTTCGAATTTTTATGTTCATTAATATATCCAGGTTATATTATACTTGTATAACTCCCTAACAATTGCTTCTATGTTTAAAATTTTTTTATGTGTTTACTAATTAGAGTTGTATAATTTTACATTTATTTTTGTTAAAATGACATCAAAAGACAATCCTTCTCTCACTTTGCCTATTCGAGCTACACGCTAATGGACAACAATTTTTACAAGTGTGTGAAAGTGTGATTCAGTGAAAAACATTCATAACAAATATGAACGGTTCATTTGAAAGACACTACTACGACCCAACAGCACGTCAAATATGTAAAACATCACGAGTGAACTGTGATACCCAGTATGAGAAACAGTACTCGAAAATCTAATTTCCTTAATTCCAAAGGCAAATGTATACAACGCCACAAAGATACTGTAAAAATGTATGTTGATTCCTACCAATAACTTTTATTACTATACCTAACTCTTCATTTACTATTCATGTTAGTTTTAAGATTGTTTTCATTATGTAACTCCACTTTCATTTTTGACTATCTTACTATTACTCGCGTGTTTACTTTGCGCCATATGACACTCGCCATTATTTACATCACAAATTCCTAACCACTGTAAATAGTAAAATATGTTATAATGTTGTTTTAAAGGTTATCTGTAATCTCTACAGCGAAGTCTTTAATCATCTTGTCTAACCTATAAGGTTAACTTGCACTGTGTAACGACAATATACACGCCGCATGCTGGCTTAATTGCAACGTAAGTCTTTTCACGTGCCTTGGTGACAAAGATGGCACGCTGTGTGCAGTACTGCCACCCGTATAGTCACTTATTCCTCTCTTACAAGTGGTAACTTTACCTACAGTTTATATACAGTTATTTGTTCTGTCTCTTATGTTTCTTATACTTATTGTTACGTACTCCACTTGTAATAATTAACTAAGCTTCTTAATTAGTTGATACTGCAGCCAGCTGGCATGCCAACTTAGGCGATTGTTTTTTATTTTAATTTTACTTTTCTGGCACATTGTAAAACGATCTAGTACCGCACTCGCGCGCCTTTCACACATCCTCTTACCCATGTCCATCTCCTAGTTTTTGGAGGTCTTCTATTTACCTTAATTTAACGTTAAATGTGGCGCTGGATATACTTCCTTCTATCCCGTGGTCCGCTATACAACGTGTATATGCGTCCTAGTCAAAGGTCGACCATTGCGTTTCACTTACTATAACATGTTATATCACTTACCATGTCAAATGTTTTAGCGCTTACTATTATATTTCTTGCCCAGCCCTGCCAGTAATAAGAAATTCACATAAACATTGTTTTCTACTCTGAGTTATCGCTCACTTGTAAGAATATCGTCTCGAACTTAGTCTTGGGATACTGCCACTTAATTTTTATTGCGAATGCCACCATTCGTTCCACGTTCGTCGCCCCTGTGTAAGCGGTCCTTGGCCACACTCAGTGCCTCTGAAACCTTTCCCGGATGGATCCAGGATAACTCTTCTACTTTAGCAGCCGGGGGACTTTAGCAGCCAGGGGACTTTAGCAGCCGGGGGACTTTAGCAACCAGCACCATGGGGGCCGCACACATTTTACTTAAGGGGGCGTGTGGCATGTGGCTGCGACCCGCGAAATCGACGTTCGCGGCGCAAGAGATACTGTGAAAACCATTACATATTTTGAAATCAGCGTAATATTAAGATATTGTGTAAGGTTGGATTTTAGATTACCATTACTCGAAATTACGAAGTGTGTTTTATTTACTATTTACATAGCCGTCAATATGACGAACTTCAACAGGCGAATACTAATAAATTTGCATTGCAAATGGAATACTGAAAAGTGTCAATCTACAACACATTGTGTGCATAGCGTTGAAAATTGTAGGATGCATGTAGAAGCAACACAAGCTGTAAAATCTATTGCGCCTCAAGCCTTGAATACGGCAGTTCACGCGGGATTCGGCACTGATTCGATACGTCGTAGTTCACGCGTCCATCCATAGGTGATGGGCTCTCCGCGCGCAGTGATTCATTACAGTAACTCATCACAGGTATCGCCCGTGTTGGAGGCCGGCATTGTTTACTTTATAGTATCGCGAAACCACTCTTTTGAATTTTGGTGGTAATAAGACACAATTTAAAAAGGTAAGGGATAGAGGACACATGGTTATATCTGTATTTTAATAACTTTTTGGCATTCAAGTCATAGTTTGGGACAGTAACGTAGTTTTATCTCCGTGACCGCAAAACAGACAACTGTACATGACCGTGGCATAAAGTTTCTCATGCAGTCGAAGATGGCCGCGCTGAGAGAATGTTATTTTGAAACTCAGTTTAAGGCTTTTGAACTATAATTAGTTATTATTTTAATTCACTGACTTTTACGATAAGTCTAAGAATATTTTCAGTTGCAGAATTAACATGTTAAAGTACATTTCATCGTGTTATCGTGTCTTACAACCATACGTTTTCAAGTGTATTCTATTCGAATGAGAGTCAAATTATTAATTTTCTGAATATGTGAGTCAATATTATAATATATAATATAATAATGCATTATATTAAATAAGATACAGCAAAAAAGTTTTGATATATTTATTATTTTGAGTTAGACATTTTTCTGAGTGATATTTTGCTAACGTTAAGTGTACTGCATATGAAACAACAAAACATTTTAATTTCCAAATCATTTATAACATTGAGATCAACTATCTTACTCATATTTTCGTACTTTTATTCATAATTATTTTATGCACAGCTCACACGATTGTGTCAAAAAGAAACTACTAAAAACAAGACGCACACGAAAATACACTATAATTCAGTTTTGATGAAAACAATTCAATTATACTAGTGATATAAATATAAAACCAATTTCTTAGCACACAACAGAGCATAGTGCTTGTTATGTGAGGACAATATCTCTATGTCTAATTCACCTAGTCAGAATTAATTGATAAACTACAGAAGTATGTCGTAAATGTGTTTGCCTGCCTAATACCGCTTCTCCCTCATACACTTCCCATTATAAATGTTTTGAATAATAGTTCCTTAATTTGCAATTATCATGATTATAGTGCGCGACCGTGAAAAAAGTATGCATCACTTGCGTATTCAATCGCAATTTGGGTTGTTCTGTAAAATCAGCGTTATCTTCTGTTTATTATCATCTGCACTGCAATCTACTCTACACTAATTACTAAATATAATCTGGCTAAGGTATAAAACGTAGCTTCTCGCGAGGACTGAACACGGAATATAATGTTCAAATCTATTCCAACATTATTTTTTATTCAGTAACCTAGAGTAGTATGTCCGTTAGGTAAGTAATCCTTGGAGAGTGTTTAGCCAACAATACGTAACATGAACTAAAAGAAACTATACAATGCGATTCACTAAACTGAATAAATATCATTAATTTGAATAGGGGATTCACAAATATGTCGGCACTTAAAAAAATGGCATAGACGATTTTAAATATAAAATATCAAGTAACTTAACATTTCACCAAGATGGGATTACGTAAAAAAAAATAACTTTAATTTAATGATAATCAGTTATCTTGCCCTCGCAACCGTATCTAATTACTGTTTCATGATCAGCCATTTATATCACATCTAACTTGCCACCTGCCACGATTTCGGAAAACCATAGAAAACCCTAATTAGGATAGCCGGACCGAGATTCAAACCCAGGTCCTCCCGAAAGTGAGTTCAGTGTTTTACACCTGCGCCACCTTGTTCGGTCCAGGTGTCAGTAGGTAGAAATAAGTTAGTCCAAAAATTGTCGTGAGCATGTTTGTAGATATAGATATGAATGCTGTTTATTAGCAGTGTAACAGAAACACGTTTCCACAGTTATTCAGGTATAACAATGCAGTTTAGGCGGAAACCTATCAAATATTTCTACATGCTTGTTAAAGAGTGTTAAATGTCTTAAAATGTTATGCGTAAAATTGGCAAAAGAATTACACAAATATGTGGTAGTTTAAAAAATCCACGGAAGGAGCAGGCATTTTCTTCGAAGTAGCATATAATGTACTGTTTAATCGGACACAGATGCAAAGTGTTTACAGTCATGAGTGTGTCTAAAAGCGCAATGCTCAAAAGATGCATTTTAAGGCCGTCCAGTATTTATTTTTATACTATTGATCGATATCAAAGACCCAGAGAAAGCCTACTAGCTAACAGTAACATTCGCCTCGTTTAAACATTTGCGAAAAATTCGGATTTGACTTCGCCTAAATTTGAACCTGTGCGAGCACTGTTAGCTACTACAACACCGCGGCACTTTCTGGATGAATAAAACTCGAAATGCTAGTAAGGTGTAAATAGATTACATTACATAAAAACCAGTACTGTAACAGGCTAACTGGCCTTAGTTGCCATTGATAGAGCAGTTCTACCTTTGGTTGGTTTAGTTGTATAAATGTGAGCTGGTCATCGCAAAGCCGTTCGCTGACTCACATCACAAGCGTATCACCTGCCGACAGATATCCTTATTTGCCTAACTATCATCTTTTTCCACTCTTATCACCCTCCTGCCCCTCACAACAAACCTCATCATACGCATTGTGTTGCTAGTTCAAGGTAGCTCAGCTTAGAATACGCTGCGTACGCTGTAGCCGAATGTGGCGCTATCCCACGAGGAACTAAAAAACCACACCAATAGCCCGTGCACGGTAAAATTTTTTCTTCCATGCACTCTTGAGGTACAACGGTCTATAGCATCAAGAGCGGGAAACTTATTTATTAAACAAGAAAATGCCTGACCCACTGCCGTGGGGTATAAAAACGGAGCACGTCGCGCCACCCCCCTCCTCACCAAGACACTTCAGGACGACCAGTGCTTCAATACGTATACTTGTCGGCGCCTACAACGTGAGGCTGAAGACGAAGGCTACTTTATATCCAGGCCTAGAGGAGATCTTGGCCATCTACAGATTCTTCCTATATGGTGAGCATAATCCGGCTAGGCAGTTAGCCGTACGCCTATCTATCGAGACCCCATAATCCCACAAATCTTAAGTAATTAATTACCGCCAAGGTTAGGTAGGTAATATTAACTTGTGTCTTGTTAATAATTGTGAACCTTGTGTCAAGTCTAAGAGAGTAACATTTACCATGCAATAGCTATTGTATTTGTATAATTAAAATCTGTGTTATTAACATAAAATAAATGTGTTTTGTGGTTAAGGAATATCCCCATTTGTTTAGTTCACTTACCACCAGCTATGCTTCCTGGAGTGATCCCCTTCGTACAGTGTTTACAGAAATGTATACAATAACTCGTCACTAGTGATCAGTTTGCAGTTATAGTCAGTTGTAAGAATTAGGAGGAAGGGGATCGTTACAAGGGGAAGGGAGTCAGCTGTTCAGCCCGGGCGGGCAGAAGGTTTCTATCCCCGACCTTGGGTGTGTGCGCGCCTCTGGTGCTAATTAATCGCCAGTATGACGGGAACGAGTTTTACAAGACGGCGTAATGGGTGCACAGCTAGCTGATAGAATATTTTAGAGATATTTGAAAGTTATGTACTATTGTGGATCAAAGTATGAATGTGTTAACGAAAGTAACTTTTTGCAAGCTGCGATGACGTGAAAAGATCGCCGGTTTACAAATGGAACAGTCCTTACGACTGCACGCAAACTTTGTGGTAGTATAACTAACGGGTGATGCGGGCAAAGTATATTGGCGAGTGAAAGCTTCGTTCACTTTAACGTGAGCCAATGCCCGAAGGCGTTTGACTTGCTCGCCGGCACTGTAAACTGTGTGAATCGTTCAGGACGAGCGCATGACGTTAGTTGAGTATATTTTGTGTGCTCGTAGAAGTGACGACTTTTGTGTGTGTCGTACTGAAGGAAATCCGACGCCTTAAATTGACATTTACTGAGTCGCCAAGTGTTGCTGTCGCCGACCTAGGTCCGATTCAATCGCTACATACTGGGAGGTACATCTGGGTAGCGTACTTCGCCGCCGCCTGCGGTGACCAGCTTGAGGTTCGACATCGAGACTACGAAGTTTGGCTTGTCCAAATTTCAGTAGGTATGAGACGACGGAAATTTCTACTCCCGTAATTTCCGTGGGCGTCTGCGTCAGCGATTTTCTCTGTGTGTGAAAAGATCGTCACAGCCCGTGCGAGGCCCATTCATAGGGCGGCTTTAAACTTACTTAGCGAGACACTGGAGCCATGAAGTTAGTTTTTGTGCAGTAACATTCATTAAAATTGACGTTAAAGTAAGAGGCCCGGTAATTTTAATATGGTAGGTGAGTATGGCCAGACATTTGAAGTGTTTTAAATTGTTATTGAGTACTGTGATAATAATTGTGCTCTGCGATAAATTTTTGCATTGCCGTAAAAATGAATTGAAATGAAACAGAACTTTGGTAATACGGCCAGATATTTTTCTAGCGTGCGACATTTAACTACATTTGTCCCAATGATGAAGAATGGATGTAAATAAAATCAAATATCTTTTGATAAGTAATTTGTAACCAAAAAGGAACTGTCATGAGATTCAATTATCGTAGTGTTGACCGTTTGCAATCTTTTTGGCATGGGAAGGAAAGACTCTGCTGCTGTTAATTTTCTAGATAATGAATACAGTGTTTATATTTGTAATTAGTCGTGAGATTAATGCACAAAAATATTGAAGTCGAGATTGCTTTTCACCCAATGGTTTGGTGTATGGTTAGTTGTAACTAGTCGAGTGAGGTATTTTTTGAGTAACCTGCACTCTGAAGAGGAGAGGGGGTCTTAAGGTTAATTTTCATCAATGCGTTCTTCATGATAGTCTTCTACTGTTTCACACTTTATAGTAAATTTAATATTCTTTGCAGCAGGAATTGTATGGCCATCAATATTTAGAGCCGATAGCCGTTTATTGTGAAGTTCATCGATTTCACTTGAAAGTCTTGCAAGCATATATTTCGGGCGAACACACTGGCAGATCCGCGACAAGGACGTCCCCACGAAGTCCGCCGTCAGAGTACCAAAAGCTTGAAACACAGCGCTCCGGATATGATGGTTCCGAGCTGCGGTACACCGCGGATAGTTAACGGCAAGCTTCAACCGCCGTATTGAATTCCTTGATTTCATAGCTTATTAAATCTTTAAACTTTTGAAGCAGGTAGTTAAGTGTAGTCTATTCGTGGTTTCTTCGCACTTTTTGAATCGAACCTTTGATAAATCACCCCATGTATAACGTGTTTGTTTCATAAATGTGCCGTGTATCACTAGCATTTTGTACTTTTTTTTAACATAAAAGTGCTTCAATTTTGGTTAAATTTAATGTTATGAATATTATTATTTCCTCTATAATCACTGCTAATAAGACAGTAATAAATTAGGAGTGTTGGTAATGCCTAGTAAGAAATAGATCGTTTGCAAAATACTGTGACACTGTGTGCGCAAGAATGCGGTGCGCTGTCGCTTTGGTGTAATTTCATAGGCTTGGTTAAGCTTTGTTTTCACGTGGTGTAGGAGTATCCTGTAAGTAGAACTTTAGCAGGACTTCAGAAATGTTGGAAGTAACAGTGAATGGACTATAGGTAGGGCTTAACATTTCGTTGACAGCGAGGTCCTTAGAAGCGGAGAAAGCTGCTTCGACATGCAGGAACGTGAAGGAACCATCCCCGCATTCGCTTGGAGTGATTTCGGGAAACAGGATGGCCGGACCCGGATTCGAAACCATATCCTACAGAATGCCAGTCTGAAATATAGCCACTGCGCCACGTCGCTCGGGTTAACGTTTTGAGCAGTACGCACGAGTATATACTTGGGACTAAGTTTGTATAGAAAAAAATGTTTGGGCTTGAGGACAAAAGTTACACTTATAATTTTACAACTTCGCTCAAATCAATCTGTATCTATGTGAAAAAATTACAACTAGTAAACATTTCAGTTTGTAAGAATGAAATTATTTTCAGTAATTTCTCAAATGAACCAGATGGTTGCAAAAAAAATCGTTTGCAGGGTACAAAGGCAAGTGAGTCCGGTGTAAAAAGACCAATTGTGCGATGGTTAGGGGAAATTCAGAGACCAGCACAACTTACATTGCCGTAGTCGAGAATATACACTGACATAAAGGTGTTGTTGATTCTAACAAAGTTCATTGTTGTAAACAGATAAATTGTTTGTATGGGGGAATAAGATATTTTGTTGTTGAAATCAAAGTATTTGTTTGCTATTATTTGGTCGCTCCAAACAACAATTTGGTTGGTGCAACTTAATATTTGTTTGGCTCTACGTACATTAAAGAGCTAATGTTAATATAAAATAAAAATTATATCCCAATCGGCATTCGAACCAAGATTACTTGCGCATGAGCGTTACGTCTTTGCAGCCTCAACTGAAGGGAAGTCTGATGGAAATCGGAATACTTTAAATCACAAATAAATATATCAGGTTTTTCAGCTTTACTCTCTAATTTCCTATTAAACTTGATTTATTAGGGTGTTTATAATATTATTAAGCATAAATAAATGTACTAACAAACACTGTCACTCACATAATTATCACGAAGAATGAAAGCAAACTCACGAGCTGTATTTTCTAACAAGACAACCACATGAGTAGCCAAACAAATAAATACAGCTTATCCAACTATATATTTTGCTGGCACCCTAATTTATTTTGGCCCAACACAGAGGTTTGGTTAATTCAAAAGTTACTTTGTCAGATAAATAAAATCATTCTGCTCCTTCTTCCGTTAGGATTTTCTAGGGACCACGAGCCAATTTAAACGCTTCGTCCTTTGCTGTTACTTCTTCTTCCTCCAGTACTGCTTCATCTTCGCACTATGTATCTTTTTCCTCTCCTCGGACCATTTCGAGTCTGTTTTCTTTTCCTCCCTGCTTTGGAATCCTTACATTTTTAACACTTTTTTTTCTTCTTAAAAATGTCTCTCTTTGTTGCTTCTTCTTCACTTATATTGTTTCTTTCCAAATCTTTCTTAACTTCCTGAACCCAGGTTGTTGTTGATTTCTCTTTCCAAAGATATTTGAAGATCCGTTCGGTTAATCTGTTGCCATACAGTCTATATAAATGTCCAAAAATTATCAATTGCCTCTTCCGTATTGTTTCTATTATATTTTCAATGTTGCGATATATTTCATCATTACTTCTTAATTTCCAGAATTCTATAGTTTTTAGTGGACCAAGTATTTTAAGTATAATTCTTCTTTCTAGTACCTCTAATTTATGCAACTTGTAATTCAGTACTAGACATTCACTTGCGTAAAGACATTCCGGTTTGACTACTGTGATGTAGTGCTTGCTGTATTTTAAGATTTTTAGACAAACATTTTTTGTTTCAGATATTCCTGGTTATGCCATATGCTCTTTCCATATTGCGTATCCTTTCTTCTACCGCGAATATTTCCATACCATTTTCCTGAATTATTTCCCCGAAATATTTGAACTTATTTACCCTCTTTATCTGTTGTTAGGATTCTGGAGCGTATTTTATATTTGTCATAATTTTTTTTTTTTTTCTACAGAAATTCTTAGACCTATTTTGTTGGCTATCTCTTTTAAGGGGTTGACTTGTATTGCTCCGTTTGTCAAGTTTTCAGAAAGTATGGCAAAATCGTCTGCAAATGCTAGACAGTTTATTTCAACACCCTTGTTCCTTCTCCCCAGTGTTATTAGTCATAGCTTGTGTTCTTTTAGTTTCTCATTCCGAATTTTTACTATTTTCTCCAAGATGTAGTTGAAGAGTAGTGGAGACAAACCACCACCTTGCTTTACACCTGTATTTATTTTGAATGGTTTAGATATTTCGCCGTGAAATTTCACTTCTGATATGGTGTATGTGAGGGTTTCACGGATTAGATTTGCTAATTTAGATTTAACTCCAAATTCTCGGATTACTTTATCTAGAGTTTCTCTATCAACAGAACCAAAAGCTTTTTTCAAATCTATAAATGTTACTACTATGTTTTTGGAGTTCATGAGTTTGTCACGGACTATTATTATTTTCTTTTCAAAGTATGTTTACTCTACAAATATTTTTTGGGACAGCTAAATATACATTTAGCCTTAACAGATATCTTGTTAGCTGTTTTTTCAGTGTAGGCAGCTCACTTCAACCTTGTCTCCAGTGCCAGGTAATCTATGTCATCATGAAATGATTAAACGTGGCAATTCCTAAAATACATTTCTTGCAAACTAGCCATTGATTGATTGATATATTGATATATGTGTTATTCAAATAACAGGAAAAGTTACAAGAATGTAAATAAAAACTACAAACATAGGAACAACGATTCATATCAACATTCCAGTATACAAATAATACTCTTCTTTTGAAACGGAAGTAGCAGAAAATTACATAGAAACTTAACTGAAACAAACAGAAAAGTACAATGAGTAGCCAGTTGGAGAAAATAGCAAAACCCGAGATTGACTCAAAAAGATGTAACATAACACATGGCACAAGGAGCTATTAACGGACAAGATTGAAAAAGAAATTGACAAGGAAATGAACATCGAAGAAGGAAGGGTAAGTATTATACGCAATGGAAAATTCTATAGCACCTTTAAACCTCAGGTATGAAGTGTTGTAGAAACAAAAAACGGAAACCAAATAAATAATAATTTAATTTTTAAAAGTCCACGAAAAGTATTGTGTTTCATTTGCTATTGATTTTATAATGCAGTACACGCACAAACTAAACTACGAACCTATAATTACTTCGAAATACCGAATTGTATCAAAATTGAACCGAATAAATATTGTGGCATAATTATAAGGTCGTCGTTCAGTTTTTCTGTGTCGGTAATGCAGAGTACGTTCAAGAGCTAATTCGCTACAGACGTTCTTTTTTAAATGTCCGTGTAATTACTCCTTAACTTTGTTTGCTTGTAGAGAACCTAGTATCAAATAGTTATCCGTGTGAAGAAACTTAAGGAAATAATTACACCTTATATTCGTCCATGGGATAATAAGATGTATAAAATATGAAAAATAATCGTCTCAAGTTCAAATAAAACTCTGGTATACGTTTCAGGAAAATAGTCAATTATTTAAAATCCAATAAATATACTCATTTTGATATACTTGAGGAAAACAATGCAATTGATCCTGAAGAACAGAATAAAGTCTGTGAAAAAATATTAAAATATCGAATAACATTCTGTGTCACTAAACTTACGAGAACTTGCCAATATCTAGACGACAAACGTAGACACTTAGGAGAGACTTCATCTATCCAGTTTAAATTAAATTAATGACTAGTATATCGTTAAGGATGTGCAGGTGTTTCTCATTTGTGTTTTCGTTCATATTACCACAGACATATTGTTGCGTAAGCTAGCCTTTGACTTATTCTTGAAGGGGAAGTGTAAACGGTGCTTACTTTGACATATGATACTGTGAAAGAAAGGAATTCACTTCGGGAAGTATTGACACGACGTCGATAAAATGCCATGGGCAGCTTCTGTACAAACGTTTGTGGTGTACCAGCAAGAGCAGGGGCTTAGGTTGTACTGAAGAAATAATCTAAAATAACTATCCATGTAAAGATTTGTTACGGTAATGATGTCTAGGGTTCTTATTGACGTCGTGCGTTCCGGTACTGTGTTTATTAACTATGTACCTGATGGTGTAGGTTTCCATACCATGAATTTTCAAATAAATTTTTTTAAACTTGAATTTACTAACGCAGACAAATGTAAGATTAAATTAATGTGGTTTTAATCATGTTCAGTGTAACTACTTACATACTCGTCAAAACAGAGTTTCATGCTTGCAGCGTACACCGAATTTCAGTACGAAGTTTATTTTTCCAACTAAGAATTATAGTTTCTAAGATTTATAACTCCAATAAATATGCACTGCATTTTCGTCGTCCTTGTTTACAACAGGCGTAATCTTTAAAATGAGCGAAGTTAAGAAATGCGTACTTTTTGTCAGTGGCAATATTTCCTTGTTTTTCCTTCGTTGAATTAGAAAGTAAAGTACAGTTTGTTAGCATTTTTGTATTGTTTTGTGCGTGCGTTGGGATTTGACATCAGGCTCAAGACACTCGGTAACGTTGCTCGCCCAATGAACTATCAGTACAGAATATGTGTAAACCTAAACAATCTTGGGGCCGCGGTGGTTTGGTGGTTAGACTACTCGCCTCCTGTTTAGGCGAACCGGGCTCGATTCCTGGCAGGGCCTCTCCCGGATTCTCGCAAGTGGGAATCGTGACGGTGAGGCCTCGGTGGCTGAGCGGCTAGACTGCTCGCCTATGCTTACCACGTGAAAACTTCTCCCTGGGCAGAACACAAATGATGATGATCGATATTTTTTCTCGGCGCCACGCTAAGACAGATGAGCGTAAATGTTGTTGCACCGGGTTGGCCATTCAGTCAGCTAATTCATGACTATTACTCAAGTGTTTATCACAATTATTCATATCCCCATACCAATATTTATCACGAAACTGTGAGTGAGGCACAAAACATTAGCCCCTAAACTATCAACAATCGTTTAATATACATAATAGGGGTGTTTCGTATATGGCTTGAGGTCCTCTATCTCCTTCCTCCTTGCTTTGACTTGTCACTACTTCCTGGGACATCCTGTGTATTATATATACTTTCCTAGGAAATATCATCTCGTGCGTTCACGCTGCCCAGTGTCCTTTTCCCAGTGAATATTGTGACCAAACAAACTGTCTATATTCAGATTTGTAAGTTTGCTATGCCAATAACTATCATCCCGACGCAAAAATTCAAAAAACAATGTATGTCCTATTCTGAAATTACAAATCTCCAACTCTGCAACTGTTCAATCCGCCTGCATAATTAAAGTCATTCTGAACTGCAGTAATTCTCCAAACCATTATCATCAATCCTTCCCAAGGAGCGATGATATAACAATCTTGTCCTAGTTAGACTTCGGTGTAGATTGTTTTTTTTTATTCGTGGATACAATTTTAAGGTTTTTTTCCCTCGCCATATGTATTTTATTTTTTCAAGATTACTCCGAGAACCTAATTAAAATAATTACATATTTATGTATATGATATATATTGCAATTCTTTCAAAAATATTTTCCCCGGGAAATGAATTGCCAGAAAATTTTTTAGTAAAAGTACTAATAATTTGACAATGTACACATCTAAAGCTGTTGCACAAAAAGCCATTCACCCTAAGTTAAGCACAATGACAGTTATTCCGAGAATATTTTAATGCTGCAAGTGCCCAACATATAAAGTGCCTCGCATTCTTCGTATAAACACTGTTATTTATTGTGTGTGTTTGTATCTTTGAAATAGTCAGCAATGTGTTTGCGTCACGCAGTTTTACCACAAAATAATCCGGGGAAATGTCCACTTTAAACTGTTTGATCTAGCGCATGCTACACTCTGGCGTTGTAAACTACTCGCTTTCACGTAATCTGTTCACGGTAAAATGAGCACTTTTGAAAGCCCTGCTTAAGATCTACTGGCATGCACTTCTTATGCCGTATGTAAAATTATCTTTGCATTAGCCTCATCACTTTATCCATGAGTCGGTCATGTGAAACTGTCAAATTATTATATAAAAAAAATTGACACCTGCTTTCGTTTTTACACCTCGACGCATAAAATAGAACAGAAAGCGAAAGAAATAATTTAAGTTATCACAAATGGTTACCTAACACTTTTTGTATGACTTTAAAACATGGAACTACTTTCCATCCATCGATACCAACTTTACTGGGTGTATGTTACTCAGTGTGCCCGTTAGGATATATGCAGGCAGGGGCAGTGGCATTTTCCAAAGGTTTATTTTAAAAGTGCTTACTTTATTGTGAACAGCCTTTACCAGGCAAGATTACTGTGGTTCTTATGTGCCACAAAAGTGTAAAACATAAGTTACTGTTTCTTCTTCAGCTGAATGTACCTCTCGGGTGACTTAGTATAATAAAACACGGGAATCATGAGCTTTCCAATTTTTTTTTTTTTTTTTTTTTTTTTTTTTTATAGAAAGTCGCCCATTGTGTTCTCTTGAAAAACGGCAGCCGTGCAAAGCAGAACGAAAGTCGCTTTGACCTCAACCGTTTAAAACTGGCTTTTTAATGTTTCCCATTTTCAGATCGTGTTATTACTAAAATTAAATGTTAGCCTGCAGGACGAAAAAAATGCTGTTTTCAGAAGTTTAATGCGCAGTGGCGAATGAGAAAAAAAATTAGCGAGCACCAATTTTATTTTCTGGGAACTATTCCCATTTTTACAGCAACTTGGTGAGCAGAGTCCGAATAATACTGTACTTCAGAAAACTTTCCGAATAATGTGCACTATCAGCTTAAATATATTCAGAACATTTGAGAATAATATTTATAGGCCCTAATCAACATGAATAAACAGAAAACTTTTAAATTTTATAAAGCCATTTATGTCCTTTATTAGTTCATTAAAAGCAAAATGACAAAATGTTTATATTTCACTGAAAGTTGCATTTATTTGAGTTTTATGTGTGTTTATTTTGAAATAAGATGATTTGTCTCTGTGCCATTATTTTCGAATAATGTTTAAAATCTGATAAAACTATTTATTGTTGTGTCGGAACCTTTTGAACAAATTTATTTCTCCGAATATTAATCTACTATATGTTATAGCAGCCCGTTTTTCCTTATCGTCTGCCCTGTTATTAACAGTGTCTCATATTTTTATATGAGCCATTGGGAGAAATTTTCGAAAGAGCTGATATCTTCTCGTGGTGGGTAACATTGACCAGTAAATATTCATTCCGTCAGCTCTTGGACTGATTTTTTTTTTACGCGGTAGGTATGAAGGCAGCAATATATTCGGGCTTGCCCTCTGACGTAAACAGAACTCGATTCGGCCCCCTTTATTCCGATGAGAGTAATTTAGGTGGGAAGGCTGCGCGTGAGAATGGGTTTCGGCAGAAAGGGATCACACACATGCACACAAAGTGAAATAGACAGAGAGGGAGATTGAAGAGAAATCTGCCATATATACATATACCTGCCAGCCCACTGGTGTTCCAATCTGAAATCCTTTTCACGCCCTACCTCAAAGGTCCGAAACTCACTCTGGGTCAAATTTTCGTCACGTGCATATTCTCTCTCTCTCTTTTAAAGCATGTAGAGATGGGTAGAAGGGTACAAGTTATCATCGGGGACTAACTCTGCACTGGGAAAGAAAAATTAAATCGACATCACGAAATATTTTGTATTGACCACTAAATGCGGCAGTAGTTTCAGATAAAAGATTCGTGGGAACTTCGCTGGAATGATTTTGTCGATTTAAAGCCTATTTTTACTGCCAAAAAGGTATATTTCCAAATACTCAAAATATTTTCGTTAAGCCAAAGTTGTATTTGTAAATCAAGCGTTATTTTGTGTTCTACAGTTCATTACACTTAATTTTCTATACTATTTTCATTCCTCAATAACATCCGCAGCTTGATTCCAGACTGTATAGGAGACTGATTGTGTTCTTGGGCCAGAAATATTCCTTTTATGAATTTATATCATCCATATTCATTACTGTTAATTTTAACTGACACCACAGTTTCATTGTTACGCATCCTAATGAATTGGCGTCTTGAGCCAGGTACATAATTTACTTTTTGATGTACATAAATATGTAGATAAACTAACAGAATTTGCACTACGGCAATGCGAATGGCAAATTGCATCACACACACACACACACACACACACACACACACACACACACACACACACTTCTTCTGATTGATGACGTAACGAAGATATATTTCATTACATATCTTTAAAAAAGAAATCAAAAACTGCATTGGAAAGATAATAGTAAAACAAAAGGTTACTTATAACTAACGAGTCTTCTTTCCTCTACAAGGAAGCAAATTAATTTTATTGAAGTACTTAAAGGTATAGATGGTAGATAGGCGTTGACGACTCATTGACAGTGATATCATTAGAGATGAAACCAGAAACATGTGAAACAGTACCAATACAATTAAAATACACGAGTGACATACCCTGGATTCGAATTCAGAAAAACTCGTAAAATTAAAATTAAGCTAGCTTGCAGTCAGCTTCATCACGGAGGTAAATTCGGAGCAACTTCGGATATACTCAGTATAATGTTCTGAAAGTTAGGGTTCACTAACATGAAGTATTTACACGCTCATCATTTTGAAAATGAGTGTCTGAGCCACTAAAAACATAAGTTAACATGGCCTACCATAACGGTATTTTGGTAAAAAATTTGTGGAAATCGGTTGGTTGGTCTCCGAGATATAGCGTAAAAATCTAATTTTCTTAAACGGGACTAAAAAGAGGCTTTGTACATGAAATATCTAATAAATACTACCAGCATAACAGTTTGGTAGAATTTGGTTAAATTGTTAACTAGATATGCCAAAGATATCGAAATATTTATATGGCAGCCATTTTGAAAATCAGTGACCGACCCCATTTAAATAATGCATATTTACATGGCCTTTTGTAGATATGCAAAATTTTGTGGAAATTAGTTGAATTATTTCTTAAATATTGCGAAATGTTCATTTTACTCACCGGACACTAGTTTACAAAAAAAATCCTGCAAAAGCGGATCCCTGTACGTATAAATTATGCTTCTAATTAATACTGTTTGCATACAAAATTGGTCTGAACTTTGTTGACACGTTTCATAGATATACCAAATTAATCCAAATTATTTATACAAACCCCATTAAAACATGCTTGCCGCATATAACACATGTTAATTTACATACCATACTGTAACAATACTTGCGTGAAATTAGGCCTACTGGCGCTCAAGTTGTGTTGCACTGTGTTTGAAATCCGATTTTTCTTACGGAACTATTAAACGTACGTGTAATGTGTTGATTTGCGAAAAGAATACGTCTTTCGGAAGATGCCTTTCGATTACTTTTTAGACGTCACGCACATTAAATTCACTATATCAGAGCACTCGAAAATGGTTAAAAGCGCTGTATCTCGAAATATACGCGTTACACAAACACACACACGCACACACAAAAGTACTCCAGGGCCCTCCATTGAACCTTGCTACAGACTTTCCATCAATAAAATGATAGGGTCACCGCTTGAAGTCCCATGGGTAGAGACGTGAAGAATTCGCGGGTTGGGGACCACGGTTGATAAACGGTTAGCCTGCTAGCTTCACACCAAGGCGATCCGGGTTCAATCCCCGGTCGGGTCACTCCGGATCTTCGCATGTGGTAATTGTGCGGACGATGCCGTTGGTTGGCGGGATTTCTTGGGGATTTCCCGTTTCCCCCACTCTTCATTCCGACGCTGCTCCATACTCATATCAATCAGCCTCATCGGTCTCTCAAGACCTCGCTGTTAAGAGCCGCCCAAATCTCTTCACTTCACTCAATTCGCAGATTAATTTTGGTACAATTTATAATTCAGTGTGTTTAGGTAAGTTTAGCCATTGATCCACACGATGTTTGACACCTCCTAGAGAACAATGGCACAATCGTCGCCTTCCAGCGTGTCAGGAGACAACCAATGTGCAGTTGACAGCGTCATGGTTGTACATAAAGACTGCAGTCTCTAGCCTACAGGCAGTTGAACTTGCGAATTTTTCCCAGGTCTCTCCCCATAGGTACACGCGACACGACGAGAACACTGCACGCCTGTGCGTAGTGGCGATTGCGCACGTGTGGCGCGTGCCGGTGTAGCCCTTATGTGCGCATCTTGCGCTTCTCGGAACGCGGGAGGAGCTCCAAGCAGCGAACTTCCTAAGCCGATCAGCAGCAGCCGCTGTCAGCGTGTTCCGGAGATGCTAGTGAACGACTCCGCGCGCCAATCCCGCTGCAGATGGCGGGAATCCGCGCTCATTTGCCAGCTAATTACTTCTTCCCCTTCTCCTTGCACTTGTCTTTCTTCGACCCTTTCCTCGGAAGGGCTGCGGTTCAGAGTCGATGACACCCCTCGACCACAGTGGTCGTAGAATTGTCGCACATATATAAGCTATTCGCTGTGAAGTGAGCACTTCTTAATTACCCCCCCCCCCAAACAGGCATTTACCACTAATAAATATACCTTATTGCAACCTTAGGCGTTAAATTTTGAGAGTGGTGAAATGTACACTGTTTATATTAGCCACATTGCAATAATTATATAAAAAAAACAGCAGGAAGATAGAATTTGGGTGAAAGTAGAAATTTAGAAGTGACTTGAAAAAGTGCTCACTTTACAGTGAACAGCTTATACCTGCAGATGGCAAGGTTGATCGGAGCAAAAAGTGCTTTTATTGTTTGACCAGACAGTGTGTAATAGTTGGTGTAATGTGTTTATGTGCGCTTGCTACTGCAGTTCAGAAAGATTAAGAGCATCCCTTTGCCGGTGTTCTTTTCATGGTCATGAGTTGTTTACTTAGGTTTTGGCGTGGAAACACGACCCGATTGTGATTTTGTTGATGGACGAACGTTTCCTGGTTGTAAACTTTGCTTATTGGATAGTTAACTCGTTATAGAAGATCGCTTACTATGCCGAACTTCCTAGATACTGCAGCTTGAACACTGCGTCAGTTTGCCCTATTAGCCATCCTGAGGTTTTAGGTTAAGTCTGATCGGAACGGTATTTCATTGTTAACTATATTTCAAAAGCGACTATTTAACATGTGGCTGGTTTTCCGATATCAGATGCAGTAGTTAACGATATCAATTTCGATAAGGCATTGATAATCTTGTCTTGAAGCTGCTGATATTTGCGATACATAGCAATCGATTTTTTTTTCTTTAAGGGAGCGAAAGTATATCAAACTTAAAAGCAGTAAAGTTGCAGAAAATTATATTTATTTCGAGATTATTTAATTTTTTTTTTTTCAGGCACATGAAATTAAAACTCGACTCAAGTGGAAAATAAACTGAAAAATATTTTCCAACTTTAACCAGCACTAGGAGGATTTTAATGTTTGACACGCAGTCGAAAGAGTGTCCAGTGATTGGCACGAGAAAAGAGTATAACACGGAGAGAAATATACGAACGTCGGCCACTCCTAGGTTCGTTTCTTTCGACCATAAAATGTGTAGCCGGCGTAGTGTAGTGTAAAGCAGCTACACCAGCTTTCCCCATGGTGTAAATACACTGGCAGAGTTGAAAAAAAAAAAAAAAAAGTATCTTTCACAGCCAGTTTACTATGGTCAACAACACAAATGTTTTATGCATATTTCTGTTTAGAACACGAGAGAATTTTATCATATTGTTATTACAATACATTTAAATATTTGTGATTCATATCAAAAGCCTGCGATGCAAAGACATGTCCATAGAGTTCGAATTTCCTAACGAACATTACCCAATAATTTTCTAAGCTCTTTAATTATTGCTAGGAAAATCCAGCCGATGATAATTTCCGAAATTTTTAAGTTCCAAATTAGTCCTCGTCGAGAAAGCATTGATAATTTAAGGTCACATAAATTTGAGCTCATGTTTAAATTTACTTTTTTTTTTTTGTTTTGCTGTTACCGCTAACAAAACCCTGAAACTATTACCTACAAGAATACTCCAAGCGTTTATCCAGTCGTAAAAATTAATGTCTGCTTGAACAGTAAGTAACCGACAGACATTTAAATTTCGCGCGCTTTAATTGAACGTCATCAGCTACGCCTCCTCAAGACATGGTGTAATGTTGGCTGCACAGATTACACCAATGTAACTACGCGGGGTTGAAAGAAATTATTATGTTCGATTGGTCTAATGTCGTGGCGTGTTGAAACAGACCACTTTAGTGAAGTTTTGCTTGCGTGTGTAGTTGAAAGCAACGAACCGCGATTCAAACTGGTAACTTGACTAGGGATCTCGGGTAACCATTTTGCGTGATCATCTGTGTTAGTGTAGCAATGGTGAACTATAACACATAGGGCCGGTTCCACCAACAAGGAATAAACCACGTTCCAGCTAAGCGACGCTTAAGCTTTAGTGGCCCTTAAGGATGTCGAGGTGTTTCACCATTATAAAACGCGTCTTAACTGGGCGTTGCTTAAAGACACAAGTTGCAAATATTCTCATGTTGGTAGTGGTGCGTTGTGGTCATGCGACTAAACGAACCAGTGAGAATTATTTCAAAGAAAAGGGGGGGGGGGGGGGGAAAACATATTTCCCCCTGAAATGTTTGTTTACCTTTTGTTAGAGCAAACGAATCCTAACCAAATATATATTTTTTTAATAATAAATAAATTAAAGCTTTATCGTTTGCCTGGCCAATGTTAAGAAACAATTAAAATAGATGTCACTGCAGATACGGGAAATATATGTGTGTTCTGTTTGTTTAACTAACTACGTGTACCGAAATGTATCAATGTTAAAATTACGTACTTGAATATGTAAGTTTTTAATTTTACGATGTTAATTTACTATCGTGGAAGTGTTGTGTCGCAATTCTGTGATTTTTGTGATCTCGTTTTTATTAATTATCAGTGCCAAGTGTGATTTTTCAGAGAAAAAGTTACAACGATCTATATAGGCCTAAGCAGTTTTTTTACTAGTCCGAATGTCAATTGTTTTTTATTTTATCTACTCGGGAAATGTTTTAGACTTGTTACATATATTTACGTAGCTTTGTCAAGCATTTATATATTAAATGTTTCATAAAAATAATACATGAGGTTAATGATAAAATTTAAAATGAAACTGTTGTCTTGTATAGGCACTTATTAAATATTCCCTAAACGTAATTTAAATTCCGTGTAAAAATCTTATTGCCCTCAAACAACAACACTGGGTCTACATTTGCTACGAAACCACCCCGAATGTTTCTACTTAATATAATTGTTTTATGTTTCACGTACATTACTGCTATATTTTAAAGATACACAATGAAATGTCTCGCCGATAATATTTCAAGCAATTACACTGCGAAGAAAATACATCTCCCCATTGAGGATAGGATGGTTAAATGTTGGCTTTCATCACTAACCGGAATTGAACTTTCTGGAATTGTGATAGTTTGTTAATAATAACATTGAAAATATTCGTGTACAATTAAGAAACTCCCAGTGCCCGAATTTGAATAAATATGATTATCGCCAGTCACCCCTGTACATCTTTAATTGGACCCTGGTTAGCTTTTCTAATTCAAAACAAAACCTAATGTGTGCAAAACTTGTACTTAAAATTTTTCATGTGTAGTAAAACAATGCGTTATATTATGACCAGTCTCAAATTCAATCAAAGTAATCATATTTTTACATATCGTACATACAGGCATAATGTAGAAAAATTTTTGTTGCAAAAATTATGCAGTGTAGTGAAGGCAAATATATTTTCCATTTATTTCAAACTCTTCCGTAGCTTGTCCGTACTCAATAAAATCATATTTTATCAATCAGCTACCTGCCTTTGCATTCCATTTTCTATGTATATATTGGTTTTACCTCTTGAAAATTCGTGGAAAAAGCACATAAACAAATATGTGCCTTCCACGAGTTTTGTTTTCGACCATCGTCTTATATTATTTCAGCAAATAAGGACTTGCACCCTGGCTCAATAACTTTAATGCCTACTAATTTCTTATTTTTATTTATAAAAAAATTTAATTTGTTTACAATGATTTAAGCAGAGGTTAAAGAGTTGGGCATCCGATTTCGGATGCCTAAATTAAGAGCTGCTTAAAACATTTTAAAAAGAACTTAATGTTGGTGAAACGCTACAAGGCACTAGGGTCAGCTTATCCAGTGTTTAAATAGCACTTAAATTTTAAGACGTGGTGGTGAAACCTGCCCATAGTCTACCTCTTTTAACAGATACCGTTTATATAACATTGTGGATTGTGGACTGCGCATTCGCTGGAATATCTTGACGGTAAAATTAACAAAATCAGGCAGTTATTAAAACTTATTTTACAAACATGTTTTTAAGAAAACAACTTGAATTTATCTAAGTCGGAATAAGCTACTGAAATTTACCTACATCGTGTGTTATGATAATGAGGAAGAATTCGCTCCCACTTACCGACATTTTGACTCTTAGAGGCAGTTTCATGTGTGTCTTTGACTGTTTACATGAAAGTTGTAGCAAAAGAACGTGCGTTAATAAGATTAAGTGCAAGGTGCTAGTTACAGAGTAATTTTCATCAAAATAATATTCCTGAAGTATATGATGCTGACCTTCGTAAAACTTAACATTCCTTTATAAATAACTTTTTCACATAAAAAAATACACGCCTGAATGTGGCGTATTCTAATAAAGGATAGTACTTTAAAAAATAATTTGGCTTACTAATAGATTTCACCAAATATTTTACCATCGAGATTTAGTTGAGTCGATAGTTCGGGAGATGTAATAAATTGCTTTTGCAAGAACCACAGATTAAATAGCTTAGCTATCTAGCTGTGAGAGGCTTCAAAAACATAGTGGAGTTTCAACGTACTTAAAACAGTTTTAATCGAATTGTTTTTCTTTTAATGATCAATCTGATTATCTGTATGTGATGCTTAGGTAACACAAAAAAAAGAAGATTACATTATAACCAAAAAATGTCGAATTTCCTAGAACTAAGTCCTCTGGATATAATTGGCTGTTTGTTTAATTAAAACTTCTGGAGTTTAAACACAAATTCACCAACTCTCCCCCCCCCCCCCTCCGGACTTTGACCTTAACATGGAATTAATTAAACCATTTAACAGGAACGGAGAGCGTTTAGTGATTGTCTGTTTGGCTTTTCCAATTAGCGATACATACAGTAATTAAATTTTCTTTGAGAATGTGGGTAGTGGTTTTAAAGGGGTTCATAATGATTCAGTGAAAACTTCGTCCTTGAATTTAGTGTTGTACAGAATGAACGGAAACTAAAGGGACACACTTCAGGGGGTGATTCCTGTGAAGAAAAGGTACAACAAATATCATTACAACATAGGATCAGATTAATAATGTTCTCAATAGAATAAATTTAAATTAAAAATTGTTAACTATAGTTTATTCAAACAATTGTTATTAGGGTATAATGAAAACAAGCCGTGGCTACGAATTGCGTAGCTAGAGTGCCTTAATCAGAGCAGGGGAAATCCGCTGTATCACTGAGTGCGTCCAACGGAATATGCTAGTGCCGGAGGATGAGCGTGTACTTCGTCATAGCATAACGATTCGGATGCGATAGTGCGACAGTTGAAACACCGGATGTCAACGCCGGACTCAATTAATTCAACTCAGCGGCTAGGTGGAAGGAGAAAAAAAAGGGGGGGGGGGAATTTGCGTGGGATACTAGTGTTGCTAGAATATTTCATTGCTTCTGAAATTCCAACCTACCGAGAGCCTAGTGTTGACTCGTAAATTGTTGGATGGCAAATACTTAGGGTTTAAGTTTCCCGGGAATACTACACAGTTTTAAAAAGAAAAAAATATTAAAAACCAGGAATTTTTTTTCTTTTATGAACCTTGTATATTATCAGCTGGTTTCTTTCCAGACTCATTTAACTGATTCATGAACATCATTTGTATGCTCAACCAGATATATCATTTCAAAACTGACGAAGTTGAAGAAAGATTTATCGCGCATAATCTGTCTAGTTGTCAGACAGAGAATTGTAACGTTCATTAAGTAGATGGCTGATGCTACTGGTTCCTACCGATGTGTAACTGAAGGAAGACTCGACACTCAAGACCCTTGTCTCTAGACTTAAGGTCCATGATTTAAGACCCTTGACTCACGACAACATATTTATAACAATTGTTTTTTCCTTGAGGTACACATCAGTGGCCCAGACCAATGAATGGCGCTGTAGGAAATAAGAGCGGTATGAAGAATGGCAAATGCGAGCAGTCGGCATAAAGTATATAGAAACTAATGTTTTCAATCATAATGAAATGCATTTTGACGATATCCTATCGAAAAAGAGAGTAAGACTACACTTACGTTATCAGATGCCTACCTTCCAAACCTGTGTAATAATAATATAATATCACAACCTGACGTGACACAAAATCAGTTAGCTACTTGTCAATGGTATTTTGCTCAAAATTCTATTTCCTATGTGAACTGTAAGTTACTCTGTACTCAAGCCTGTATCTAATGTTTATTCTTTGGCTGTTATTTTGCTTATAACCAGATGAACATGTTTCGTTACAGCGTATTTTAAATCTCTCGGATGTATTTGAATGATTTCTATTGCAGAATTAATATAACTTCAAGTGTTAATTTTTGTTCGTCTAATACTGTTCTAGTACCAGTGTAACGCTTTGTAATGTGTCCGTACCAATAAAAGTGTGTTTGTGCAGTCTCATAAACTTCAGCTGGCAATAGCCAGCTGATGTTTATGAGATTGCATATTATGACAACGCATAATGTCTTGCACACTGGAAGAACTTTTCAATTGGACGCTGTTTATATATACAGAATGAGTCGCAATTAGACCAACAAACTTTGGGAGAAAAACACGTGTGACACTTTATACCTAAACCGAATATTAAGGTAGGTATCAGCCCTTAAAAAAACAAGGTTTTAAACCGCATTCGTGCTAAATATCAGTGACGAAGTAAAATACAATGACAACTTTCGGAACATTATTGTATGTTATTGGGACCTTCAACGTAAGAACCGATATTTTGCACAAATACGGCTTAAAATCTCGTTTTTTTTAGGGCTCATACCTCTCTTAATATTCGGTTTAGGTATAAAGTGTTAAATATGTTTCCCTTTTACTTTTTCATGAAAAATCACCCCCCGAAGTTTGTCCGTCTAATTGAGAATCATCATCATCATCATATATATATATATATATATGTGTGTGTGTGTGTGTATATATATGTGTGTGTGTATATATATATATATATATATATATATATATATATAATATATATATATATACACACACACATATACACACATATGTATTCCCGAAATCACCTGTAAACCTACATTTATCCTTAAAATCGGTGGGAAACGGAATTACGGTACCCACGCAAATATTACCTTAAATATCAGTAGTAATTTCAAACAGTTTTTCCTTTGCGGCAGTAAGTTTACGAAACTCAAGATTTTAAACTTTTAAACATAATTTTATACGCTTGTCTGGTGTAAAATTATATAATATACCACAATTTCCAATAATAGTTTTATTTTTTTCCAAAATGAACCACGATGTTTTGCCTAAAATGCCTTAGTTGCATTTATATCGAGAGATTACCGATTTGAATATTCAACTAGCAACTATAACTAACGGAACTAAGTCACCATCAGCTAAACAGTCATCTGTTTTAAAATTTGTCAGTTATAAAACCGTGTAGCAATTATATCGATCTGATGGATCCGTATTGGCATTTCAGTCCAATATTTCAAAAAATCTTAAAATACAATACACAATGCGATTTCTCTATTTTAATGCGTTCTCTGATATCAATCATAAGGGACGGTCCACTAGAAACTTTAAGCATAAAGTAATTTATAAATATTAATATGAAACAAACTAATTCTAATACCTAATTTAGAAGAACACGTTTCAACAACAAATGTATTGCACCTAGGTTGTTATACAAAGGTAATTTACAACTTTGTATTCATTTTGGTGCTAGAACATTAATGATATTAGTCTTGAAGTAAGAGGGGTTATTGCAATCTGCATGGTGCTCTTGTAGAATGCTAGGATGACCTCTTACAGCAACTGGAACACTTTTAAGTATTTAAAAATTGTTATGGACTCACCCAATATGTCATGTCCTCCAATAGTAGTTCCAATATCCAACACTTCCTTTTGTATTCGTGCAGCGTACGTACCTGTTAAAGAGAACCAACGTGATAAAGAGGAGAGCAACTTTTTATTAAACCAAAATTTCACATTTTCAGAAGAAAATTTAAAAGTTTTACCAACAGGTACGAATGCCTACTCTATTGCTTATAATTTGTTAGCATGCATCTGGTAAACATTTATGTATGTATATAGTGTCCAGTCACGCACGACTGGTATGTCGTCAGACCTTATACAGACCGCCCAAGTAACAGTCGAGCACAGAATGGGGAAGAAACAAGATATGGATAACGATTTAAAACATATTTTTCAAATAGATGAAATCCATTCCCAAAAAAATCGATATTTATACCTATATTAAGGTTGATGATTTTTTTTTCGGAATCAGTATATTTAATATATAATCGTTTATCGATCCAGGAGCACCTTTACGTGTCATTTAACACTATAAATTTTCTAGACTGTCAAACGTATGTATTATTTTATTTTTATGGAATTTCACTTTTTGATCTCTGCTAATTTTACGAGTTTTTGGTTAGTCTTTCTGGTCTTGTAAATTTGTGTCCAAGGCCATGGCACATCCTAGCAAACAGGAAATTAACGTTATGTTAGTACATCTATCTGTAAAAAGATCGCAAATCGAGTTGTTGTAAATCGATTTTTTGTCTTATTTTCTATGCGCCCAGATGCTCTGTGCCTCGATCTAGAACAATCCGAGAAATCGATTGATTAGGTAATGATCGGCATGCCCAAAACAAGATCGCAACGCATTTGATGGTGGTCAGATTGTTGGGGTCGGACGTATAGACACTCCAACTCCTAAGTCGTGAAGGCGCTGGGAATTCCATGGGCCACCGTCTCAGGAGTATGCTCTGTATTGGTCAAGTTGGGTGAAACAATAGCCACCAGAGACACCAGCCGTGGCGTATGACGTATCGATAACAGGAGTCGCCATCGGCTGGCTCGCGGTGGTAACAGCGGATGGACAAGCCACAGTTCAGCAGATCACTCGCCAATTCAGTGCTGGAGCACAACCACCTGTGAGTAGGCTTACCATCAAGGACCATATCCTCTCTGTGTGATACAGACGCCCCCGCTCCACCAGGGTACCTCTGCTCACCACACGTGTCTAGTATTAACGACTGGCGTGGGCTCAGAGAACACCACCATTGTACCCCCGACGCATGGGAAAAGGTCGCTTGGACGGATGACTCAAGCTTCACGTTGGTACACGCCGATGGAAAGGTGTAAGTGCGTCGCCAATCACACTCAGCGACGGATCCCTCGTGTCGGCAGGGTGTGTCTCAGGTCGATGGTGGTCGTGTCCCCGTGTGGGGACTGTTTACGTGTGATGCAGTGGGTCCCCTCGTATACATGCCATCATCTGTCATAAGCGAACGATACAGAGACCTGCTAGCACACCACGTGAGCCCATTTTTACGTTCACAGCGCCCCTCAGGATACCTTTACTTACAGTAAAACAATGCACCGATCCACCACTCCCGAATTAAGGCCGAGGGTTTGGATGAACCTTCCACGGACTTGATATTCCTGGCCTGGCCCCCGAGGTCACACGACCTCAAGCCTGTCGAACACATCTGAGATGCTGTCATGATGGATGTGCGCGCCGTGGATTCTGCCTATGCCGATCTGCGTGCATTGTGGGAAGCTGTGCAGCGCATATGGACCAGAAGGGCTGTCGACCGCTTCTTGTACCTTGTTGAGTCCATGCCGTGTCGTATCACCGCCGTCATCAGGGAGAAAAAGGGAGCTATAACTATCAGGCAGGTATCTCTAAGTGCTCATGAGTGTATGTATGCATGCGTGAATGTACGTTCGACATACAAGTATGTAACTTTACCGGTTTTTTTATCCTAGTTTAAAGTGCATTTTTTACACCTCTGTATAACATAACATTTTATTATTTTCTTCCGAGTGTTGGCATCTCGTGCTCCATGTCATTTTCTTATGAAGGTAGTAAATATCCTGCCCTCAGTAAGCTACTCTACATTATCACAACCAGTCGCCTATTGGCAGTAATCCGCCAACCAATCGACTTTTGTTGACAGTAAGCCGAGTCGTATAGGTTCAATGGTGTTACGTTTCCGACGTAATTTAGTAGCTCGTCGATATCTTTCGACCCATTGCTGGAAGTCGAAGGATATATCCCACTCACCCAGCTCTCAGAGACCCGGAGTTTCTACGTTGATCGACAGTAGCTGTTCTGAGATACCAATGTTTGATTCTTTCGACTCGTCTTTTAACTCGGACCCATGGCAGTTTGCTGAGTTCCTCAATAGATGCTCTCCTGAGATTCCCGCGTATCGACAATTTCCATCTTTGAAGTCCCGACATCGTTCTACCTGGTTGCACCACTGGTAAGGCAGTTTCGAAACGCAAGCGTGCTGGGTCGCCAATAAAGCTAGTTCGCTATTAACTGAACAATATTAAATTAACGTTTGAAATAACTACTTCCCGCAACAGGATGCGGTACAACTATATCTGTGACTGGAGTGCCTACGTCCTCTGTTTGGCAGCAAAAAGAGAATGCAGTTCCAAATCTTCACGCCTTGTTAACAGCGACAGTAAAATATCGCGAATATATTTGAGGAGTACTTAAACGTCGAACATTTGAACCACACTCTCAAATTAGATCACATTTTGTAACACCGTTAATAAATTAAACCATTAAATAAGTAAATATAATTGAGCAACACCTTCAATAACACTAACACATTTTAAATGTCTGGAAAAAATGTCATTTTGAAAGTTAATCTAACATGAATTAAAAATTCAAAGTATACGTAAATTACTACTTCACACGAAGCCCATGGCCTAAAATAACAAGTTGACGTCACGTTAGTTCTACTGTAAATAAATTAAACTATAAAACAACAAAACTTTCAGCAACACCTTTTGTTACACTGACATTTTAATAGTTTGGAGAATAAATTGGGAAAGCTATTTAAAAATACATTAGAAATAAAAATAGTGTCATATTAGGTATATTACCTAAAATACAATTATGAGAACCCCAATTACCTTAGAAGGAAATTTATATTAACTGGGACATATTATGTAGTTGACTACTGCACTGTAAAAAATAATGGGAAAAGAACCTGACAAGTGTAAGGTAATATTCACAAACTTGTATGGGGAACATAGTTTTCCTTACGTGTAAGGTAAAATTACCGCACTCTGTAGTAAAATTCACGTACATGGTAGTGGAAAATCCCATACGTGGATGGAGAAATTACCTTACGACGTGTGGATCAACTGTCCATTTGAAACTATTTGATAATTATATTTTATATATTTTTACATTAAAATTAATTTTTGTTGTTTAGTCATACAGGCTGTACAGTGTGACTCTTTATATCTAAGGTGTAATTACCGCACTCTGGAGTAAAATTCACGTACATAGAGGTGGAAAATCCCATAAATGAATGGGAAAATTACATTACGACGCATGCGTTTCTTCAGAATTGTCTCAACCCCTAAGTGGCAGGACAGACGGAAGAAACAAAACGAGACGCCATGGTGGACAGCTGGTAGGACTTAACAATTTTACAAGTTGCTCGTAGGATAGCGGGAATGTTAAAGCTAATAATAATAAATATTTTAAGAAAATCTTGTTTTATAATTTCAATTAAAAATTTTGCAGATAACTTTAAATTAATTCTTATTAATATTTTGTGGTGCATTCCATTAACACGCTAATAATCACAGTAGTTATTATGCTGTCGTCGTGGTGTAATGGATAGCGCACTGGCCTATCGTGATAAGAGGACCATGGTTCGCGCTCACCCACCAGCAAGTGTCGAGGATTTTAGAGTTGAGGTTTCGGTTAGCATTCATCAGAGGATATAAGTAATAAAAAAATGATCAGTACTAATAGCCCAGGGTATCTTTAAATATAATTTTATTTTACAATATTTTATATAATAAGTAGACGATCTCTGTCTGTCTGTCCGTCTTTAATACCTCTTAGTCCCTTGAAACTCGACAGAAGTTCAACTTTGCAGAGCGAATCCTCGGGATAAAATACAGGTCAAGTTTGAATTTCAGCAAGATCAGATTACGCAATCATTACCTTTTACCATAAAAACTCATTTTTTAATTACTTTTTTCCTATTAAAAAATTTGTATTACTGCATAGAGAATATTGCATAGATATATGAAGGTAATGGAATATCATTTTGTTCACTTTAAATGTCTCGCTTCAATGTTGAGTTAATTTCCAAGTGGGGCATTAGCGGTTCAGTGGATAGAGAGATTCCAAATGAGGCCTTACTGTCTCAGTGGATAGAGAGATTCCAAGTGGGGCCGCAGTGGCTCAGTGGATAGAACTATGTTAAGTGGGGCCGCAGTGGTCAAGTGGATAGAAATATATCAAATGGGGCCTCAGTAGTTCATTGGACAGAGAGATTCCAAGTGTGGCCCCAGTGGCTCACTGGATAGAACTATGTTAAGTGGGGCCGCAGTGGCTTAGTGAATAGGGCTATATCAAGTGGGGCCGCAGTGGCCAAGTGGATAGATATATATCAAATGGGGCCTTAGTAGCTCATTGGACAGAGAGATTCCAAGTGGGGCCTTGGTGGCTCAGCGGGGCCGCAGTGACCAAGTGGATGTAGAAACATTAAATGGGAATGCAGTCGCTTCAATGTTGAGTTAATTTCACATAATTTCATTATTACCTACATATATCTATGCTATTTTTTTCAGTCCTTGTATGATAACCAAATTTTTTAACATGGTAACTGTTCTAGTCCCGCGACAATACAAAAAAAAAGTCACGCGCTGGGTCCCCTAGTAGTTAACATTCCCTTACTTGTATGATATTTCTCCCCAATTTCGTCAGATACTTTTTCCGTAAGATTGGGGAATAGTACATTACTTGTTATGTAAGTTTACGCTACATTTAAGAGGCAATTTTACCTTTCATGTAGAGGTAATTAGCTTCCCTTGCACGTAAGGGAATTTCACCTCAATTTTTTTTCAGCGTAACATTACATAAACTAATAATAAGCCTAAAGCAAAATACTAGCGTAAAGTCAGCCCACACACACACACAAACGCAAATCATTAGTTTATTTAGGAAATAAATAATCACACATTAAAAAATCACTGCATTCGCATAAACCAGCAAGCAGAGACCAGGATAATATTTAAAAAATGAGCTAAAAACTTGAAAAGATAGCCCCCAATTTTAGGTATTAAAGGCTGTTTCTGTGACACATTTATGAACTTGCCAATCGGTCGAAGCAAATATTAAGCAAACATTTTTGAATTTGTATCCATATATCTCCTCTTTCGTCATATGTTAATAGTTTGAATGTGAGTCACAAGCTTTCAATTTGTGCGTGATTGAACTATTAGAGAACAGTATTGTTGCATAGACAACAATCAGTAACAGAACAGAAGCTGTGGGATAGTGCGCCGTTTCTTTGCTCGTATTTCCGAATGCTATGAATTAGCCTTGCTCATTTGTTTTGATGATAAAAGCAATCACACTCTTTGCAATGGCGTAAGTTGTATGTGGTCGTAGATGCAGAGATAAAAAAAAATTATGCTTTCCCAGCATTTCGTTTTTCTCCTGCGAGTATTGAAATTTTGATGTAAAGGTCAGTTCAAACTTCTCCAGTTACTTGTTAGCTATACCTAAAATATACGCAGGAAATTTTTATCAAAGTTTTATATGCTAAGGTGTAATTTTCTTCGCAAAGAAAGTTTCTAAATTTATATGTAACTACCTTTCATAGTAGTAATATTTTTTGAAAAAGTGATACACGCATTTATTTCTCTATAATGTTCGTTAGTGTATGGAGGTCGAGATTTTTCCTTCAATAAATACGAAACAAATTAAATTAGTGTGTCTATTGATGCACAGTAGATAGCAGAGTTCAGTTAAGGGCTCCGCCTGACTAGTGCGTGAATATCGTTCGCTACTGTTATGAACTGATGACTACAATAATCAACCGGACCAACTCGGCTTCGCTACCATAAACAAGCATGACCTCAACGTCACACTAATCAGTACAGAAGTTGGTACTACACGTGCCTAACAGCAACTCCCGTACTGTCTGAGCCGATATAGGCTATTCACGGTAAAGTGAGCACTTTTTAAAGCCTTGCTTAGAATATACTTTTATACCCCGTTGTGTATTCTCTCACCTTATGTAAAATTAGTATTGCCATGGACCTCATCCTTTTATTCATACGTCGGTCAAACGAAACTGTGAAATTGTAAAGAAAGTAAATACTTTACAAATCTGCACATTTTTACACTTCGATGCATTAAAAAAAACAGAAAGCGAAAGAAATAATTTTAAGCTATCACAAATGGGTACCTAACCCTTTTTATTCGACGTAAAGGTATGGAACTACTTTCCATCCGTTGTTACCAACTTTACCGGGCGAATGTTACTCAGTGCGCCCGTTAAAATGTATGCATGCAGGGGTGGTGAATTTTTCTTAAGGTTCATTTCTAAAGTGCTCACCTTATCGTGAACATCCTATACTAGTCTCAATTGTCCGCTCGGGAGTAACCCGAGTAGCTCCCATAACATACATGTGACAGATCGTGGTCAAGCATCACTCTCAGAGGGGTTACACCATAGACTAAAGATAAAATAAACCGATCTTGCTGGCTGCGCACAACCAATATCCGTGTCCCAACACTGAAATACTTTTCTACCAACACGTCTTGCGAAAACGGAAAACTGATTTGTAAACAAATGTTTGGGATGTTTTTATGCTTCATCTAACCAATTTGTAATGCAGTTTGATTAGATTGAAATTGTTAGAAGTAGTTTACTCATATTATAGTGATTGTCATTTAAAAATTAAAATATGAACAGACACTTTAGTCGCTGTTGACCAGGTGACTTTGAGAGTTGTGTTCCTTTGAGGTAGGTCAATGTTGGGTACATGCGCAGAAGACGAATAAGAGGTCTACGTCATCTTCAGTCTTTGGGGATGACACTAGATATATGCCCGGCCCTGTCGAACCACCATTTTCTCGGGTCTCAGCAGTGTTGCCAATACCAAAAATACTATGTAAATTAATTCATGTTAAAAAAATTTAAACTTAGGAATTACCAAAATGCCTTTGCTCAGTTTGTAACTACGGGAAAGGTTGGAAATATAATTTCGATTTTAATATACAGCAAATTACACACCGACATTTTGTAACTTCACTCGAAAGTTGCACACTTGCTTCCCTGTTCCACTTGATGGTTTGTGACTGGCCTGGTTGTTTGTTTACCAGGATGAGATCGTAGATTGTCGATTTGCTTTGTTAGAAGGACGTTTAAAATACAAAGGTGCTTGAAAAAAAATGATGATTGCCAGTCTTTAATGCATAATGTTTTGAATAATTGTAAGTCAACACCCGAAATAATTTATACCAATTTCCAACTGTATGAAAAGTAGGAAAAATAACTTAAGACAAATGGGGTTACCTAAACAATGTTTACTTTGACGAAGATGGGTTGCCTAGATTGTCTCATCAGGGTAGCCAATATCTGAATTTATAATTTTTCAACGTTTTGACCTGCTCTGACGAATGTTATGTAACTGCGACCTGTTTACATTTCGAAGCTCAAAATAAGAGCTCGGCGTGATAAATGGCAGTGTTGGCTCTCTACTTCACTTGCTCTGTGGTCACACCCCACTGCAGTGTACCGTCTATAGCCCACTCACGGTTACTTCAAACTTTTGTGAAGCCCTGCTAAAGTTCTGCTTCAATATTATTCCTCCGCCTCGTACAAACTAAGCTTAAATAAGTCTAGGAAATTACGCCAAAGGACAATGCACCGAATTCATGCGCACTCTGTTGTAATCATATTTTGCCGGAGAGGTTAGGATTTAAACTTTTCAAATCTGTTTAAACGCAAAATGCGTTGTTGGTTTTTTTTTTTTTTTTTTTTTTTTTTTTCTTCCGAGCTGTGAAGTATTTTTACTATGCGAAACGATTGCTGTTCGTTTTCCCGTGTACTTTTTCCTCAACTTTGACTTTGAGGGAAATAACACAGAAACTTGAGAAGCGGCCACGTTGGCACGTTGGGAACACGTGATGTACTATCCCATGTTTTAGGCACAATTCTACTCTCCGCCAGAATTTTTTATGTGTAGGGATAGGACAATTTCGCGAGTTCAATGACCTGCAGGCTATACTCCTCAGTCCTCTGCATACTGGAGCTTCAGTTGTGTGTTCATTGGCTGTTGCCTTAGACCTGGAAGTTAAGGGATTCGCAGGGTGTTTCCTGGCAAGTCTGCTAATGACTCAGAGGCGTGCAGGGCGGATCTAGTAAACTGTGATCCAATTGCGAAGGTGACTTCACTATGTATGTGTTTGACGTCTATCTTGTCCCGAAATGAATTCGCGAAATTTTCCTGTACCTATTTATGTGTTATTTGGTTAACATCTACAAAAATACTTTTGATATAGCTAAATTTACTGTGCACAGAAATTGTCTAAGTCTCAATTTCAAGCACAAGTAAAGTAAGGTAAATAATGGCATATTTTACGTATAATTTAAGTATCTCCTGACATGACAATGAATTCAACAAAGTGACACTGTAACAGTTTCTATACAGACTTTGTGGCTAGTATTTCACTAACTGATATTACTGATTTTAAGTTTCGAGTGTACATAGTAAGTATGTAGATATCTAAGACACGGGCAATGATAAATACGAGATTAATATCAAATTGCGAGATTACAGTTTCTCAATTTTCCTGTACCTGCTTAGACTTTTACATACTCCATTCCTCTGAAAAACACTATAATGAAAGCAAGCTTCTGCCTAACGCCTCTACTGGAATCAATAGAATATACTTTCAAAAGCCATGCGGTTTGAAGCTGATTTTTATGTTCGGCAATAAAAAAACTTTCAACGGTTCGAAATCAGGCTAATAAGGAGGTTGATGGATCACCCTAACCTGTTGCTTATAGGCAGTTCACGGTAAAGTGAACACTTTTAAGACCCAAGTTACTTTTTTCTTCCAGAAATTTTTTATCCTTTAATTACCTTTTTTAATCAATCTTGCTATGTAAGCAATAAACGCAGCGTGTATATTCCACGACACTTGGAAGTAGAAGGGAATTTCTCGCATCGAAATTCTAGTGAGAGCATGTGTGGCCAACACTGCACTGCCATTGTGTGGTGGTTTCATCGGGGTAGTCCCGTGCGCTCCTTCGTCTTCATTCCGTCGCTGCTCCAAACAGGTTATAATCTCACTTCGTCATTTCTTCAGGCCGACGGGGACGTTTGGGGTTGAAAATCCGGTTCCAGTCATATCTGATAGTGGAAACGACGTCTAGTCAGTCTGCGGGTGTCTCTCGGGCTGTGCCCCTGAAGACGGGAACAGGTTCGAGTCCTTTAAACGTCGCCGCGCCCGTTCTCCTCAAAGGAAGTTTGCTATTGCCTTTTGTATTGTGGTTGAGGTGTCATCCATATTTACATCTCTCGTAGCCATTGCAATCGTTTGTGTCGTCGTTCGTCCAGTTGTTTGTAATATTATTCATGTTCCATGCTCGTTTGTCTGTTTGCCCACCAATTCTGATTGCGTTGTGCCATTTTTGTGCAGGCGTCATCTGACTATATTCCTTCTCGGAAATATATTTGTCGGTAACAGTTAACTTACTCTCGTTCTTCCCAATGCACAGTATTTTATATACTTCTAATATAAGATTTTTTTTTAAATAGAGTTATTTTATTTTACCTAGTTGGTTTTCTGAGACTACAGCGAAATGTTTGCAATGGCGTTTGTCCAGAATCGTTCAAACATTTACTACCCACATCGCATAAATCACTCAAACGACACATATAGGTTTTCGTTTACGTATTGGCAATGAGGAATTACGTCAGAAAAATTCCCTGGATGCCACCCAGGGTGACTGCAGCATCCTACCCAGTCCTCAAAAGCCAGCCACGAACAAACACGTACACTCTAAATCGGAATCAGTTAATTTTTACTGATTTTCATTTGGAACTGCTCCATCCGGAATCAGTAGAAAAAGAAAACTTAATCTCTTCAGTTAAATGAAATCCACTAATACAAACAGTAGAAAATCAGTTATTTATAGTCGATTAATAAAAAGCACGAGGATTGAAAGCCGTGCATTACGGTTTGAAATAACTTAGGTATAGGATTATTTTGTCGTAAAACAAAATTATTACATGTACAAGGAAACTTTGGAAGTGGTTGGTATCGAACCGCCACCCCAAAACGCAGCACATTCTATTGTTTCTTTTGGCTAACGTTCTACGAACTGTGCTACTTTTCCACTGAGAGAAACGGTCTCGCATTTGCGTAGTAACATAAACTCACAATGGCGAACGGCTGTAAGTTTCTTAATGTGAAAGTACTTCATGTCGAAATATACACACATTATGCGTACGTAGGTGCATGTCTTTGTAAGGCTCGAAAGTCATTATAAGTTAAATTTAATTCTGATTGTAAGCTTTGAAAGAGAAATATAGTGGTTTTAACGGAGTGGTCAGTGTTTTCAATGTATCTGCCATCTTACAATGCAACGAGATTTTACAGAATGAAACTGTTATCTTGAAGACAGAGATTGACTAGTAATAACTGTGCTAATTAGACAGTGGAATGTTAGAAACAATGCAATATTTTATCAAATTTGTCGTTTCCTCATTATTTAGTCTGTTAACTTGCAGAGACCACAAAACTTTTGTTGGTGTAAATCCACCTTTCTTATTGAATCACCGCACGATTGAGTCAGTAAAATTATCACTGATCTATGTGTCACTAAGAATAACAGTTTAAATCTGTAGTGTCTCATTGCATTCTAAAATTCTAAAACCTCGTACATTGAAACCACTATATTTATCCTTTAAAGCACATAATCCGAACTAAACTAAAAATAGATTGACTATTGAACTTTTCAAAGACATGTACTTGCGCAGAAAATCAGTATATTTCGACAACAAGAAATACTTCCACATCACGAAACTTACAGCAATATTTGACATAACATTTTGTGGTTAAGTACCCATAATACGAGCATACATTTGGCAGTGGTAAAGTATGGCAGTGGATATGGCTGATCATGAAAGCTTCAGCATGCTTTACTTTATGGGCGGAGGTTCGAGCCCAACCACCTCCAAAAACGTTTTTGTGTAGACAATATTTGTGTTCTGTAACAAAATAAATTGTACCTAACTTACATCACACAGGAATGCTCTGTGCCTGTTTATTAACAACAACTATAAATAAGCAGTGTTCTACTGCTTGAGTTAGTAGATTTATTTTAAGTGATGAATCAGTGATATTTTTTTTCTGTTGATTCCGGATGGAGCAGTTCCAACTGACAATCAGTAAAAAATAGCTGATTCCGATTTAGTGTATAAGGGGATACTGACGTTACTATCCCGGGCTTCACAGACCTCTCTTCCGAGAATTTCGAATTAATACTTGGGGTTCAGTTCGCGCGTCTCGCGAACACAAATACCGAAAGCGACTGCGTCCCCTGAACACACAGTATGCTCCGGTCCGCTCGGAATGTACCAAGCGCCTTACACAGAACGCTGGGAAACTTAATGGCCAAACTCCAGGCACAGTTTCGTTGGACCGATAGCAACACGAAATCCCTGTACACATATGTCCGGAAAAAGTATTCTCAAACCAAATAACTGCGTCCGAAGTAGCGGCCTGCAACACCCGCGGAACAAGACTGCTCGCGGCCATGCGTGTGGGACTAGCGTCAGTTATGCTCTCAAAACCACCGCGTTCAGTAAATAGTATAGGGACGAAAATCTTTACTAATAAAATCAACTATCACGGTTACGAGAGTCGAATCTGCACCCTTAGTTTGACGAAGATAACGCTCTTCACCAAACGACCCCTTTGTCTCATTCTAATCAGAATACTTTCGGTAAGTAGATTAATATCGTGTAGTGACATAGGATTTAACATACTGCAATAACCTCGCCTGTTGGGAAGATGAGGTTCGTGATTCGGCGAATCACTGCATTTCAGACTGACATTGTATGTCTGCAGGAGGACTGTATACATGCTCAGTAGCAGTTTAGTAACTATAATTAATTGGCTAATGCACGTTTTCATCAGGGCAGCTGTTACGTACTAAAAACTACAATGTACGGACTAGAACTTTTAATATCGCTGAACCGTTACCTTTGGCACGAAGTAATATTTCTTTACCCGAAACAAAAGCGGCTCAAATAATGTTTTGTTTCTATCTACACTATAAAGGGAGATAATATTGCCACAAAACTAATACGTGCAAAGGAAATATTTATTAACAGTAAATCTACATCTTTGTAACCTTCTCTTCCAATCAAAGCCATGTTGTGTCACTGCAAACAAAACAGCCTAAAAAATAGTTTTATTTCTCATACAGAAACATTTATGGAGAGATTTTAGAGTGTAATCTGCTCGGTTAGTCTATGTTTACAACAGCCCGTCGCGTCCGTCCGTCATCCGTCTGTCCGTCATATGTTCGTCCGTCTCCCAGCCGTGCGATTTACAACCAAACTTCGTATGTCTGTCGTAAGTTCATTGCTGCAAACTAATAAAAGCAAAACTGTTTACAAATAGAAAAAATCTCCATAAAAAATTACCCAAAATGCACATAGGCCTACACGAAAAGTAATCGATGTAAAAAAATTAGAAATAACATACAAAGCGTGATTTATTAATTTTATTATTGCACAAAAGGAGCTCGTGTTTCCAAACGTAATTATCAATTAATCTTCAGGGAAAATGTGACTTAATTTAATTTTACAACTACATAAACGAACATGAAAACAGAAGACAGCAAAAATAAAACACTGCACACACTATACAGCCTTATAAAGAACTCGGGTTGACCGAGAAACAAAACATGCAAGTTTAGAAGTTAAAGCTTGCCAAGGTTCTGACGGACGGATAGAATTGAAGGCCGCCTCTGATTGGCTGTTGGTCACGTGATTGACGGACGGATGACGGACGGACGGATAGAATTGAAGGCCGCCTCTGATTGGCTGTTGGTCACGTGATTGACGGACGGATGACGAACGTTGTAAATCCTGCCTTACACCGTTCTCCGCTCTCTGTCTAATGTATTCCAGGATTTGTCGTTGACATCCCCACCCATATTTGTGAAGTTGCACAAGACCGCAGATATCTATCTGGCGCGTGATATACCAAAACTGCTCTCGTAAATAATGCCACGCCGAGGAATTGGATGTCGTGCCATCGCCGTTCACCGCACCACTGTCGCTGCCATTCTGCAAGCGTGCAGCCAGGGAGACGAAGGACCCAGCAGTTTCTTCTGCAGCTGAATGTTGAGCAGAAGGAGCCTTTGAAACAGTGGAAACAGGGAGCGGGGGGAGGGGGGTAGTACTTGCACCACGTCTGCTACATAATGCATCGGCGCCAGCAGGGCGGTTGGTAGTGTTTTTACGAGGCGGTCGTCGTAGCTGTAGTCGTCTACCGGCCAACAGGCGCCCGGTCGTACGTGACTCCGCTGGATATGCTCAAAACCTCCCCGAGAGAGCAGTCTGTCCGGCTCTCGTATATTTTAATGGGCGCACTGAGTGATATTTGCCCAGTAAAGTTGATAACAATGGATTGGAAATAGTTCCATATCTTAACGTCGAATAAAAAGTGTTAGGTAATCATATCTGATAACTTAAATTATTTCTTTCACTTTCTGTTTTTTTATGCAGCGAAGTGTGAAAATGACCAGATTTGTATAATATTTACTTTCCTGAAAATGTCACAGTTTTACTTGACCGACGCATGAATAAAGTGATGAGGCCTATGACAATGTTATTTTTACATACGGCGAAATAACACATAACACGCATACAAGTAGATCTTAAGCAGGGTTTTCAAAAGTGCTCATTTTACACTGAACAGTTTATATAGGCTATTCACGATGAAATTGGCACCTTTGAATGGCCTCTCATTTGGAATAATAGTCTATAAATATATTTAATTTTAGTCTCATATGTTTACTTCCGAGTGCGGTGGAATATACGCCCTGTGTTTATTACTTACAAGGCCATATTTATTTTAAAAAGTGGCTAAAGGATTTTAAAAAAATGGCCGAAAAAAAGTAATTAGGGCCTCAAATGTTTGTTTTTTCACAAAACGACCCATTTATGAAAAGTTCAATCTTGACAACACAAAACTAACTATGCTTACATGTTCAAGATTATTTTTAATGCAATATAACATGTCTCAACGTGTGTCTTCTAAAGTTATCCCAAAGAACCTTTTGGTTTATCAGATTTGATAGAATAATAAAAAAATACAAAAAATTTACTATGACTTCAATACAATTATTTTTCCATTAAATATTGCATGGAATTGTTAAAAAAAATTGCATACATTTGCTGTCTCATTAAAACAAATCAAAGTAAATTAATATTTTCGATCAACTTAGCTAGCGCACCATGGCCCCTAACGTCTCGTCAAAGGCGAGGTCTCTAGAGACGGAACTATTTGCTCAGGGATGAGGGATTGGGGAACGAGTGGGAAGGAATCGGTCATGGTATTTTGTTAAGGAACCATCCCAGTATTCACCCGGAGTCATTTCGGGAAACCATGGAAACCCGAAATCAGTACGGCCGAACCGGGAACAGAACCCGGGTCATCCCGAATGCGAGTTTATTGAGTTGCCACTGCGCCACCCGGCTAGGGCTTCGGTCCGAACCTACGCATTTGTCTTCCTAACGAATGGGAAGATTACTTTTGGTCGGCACTGTACACCGAGAAACGTGGTCACAGAGTACTGAAGCATACGCATGTGGGACGAACCACTAGTTCTGCGAACTCCAGCAGCACACGACCGCGAAATGGTGTCACTGGCCAGCATTAGGTATGTCGGTACGCCGTTCACCAATCAGTGCTGTGTGACCTACTTGGCAGCAGGTAGCTCGACCAATGGGGAACCTTTCGCAGCATGCAGTAGCCAATCGGATACATGACCCGTCCCAGAGCCACGGGCAGCGGTTCAAGGAATAGTATACGCTCACATGAGAAGAACTGCCCCGACATTTCGCCTCTGTGTATAGTCTATTTGCGTCATCTTAACACTTTTTTTTTATCAGATCTTTAAAACATCGCCCCATGAATGGTGTGTTTGGTTGCTTCTCTAAATACGTAATGGCTGAGCAGTTAGCCTGCTCGCGATCCGGGTTCAATCCCCGGCCGGGTCACTCCGGATTTTCGCATGTGGGAATCGTGCTGGACGATGCCGTTGGTCGGCGGGTTTTCTCGGGGATATCCCGTTTCCCCCGCCCTTTCATTCCAGCGCTGCTCCATACTCACCTCCACCACCCTGCACAGCTCTCAAGACATCGATTTTAAGAGCCGTCCAAGTATATTCTGTCACTCTTAATACTTAATATATCGCAAACATGGTATACTTCTGTTAATATAAAAGTACCTTCTTTTCGGTGAAATTTAAGTGGTACACATATTTTATCTGTACATTATGTATTTAGTTTTTAATTAATACTAATGAATGGAGTGATAAAATAGACGAGTTGTTAATACCTAGTAAAAAATAGTTCTCGCGCAGAATATTATTGAACTGAGTGCGCATGAAAGCGGTGCGTTTTCCCTTTGGAAGTAATCATGGGGGGGGAGGGGCTATATACTCGTCTCCTCTGAGGCTCAACCATACACTCAGTTGCCAGCAGTAGGAACGTGCCAGTTCTGGACCACGAGGCCAATGCCATGTTGATGGAGCGGATTAGGATTAACCGAATTAACCAATTGATTGGATTAGCCATTAATCAGCTAGTTAATCCGCTACATCAATATGTCTTTCGCCTCGTGGTCCAGAACCGGCACGCTCCTACTACTACTGTTGACTTTCAATTTTTTCCCGGTAACTGTAGCGGTTGCCGCACACTGGGCCTCGTGGCATTTGCTCCGTGAGCGTGTTTACCAGCTCGCGGTGCGTATGAAAACCAACAAACTCCCGCAGTGATGTGGCCACCTGGACAGCTCTCTCATCCATCATCCTTGTTATACCCTTATCATCCAAAATGCGGACAAGCAAACCCCGTGGGATTATGCGGCGAAAAGTGGCAAATATAATAATATATATGAGCTGTTTTAGTATGATACTCTCCGACACGCCACAGATATGAACTTCGTAAAATAAACTATTTGTGTCCGCAGGGGCGTATCCAGAAATGTTTTTCGAAGGGGGAGGGGGGAGGCCTTATGAGTATTAGTATCGTTCACAAGTCACAGTGGTAGGATATAAAAGAAAAGGAGAGAAACTATTTATGCAAACTCGCTCACAATTTTAGGAACTATGTACTTGACTATTCTTCTCCCCGTTTACTCAGAAAACGAAGTTTTGATGTCTAAGATGTAATCATATGTGTGGTTAATAATAAATAAATATAATGATTGTCATTAGTACAGAGTGTACAAAAATGTGTGCCATGCGGGTAATAACAAATATATAAATATAATGATTGCACATTTTGATAATAGCTGTTAAAAAAATGTGTGTCATTTCGGGGGGGGGGAGGGCAGCAGCCCCCTCAGCCCCCCCCCCCCTGGATACACCCCTGCGTGTCCGCACGATAACTGAGTGAAGGGCTGATGCCCCTTTTTCAGTGTCTAATTATTGTTAAAGGAATAATTTTTTAACTTCCGGAATCGCAAAAACTGTGCGTAAAGGTTTGTTCAAGACCGTTCAATCCATTTGACATCGGGCAAACTGCAAATTCTGCAGTCTCATAAATCATGTACCATGAAACAAGTTTAATATTCCCTGCTAACTTTCCGTAGTGTTATAACATAGACTATGTTATGTTCAAGGGGCTAAGTGTTCCAAGATTTCATTTTAATTAATGGACGTTCCTAGAGGAGTCATCCATTTATTTCGGAATCCCTAAAAACCACATATATTTGATTCGTTTTCCATTTCGGGGCCGTGGTGGTGTAGTGATTAGAGAACTTGTTTTCCGCCATGGCCAACCTGGTTCGATTTCCGACTGGACACTGTTCCATACTCAACTCACTTCACACACATCGGTTCCCAAGACCCCGATGTTGAGTCGTCTAAAACTGCCCCCCCCCCCTTTACCGCTTCACTTTCGCTTAAGGTGGCCGCCTGATTGAAGGAATTTTGCACTTGAGAGGCCTAAAAGCGTGGGAGCGCTAGGGGCGATCGAGACATACGCATAAACTCTCTCATCGCCTCTACGCGCAAAGCAGTGAACTGGCGTGCAGTATTGCCGTCCATGACGCGCCTCTGTGAGACTTTCAAAGGAGGCCCTGCCATTTTATGGCGTAGTAATAAAAATAAAGTATTTGCACACGTCCCTATTCCTTTTTAATGCTTTATACCGGAATTCTATACCTAAACGTGACCGTAAAAACGCCCGTTTGAGACATTCTCACTATCACAAAAAATGCTTTATAGAGAGATTAAAAGATCTGGAAAACTTATACACACGCGTAAGATTTCTTAAATGCTATTCGTAAGGAGACCTCACTCAGACACGTATGGCAGTTTTTTAATAAAACGTTTTCTACTGGAGCTCTGCACATCGTTCGGCGGCCTACCCTGTTGGCCACCTTAAACATGTTGTTACGAGTTGTGGCTTCACGAAGAGAAGTACTGGTGAAATTTTAATAACCTGACGCTTCTATTTGCTCTTCCGTGTGGTTGCGAATTTCCAATTCAACAAAGAATTCAAATTAGAAACGTCCAAAGCCGTCATACCTTCTCGCGGGCAAACAAAGAGACGAAGCTGTAAAGGTAGATCTCAAATTCATAGATAATAGTGAAGGGCGCACATTGGGAGAACGTAAGATTAAGGATATGCATGGACATTATTTGCTTCTCGCCTGTGATGGCAATAATCCTTAGGCAGACACAAGAGAAGTATCAAAGAACTGCCTAAAACAAAAAAAGGCAACCAGATCATTGAAGTACGCGCTATCTGCAACCTTTGTTATGGCGTCCAGAAGATATCTGGTTTCATTAAAGTTGTTCCTTTACGAAATAACATGCAAATACCAACAAACGCCACTTATAGTCGAATTTGGTCTTAAGTAAATCAAATAGAGATACAGTTGAACTCTGAGGCGTCTACTTATATAAATCATCGCATCACACGAATGTTGAAATATTTTAAAAAACATTACTTTCATTTGCGGTTACAAAAGGATTTCGTTTTAAAATACTTAAAGGAACAAACAAACACTTTTGTTTCTTGCATAAGTCACAGCGGACATAATTCCTTACTTAATTACGTAATTAAACTTGTAAAATTTACGTCATAACGGAGGGAACAACTGCCACGACGGCAGGTGGATGACTGCTTCGATAATTGGACAAATAGAATCCCTTTATTTTATTCATCGCAGTTTTTGCATTTGCGTATGTGCAGTATGCTAAAAGCATGACCACTACTGCTTCTGAAATAATTTTTTTTATGCGTTTTGTGTTGATACGCAACAAAACTGACTTAAGGGCACAGTACAGTAGACTGCCCACCTCCCGTTGCACAGTCTGTTGGTGCGCCACCGATCTGGGGTGCGGGAGGCACTGGGTTCGAATCCCGGGTAAGGCATGGGTGTGAATTTAAGGTAGGTTATAAGTTAGTCTGTAAGCGACCTTTACTATCAGTTTGGAAGAGATGAATGTAATCTCATATGTGTTTTCCCGTCTTGCTTCTTTAATAGCAACAATGTATACGCATGATTATAGATCTGCGAAGGGTTTCGTGATTAATGTAAAGTACGCAGTTTAATAGACAATTATTAGTGTGATTGAGACTTTAAAAAAACAAAACACGCGATAAGGGGGAAAGGAAGGGAGTGGTGAGCCAGGTTCGTCACTGGTAGAAGCACAAAGTGCTGAAATCTGGCAATGCTGCATCGGAACTCATCCTTGATTCACTCCATGGCCGGTCAGGCACTCAGTTGCCTGTGCAATGTTGCTTCGAAACGATAGTAAAAAAATTACGCATATTACATGTGCTAGTGTCTGAAAATCTGGAAGCCCGATTAGCGTGCATCTACAACGATACGCAGGAAATAATTATGTATGGAAAGCAGTATATACATGAATTCCGAGATGAAACTGCACGTTGTACGTAGGGTCACATCCTTCCAAGTATGTGCAGGTAACGTATAATTTGGACACATTGCACGATGAAACTTTTTCTTTATTTAGTGTATGCCCACCTGTTCCTCAAATGATATATTTGGGAAATGGGTTTCCTTGAAAGTGTCGAAATTACATGTGAGATAATTGAATCGTCATTTTTTATAGCTGTTACTATCCCTTGCACAGCTTAAGTGAGTATGTACTGTGCTGTACCGAACTTTCGATTTAGCTTTGTATTGACGACATATATTCCAGGGACTTAAATAGAGGTTGATTAATGATACCTCCAGGTGTTGTTCCACGGGCAGGAGTAACAGTAATAACATACTGTGTTAAAGAAAATGACGAGAAACAGTTCCTTGAAACTAAAATTTAACTGTAAAGACCCTTTTAAAAACAAGCTTTTATTTATAAACGAACTATAATGATAAAAATAATTATAGGAGTAGTTACAGAATTTGTAGAACTTGTAAGGCGTGGTCTAACAGACGTAATAAACTGTACTACAAATTAAATTGTTGTATCAATTTATAATTAGTATATAAAAGCTTGGCGCGAATAGCTAAGGCTTTACCCAAGATATGTGCTTAATACGCTTACGCAAATGAAGTGAACGTTCTAGACTGCGCCAAGTTTAATATAAATTGATACAAAAATATTAATTTGTAAGAAAGTTTATTACGGCTGTTCGATCACGTCTTACAGGATCTACAAATTCTGTAACTACTCCTATAACTATTTTTATCTTTTTGTTCATTTATAAATAGAAGTTTATTTTAAAAAGGTTTTTTTACAGTTAATTTATTTTTCACATTTTAGTCTCACCTATTTATTATTGTTATTATTATTATTATATGGGTATACTATTTATACATTTACAGACACGTACGTTATCGGTATCGCTTGCGATCCAAATGATGGACGAGTCTGTGAATGTATAAATAGTCTACTTATATAACAATAATTATTTATTTATTCATGTTTTATTGTGTCACCCAACAGTTGGGAACCTTTAAAAAAGGGGGGGGGGGCAGTTACATAAAACATGGAAACTAACTACAGACAAAAATACTAGAGACGACAATACAATAACACAAAACATAATGGATAGAGATGACAAACAAACACAAAACATAAACACATTTAACATGGAAAACAATCAAGAAAATTTACAGAAGTACTATTACCACAAAAATACTAATATACATGCAATACAATGGAGAATAACTAAAAATGATTAATAGGCCTATGATGTTCGGATAGATCACTAAATGTAAGTTTTTTTAATCTATAAATGGATCATATGTAGAAAAATATTTATTATAATTATCTACACATCTACTTACTAGATCTTTTCTAAGATATAAAGAAGTGAATATATGAGAGATTATATGTTTATAGTTAGGGACCTTTAATGCTACCTTCATTAAAATTTGTAAACAATGTAAATGTGATAGAAAATAATTTACCAAAAATAATGCATCAATAAACTCTCTAAATAATTTAAAATTCTTAGTATTATATTTTAAAAGTTCATTATTATATATAAAATCTTGACTATTTGGGAATCTAAAGTATAAAAGTTTTAAAAACATTTTTTTGTACATTTTCTATCCTAATTGAATCAGTGTTAGTAATATTATTCCAGATCACTGAACAATATTTTGACCTAGACCTAATTAACGAATAATAAAGACAGAGCAAGGAGTCAGGTGATGTAACTGAAAAGGTGATGTATTCGATTAAACCTAATGTGCGGCTAATGTTACATAACAGACTATCTACACAATGAAAAAATAATTTACACTCTAAAATAACTCCTAAATCACGTATATACTCTACTCTGCTAATTACTATATTTTTGACAACATATTTATATACAAATGGGCTAGTTTTCCTTGTAAAAGTGATGCACATGATTTTAATTTAATTCAGTGCCATGGCATTTACTATACACCAATTCCTAATAGCAGTAATATCCTGCTGTAGTATCACACAATCCCGCCCATCCTTAACACTCGTATAGATATTTAAATCATTTGTGTAGAGAAGTGCATGAGAATGCCTTACTACACCGATAATATAATTTATAAAAAACATTAAAGCGCAGCGGGGAGAGTGTACCGCCTTGGGGAACCCCAGACATTACTGAAAAGGATTTGGAATAAACATTATCTATTCTAACAACAAATAGTTAGTAAACCAAGCAACATATAAATAATTGAGGCCTATTTCTTGTATTTTTTTTCAATATGATTACGTGTTGACATGTGTCAAAAGATCTAACAAAATAACCTCCATTTGATTTATAGATAAAACTTCTTTATATAAGTAATTGACCATAATAAACAAATTATTTGTAATCGTTTTTCCATATTGGAAGACATGTTGCAATTCCGTTATTAAATTTTTTGAATGAAAATTTCAAAAACCTTGGAAAAGCCACATAATAAAGATATAGGCCTGTAATTGTTAGTATCTTGCTTGTTACCTTTCTTTAATATTGGCACTACAATTGCTTGTTTCCAGATGGATGGGAAAACACCACTAGAAAGACGAGAGTTAAAACTATGAGTGAGTGGTGCTGTTAACATTCTAGCACATCCTTTTAGAATAAAGTTTGGAATATAGTCATAACCAGTGGCTTTACTACTTTAGAGCTTTTTTATTGCCCAAAGTACCATACCTTGTGTAATAGTAGGAGTATTAATAATTTTAATTATTCCCTTTAGGTTTACTTGAGCAATAGTTGACAGTTTTTTGTTCATACATTCTAGCAAAAAATTTACCAAAAATATTTCCAAGATAAACTGCATCCTGTATTGTTCTATTATCAATAAACAAAGTTATATTTTCTTTAAAACATTTCTTCATTGTTTTAACATAATTCCAAAAATCACTCGGATGATGCTTTAAATTATTATTAATCTTTGTTAACCAATTTATCTTATCTGATTGAATTTTATCCTTAACCAGTTTACGATATTGCGAGAAACATTCACAATTTAAAACAGATTTGGTTTTTTTTTATATAACCTGAAAATATGTCTTTCTTTTTAAATATTTCTATTAAATCATACGAAAACCAAAAAGTATATTGTCTTTTTTTCCTCCTTTGGCTAGGAATATACTGATCAATCAGAAATTGTAAAGTACTAGTGACATATTCTACCATTTGAATAGCGTCAGTCATCTGAAAGATATGGGTCCAATCAAAATAGTTAATTGATAAGTACAGAGACAAGTAAACACCTAATTCATAGTTCCTAAAATAAGTGGGATTGTTATTGAAAGTAAATTTTCCAGAATCTGTTGTACCATGGCAAAGTAAAGCAGGATGATAGACATTCTCCTCCACAATCGGGCCAACAGATTTATCAACAGTAACATAAGAATTAGAAAAAACTAAATCAAATAATTCTGCAGAAGGTTTACTAAAGTTAAATTGCTCCAAATTAAGTAAATTTGTAAACTGTAAAAGAGATTGGCCTTTAATTTTATTGTAATAATGTGTATGTAAAGAATTTCACTCTATTCCCGGTATATTAAAATCGCCGACAATTATTATTTGATTTGAATAATTTGACAATGTAGCCTCTAAAAATGTAAAGTAATCATTAACTACTGTAACTGGCAATTGCGGAGGAAGGTACTAATTGCCGATAAGGATTTTATTTAAATTAATACTAGTAATTTGGATTCAAACCGATTCAATATTTTCTTTATTCAGATCAAATTTTTGGGTAACATGCAGATAATTAAAAAGATTTATTGTATTTAAGACACCTCCTCTATTGAGTTTAATTACCTTAGCATCCCTATCTTTACGGAATATACTATAAGTATCTGGAAAATAGTGTGCATTAATACTATAGTCATTCAGTAAGACATATAATAGAGTAACTAGCACTATTAATGTTTTGCGAAAACACTTGTGATTTGGTTCTTAATTCTCTTACATTCTGGCAATAAAGATTAAAATCTCTGGACGGCATTAACAAAGTCAGCTAATAACACCTCAGTCTGCCTCAGTTTACTTATGTATTTACAACGGCTCCTCCTTCCATCTCATTAGTTTTTTTTTCAAAGTTTGTTCTTCTGTAGTAGGCGCATTTATGTGACTGTAGCTGCTAGTTCTGAATCCTGCCGTAAAAAGGGCTGATCAAACAGCCGGCGGGCCAGAATACAGTGTTGAAAATTTTGTCAAATTCAGAATCTACCACAGAAACATAAAATGAGGAATGCGAATCATAGCGATTTTTTAACTTAGCCATTTTGAGATTGGATACTTTCAGTTCTTGATTTATATAAGTTACTGTGTCGTGTTCCTGAACTTCAGGAGCAAATCTGGACACAAACAGCGCTTTCATTTTGGGTTTAACCACTATCCGTGCTATTTTAATATTGACATTGTTTCTGACACCCACTTGGGTCGGCTTCTTGGGAACGACCTGCCGACCAGCCGTTAACCCACTCTCAACTGTGGATTAAGTACCGCGTCTGCGGACCGACACAAAGTCGCCGTCGTCAGGAGCTGGCGGCACAGCTGCTTCCTGCTGAGCTTCACGTTTTTCATTCACACGAACAAAGAGCGTGCGTGGTCTTACCATATGTTACTTTGATATTTAAATTGCCGGTCAAGTTTGAGGATGCAGTTGAACTATTACTAATCATTTCACTGTAGGTTTTCTTCTTATTTGCAGGATTAATCCCAGAAATTTCACATTTAGTACAAACGGTTACTTTTGAACATGGCCTGTAAAAGAGAATTATCCTCTTTCAAGTCTCTCACTTCTTGTTTGAATTCATCAATTTTAGTGCAAAGCACCTCAAATAAATTTTTCACCAGTGTGTCCATACTTTCTGCTACTTGTTTTTGATATATCACTAACCACGGGCTCGTCAAGCACAATGTTTACAAAAGAATTCTTTTGTCCACTCGTCGAACTTGATTCCTCTGTCACTGAATTTTTACTACTACGTTTCGGTTTCGGTGAAAATCCAAACATATTTTGTTCGTCCCTACAATTCGTAGATATATATATATATATATATATATATATATATATATATATATATATATATATATATATATATATATATAATTTCGCACTGGAGTTAATCGACAACACACAGATCATGGACGCGCGACCTGCAGGAGCCCACACATTTTACGACTTTCTGTCTCCCATAAAATGGTTTACCGCATTCTTGACACAAATCGGCACTTGGGGGCATATAAAAACACGTAAAGGCCAAAGGTTCGGGCGTTACCGACACAATTTCCACTAAATAAACAACACTCTCGCAGGAGTAGAGGTAACTCAAATCCTTCCTCAGCGAGCGCCCACCCAATAATTATAATAATAATAAATAAGTTAGACTAAAAAGACTAAAAAAGTGCAGTTAAACACTGGTAGCGCCTTGTACACTTCGGGCTGCAACCTGATGAACAGTGATGCGCTGCTGGCAGACGCGACGAATGCCAGTGATTCGGTGGGCACCGCACAGACATCTACAGTTGGACAAGAAACAAAAGATCCTTGTCCGTTCTCCTTCTCAGGGGCGGCCTTCCCCTACCTCGGCGCGGCTGGAGGGGTGGAAAACTACTCCGCGGCGTTCGGGTACGTATTACACGAGCAAAAGTGAAACTCTCACATTTTATTTCATGACGCGCATTTTATTTCATGACGTGTTTATCACATACACTTCCTAGATTTTGAAACACGTTAATTTTTTCAAACGTAGCCAGCATAACTAAAACAGTTTTTTTCCTATTCTTATAGTGGCAATAGAAGAATGAACAAGTGACGTTAAACGTTAATCTATTGATTCGCTGTTTGTGCCACAAATCGGTATATAAACGTCTTTCAGACGAGCATAAACGTGTATAGGCACCTGCAAGTTTATGTAACTAACCAGTCTGTGAGGAAGCTAGCAAAAGTGTCGAGATGGTACTCTAGGGCTTATGAACCCACTTAAATAGCAAAATCCTGAATAAAAATAACAAATTAAAAAAAACAGATTCACGCCGCTCACAAAAATTTCGCCACTACGACTAATAGACATGTGAACATACACTGTAAAACCTGGAATGTTTTTCTCGCCATGCAAAACTGGTGTATTTATATCCGCACAGCACCACATGTAAAATCATATACTTCAATTAATTTCGTGTGCCGTTTTCTTAGATTTAGGTATTGAAAAGGCAGACTAGTTTTGCTGTTTATCCTCCGCCAAATTCGTTTGATCGTTGATTCTCTATTTACTGTTGCGGCATTTAATGCTTCAATGACGTACGTAAATTTTAACGACTTTTTTTTTGTTCTATTAATTGCGCTGAAACTTTGTATACGATATCCCGTGCTTGTCTCTATGCAATAGGGGCGTAGAAAGCATGTTTATATTCTAAGGGCTCATCTTTGAAAGAGGTTTCTTTTTACCACAGCTACTTAGTTTCTATACCCACGGCCATTAGAAAGAGAAGGCCTTGGTAATGGAGCTTTCATTTCAAGTGTATTACATTTATTTGTTAGGGCACAATGTAATGTTATTAATCACGAAATATTAACGTTAAACTACTGTTTACTTCCATTAAACCTGCAGATGCTGACTGGCGTAACTTAATCGCCTCTACGCGCATGCCCCTAAATTAGCGCGCAGTGTTTTCGTAGTGATAGTAGAACTTCAGGAATTTAAACGCGACCGTATAGATTTATTGGACGCACCTCTGTAGAAAAGTCCAATGCAGGCCTCTGTCATAGCTCCCCATGTGTCCTGTTCTCATATCATGAGATAAAGCAGTGTAAATAAGTAGTTTTTAGCTATTTTGAAGGGCATGAAAATATTTTTTCCAATGTGCGTGATGTCTTGAATGGACCATTCCATCACCATTTGGAATGTGCTTTCTTTTCGTACATAAACATACGGTTTTATCAAAATATAAATTTTTCAAATACACTACAACGGATTTCAAGCATCATTTATATGACCGCCTTAAAAACACATTGTTATTGAGTTACGATCTATAAAGTTGTTTTGAAAATGTTGTAGTGCAAAAACATTTCAGCTAAGTTAGTTAGCTACTTTTAATCAGATCGATATTTTTAAGTGAACCTAGAAATTTAACGAAATATTCTATTATTCCCGCCAAATAATATTTAAGTGACATTTCTCCTAATTAAAAATAATAAACCTATTTTTTGTATGGTCGTACAGATACTCACCCCCTTTTTTGTGATAGAGTTGATAGACAGAAAATATTTTTAACTTTCCATAGTAATATAAAGTATACTAATATCCTACAATGGATTGTGATGCTTGCCACACCCCGACTGTATACCTTAAAATATTTCTGATAGTGAAGTAAAAGAATAAAGTGAATGGAACTGTTGTTTTAAGAAATTGTCGAAAAGTTACAGTAATGAGTTTCTATATAAATATGATTTGGGGCGTCCATGGGGTTCATAATCCCCTGTGACCTCTATGTCCATGCCCCGTAGTGGTCTTTGGTCTTCATACGCGACGTAGATGTCATTGAGGTAAGTCGTATCGCGTAACTCGGGCCGTCCATCAACCATGCCGGAGCGATCCCGCAGTGCCGCGTGCTGCTGAGTGATCAAAGGTGGGTTTACAATTGGCTTAATTGAATAACTTTGCCGTGTACTTAAGATACGAATTAATGTGTTCAAGGGTATTAGTTTATTACTGTAGTGTGCGGGTCTTGACGGGTCGTGTGCTTTCTTGGCGTGACTTAAAAATTGGTTATATTCTATATCTTAAGTACAAGTCAAGATGAAGTAGCCAATCAGAGCACAGCGACAGTTTTTTTTGGTGGAAACTGTATTTATATCTCGGATCTAAGTTATTTCGTATTGTGAAATTGTATGTAAATAATTATTTTAATCGAGAGACAGAAGCCTCTTAATTTAAAGAAGCGTTCATGGTCATGTTTTATTGCTGGGAAGATGTTATGGAATTCGCTTTAGTTAAACTTTTAAGATTTATTGATATAAATGACTAATGTTGGCATCGGCTTCCCCTCCTAGAAGATGCCATGAGTTTTTTTTCTAAACGATTACACAAGCATTAACCACAAATAATTAAATATTGTAAATTGCCCATTTTTCCAGGTTATTTCGGATGCTTACGTCTCCTACGATTTTGATTGGCTAAACTAACTTAATAGTTGCTAATTCAATCATAAACTACGAACAACCTTCTTTTAGTCATTTTCCATGTGCTTATCGAGTCATTAAGTACAATTCTTAATTCTTCAGTCTTTAATCGTAAACCCACCTTAACCCCCTCCACAACCTAAAGTGCTCGTCGCGTGACTGCCCGCTTACACTGGGGTCTGTGCAAGTTGTTTTGTCCCTTGTTACATTATACTTATACCGTATATACAAACAAGGTAAGTTACATAGAAGCTAGTAAAAATGAAGCATGTCACTGTGGAAACTACAAAACATATTATATAGTATTCATTAATTCTAGAAAATATAACTTATTTCTGAGTAATAATTCAGGGTAGCGAACTGTCAGGTCTTCAAAGAGATGGGGGGGAATGCTCCATATCTTGGCTACTGATGCTATGAAAGCCTCCAAGCGGGCAGAGTTTATGAGAATCGGGAGTCTGGGCGGTTGTGCGACGTTAAGCGATAGACGACGAGCCAGAAGAACGAGTAGCACCTGAAGTGACCAGCGGGAGGAAAATCTGCAACTGCGAGTATCATTGGAGTGATGAGTGTGACAGGCAGGCTGGACTATTGGTCTGCATGCGCAAGTAGAAGACATTTCAAATGACGGCAACAGACAGACTAGACATGTGTTAATGACGAATGCGAGTTAATTGACTTGAACTAAATAGAGACATTAAGAAGAACTCTAGTTGGATTTGAGATAGACAAATATTGTGATCACTTAGAAATAAAAATAGTAACAGCTGAGTTGGATATATTAATGCTGTAAATGAGAGCTGTGTGAATAAATTAAAAATTGAATTTAATTCTGTAATTTTTAACAAGATGACCATCCTTCACGAACTTGGTTACGCCCCTCAGGAGCCGTTTAACAGTATGTTAAAATTATTATTGGTTTCTCGATGGTAGGAATCAATGCATGTTGGTGAAACAGACTGCCTTATTCAACTCACCATCCTTCCAACCACCCCGTCGTCCAGAAACTCACGCTGAAGCAGTACGTGCTGGATGCTGATTCCAGATCTTCTAATTGTGAAAACCGCTATATATGACTAACCGTTTCTTTATGCAATTTCTAGGGCCGCGGTGGCCGAGCAGTTAGCCCGCCCACCTCACACCAAGCCGAACCGGGTTCAGTCCCCGGCCGGGTCACCGGATTCTCGCACGTGGGAACCGTGCCGGACGATGTCGCTGGTCCGCGTGTTCTTTCGGGGATATCCCGTTTACACCGCCCTTACATTCCGGCGCTGCTCCATTCTCTCCTCATTTCTCCCTCATCGACTCCCAAAACCTCGTTGTTACGAGCCGCCCTAATCTCTCCGCTCTACTCTCAATCAGTTCCTGGTACCTTACGTCCCACCCGGCGGCAATACGGGATCTTCATCAGCACGCAGTAGCCAATCGGGCATAAGGCTCTCTTCCGGACCCTCGCATAGCCAATCAGCGAGAGCGTACACCCTCATCAACGGACCGGCTATTCCATTTAACTTCTGTATGATCATATATTCTGTGGTTGAACTCTGACCGCCGCGCCCTAGTGACATTTTTAGCATGAACACAGCAGAAGAGTAAAGGTTCACTTTTCGTGATAACTGTTAGGTGTCGAAGCTTAGTAGTATAATCCATTCAAGGTTACTTCCAACTTTACCCCTGTTAAAGTTCTACTTCCAGGATATTCCTACACCCCAAGCAAACAAAGCTTAAGGGGGTATCATTCCGCGCCATCTTGGATTTTCACTATTCTCGCCATAAGTTCAATTTAAGAATGTTTAGCGAAATTGTTCGCACGACATGTCATAAATAATAGTTTTTGAAGCGTTGTCAAACTGTTACATCTCCACTACCTTTAATGATTTTTGACTTGTAACTGCCGTTGGGAAATAAGTACTTGCGCGTGTGTTTATAAAGACTGTTCACGATAAAGTGAGCACGTTTGAAATCAACCTCAGAAAAATGTTACTGCTCCTACTTGCATCTATTTTGACGGACGCACTGAGTGACATGCGCCCAGTAAAGTTGGTAATGATGGATGGGAAGTAGTTCCATATCTTAACGTCTAATATAAAGTGTTAGGTAACATTTTTGACAACTTAAGTTATCTCATTCGCTTTCTGTTTATTTAATGCATCGAAGTGTAAAAATGTGTAGATTTATAAAATATTTACTTTACTAATAATTTCACACTTTTTCTTGACCGGCGCATGTATAAAGTGATGAAGCCAATCGCAACGCTACTTTCGAATAAGGCGGAAGAATACACAACATGCATACAAGTAGATATTAAGCAGGGCTTTCAAAAGTGCTCATTTTACCGTGAACCGCCTATATAAATGATACTATAAGTTGTTCACGGTAAAATGAGCACTTTTAAAAGCCCTGCTTAATACCTACTTCTAAGAGCGCTGTGTATTCTTCCGCTATATGTAAAAATCATTATTACTGTGGACCTGATCACTTTATTCATGTGTCAGTAAAGAGAAACTGTAAAATTATTATAAAAGTAAATATTAAAAAAAAAAGTTCCTAATCTATGCACTTTACGCACTAAAATAATCAGAAAAAAAATAATTGCATTATAGACAAATGTTTACCGAACACTTTTAATTCAACGTTGAGACGTGGAACCAGTTTCCCTCTGTCGTTACCAACGTGCATGCCATTACATGTAGGTGCCCGTTAAAAATACACGCAGTAGATAGGGACAGTGACAATTTTGAAGGGTTGATTTCAAAAGTGCTCACTTGATCGTGAACAGCATTTAGCAAGAGTAGTCGCGCAACACGTGTTTAAGAACACATGCAAAGCAACGACACGTGCCTTGCCGACGCCCAAAATAAAATACAAAATCTCTGATGCAAGTTACAGCGACAAATTCCGTAATTCCAAGATAGCTGTGACTGATCCCCCTTAACTGATTCTAGAAAATTACACCAAAGGGACAGCGTACCTCGTTCATGTTCACTCAGTGTATAGGCTGTTCACGGTAAAGTGAGCACTTTTTAATGCCCTTTCAACAGGCATTGTCCACTAATAAATATATTCTATGACAGCTTCAGACGTTAACTTTTGGGAGTTGTGGAATGTATACACTGTGTTTATTGGTCACATGGCATTGTTTACCTTAAAAAGTGGCGGAAATATATAAATTTGTTAAAAGAAAAAAAATTAACAGGGCCTTAAAAAGTGCTCACTTTATCGTGAATATACTATAGAAATAATTTGCTTACTATAGCTATTACCAACGCATTTATTTTCTCCCGGATTTATTCATTTAATTATAAATTAAACATTAAATTTTATAAATAGATATAAGTAATCGTTCCATTAAAAAAAAACTAAGATAATTAGATGTTTCCACAAGTTTAAAACGCTTGTGATACACTGTGACATATTTAGGAAACAACCAATCACGTCAAACATGGGTAGAGACCTGAAAAATTCGCGGATTCGTTTTGGGACAAGCTAGAATTCAAAATACGCGTGTTAATAAAACTTCGGTCATTAAGCCACACGGTGTTTTGACACCTCCTGGAGAAGGCTGGCCCAATCGTCGCCTTCCACTGTGACAGCAGACAACCAATATGCAGCTGATATGGGCATATTTGTACATAAGGCTGTAGAGTATTATAGCCTGCAGGTCATCGAACTGCGAATTTTTCTGGTCTCTAAACATGGGTGATTTTTCAAAAAGTTTGATTCAAAAAGAGGACGAAGGAACCGTGAATAGACTGTAAACTGTCAGCCGTCACTTATTCAATCAGTGAAATTGTTTCACATCGCTAATTCAATTAGCGAATTTTTAAAAATTTAAACAATCAGTGGTTTACCACTGATTCTAAGTGGAGCCATTTGCACTAATTCGATTAGCTGAATTACACTGCTAATTATTGGTTTTCCACTGATTCGAATTTAGAGTGTACTTATTCGGTAAATTAAAAAAATAAATATTTCATGAAAACCTAATTTCTAAACATGTACCAACATCCCAAGATTTACAGCACGTCAACAATGAAAATGCTTGAGTTACGACTTGAATTAAACCGCATCAGTCGTAACATATTTTTTTCTTAAATGTCTCTTCTAAACAAATTTTTTTATAAGCTTATTTTATAAAACTTTACTATCAGCTTTCCAATAATAAAAAGAAGGCGTATTGCGAGGTACAGAAATCATTGTGTGGCTAGAACTTTTACATTGGAAGTTTTTTTTATTTCCTAACAACTGAAAGCAATCGAGAAATAAATAATAGGAAAATGAAAATTCTTGTGTGGTTTGTTTGGATATCTACCGTTCAGAATAACACACATAGCAGACAGTGTTGAATTACATCCGTCGCATCAGAATATAAACGTCATGTTTTTTGCGCAAATGTCTTTTTTAGATGCAAAATAAGTGCATAAGCTGTAGTGAAAAGAGTGGTTTAATTCTTATTACAATATTTGTTCGTCAACTCTTAAATTAAAAATATCTTAAATGTACCCAGAATCTGTTCCAATACTGTTGGAAAAAGTCATCTTCATTATTGTTTCAGAGACAAAAATGAAAATTCTTTTTATAGACCAACAAAAATTTTTATTCGCGTGGGAAATAAAAATTTATAAGTATTAGCAATAGCGAGTGACGTCAAGTATGAAATGCTTGTATTATTATTTGCTATAGGGCCTACTTCAGCTTTACCAGTAAAGCAATGCTTTAGCATAGTTGAATAGTATACCCCTGGGATATTTTTATAATGGAGGGCTTTGATCAATGAAAATAATGGACTATCGCTCAATGATTAGATAGTCTTGCGCTCAGGAATTTGTTAGTAATTACATATTACAATATTAACAATGAAATATTGTAAGTGCATATTGCTAAATTCAGTGCCGCGAGCGTTCATGCCATTTATTTGAGCGTATTTTTGCAATTATGTGTGTTTGTTAACATTTTTAATTTAAGAGATGTTGTCAAATTAAGCTATATTCACATGTGATACAAGATTCAAGGATAACGATGCATAGATTTAATAACATATTCTATAAACAAAAAACCTAACTAAATATAAAAATTTAAGATTCGCGATTTTGTGTATTCGTTTTCTTTCATTAGCTAAATTAATGTTGCTTCGTAGGGGAAATTAACTTTTCAATTGAATGATATCTTTATGTATCAGTAGTTATAAAGAGTTCTTATTTATGCGTGTGAAGATATCAGTTCCTTAAATTGTGTGTATTTTAAGATTCGTACATTTATAACTATCATAGAAAATGTTAAAAATAAAGCATTGAATTAATCGAAATAACAGGAAAAGAATTTAATGATCGAAAACTATGCCACGTTTTCTGATGTTTATAGTATGCATATATTTTTTAATAGTTGAAGTAAATTAATTTTTTATACATATCTGCAAAACATATGTGTATGTGTTCACGCTGAGTGCCATGGCAACGCAAGAGAAAATTGAAATAAACAATTGCAGTGTGTTACCTTTCGGTATGCATGTGAAATTAAAATATACTTTACATCGGAAAGAATGCTTTTCTTGTTGTGCAGAAATCGAAGATCAGTCCTTCCCAAAATAAAATCCTGTGCACGCAAGTGCTACTGTGTATATAGCAGTATATCCGCCTGTGGAATGCAGTTTATCCACGATAGATCTTGTTATCTTACTTTTTCAATAATTCTCGTATTTGTGTTATGCTGGTAGCATGTGGCATGTTGAAGAAATCAGAGTATATCGCAAACACACAACACCCATGTGTAATCCAGTCAAAAACATTGGCTTCTCTTATAAAAACTACGTACCTTATAATGCACGCGCGCGCGCACATCGATACATCTGTTCCATTTCCCTCAACTTATTTCCGCAATTTGTATGCATTTTATTTTTTATTCCTACAGTACAGAAGAAACAGTTTACAAGACAAAAAATAATAATAAATCGCGTTCTTGATGGAAATAGATATGCATATTGGCCATAGGTTCTCGTAAATGCATCCGAATTTGTGCAAATAAGGGAAACAGCAACAATTCAGTTTAAAAAAAAAAAACATGTTTTCGGTTACACATTAATGTGGTTGGTGTTCGTTTGATGTCTCGTGAATGGAATTCAAACGCATACGGGCACATGTTTAGGAATGTATGCATACATATACTTTCCCAATTCGCATAGGTCAAATATGCTCAGGAAAATCAATAATCATGAAAATTCGCAGAGACGAAAACTGAATACGCATCATATATGATTGATTTCCGAAGTCCTCGAGTCTTAAACTGTACAAGTGCGAAACACCGAGTACCAGAATCCACTGTCGGGGTCGATTCATCGTCACTTACAGCCCGAGCTTCCCGCCATATTGAATTTTTGTTCATTTCTTCCTAATTAAAATTTAGGAGGATTTATTAAAAGATGCGACAGTAGAAGCTTTGCCAATTGCCCTTCGTTTCCATTTTACACGGAAACGGTGGGTCCTAGGGAGTTGCAACTAAGGGGTCTTATTTGCTAATTACGACGTCCTGCCTTATCCAATGGTATCCACAATCACTTTAACCTCACGGTGTAAATGTTGCATGCAATCAAAGGGTGCCAACCTCTATTATATACATGATGGGAACGTGTACGCCGGACCATACCTTCCTTTTATCCAATATATAGGTTTAATTAATCCCTATGCCAATTTGTGATCCTCTAAGGTAAGTACTTTGCTTAATATCCCACCTAATATGATTGTCGCCCTATGCTTTAGGGGCTTCTACAGCCCTTATTATTTGAAATGGACCATGGGTGTCCTGTATCAATCTTCCTCTTTTCTGGTCACGAATCACGTGCCCGAGTTTGTACATACTGTATATAACATTCCAACAACATAAGCGAGGAATTCTCGCATATAGATAAATTATGACGGAGGAGAAATCGAAGGCAATGGCATTCACCGAGCGGGTGGCGACGTATTATGATCGCATACTCCACCATAATATTTACAAATGTTTTTAAAGCCCTTGCCCTAAAACTCAAAAAATTGTACATTATTCGAAAAGGATAATTTAAACCATTAATATTTTAATCATCATTAAATTTCTACATTTTAATGCCGAGCATTCCATAAATATCGAAAAGATCGTCAATATAAAGACACTCATCCCGCAATTACCATCAGCTGATACAGTATTTTGCAAATGGGGGCGTTTACTGTTTGCATGTTGTGTAGGTTGGTCGCGTCTGTAAAAATTTACAGAAGTTATATGAAACATAGAATAGTGAGGAGGGCTATGAAGACTGATGTATTTTTGCGGTAAAACACTTAAAACGTATGTCAAATATATTTCTAGGGGTTGCTGAATCGTGTTAAATGCGCGAACACATCTGGAAACCAAAACTTAATTCACAATACGGTATTCAAAGTGTATATTTGTGCCGATGCACTAATGACATAAATGTGTAAACAATGGTAATGGAGTGCCGTAATATCATTTAATTATGTCGAATTTTGCAAGGCTTACTTCGTTGATATTCACGATAAATTTGTTGAACAGCAATGTATACTTACACACAGAAAACAAATGCGTATCAATTTTGGCCATCCCCTTTGAATTTTTTTTCTCACTTGATGGTTGTAAATTGCTGTGAACACTGTAAAAAAAATTGAGGTAAAAATCCCTTACATGTAACAGAAGCTAATTACCTCTACAAGTAAGGTAAAAATTACCTCTTAAATGTAGAGTAAATTTACATAACAAGTAAGGTACGGGAAAAGTACCCGACAAAAGTGGGGGGGGGGGGGTGAGGGGGAATCCCATACAAGTACGGTAAATTTTAAATATATTGTATAGTAATATTATATTGAAAAATACAGTGGAGTACCAGTACCTGTTATTTTCTATTACCTACATCCGCTAACGAATAGTAACCGAAACCTCAACACTAAAATCCTCGACACTTGCTGTTGAGTGGGCGCGAACCATGGTCCTCTATCACGATAGGCCAATGCGCTATCCATTACACCACGACAGCATGAAAGTTAAAAAAAAATATTAGGTTGTTGAAGGAGAGTTTCTTCCGTCCGTCCCCCCACTTAGCTGTTGAGAACGCTGAAGAGATGCACGCGTCGTAAGGTAATTTTCCCATCCATGTATGGGATTTTTCACTACCATGTACATGAATTTTACTCTAAAGTGCGGTAATTTTACCTTACCTGTAAGGAAAATTATGCCCCCCCCCCCCCCCCAAGTTTGCGAATATTACCTTACTCTTGTCAGGTAATTTGCCCATTATTTTTTACAGTGTTCGGAGGTTTAGTGTTCAGTGTGAAATTGAGCGTGCGAAGACTTGTGATCTACTAATGGAGAGTGCTATTGCGTGTTTCTTTTCCATGTGACGAGTTAAATCTAATTATTTTGCACAAATGCGAGTGATTCTTTTTAATTATTTCCATGCGAAGTGTTAGAATATAATTATTGTGCGGAAATACGAGTGTTTGTGGAATTTAGACAAATTGAATGGAAGTTAACGTGTCCTATATGCGAGTTATCAGTAATACATCACAAAGGAGCTATATTCATTCGCTGCTTACATGTGTGAGTAACGTGATTTATAGTAGAGTTTTTGCATGGAAAGTAAACGTAGTGGATTTTACTTTGTAATATTACGTGTTAGTGTGGGAACTAATGGGCTTACATGCTGCTGCCACCTAGCCATGTCAAATGCAGAAAACCTAACCAAATTAAATCTAACTTCACGATAGGTGAATCACAGGGGGTGGATAAACCGACACACACTTCCTTATTATACTTTCTCTAACATACTCTATCAAGTGTTGGCACACTCTGCCCCTGTAATCACTTATCGCGAAGTCAGGTTACGTTAGGTCGTTTTGCAATTGTGATTAATAAAACAACCCAATGGACATAATTTACATAAATTAAAGTGATTTATCTCTAAATTTCCTTGATATTCATAGCCCTCCCCACTATCCATTTGGTTTTATATACTGTGAATATCGTGATGCCCTTAGTGAATTTGTTTTCAGTGTGATTAGTAATGTTGAATTATGCCATTTTCCGATTTTTTTCTCGGAAAACCCGTGATTTTTAATAATTCCCGAAGTCTTTATTTCTGTTGGTTTTAAAGAATCTAATATTTAAAATTTTAGCAGCTTAGGGAGTTTGTAACAAACTGAAGAACGTGCAGGTTTTAGGTACCTAACCTACCGGTCATGTAAAAGTATTTTGGAAGCTGATGTTTGTCTTAACTGAAATTATATTCGATCTGAAAATAATGCTCGTCTCCATAAACAAATTCTACAAGTATGCCTAATATAAATTTTATCGCCAAAAACTTATCACCACGCTAGCCAAACTATTGTTACTGCAGAGTTTATTTATAAATACGGTTACTTATTTTAAATAACCGCCAAAAAATTATGTAACAAGCGATACTGAAAGTGATGCTACAAGTTATAGCACAGGCGACTTAATTAGTTCTACTAAAATATTACGATGCGCAGAAGAATAACTGCGATACTGTATAATTTACTTACCAGGAGCATTAAATCAAAGGACAGATTAATCCCGATTAAATTAATTTAAACATTTTTGTCATCTTTCAAAATTTCCAGTTTAACCACGTGAGCAAAAAGCAGACAACACTTCCACCACGTTAGCTGCTTTCTTCCGCGCCTTCCATCCATCATAGAGACGGCTATCGCACTACGACGATGGTCGAGGTGAATAGCTATAGAGCACTATAGTTTATTTATTTATTTATTTAGCTTCCACTTTTACACAACAAATGTGATGGGAATTGTCATAAAGATAAACATGAATATGTATAAGATACAAAAATTACACACAAAAGTCTGAAAAAACATTACAGCATAATAATTAGTAAAATATAAACATAGTAATACTTATTGATTACAATGCACAATACTAGAAACATTACACAGCTGCAAATTTTTATAGCACATTATGTTCGCTTGCCACAAACTTGAAGCAAGTATGCTGCAAACTTGTATTATTATGCAGCACCTATAAACATTAAAAATTAAATTCCAGTTTGTTACAAACTTAATGCAAGCTTGCTGCAGGCTTGCAGCAAGTCTTGTGGACAAGCTTGCTACATAAGCCAAAACAGTGGCATAGGGACGATTTTCTACTGGGAGGGGGTGGGGTTTGAAAATATTTTAATACTAACTAGTTTTATTTGTTAATACACAATAATTAGTAGAAAACTCACCAACAGAAATAAATGCAAATATCTGTATTTAGACCGGGCAATTCAGTTGCAATAAAGATGAAATATTCTGACAGTACTTCGTTACAGAAGTATTCAATAATTTTATTTAGTTAACGATCAAGGCAGAGGTTACTAGTCCATACATTAAAAAATAATCTTGCGTACTGATTTTGCCATTTCGTTGATAACTTCACAAGTATTCAAGGGAATGTTTCTGTGAATTTATGGCACAGCAAGTCCATTTAATCTTGACTGAGATTTAATATTCCTCAGGTAGGTTTTTATCCGTTTCAGCGGAGAAAATAATCCCTCCGTCGAGGATGTTGAAACTGGTAGAGTGCACAACATTTGAAGAAACTTGAAAATATAAGGAATAAAACCTCATAATCACAATTTTTCAAAGCTTCGATTGCAGTTCTACACAACATGTTTCCCTCTGTTAACCTCGTTTTCCAAAGCTTCAAATCACCATACGAATATATTCGAATCATTGGTGCATTAAATTTTGTTAAATGCTCACACACTGTTCTCTCATTTTCTGTCGTGCTACTTTCATGGACACACATAATACACTACAGTAGACGGAACTATCTTCTTTTCTTCGGCGTTGCCGAAAAGCCAGTTGAAAAAGTGACCGATACGGTTCTCAAAATAATGAAATAAACGCTGGACATCAACATCGACCGTGCACACATGATATGCAAGCCAAACAGATCAGCTGCCCAGGCCGCCAAAGAAGGCAGAAGACCGATCGTTGTGAAATGTGCGCGTTACCAGTTTCGTTCCATGGTATGCCATGCTAAAAGAGCCCTGCAGCGCACGCCCATCGTCATGAACGAATCGCTGACGGCAGATATACAGCGCGTCTTGAACTCCGCGAAAGAAAAATTTGGCCCACGCAGCTCTTGGATACAAGAAGGGAGAGTTTGTTGTTCGGCACACGAACCGCCGTATTTACTTATCCACTATACGTGGACTTGTCAACATTTAGTAAATCCATCTACCGGTGCTAGCCATGTGCTAGTATTTCATTATGTTTAATTATGTGCGTAAGCTTGTGTGAATGTGTGTGCGTGTGTGTGTTTTCAAGTCCCTGTATGTACATCACTGCAGTCGCCTTGCCACTGTTAAATGGGGCCTGCGAAACTACATGTTTGCCATCGAGCTCACCAAGACAGTGAGGATAATTCCATTTCTCTTCACATGTTCTTTGCAATATGTAGCCATTCCTCGGATTTTGATGGCAGCTGAAATTAAGAAACATCCTGCGATAGTTTTAATTAATAGAAGTACATAGTAATAAATAAAATATACGTTCATGTCCTAAGAGGTAGTGTAGAAGAGATGCACAAAGCTGGTTGTAACGAATACACCCGTTCAATATATTGCAGTTTTGATACACACACACTCAAACACAAACAATATTTTTACGCGCTCGCTTCTTTTCCTCCTGCGTGAGTGAGCGAAGTGAATGGCAGATAGTCGTTATATGATAGCGGCAGCTGCACAAGCAATGGTTGCTGCGTGCGTTACAGAAAGCGAGCCGACGCTTTAATCTCTCTATTGGGCTAGATGCGTGAGTGAAAGACATAAATTATGGCAACAGATAGACTTAACACGTGTTAATAATGGGTATGAGTTAATTGACTGTAACTAACAGAGACAATTAAGAAATGCGTTAGTTAGAGTTGAAATATACATTAAATATTGCACTCACTGTTAACTAAAAAGAGTAAAAGTGCAGGAGACACATAATTTATTGCTGTAAATAACAGCGGAGTGAATAAATTAGAATTCAAATATAGTTTATTTTATATTTTTATTACTACCTCAATCCTTCACGAACTCAGATAATCCCTTCAGGCATCTGCGTGTAACGATATACATGGAAATAACCGATTAAATTATTTTCCAGCTAGCAAATTACAAAATCAATAATTAAAACCTGTATCGGTTTTAGGGAAAGGAGCTCCCAACGCATCCGTAGATATACGCGTGTATAGGCTGTTCATGGTAAAGTGAGCAATTTCTAAGGCCCTCCTTTGCATTAACCCCTAATAAACATATTTTACTGCAGTTTCAGACGTTCACTTTTGAGAGTGATGAAATGAATGCGCTGTGTTTATTAGTCATATTGTGATTTTTATATTAAAAAGTGTCCGAAAGGAAGAAATTAATTGAAAGGAAAAATTTAGCAGGGCCTTAAAAAGTGCTCACTTTACCGTGAATAGCCTATACCAGTGGTTCGCGCAAGGTTAAACACCCAATATTTCGTAGAACTTGTCATATTTCTCGTTTTGGTGGCTGCCAACGTAATGCAAACACGATGTTCTGGAAACTGACGTGACCCGTCAACTGCTGTTCGTTCTCTCGCCATTGCCAAACCTCAAATAGCCCGTTCATAGTCGCCGAAGAATTTAAACAGTGTGTTCGGATCATAATTTTGCGCTGTGTGAATACTGATTAAAGAGCATTATGTACATGTCTTCATAAACATTTGACGGTAGGCATTGGAGCAAAATGGCGCACATTTAAGGTTGGGGGTTGTGGTAGGAAATGTACCGTTGTTTCTCACCAAACCTTCTGCTGGCAGATTGAGGGCGCCAGGTATTGCGGGGGTAATACCAACTAGTTGCAGGGACGGTGTCCTCCCGGTACTCCACGGTGTCCTCCCGGTGCTCCGTCCGTCGTAATAACAGAAAATACGTACATGTACTATGCTTGTTACGCAGTGAGGTTTCAGGGTGACTCACACACCCACATTTAGTTACACGAAGATAAAAACACTCTGAAATCCATTGGAAACACTTGCATAGTACACTCAATAAAAATACGGGAAAGGTGGGGGCCCGCGCCCCATAGCCCGTAGGCAACCCGAATGAAGACTCGGACACTTCACATTAATGAACATGGTTTTATTTAAACGTTCCTCTAGGAAACAACTTGCAATCACTCTCCGGACTTTACCCACTGGTAGAATTACACTGATAAATGACACGTGGCCACTAAGAATTACTGTGCAAAGTTAAGCCTTCCCATTGTTCTGGTCTAGAAGTCAGACTAATATAATTAATATACTGACGTGCCACAGAATGCTTATAGGCGACTCCGCCATGTAATACTTCCTCTTGAGAGTTATACTCACTTCTATACTTGCTCATATACTCGGACTCTCAGAACACATAATAATTAACTCTACAACGGTAACGTGGGGGTAGCAATTACTTCTATACAATTAAGGTAGGCGACACAAGTATTTATAAAACACTACAGATTTATTCACTCAATTATACACAATCTGGATACTGAACTATCGTTTGATTAACACAATGCAAACTCTACACAATACTTTAATTTGATCACTAATTTGATTACTGGTTCCTCTCAAAGGAGTGTACCACCTCAAGTATTCTCTCGGCCTAGACCTGTACCGTAGCGTATAAGTCGTCTTACCACTGTGTATTATGTCGAACTGGGACTAACTCAGTTCTCGATGGCGGATGTCATGCAGTCTTCAGTGGTCTCGCCCCTGGATCGCAGCCCTCAGCTGTTCTGAGCCACGACATCTCCGTCGGGCGGCAGCAACCTCGGGAGCTCGTCGTCGGTGAGAGTGACAAAGGCTGGGGGGGGGGGGGCGGCGCCCTGCCTGCATATTATATACGCGTGGTGTTTAGTAAACTACCTTGCCACCTGTATACTAGAGTGTCTTAGAATGCGGGGCGGCTGTGTCCACTACACCAGGCAATGGTATTCCTTGGGAAGGGAGGAGCGGAGAAGTCTTGGGCAGCAAAAACACACGAGGTTCCGGTAATCAAAAGTCTATTGCAGTGAAAGGGATTAGTTTAAAATTTTGATGTGCCGTACAAGCCCGCGAAACGCGACCCCGTTGATCAGCACGTCCGATTCCTCAAGACACCGTGGTATGACTAGCTCCTCCGCGGCGCGCTGGCCAGTTTGTGCAGGCCAGCGGGCCCTGCGAACTACTTTCCTACACATACAAATCCTGCAGAAACATACACACGTTTCTTAAAAACAAACAACTCTTGCATGATTAATTACAGAAATTAAAGAAACCCTTTAATAAACATATTACAATGTGTGACGTGAAATGAGGGTGAAACACGTGAATGACAGAAAATGGCAACACATACACTTAAGCCCGTAGGGCGCTTAAATTATGTTAGGGCTCCATGCAGACTCGTTGCGTGGACGTCTGTCCTTGAGCGTCTTGTAATTACCTGCTAATTAGCACTAACCTGATTTCACAGGTTCTACTTTAAGAACACGTGCGTGTGAGCGCACTTGTCTGCACTGCAATTGCACTACACTGCTCTGCACTTTGCGCTTTCTGCATGGGCGCTTTGGTGGCCATTGTTCGCCGCACTCGTGGAATAGCAATTCCCGTACAACTGATGTGGGACACTTCCTAACCGTTGCGTATAAGCGTCCGGTAGAGCGCTGCTCCCTGCAGCGGTCGCTGGCGACGGAGGGCAAACAGGCTTGGGGGGAAACAACTGACGTCACATTTGGCGTTGTGAGGTTGGCTATATGAAGCTTAAATTCTACGTCGAAGGACGATACACAGGTTCGGTAACTGCAACGGGACTACCGGATTGTGATGGGTACTGGACCATCTGTGTGCCGATTGTACGGTCGTGAATAATTTGTAAGAAGCGACCTGCGAAATTAGCTTCATCGTATTTTTAACACGTCTGCATTACTTCTTCCATTGTTCCAACGTATTATTTGACACTCCGTGGATCGCTATTGATCTAATAATGAACACTTCATAATGGCGTCGCATAATGATATGCCGCCTAAGCAGAATGAGTGAGTGAAGAGATTTGGGCGGCCCTTAACAGGGTATCTTGAGAGCCGATGAGGCTGAAGTGAGGTGATTATGGAGCAGCGCTAGAATTAAAGGGCGGGGTAAACAGGTGCTCCCCAAGAAAACCCGGCGAGGGAAAATTACGTTTTTTTTTCTTTGGTAGTATCAATTAACGAATCCTTCCAATAGGAGTAGAAGTATGAATTTTAAGTCTTGGTTGTTGTCGGGCAAGGCGAATCTGGCATATCTGTAACTGTAAGTTTTGAAACGGCACGGACTGGAAAATTTACCGGTACTTTCTATTTGACATGAGAACACGACGTCCGAGAACACATAACCGTAGTGTTTAATATATTTGTTCGCAGCCGCAAGAAAATGAACGTAACACTTTGTGTGGTTACTTTTAATTCGAGACGTTTGTCATATTTCTGCATTGTTAATTTACGCGTAAGAATTTATGTACTTAAAAATATTTTAGTACAATAATTCTAGATTGCAACTTATAAACTGATTTAGTGAGCTAAGTAGGTTAAGAATACTTATCTAAAGTGGATAATAAATGGCAATACCAGTTATTTATTACACATGACAGTGTCATTTTTTATTCCAGGAGACTGTTTATGTAAATTCAAAGTATATTCTCTGTTACATCTACTAACTAATCCATGCGGGCTAACATATGTGTAACTTAGACCTACTGTTATTTCTTGGAAAGGCAAGTAGAGGATCTCCTTTAAATATCTATGTACTACAGGAATCTTCAAGTGATATACAGTTTCGTAGAATTTTAGATACGTCGTCGGGGTTTATGAAGTAAAATATAGTTCATATGTGTTGTTCGTGGTTAACTGAGTAGTTTCATCACTTTGAGGCACGCAATTCATATTTCAGTTATAGCGTGCAGAAATGAAACTGGCAATAGGGGCAGCACTACGGGACGTCTTAAAATTGGGGTAGTGCTGTCTGCGAAGCCAGAGAAAGGAGACAAGCATTCAAACATGTCAAAAGCGAATACAGGTGTCCGTATTGGTTACGTGTATTAACATTGCGTGTTGTTAAGTTTGCGACATCTCAAACGAGTCCAAGTACGGCGGAAATGCGGCCAACGCTTGTTTTATAAACTATAACTACAGATAACGAGGACAATGGTGGCGGAACGTGAAGTAGGCTACAGTAGTTAGCAGTAAATGAGGGTCTGGCTTACATAGAAGATTTGGGCAATTCCATCAGCAATCGTCTCGGTAATCCCGCTCAGGCGACGTGGGAGAGTCCATGGGAACAGAGGATTTCGTCGAAGGTGGGGCGTGAACGAGAAGTGTGTTGGTCGGAACAGCAGTGGGCCAGGGCGTCAGTCGGTGACGGTCCACAGAGGTCTGCGGGTTCCGAGCGGCGATCTGGGGTGAGTGTCTTTCAGCCAGGGTGAGAGAGCTTGCTCGTTCCATAGCACTTTTCCCATGTAGCCCTGTCTTCAGCCTATCCTAAATCAACCCATATTCTATCACATCACGTTTGTTTGTACGGTAACAATGTCATTAAAATTCGTCTATATTTTATTAAAAGGGAGTTATTTCACAATCACACGAATCTCTACCCTAATCAGCTATAGTCGAGGAGATCACGTTCAAAAAGAGTTTAGTCACGGTACTAAGAATTTCCTGTATGAGCCAAAAACTGTTACCTCAAGAAAATACCATAACATCATCAAATGTTGAATTTATTTAACTTCCTTTCCATCAAAAGGAACTGATACAACATTTCCCAGATAAAAATTTAAGTAGGTGTGATGTAAACGACATTTAAATGTCTGACTAAATCTTTTTTGAATGGCCATGTCGGGTTAAACCTTGTTTGAATGAACTCTGTGAGGAGTAAATCTTAATTGAATGATGCGTTTAGAACCTTTGCATTTTAATAATATTGTTTAATGTAGCCTACTTGGGTATTTTATTGTAGAAAAATAATCAGAATATTAGTGATAACATTGAGAAGTTATAGTTTTGTACACAATTAAAAATTACGTATGAAAACGTAGCAAAGCAAGGTATCTGAAAGGACTTTGAAAACAATCCTAGGCCTCTTGAATCAGTCTGTTGGAAAGTTCAGTTGTCCATTTTAGATGTGCATTCCATAGTCGTCATCTAAACAGTTGCATAAGTATTCTTGTATGGCATCCACTTCTTCCTCGCCTTCCGGAGTACTGCTGGTTTTCACAATCTTTTCATACCATTTCAGACTGTTATCGCCTCTCCATTCTTTTCGATACAAAATCTCCAGCAGATTATTGACATCCTTCTGTTTGGCTGCTGTTATGTTGTGTTTCAGAGGCAGTTGTGGTAACACAACCTGTATTCAACACTCTAAATTCCATCCCTTCTTTTGTAGACTAATCCATGGTTCTGCTTCGGATTCAAAATATAAGTTTTGCAAGCCTCTTACTTTTAACGAGGTCCTTTTCTTGCTGCTCACCATTACATTTTCTTGTTTGATGTTGATCCTCTTCAGGCCAGAAATACCTTCTAAATGTTTAAAGCAACCCTCTTTGGATGAGAGTTGTTTTGTATCATACAGGACCCAGTCTTTCCCTAGTACTTTAACATCACCCACTGAATTGTAAATGTCTATGTACTCTTTTTTATAAATTACAGATGGTCGTTTACTCAGCAATTTCTCCACGCGACCAAAGATTCGGTCAGCTGGGAGGAAGCCTTGTCCCGTTACGGGAAACGTAATTTGCACTTCATTAACTATAGAGGTTGTCTTCATCAAATAATACATGAGACTGTGAAAAACAAAATTATTTTAGTTTTGTGCTCCACAGCCATCACAATAGAGTCTGACGGTCTTGACATTTTCACTTAGGTGCATCTGCTGAAGGTGTTGAATCAGGGCCGAGAAGACTTCAGGTGCTCCTTTTCCTACCTGATCTTCGGTTGAGAGCCAGATGATATCCCAACAGTACATAAGCAGTAGAAACCAAGTTGCCTGGAATAATAGGCCTCTTGGATTGGTGATTTAAGCAAAGATGAATTTGTTTCAGATCGAAACACAGTGTAACACTATCATCTACCTTTTGTTTCATCAACTTGTCAAATGCAGCAGCGCGAAGATTGTGAACTCGTTTCTCTGTCATATATTCAGTCTTTTACCCTGGATCGCGAGTGGTTTTGATCAGGTGCTTCAATCTGTGACACAAGCTGTAAATATCTGAAGCCGGAGAACGGAAACCTATGTTAAAGGTTGAAAAAACCAGCGTGAACATTATTTTACTCAGTTTCGTACTATCATTAGGCTGTGAATCATTGTACATTCGTCACAGATTGCGTGCATATAATGTAGGATCCAAATAGACTCATTTGGACTTATTTCTTGAATAGTGGCTCTCTTTCCCTTCAATTTCTTTATGCAAGTAGTAACTGACAGTATTTTTGCTGCAGATTTGTGTGACTTGTGGTTATCGCCTCTTTTTTTCCACTAGATGTACTCCCTTGGATTTTGCTTGACAAATATTTCTTAAATGGGTAGGTTTTACTGACATAATTTTCATAAAAAACTTTTTGCATACAAGTAGTGCGTGTTTTCTTTTAGTTATCGAGTGATACACGAATGAAGTTGTATTTGGTAGTTTTGTTTTACTCGTAGGCAAAGGCCTACGTCGTTTTATGGGCTTTAAAGTGATGTACCTTGATATAAAATTATCTTGAGCAACTTTGTTTGGCACCTCCAACAAATTCTTCTTTAAATTTAAGCAGTCATTAGGTGCAAACTTACTACATTTTAACCTACTTGTGTTGTGTCGACATGGAATGAACATGTTATAACCTCTAGGCTGACCATGCTTCCTTGCCTTTGCTATATCTCTCCTTCTAGGGTCTACAGTTCTCTTCCTTGCTCCATCATTTTCTTCCCCTACACACATTAAACTATCATCAATGTCATTCATATTATTTTTAACGCATCACATACTCACTAACTTAATTAAACATTTCACAGAAGTCTCCACAAACGAAATGGTAAGTTTGAGTAGGTTAGGTTTTATTACAAAACACGTGGCGAAGCATCATGGGAGTACGGTTACGATAGCAACGGCTCCTTGTTGGGCTATTTGGGAGGTCTTTTTTGATTGACAATATGAAATGGATGAAACTTTATTTGACCGGCACTCTTCTGCTTCCATTGAAAATTCTATGGGATTAATTGTTGTTTGTCCGTATTACATGTTACAGTGATATAGGGATGGTCAACCTAAACACAAAATACCCTTAACACAATTCTTGATATTTTGTGACTAAACTCTTTTTGAACGTGACCTCCTCAGTCATGCTCGTGATATTATATACCACCTAAGGGGGTATATAATGTCATACTCGTGATATTATATACCACCTAAGGGGGTATATAACAGCGTGTACACTGTTGACAGTTAGTTGCGTACAGGAACAATCCATTGACGGACCGGTGTTAACGTATCAGTTTGTGACTCAAGAGTTGCTCAGAGGGACAGCAATCTACCTCAACGTAAGAATAACAACGGCATACGAGATTCTGCTCCACCCGTTCAAACATCCCATGTGTGTTGCACCTGACGTTGATACACGCACAAACTGTGGCAACGTAGGGATGACAGAGCCAGTTTGTGGACAATAGGTGAACCTCTCACACATCATAGGTCGCCCACATGTTTACACCCATCTTCCCTTTATCTGGCCTCACAGACCATTCTCAAAATGTTCCGTTGTGTGGCCCCTACTCCCAGTTTCATTTTTGCAATATTTTACTAAAATATCCTGTGTAAATTTGTAATTTTAAGCTTTGCAACAAACCGATTTTTTTGTTCGGAACTGTTCAAGAATCCGTATATTGCTATGTCACGTGTCACGACCAATATAAAATTTTTTGGTGTTTCTTGTTATGAATAACTGTTAATTATATTGTCGGATAGGGTCCTGGCATCGAATGTTTCCTTCACTTGACGTTGTTTTCCACTGTATACAAGGCACATAATTAAATCAACTTCCCATGCAACATCCCATGATTAGTCCTTTCACGTATACTTCCAACATTTGTGAAGCCCTGCTAAAGTTCTACTTCTAAGTTATTCCTCCACCTCAAACACGCAAAGCTTAATCGAGTCTAGAAAATTACACCAAAGGGTCAACGTACCGCTTTCGTTCGCACTCATTGCAATATTATTTTGCATAAGAACTATTTCTTTTTAGGCATTGCCAACACACACACATTTTCTCACTCTTTTTATTCATATTAATTATAATTAAAATATAATTTATAACAAATATTGATAAATAAAAGTTTAATTATACTAAAAATTAAATACTTTTATGTTGACAGAAGTATAAAACGCCTGTGTTAAGTGAGATATTTAGGAAACAATCAAGCACGTCATATATGGGGGGATTTCCCAAAGATTTGATTCAAAAAGTGCGAAGAAACGACGAATAGACTATAACCGTGAATATGATATGCATTTACTGTAGGGAGATTTAATCGACTTACGCACAATTCCTTCCACTTTGCGTTTTGAAATGCCGTTACTTCTTTATTATTGCGTTTTAACGATCCCAGATATTCCGGGAAGCTAATCGGAGTACGGATTTAATATAACACAAAACTAAACATATTTCTGAAAACGACACACACGCACTGTAGCTTATACTGTTAAACACCAAACATTGTTCAACTTTTACGCATTGCACTTGATGCCATTTTCCTGGAAAAAATTAATGTTCACTTTTTTTTTTATACAATTTGATGTCTAATCCAAAATTTTTGTTTTGCTGCAGCCATTACCACAAATATTAAGTAAGTTGTAGAAATGAAAAACGTAAACTAATACCGTGGGCTACTGCTTGACGTAAATGTAATCACAAAACAAGAGATCACACATTTTCAAAAAAAAATTTAATCAGCCAAAAGTCCCTCTAAATCTAATATTTTTTAAAAAATATGGTGTCATTAGAGACGGGAATTAAAAGGGGTATTAGTAAAAAGTGATTAAGTATTTCAGATGATTAGATATACCTACGTACAGCTGTAAAAATACACCTGTAAAATTAAAGAATATAAGCATTATAAAAAGCCAGTATCTTGCCAAAATGTTACCAATCAATCCACATAGATGAAATCAGATTATGAAAATCATTCTAATGTTGACCCAATGAAAAGTTAAAAGCCTTCTTCGAAACACAGTCGAATCGTCAGATATATTAATTTTCTTAATCAGATTTACTATGTCAAGCAAATTTGTTTTTGACTGCAGCCACATCAAAGTACAATATTTCAAATATTTTTAAAGTTTCTTTTCTAATGAGATAAAATAGAATGGGGAATAATATTGTTGATATAATAAAACGTTATTGTGTTCGTATTTTAAAATGTATTTGGGCTACAAGCTCACTTGATGAATTACGTCGCACATGACTGGCTGAAATCTTCTCGCAGTAGCGGTTAGACTGCTCGCCTCCCAACAAGGCGAACCGGGTTCAATCCCCGGCTGGGTCACTCCCGGATTTTTGCACGTGGGAATCGTGCCGTACGATGCCGCTAGTCGGCGGGTTCCCTCTAGGATCTTCCGTATACCATGCCCTTTCATCCCGGCACCGCTCCGTACTCACCTTGCTTCGTCCTTATTGGCTCTCAAGACCTCGAAGTTAAGAGTCGCGCGAATCACTTCACTCCTTGTACCACGCTCACACACAGAGAAAGGACAGGATACACTGTCTGTACCACGCTCACACACACAGATGGGACTGGGTACACTCACTACCACGCTCACACACAGAAGGGACTGGGTACACTCACTGTGCCACGTTCACGTACACAAAATGGACTCGATACACTCACTGTACCACGCTCACATACATAGAAGGCTTACTGTACCACGCTCACACATACAGAAGGCTCACTGTGCCACGCTCATACATAGAGAAGGGACTGGATACACTCACTGTACCACGCTCACACAGAAGGCTTACTGTACCATGCTCACATACACAGAAGAGACTGAATACACTCACTGCACCATGCTCGCACACAGAAGGGACTGGATACACTCACTGTACCACACACCCACACACACAGAAGGGACTGCATACACTCACTGTACCATGCTCACATACACAGAAGGCTCACTGTACCACGCCCACACGTACAGAAGGTTCACTGTACCACGCTCATACACAGAGAAGGGACTGGATACACTCACTGTACCTCACTCACATACCCATAAGGCTAACTGTACCACGTTCACACACACAACACACACACATGGGACTGGATACACTCACTGTGTCACGCTCACACACAGAAGGGACTGGATACACTCACTGTACCACGCTCCCACACACACAGAGAAGGCTTACTGTACCACGCTCACACATACAGAAGGCTCATTGTACCACGCTCATACACATAGAAGGGACCGGATACACTCACTGTGCCACGCTCACATACAAAGAAGGTTAACTGTACCACTTTCACACACAGAAGGCTCACTGTACGACGTTCATACACAGAGAAGGGACTTGATAAGCTCACTGTACCACGCTCACACGCACAGAAGGTTCACTGTACCAAGCTCACACACACATACAGAAGGCTCACTGTACCACGCTCACACACACACAAAATGCTCACTGTACCACGCTCACGTACACAGAAGGCTAACTGTACCACGCTCACACACAGATGGGACTGGATACACTCACTGTACCTCGCTCACACACACACAGAGAAGGGACTGGATACACGTACGTAGTAACCGCCATTTCCTATAACCTATTAATTATGTACACTGGCAGTAATTTCTGTAGATGTGTATGTTTTACTACAAGTACTTTCATAGATCTAGGTAAATTTGGTCCCGTGCTGTTCGCAAGAAACGTGTAGCTCATCTCCACATTTACGGGCGTGAATCGTACTTAGGAAGCGAGTTACGCTAAATCATGTGTACGCCTATACTTTCTGTCTATATTTATGTGAGGAATCACATGACAGAGTTTGTCACTGATTTTTGTGAGTAACCTGTATATTTTAGGTAAATGAATAACCCTTAAAACACAAAAGTGTAATCATCTGATAATACGAAAAAAAATATTCTGCCTTTCTTCTAATCAGCAGGCATGGACAAGAATTCCACAAAAATTACTCAATTTTAGAAGTGTGGCATATTTGAAATTTGGCCACTAGGCCATATTCTGGTATCGCCAGATCTGGTGAGAAGCTCACCAAGTTGGCAACTTTTCTCTGCGGGGAAGCCACCATAGAATAAAGATGAGGTAGATATGCCGCTTGTTCGTCTTCTGCGCATGTACCCAACATTAACCTACAAAGTAACAACTGTCAAAGTCACATGGTCAACAGTGATGAACGTGTTTGCTTATATCTTAATTTTCAAAAGACAAGCTCTTTTATATGAATAAAATACTTTTACCAATTTGAATGTAATATAACTGCATTACAAATTGGTTAGAGGAAGTATACGAAATTCTTGAAGCAATTGTTTAATAAACAGTGTTCTAACCTCAAATGAAACACACGCCGTTGATGCTAGCCGTGTCAGCAATAAAGCAGTTCAATGTTGGGACACGGAGACTGGTTGTGCGCGGCCGACGAGATCGGTCTACCTCATCTCTATAGTCCATTTTTGCGGGGCACAAGTTAGAGGAGAGCTAACCACGAAGTTGAAGCCTGCCCGTGGTCGAGGGCGACGCCCCGCAGGGGAATGAGTGTCCAGGGAATAGCGGGATAGGCGCTGACGACAAGCTCCCAGCAGGCCACGGAGGTTAATACAGCCGACCCCCCCCCCCCCCCCGCACTAACTCCATGGATTCGTCATCTGGTGCGTTTCGGAGGTTGATCGTCCAGCGAGGCTGGAGCGATCCCCGATCAGCGAGGCTGCCGAGGCTGGAGCAGTGTGAGGCGGAGCCAGAGCCGAGGTGATCCAGGAGCTGGGTCGAGACCAGGCTTGGGCAAGCCGCCCTCTAGCGCCACATCTCCACTACACAAGCCGACGGAGGATCTCCTGTCGATTCGAGGCTGTCAGTGGTAGGTGATTCTGAGTAGAGTGCAAGGGCGAGCAGGGTGCGATAGAGTCGGGAGGAGCGACCGATGTAAACAAAAGTAACTATTGAATCAGAGAAGAGTTTAACGTAATAATTGAAGTAATTATAAAGTAAGATAGTTGAGGAGACCTGAATATAAACTAAAGGTAGAAAGAGTCAAGAAGTGTAACATTTATTGTATCAGTGTAATTTGTAATTAAGAACAGTATTGATATTGTAATAAAGAAAGTAATTGATGGTAATGATTTAGAAGAGGTAATACAGTTGATCCTGGTACATAGTTGGGGACCTTAAGCCAAAGAGCACAAAGAGTATTATGCAAGGATAAAGATAGGACGTACTTCTGACATTAGGCTGTTCACGGTAAAATGAGCACTTTTGAAAGCCCTGCTTAAGAACTACTTGTATACACGTTGTGTGTTTTTCCGCCTTATGTAAAATTAACAATGCCATGGCCTTCATCACGTTATTCATGTGTCGGTCAAGCGAAACTGTACAATTATTAGAAAAGTAAATATTGTATAAATCAGCTCATTTTCGCACTTCAATGCCTTAAATAATTACAAAAAGCGAGAGAAATAATTTAAGCTATCACAAATAGTCACCTAACACTTTTTGTTCGACGTTAATATATGGAACTACTTTCCCCTCCATCGTTACCAACTTTACTGGACTCACGTCACTCATTTCGCCCGTTATAAAAATATGCAGGTATAGGCAGTGACTTTTTACTAAGGTTGATTTCCAATGTGCATGGAACCGCCACCGATCGACGGGCGGAAGGTCGCGAGGGAGCCGCGTGGTTGTGATCGCGATTTCGCCCGGACCAGCGGCGGAAACCGCCAAACGTATTAATTATTCACGCGACAAGCGGACAAGAGCGCAGCACACAGGCTGCATTCACACACACACGCACACAGGCACGCAAGCGCAAACACACACACACACACAGTTGTTTACTAGTCACTCGCCGCCGACCCAGTTTCGGCCGGAGATGACGTCGTAGAGCCCACGTCATGCCGACACGACGCACGCTCGGGTGCACCCGCGCGTGTTCCTTCTCGCGTATCGCGACGGCTGCCAAATTTATTTTGTAAGTGTGTGTGTTCGAGGTGCAATTCTTGTACATAACATTTTTTTGCAGGATAGAGGTTGCGATCTGGGGTTACTCAAGCGTAGTGTATCGCACATCAACACTGGAGTTTATAAGTATGGCGTTTCGCCATCTCATAGTAGGTACGAATGTGTATTATTTGAGATAAGAAATATTATACACAAAATATGACACTGACCACAAGGTACGACATTAAAACACACTGTAAGCTGTTCACGGTAAAGTGAGCACTTTGAGGTTCTAGTTACTTTTTCCTTTCAGCCATAGTTCAACTTTTAACCACCTTTATAAAATAAATATTTCCATATAAATAATAAACACAGTGTGTATATTCCACCGCACTCGGAAATTGTCTAAGGCTAAAATAAAATATATTTATTGACTATTATTCCAAAAGAGAGGGCTTTCAAAAGTGCTCACTGTACCGTCAATAGCCTATACAACAACATTAGAAGTTCAAGATCACCCAAATATTATAAACAAATACGCATGGCAGAATGGATAACTTGCACAGTACACAAACTGACGAATATCCTCTCCAAAAGCAGCTAAGCACTTTAGAAAGTCCTGCTTAAGATCTACTTGTAGCCACATCGCGTATTCTTCTGCCATAAGGCAGATTCTTACCCGCCATTTTGAACTTATGGAATTTTTCCCATACTCTGGAAATACAGTTTTCTATCATGTTTTTTTTTTAAACGACATAGCACAGAGCATTGCCTAGTGCATTGTCTGAGGTAAGTATTTCTTGAATACTGTAGATGTCGTCGCCTTTGTAATAGTTCGCAAGAAATAATCTCACGTTATGCCTCAACAGTTACCAGCTAAAAAAATAAAAAAAATGAAGCGAAGCTGTGGCATGTCGATAAAGTTTGGGAAGCTGTTATTTAGGATGTGTCATGCGGGAAATTTCAATACACCTGAAACAAAAGCTTTGACGAAAAATCGATAAATTCAAGATGGCGGGTGGGAACCCACCTTAATATCACCGCATGCTTGGTCACCTTATTCATACGTCGGTCAAGTGAAACTTTTGAACTGTCAGAAAAGTAAATAACTTAATAAATTGCTTAATCTTACGCTTATATGCATTAGAAAAACAGTATTGAAACTAAATAATTTCATTATTTACGTATCATTACCTAACACTTATAATTCCACATTAAAACATGGAGCAACATTCCCTTTGTTGTTAAAGGCTGTTCACGATAATACGAGCACTTTAGAAATTAACCCTAGAAAAAGTCAGTGCCCATGCATGCATATATTTAAATGGGAGCACTAATTGACATTCATCCAGCAAAGTTGGTACCGATGGATGGAAAGTACTTCCATATCTTAACGTCTAATAAAAAGTGTTAGATAACCATTTGTGTTGACTTAAAATTAATTATTTCACTTTCTGTTTTTTTTTTTTTTTTAATACACCGAAGTGTAAGAATGAGCAGATTTGTAAAGTATTTACTTTCTCAACAATTTCAAAGTTTAATTTTACCCACTCATGAATAAAGGGATAGCAACGCTAATTTAATATAATGTGGAGGAATACACAACGTGTACACAAGTAGATTTTAAGCAGGGCTTTCAAAAGCGCTAATTTTACCGTGAACAGCCTATAGTAACTTTACTGAGCTCACGCCATTCAATGTGCGCGTTTAAATTCTACGCAGGAAGAGACAGTGACATTTTTCGAATGTTGATTTCAGAAGCTCATTAAACCGTGAACAATCTCTAGCCCTACCAGGGAACTTTCAGGTTTGCAAACGCATGCTCTGTACTTTGAATAAAAAATCGTTATAAAAGTACGAAAAAAGGGTCAATTCTATCACAAAAAAAGGAAGGACGTATACATAAAAGGAATTTCTAAAAAATCATTGAACGTCTGTCAGAACAGTATGTACGAAACATATTAAACTATACTGAATAATTCGAGTTGAGAAATTTGACCGCCTCTTAAAAACGAGGCTTTGAGAGCCGATGAGGGTGAAATGAGGCGAGAATGGAGCAGCACCAGAAATGAAAGAGAGGGGAAACGGGAGATCCCCAAGAAAACCTGCCGATCAGTGGCATCGCCGGCATGATTCCTACTTGCGAAGATCCGGGAGTGACCCGGTCGGGGATTGAGGTGGGCAGTCTAAACGCTCAGCCACCGCAGCCTCTTTTTATTCCGATGGTGTTTAACAGGATCTTACATCGACAGTTCAGCACGTCGACAATAAGTTTTTTTGACTATGTGGTGGTCACGGTTAGGTTTGAGTACTTTGAAACAAACCTTTGGAAAATACTACTGCCCTTACCTGCATGTATTTTAACGTGCACGCCGACTGCCGCGCGCCAGATTACGTTGGTAACGACGGATGGAAAGTAGTTCCATATCTTAACGTCTACTAAAAAGTGTTAGGTAACTATTTTTGATAATTTAAAAATGTTTCTTTCGCTTTCTGTTTTTTTTTTTCTATAGTGCATCGAAGTGTAGAAGTGAGACGATTTGTAAATTATTTACTTCCTTAATAGTTTTATAGTTTCACTTGATCGACGCATGAATAAAGTGGCGAGGCCCATGGCAATGTTACATAAGGCGGAAGAATACACAACGTGTATACAAGTAGATTCTAAGCAGGGCTTTCAATAGTGCTCATTTTACCATGACCAGCCTATAAAAGTTTTACGAAGGCTGATTCAGAAGTTTATCTCCCGAAAGTGACACAGCAAGGGAAATAGAGTATATTTAGTTGTAAGTGTACATGTACGTTTTAACCCGTTCAGTAAACGTGTCCTCAATCGACATGTTGTACATGAAGGATATTTGTGACTAGCACTGTACACAGCGATGAATCATTAGCCAATGTCTTGAAAGTTTTCCAGGTGGGTAATCCTATTGGTAAATATTACCACCACACATATCGTTTATTAAATTGCTGATGATAAGGTCTTTGAACATGCAGCACGTTGTTCATTGGTCGTAAAACGTACAATAGACACAATTACAGTGCACATCTAAGTATAACACTATTGCCACAATTCGGCTCGTAAAATAATGCATAACCGAGCGGGTTAAATGTGACATCACATGGGGTTTGCATGTAGGAATGTCCGGCAAGGAACAAAGACATACATCGTTGCTTCAAATCACCGTTTTATTGATATATTCTCGTACAACACTGTATACGCTCATTTGAACGGGTACTTATCGTACGTGTACAAGCTGTTTAACATCATTCGAAGTAGTCTCCGAGGTTGTCCACTGTTCGTTTCCAGCGATGAGGCAGGCGGGAAATATCATCGGCTGCATGAGATCTGTCAATATGCTCAACCCTCTCATCGAAATGCTGTAACGTTGCCTGAAGGATGATAAACAGCTCTTACCCATACGATACGTACCTGTTCACCTGAGTCTATATAGTTTGTACGAGAATGTATAAATCAAAGTGTGATTTCAAGCAGTCATATTTGTCTTTTTTCCTTGCCGGACATGCCTGCATGCAAACCCCATGTGGTGTTAACTTGAAAATATACGCCTTACACTTTCAACTGCACGTACATAGTACTTTTCCTGTGTTGGGTCTATTTCGGGAGATGAACAATAGTTATGACTTCTGAAACAGCCTTCTTATAGAACCATTTGTGAATAATGAAATTAATTATTTTTCTTTCTGGTTGTTTTATAATGCGTATAAAATATGTACTTATATAATAAATGCACAGTTTCATTTTAATGGCACATGACTAAAGTGATTGGGCCCTTGGCAATGCTAATTATACATGTGATGGAAGAATACACAATGAGCAAGCAAGTGAGTGAAGAGATTTGGACGGTTCGTAACATCGAGGTCTTGAGAGTCGATAAGGATGATCGAAGTGAGTATGGAGCAGCACCGCAATGAAAGGGCCCGGAATGAAAGGGCGGGGTATACGGGAGATCTCCAAGAAAACCCGCTGACCAACGGCATCGTCCGGCACGATCCCCACATACGAAAATCCGGAGTGAACCGGCCGGTTATTGAACCCGGATCGCCTTTGTGGGAGGTGAGCGGGCTAACCGCTCAGCCACCGTGGACCCCAGTAGTGTAAACATTGCGCATTAAGATTGTATTTGACTGGAACTGTTCACCGCGAGACTAGGTGTGTGAGTGAAGTGAATAAAGAGATTTGGTAGGCTTTTTAACATCGAGGTCTTGAGAGCCGATGAGGTTAAACGAGGTGAGTATGTCAAGAGGTTGATATATAACATCACAGAAGGTATGAACGACTACGAAGTTTCTGCGCGCTTACATTGCCCGTGGCACCATCGTGCAATGGGCCAAAAGCTAGCCACCTTCTGATCTATGGCAACCACACTGACGCTGAGGTTCGAGTGTCTTAACAACAAACGCAGCACGTCCATGCCGAATTTCATAGTTTATTAATCACGAATACCAGTGGCGAGAAATGAACACCAAAAATAATTACTAACTTAGCTTGCCAGATTTCAAGTTTTTTTACTTCGAAAGGTTGACAGCATCTGGCCTAAACTGTTACCAAAATATATATTTTCTACCATCCACAAAATATTTTTGTGAAAGTTTGCTTCGCCAATTTTTTTTTTGTGGTGAACACGAAATTATTTAATCGTCACCACTAAACTGTTATGGTCCGTAAATAAATTATATGTTGTTGACCACAGACAATTTTGTTAGGCTGATTTTCCTAAAAAATATTTTTCCTGTGTATGGATTCTAGTGGAAAAAGCGCTGCCAACTCTTGAAAGCTGCGTGGCTTGTGTACAAGTTATCGACAATTCGCAGTTGAGGTACGATGCTAGATTAATCGAGGTTCTTTCCAGTGGATAATGGACACAGCAATCATCCGAAAGACTAGAGTCTGCACGAAGATTCGAGCAAATGAATGGCTACCTGAGCTAATTAGCGTAATGTAGCAGTTAGATATTTCTTCATCCTAAAGTACAGAGTTGATAATCGTGAACAGATGTGGCAGTTGTTGGTTGCGTTGGATAAATAAATTTTCGAAATTGGGTTATTTCTTTTAATTAAGCTTTACATTAAGGATCTGAGAACGTGGCTGCCTCCAAAGCTTTTATCTGTATTAATTAAGGAAATGCTCTGTTTGGAGACAGCTGTTTATAAGCCCTTTTTCATATATTTATTTCCAGCTTTGACAACCAGCGAATAACACATGATATTATTTTGTAGTTTAATACAGCAGGATTATTCTATGTAGCTACATTTTAATCTCCAGAAATCTTAATTAATGACTGTAGAATTTTTTGAATGAAAGTAAGAAGATTTGGAAATATAATAAAATGATGAGTTCTTCTTTGAGTGACTCCAGAATGTTTGCAGGAAACATTCTGTTATTCAGTAAAGCTAAGCAGTTGTATAAAAAATAGCAAACGTCGTAAACAAATATTTCACCATTTTTTACACCCTAACGAAATTATTTCCATCAAAATTTTGAAAGAAACTAGGACAACGTGTTACAAGTATGTTCATTGTACTTGTTTGGATAAATTCGACACTGTTGAAGACGTGTTAAGGCAATTTTTTTCCCGGTAAAACAAATCAATTCCTTTAAAAAAAATTCACTTGGAGAAAGTTTCTTTATTTCAAGGTGCTTAATGAAATAATTTGCGTAATAAGTACACTAGTTCTTAGCTCATATGTAGGGCCGCCTGTTTTTCGCGAAAATATTTACGTGAAGTCTAGATTCCAATGTTCTATGGCTAGGGATAGGAACATTTCGCGAGTTCAATGACCTGTATGCTAGACTCCACAATCCTTTGTGTAGTCGAACCTCAGATGTTTGTTCATTGGCTGTTGCCTCTGTGTTACCCCGCATCGGACAGTACGAGATTCGCTTCTTGTTCCCTTGCAAGTCGGATATTGGCGCGGAGTCGTCCGGGGCGTGCCTAATAAACACCGATACAATTGCAAAGGTGACTTCAGTGTACATGCGTTTGAAAACTATCTTGTCGTGAAATGAATTCGCAAATTTTTCCTATCCCTATCTATGGCATATCTGCAGCTTTCCTTTGGTTATTGGCCCCGTGTCTTTGCCGGGAGACAGTTCCTTACCTGACTGGGCCAATCCGAACTAGGTAACTCCGACACCACGTGTCCATGATTCGCGGGCAGATACCTGCAATGTGTGACAATTAAAACTATCCATTCACGAAAGTGGATTTGGATTACAAGAAGTCATTAAATCTTTTCGCCAAAAACGCTTTAACTTCGGCGCAAAGTGTTTACAAACACACGTTTTCCCACGAAACCATAAAACATGCGTCAAATGTGCTGATCTACAAAAAAAAACACACTTCAGTTGTTGAGTGCTTTCAAGACGTCGCGCACGTTAGAAACGCCATTTCAGAATGCTTGAAATGGTTAAAAACGGCTATTTCAAAGCGCCTTTCCTCAAAATGTACGCATTAGGTGCATACAGAAGTGTTCAAGGGCCCTCCAGCGATTCTTGCTACAGACTTTCCACTAATAAAATTATATGGTCACCGCTCGAAGTCTCATAGGTACACGCAAAGCGAGACTAAAGGCGGTTCGCGGTCAAATGAGCACTTTTGAAAGCCCTACTTAAGATCTACTTGTATTCACGTTGTGGATTCTTCCGCCTTATGTAGAATTAATTACATATTGCAATGAGCCTCATCACTTTATCCATGCGTCAGTCAAGGGAAACGGTGAAATTATTAGAAAAAAAAATAGTTTAAAATCTACCCATTTTTACACTGCTATGATTAAGACAAACAAAAAAAAAAACAGAAAACGAAAGAAATAATTTGACTTAACACAAATATTTACCTGGTATTTTTTATTCGACGTTACGTTAAGACGTGAAACAACTTCCTCTCCCTCGTTACCAACTTTACTGGACGCATGTCACTCTCTGCGCCCGTTAAAATATATGCAAGCAGAGGCAGTAACGTTTTTCTAAGATCGATCTGAAAAGTGCTCGCTTTATTGTGAACAACCTTTAGAACACTGCACGCCAGTTCAGAGCCTTGCGCTTAGCGGCGATTGCGTACTGGTTGCGCTTGGCAACGTCGCCCTTATCTCTTCCGCGCTTCTCGGTTACAAGTGAGGAGGAAAGCTCCGAGCAGGCGAGAGACTTATATCTGCCTATGAGTAATTGCAAATCAGAATTATCGATTTGTATACGCATTCTTATGATTTGTATAAGCATTCTTATGCCATTCGAGTTTTTATCGTACATTAGCAAAGCAACAAAAAGGAGTGACAAGATAGGATATGTTAGTACTTCACAAACTTAAGTTTGTAAGAACCTGCTTAGCTGCTCATGATACATGGACTGGCGTCATTCAAGAATTTAATCCAACCAGATGCAGTATATCTATTTGTTAATTTGTGAAAACTTTGTCGATTTCTCCATAATGTTAGTTATAATCTTATATAACGTGTTAAGATTCCCACCCATATGGAGATATGTATTTGCAATATGTACAGAAGCAGTGAGCGATAAAGGCTACAGTGGCAAGCGCATCAAGTACCTCTGTCGACTCTATACACAAAACTAGCGAGTATTTTCGCCGTGCTGCGTGCGGCTAAGGGACTTGACCCTACACTTTCTTTTTGAATGCCTCCGAGTGAGTTTTGAAACATGATGGAATTGGGCACTAGATATTTAAGATGTTACAATGTTAACCAATTCACGATCAATTAACACGCAAGTGGTAATACACAAAAACTAAAGGCTGTTCACAATAAAGTGAGCACTTTTGGAATCAACCTAATAAAAAAATCACTGCTACTAACGTAATATATTTTAACGGGCGCACAGTGTGATAAGCGCCCAGTAAAGTTGGTAGCGGTGGAGGGAAAGTAAGTTCCACATCTTAACGTCAAATAGAAAGTGTTTGGTAACCATGAGAACTGAAATTATTTCTTACTCTTACTGTTACTTCTAATACATCGAAGTGTAAAAATGAGCCGGTTTGTAAAGTATTTACTTTTCTAATAATCTCACAGCTTCACTTGACTGATGCATGAATTAAATGATGAAGCCCATGGCAATATACATTTTACACAAGGCAGCAACAGACACAACGGACATACAAATAGATCTCAAGCAGGGCTTTCAGAAGTGCTCATTTTACTGTGAACAGTCTATAGAAAAGTGTTTTATTACAAAAGTTTCGGTTCTTTCGGCCACGGCGAAGTGTAGTGTAATGGTTGTGCAGTGATGTGCTGTATGTCCTAAAACGCGAGTCCAGATTGCAAAACGAGCTTTCTGGGAAATTTTTAATCACTTGCGATGCATCGTCAATAGATACTGGGAATAGAGATGGTGAAAGAGAACCTCCTTAAGGAACACGTGCTGTAGCTGGATAACTGCGAGTGTCACCTTGCAGAAAAACCTCAGAGGGAGGGAAGAGATTTGGGCCGCTCCTAAGGTTGAAGTAAAGTAACTGCCTATGGAGTACTGCACTCGACTATACAATGTGAAGAACTCGTAAAAAAGTAGTACAAACGCCATGAAAATGGGCAGAACAGTTCGATTTATTCTGTATATGAAAGAAGAATGTATATATTTTGCAACATTATAAAATATTTCACTAAAATATACTTTTTAAATGTAACAAAATAACAGATTAAAATAGTTTGCATTTTGACCAAATTTGAAAATATTTCCATTCTGGATGCTTAAGAAAGCAGAATTTGCATGGAAAAATTCGTTGTGGAATATCGTCATAATGTTTACTATGATTATATGTAAGAAAAATGTAATAATAATAATAATATAGAAAATAACTTTTATAGTTGATTTTATGTGCGTCCATTTGGCACAAACATTTATGGCTGAAACTGACATAAATAAAGATAATTATAAATTTGATATGACACATTATTACTATGATTTTATTACACACAATTATAGTAAACATTATGACGATCTTTCTCTTAAGAAGATTATCTTGCAAATTCTACTTTCCGAAGCATCCAAACTGGAAATACGCTTAAATATAGATAAAAACGCGGACTCTATCGATCTGTCATTTTTTACATTTAAAAAGTATATTTTAGTATAATATATTATAATGTTGCAAAATATATACATTCCTATTTCATATACAGCATAAATCGCACTTTTCTAACAATTTTCATGGCGTCTGTACTAATTTTTTAAACGAGTCCTTTACGTTGTATAGTCGGGTGCAGTGCTCCATAGGCAGTTGCTTTACTTCAACTTTAACATCGAGATCTTGAGAGCGGATGAGAGTGAAGTGAGGCGAGTATGAAGCAGCGTCAGGTTGAATGGTCAGGGGGAAACGGGAGATCCCCGAGAAAAATCCACCGACCAGTGGCATCGTCCGGCACTATTCCCTCGTGCGAAAACCCGGGAGCGACCCCGCCGAGAATCGAAACTGGTTCGCCTTGTACCCGGTTGCACCAACATCTTTCCCGATCCGAGATCGAATAATCCTAATTCTTAACCAGGTTTCAGTTTGATCTTCGTTCCAATGTGGAAGTGTTGCACCAACGAAATTTCATGATTCTGGGCCTCCGATTCGTCGATCTTGGTTCCAAAGCGAGGGATCGAGATTAAGAATGAGGCAAATTTTACTATTGGTTCGTAATATATGACGTCATGGAACTAGGCGTATTTTTCACTATATATAAAACTTGATGTGCGATGTTTTATCTGTTTTAAGTGTATTATTGTTGTACGAATTTTACTGAATAATATTCAAGTGCGTATAATGTGCCGAAATTGTCGGTTCGAAATGAACTTCATCTTGATCTCCAGTCCAGCTATGAACTCGAATGGTGAAACAGTTTTCTGTGTTGGTCTTAGATTCGGTCTCGGATCGAGTTTTGAACCACGATGTTGCAACCGGGCATTAGTGGGAGGCGTGTAATCTTACCCAGTACCTTAGAACGCAGTGGTGGAACAGACACTCAGCATTTCGCGAACTTGAGCCCGCACACACCAGCAGCCCAGCCAATAGGGCATCTTTCTCATCACGAAATAGCCAATCGGACGCAAGGCCCGTTCTCAGAGCCTAGCGCATCCAATCATCAAATGGGTGCGCCCACATCAAAGTAAACGCCTCGGCAATTCGTTTCATATGTACTCTGTGGCCAGTTTATAAAGAGGGCCGGTCGCGTACACATTTGTATTGGTATGGGCTATTCATGGTAAAGTGAGAACTTTTGAAAGCCGTCTCATTTGGAATAACAGCTAATAAATATGTTTTATTTTAGACCTATACGTTTACCTCCGATTGCAGTGGAATAGACACACTCTGTTTATTACTTACATTGCAATATCAATTTTAAAAGAGTATTTATAGGATAAAATGGCTGAAATAAAAATTAACTACGGCCTCAAAAGGGCTCACTTTACCGTGAAGAGTCTATATAGCCTATATCACTTTTTTAAATCAGACATTTGAAAAATTACGTTATGTGTGATGTGTTTGGTTGCTTACTAAATATCTCCTGTATCACAAGCGTTTTATACATGTTAGCAATACAGTATTTGGTTTTCTGGTGAAATTGAACTTCTTGTTATATTTTATATATAAAATATGTTTAATTTATGATCGATATAACTATAAGAAGGGAGAAAATGCGTGAGTTGGTAACACCTAAAAATAAATAGTTTCTGTGGAAAATATTATTAAAGAGTGCTCATGATTGCGGTGTGTTGTCATTTCGGCGTAACTGTCTAGACTTGGTCAAGCGTTGTTAGCATGAGGCGGAGAAATCGCCAAAAAAGTAGAACTTCAGCAGGGCTTCAGAAAAGTTTGAAGTAACCCAGAATGGAATGTAGGAGGTCATGAGAGCTGATGGGGATGATCGAGGTGCGCATGTAGCGGCGCCGGAATGAAGGGGCGGGGGTAACGGGAGATCCCCGAGAATACCCGCCGACCAGCCGCATCGGCCGGTACAATTCCCACATGCGAGAATACGGTGACCCGGCCGGGGATTGAACCCGGTTCGTCTAGGTGAGAGGCGAGCAGGCTAACCGCTCAGCTACCGCGGCCCTAACTATATTTTGAGATACGGCAGTTTCTGACTAGTTGAATAATTTCAATATAATTTTTACAGTGTACATTTTACAGAAGGATGTACGGTAATATCTGTGTCGAAATATCGAAACAGTATAATGTATCGTATAGAATATTCTAGGAAACATTTATAGAGGACTTAAGCCTGTAGTGCATTTCTCGTTGTAACGCAGTAGCAGTATATTTGTGTCGAATATTGTTTCAAATCAAACTCAATTTCCCCTCAGCTAGTTGAGAAGGCATGTTACGGGCAACCGAGTCGAAATTCCACGAGTCCGGGTAAATGACGAAATGTGTTCCAACTCTTGCGCTGTCAGTAAACGGGAACTTTCGTCAATTATAATGAGTGTGACAGAGACTGGAAGTGAAGAAATTGCTACTCGCTACTTCAAATAACAAATTGCAAGGAACCGAATTCAATATGCCGTCTTCTTTAAAAGCACATATTTTAAAGTAGAAATACCGAAACATCAACCACGAGAAACGATAGATATATATATTTCGCATATTTTTTGCTACTTTCCTTCCCAGAGAACTGCACTCTGAAAACAAAATTTTTGTGATAAAACATATGTAAATGCATTTGCGTAGAATACGCTATACACCCAGCGAGGAGTGATGCATAGCCATGGCTGCCCTAGAAATTAGTTCCTTATCGCAAACGAAGGAATAATCTGAACTTTTTGTCTATCGGCTGTTCACTGTCAAATGAGCACTTTTGAAAGCCCTGCTTAGTATCTACTCGTATGCACGTTGTGTATTCTTCCGCCTCATGTAACATGAACACTGCCATGTACTCCATCAATTTATTCATTCGTTGGTCATGTGATACAGTGAAATTATTAGAAAAGTAAATATTTTACAAATCTGCTTATTTCTACACTTCGATGCATTAAAAAAACAAAAAGTGAAAAAAAATTTAACTATCACAAATGGTTACCTAAAACTTCTTATTCGACGTTAATATATGGACATGCTTTCAATCCATCGTTACCAAATTTACCAGGCGTATGTCTCTCAGTGCGCCCGTTAAAATATATGCAGGCAGGGGCAGTGACTTTTTTCTAAAGTTTATTTAAGAAGTGATCACTTTACCAATAACAGCCTTTATAAGAAAAGAATCAAACCGTCCCTTAAAACTCTAAAAAAATAATTTCATCATGGGGATGAGTAAAAGCCCGTTACAACAGCAAACGATATGTGTTGAAAGTTGTATTCTGGACTAATCTGAAGTGTAAATTTGTTTCGTACGAGAACAGATTGGAAACACGTCCAGTCGGGGGCCGCGGTGGCTGAGCGGTTAGCCTACTCGCTTCCCACCACGGCGAACCGGGCTCAATCCCCGGCCGGATCACGCCAGGATCTTCGCATGTTGTAATCGTGCTTGGCGATGCCGCTTCTAGGAGGATTTTCTCAGGGATCTCCCGTTCCCCCCTCCCCTTTTTATTCCGGCGCTGCTCTATACTCAGTTCACTTCACACCCATCGTTCTTTCAAGACATCGATGTTAGAAGCCGTCCAAATCTCTTCACTCACTCACTCACGTTCGGTTATTTTTTCTGTTTGAAAATGTATTTGATATACTTAGCAACGCAATTCACGTGCAATGCAGGCGAGTGGCTAGATGCAATTTGATCTTTGTGATAAAATTCTAGCCTACGTTATTCCCTCTCCTTGGTCCCCTTTTCCGAAGCAAAAAAAAATATCTGCCCGTCAAGTAAAAACGCGAAACTGTACGAAACGTAACACTCCACTTCTACATTTTTCCTCTGGGGGATAATTACATACTGCAATAAATATAATGTCCCTACTGGATCGTAAACGAGAAAAAAAAAGGTCGTTATAATTGGTGAGTCGGTGTGCTGCAACAAAAGCTATTCACGAGACGAGCACAGTTAATATCATGTACGCAATTTTAACTGAAAGCAAACGAGCTGTTTTTTTTTCTTCTAGTAAATCCATTATATGCTGTTTTACTTGGAGGAAACACAAAAGTTGCTTCTTTCATCTTCAAATTCCCACTTTTGTGATGTTTGCCCACATTTGCATTTTCCTCTGCTTTTGGGGCTATTGCGTACCTAACTAACGCATTTAATAACGAAGTAAAGACTATTATGCGATACTAAGGCTGCTCTGTATATTCGTCGCATGCTTTGTGTTGGTGTTACTTTTTTTTTACCTTGTCAAAATACAAAGCTTCATCACAATTTTCACTTTAAAGGCAGAAAAACAGAAGACAGATCACCGCTGGTATGCAGCAGTAAACACAAACGTTTTAGTAATGCTTAATAGTACAGTAAGTTCGACCTTTCTCCTGAAACATGTCTCAGTAAACTCAGTGAATATACATTCATGTGCCTTCTAGACGACCATGTGTTTTGTACGGGAAACAAGAAAGTTGAATTGCAAAACATATAATGCGGGACTTGACCAAGCATGGAAAAATCTCAACGTGTCAGTTTGAAAGCGTAAACATGATGAATGCCAGTACCGTGCAAGTTTAGTGATTTCACTACGCATTAAAATTTCCTTAACCAAATTGACACAAATAGAAAAAAAAATTACCATTCTTAATATTTTACCACACCTACCCGCAGGTGTGCTAAGACTCCGATCGATGTCTTACAGTGCGAGTAAACAAAAATAATCAGGAAAAGTTTCGGCGTATAATTTTCTTGAACTAGCGTTGCTTGCATTGTGACAAAGAGAATGTTTAAAGTAGAATACAGCGTGTAATTTTGGAAGTAAATGCAGATGTTTTATTGGAGTCGAGCATTGACAGAAATGTTTTGGACACCTTTTCTGCCATTTTCCGTAGACTATTTCCGCGGACAGACTGAAACACTAGTTTACACATGCTAACGAGTTGGCGTCCAATAGGACTCAAGAGAGACCCGGATATTCCATTGCTCCATTCGGCAACAAGCTACACTACACAATCCTGTGGTGTACATTCGAACATCAGTTGTTAGATCATTGGATGTTGCTCCAGTTTCACACCAGACCAGGTAGCTCGGGATTTGGTTCTTGTTTCCCTTGCAGGTTCGTTATTGGTTGAAAACCGTCCAGGTCGTGTTTAACAAACTGTGATTCAATGGAAGTACACACACACATGTACGCTTGAATGTAGTTTCACCTGTCCTCAGGTGAAACCGCGAAGTTTTCAGATCTCTACTCTTAGATGGTAATAGAGTAGACGTTCCAACCAAGTATTGATTGATGAACTGATTGGAAAGGGCTTAAAACTCCACCCCCCCCCTTGTGTTAATGCAATAAGACTTATCGGGGGACATCTTACAAACTAACTTATAATTTAACTACCACTCATGCTTTGCCTAGGAATCGAACCCAGAACCTCTGGCTCACAATCACGTTACTACTCGTTTAGCGAGGCATTTTATTCAGTATTACTTATGTTTTATGGGCAAAAAAGGAAACGCAGGGAAGAACACAAGCGGAGCTGCAGTAGCTCGCTCATTACGAATACACGATGTACTGCAAAACAATTTTTTTTAATCTCAAAAAGAACTTGCATTCAAATAATTTTTTAAAAGTGCGGTGTAATGACATATGGATAACACGAACTTATCCGTGGGCTACTCAAATCCTTTCCTTATGGTTTGTTTATAAATTCTAATCGTTATATCTTGTTTAAGTTGTTATTTGTAACGCATATATTTTTCCTCTGATTTGTAACAATGAACAAAAACATTTTTTTTTTTTTTCGGCGAGCAGTGATGTTTATGGAATACGTACTCTCATGCCTTTGATATGAACGTTAGAATTAGACAAATAACTCGTAGTAAAATATTGCTGTTTTAATTATGCTGTAGTTGTTGCACAAATTAAGCAACATCATTAGGAAAACTCACGCTGTTTGTCTTCGCTTTTTTAAACTGGAGATTAATTTGCTTTTTAGGGGATGAAAAGTTTAATTTTTTTTTTTTTTTATGTAACCTACCAACTGACAGCCCAGTATATCACTCCCAAGTACGTACTTTTTCAGTGAGTCGAATCAATGGTGTATCCTTTGATGATAATTAATGAAGATCCTCATTGAGGGAAACAATAATATTCCTTACAAGATATCAATAACAAAGTTCATGTTGATACTTATTAAAACACTATGCAGGTGGCACCTAAACTAAATGCACCGTTATGTCCAGGGTTAACATTATAGGCGACAGTGCTCTATACACATATGTTCGCCCCCCAACCGCTTCCACCACTCAGATGTAATATAGACATTACTAAACATGTAGAGAGTCTACATTTCCCTATATTCGGTTACCAAACCAAAATAATTTAACAGTATATAGGTATCACATCGTTTAATATAACAAACGTAATAAGATGTGTTAAAAAATACTGCAAATTAGATTTAGGCCTAAAAAAATTTAAAAGGAATGAAGTTACCACGGAGAAATAAGAAAAAAGTAGATTATGAAATATGATTATAACGGAACTGTAATATTCACAAAATATGTATCACCGTGAGCATTTATTTATGGTTATCGTCACATTTAAACGAGAAGTGCCCGAAAGACAAAATGATAACGAATTTACATTACAGATCATAATAAAATCGGAAGAGCGAATATTTTAGATACGTAACGCAATAATGACAAAAATTTCGGAAATTTATTATTCTAAACACCAACATTTCGTGCAAACGGCTATGGAAGGGTGTTGACAACTTCAAAATTTAAGAAATGGCTTTGAAAAAAATGTTTATTTCCAAATAGATTTATGCAATGGAATAGCGTAACATTTAAAACAAAAAAATTATACAATAATAGAATACGTAAGGTTATTCACGGAATACATAAAATTCATAATTCACACCAGAGCCCGTGTAAATTAAAGAGTTGTTTTTGGTGGTACCAGGGCAAAAAAAAAAAAAAAAGTATTCAGCAGAGCGGCGGTGAAATAGAACCGACACGATGTAAACTACAAGCAAAATCGCAAAATCAATACTGACAAATTAACAACTAAAAGGGAATTGGTGGGAACGTTCTCTGGAGCCAGAGGCTGTCACAGGTAGCTGCTAATAGATTTCAGCGGGTGTAAACACCCCATATAAAAGCAGGTCGCAGTATTTCATAATCCGCATAATCCTGCGAAATTCACAAAGTCATTAAGCACACAATTACTTAAGGTAGACGCAGAGTTGATCTCCTCTCACTATTGCAGTCGGCAGTACATCAGAACATACTAAATGCTTCGTAATTAGTTCTTGTTTTGTTTTTTTACTCTATTCCCTCTTGGAATTTTCCACTGTTGTATACAAATATTTATTTTCTCGTCCATAGGTTACCTGTCTTTTTTTAAGACATTTTTCGTGCTCAGTCCTGTTTTTCCATGACAGATATCTGCATCACATTGGCGAATGTCCAAGAATCTCCATCTAGCCAGTCAAATTGTGAATTTGACATTCTACTATGCAATAACTATGGCTTCAAAAATTTTTTATGCGAGTAAATAGTACATATGTTACTAATGTGTACAAGTTGAGCATAGTTTTGTACAAATATATTCATTAATAATATTTTTTGAGACCAGCACCCTTGACAGAGAAATAAGTTATAATTTATCGAGTATATATAAAATTGCTGTAAATTGGTTCGTGCTTGGTGGAGGCACGATCCTTAGATGCAAGATATGCCAACGAACACCCAATCAAAGTGAGCCTAGCGAGGAAGTTATCTCTCAGATGACTTGGCCGATGTGTGACTCTAAGCTAAATATACATATTTGTTTAATAATAAACGAATGAGCCTGATGTAAAACCAAACCTTACTGCTAGAACTAGTGATCTATGGCTGTTCTCCTGGTAGCTCATGAAAGTTAATGTCGTGGACTTGTGCAGATAATGATCGATTAATCCCGTTAATTGTATTGTATTGAAAAGGGCTTATCGACTTTCCCCGATGCTATGCCTTGAAGACTTATCAGGGGACGGTTTACGAACTAACTGAGGCCTATAACCTAACTTAAAATAATACCCATACCTTACCTGGGAATCGAACCCAGAACCTCCCGTACCCCATACCGGCAGTTCCCCAACCGAATGCACCACGGGAGGTCGGCTTAACCTCGTTAATGAAACGAACGCCGCTGAAAAGCATCAAGTTGAAAACTGCCAACTGGTTATTTATTCCGCATTAGAAAATTTTCATTTGTTATCCTTTTTGAATCGTAAGAAGGCGTGTCTTGCTAGACACTTTTCTTTTTGTTTTTTCTCCTTTGTATATTTCGCATTAACTCTGTTTTATTTGCAAGTGCAGTACTCAGTGCTGTTGATCTCTGATATGTGCGTTTGGTTTCCAAGGTTCTGTAGTCTCGTGTAAGATAAACTTTTCTCGGGTTATTATCTTCGGCACTGAACAGTCAGTGGTACTATATTTTATTGCTAAGGGTCCCGCCCATTTGCAGATATTTCCCGTGTTCGAGGCTGACAAAACCAGGGAGCGGTAAGGGCGACACTGCCGCGCATTTCAAGTGCGCTGTCGCATCTACGCACAAGACTCTGAACTGACGTGCAAGTTGTTATACAGGGCCCCGTTGTGCACCGACTGTCAAAACAATACCTGAGGAGGGGACAACAGGAGAGTGTTTGGTAAACTAAGAAACTATAACAGCGAGCCGGAGTAGAATTTCTAAACAGTCACAGCAATGTGCAAATATCACCAATGTGGATCCAGCAAACATCGGGACATTCCTGGATAATTGTAACGAACTACAAGCAGGCTCCCACCTCTAGAGCACAACGGGAACCAATCACAATGCATTACGTCAATCCACACACGTGGAGGGTGGACTGGGCTACGAGGATTGTCATCGGGGCAGTCGGCGGTTGTCAAGGGGCGAGGTCAGCTGCTAGACCAGGTGCGGCGACGTCCTACCTCAGGGCGGCGAGGCCAGAGTGTGAGACCGGGTCAATATCATGCTCTCTCTCTCTCTTTCTCTCTCTCTAACCTAATTAACCTTCCTCACCATCAATTCTTCCGTTGGCATCATGTCTTAAACTCTATGTAACAATTCATAACGGTTAGAGATGGAAATTAAATACTGTATTTACTCTTTCTGTGTCATCGTCTTCTTAGCTTACCCTTCTACATAATGCTATCATAACTTTTCATGTTCTGATTATGAGTGGAGTCAAATCATAACAAAGTGTTCTCGTCGTTGTACGTGTAGCTACGAGATTTTAAGTGATGACGCTATCTTATTATTGGTGGAAATTGAGCAGTAAAGTACTATTCAGGGCCCTTGAGTGCTTTCCTGTGTATCTGACAGTGCTTGCTCTGAAATGTTTTTTTTTATGCGTGAAGTCTTGAATGCAATCAACAGGCCTCGTCTCAAGTAGGCCTACCTTTTTTTTCATATATAATCCATTCACGGTTAATTCACGATTTTATAAAGCCCTGATAAAGATCTACTTCCAGGATATTACTCCGCCTCGGGCAAACTAAGCTTCACCTAGTGTGAAAAATTACGCCAAAGAGCAACGCACCGCATTCGTGCGCACTCAGTTGTAACAATATTTTGCGCGATAACTATTTCTCACTAGGTGTTACCAACACACATGTTTACTCACTATATTCATTCTCAATATTGATAAATTAAGCATTATAATTTATAAATAAAATACAAATAACGTTTCGACACAACGAAAATAATATCCAGGTTATTTTAACGAAGTATAAAACGCTTGTGATTTATGGCATATTTAGGAAATAACTAAACACGTCATACATGGGATGATTTTTTAAAGGTTTGATCAAAAACTGCGAAGAAACCACGAACAGACTATACCAGCAGGTTGGACGCACGTTTAATAATTCTCGTGGGAAAACGTGTATTTCAGAGACTCTGAAACGCAGTTCCAGCACCGTGTCTCTGGGCCTTTCAATTGCCATATCGACTGACAGCTGGCAGCTTGTAACTAAAAGTAGTGAAAGTGGACTTCCATATAATCGTCTTAGTTTTTTATTAAAACGGTGGATAATAATTACTAACGGTGCCCAAAATTACTGTTTGGAGTACTGAACTGCCCACTTTGGGACTTGTCAATTAAAATATGCATTCGGAAATCAATTTATTCCTCCAAACTTACCAAATACCATTTTTTTTTGCTGTACGTAATTTTACATCATCGTTAATATATGACGAAGAAAACGTAATTTCTTGATTATCATAATACAGCGCCTCAAGGATTTATTGTCTTTAAGTCTCTGGAGCACTGCCGTCTATATAGCGGTGCTTCAGGTTAACTGCGGTACAGTCATTGGTAGCTCTTCGAAGCCTTGTTAACTCTAAATTCGCAGGCTGTTTACTATAAAAGGTGATATTTATGTAAGTTAAGGAAAGATTTTAGTATCAATGAAACAATATTCTGCGAGAATTTACGCGAAGGAAATCTTCGAAGATACTCACTCTAGCCATATCTGTTTTAAAAGTTAATACTATCTTAAGTGGCAGACTCGAAATCATAGTTATTTATTGCGTAAACTTTTACTAATTTATTTTACCTGCAAAACATCTTTTATCCCCTTTGGTCTCGAGCTACCAATAAACAAATCCACGATATCGTCCAAACATTTAGTTTCACGTCCCAATCGGTGTAACCTTTACATGGCACGTTCCAATCAGCGCGATGATTCTTAAACATAAATGACAAACTGCTCGATTCAGGGAGACTCCAATGAAAATATACAGACTTCTGCGCGAGGAAATAAACTGAGGGCTCGCCTCTGGTCGCCGCCCGCGTCTGAAGGTTGTCTGTTATCAGCTGTGCGTGGTTAACTGGTAACTTCTGGAAGCCCTGCTCAAGATCTGCTTTCCTGCCCGTTTTGTATAATTCCGCTCTACGTAATACTTATATTCTCGTGGGCCTATTGGCTGTATTCATTATACGGTCAAGTTAGAACGAGAAATGGTTGAGTACCCAAATACGTTACTAATACGCGCATTGACGGCGGAACCCAGGGGGGGGGGGGTTCAAAATTCCCCCTAATAATATTCTGTAAGGCTCAGTTGCTCAATAAATAATAAACCCGCACTGAAATTACGATTTTTGTTGTTAAATTAATTCCGTACGTAAACACAAATTTTAGTAATATTTTTTTAATATGCTTTAAGTAGAATAATGCAGTGTTTCTAAAATTCGTATGTTACGATACTTGTTTATAAACAATATTAGTGATGACAATACAATAAAAAAAGTGTATTTATATATATTATGAAAATTTTTAGTAAGCGTAAATAAGTTAGTAATAATTTTTCTGCGATATTGTGATACTTGCTAGAGTTAATTTTCATTTAAAACATATGCAATTTCTTTGTTTTGATCATTGTCCCCCTAGTGACTAGCACCTTCAGCCTCCCCAAGCCATTTCATAACCTAATGAGTTTGAAGTAGAAAAGCACGATTTTGATTTGCTATATATTTAAACTTTACACTCGGAATGCAATGTCGAGACTTGGAAATGAGTAGCTGTCCTATCAGACTGGCAGATATTGCTGGTTCACTGTTTTCCAAGTTGTGGCAAGGAGACGAACATAGACATATATGGCGTCGTGGTCAGCCTTAAAACAAAGCAACCAACTTGAGATTGCATGTGGTGATATCCGGTTATAGGCTGTTCACGGTAAAATGAGCACTTTTGAAAGCTCTGCTTAAGATATACTTGTATGCACGTCGTATATTCTTCCACCTTATTTAAAATTAACATTGCCATGCGCCTCATCTCTTTATTCATGCGTCGGTTACGCCAAACTGTGAAATTATTAGTAAAGTAAACGTTTTATAAATCTGCTAATATTTGCTCACTGATGCATTAAAAAAACAGAAAGAGAAATAAATAACTTTATCACAAATGTTCACCTAACCCTTTTCATTCGACGTTAAGATATGGAACTACTTCCCATCTATCGTTATCAACTTTACCGGACACATGTCACTCAGAGCGCCTGTTGAAGTATATGCAGGCATGGGCAGTGACCTTTTTTCTAAGGTTGATTTAAAAAGTGTTCATTTTATCGTCAACGGTTTTACAGTTTTATAGTCGCCGCGTAACATTTTGTTGTGACTTCAGAGCTATTGCCGTCAACTGAACATTGCAGATGCAATATATATTGTTATTACAAAAGTGTACATAAATTTATATTTCAATAAACAATCATATTATTGAGAACTAAATGGCATTAGTAATTGTCTTTGTCAATCTACGTCTTATTTTGCACTATGATCTGTTTTATACTAGCAACGACGAAATAGTTTTATAACCACTAACAAATATTTTATTTCAGTACATTAAATGCCCTTCATCCAAAAATATACTTCCATAAAATACACATTTTTATCACTATACAGTACGGAATAATATTAATACAAGATAAAGATTAACTCCATGTCCCTACATTGCAACTTTCTCCAAACGAAATTTCAGGCATGAATACTTTCATAACACTTGTTTTGGCTTCTGTTCGAATATAATACGCATGGATTCATAAATCTAAACATACCTAAGAACCCAGACGATTTTCATAGGTTCTGTAATATTTGGAAGAAGTCGCTACACAAAAATTTTCTTTCTACAGCTGAGAACACAATTTGGTGGCATGTGTGTGGTAAAATATTAAACAAAATAATCGCGAGAATAAGTTATATGCCTGAAAATGAGAAAAGTCGATGGATAAATTTCGAGGTCGTCTATAATTAAGAACCTTCACACAAGCAAATCTGTATTATTTTTCCGTAGACTGCAACCTTTGTGACATATCGTTTCCGCTTCGAAAAAGTTTGCTAGCAAAATTATGTCTTAAAACATTTTTTTTGTAAAATATTTATGTTAAACCTGTTTGCTGCCTTGTAATTTTATATGTGTAAAGATAATGGCAATACGTTACTTCATTTGCTGGCAATACACCTAAGATTACAATTTTTGTGAAAGGTTTCGTTATTATTTAATGGCTTGCAAGCCTTAAGCAACCTTCGTATTCACTCTTGTAAATCCTGGGTCGCATATCGATTTCCAAAATCCTTTGCAAAAACAGTATTTTTTTTTTTTTTTAAATTTTTAATCTATTCATAGAGGTTCGAAAACGGAATTCCCTTGTCGGAAATAGATGGTAGAACGTTCTGAGATGACATCCGCTGCCGAAAGAGCGTCGTTCCATTGTGAAACAACAAAGGAAGTTTGATGAATTTTCCTGAGAGGCGTTGTGGGTATACTAGCTTGAAGCACAGCGAGGTGAGGTGGCGAGTTGACGTGAGTCTCGAACGACACAGTTCGACCACATAATAGCTATGCACACAGCAGCGAAATTCCGTGGTGGTCCATTGATGTTCACTTGGAGGACAGCCAACAAAATATTTGTGGCCAAAAATAAATTAAGTTGACCCAACAAAATTTTTTGTTGAGTAAACAAAACTTGAAAAGCAAAAAATTATTTTGTTTGTCTAATAAAACGTACGCTTGAATTATTACACCTTAAGTGTTGGGCCAAAATAAATTATGCTATCAACAGAATGTTTTGTTGAATCAACTGTACATTAGTTTGGCCATTCATTTGATTGCAATCGTTCACAAATACAGCTCGAGTGTTTGTATTTTTTTCTGACAATTAGGATAGTAAAAGTGTTTGCGTGTGCATTCATTGGTGTATAGTAATGGTATAAACATCCTAATAAAACAAGTCCAACAGGAAATTAAAAAGTATAGCTGTAAAACTTGAAATATTTATCTGCGCACGTTGTTCAACATTTAAAATGTTTGTTTGCAAGTCATTCCGATCGCTTAAAGAGTAGATTTATTTAAAGTTACTAAGGCGTGGCAATCGGAAGCAGGTTATCAAGGTTCGAATCTCGAACGAGCTTCGAAATTTTTTTTATATTTAATTTAACTTTTTAATTTACGTAGAACCAAAAAAATTTTAGTTGGAGCAACTAAATGTGAACAACAAAATTATTTGGTTTCAACTTCAATATCTTTAATCGCCCCTATCTAAAACATTAATTTGGTTGCGCCAAACAAACATTGTTTGACGAACAAAACATTTTCCTCAGTACGACTGGCTGTGCGAGGCTCTGGAGAGAGCGGACCGCGGTGTCTGAGCTGTTAGCCTGCTCGCCCCCCACCAAGGCGAATCAGGTTCAATCCCCGGCCGGGCCACTCCCGGATTTTCGCTTGTTGGAATCGTGCCGGACAATGCCGCTGGTCAGCTGGTTTTCTCGGGGATCTCCCGTTTCCCTCGCCCCTTCATTCCGACTCTGCTCCATGCCCACCTCACTTCACCCTCATCTGCTCTCAAGACCGTTCAGATCTCTTCACTCACTTACAGTCTACTGTAATTGACTTTTAAATGTCCAACAATTTGCAGGGTAACCAGGCGTATGCGTACGCTGGGCGGGAGCAGGGAATGTAGTTACACCAACCCATCGCATCTGTCATTAAGAAAACAAAAATTGATATGGCAATTTTCAATTTTCAATAAACAATCTACTTGTTTCAAAATACTACTAAATTAAAAAGAAGTTTAGTACAGCATGGGTTATTTGTGACGAATATTTTCAAATGTATTTTTACTTTGTATCGTAAATGTAGATCTTCATTTTGCGGTTTACTGCATCCCCCATTATCTATCTCTGCGTACACCTATGAAAACAGTGTATTGCCTGTTTCTACAACAGAGGTCATGTGTTCATTTTGTCGTAACAGTGAAACAATACCGACAGTAAAGGAATAAAATGAAATGAAAAACAAAAATACCGTTAGTTCATTTGGAGGAAGGATGATCCATCGTTGTTAACTGCAACACTCAATTTACAATCTTTGTCATCCGCCTCTTAACATCATGTCAGTTTAGATAAGGGACAGTTCCAGCGTATGATAAGTAAGTGGCGTAAAATGTGATTATGGATTGACCGATTGGTCCTGTCGTTTCGGGAAGAGATTTACTACGGCGCTTCGTACAAACACTAGACAGATTTTACGGTCATCAATTTCCTTTCGTGCTTTGTAATGAACTGAATTGTTAAACATTTCTAAATGCAAAAATTACCTTGTGATGCAAAACAAAAAAGACGTAATGAAACGCCATGGTGACTTTGTATACGTCACATAAACGTTTCCCTTTCTTTCTTCGAAATTTAAGCCCGTACGCAAACCACAAAATCAATATTTGCTGGAAGATCGGTCACAACTAGCGGGATTCTGAATCAGCGATGAGATTTGGGCGGCTCTTTAACAGTTACAGTGGACCTCTCGGTCTTGTATTTTGCATTTTTACGCAGCGCTGTCAGCCTTACGGCCTTGCCGCGCTTCGGCTTCCCAATAGGCGGGGAAGAGGAATCACGTGGGCGGCTCTTAACAGCGAGGTCTTGAGAGCCGATGAGGGTGATTGAGGTGAGTATGGAGCAGCGCCTGAGTTTAAAGGGCCGGGGAAATGGGAGATCGCCGAGAATACCCACCGACCAGCGGTGTCGTCCGGCACGATTCCCACGTGAGGAAATTCGGGAATGATCCCGCCGGGAATCAAACCCAGTTCGCCTACGTGGGAGGTGAGCAGTCTAACCGCTCAGCCACCACGGCACCTCAAGAGACTGTAAATGGGACATTTATAACAAAGTTATAATATTTAAATTCCTTTCACCAATGATTAGATTTAAGTCTTTTTTGTTTTAGTTTGTTTATATATTGAATGCACATATGGATTTAACTGGGACTTTTTAATGGATTTATCTAGTTCTTCTAACTGGAATGCTAGTTAATGTTTTTGTAACAGCTCTTACTAACGAGTCAGGCATATTTAACCAACTCTAAAACAGGATTACAAAATATCTGCTACATCACATAACGTTCAGGTCAGCCAAACTCGTTCTGCTTCGTTGACACTGGCTCGTGTTCAGCTGAAAGGAAAGTAACTGATTAATCCCGTGTTTTGCCAGCAAACTCATGTGTCATATAATCTCGTTCCTTATCCGTTTGGGTACAACAAGAGACAACATCACATAAATGAGACGTCAGTCCAGTCTCATTGGTTTGTCTAGAGTGTAATTCCTGCGCCATCACTTACATTTTAACTCCACCCTAATTGATCAAGTCTTATTTTTCAATTTTAATGTGGAAATTTTAGTTTGCTAAGGCAGTGTAACTGTCTGGTAGATTTACTCTATTTGAATGTCCTAATACGCTATCAATAGACATCGATAAGTCTTCACGATCATACCAGCTATCACAAAGTATATACACAGTATCATGAGCTTTTACGAGTGAGTTGTTAACATTAGTGCAATTTCCTCTGCGACATTTCGACACTTACATGAAGCGATTCTTCTTAGTAGATCATACATTTCCGCGACAATGTGAGGGCGTTGGCTGCTTGTGGCAATGAGATGAGGTGTAGTCACCTCATTAGCCAAGTGCTCTAGTGTAGGTTCATTTACCTAGGTCACGGATATCATACTGATAACGACGTGATCTCGTAACAACAGTGGCGATGTGGTGGGTGTTTGGTAGATAAGTTGCATCACATTGCACAGCCACGCCTTGCGATAAAGTAATCCGGAGAGTTAAAACACGGAAAGGCGAATACAAATTAAATGTAAAGGCTGTTCACGATAAAGTGAGCACTTTAGAAATTAACCTTAGAAAAAAACTCACTGCCTGTATGCATATATTTAAAGGGGTGCACCGAGTGGCATGCGCCCAGTAAAGTTGGTAACGTCGAATAAAAAGTGTTAGGTGACCATTTCTGATAACTTAAATTATTTCTTTCGATTTACATTTTTTTTAATGCACCGAAGTGTAAAAAATAGCTGATTAGTAAAATAATTCCTTTTATTTTACAATTTCGCTGTTTCACTTGATCGACGCGTGAATAAAGTTATGAGGCTCATGTCAATGTTAATCTTACATAAGGCGGAAGAATACACAACGTGTATGCAAGTAGATCTTAAACAGAGCTTTCAAAAGTGCTCATTTTACTGTGAACAGTCTATAGCAGGGCAGTCTCTCTGTTACTCACAAATTTCTTTCTTGCGTTCATTTGCTCCGGAACCATGTTAAGATTGATATTCAGTTTGGATTAATTGGTGACGCTAATAATGTATTTTAACAGTGATAAAGCCGTTCAAATGTCCAACATTATTTTATAAGTGTTTAGCATATTTTATAGATTTCTGATGTATCAACCACTGGCATGACAAAAACGTAAAGTTAAGAACCGTATTCATTAAAAAGTAAAACATAACATTATATGATTTAAATTTATAATTTGTATCAAACACGTTTGAAAAAAAATATTCTAATAAAAATTTATCGCTACTGCTCAGAATTACTTTTTATATAAACAAGGAAAAATATAAAACATTTTTGAAAATTCACTGTGTGGTTAGTTTGTAGTTACATTTTAAGTGTTACTATAAAATTCAAACTGTAGGCGAACAGATATTAGATCCTAGTTACAGGTGAGTTAAAAGACAAATACCTCGTATCATTGCTGCGACTCAAATAAATTAACCTAAAATAAAACTTCGTGTTTTAAAAACATTTTCTTTTATTTATTTTTATAAAAATTATAAATTTTAAAATTTTTATATAAAGCTGTAAAAAGTTTCGATTTTTTCATAGGATTACTAAAACAAATCTCGAATTTGCTCAAACCACTGCATAATTTGGGATACTTGAACGCTCGTAAGTTCTGTTGTTAGTGGTAAATAAAGAATTATGATCCAAAAATACCTGAAATTTAGTTGAATACGCTCTAGAAACAAACTAATAAAAACTCGCAAGAATTGGTAAGTTTCCAAACTTCAGATTTAACAATATGATGATCTATTCGAACATTGTTTTCCTTTGTAGTACGCAAGTGTTTTCTAAAACATCTCGGCCCTCCTATTTATCTTTGATGTTCCCAAATGCATAACACGACCTCACATCCACAGTATACACCGTATTTCGCCTGAAAATAAAATAAGAAATCCTCAGAATAAGGTCTCCTTCTGTCTTGTATTTTCAATCAACCTACCCTCAGAATATGTTTTCTGCCAAGATGGAACCGGCTCTTGAAATATGTAAATTTTCGTGACTTCAAGGCACTACCTACACTGACGTGTACCCCTAGAGCGTCCTCAGATTATTCAGAAAGTAAACATTTTTTCTTTTGCAATGTTATTTTTATAAAAATCACAACATTTGTGAAACCATCGCCGTAGTTTTATTTTGACCCAAACAGTTGCATGACAGCCTGTGTGTTAAGTAAAGCCACGTTATAGTAATAGAGTACTACTTAAGACTGAAAGATTTGCATCTTACGTTTAAGCTTTCAAAATAAAATTGAGTCGCTAAATGCGATGGAAGTAATTCATAGCTATTTTTAAACTAAACAAATGAGTTTGTAAATGTTAAATACACCATGTTATTTCAAGTAACTACTCATATAAAATATAGAGACCAATACTATAAAGCTGGAAAGGTTCAAGATTTTCGCCACCCAACCACCGGTTCTTATTCGCATACAAGCTAGTCACAAAATGTCATGTGAGTCCACATATCTACCACAGTAATAATTTCACACATGGTACTAATTTTGAAAATAAATACCAATATTAATTTTAAAAGTATTTAACTACCACTAAAACTAATATTTGGTATACAGGCCTATTATTGAAATTATATTTTCATTGAAATTTTAATCTAGAAATTAGGATTCTACATTTTAATAGGTTGGTTTTAAATTAAAACAATTTATAAGAATTCTTAAAGCATCACATGCGTTTAGAAATGTACTCTACAGTTGTAGATATACCTTACATGCCTGATTTTATTGTATGGTGTGAAATGTCTGGAGAAAGTAATACATATTCGAGCGGTAACTGAAAGATCGTTATCTTTCCTTTGTAAACGTCTGTTAATGCATGTCAGGTTTTGGCCGCTTACAATCCTCAGAGGGTTTCCACGTTCCAGAAATTCTAGTTTTCCATCAAGAACACTTACTTTTTAGAGCTTTACGAATCATGTTCTTACATGAGTTGCGTCGATCAGCGTTAAGCTTACCAGTTACCGCGGTAGTAATCTCCTACGCTCTCGGTGTGGATTACATACCCTGCCAGTATTTCTTTCACATAACCGGGAGGTATTTCCACGAGAACTCATCACTCACTTGTTAATCGACTCCCATCGGTCTTAACTACACCCTCGAACAGACGGGATTAACGACTTTCTACGGTAAAGGTTACGCATCCTCCTGACCAGCGTTCCGTGTCGATACCACGTCGGAAGAGAAGGTCGACAGTTTTCCAATAAAATGTTCGATCCCTCCAGGCGAGAACTTATGCACGGGAGAGTGAAAACGTTAAGTAATCCATTATTACGTACGCTCACAAAACCACAAAACACACACACTAGCTCTGAGATATATTTCATGAGCACAAATACAAAATCGAATTTCATATAAAACCAATTACGACAGTTTAAACAGCGATTGCTACCAAATCTTTGTTTCGTTCTACAAACTACAAAATTTTAGGTCACTTGTTTGAAAATATATTTCTGATTAATTTTTTTTCAAAAACATGTAATGTATTACAGAAAATTGGGGATCTTACATATTCTGGTAAGGTTTCAGATACCGAGACGATCTAGTTATTCGAACAAGCCTATGCAGCGAGTAACGGTGGAAAGAAGTATCCTATATAATCCTACTAGCTTTCAACTGCTGCTTCGCACGAGGCCCCACTATTGGGTGCTCTACCTACTTGGCTACTCCGGCCCCAATATAGTGTTATCTACACACTGAGCTACTGCGGCCCCACTATCGGGTTCTCTACCCACTGAGCTACTGCAGCCCCACTAACGGGTTCTCTACCCACTGAGCTACTGCGGCCCCACTATCGGGTTCTCTACCCACTGAGATACTGCGGCTCTTGGGAAGGAATGTAAAGGCTCATCTCCGCTATACAAATCGGCAAGGCCGCTCAAGTGGGGACATGTGATAGGCCTTTGCCTACAAGCCGCGCTGCATGCAGATATCGATCCATCGTTTGGCGGTCTGCCTCAAAGGATGCCGTGCCGATACGCGTAGTGGGGACAAGCCGCGTGCGTAGCAACGAGTTCTTGTGTCAGTGCTGAACATGGAGTGGACAAATGCACAATGCATCACGTTAATACAGCTATATCATGATCGTTCTCTGCTATAAGACTGTAGATTGCAGGATTACAAAAATCGTGACAAACGGCACGACGTGTTAGTGGAAATTGCGGTTTCATTTGGAATTTCCAAAGATGAAATTGAACGAAAAATTAAAAACCTGCTAAGCCATTTCGCAAGAGAGTGCAAAAAGGAAAATAATACTTGTAAGTCCGGCAGTGGAACTGGTATGTGTTACAGAAGTAAATGGTTTGCATATGATGCCATGCTATTCCTGAAGGACAGAAACAAACAAAGAAGACTTCGGACACAGAGGTAAGTTTATTCAAAACCTTTAGAATGATAAACACATATTAATAGATACAGTATACACGTTAGTGCAAATGAATATTTAGCCATGGAAATAGGCAGTTACATGTTCATTTGAAATTGCAATACTCCTGTAGAACTGAAATACTCCTTAAATTCATTTCTCACATCCTGGCCAGCAGTTGTATTTCTCCGTACCAATTTTGTAATATTTATTAAACCTGAACTTGAAGTATCTCGTCGCCAAAACACTGGAGCAATTTCGCCCGTATCTTGTGATTACGAATCGAATGTTCCTAATAGCCTTCGATGTCCCACTTTTTAGATAATTATATTTAAAAAAAGTGTTGCCAGTACTGTTGTCTTTGCTGTATCTGGATTCAGCAGCAATAGTTTTCGGAGAACTCGGAAAACAGAAGATAGTATTCCTAATGCATTCTCAGAAACCCTGCGAGGGCTACTTAATCTGTAGTTATAATGCATGTTCTGTGACTATTTCTGTTGCGGTCCTAAGAATGGTTTCATAATGTTTACTGATAGTGGGAAGGCATCATCTGCGACTAAAACAAATGGAACAGCAACATTCCGTCCTAGCAAAGCGCGAGCTGGTGGGAGATTCATTGTATTGTCTTGTAAACATGTCTTAAAATGTGTCTCATTAAAAACTCCACCATCAGATATCCTACCCTGAGTACCTACATTTGCATATATGAAATTGTAATATGCGTCAACGACCGAAAACAAAACAGTAATGAAATAAGACTTATAATTAAAAGTATCACTGCCACTGTTCACTGGAGTTTGTAAAGCAATGTGCTTTCCGTCCATCGCCCCCACACAATTAGGAAAGTTCCACCTATCACTGAACTGCTTTGCTTCAATTGTCCACTCCAATACATTGTCTGACACCTGAAAAGAACCAAATCAAAAGTAATTTTGTTCAGTGGTAACAAAATTATGATACAGAATTGACTGTATGGCACATTATGTGACTTGATGTGTGTATGTTACAATATGTGGAGCATGTATGTTGTAAAACTAATAATAATGTTTCCTTATTTTCAGATACACGAGAACATTCAAAAGGTTCAGAAGATAGCCAATACTGAGGTGAACGGAGGGGATAATGATGAGCCGCTAGTAGAACATTTTCAGAACCAGAGTGCATTTAAGTCGCCAGGAAACACTGCCAAACGTACCAAATTGCGGCAACCTGTCCGACACGAAGCGCTATCCGTCACGAAGAACATACAGTCTCAAAAAACAAGAGAGGGGCGAGTACACTGTGTTTGGGGAGCAAGTCGCAATAAAACTAACGAAACTTTTGTTCCCTCATGACAGGTACATGGTTCAGCATATCATAAACAATACCTTGTTTGGTGCAGAAATGGGCAAATACAACACAATCCTCCCGCTGTTCACTGCCTAGTCTTTCAACCACCCATACGTACCTTCGCATACCCATCTACATGTACCCCATCTACCTCAGTGTTTTGTGAATGCAGCAATCCTTCAGCAGTGCTCAGGATTTATACCATTTATGTCAAGCACCCCCCCCCCCCCCCAACTCCCCAGCGCACCAACTAATGTCCGGGCGACCCCTCCTCCTGCTACCTGCGGCGAAGAAACCACAACATGTGAAACATCAGAACTAAGTGATTGCGATTCTATTGGAAACATGTTATGTCAATTGTAATACTAGTATTTGTGTATGTGTTAGGTATTTTATACAAACATTTTATGTCAATTGCCTTGACCTTTCTATTTAACAATAAATAAAATATAAAACAGACATTTATTTTTACTAACTTACCTTGATGTAATCTCGAAGAGCATATATCAGGGCATCACACACTTCTGGCACAGTTCTAGAAATCACTTGTTTGGATTTCTTAACTAAATACATAATTGAATGGTATGAATCGCCTGCTGCAAGAAATCGCAACGTTACAGCGAGACGTTCACTAGCTGGGCTAGATGTTCTGAAGGTCGTATTCTTCCTGCAGATTGCAGGTCCAATCTTAGACAATAGTGTCTCAAAGTCACTACTTGTCATGCGAAAAAGTTTCTGAATCTAGCGTTACATCTGTACTCGAGATTTAAACTGTCTACATCATCTAATAGATCTTTGATTAGATCACTTCCACTATATGTGTTTCGACTTTCCAGGGTTGGGCGAATACGAAATCTCCTAGGACGCTTGATAACACTGGCAATAACAATAACAGCAGCTGCTGCTAAAATCACATCTTCCTCGTCATACATTTTCACACATAATTGTGCCGACCATGCATGAAACTCGACTGACACGTCCTCACAACATTGCGTCGTGGGGACGTCATTCGACTTCGGCAAAGCTGATCGCCAAGGCCGATCGACATAGTGGGGATGCGCCTGAAGACAGCCCATAGACGAAAAAGAAAGGAGAAAATTTTAATAATGATTTTTTATGCAGTAATACTAAGAAAAGTTTAATCCAGTACCTATGTACATCCCTAATCATCATTTTCGGAACAGTTTGAGATATTTTCCTGGGATAAAAAGCAGCCTATGTCACTCTCTGGAACTCCAACTATATCTGTGCAAAAAATCACGTCGATCCGTTGCTGAATTTTGACGTGAAAGAAGGACACACAAACGAACAAACAAACGAACGAACACACTTCCGCATTTATATAGTAGTAAGGATATAATAAGTAGACGATCTCTGTCTGTCTGTCTGTCTGTCTGTCCGTCCGTCTTTAAGACCTCTAAGTCCCCTGAAACTAAACAGAAGTTCTTCAAATTTTTCAGAGCGAATTCTCAGGGTAAAATACAGGTCATGTTAGAATTTCATCAAGATCAGATTACGCAATGCTTCCCTTTTACCCTAAAAACTAATTTTTTAACTACTTCTTTCTTATGAAAAGTTTTGTATTAATACATGTAGAATATTGTATAGAGATATGAAGGTAATGAAATGTCATTTTTATTTACTTTAAATGCCTGGCTTTAATGTTGAGTTAATTAAGAGTGGTCACAGTGGCTCAGTGGATAGAGCGATTACAAGTGGGGCCGCAGTGGCTTAGTGGATAGAACTATATCCAATGTTGAGTTAATTTTACATCATTTTTTTTGCAGTCTTTGTATGATAACAAAAATGTGTAACATCGTAACTATTCTAGGCACGTGACCATACTAAAAGAAAGGTCACGGGTTGGGCCGCTTGTTACATACAATTGTATGAAATTTTCACTTCCATGTTAACTATAACAGCATATTTTTTACCGAGTATAATTTACTCTCGTCTATTTTGTTATCAAATTAAGCACCTAGTTACTGATATAACGAATGAACCTACATACCTCAACATGGGTGCAATTATTTTTTTTAATAATTCCTTAAAAGGTGAGTTGGCTTCTATTTGAAAGCAATAACTTAAAAAATGAAACCAGAAACTTATGCAGCAGTAGTGAGATAAATACACACGTTCCTTAACCGGGACTTGAACCCATAAAACCGCGTACCATGAGCTATCGTGCATTCCACTGCATTACGGAGGTCGAATTTGGAGCATCAACTTCGGATCTAATTTGCCTTATGTTTCAAATGAAAAGATTCACTAACCTAAAATATCTACAGGACGTTTATTTTGAAAATCAGTGACTGAGCCATGTAAAACATGTAAGTTTACATGGCCTACCGTAGCGGTATTTGTGTGAAGAATTTAATGGAAATCGGTTGCTTGTTGCCTGTGATATAACATAGAAAACTTTATTTTCTTATTTGATGCTTTCATACAAAATTTCCAAAATAAAGAGGCTTTAAATACAATGTTTCTAATGTATACTGTCTGCATACAAATTTTGATAGAATTTGGATAAATTGTTTAAAATATGTAAAAATTTCCTAAATGATTCATGAAGCTGCCATATTGGACATCATTATCTCATCCATTTAAATCATGAAAGTTCACATGGCCTTCTATAGCATTTATAGTGTGCACTGTTTGGTACAAATTAGTTTAAATATTCCAGTCTAACATTTTGTGGGAATCGGTTGATTGGTCCTCGAGCTATGGCATAAAACCTCCACAATTTTTATGTGGCGAGCTTCATAAATCGAGGACAAAAAAGCAATGTAGAAGCAATTTCAATGATTGTATACTGCCGACCTACAAAGTTAAGTTAAAATAGATTACGTAGTTTCGTAGATATCACCCACAAAACTAAAATGATTTTATAGCCGCAGTTCTGAAATAAGTGTGTTCTACTTAGAAAATTAATTTACTATTATCGCCTATCACAGATCATCTTCGCCAGATTTTGTAAGAAAGGGTTGACTTTTTCCCAAGATACGAGATAAATTCATTACTTTTATTGGTAGGGCTATCTTGCAAAATGACAGAGAAATGAGTCTCTGAATAGACAAATTTTGTGGTTGTATTAGGTATTGTCAGCATACAAAGTTAAGTTGGAATCTGTTTATCTGTTTCTTTAGTAAAATACGCTGTGTTTATATATATATATAGCTACCATTTGAAAATAAGTGCCTGTCCTACATAAAACACACCAGTTTACATCACTTGCTGTAGTACCATATGTTTACCAAATTTAGAAGGGATCTGTCAGTTGTTTCCCGAGATATGACAGAAAAACTGTATTTACTCACATGGCGCTATCTTACAAAATGGCGGTAAATATTCTCTATGTATATACAGTTGATAGTTGTAATATCTACTTTGAGTCTAGAAAGTTCAGTTGAAATTGATTACATGGTTTCAACAATATAGCATTCCTAGCTAAAATGGATGAATGGCCTACATTTTGAAAATATGTGTCTGGCATGCTTAAAACATGCAACTTGACATCAGCTGCCTCAGTACTACTTGTTTGCCAAATTTGATAGATTTTGGTCCATTCTTTCCCGAGATATGGCGTAAGAACTTTATTTCATTCACCATTGCCGTTAAGTGCAAGGCTCTCAACTGGCGTCCATAGTCTATTCGCGGTTTATTCACACTTCATGAAACAAACTTTTGAAAAAAGTACTACACATATGACGTGTGGCATTGTCGCCCTTATCACTCCCGCGCTTCTCCCCCTCAAACTCGGAAAGAAGCTCCAGTTAGGCGTCAGCCTTGCTATAGTCCATTTCATGAATCAAACCTTCGAAAGAAAATACACCATAAATGACGTGTTTGGTTGTTTCATAAATACATGATATCTAGAGACCTGAAAAATTCGCGAGTTCTATGACCTGGAGGCTAAACTCTGCAGTCCTATTCACAAATATGCCAGTGTCAACTGTGCATTGGTTGCCTGCTGTCACAGTGGAAAACGACGATTGGGCCAACCGTTCTCCATGAGATGTCAAAAACCTCGTGGACCAATGGCTAAAGTTATATAAACACACATGTTTTAATTCTAGCTTGTCCCAAAATGAATTCCGCGAATTCTTCAGGTCTCTATTCACATTACAAGCGGTTTAAACATGCGTTGACATAAAAGCAACTTAGGTTTGGTTAAATTTAACTTTTTCGTATATTGTATCTATAGATTATTATTTTTAATTTATAAATAATATGAATAAAGACAGTGACAAAATAGGTGTGTTGGAAATAGTTCTAGCGGCAAAATATCCTATACTGAGTGCCCACGAATGCAGAGCGTTGGCCTTAAGGTGTAGTTTTCTAAACTTTCTTTATACGAGGCGAAGGAATATCCTGGAAGTAGAAATTTAGCCGGGCTTCAGGAAGTTGGATGTATAGTCCATTCACGGTTTCTTCCGCCTTTTTGAACCAAACCTTTGAGAAATCTCGCCACGTATGACGTGCTCGGTTGTTCCCTAAATATGCCTGCGTGTATCACTTCCATTTTATACTTGTCTTCATTAAAGTTACTGTCTTTCTCTGTTAAATCGAAATGTAATTAATACCTTATCTATCGATTATAATGCTTCATGCATGAATTAAAACAGTGCGAAAACGTGTGTTGGTAGCGCCTAGTAAGAAATAGTTCTTATACAAAATCCTGTTACATAAGAGTGCGCACTAATCCGGTGCGTTGTCCCTCTGGTGTAATCTTCCAGACTTAGTTAAGCTTAGTTTGCACGAGGCGGAGGAATATCCTGGAAGTAGAACTTTAGCAGGGCTTCAGAAAAGGCCGAAGATATCGTGAATCAACTATAACCGTGAATGAGGCATATCTAGTACCCCGCAGCAGCGAGGAAGTGTGAGGCCCGGCAACCTGCGCCACAGCGGGATGGACGTAATCCAATCGCCGCGCCGGAGCCTTTGTCGGCCGGCGCCGCAGGGGACACTTACTTCCGGCGCGGTGCCTGTGTTCCGGTGACGAGGGGGGAGTCTGCGCACTGCGACCTGAGGCCGTGTCCGAAATAACAATTTCGTTATTTTGTAATTTGTTATTTCGTAAGTTTCAATTCGGGCATTGTCGACTAGCGGCAACAATTTTTTACATTAAGAGTGAAATTTATTTTTATCTAAATTGAATGCTTAAAACGGGCGTGATACTTCTACAATCATCACTGGAATGCTAATATATGTTAATAAATAAGAAAAGAATAAATGATGCTATGACGACTTATAAAAAAATTTTGTTGCAAAATTTATAAACAAAGTAGGCCTACAACACTTACTTACTTTTTAAAACATACCTAGTGTATCTTATGAGCAGTTATTTGTTAAAAAAAAAAAAAAAAGTTTTAAAACCGCATTCACATGTCTTTTGAATGTAAAATCCAACATGGCACTGATTTTGTCATTTTGTATTTTTGCTAACATCCGCTGAATACAAAATACGAAATACCAAATTACCAAATACGTCACAATTTTTGTATACAAAAGCGGGTCACGTAACCATTTTGTCAAAAAAAATCTGCCTTTTCGTATACGGCCTGAGGCTGTCCGCGTCGTTGTAGGCAGTTCGCGGTAAAATGGGCACTTTTTAAATAAACCAATGAAAATGCTGCTGCCCATACAGTGCATATATTTTAACGGGCACAAGGACACGCGCCCCGGTGAAATTGGTAACGATGGAAAGTATTACCATGTTTTCACGCCGAATTGAAAGTGTAAACATTAGAAAATATTTGAAATTATTTCTTTTCTTTCCTGTTTTTTTTAATGCGTGTAAGTGTAAAAATGAACAAATTTGTTAAATATTTATTTTTATAATATTTTCACGTTTATACTAGACCGTCGTATACATAAACTGATTAGGCTCATGACGAGGTTAATTTTAAATAAAGGTGAAGAATACATAATGTGCATGCAAAGAGATCTTAAGCAGGTCTTTCCAGAGTTGTATGTTTGCCGCGAACAGCTTACACGTCGCTTGCCTGGTGGATAACGCGGTCCTTATGTCTCCTCTACGACTAAGCTTTACTCTCTTCAGGCTGGGAAGAAAATAGAGTCCTTATGTGTTACTCTCGTGATCCGATCTTGGCAGTCTACGCATGAAAGCTGGCAATCAAATTATCTCAGCCACAAGGATGTTGCGAATACTGGCTGTGACAGTATAAGTAAATCCACGGTTTCCAAGAAACTGCGTATGATACTTCGCGTTTCATTTCAGCCGAAGGGAAAAGTGCGTCGAACGCTTTGTTACGAATATGACTTACGGTCATATCCGTACAAGAAGTGGCTATGGGCGTAGCTGAAATGATAGTTAATTGTAGAGCTTTTATTGTAACTGAGGGGGTTTATTGTGGCTTCTGGAACAAATTTAACAAAACGCATTCACATTTGGCATGATACTGAATGATTAAACACTCGGAAGAGCGACTATAATTTATATTAATTTAAGTTACAACTATGTTAACACGCCTGTTTAGTTATTTATAGGCTGTTCACGGTAAAGTGAGCACTTTTTAAGGCCCTTATAAATTTTCCCTTTCATTCCATTTCCATCTTCATGCTGCTTTTTAATACAAACACTGCAATGTGACCAATAAACACAGTGAATACATTTCACCACCCTCATAATTTAATGCCTGAGGCTGCAATAAGACATATTTATTAGCGGGTAACGCCTGTTGGGAGGGCCTTAAAAAGCGCTCACTTTACCGTGAACAGCCTATATCTATACCTGTTTTTTCGCGAAAAGATTTCAGGACACGCTGTGTTCCAACGAAATTTAGTTGAGAACCACTTTCGTGATTGGATAATTTGAAATGTTAAGCGTCTTCTCTGTCCGCCCGCGAATCACGACGGTCAGTATCGGAGAAACTTAATTCTGATTGGCTCACTCATATAACAGACTGTCTTCGTACAAAAAGAAGTGACCAATAGTGAAATGACTGTAAGTGTGCACATAGGATATTGACGTCTAGCCTCCGCCTAAATCTTGTCGCGAAACCAGGTGGCTCTAGTTATCTTCAATGGACAGTCCCCACCTCTCTCTTGATGCCGGAGGCTTTTTCTATCTGATTGGTTGTCGACGGCTGGACACGCCCATGTTGTGATCTTCCCTGGCTGCTGGTCGGATGTGGAAAGACTTCGGGCCCTGTCTTACAGTGGCCTATATCGGTGCGTCGTTTAGGCATCCATGTCCCCGATCGCTGACTCGTGGAGGGTTTTTTTTTGCAAGCGGCCTCCCCCGGTGGTTGCTGCAATAAGTTGTTGCAATTCCTGGCGTCCTGATTTACTGGAAGTGTTATGCCAGGTTCATCTGGGGACGTTAGTTTAATGCCCTCTTCTTACAATTTTAACATCTTGTTGGATTTCCAAGAACAAGTGCGCTGAGTGTAACGTTCGTGCCGAGATTCTCAAGACGGCGACGATACCTATGTTTTTCTGTTACTGGACGAAATTGAACAATATTAAATATGGGATCATGCATCTAAATTCAAATTACGAAATTAAAACCTGAACACATAATGCACTAATGAAGAATGACATAACGAGCTTTTCAGTACACTGTAAAAAATAATGGTAAAATTACCTGAAAAGTGTAAGGCAATATTCGCAAACTTGTGTGGGAAACATCGTTTTCCTTACACATAAGCTATAATTACCGCACTCAGGAGTAAAATTCAAGTACATAGCGGTGGAAAATCCCATAAATTGATGGGAAGATTACATTACGACGCGTGCATCTCTTCAGCATTGTCTCAACAGCTAAGTGGGAGGACGGGCGGAAGAAACAATCTTTTAACACATTAATATGCAGTTGTGCTGCCGTGCTATCGTCATGGTGTAATGGATAGCGCATTTGCCTATCAGAATCTTAAGCTGTGTTCAAATTCGCCGGTTAAGGGTCCTTGCCTGGCTTTGTGCCCTGGGAAAGTGCATCAAGTTTATGATGACTAAATTCATAGCAAAAGCAAGAATCAAACCTGCAGTCCGGAGGATTACTGCTTCAATTGTGCACTTTGAAAAATAAAACGATTTACCTTTATTGTCGTTATCTTGATTCAGAGAACATATATTTAAATGTGGGAGGTTATGACTATGTCAGCCTTGTTAATTTTTACAACCCCTGAAAATTACCCTTGATAGTCAAAACACATTACCAAATTTTTCAGCCTGTTCTTAGACATTCCTTTCGTGTTAGACTATATATGATAATTTTGTCATAAGGAGGGGGAGGGGAGTGGGAGGGACATACCCTTGTATGTGATATATCAACCTGATGTAACATTTGTAATTGGCCGCCACTAATTTTTTGTGGTGGGAGGTGTATACATTAATGGAGGACGGTGTGGATGTAGGAACATTATTACCTGAATGTAAATTATAGTTACAGAAGTGAAATCTCGAGAATAAAACAATGTGGTGGGACAGAACATACACAAGGATACTTTAAAAAAAATTCAGAAGGGAATACACTCATGAGAGTTGGGGAGGAAGAGATTTGTACGAGGAATCCTTGAAAACGCCCCAAGTCTAGATAAGAACGCGGTTTGTCAATGTTGCAACTGTACGTCGGATATGATTTTAAAGTTCAGAATTACTTGATACAGCCCTCGTATAGAACGTTCAACTCGGGTAACCTCTTCAAAAAGTAATTTAGAATGTCAATAGTATTTAAGTAATACAATGAATATGCAAAACAAATGTCTCCAAATAAATTAAAGAGAAATAAATGTTATCTAAAGATCCGTTTTAAATCTGTATAGGAGTGAGAACCACCCCTAAAAGGCTTATGAAGAGCAATCAAGATGAAAGGAGGTATATATACGATTAAGTGCGTCGTCCTTTTCGAATAAATTCAATGATTTGTACCACACATTTGGGGTATTTTAAGTAATAGGGACGGTAATTATATTAGAAGAATTTTTTTTTACTTCCAAACTAAAAGGAAAATCAATAATGTTTTAAAAACCATTTTATGTAATATTTCCTATTAAATAAAAATATTATAAGTGCAAAAAAAATCGTGATAAAGGTCCATGGTTCGCGCCCATCCACCAGCAAGTGTCGAGGACTTTAGAGTTGAGCTTTCGTTTACTCTTTGTCAGAGAATAGTGGCAATAAAAAAATTAACACTAGTAATACACATGTATTATTAAAAATACATTTATTATACAATATAGTTAATATTACCATACTTGATTGGGATTTCCCCCACTTTTGTGAATTACTTTTTCCATACGTTTAGGAAATAGTACCTTACTTGTGTAAATTTACTCTACATTTGACAGGTAATTTTACCTTACATGTAGAGTTAATTTAGCTACCCTTACATTTTTTTACAGTGTACACCATGGAAACATATACGGAATTGTTAACAAGATTTCAAATGGTAATTTCCGGGTCGTCAAAGAGAGAAGTTTGAAACAATACTCTTTTTTTTTCGGGCAATTTTATGACCCAAGCATGTAGTAAATACAGGAATCCAATATCGTTCGCTATTTTTGTCTTCTGCATATTGCCGTATAGATCTATTTTATTATTTTGATCTGTACAGTTGGCCTTAGCAGAAAATATAGAGATAAATAACAGTGGAATCTTAGGGAACTCCACAACAATATTGCTGTACATATTTTCGCAATATAGGTAATCAATGTGCGTCGTGCGGGTCTCTGTGTGCAGTTGTTTGGAAAAAACAATAGTTAAGCTCAATAGCAGTATTATTAATAATATTCTGGTGGCATGCATGTATCTTAAGTGGCCGTAACGGAAGCAAGACGTCCTGTGAGTTAGTACGAAACATAATTTAATAAATTCTTAGCCCTTTTTAAAAATAAATACATAAAACCTTCTTTCAAAATAATATCTATAAATTTAAGCTCACGCCAAGCAAACTGGGAGCTGGGCTGGTAATCTCTGGTTTTGATTTGCAAAATAAAGTTTAAACGCAGGCGTCTTATGGCAGATAAAATGGCATCACCCCGACAATCTTCTCTTGCAGACACCCCGACAATCTTCTCTTGCCGACACCCCGACAATCTTCTCTTGGTATGACAAAATGTACAAAATCACGCGCGGACTGCCATAATATCTACATTTAAAAATCCTATCGGGGCAGTAACACTAGTTGTACATCGCAGTTGAGCTCCTTCCCTTCTCTAGCAATAACGTAGCTTAAAAGTGACGCTATGTAACGACCAATCACAAGGCGGTTGCTTCCTCGTGTAATCAACAGATTGCGTTGCCTCTGGCAACGGGACTCAGTCTCCAACAATTATGTCTGTCAACCAAATGCCACATAACAATAAACAACTGAAACTCTTAATATATATATAACATTTAAGCACAATATTCTTAATGCAAAAATAAAGGAAAGTAATTATTTTGAGGCGAATAGAAATTTGCATTTCATAACAACGAATGAACAATAAAATATCAACAGTAATAAATTATCATGGGTTTGAATAAAAATGTCTGGATTTGCATATGATTATCTAACGTCTCATTTGCATACTGATAGTGAAAAACACAGCCATTACAAAGCCTATACAGAAACGGAGGAGCCTGCCGAATTTTTTTTTTCTTTTGTGGCCAGCCATAGTCCGGACACACATTTTTCTTATCACCCCCGTACCTATGTCCTTTCTGTATAATACAGGGGTATGGGATGTTCCTTTTTTATTTGTTTTCTTTTATTTGATACCTTATTTTCTCATTACAACCGTTATGGATTACAATTTTATATAATATTGCAACTATCTACACCAAGTTGCCTAGAAGGTGAGAGTGGTGCGGGGTTCCTGTATTCCACCCTAACTCCCCTAGCAGCTTGGTGGTCAATTTCTTGACTTTATATTCTATTGATGATTATAATATTCCTATACTACGGCACTAAACTACTACTACTTAGATTATATATATATTTCAATTCCAGCCATCAGTTTTGTAACTGCCAGCGGAGAGAGGGGCCTGTGGACTCCTTTTCGATTCCCCTCCCCCCATAGACCGGTCCTTTTAGTATGGCACCTTGTCATAATGTTACTCTTTGTCCTTATACATTGCCTAAGTCTTCAGCGTCCTGATTCGTTTCCTGTTTACTTGGCTTGGTCATTGCTATTCCGATTTCTCATGACCTTTGTTCGTTCCTTTGATCTTCTTTATATCTTTTAGATTTCTCCTGAGTGGAAGGCAAGGCCTCCAAACTCATCAGTTGCCTTCTGATGTTTCTTTTCTATGTCCTAGTCTATGTGCATTGGGAACACTTAAGCTGTGTGGTGGGGCCGCTCCCACCACAATGTTTTTATAGTGGTTTTACAGTGTCACTTCCAGTATAACCATTTTTGTTTTTTAATCAGGTAGTGGAAACCTTTATCTATCTATGCAGGAAGATCATTCACGAACTCTTGTGGATTTTCTCGAATCCATTCTTCGAATTCTTCCAGACGTTTGCTTATCTTTCTTGTAAACTCTTCCATTAGCTTGGCAGTTTTTTCTATTTGCCATGATATTTCTAAGATCCATTTCATTGTCTTCTCTTTAAAGCTGCCTACAAAGTTCAAATCTTATGTATTCTATTCTTGGACGTTCTCTAAGTACATGTTCGGCAGTATCTTCTACCTGACAGATTCGGCAGAATGGAGAGTCAAATAAATTAAATCCATGTAATTTTGCATTATAGTTTCCATGTCCAGTGAGAGGTGATAATCTGTAACAGTCCAATGCTGGCTATATATTTCCATTATGTTTGGAAAGATTTTATAAGTGACTCTGCCCTTCTCCGAATTGTCCCACCTTTCCTGCCAGAGAGATAGTGTAACACTTCTGGCTTCTTTCTTCAAGTTCTTCGTTGCAGATCTTCCTTGAGTTTCTTGCTTTAGCTATTCTCGTTCTTCTACAACCAAATCCAGTGGGATTGCTACAGCGATCACCTGCAGTGCTGCAGTTGATGTTGTCTTGTACGCCTCTGAGTATGCACCAGTCTTGCTTTCTTATACCACACGTCAGCTCCATAAAGGGCGATTCCAAGGAATACACTCTTGTAGAGTGTCATAATGGTCCTGAACACAAGGCCCTATGATGATGGTGAGACTGCCCTCATTTTAGTGTATAGATTCACTGCCTTATCCATTAAATACCTAATGTGTTCTTGGAAGCGAAGTTTACTATCCAAGATTACACCTACGTACTTCACTTTGCTCTGCAGATGTAGTTGTCTTTTCTTGAAGGCGATCTCTTTAAGCTTCTTTTAAGTAACATTAAGTTGGTCTTCTCCACTGAAAATTGTAACTTTACACGGCTACCCCAGCTCTTAATCTTTTTCAGTATTTCATTACTTTGGTCGCAATTTCAGCACGACTCAAGGCTGGAATTATGAGTAATGCTTCATCTGCATATGCAAAGATCTCCGAGTCTTCTGGCATCTGCATCCAAAGAAGTGTGTCAAACAGAATGTTTCGTAGGATCGGTCCAATGACTGATCCCTGAGGACATCTCTCTGAGAGTTTCTTTCTCACTGTCAAATTATTTACTTCATATTGGCTGTACATTTCTTTAAAGTAATTAACAATAATTCTGTAGATGTTTGTTTGGCATTCCTTGTATCTGAGTTGCCAGACACCTCCGGCCACCACACATGGTCGAATACACCACTGATATCCAGGAAAATGCCTAATACATAGGTATGTCTGCTTGAGTTCACTTTTTCAACCTCATCATTCGTGACTCTCTTCTCAGTACCTCGTCCTTTTCTAAATCCATATTGTTTTGCATGGAGCCCTTTTGTAGCTTCAAGGAAACTAATCAATCTCATATTGACGAGTTTTTTTTTAACATTTCCCCCATGATTGTCAACAGGGTTAAAGGAGGTATGACTTAGCTACTGTTTGATCTTTATTGCCTCCCTTTTATAGAATTCTCAGTATTCCTTGTTTCCATATGTTAGGAAAATAGCCACTTTGTAGACAGTTATTCATCAACTGCAACAGATCAATTTTAATCCGAGGATAAACTCTCCTCATTATTTCAGCAGTTATTCTGTCATGTCCTGGAGGTTTCTTGTTTTTCAACTCCTTAATATCTTTAACCAGTTCTTTTATAGTGAATTCAGTGGCGCGAGGAGTGTCTGGCAACACAGGCGTCTTCTCTCTCTTCATTTGATGAATTTCTTCTTCATCTTTCACAATATCCTCTGGCAGGAGTGCATTTAAAAGTTCTTCCGCATTCTCCTGCTGATTGATAATGATCCTGTTCTGGATCTTGAGGCTTTTCATGACTTGGTTATGCTTGAGCGTGTTTGCAAGGATCTTGTATACGCGCCCCTATGGGTCATCATTTCCTTTTTCTGTTACATAGCTTCTCCAGATGTCTGTTTCTTTTCTTTCTACATTATTGCATAGTTCTTTCGTTGAACTCTAAATTCCTCCAATGCTTCTACTCTTCATTGAGGATCTCTTTGCAGTTTCAATTTCCTCCGAATTATTTGAACCTGCTTTCTCATACTTTCCAGTCCATCATCCCACCATCGATTTAGTGGAATTCTAGGTTCTGATATTATCAACATTTCCTTGGATACATCCTGGATCAGCTTTGTAATTGCATTTGCACATAGGTCTGGATCTTTAAAGTGTTCTTAGCAGTACTGATGAATTTTATTCATCAGCACTTCTTCGAACCTCTTCCAGTTTGTCCCTCGGTGAATAAATCTAGTTCGAATAATTATATCTATCTTCAGCATGGTGTCCTGTTGTCATATTCAGCTCATAAATAATTAGCCTATGATCACTGGTCTAGTATTCCATGACAATCCAATTTGTAACCAGTCTGGCTGCCTTTCTAGTTACTACCGTCACATTCAGGTAGGATTGAGTACCATGAGCAGGAGACCGTACGCTGGAAGGGCCCTGGTATGTTTACGAGATGGAGATTTTCGCCAATAAATATCGATCGAGTGCCAAGCCTTTTTCATCTGTAACAGGCGAGTGCCACTTTTCCGACTTGGCATTCACATCAGCTCTTATTACAAGCTGTTTCCTTCTAAGTACTCTTATAATTTCTTCCCACTTCTCCAGATGTTCTCGAAGTTCATTCGAGAATTGGAAGTAGGAAATGGCCAAGTAGACATTCTGTTGTCCCATTCTAATTTGAATACAGCCGTTTGACATAGCATCTATAGTCATAGTTCAAAGAGATTCAGATGTAATCCATATAGCTGCCATTGGACTGTCACTTATTGGAAAAACTGTCTCTGGTAACCCAATTATCTCCCCATGTAGGACGTATAGCTCTTACATCAGGACTGTGCCAATGCCTCTTTCTTTAGCCACAATCGCTATTTACATTGTAGCCACTACAGATCTTTGCAGGTTTATTTGCCCAATAGTGATTTTAGAACTTTGCTGATTCGTGCATCGCCATAATTGATCCTTTTTCCACCTCCGGAGTAAATTCTCGTTCATAATGCGGACATTTTTTCGAATCATCTCTGTGGTTATGGTCATTATTATACTTTAAACAATTTGCACAAGGCAGGATTTTCTTTGTTGCCTTTGTATTTATCCTTTTCAGAATACTTGTGTCCTTCCTCGCCGCAGGTAGAACATCTTTCTAGTCATTTACAGTGTTTACTTTGATGTCTGTATTGTTGGTATTTGTAGCATCTGAGTGGATCCAGAAAGTCTCTCACTTTACATGTCGCATATTCAATATACACAGTTTCTTGTGCCATTAGAAAATTTCTGTACGTGCTGTTGAATTCTATCTCCACATTCACTGTTTGTTTATTTCGTCCAGTTCTTAGTCGGACGGACGCTCCCTTCAGGAATTCCTCCCTTTTTATACCCTTGTCTTCAAGATTTTGTTTCCACACCTTGGTCAGTAATTCTTCATTATCCTCTTCCCTTGGAATGTCGTAGACTATAACCGTGGGTACTTTTTTCTTTAGTTCATCTAGTCGAAGTCCAAAATTTTTCAGCTTGTCGCTTGTCTTGATTTTATTTATGGTGGCTTTATCGCCTACTTTGATGAGAACACCTCCCCTGGGTACTCTTCTAAAGTGCTTCACTTTACATCCTTCTTCAACAGGATTTACCTTCTCTTGGATCGTCTTCTTTGTCTCTTCGCTTGTTTGACTGTCCTTTTCTGGATATGCCAGGATAACTTTCTTAGGTGGGTTTACCTCTTGTGCAAGTTTCTTAACCGCTTTCGTTATTTGAGCGAAGGACGGTTTATGTGTTTCTGTTTTTTCCATTACCAGTTCTGGTCTCATCCCTTTTTCCACACTGTATTCCAATCCTTTGGCATAACCAAGAAGAAAAATATTCCTTTGTGTCATCCTGTCGTAGGAAGACTTTAGCAAGAAAACTTTTGGAAGTATGTAATTTGCAATCCCCTTATTCACTTTCTTTATTTCCAAAGTGCAATATTCTAGGAGCCTGCAAAAGAGGGTGTCCGCCTCGACTGAGAACTCCTCCATGTCGCCCAGAGCTCCTCCAATTCCCAGGCCTGATGCATTTTCCATGAATTAATGGGTAAGCCGTTGTCATCCGATCAGTGGTCGCATTGCTAGGGTTCTTGACTTGTGTCCAGTTAGTTTCAATGTCGATTGAAATATTCGATGAATAAATTGTTCTTGCCTTCAAGATTGTTGAGGCTAGTTTAACTAGCTCAGCGTGTCTGTCCGGTTTACTGCCGTGCCATTTGGCAGGCTCTTCAGTGAAACGAGTCCACAACTCCGTTTCATTTATTGTCACAGTTTGGGAATTCACTCACACTTGAAATATTAAGCAACAAAGTGCTACATAAAGTCACCCAATCACTAGGAAACATAAATCACAAAGTTACTGAAATCAGAAAGTCCAATCACTCACAAAGTCACTATCGCAAAGTCACTCAATTACAAAAAAAAAAAAAAACATAACACGGTATCTTTGAGATTGCGCACGAGAGACAAAAAACTTTCCATGCACGCATGCTTCACTTCTGTATCCTTGAGTCTTGAGTTTTACTCTGTATTCTACCTTATTCTGTGTCAGAACGTATGCCTTCCAAGCCCTTATAACTACTTCCAGGCCGGCAACACTGCTGACTCGGTCGGCAGGCAGCTGTCATTAGTCGTGCGCTACTTCAACCATAGACTAAAGATGAGGTAGACTGATCTCGCTGGCTGCGCACAACTAATCTCCGTGTCCCAGCATTGAACTGCTTTTCTACCAACACATCTAGCAAAAATGGCGTGGATTGGGTTTGAGGTTAGAACACTGTTTAGTAAACAAGTGCTTTTGAGATGTTTTTATACTTCCGCTAATCAATCTGTAAAGCTTTTTGATTACATTCAAACTGATAAAATTATTTTATTAATATAATAGTACTTGTCATTTAAAAATTAAAATGTAAACAAACACGTTCATCACTGTTGACCATGTGACTTTGACAGTTGTGTAGGATTGGGGTAGGTGAATGTTGGGTACATGCGCAGAAGACGAATAAGCGGTCTACCTCATATTTAGTCTATGACTTCAACGGCTGCAAGCGCGCCGTCTCCGTCCAGGCACACGCATAGAGCTGACCGCACCGCCAGCACGTATGTCCCGTCCGGCATCCACAGACCTGCCGGTTACTTGATGTGGCCGAACCAATTCTCCAATCGGCCCGCGCGAAGCTCTGGGAACGGGCCTTGTGTCCGACTGGCTACTGCATGCGGCGAAACGTTCCCTATTGGCTGGGGCTGCTGGTTGGCGAGTACGCAACAAGGGAATGATTGGCTAAAAGCATTCCAGCAAGTTGCTGGAGAGCGACGCCATCTTGCTTCCATGTGCGGCTGGAATACGTGGTATTTTTATGTAACGGCTGTCCACGATAACTTGAACTTTTGAAATCAACCTTAGAAAAAAAAGTCACTGCGCCTTCCCATATATATTTTAAAGGCCGCCTTCAGTGACATGCGCACAGTAAAGTTGGTAACGATGGATGGGAAGTAGTTACGTATCTTAAAGTCGAATAAAAATTGTTAGTTAAGCAATTATAATCATTTAAATTATTTCTTTCGCTTTCTGTTTTTTTTTTAATGCATCGAAATGTAAAAATTAGCAGATTTGTAAAATATTTACTTTTATAATAATTTCACAGTTTCACTTGACCCACCCATGAATAAAGTGATGAGACCCATGGCAGTATTAATCCTACTTAAGTTCATACAAGTACATCTTAAACAGAGTTTTTAAAAGTGCTCTTTTTACCGTGAATAGTCAGTACCATGTGGCTTTGGTAAGGTACTGCTTCGAACTCTTTCAGTAGGCTGCAGTCTTCTGTAACAGTCCTGTAAAGACTTAAGTATTAGGTATTCCTACTATTCAACGTAGTGCGCTGTCCGATATAAAGCTGAAAAAAAAAAAAAAACCTTAAACCTTGCCCTTAAGAATTTTTTTTACAGTAGTCAAATATTCTACTCAAGACATAATGATGCCACTATTTTACCATCGATAAATTAAACATTTCAACAGCTGTATTTTTCGTTTAGCAATTCGTGGAATCTTGATAACTTACCTAATAGTATAATCTATATTTTAAATGTTATGCAATTAAATTATTATTGAACGCTTCAAAATATATTTATGCTAAAAACAATAAAAAAAACTAAGAAATTTAGAAATGTATAATATTTTTTTCCAAGTCGTGAAAACTTCAAGGAATTATATATATATTTTTTGCTCAAAAAGTGAACTTAGAACCTCAGATTAGGTAAGTGTTTTCGAATAAATATATTAAACGAAAAGCGAAATATCGTTGTAACTGGAGTTCGTACAAACAACAGTCAGAAAATGACAAAGTTTGTAGCTTGATTTATTAAATATTAAATGCTTAAAAACAGGAACGATTACTTACTGTTTTGAAGGCAGATGCTTGTAATAAAAATACAATTTCAGCCTTTTAAAAACAGAGTTCTGTTAGAAAGGAAAACATACACATTCTTTGTACAGAAATAATTATGAGATTTAGTTTCAGCTCTCTCAATATTTGCGTTGCAGTCTTGACTGCGAGATTGGGGAAACTGCGTCGTAAAATAAGATAACGACTACTAATGATCTTTTAAATCAGCAGTTGGCGTTCAAATAAAGTGTCCATATTTTCGCAGTTTCACAAGGACGAGAGACTTACTTCTTTCCCCTAGGAAGAGCAAGTGATGCCGTCCCATTTCCACAGACCGCGGTGCGTACACAATGGGCCTTATTGCAAGCGAGTAGCTCTGTTTCGGTCTTTGCTTCCTCTTGATCGCTCGCAGTTTTGTTACTATAGGCTGTTCACGGTAAGATGGGCACTTTTCAAACCCCTGCTTACGATCTACTTCTTTGCACGTTTTGCATTCTCCCGGCTTATGTGAAACTAGCATTGCCATATGCCTCATCACTTGATTCATACTTCGGTAAAGTAAAACTGCGAAATTATTAGGAAAGCAAATATTTTACAGATCCGCTCATTTTTCCACTTCGATGCATTGAAAAAAAAAAAACCAGAAAGGGAAATAAATAGTTTTAAGTTACCACAAATGGTTCCCTAACACTTTTTATCCGACGTTTATATATGGAACTACTTTCCTTCCATCGCTACCAACTTTACTGGACGAATGTCACTCAGTGCGTCCGTTAAAATATATGCAGGGAGGGGCAGTGACTCTTTTTCAAACGTTCGTTTCAAAAGTGCTCACTTTATCGTGAACAGCCATCAGTGTGGTTGCATTTCCAGATCCCGAGAATTTCGTCCGCTTCAACTTCCCAAGTGGTCAAGTTCGCCATGGCCGTATTTTAATTCCAACCCCCTTCGGAAAGGCTTTAAACAGCAGCCACAATCAGTGTACGACCGTAAAAGACCACACACACGCGCACCGCACACCACGTTCTAAAAAAAGAAATCCATAAAAAGTCTTCTGCACGGCAAAGAAAACAATTTATTTGTGGCTTATTTTGTAAACAGCAACACAATGTTGCTGTATTTCAAAAGGGTGCTTACAGTAAGATATGTTTGCAGTTGATAAATGTCTGCTTTAAACCTCTTTCTTTTATGGTAAACACTAACTTCCTTAACAGCTAATAAATATATATATTTTTTTAATGTTTTTGTTCACAGTAAATAAATATCATTTATAGGTAAAAAATCTGTAACAAAATTCAGTACAGACTGCTATCGTAGTTTGGCTCGTGTCAGTATAGTATGTTTTAAGATGTGGCAGTCTGGAAATTTTTTTTTTTAACTATATTGGAGTGCTCCAAAATAATATTTACAGCATGCGTGGTAACTTTAACGTACCGTTCAGTCCTCGTCTGGGGTGTGATGTCTTTACGTAGGCAAACATATGAGGGCCACGTTTAAAAGTTTCATCAAGAAACCTGAATTTGAAACACTCGGTAACGCATTTCAAAGAGCCTTGCTGGCGGAACCCTTAGAGCGGCGCTAGAGTAGTTCCTACTGTGCAAAACGAACCCGATGTGTCTCAAATTAGTGTAGCGAAAATACGAGTGGGGACTTTTTTGGACCGTAGATGGAAGAATAGCCGAGTTGAAACATTAGGCACATCACATTGGGTAATACCTGGTTTATCCAGCCCTTGTTACGGCCGATCATTCCAGCTTAGCCGACGAACTCGCTTGCGGGCGGAGAATGGAGCGTGACAAAGCCTTCGAGGATTTTACCGGCACTGCAATGAACGGTTTAGGCCGTAAGGTTTACAGGTGATAATTCACCGTGTACGGAGGCTATTTCAGGGCTCATTACACGCAGTGGTTTGCCCTGCGTATCCTATACCTGCGTTATTCCTGGGTCCATCCGTCAATCAAGGGGGGGGGGGGGTAGCCTAATTACTTGTACTCGGGCTAAAACGGTAATTAACCCGCCCAGCAGGATTACAATACGACCCTCGTGCTGCGAAACAGGCGTCTGTCTTGTCCTAGAATACGGCAATGAAAAACGTACGTTCGGGAAGTGAAAAAAAAAAAAAAAATTACCGTGCTGTGAGTGTAATTTGGAGTGTTCGTTCATACGATACCATATCTGGTATTCATTCGAGAAGTTGTGGGTTCACATTAACGACCAAATCTGCATAGAAGGAGGCTTTAATCTGACGAGGGAATCAGGAATTCGATTCCCGACGCCTTCCCCCTTGGTTTATTTCTTAAGGCGGGTTCCCACCCGCCATCTTGGATTTATCGATTTTTCTTCCAAATTTCTATTTCAGTAGGTGTATTGAAATTTCCCGCACGTGATATCCTAAAGAACAGCTTCCCAAACTTCACCGAACTGCCACAGCTTCGATACATTTATTGATTTTTAGCTGGTATCTGTCGAGGCGAAACGCGAGATTATTTGTTGCGGACGATTAAAAAGGCGACAATATCAACAGTAATCAAGAAATACCGAACTCAGACAATGCACTGGGCGATGCTCTGTGCTGTGTCGTTCCAAAAAAATATACAAAACTGTATTTCCAGAGTATGGCGAAAAATCCGTAAATCCTAGATGGAGGGTGGGAATCTGCTTAAAGAGGAGAGCGGGACACTGTTGGTATGATGAGTGGGTTGTAGGGGGTGAAGGGAGGGGCTCAACCAACAAGGGATTATTTTAACTCACTGTGGCCAATTGTATAGCTGGACTTACTTATTCATAGTAGATTACGTTCTGAGATCTCGTGTTAATAATAAATGCAATAGAACAGTCATAAGAAACATTTTACATGTATAGGTCATGGCATATTAGTTATTTATATACTAATCCGTTCAGTGACCGCGTACACAAACTTGGATATGTCGCACAATAAACATATTTATGAGGGGTGCTGTACACGTCAAGGAATAAGCCCTCGGTTCTTTTAAGAGCCTTTATTTGCTCGTAATTTAATTATAATTAGTAAAAATTTCTGCGCATCTCTTTAATGAATGGCTAACTGCAAATATCACTGAGCACGCAGCACATGGTTCTCCAGTTGCAGTCAACAAGCTCTCTCTACACGAGTGCAGTGCAGACCACATATTGTATGACTGAAACGTCTTAGCTCACAAATTAATTTGTGACCAAATGGGTTTGCGAATCCCTTCTCCACAGGGCTTGATACCAGCCTGCCCTTCACAAAACAAACCGGCAGAAACTTCAAAAAACCTTTTACAGAGCCGTGATTTTCGATTAACTGCCAAAGAACTAACACATAAATTATTCTGCAGAATTTTTCTTTATTTTAATGCACTCAAAATATGTGGTATGTCATACACATGAGCTGAACTCACGTAAATGTACTAAAATATGTAATATAGAAAACCTACAATTGCTGAACCAACAACTAAATTCGTTTTCTTTCATAACATACATTAAAAAGGCTAAAACTATTTGATTCTTTTAATATGTGCATAAACATATATGGCGCCACAATAAAATTTAAAAGCGCAGCTCACAACCTGACACTTTTTTTTGGGAAAATTTCTCATATTAAATGCCTATTTAAAAGAACGGTTGGTTTCCTTGCACAACTTTTAAAAAGTCTCAAAATATTTCTGTTTTCATTTATCGCCATTTTAAAACGTGACCTTCGAAAATATTACAATTGACAGAGTAAAATTTTATTTTACTCAACATGGCTTATCTCAAACCTAGAAGCCATTTTATAGTATTCCACTATAATGAGTACTGACTGTTATATTAAAAGTTTACGTTACACAACATGGCTATATTCAAAATGTAAGCCATTTTCAAGTATTCCGTTAGCATGAATGTTGAGTGAATAAAAAGTTTACGTTACACAGCATTGCTATCAGCCATTCTCTAATATTCTTCAATCATGAAAATTTGCTAAATAAAAGTATATTTTACGCAACATGGCTAAGTTCAAATTATAAGTCAATTTAGCCATATTCTGTTATACCTCAAAACGTGAATACTTTGATTTTATCTTTAAAGCATTTGTTTGCAAAATTTCCTTGATATTAAACGTCATTTGCAATAGCGATTATTATATCATTTACAAAATACTGGATTGTTTTCATAGTACATTTTAACACTTTCTTTTAGCACGGCTGCACAGCAAACATTGATTTTTGAACATTAATTAGCCGGCTTGTAAAGAAATAGACCAGTTTTGTCATTTACATTGGCAACAACATGGCGCCTAACTGTTCTGCATATCGGACATGGAATATATCTTTTCTACTGATCAGATGGGTCACTATTGATTTTTATATTATTACAAAGTATAATACTTAGCTATTATCAGAAGAACCCCAGGAGTTGCTATTCGCCAAGAATCGGCAAGCCGCCGGGTTTGTATAATCAACATTTGGCAGTTAGCCCCTTCCCTAACAGGGACATTTTGAAATTACAACCAATGAACGTGTAGCGAAAATTCTGCCCCCTTCGATACAGTTCATAATTTCCGTGGAAACAGAACTTACGTCAGAGTTCATAGCGCCATGCGTCCCAAACGCCATGCTCCAAGCCGCCACCACCGCAGCGCTCCAAGCGGCGAGCGGGGTAACCATGCCGGCTGACATAGTCTTGAGGTAGCTCGTGTCGTTCCCGGCCGCTATGCTGCTACCCGCTGCCGTGTCGGCAGACATCTTGCCGTAGCAAGGTACCATCGCAGAACTTCCAGGGCTCGTTGGAAATAAGGTAGCGATTATATAGTCTGTCCACGGTAAAATAAGCAATTCTGAAAGCCCTGCTTAAGATCTACTTGTATGCACGTTGTGTGTTCCTCCGCCTTATGTAAAATTAACATTGCCTTGGGCCTCATCACTTTATTCATGCGTCGGTCAGATGAAACTGTGGTATTATTAGAAAAGTAAATATGTAACAGATCTGGTCATTTTTACACTTAGGTGAGTTAAAATAAAAAACATAAATAGAAATAAATTAGTTAAGCTATCATAAATGGTTACCTAATCCTATTTATTTGACATTACCATGTGGAACTATTTTCCATCAATCATTACCGACTTTACTGGTGGGCGCATGCCACCCAGTGTGCCGGGGCACAGTGTTTTTTTTCTAAAGTTGATTTCAAAAGTGCTCACTTTATGGTGAACAGCCTTCATCGTCCAACACACGTAATTGCAAGAAACACACGTAGATTCACACGTAGATTTTGTGGGAAATTTCCATGAAGCGTTGAGTGTGGTTGGGCGTGCTGCGCAGTTAGGAACACCCAGGCCGGGCGAGGTACTGCGTCGTATAGGCTGTTCACGATAAAGTGAGCACTTTTTAAAGCCGCCTCAACAGGCAATAACCACTAGTAAATATGTTTTATTGCAGCCTCAGACATAATCTTTTGAGAACGGTGAAAGTATACACCGTATTTATTAGTCACGTGAGACTGCTGATATTAAAAAATGGCTTAAATATAAAAATTGGCTTAAACGAAAAATTTGCAAGGATCTTAAGAAGTGCTCACTTTACCGTGAATGGCCTACGGGTAAGTAGAAACGGGGCGGGTAAATGCTCAAATTCGAGACGCCCATCTCAGGTTAGTAAAACATTTATTTTAAAAATCCTATTCAGTTTGCAAGCTTACACACACAAACGTACAACCCACGCCACTGTAGGGGCCGTAGTGGTGTAGTGGTTAGACTACTCGCCTCCCACCTGGGCAAACCGGGATCGATTCCCGGCGGGGTCGCTCCCGGATTTTCGCATGTGGGAATCTTTCTGGACGGCCTCTGTGTTCATGCCACCACGGACAAACACCAGCGGTCCTACGCCGAAGTCTGTGAATCACAAGTCAACTGACGTACTGAATTACCTATCTTCACGGATGCCCAATTACTTTTTGGTAGATAGTGTATATTGAAAATATACGTAGGATCTTCTAAACAATTCGCGAATGATATATTTTGCTATATTTCACTTCTGTATCTATTCTTTTACAATCGTGTGAGAGAGCGAGTGAAGAGGCTCTCAACATCGAAGTGGCAGTGAATGGAGGGTGAATCAAGGTGAGTATGGAGCATGGCCGGAATGAGATGGCAAGGAAAACGGGAGATCCCCGAGAAAACCCCCCGACCAGCGGCATCGTTCGGCACGATTCCCACGTGCGAAAATCTGGGAGCGACCCCGCCGGAGATTGAACCCGGTTCGCCTTTGTGGGAGACGAGCATACTAACCGCTCAGCCACCGCGGCCCCAGGTTTCTTTCATTATATTTAGATGCAGGGGTGATAGGAAATATCAGCTCTGTAGGTTGTAACGGGTCATGGGTGATTCGCGTCGAGGACCCGGCAAGACAAGTGCCGAGATGATCGTATCTCACTATAATCAGGTGTGAGTGACCGGTTTCGATACACCATTTCCTTGGAAAAAAAACTGTAGTCTGTCTTTTACTGGAAAAAAAGAAATCGGTGCCATTTTCTTGGTCTGAATTATTTATGTCGCTGTCTCTCCTGCTGTCACGAATGTCTCGCGCAGTCACTTCTGTTCCCGTCTGCAGATCCACACGCCCGGAAACCAAGACACCACTGCCCGGGCTACAGGTCATCGACTGCGAGTTCACGGTAGCTGAGGGGTTAGACTGCTCGCCTCCCACCAAGGCGAACCGGGTTCCATCCCCGGCCGTTTCACTCCTGATTTTCGAAAGTGAGAATCGTGCGGGCCGATGCCGCTGGTCCGCCGGTTTTCTCAGGGATCTCCCATTTACCCCTCCCTTACATTCCTACGCTGCTCCATACTTACCTTAATCACCATCATCATCTCTCAAGACCTCGCTGTTAAGAGCCATCCAAATTTCTTCTTCACTCGCCAGTAAAGCGTCTCGATGTTCAGTTCGCCATCAGGAAACTCGACCCTCAGCCACCAAAGGCGCGACATTCAAGCGCAGAGCACTTAATAGTACAGAAGTGAAATAACCGCTTGTTCCGCGGAACACGCTATATGATATTCATGGTAAAATCAGCACTTTTAAATCCCTGCTTAAGATTTACTTGTATGCACGGTGTGTATTCTTCCGCCTTATATAAAATTAACATCGTCATGGGTTTGATCACTTTTTTTATGCTTCGGTCAAGGAAAACTGCGAAATTATTAGAAAAGTAAATATTTAACAAATCTAATCATACTTACACTTCGAAGCATTAAAAACGTACAGAAAGCGAAAGTAATAATTTAAGTTATCATAAATGGTTACCTAACTCTTTTTATTCAACATTAAGATACGGAACTACTTCCAATTCATGGTTACCAACTTTATTTGACGCATGTCACTCAGGGCACCTGTTAAAATGTGTGCAGGTAGGGCAGTAACTTTTTTCTTAAGGTTGATTTCAAAAGTGCTCACTTTATCGTGAGCAGACTTTAGCAATATGGCGCCACCAGGCAGCAACGAGTCGGAGCGTTGCTCGCCGATCAGCGCCTGGTAACTTGGCTGGCCGATCGGTAGCTCTCGACCAGTAGGGAACCTCCCCGCAACTCGCGGTAACCTATCAGACGCGAGTCCCGCTACGCCCAGCCAATCAGAGAATGGGCACGAGTACATTGAAGTAACCGGCACGCAATTTCATCTATGTTTACTTATTTACTCTGTGATTCAGTCGATCGTTTGGAACATCGAAAACACAAACAATACAAGTGTAGTTACAGAAATTAATAAGAGGATAAAACCATACCGGTTCAGATGGCGCGGTACTGAATGTTACGTTTTCGCAAAATGTTCTCAACGTACAGAACAGAATATATTAAAATGTTACCAGTACCCAGCCAAAGGCCATAACTGGTCTCAGTTACTTAAAACAGAGGCTAGAAATTATTTTGTTAAAGTTTAAAAGAAAAGGTTGTTTTAATTTAAAAATGTTAAATGTTAAAACTCCTCTGCCTCCACACTTGAACCCTCACACCGCCATCCTCTCCGGAGACAGAGGGGTCGACGGTGGTTGTTGTCGCTTTGTGAGGTGTCCGTCGTGTGTTTGATGTATGTGTTGGTGTCAGTGTAGTGTTGTTTGTGTAGGTGTTGTAAAGTGCAAGTGTTATTTCTTCAGTTTATATGTTCTTCTGTATATCTGTGTTCTCGACGTAACAGAAAGGAGCGCTGCTTAGAATACGGTTTGTTGCCAGATATGTAGGAACTACATAAAAGGGCAGTTGAAGCATTATTATGCTATTAGCCTAATTACTTCTGCACGTTCTGCTATGCATGAAAGTATCACACCCATCCACCCATAGGTACTTCAAAGAGAGATGGTAGTTTTGTGGGCGGGCGCCAGATGTCTCTGCGATGAAAATCCCCGAACCGGTAGGGATTCGAAAATTCCACCTCAGATATCCAAGTGCCATCAATTGTAGACCAAATACCAGGCATCCAAAATTATATAATTCAACAAAATTTAAAATTTGAACGACACTCTTCGTTTGTGCGCATAAATTTCCAAGAGTTAAAAATGGCAGCCACAATTCCAAATAGGTCATGTATTGCTAGACATTGTAAGATCCCAGACGCTCCTTGATTACTGTAATAGGCGGATGGGCGATTGGCTAAATATCGCTTCTAATGAAACCTCTCTTACAAGTTGCTTGACAGGAAAAAATTGAGTAGAATGCACCATGGTAAAGGTTGTTCACGATAAAGTACGTACATTTTTAACCAACCTTTGAAAAATGTCACTGTCCCTACCTACATAAATTTTAACTGGTGCACTGAGTGGCACTCGCCTAGTAAAGTTGGTAGCGATGGAGGGAAAGTAGTTCCATGTCTCAGCGTCGAATAAAAAGTGCTAGGTAACCATTTCTGATAACTTATATTATTTCTTAGGCTTTCTGATTTTTTTTTTATCCATCGAAGTGTAAAAATGAGTAGATTTGTCAAATATTTACGGTTTTTAATAATTTCAGAGTTTCACTTGACCGACGCATGAATAAAGTGATGAGGCCCATGACAATGTTAATCATGCATAAGGCGGAAGAATACACAACGTGCATACAGGTAGATATTAGGCAGGGCTTTCAAAAGTGCTCATTTTACCGTAAATAGCCTATCTATTTCGTAAACCGCTCTAATGTTCATCATGACTGGTTCATATTACTCATCAAGAGCTAGGATTCATATGTAATGACATATTTTTTTCCTTGATGTGTAGGTTTGTGAAAAACACAAACGCTGACGATTTACATCAAAAGGGCCATTATAATAGAGTTTTATATTATATATTTTTACATATTTCACCCAATACGACATATTTAATATATTTAACATATTTGTTACATAAAACTGTTTTTAAATGTATATTCGCTAAAATTTTGGCTTCTAATGCTACAGATAAAGTAAACTTTCCCCAGATTTCACCTAATCTCATGTAAATACATATGTTCTCGATCATATAGGGAGCTTACATGATTCACAGGCCATTGGCTGCAGTCACGGGTAGAATTCCAAAGACCTCATTTTATGTGTGAAGGAAGAGGGGGGAAGATGGAGGGTGTAAGAAGTGGCGATGTGACGTGGGAAGGTATTTGTTTGTTGAGACAGGAATGCAGGACAGGAATTGGTAATCCCAACATTCTAAGAATTTGATGAGGCACTGAAGAGAGGTGGGGGTATTGTGTACTCCTTCCCCTCGAACTATTCAAAGCTGTTCCTGGATACTACAGCAGAAAGAATAAGTGTCTTGTCAATTGCATTGTTTCGCAGGCAGTTAGTTTCTGTGCTTTTTCTCGGTTTTTTCCAGGATGGCTCCTGTAGCATCAACATTAGCAGCAAAGTTACGATCATGGGTTTTAAGCGATGACGCTTTTACTACAGATGGAAAATTTGTAATACGCCAAGTATGCGATAAAAAGATTGGGTGCTCTATGAAGTCGCAACTTGATCAGCACGTGACAAGTGCGGTGCAGTCATCTAAAATGCAAGTGCTTCTAACTGAAACGCACCAATCTTCAAGTGGAAGAAATGGATTTTTCCAAGGCATGTATCGAGCTATGGTTGCTGCAAACATACCACGGTACAAGCTTCAGGTGCCTGAGTACCGCACATTTCTACAAGAGTATTGTGGGCAACAAATTCCGGACGAATCCGCTCTGAGAAAAAAACTATCTGGATTTGTGTTGCCGAGATGCTCTGTCAAGTGTGCAGCATTATATAGGCAATTACCACATATGGATCGCAGTTGACGAAACTACAGATGTAACTGGACGTTACATTGCCAATCTTGTTGTTGGTAAACTTGACGCAGAAGAACCTTCTAAACAATTCCTGATTTGTTTGAAAATGTTGGGGCGCACCAATCATGCATCAGTGTCTCGTTTTGTGAACGACGGTTTGAAGGTGCTGTGGCCTGACGGCATTCAAGAGGAAAAAGTGCTTGTGCTCTATTCCGATGCTGCATTCTATATGCTGAAGGTGGCAACTGCTCTACGTGTGTTTTATCCTAATATAATACATTTCACATGTTTGGCCCATAGACTTCAATGTATCACCGAAGAAGGAGCTATCCGCAAGTGGATAAAATTGTTTCATACACCAAGAAAGTGTTTCTCAAAGTTCCATATTGTGTGTTGCACTACCGAGAACTATTGTCAAATGTAGTATTGCCCCCTGAACCAGTACAAACGAGATAGGGTACATGGCTTGAAGCTGTCAGCTTTTACAGTGAACGTTTACAAGGCATAAAATCTATAAATGAGTCATTTCCTGGAGAATTAGCCATTTAGTATGTGAGGCACAAATTGCATTCAATGAACCAAAAATAGAATGCCCATTGGCATACATTCAAAACCATTTCAGTTTCATTGCTGCTAGCATCAAGATACTAGAAACTGTTGGGTTGTCTTTGCGAACGGCACTGGATGTTGTAGAAGAATGTAAATCAGAACTGAGTGACGTCAGGGGCAACATCGGACAGAAAGTGTTTAGCAAATTTGAGTTTATTTTGGCAATAAATCTGGGCTACAAGACTGTTGTTAGTATTTGCAAGATCCTCAATGGGGAAGAAGAAAATCCTCCTGTAGACATCTCTCCAAGAAATCATCTGCTTATATTTGCACCAATCAGTTCTTGTGATGTCGAGAAGTCGTTTTCCGTTTACAAAAACATTATATCGGACCGGCGACATTCCATGACCAGAGAAAATTTAGAGAAGTATCTGATATATAGGCCACTGCACTACAAAGTAAAGTAAGTTGAGTTTTTTCTTTACAGTATACAGTGGACAGATTAACACACTATGACACAACTATACTGCATTTAAAAATAATTATCGTGATGTTTTGCCTATAATATTTACATGTTTCAGTGTTTACAGTTATACAATATTGTGCAATATTGAAATTAATAGTACTAAAGTAAACAAAACAGTTTAGTTGAATTTTTTCACATTTTTTGATATTACACACTTTATTTTTAATATTACATTTCAAACTACATATTTCACACATTGTCTGTACATAAATATGTACATATTTTGCATGTTGATATTACATACAAATCCTAGTCTTAGGATCACCGAACACAAAGCCTACAACTTATTGGTTGTAATAACAAGCTAGTTCTTTGCCAGCTTAGTTATAGTACGCACCAGATTATTTTTATTTGAAGCACCAGAAACTATAAATTAATTTGGTACTGAAATTGTTAATGGCAAAGCATCTATATATTACTCCCTAGGAACGCTGCACCAAAGTTGACGCAAAACTGCAAATAAATGTTCGTACTAAACGATAATACACAGAAGTTCTTCGCAGTTTTTTCTCTTACATTTTTTTTTACTTTATTTGATGTTGGGTGGTACAACACCGGTGTTTAATATTATAGACTAATGGTTGGCCTAAAGGTTTCCTGTAGCAAAATAACTTGTTTCTGGTCGTTTTTAAGTTTGTATTTGTTTATAAGATCAAAATAATCTTTAACAATTATATTTTTATGTCACGCGTCTGCCTACGATTCGTATCTGTATGGAATTTCCTTGACACGTATGCTTATCTGAAACAAATCTCAGCTCTGCGTGTCCTTTAGAAGACGTTCTTCCTCATTGCTTAAACACTTCAGCAGGGGTCGTGGAGAGCTGATGAAAAAGAAATAAAGTCCCTTAGCTCACCATCAGCCGATCCTCCTACAGCTCTTACGCAATAGTTCAGCAATCTACTACATAAAGAATGACCTCGGCACACATGAACTTTCCAAGATTGTCTCTCTCGAATTTACGGGTGGGAAATACGGTTCCTTTTATAGTCGTCGCGTTCCTTTATTACTAGAACAAAAGAGGCATAAAGCTTCCGTTCTTTTACTCTCCGGCAGGTCTTCTCACGGCATGCCGAGATGTCTCCTGATAGAGAATTACAGGGCAGTAAATAACTACTCTCAGACGGAATATTGGCGAGCCCACGACCATCATCTCCCCCGTTGGTTTTAAGACGCGGCCATTACTATGTTCTTACCTCGATTGTCCAGGCGAGCTGGCCCGACCCAAAGTTACTTGCCACGTATCTCAGGTGCCACACAGAGGAAAAAATAAACCAGCAGAGAAGAGCCAACACATAACAATATAACAGTTCTCTAATCACATTTAATTGCAGCATCGACAGAAACATCTTACTGGAATCGGAATATTAAATAGGATACCACAACTTTCGGAGAGCAATCCAAATATATTTTTTTTTTGCTGAAGAACGTGATATTTTTTTCGGTGGTAGGAACAGAGTACACTGTAAGAAATTGTCTGGCAAACTTCCTAAACTGTAATGGAAGTTTTTAACCTATACACTCTATGGTATAGGACGTTCACGGTAAAGTGAGCACTTTTTGAAGCTGTTTCATCAGACTTAATAACCATTAATACATTTCATTGTGGCCTCGGATGGTGAATTTATGCACTGTGTTTATTACTCACATAGCAGGGTTCACATTAACAAGTGGTGGAAGGATATAAATTAGTTGAAAGAAAAATTTACTAGGGCTTCAAAAGTGCTCACTTTACCATGAACGGCCTATAATAATACTACACATCAAGCTTCAGATATAGGAATGTTTAGAAGCTCTACTATACAAGGTTGGGAACTTCCCTATGCAGTTGACTGTTTCCTGAGCAAATGTAGGAATGCTACAATAAGGGGAAAACATTACCATTCCTGCTTTCTCGCTAAGAATATACACTGGTATGGTAAATGTCCGAATAATTTCTTAGAGTGTACTCTGATATGGAAATACTACGACATTGCGGAAACAAATCACGGGGTTAAACAACATTTAGATGGTACCTATAATTAGGGCCACCTGTTTTTTGCGAAAAGATTTCAGGACTACTTGTACCCTAAAACACTAGAGCTCAGATCCACTTTCATGATTGGATGATTTTAACTGTCACGCGCACTGCAGGTGTCTGCCCGCGAATCACGGGGACACTCGATGTCGGAGTTACTTAGTTCTGATTGGCCCAGTCAGGTTAAGAACTGTTTCCCGACAAAGACACAGCCAATAACCAAAAGAAAACTGCACATATGCCATAGAACAATGGAGTCTATAGACTTCGCGTAAATATTTTCGCGATAAAACAGGTGGCCCAACCAATAATTAATCTGATGGCTGTTCCAATATGAACAGTATATATATATATATATATATATATATATATATATATATATATATATATATATGGCTACATAGATTTAGTTCCTACAGCCGTATGTTCTTCTCAGTGCACTGCACTGTAAAAATATTTGAGCTAAAATTCCCTTGTATGTAAGGGAAGCTAAGCACCTATACATGCAAGGTAAAATTACCTGTCAAATGTGTAGTAAACTTTCATAACAATTATGGTACTATTCCCTAAACGTAAGGAAAAAGTACCTGACAAAAGTGGGGGAAAATCCCATACAAGTAAGGTAATATTAACTTTACTGTATAATGAATTTATATGTAAAATTGTACGGGTATTAGTAGCGTTAATTAATCTTATTACTTATATCCTCTGACGAAGGGTAACCGAAACCTCAATTTTAATATCCTCTGCACTTGCTAGTGGGTGGGCGCGAACCCCTATCACGATAGGCCGATGCGCTATCCATTACACCACCACGACGACGTAACAGCACGAGTGAATAGCAGTGAGTTAAAGGATTGTTTCTTCCGCCCGTCCTCCCACTTAGCTGTTGAGACAATGCTGAAGAGATGCATGCACGCGTCGTAAGGTAATTTTCCCATCCATTTATAAGATTTTCCACCGCTATGTACGTGAATGTTACTCCAGAGTGTGGTAATTATACCTTACATGTAAAGAGACATGTTGGGCAGCTTGTATGACTAGACAAAACATTTATTTGAAGGTAGGAAATATATATTAAATAATTATCAAACAGTTACAAATCGACTAGGATATCCACGCGCCATTAGGTAATTTTCTATCCATGTATGGGATTTTCCACTACCATGTACGTGAATTTTACTCCAGAGTGCGGTAATTTTACATTGCATGTAAGGAAAACTGTGTTTCCCACACAATTTTGTGAATATTACCTTACACTTGTCAGGTAATTTTAACATTATTTTTTACAGTGTGACGTTGCGTTGAACGTGGTAATTGCAGTTTGGCCCATATGGAATAAGCATTGTTACATCCATGCATAACCGCATTCACAAACATATGACGCTCAGTATGATAAAATGAGAGAATTGTGGTGGAGGTGTGTGTGTGTGTATGAGAGAGAGAGAGAGAAAGAAGAAGAAGAATTAAATGAACATGGGTTCTGTGACAAGAAAGTTTGAGATTTTTCCCTTCAGGAAACAAGTAGTTGCTGACCGTGGGCGCGCTGGCGCATACTGGCTCTACCACTGGGATTATAATGCCTTAAGGCCCCGTCCGCAATCGACTTGGCTTAACTTACATTACTTAGAAAGCATAACAAGCGAAATCCTCTGTCTACAACGGGTGTTAATGTGAAAGGAAAAAAACTTTTCTAGCCAATTAGAAAGAGTAAACGAGTGTGAATAATTTTTCTAGCGCAAGAACTTTTACATGCATAAGTTGGCTATAGCGGTTTTTATGACGTTTCACATTCTCATTGGCTGGCGTTAAAAACTTGTCGCAAAATACTCAAGTCACGCAGATAACGCCAAGTAAGTCACGCGAAATACTAGTTGTTGGACGTTACCATCTCAAATACAGGTTTTTGTGCTCTGCATGTTAAGTGCGCCTTGTCAATTGTAGACGGGGCCTTACAACCGCTACGTGACGTTACTGGTGGTAGACAATGCAATCGCTACGCGACATTGGTTTGGAATTTGTAGTTACGCGGGAAACTAAAATAGGCAGTGCTGAATACAAACATTTTGTTGCTTACAGCTTGTTGCATGTGTAAACATGGTAAGAACGATGTTAAGAAATATTATTTAATGGTGCCTTCTTTAACTAGGCCACTTCTTAATTTTGGTTGAATTTATTCTGTTGTCATTTAAAAACAAAAAAAAGACACTCAAAAACAGTACGTAAAGCTACTTCCCTCAGTATATCAATAACATTTTATGCCATTTTAAATTGTTCTTCCGATAATAATCACGTTACATTATAATAATTTATACCTAATGGAGAGGGTATCGTAAATATAACATCTTTCAAGTCAAGCTTGCTTTATATTATATTTCGTATGTTGAAAAATAATTTTTAGAAACTTATCAGTGAACAAGTTTAAATACTTTTAATAGGTTTGTATAAGATCACTGAAATCGATGTAATTTAAACATAAAATACTGCCAAAATCATTTTATGTAAGGCGCATGAAACAATTTAGCCCCAGTATAGGTGTAAACAGCTATCCTTGATGGTTGCCCATGCTAGTACAGACATTAAAACACAAACTGCATTACTAACAATGTTACTTAAATGTTACTTTTTCTAATGAAAGTCTATGAAGTTCAGAGATAAACGTCTACACGTAAGAACTTTGTGGGCACGAAGTTCTCTTGCGAAATAACGTTTGCCCAATCATATATAGGCTATTCACGATTAAGTGAGCACTTTTTAAGGCCCTGCTAAATTTTTCCTTTCAATTAATTTCTACCTTTCCGCCACTTTTTACTTTAAACATTGCAATATGACTAACAAACACAGTGTATAAATTTCATCACTCTCGAAAGTTAACGTCTGACACTGCATTAAAATTAATTTATTAGTGATTAATGCCTTTTGGGAGGGCCTTAAAAAGTGCTCACTTTACCGTGAACAGTCTGTACGTGCGCTTTTAGCCATCCTGTTATTTCCAAGACAGCGAACAACAAATAACGTCATCATAATGGTGTATTACTACACCGTAAACCACAATTAAAATTAAAATTCAATCCGCCACTTGTATAAATGAAGCTGTCACCCGTATTAGCCACTTGTGTTTGCTTTGTAGTCATGACGTCACTAGCTCGGCTAAGAGAGAATGTATGGCCTTGGAAGATTCGGTGGTAACGGCGCTGGTCGTTATTATTACGTTACTTTCTTTCACTATTACGAATACCGCAATATTAGAGAGATAACCGTTGCAATATTGGCTAAATTTGATATGATACACGATCACATGGGAAAGATTTTATTTACACGACAATACACGTTCACATACTGTGCAGTGAAGACACTGTCTCAGTCTTAAATTAATCGTAAGAGACTCAGGAATTTCGTGGATTCATCTGAGGACAATTTAAACTACAGTCACGTGTACATATGTGTTTGTACTTCCATTGGACCACAGTTTGTTAAACACGACCCGGGCGACTTTCAACCAATAACGAACCTGCAAGGGAAACAAGAACCAAACCCCGTGCTACCTGGTTGGGTGTTAAACTGTAGCAACAGCCAATGAACTAATAACTGATGTTCGAATGTACACCACAGGATTGTGCAGTCTAACTTGTTGCCGGATAAATCCGCGGATTTTCCGGGTCTCTTGTAATCGTTCTGTGAGCCAACAGTTTCTTATGAAATATTTCGCCAACTTAATTTCTTTGCAATCACTTGGAAAGTAATTGAGATCAGTACTGACAATGTATTCTAAAATTATAATCATTTGGTGTGGCTTGTGAGCTGCACTGGACTACAGAAAGTTCGAATATCAGTTCATTATCGTTTTTTTTTTAAATAAAAAAGGTATCACCAGGATGACACCACAGTTTAATTTGTCCATGAAGTAAGAACCTTCATTGGATAAATGTGATTCGGAGCCAAAAATAACATATGAATATTTACACACACACACGTACAAATTTAACATGTACGGTCAAGTCAAAAAGTTATCACGCAATTCCGTTAATGTTAGGAATTTAAATTACACGGAAATTTTTAGAGCTTTTATTTGGCATGTTGGGTAAACACAGTAAGTAAGGTGATTAATAAAATGAGATATCTTCGTTTTATTTTAAATTTAGATATGACATCCTCCAAGGTGTTATCACGAATGTACGAGATGATTTATCCACTGGAGTCATCAAAGGAAACCAAGGTGCTCAATCATAAATTATCGAATGTTTGCATTACGAACTCTCTTTGTCTGAAATGCCCAAATGATTTTTCAAAGAAAATTATTACAAAGCTTATTTCGTTATGACAGGCAGTATTTCAGAAGGAAGTCCAGGGTTTTTCTAAGTAAAGGCTGTTCGTGGTTAAGTTGGCACTTTTGAAACAAACATTTGTAAAAAAAATAGGGCAGCCCATAACTACACACGCTACAAGGGAAAATGGGCATGCAGATTCCTAAAGTCTGTTCACTGTAAAATAGGCACTTTTGAAAGCCCTGCTTAAGATCTACTTGTACGCATGTTGTGATTCTTTCGCCTTTGGTAAAACTAACATTCATGCGTCCGTCAAGTGAAACTGTGAAATTATTAGGAAAGTAAATAGTTTGCAAATATGCCCATTTCTACTCTTCGATGCATAAAAAAACAGAAAGTGAAGGAAATAATTTAAGTTATCACAAATGGTTACCTAACACGTTTTATTTCGTATTATTATACGTAACTACTTTCACTCCATCGTTACCAACTTTACTGGGCACATGTCACTCAGTGCACCCTATAAAATGTACGCAAGTAGGAGCAGTGACTTTTTCCTCAGGTTGATTTCAAAAGTGCTCATTTTATTGTGAACGGTCTTTAGTTAAGGTGGCACAGAATTAACAAGAAAACTAATGAGCCTACTTTCCTTTACATGGATGCAAATAATTTTGATGTAGTTCTTAAAAGGTTATATGGTAGGTGGGTCTTGATGTCTTGTTGCCAGTGATATCATTAAAGATTAAACCAGGAACAATTGCAATACTACTGAGACAATTACAAATACACATGTGTCGTTCCCAGGACTCGAACTCGTAACACCTCGCGCTGTAAGAAGGCGTAGAACCAACTGCAACTCTGAGCAACAACTTCTGTTTGTAATCATTTTGAAGTTTTGGTAGATTGGGTTTACCAGCCTCAAATATTTACAGTAACATCATTTTGAAAACAAGTGCGCGAGTCTTTTAAGTCATGTATGTTTACATGGCACACAGTATCACTAATTGTGTGCAGAATTTTGTGGAAATAGTTTTACTGATTTCCGGGATATGGCACGAAAGCTATATTTTATCTTTTGGCACTATTGTACAGAGAGGCCTAAAACCTGATTCTGTAAAGGCATACCTGATGTTTCTAATAGATACTGTCATCATAGAAAGTTTGGTTGGATTTTTATCCACTTATTTAATAGATACAACAAACTTACTATGTGACTTATATTGGCGGTGTTAAAAAATTCTGATCCGTTGAAATTATGTAAGTTTACATGACCTACTGTGGCATCACTCCCATGAAACATTTGGTTGGAGTTAGTTGGTTGGTTTCCGAGATATGGCATAAATTTTACATTTTACCACCAGGTACTATCTTCCAAAAAGCCGGCCAAAAAAGGGCCTCTATAAGAATATTTTATGCTTGTAATGGATACTCTTAGCATACAAAATCTAATCGAAATTGTTAACATTAGACTGCCTCGCCCACACGTGGAAGATCTAAAAGTTTCGCTAGAATGACTGTATGTGAATTACGTAATTCTTTAGTACATGCCATCCCGATTCCGCAACAGTATTAGACAACGTCCATAACTGGCCTATGTGTATAAAATTAATAACGAATATGATTTAATTTTCTAGCTGCGTTAGACTGTGTAATTGGTATCGGATATAATACGTCATTAAAAAAACGGAGTAATTTATGTTTCTAAAGGTTTGCTAAAAGTTGAGAGGTTTTGAGAGTTAGTGAGAGAGGTAAATGAGTGAAGATGGAGCTGCGGTGGAATACAGAGGCGGAGGAAACGGGAGTGCCGTGAAAAAACCCGTCTGCCAAGGCAACGTCCGCCATATTGCTCATATACGAAGATCCGCAAAAGACTCCGCCGAGAACCGAACTCGGACCGCCTTGGCGGGAGGCTGGGCTGGTATACTAATGGCTACACCACCGCGACCGCCGTGTTATAGAAGGGCTTGACAGCTGTGAGTTCAGTTAGTTCCCAGGGCAAATTAGGGGCTGTTAAAGGCTGTTCACTATAAAGAGAGCACTTTAGAATTGAACCTTAGAAAAAAGTCACTGCTCCTACCTGCATAATATTTTAATGGGCGCACTGACTGACGTACACCCAGTAAAGTTGGTAACGATGGATGTAAAGTAGTTCCGTATCTTACGTCGAATAAAAAGTATTAGGTAACCATTTGTGATAACTTAAACTATTTATTCCGCTTTCTGTTTTTTTTTTTCATGCATCGAAATGCAAAAATGAGAGAGTTTTTTACATGTTTATTTTTATAATAATTTCACAGTTTTACTTGCCCGACGCATGAATAAAGTGTCGAGGCCCATGACAATGTTAATATTACATAGGGCGGAGGAATACATGACGAGTATACAAGTAGATCTTCAGCAGAGCTTTCAAAAGTGCTCATTTTACCGTGAACAGCCTATACTAGAAATGAACACATGCCGTGTAAATTGCGCTTCCGAGCACACCTCAGTGACAATGCCATTATTCACATTTTGTAATGTAGTGGTGATTTACAGACCTGATTACTTCATGAAAACATGTCAACTGACGTAGTGTGCCATGTTCGCAATTCGATGATGCACTGGATTATTTCTGTGATATTTCTCCTACACATAACTGTAGGCCTGCATCCCCGTAGGCCGCACGAGGAATTGTACGATAAAAGCGATGTCCTGCGGACCACGAAAGCGAACAGAGAAAGAGAGAAATAGGGACATTGACACTGGCCTCATAACTTTATGAATGCGTCGGTTAAGTGAAACTGTGGAATTATTAGAAAAGTAAACATTTCATAAATATGCTAATTTTTACACACTGGTGAATTAATAAAACAGAAAGCGAAATAAATAATTTAAATTATCACAAATGGTTACGTAACAATTGTTATTCAACGTTACGATATGGAACTACTTCCCATCTATCGTTACCAACTTTACCGGGCACGTGTTACTCAGTGCGTCCGTTGAAATATATGCAGGCATGGGCAGTGACTTTTTTCTAAGGTCCATTTCTAAAGTGCTCACTTAATCGTGAACAGCCTTTAACATGACCATTGCCACTCTCGTTTGCTGTGTCAGAAAAAAAAGTACGTTTCCATGTTTAGTACAAGCCCTGTTTTAACACGCTGCTGCCTTGCGCCTCAACGCCGAGATTAGGAGTTTAAGATATTTTAGTAGGGCGAGAGCAAGAGAGGCCCTGAGTTTGAGTTAGAACACTACTTTTTTAGCCAGCATTATTGGTTTAGAGGCTTGTTGGTTTGTGTGACTCATATACATTATTACCACTGACGTATACAATCGTGGTTTTATGAGTTCACGCAATTTTAATGGCAGCTTGGTAGTAAAATGTCTTAAACATGTCACTACGAAGTGTATTGGAGAGATTTGTGCGGCTCTTAACATCGAGGTCTTGCGAGCCGATGTGGATGAAGTGAGGTAGGTATGGAGCAGCGCCGGAGTGCAAGGACTGGGGAAACGGGATATCCTCGAGAAAACCCCGACGACCAGCGGCATCGTCCGGCACGATTCCCACTTGTGAAAATATGGGAGCGGCCCCGCCGATAATCGAGCCCTGTTCTCCCAGTTGGGAGGCGAGTGGTCTAACCACTACACCACCGTGGCCTATGCCAATATGAGACAGCAACTGCAACCCTTTCAACCATCCGTGAACACGCCCCTGACTGAGATTTAATTTGTTTGTCACCGGCAGCAAACCTTATACAGGATGTTTCGTAAATACGTGGACAAACTCCGCATGTGTATTCCTCACGAAAAAAAATAAGACAAAAACATACATACGACTTCTCGTCTAAAGTGCATCCCAAGGACGGTACGCCCCTTTGAAGTTAGATTGTACGTACGTTTTGTAGGAAGTTCAATTACCTGGTCTTACTGCGCCTATTTCAAAGGGGCGTACCGCCCTTGCGATCACTTTAGACGGTAAGTCGTATTTATCTGTTCTTGCCTTATTTTTCCGCTAGGAATACGCACGCAGAGTTCGTCCATGTATATACGAAATATCCTGCTGTATATAAACGAGTAAGTAGTCAGTTATTTTTTTATTATTTCTCGATGAATGCTGCAATACACACCTAAGTAATTTTCTGTTTGTATTTGGATGTTATTAATTTAAAAACATGTGCATTCACAAATATCTAGTTCTAATATTCGGAATTTTATGCTGACTAGGTATTTGAGAGGTTAGCGACATTTATGAGTCTGGATGTGCATTAATCTACGGTTTACTCAAATAACACACAAAGAACTCACATTTCTTATATGTATATATATTCTTTTAGAAAATTCTTCTTTTCGATTGCACTGTTATAAAAATTTTACTTTGTAAACACTTTTTTAAAATATAATACGCCCTAACATAGAAGGTAAGTAATGTTTAACGTCTCATTGACAGCGAGTTTATTAAAAGCATACATATTTTATAATAATGATTGCGTGGACAAAGTACCAAGAAGTTTCAGCAGTTATCATTCACGAACCAACAAAGTATGCGATCCATATGAGAAATAAACTTAATACAGTTTATCCGTAAAAAAAATTTGCTCCCTCCACAAACGTTAACAGAACAGGTCTTACCACATATTAAAAATTGGTTTCCTTGTTTCGACCAAGCATGGTTTCAGAACTTTTCCATTCTTTACGCACATCATTATTCGATATTTTCATGATAATTAGAGCTTAATTATTTTTGGTCGCGCTTGAGTTTTTGATTATATCCGACTACTTTGTAGCGGTCAAAGTTTAAAAAAGCGAACGTTGGAAGGGTCTCTGCTAAATGAAAAACTGTATCACATTGAGACAATTTTTGCGGAGACCTGTGACTTTTCTGATCGGTTTAAGTTTCGCGCAAAACAGCCTGAGAAACTCGCGCCTTCAGTGAAAATAAAAATGTTATTCTCTTGAAACGTTTCGGAAGTAAATTACAGCTGCGTATTGTCGACCACTCTTGCAAAGTTATACGAATTATAACTCTCTTAGTGATTAACTTGTGACGGGGACCACGTAACCTCACGCTCTCGAAGAATTATTACTTATAACTAAGTACAATTAAAATAATTTGTTGAAGCAGCGGGCCGGACCACGTCGCCAGTCACCCATTCGAATAATTACATTATGTGGTTACCTGACATTTTCTTCCGGCGAGAAGATGTTACGCACGAACTTTTAAACACGCTTGTTTGGTGTTAAAAACTTCTAAAAATGACTTAAAACTATTAAAGAACTAACCTGTGATGTTCTCGCCACGCTTACGTTACCTTAAAGCGACATTTGGAAACCTGGGGTTACAGGAAAACGTATGTTTTGTACGTGCTATAATTTCATGTGCAGCAGCGACCATCCGGGACGGACAACTGAGTCCCGGAGGTTGTTTCGGCGGTTCGTCACCCGGTGGCAGCACCATCGGCAGCGGGCGCTGGGGTCTGGTCGCCACCTGATGCCCGCGGATGACGTCTGGTTACGCCAGTTCCAGCAACTTGGTCAACAGGCCGGAAGTGGGATTGCGTATCGCAATATTATTGGTGGGTGACTGTTCAATTATATAGACCCCCAAAGGGAAATAGGTGTTCGCTGCGTCGGTTCATCTTGTTTGGTAACATCAACCACCATTGGTCGTGAATATCGCGACCTCTCCCAGGAACAATTGCAATACCACCAATTTCTTGGAATTACGTTTTTTGTCTGAGGAAAATAATGTGATCGGTAGCGCTTGTTGGCGGATCTGTGTATATAACGACTAAATTACTTCGTTCGGGGTCAGTCAGAGGCCTCGAGGGGGCAAACTTCTACCAAATAAGTAATTCTTGGTGTCATACATAAATGTAGACTCTTCAAGCTAATAGGACCCTTACGTCACTTTGACGTTAGGCTACGGCCAGGATGGCCGGCAATTTTAAATTATTTCAAGCTTGCAAAATGTTGGTTTCTTATCCGAAAATCTTGATAACAGGTGAAGAAGTAAATGTTACATTTTGTCACCAGTTTTTGCAAACCCATAACCAAGTATGTGACCAAGTCGTAACAAAGAATTTTGGTGGTTGTAACCACTTGTAAACAAAACAATAGTTATGGTCTTAACATTTTCAAACTAAATACAGGCAATGGTAGGCGATATTTGTGACTATGTTGTATTTATGGTTATTAAAAAAATTAGAAAATCTTATGGTTTTGGACGTTTTTAATAACATTTGCTCGCGGGAGTTAAGGCTGGAATTGCTTAGCAGTTACTCCTATCCATTTGGGATCGCTAGTAGATTAGGGGAAAAATACTGTGTTCATACATGTTCATTGATTCGTGACCAGTAAAGTGTTACCATATTGGGTTTGCCTTGTGTAGGAAAGAATAAAATAATTTTCTAATGTTTCAAGTAAACGTCGGTACAAGAATTAATCCGCCATTTTGTGATTATGGTATTTTGGGGCAACTTGCCCACTATATATTATGATGGCCTCCTGTGTGTACTAAATGACCAATTAGAGGCGTACACATTTCCTGTATTTTAATGTGAAAATTCAAGTATTATCTTGTTTACAGCATATTTGTTGTACATAAAATTATTTTGTATTTTATTCAATTTGTATGGTAATTTCGTATTTTAATCAATTGGGAGTTTTCCATATGAGTAATAACAAATGATGGATTTTCCATATGTAAGATTGATAACAAATGAAAGTTTTTCGACACGTAAGATTAATGACAACTGAAAAGAATGAAATGAAACATAATAAAAATAAAATAATACTCACCACATTTCTTTGTTTCTGTTATAGGCTGTTTATCATTATCAACTTACGCTTATACTGAACAGATAATTGGTTATTGCATGGATTTTTGCCATTTTTGTGTTGTGTTTTTCTAGGGTTTTATGCAAATCCGGCCTTGCCACGTCCTTGGTTTAGGATGTAGCATGGTCAGAAACTTATAATGCCTAATAAACCTGTGGTAAAAAATTTCCTGCTTGTTTCTATTATATTTCATGCGCATGAGAACAAGAAACAGCATATTAATATCACATATACGTTTCTTACCATGCCCCAGTTACACTTGATTGGCGCACGAAAAGATGATTGGGTCCATGACAATGTCAAATTTTCTGATGGCGTAATGATATAAAATAAACATAAAAGAAACAACGGACAGGCTATAAAGCTGGTTTAAAAAAAACCACATTGACACAACGTGTTCAGTAATTAAGTAAAATGTCCGACAGTCTCGGGAGTCATTGGTTTTGATTACAAAATTCTGCACTAGAAATATTTCTTCCCTAGTGATCGTCCACTCCAATTCCAGACTTAACTTATTTTGTGTATCAATATTTCACTCATTAGGTTCGGCTAGTTACACATCTTGTAAGATATTAAAGGTTATCATTCGTGCAGATGTATGTTATCCTTAGAAAAGATAAATTCATACTTTTAAGAATTATCACGAAATTTTCGATCGTTTATAATTACCTATGACTATAGCGTAGACGACCAGCCGATATAAATAGATCAAATATATTTATATTGTTGACGCACTATAATTTTACCTCCAAAAGATGCACTGAAGGGAAAGCGGTCAGAAGGCACAATACTTTTTTTTTACGCATATATTTAATGCAGCAGTTTTTTTTTTTTTTTTTTTTTTTTTTTTTTTTTTTTTTTTTTTTTTTTCGTGCTGTGAAATTTTTTTAAACGAAGTAATGACGTGTGATAAATACATACATTTCAAAATAACAGTTTTAACACGACATTTGGGCATTTTAATTTGTGAAATGTAGAGGTTTGGGCTGCAATTAACAACAATGTATTGACAGCCGAAGAAGGTGAAGCGATGTGAGTATGAAGCAGTACCGGAATGCAAGAGTGGGAGCAACGGGAGGTCCTCGAGAAAACCCGTCGAATTTTGGCACCGTACGTACGCATGGTTTCCATGTGTAAAAACTCGCGTTATTAAGGACATACTGAACATCAGATTACCACCATTGACGGAAAATATCTCTCGCCTCGGAGAACTCATGAACCAATAAAATATCAGCGGTGTACTAGCCAATCTCTCTTAAGGATATCAAGCAGGTAGGTATTGTATTGTATAGGGCGTATTAACGTCATTATTATTTATGCGTGATGGCTTATCAGGGAACGCTTGCAAACTAACATATGACCTTACTTAAACTAACAACCATGCCTTACCTTGGTTTCGAATTCAGAACCAACCGCGCCCCAGACCGGCGGCGTACCAACCGACTGCCCCACGGGAGGTCGGCAAGCTGGTATGGGAAGTCTATACAAGTGCAGCTGCCAATGAAATCACGGACTTTACTCGCCTGGAGTCTATCCTGCATATCAAAGATAACGCCGCGTACTGTATTCGCCTGGAGTCTATCCTGCCTCTCAAAGATAACGCCACCGAACGCACTCGCCTGGAGTCTATCCTGAATCTCAAAGATAACGTCACGTACTGTACTCGCCTGGAGTCTATCCTGCATCTCAAAGATGTCACGGACCGTATTCGCCTGGATTCTATCCTGCCTCTCAAAGATAACGTCACGGACTGTACTCGCCTGGAATCTATCCTGCATCTAAAAATTAACGTCACGGACTGTACTCGCCTGGAGCCGATCCTGCATCTCCAAGATAACTTCGCGGACTGTACTCGCCTGTCTTCTATCCTGCCTCACAAAGATAACCTCACGGACTGTACTCGTCAGGAGTCTATCCTGCCTCTCAAACATAACGTCAGGGACTGTACACGCCTCGATTCTATCCTGCCTCTCAAAGATAACGTCGCGGACTGTAATTGCCAGGAGTCTATCCTGCCTCTCAAAGATGTCACGGACTGTACTCGCCTGGAATCTATCCTGCATATCAAAGATAACGCCGCGTACTGTATTCGCCTGGAGTCTATCCTGCATCAGAGATAACGGGAATTTTCCACGTCTCTACTGATGTGATGTGGTGCGCTTGTAAATTCATTATAAAATATAGCTAAGCAATGGAAAATTTTTCTTCAAGAACAAATAAATCATCGTTTTTCAAGCGTGATTAGGACATAATCCTCAAAGTGGCTGGAGTTACAGCAGCTGTACTCTATCCGCGGTTTCTTCACACATTTTTAATCAAATTTTTGAAAAATCACCCCATATATGACGTGTTTGGGTCTTTCTTAATTAAATCGTGTATCACAAGCGTTTTATACGTCTGTTAATATATAAGTGCATTTTATTAAACTGAGCTTTTGTTTATATTATTTTTTATGATATATATTTCAATATTTCATTTGTAATCAATATGAATAAAACATGGAAAGAAATGAGTGTGTTGATGATGCCTAGTAAGAAATATTTCTCATGCAAAATGTTGTTAAACTGATTGCTCAATAGTGCGGTGCGCTGTCTCTTTCGTGTAATTTTATTCACTCTGTTAAGCTTTGTTTGCATGAGGTGGAGGAACGTTCTGGAAGTAGAACTTCAGCTGGGCTTCAGGAGAGTTGAAAGTAACCTAAATAAACGATAACGGCAAGCATATGTGTTGAAAGGGTGCCCTGGCTCCCACACTACGTTCACGAAAGTTTATACATTATTTACGCAGAATATAGCTACTGTCGTAACAGGTGGCGCAAATCTGCGACGATTGACTCCATCCGATCGTTAACCCCAATTTGTTGTACTCATAACAGCACTGCTGTGTATAGGCTATTCGCGGTAATGGGAGCACTTTTGAATGCCCTCTCATTTTGAATAATGGTCAATAAATATTTTTTTTAATTTAGCCTTAGACGTAAACCTCCGAGTGCTGTGAAATATATACACTTTATTACTTACGTGGCAATGCTTATTTTATAAGGTGGTTAGAAGATGAGAAATGGCTGAAAGGAAAAAGTAACTAGGGTCCCAAAAGTGCTCACTTTACCGTGAACAGCCTATAGTCGGATAGTTGTATCCATCCTTCCTTCCTTCCTGCAGGGCAGGAACTGAGCGTCTGTAGTTTTCTTTTTCAGAACGGATCTGGAAACAATACAGCGTTGCTCTTTCCGAGTATATTGACGAATCCCCGAGAGAAGCCGATCAGAATACTCAGTGAAGACATCTACATAAATAAACAAATAATGTGTTCTAAATCCGCGGGCAGTCAGTGAATACTAATGTGTTTTACGGGTTCGACCACAATACAACAATTAAAAATGTTCTCGATTGCTGCTACAATACGCAAAAGAAAGTTGTACGTCAAACAAAGAATAGGGGCCGCGGTGATGTATTGGTCAGAATACCCACCTAGTTAACCGGGTTCGATATTGTGCGGGGTCACTCCCGGATTTTCGAATCGTGCTGTACGATGCCACTGGTAAGCGGGTTTTCTCGGGGATCTTCAATTTCCCCCACCCTTGCATTCCGGCGCTACTCCATACTCACTTCACTTCACCGTCATCGGCACTCAAGACAGAGAGCCGTCAAAATCTCTTCACTGTGTTTACTTAAACGCAGAGCTTATAAAATTATATGTGCAACTTGAACTGTGGATAGTGTTAAGTACTTTAGCCACTAAAAAACCTGAAATTTTACGTTGCCCACATATAGACAGAAGCGAAATACAACCTTAAATCTGGTTATAGTGGGATCCGAACCACCTGATCCTAATGGGTACTCTAAAAATTTTCAGTCCTGAATATTCACCAGCTCGCCTTCCTTGCCACACGAACCTGATGTAACCTTAGTGATAAGGGCCACAGTGATCCATATCTAAGAATTATAAACGTTTAAAACTGCACATGATCGCTGTGATACCTGATGTATGTGTACGGTCTTAAAAATTTCCCCGGTGACTGGAAGGTCGATCTAAATACGATTTTGTTAATCGCAGGCATTTACGGGTCCTGAAGGTGGCCAAGTTTTGACATTAGTCCGTCAACCAAATAGATGAACTTACGTCAATTTTAGAATAGACCGTTTAGGCTGAAGTCCTCATCAATGTGATATTCCAGGGCTTGCGGCTCGTTGATATAAATTCCACCTTGGGCGATAGTGCAGTATATTATTTTTTGTAATAAAAATCTTAAACTCTACGGTTTATCGGCTCCTAATAAATTTAAAGCTTAGAAATATGTTTTCAGAATACCACGTTGTGTTACGTAATTTCCCACTGACATTATGATAAATTGTTACAGGTAACAATAACCGCCCACTTAAACAATCCCTACTAATATAGAGAATTTCTAAAAGTAAAAATATGTGTAACATACTTCTTATTGCTGGAAGATAAAGCTGTTATACATCAATGGCTGATCTTGCGTCTTACGAGCAGAAATGTTGCTGTTTTAATCTGGTAAACTTAACAGTTGCAAAGAGTATTTTATGAATCGAATCATACGTGTTTCATAAAAAATTATAAATATAATTCTTTTTGAGAATTTTTATCCATGGAAATAATAACTGGTGAACAAATGCAACACATTAAGTGTACTCAAAGACGACGCGCGCCTTTAATATAATTTCGTTTTACCTGGATATTAAAACATACCTTATTAAACAGCATTTGAGTATTCCGTGTTACGAGCAACTAGTAACATATGAAGACGGGTTGTAATATTAATTACTTTTACATTCAGAACGTATTCGGACTTTCTTAATAACCCTTTCTATGATTACAGAAATAGTAATCGAAAATACAAATTATATATAATATACATACATACATATAAACATTTAAAAACAGCGATGCAGAAATATACAAGAGCATGAAAATACTTACAGCTAGTGAGATTTTTTCCGGGGTTTTATTTTTGCACCGAGCATAGGTAACAGAAAATTCAATTCGATGCCGAATGAAATTATATCATACTATTTCTATTTAACTTTGTAACACCATTATTTACTTAAAATTAAATGTGAGTTGCAGAAAATTATCATGTTAGCCTGCGTGGGCTGACTATTGAGTCAAATGAGAGAGTAGGAACTTTTAATAAAAGCATTCCAAAAAATTGCATTCGAAGAATATTCATTAAAGCTAAAATAATTTCCATTGAGTACTTAATGAAATTATTTCTTGCTTGGAAACCCAAATATGGAAATGCTTACACTTCCACTGAAGCTTATGAAGCACCATTTATTCTCATTCCAGTGCTGGTTGGATTGTTTGCGTACTTCTCATTTACCCGTGCAAAGTGTAAACACCTGTTGCACGTCGCAGCAATTTAATAAACCACCGATCAGCCAGAGATTGGAGCGACTATTAAACCCGCCGTTGACATCCCTGGGCAAATAGCGACGTGTGTGCGTTTCATAAACCAGGCGACGTCGACGTTATAGCGACTTGTCCATTAGGACGTGAACGGACCATTTTCGTTCCCAGGGGCGTAATGTCAGTGTGCCAGTGTTCTTGAAGAGCGGAACTCGGAATACTTCCCATAATACCATCTCCCGCTGCAACAGTGTGCATCTACTCGGCTGATATGGCCAACGCATGCGCCGTTAGTGTAGCGGAGCTAATCGTTACGCCAACGAAGAGAGCAGACTTAACGACAGAGAGGCCCGAGAAGCAGTAAAAAAATTTTTTTTTAACATTTTGAATAAACAGGTTTATATTGCAAATAACTAAAATATTTGTAATGAGGTATACCCTTTCAGTCGCACGTTAACATAGGCGTGTCTAGACGTTTCCATTACGAGGGGCTCCGCTAATTTTTATAGCAAAAACTGAAATTAGAATTGTATACATACATGTACACATAGGCTGTAAAGTGAGCACCTATTAAGGCCCAGCTAAATTTTTCCTCTCAGTCAATTTATATCTTTCCGCCACTTTTTAATATAAACATTGCCATGCGACTAATAAACAGTGTGTATTCATTTCACCTCTCTCAAAATTTAATGCCCGAGGCTGCAATAGAATACATTTATTAGTTCATGCCTGTCGGGAGGGCCTTAAAATGTGCTCACTTTATCGTGAACAGCCTATACATAATTTTTTTGCATCATTAAAAGTTATTTTTGAAGACTTACACCTTGACTGCAGGTAAGGAGAATACAAAAAAATCATTTGCTGACAGTAGGCGTTGCCATTTTGACGTCAAAATGGCAACGCCTGCACTGCGCACTATGTGATATGAAAATTGTTCCGGTCCCTCGGCCATATGTCAGTTACCTCATGTGTCATTGAATTAGTTTTGTAATTTATTTCTTATATGCATCACAGACTAATGTATTGTTCACTTAATTATTGCCATATATTTGTTGAACTATACACAAATATGTTCAACAAATTTCAAACGGGTAAGAATTCTCGCCTAATGCGCCCTTGTTCTAAGGTCGATTACACTTGTTTATGACAGCTATACTCGTCGATAATATGTTGGCGGAATTGCCGTAATGTATGCCTACGTTAGGAGGGTGGGGGTTTCAGGGCCCCTTGGCCCTTCCTGTGTTCAAGCCTATGCAGGTAAATATGTAATTTTAAGCGTTGCCACAAACATATATTTTTTATTCTGAGCTGTAGGCCTCCGTGGATCAGTATAACACGCGATCATGCATCGGGAACAATATAACTGTGTCTGCGTCTGAT